>OY282642.1:86578153-88067763 GCA_958299015.1 Tetanocera ferruginea | reverse complement strand
AGAAGCCTTTTTAAATAGTTTCCAATTTATATGTTGTATGGGAGGTGGGCGTGTTAGTGGGTGGATGACGCCCATTCTTCTAACACATCTCAGTTTTGACATAGAATACACAAATACCGAATTTAAGTATTGTAGCTTAAGTATTAGTCTCTTTATAGATTTTTATTGTTGCGGTTGTATGGGAGGTAGGTGTGGTTTTCATCCGATCTAGACCATTCTCGAACTTGATCTTTGCTATTTAGAAAAAAGCTTAAATATCAAGTTGCATTAGGATAGCTTGAAAATTACGGCTGTAATCGTGTCGACAGACAGACGGACAGATTGACAGACAGACGGAACATGGCTAAATCAACTCAGGTGGTGATGCTGATCAAAAATATATATATATAGTTTACTATACCTACCACGCCTCTTTATGGGTGTTACACACGTCGTGACCAAATCAATATACCCCTTACGCAGTACGCGTGATAAACTTACATAGAAACATGTCCACCTCCCATACAACCCACAATATTGAAAATACCATTAAAAGGTTTATATATGACCTACAGCGATGAAACTTGGTTTGGTTGGATTTCATATCAAAACTAAGGTGTGCACACAAAATGGGATCACCTGCCCACGAACACGCCCAACTCCCATACAACGCACATGTACAACGTACAGTGAAACCTGTTAAAAACTGAAAAGGAATACATGGATTTTGAAAAAAATAAGAAGTCATGTATATTTGTTTAAGTATATCAATATATCTTTTTATATGAAAGGAGGTTTAAGGTATTCCATAGTCGGGCTAGATCGACTTTAGAGTTTTCTTACTTGTTTGAATTTAGATTTTATAATATAAATACACTTTTTAATCTAAATACATTTTTACGCACTTGTCTAGCATTTGCCTCAAATAGAGGTAAGTAACGTTAAAGCATATTAGAATTCTTATATTTTTATAGCTTTTTGCTTTCCTTGGAGCATCTTACATAAGTTTTGCTAGACATTACCTGTCATTGCCACTTATCTAAAAATATTTTTTCCCACCAATGCAGACTTAACTGAATATGTGTTACACCTGCAAGCTTTTGTTCAAAGCTAAAACAAAAACTTATCTTTATAAATATAAGCAATTTTTGTCTAAAAGCAAAAAAAACATTTAATTTCAAGTGATTAAATTAGAGCAGAATAGTTAAATTTGTTCTCCCAAAATCGTCGTTCTTGAAGCTTAATTATGTAATTAAAGATCTTAATTAATGCTTATTTTTTATGATTTGACTAAAACGTATTATACTGTCAGTTGAGTATGCAATGAATTAATTAAATGTACCGACATGTTTCGGCACAATACAAGAGCTAAGCTTTAATAAGCTAAGGATATGCTTGTGTGTATGAGATCTTTTAATTAGTCTTTGCGTGTTAGAGTGCTTGAATGTGTGAGATTACTTCCGATTACATATCTTACTTAACGCAGGTACATATGTAAACGTTGCAAAAAACGTATGTTATTTGTTACCAACCAACTGTCAACTACTAACATCGTTAAGCATAACGTGTTGTAATAAAATGACATTCATCAACCAAGCAGCTTTCGAGGCCTCGTGCAGGTCCTCTACTCACTGTCAAGGATTGTTGGTGCCAAAGTCATTAAGCAATTAATTAAGAACTTCTGCATCATTCCGTCATTTGTCGACTTACAGGAAACGCCTGTTTCTTTGAGGCATTCTCTGGCTGCGTCCATATGTCGTACGTCCTGCGTCTTAACTCGTTCTTCACTTGTAACACGTCGCATCGGATTGTCGTCAAAGTTCACACAAATGTCTGCAGGTTTCCTTCGAAATAATAGCTGTTGACAATTGCTGGCAATAAGTTTGTGATGCATATCCTCATACAGCTATGTTTGTATGAGTGTACATAGGAATTTTCAAATGTGTGTGTAAGTAGTTTTGATTTGCTTGTGTACTGCTCAAGCTTTAATTCAACGCATTACGTAACTTCAGATGGGTTGTGTTGGGTTGGGCAGAATGTGTGTTGTTTGCATGTGTTGTTTGCACCACACATGCTGCTTGTGGTTTTTCTTCTTGTGTGTAAATGTCTGTTGTATATCTCGTTAACGCATACGGAAGGGTTTCCTTTAAAACATGCTCGTGATTTTTCTTTTAATAAATAGCATCTTCAAATGAATTGGTTTTCAATGAATTAAGTTTAGCCCTAAAGCTTACGAGCCGCTTTCATGTTTCGAATAATATGAAACTTTGAATAATAATATATTTTAGTAATTTAAATTACTTCAAAGCTATTGTTTAATGCATTATTGGTCGATTGTATTACACTGTAAAAAGTAAAGCGTACTTTAACCACTGCCTTCAAATCAACCTGTGCTTGAATTTAAGTATGATTTGCATTTTAATATTATAAATGCTTAAAAACCCAAAGAACCATATTTGAAGTCAGCTTTTGCAAGTTGATTTTAAGACAAGCTAGCTTAATTTAAACAAATGCATGTGTTTTTATATTAAAAATGGCTACAATTCATCATATGAATCTTAATTTAAGATCGTTTGCATTGCTTTTTAAGCCAGTTTGTTTACGATAAGAGATGAAATTCAGCAAAGATAAGGCTGCAATTACCATTTAACTTCTTTAAGTAAGACATTATTGAATGCTGTTTTACAGTAAAAAAAGGCAAAAGTAATTTCAGCAAAACCTGTCTTAATGCTGTTGCAGCTTATTTTAAGACAGTTTTTCACCTTATATGAAGATTTATTTTTTAGAGTGTATAGTTCTGAAGATTTCTAGGAGAAGTAGATATTTAATGTTGTAGTATCCTTTGTGATAATACAACTGATACGCGTCACTGGAATAATCGCAAGTATCTTATGCCTGTGGTCTCATACCAGCTGCTGCTACATTCTGAAAATTTCATCCTTTGTATGTGTGAAAGGAACTGGACCCTGCAAACATTTTTAATCGTCTGAGAATCTCCAGCGAATCGCTTGGAAGATGAAACGATCGCCGGCGAGCTCTTCTGAGAGTCTTCCGGGAATCGCCGAATGTAAGCAGCTGAGGCCATAAAAGCGATTCGCCGGGAAGATTCGTCGGCGAATCGCCAAGAGGAGTCTTAAGCGATTCGCCTGGAAGATTCGCCAACCAATCGCCGAGAAGAGTCTTAGGCGATTCGCCAGGAAGAGTCGCGAACGATTCGCTGAGAGGAGTCTTAAGCGATTCGCCGGGAAGATTTGCCAACGAATCGCCGAGAAGAGTCGTAGGCGATTCGCCAGGAAGAGTCGCGAACGATTCGCTGAAAAGAGTCTTAAGCGATTCGCCAAACGAATGGCAGAAGGGGTTTTTGTTTGTTGCAGAGCATCGTTGTTGAATGTTACAAGTTGTTGCATGTTTGAACTAGCGGGCTCTTCAGACGTTGTTTTATCCCACTTTCATGAAATTTTTTAAAAGTGAAATTTTTTGATTAATTTAAACGATTTTTCAGAGCCTGCTTCATATAACAATGATAGATTTTGAAAAGCATTTTAAAAAGCAATCTTCCAACGATCGCCGGAATGAGCGAAGGAAGATTTAAAAATTTTTTTGAATCGCGCATTCATCCCTTGGGCGATCAAAAAGCGATCAATCTTCCAACGATCGCCGGAATGAGCGAAGGAAGATTTTGAACATATTTTTGTCAATCGCGCATTCATTGCTTGGGCGATCGAAAAGCGATCCATCTTCCAACGATCGCCGGAATGAGCGAAGGAAGATTTTTAAATTTTTTGAGAATCGCGTATTCATCGCTTCGGCGATCGAAAAGCGATCAATCTTCCAAACAACCCTAAGGCGAATCGCTAGCGCGTCGCCAAATCTTCTAATCTTCCAATCGTCTTCCAAATGTTTGCAGGGGAGTATTTATTGAAATAAATCCTTCCCTGTGCAATTGATTCTTTAAGTTTTGCAAAAATAAAGGCAGATAAAATAAACCACGTCTTGCACGTAATACAAGAAAAAACCACACATTTTAATCAAAAAATTTTCATGCAAAAACAAAACTAACTTGATATTTTTCGATTCATAGCCTCAAGTAAATCTAGAACAAGATAATGTTATAACCGAACAGGTTTCTTCATCACTACTGATGCAACGATTCTGTAGTTAAAAAAATAATAGCATAAAAATAAAGTATAAAAAAAGAATAACATAAAAATAAAAAAAAGAAGGTCTGGTTAAGGATCGAAACCAGGGTCACTCAATTCATGAAATCAAATCGACAACCGCTTAACAACTGAGGCATGGAATAAAATTTTCGCAAGTGCTAATTCTGTAATTCAATGTTTACGAAATTTAAAAACTGAACCAATAGGAGTTTAAATTTTAAACCAATGCGTGACTTAAACTTCGTTTTGGTATTTGGCGGGTTTCAATTTGAATACAATTTCGATGTACTGTACAGGATTAACTTATGTTTAGTGAAAGATTTTTAACCGTGTAATAATGTCAGATAAAAGAAGGCAAGAAAGTCTAAAGTCGGTCCAGCTCGACAATGAAATATCCTAAATCTACTTTTTCAAAATACTATAATAGTATTGAAAATGGGCGTATCCATGAGCGGATGAAGACCATATTTTATATGCATTTCAATTTTGATGAAAAATTTACAAAAAATTTATGAAAATTTCAAGGCTTATTCATGTAGCTCACTTGTTAATGCCTTTTTAGTATTTTCGCTATTGTGGGTAGTGTAGAAAGTGGGTGTGTTCGTGGCTGGATTACCAATTTTTTAATGCATCTTTGTTTTGATATAAAATACATAAATACCAAATTTTATCACTGCAGGCTAAACACAAGCTTATTTATTGAGTTTGTAATTTTTGGTTATATGGGAGGTGGGCGTGTCCGTGTGCGTATGACACCTATTTCATTTTTCAAAGACATCTTTGTTTTGATATAAAATATATGTGTTCCAAATTTTTTCTCTGTAGTTTAAACATGAGCTTATTTATTGAGTTTTCAATTTTTGCATTGTATGGGAGGTGGGCGTGTCCGTGGGTAGATGACACCAATTTTTTGATGGCACCTTTGATATGGAATACATATTTACCAAGTTTTATTGCTGTAGGTTCATTATGAGCTTATTTATGCAGTTTTTAATTCTTGCGTTGTATCGGAGGTAGGCGTGTCCGTAGGAGGATTGCAAAAATGTTCAATAGTGCAGTTTCTTGGTTTCATGTGACCACTTGTACTGAGTTTCATTCAATTACCTCAACTCCTTCTTCTTATCCTGTGTATATGGACTACACATAGACTCACAGACGGACAGGGCTAAATCGACTCACGAGGTGAATCAGATCAAGAATATATATACTTTTCTATACCGGACTCACTTCGTTTGATGCGTAACAAAGTTGTGCACAAAGTTAATATACCCTGACCTTTCAGGTTTAGGGAATAACAAACATGTTTTTGAAAAGTGGAAGTCATCCACCCACGGACGCGCCTACCACCCATAAAACTCATAAAATTGAAAACTCCAGAACTCTGTTGGAATAAATCATCCAACGCAAAGTTAATCTAACAAAAAATGAATACGTATTTTACATGAAAAGGAAAAACGAAACAGCTTTTTTGTTCTTTGAAACAGTAGCTACTTCGAATAAATTCAGCGAATGTAATGGTTACGGAAAAAATACTGCGTATCAATTTAAATCGAGAATTCGCTGCTGGAATCCTTTTTTTTGCTTTCAAGACAATGCATGTTTTTGGAGAAAATCTTTGCTCAGAAAGGCCTCGAAGATCTTCCTGCTGTAGTCTGAGATATGATCAAACCTTTCTAAATCGTATACATTAATAATGCGGGTTGCATTGTTAAAGGCGACTGAAGTTTGCGCAACGACCGAGAATCAAGAGTGCAGTATAAGATTTCTGAGTTATTACTGGCATCAACAGTTGCAATTCCAGTTTTTCTTCTTTGCTTCGGGAGACACAAAACTTGATGTTATCCGCATGTTTCGCAGAACATAATAAACTATTTTAATGCAGCAATTAACTTGATACCGGCAGGATAAAGAAGAGTTTATTAGAAATTCTAGATTGGTAAACCTGCAAAATAGTTTCAGCTCCATGTTATTAGGAAGAACTTAATGCAGCTTTAATTGTTTAAGGTTTTTTTTTGAGATTGGTAACACAAAGCATTTCGTAGGATTCAACATGAGCTTGTTGTCAATAGCCCAATTTCATACTATAGATATGTTCTTATTGACTCTAGCGCAGAAATCTTAAGTTAAACTCATGGGTCTGTATAAGCACACTTAGCGGTCATCAGCATATGCATGCATTGTGACGTGGTGACCTTTGCTAAATATGTAATTTATACAGATTGTTAATAACAACGGACCTAGTACTGAGCCTTGAGGTACTCCGCTAGATGTGCCCTTTAACAAATATATATTAATTGCCTCTCGAACTCTTTAAGACCTACCTACCAAATAGATTCTCAATAAAGCTATCTTTCTCAGAAATTTGTAAAAGTTTTCTGCACAGCATAGAATGGCTGACGATATCGAAGGCTTTAGAAAAATGAAGCAAGCAAAGCAATGCTAAATTGCCCGAATCATGGAATAGTCTTATGTCGTCAAGTATTTTAACCACAGCAGTAGAGCAGTTATTCCCAGGGCAGAAACAAAACTTAAGGTGAGACATGAAATTGAATAGACTCAAATGGTGGGATATCTGCTCGGCCATGAGTGCCTCACATATCTTGGATAACGAGGACAGAAGACTTATTCGGCGGACATCAAATAGGCTGCAAGCATTCGATTTTTTAGTAACATAGTCGCCACCTTCAAAATCTCAGGATGTGAAACGCGAGGTTGTGAAATAGTGGCTTATAATGTTGATAAGTGGACTAAGGACATGAGGTAAGATAACCTTAAAAACCTAATGGAAATTCCATCCTCCACAGATGTATATGATTTTATTTTGCTTATGCATCGAGCTACATCGAATTCACATACTGCCCTAAACTTAAAATTCCTTCGGAAGTTCAGTATCATTACTAACACTATCATTATTATCTATGATATGTATATTTTTCGAAGTTGTTTTTTACGCGTTTATATAAAATTCCGCTCGATTTCTCCATCAGTTCCATATATACTCTTATGCACCCATATATTGTTATTTACTTTTTGATCCAACGGTGGCTAATCAGCTTCCAAGTTTGATTTCTTAGCAACGAGTTCAGTTCATCGCTCATAGCTGAAATGATCCAGCGGTCTCAATCAACTGATGATTGGCTTCTCCAAAGCTTTTGAACCCAACACAAACCAAGAATTGACAACTGCTTTGTTGCTTGCTATGCAAACGTTCACTGATGGCATTTTTTAAATAAAGATGGCGGTTAAGAATAAAATTTTTTAACTTTGCCGGCGCTGATCCGTGTGCAGCTTGAAAATTGTTTTCTTCACTGTTCTAAGGTATCTCACGATCCGTCTCTGGATTTTCAGTCAATACTGATGAATAGCAGTTATGTCTACATTCCCAAATTTTATGATGAAATGATGAAGAATTATGAATTCTTCTATAAACTTTACACCACTTCAAAATCTGAATTTTTTTCGCAACTGAATTCTATATACAAAATCCTTGAACATTGTTGTAATAACCGACAAAAATACATCTGACAGCTTTTGGATCAAGTTTCCATCGCAATTTTTTGATTTTTGCACAATTTCGCTTCCAGTGTCTCATTCCAGCGTTGAACAATTCTTCTCCAGACATCTTAATTAGATTAAGTTAACAGTCTTTCCGAGGCAGTAGCTTCTAATTCATAGGCAAGAGAGTCCTTATAAAGTTTCTAAGATCCTGCCATAAATAAATGTTTTAAGTGCGCAGATAACAATTTGTGCCAACTACTAGAACTAATCTTTAACCAAACAAGCATTAAGTTAAATAATAGCAACAAGAGTGAAAAGATTGAGATTACAAAAACAAAAAAATAAAAAAACACACAAATCACGCCACAGCAGCACCAAAGTTAAGTATATGCGATGATTTTTGGGATACCATCCAAATCCACAGCGGTTTCCTACACTAGAGCCAGCGTGCACTGGAGTAGCAGTCATCATAGACGCGGTAAGCGAAAAATTCACGTCTGAGTGAGGTAATTAAATTTGATAAATGAGAACAAGATTACTGCATTTACCGGGAGTGGGCATGAAGCTGGAATAAATGTTGATTCAGCAGTAAGAAAACAACTGCGTTAAGCATTCCAGGCGTGCACAAAGTGCTTAAAACGGATTATTTAGTAGCGTGTGTGTTTGCTGTAGCGAAAACCCGGTCCTAAATGTGGCAAAACCACAATTATGCCAAGTGTTATACTATTTGGCCAATAGCAGTTAAACACAAAGCTTTAGTCTGCAGTTTTATCACCGGTTTTTAAGGCTTAAGGACAGCGTAAATTTATTTGATTTACGAATGTTTGCTGGAAATGGGTTAAAATCTGCCAAACAAGTGCGTAATTAATTATGTGTGTGCTTATGGCATGTTTACGAGCAGTTTTGTAATGCTTACAACAGTGTTATTAATTATTGGCCAACATACACACACACATACACAACCTTGCGTCACTTTATCGTAAGCTTCTATGTATATACATTCGTCTATTTATAACATCATAACAAATTATGACAATTTATCTCTCATTAATATGTTGATTAATATGTTCGGCATTTAAAGTTAAATATTTCATTTTATTTGGTTTTAAATTGTTATTGTTTTATTTTGATTTCGTTTTGTTTTGTTTAAATGTTTAAAGCTCTGAAATAATAATCCAAGCATGTGTCTTTTTTGATTTGTACACATATCAATTCTTTGTTGTTGATAATAATTAATCTTTTCCAACGAATTTTGCAGATAAAGAAATATTTTGTATACTTAGAAAAATATCAACTGTAATATTTACAGTCGGCCGCTGTTATTTCAAAACACTGTTAGGTTGAATTATTTGAGTTTAAGTTTACAGTTGCCTTTGTTTAATGAACGTTTCAAAGTATTTTGGGTGATGTTAAAATCATCCTAGCAAACATTATGACCCTTAAAAGACTCTTTCAAGACTCATATAAATGGGGTTTTATCGTCATAATGCGCTCAAAAAATACTCTTTTATTATTACATTTTCGTATGATGTGGGTCTCAAAATATGATTCATAATAATGACTGTTTTATGAGTCTTTTTGAACTCATAGCAATGACGGTTTTAAGACTCATATTTAATACTCTTTTAATTATGATAACGCATATATCAATCAATAAATGATCTTTTATGAGTCTTTTTTATGACTTTTAACGTCACATACTCTTTCACTCTTTAATGAGTTTCTTTCATGTGTACTCATAAAGCAGATACAATAATGATTCTTTTATGAGTCTTATTTCTGAACAATCATTTAACAGTTATATTAAAGACTCTTTAATGAGTCTTTTTTATGAGTCATCATAAAACATGCACACAAAAAACACTCTTTTTAGAGTATTTTTTTGGAGAGCCTCATAAAATGTTTGCAGGGATCTTTTGAAATATTTTTGTGTTTGTGTTAAAATGTCTGTCTTCTCTAAGTAATAGGTTTTAAATGTGTTTTGTTATATTTATCTTATTGTTATCAAAATCTCAGTGGAATTGTGCTAGACTGCCATGCGGAGGACATGGGCTTATATCCTAGCTGTAAAAGTATCAAAAATTGTAATTTAATTAATTGTAATGTAATTTAAGTGTTTGGTCAAAAAAACCCTTCAAAATAAGTTTGTTTACAATCTTGAAAAAAATTGAATGTATCATTGCACTGTTGGCACCTAAAAAAGACACACAAAAACGCCGAGACACCTTAACTTAATTTTTTGGTAGTAGAATACGGTGGCATACTCTAGTTTTTCTAGTTTGATCAATATTTCAATATTGATATTTTGCCTCATTTAAACCCATATTTGAGCTTTAATTTTATTAGACATGTAGAATAAGGCACCGAAATTCACTCGTTCATATTAACTCAAAGATTTTTTTTTTGTAGATTGAATTGCGATTTTAAGGTTCTATCAATGTTATGCAGAATGCAATCCGGCTATACAAAGTGCTGTTGCATTATTTTCAAATGGGACAGAAATCCTCTTATTTTTTTTTTATAGTTGACCCCTGCCGTGTAGGCTCTATTCAACTTGCAACTTTGCTTGTAGTCAAATTTCTAGCAAATAAACTCCAATAAAGCGTTTTCAGGACTAGTATCATGATAATAATAAAAGTATCATGATAATTTATACCATTTTCTTTTATCCAATGTCCTACAAACCATCGACAGTGTTCGTTCTAATGGTTCGATTTTTTGATTGAGTTACCTTCAGAAATAGTTTTTCGAAAAACAATTAATACACAGACCTGTTTCAAAGTATTCACTGGCCAAAAATTCTAAGTGAATGCTTTTCTTTTCAATTTATTTCATGCGGAATTCAAAATTGCCATTATCGACATATACAATTAATTCTTTTTCTTTCAGACATGACCAGTGCCCTACTTTATACGAAATAGGCGTTCGAAACGAAATACTTTTACTTTACATGGGCATAGGACCTTCCCAGTATTTCAAGCATTCATCTTTACTAACCTGCTTCAAGTAGTTCCAATATGTGAACATTTATTTTGAGGATAAATTCAATTCACCTTCATTGGCCTATTACAATCTCTTGCATATAGGATATGCCAGTCTGGTTGTACTGAGACGCAACTCCACGCCGACTTAAGTCTTAAGCTTAAGCTTACCACAGCCAGCACGAAATTCTCCGAAGGGCCAGCCCACGATAGTCTCCCGGCAAAAGAGTTTCCACCTTGGAATGAGCACTTAACAAAAACTGGATATGAATTTGTTTATGGTTTTGACACACATGACTTGATAAGCAAGCTTATCCCAGTAATATATACTGCTAGATACTTATTTGGGTAATTTTTAATATCTCAGCATACAACATTACTACACGCAAAGAAATTTTTCGTTTATCGTAACTGAAAAATTCACCAACTATACTTCGTTTGCGAACTGTATTTGCTGCAAACGAGTATTCAGTTGTCATCAACTTATAAATATTCTTGCTTGAAACGAAAAAACATCGAACTTAATGAAATTTTATCATTGTTTTGGAAGTTCAAGTTTAGCCGAGCGTGCTGACGTTCGAGTCTAGAAACTTGAATGACCTGGGTTCAATTCCCAACAGGAACCAAGTATTTTTTTGATCAAGCAGTTAATGAAACAGAATTACAATTTCAATAATTAAATTAAAATTTTTGATACTTACACAGCCAAGAATCGAACCCACGTCTCCCGCGTACCAGTCTAGCATGCATCCATTGAGCTATTTTGAGATATTGTCTAGAATGAATTTTTTTAGATTACAAATTTGTATGTCATAAGAAATGGATCTTTTTTCTACAAATGAAGTTTTCAGTTGAACAAAACAAATTTGTCGGTTGCCGAAATTTAAAAACAACTTACGTTAATGGCAATCGAAATTAATTTCTTGCAATTAAATAACGCGTTTCCCGCAACTGACTATTATTATAAAAACAACAACTAAAATTTTTGTTAAGACAAAGTGCAAGGGTACAAGCGAGATGCCATTTGTGTGGCTGCGCTTACTTAAACTGTAACACATTTTTGTTTCTTTGTTTATGGCAAATATTTTACATTTGTCATCAACGAAAGCGCGCTGTGTAGCAGTTGTGTGACTGCGCTTGTGATTCACAGTTGTGTGACTGTTTCTTCACACTCTTAAAATACTTCCTTTTCGTTGATGGCAAATATTAAACGCTTTTCATCACCGAAATCAAGCAACTTTTTTTGTCAGTTGAGAACTACTCGCTTATAACAAATGAATTTCTTTTCCTGCAAACGAAGTTTTCAGTTGGAAAAAATAAATTTTTCGGTTGCTGCAATTTAAAAATCACTGCCGTTTATGACAAACAAAATTAAGTTCTTGCAACTAAATAACGTGTTTCCCGCAACTAACCATTATTATGCCAACTGTTCAAACGTTTACAAACAATGATTTGAAGCATGACAAACGAAGTTCGTTTGCAGCAAACTGGCGATAAACTTTTTTTTCTCTGCGTGTAGAATGAAGCATGCCCGAACACAGGTGCATATTCTGCTTTAGTGACCAATTTTATTCCGGCATAAATATGACCTTATCGTAGGAAATATATGTATTTTCACTGATACTCTTCACCCTTAGAATATATCAGATTTTAATTCATACCAGTAATTATCATGGCTAAACCAGGTTTATTCACTATCCCCGTGCTAACAGTATGTTTTATATCGTTTTCTACAGATACGCAGGTACAATAACCAGATTTCATGTCCCACTTCCGTGATTTTGCATCTCAAAGCGAAGGCTCATGACAACCTATCTTTTTACGTGACATATATAATTGAACCATAGTCCAAATACGCATGACACAACCCTCCTCCTTTTCACTGGCTTGGGACAGGCTAGTGGCTTACCATCATCACCACTAGGCGGAGTTTTGCAAATGGGACAGTCGTGCAAAATTCAACCATTATCAAAAACGTGATTCTGGAAAGTGATTCTATTCGATGCTTGGAGATCTCTGCTAGTCAATCGCTACATAAGAATAAAATTTCCAGTCCAAAAATATGATTTATTTAGATTTAAGTCGTAAGAAAAAAAAAAATTATGAGGAAAAATAACTAACATCTGAAAATTAACGGTTGTCATGCTAAGAGTTATTTTTCGATTACAAAAGAATAAATTATTTAATTTCAAAACATATTTCAATTTCCTTTTTTAAAATACAAATAAACAAAATAGCTTAAACAGGGGTTTAAAAGTGACAACATTTCAGTCGCGAATATCTGGAGAATTTGATCCAATTAGAAAAAACTGAGTATCCCACCATATTCTACGATCAAAAATTAAGTAGGGGAGAAGGGGTCTTGGCTTTTTTGTGTGTCTTTTTGAAAGTTGGAAATTTTCCTACCGTGTTATTTATTTAAAAAAAAACAAAAAACTAGTAAGGTATATCTTCGACTTGGCCGAAGTTAAAATACCCCACAGGTGATTCGCAGTGGTACAAATCTTAAATTGCAGCTCTTTTTATTTTATATGAAATTTCAAAGAATTTTACTATTTTGATGACGTCTAAAATACATTCAAACAAAAATAAAAACAAAGCCTTTTTATAACGTTTTCAATTATTGGTTGTATGGGAGGTGGGCGTGTTCTTGAGTAGTTGATGCCAATTTTTCTAACACGCCTCAATTTTGATATAATATACACACATACCCAATTTCAGGTCTGTAGCTTAAATATTTGCCTATTTATAGAGTTTCCAATATTATGGGTTGTATCGGAGGTGGGCGTATTCATCGGTGGATGGCGCCCATTTTTCTAACACATCTTAATTTTATTATAAAAAAATATCTAATTTTATTTTTGTAGCTTAGACAGAAGCCTATTTATACTGTTTTCAATTTTGGGGTTGTATGGGACGTGGGCGTGTTCGAGGGTGGATTACGCTCATTTTTCTCTTACGTCTTACTTTTTATATAAAAATAATAAATATTTAATTTTACTTTTATAGCTTCGACACAAGCCTCTATACATTGGCTTCAATAATAGGATTGTATGGGAGGTGGGCGTGTTAGTGGGTGGATGACACCCATTTTTCTAGCACACCTGAGTTTTGTCATAGACTATACAAATACCGAATTTAAGTTTTGTAGCGTAAATATTAGTTTCTTAATGGAGTTTTCATCATTGGGGTTGTATGGGAGGTAGGCGTGGTTTTCATCCGATTTAGCCCATTCTCGAACTTGATCTTAGTTTTTTTAAAATAAGCTTAAATATCGAATTTCATTACGATAGCTTGAATATTACGGCTGTTATCGTGTCCACAGACAGACAGACGGACAGACAGACGGTCAGACAGACGGACAGACAGACGGACAGACAGACGGACAGACAGACGGACAGACAGACGGACAGACAGACGGACAGACAGACGGACAGACAGACGGACAGACAGACGGACAGACAGACGGACAGACGGATAGACGGACAGACGGACAGACGGACAGACAGACAGACAGACAGACAGACAGACAGACAGACAGACAGACAGACAGACAGACAGACAGACAGACAGACAGACAGACAGACAGACAGACAGACAGCCATTCGTAGTGAGAAAGAACATAGGTGTAAAAAGTGTAAAAAGTGGGCGGAAGTATGTGGGCGTGGCACTCTATAATAACTTCTAAACGCCTAGACCGATTTCAATGAAATTTGGTATGAAGGTTCAACTGCTCCCGAAATATAACATAAGCCATAAAAAATTCCAAGGACTTACGCAAGAGGGCGCTTTAAGTAGTACATTTTTAAGACTCAATTACTCCTTAACGCCTGGACCTATTTCAATGAAATTTGGTATGAAGGTTCAACTGCAACCAATATAAAGGTTAGGTTAAAAAGTGGGCGGAATTATGTGGGCGTGGCAATCTGTAATAACTTCTAAGCGCCTGAACCGATTTCCATGACATTTGGTATGAAGGTTCAACTGCTCCCAAAATAAAACATAGGCAATAAAAAAATCCAAAAACTTCCGCAAGAGGGCGCTTTTAGTAGTGCGTTTTTATTAAGACTTATTAACTCCTAAACTCCTGGAACGATTTCAATGATATTTAGTATGAAGGTTCAACTGCACCAAAGATAAAGAAAAGGGTAAAAAATTGTGCGGAATTTTGCGGGCGTGGCACTCTTTAATAACTCCTAAACACCTGGACCGATTTCAATTAAATTTTGAATGAAGGTTCGACTGCGCCCAAGATAACATAGGCTATAAAAATTCGAAAGACTTCCGTAAGGGGGCGCTTTAAGTAGTGCGTTTTTCAGACTCAATATCTCCTAAACGCTTGAACCGATTTCAATGAAATTTGGTATGCACTGCACCCAAGCTGCAGTGGTTCATCCGTGGTGGTCACAATTACATACGCACTAACGATAAGAATATACTTTGAATTTAGTGAAATTTTTTCTTTAGGAATTCGTTACGGTAAATTTTTGTATGACAACGTATATATGTTAGACCATTTTTTGGTTGAATTGGGTGTGAGGATTTCATATCTGGCGTTAGTTTTGCTCTAGCTGTGCACGTTTTTAAAAAAAATTTTGAAAAAAATTCCTATAGAAAATATTCACAAAATTGATGGTGCGATGGGGTAAAGTGTACCCCCAGTCCCCTTTTTTTTGTTTTTTGTTAATAACTTTTCATGCCCGAACCGAAAATCGCCCAGTCAACATCAGATTTTTTGGCTCTATACAAATCGACCCAGCCTAATATGCATGCTTAGAAAAACTTTAAACGCATTTTTCTCGAAATGACTTTTCAAACTGCACTCAGAAAATAGTTTCTCGGAATATGATAAATAAGGCATCATATTTAGAGAAAATTGGTATTGACCTTGCTCCAGAGAATGCTTTTCTCTAAATGCGATCCTAAATTCTCTAAAAATGATAAAAACCTTCTATGAAAAAGAGAAATATATAAAAATAATTCGATTTTCGAGAAAAAGACTCTTTAGTTTTAAAAAAAATTTGTTTTTATTGAAGAAAAAACTTCTCATAGTGAATTTTTTATCAAAATATATGAAAAAAATTTTAATTTTCAAAAATTTTTCTGTATACATGAGAATTTTTTTGTGCGAGATAAATATTTGTCATAATAAGAGACATTGAAATATTTCCATTTCCTAGAAGTGAAGAAATATTTCTTCGAAAATGTGAAAATATATTCTAATTGAAGAAAATTTTATTTGAAAAGAGAAAATTGCTTTTATCAAAAATACAGAAATTTTTCACCGGAGGAAGATATGTGTTTTTTTTCTGAGTGTGGGTGTCCATTTTCCTCAAAAACCAGATATCAGATCGAGACGTTGTAGATGTCATTTTTGTTTTAATCATGTCTGGCAGGTACAGTTTTACGGAAATTTGACTAAACACTTTCGACGGAAGGAGGTGGCAATACCGCAAAATAGGTTAATTTATAAAATTTTAAAATTGAATTGATAATTTTAAAAACGTAAAAATGAGAGCAGTTTTGAAAATCGTCCTCTTTCTGTGCTCCAGGCACAACCCCGAGTAACACCGGGTTACATCCGCTAGTATTAAATGAAAAATAATATATGTAGGTTTTGCTGGTTTTTAAATTAAGGACTGTCTAGTAGTAGACGCACACGTCAGCACACGTGGCTAAACATGAATTTCCAAAACAGTTATAAAATTTCGATAAGAACGTTTTTATATGGGTCTTGTGTTTCATAGACCAACAGTCAACCGACTTTGATTCAGATGTTGGATGGTATTTAACTGTGGAGTCTTTTATTTCAACCCATAATTTGTTTGATATAACAGCATTTTTCCCTGAGTGTAGTTATAAAATAAACCGTTAACTCTTAAACCGTTACTCCTCGCTATAGCTTTGCTTAAAGCAAAAGACCACCTTTTTTTTGAGAAGTAAGTAACAACTTATTTCAGAGGTCGTATCTGTTCGAGCAGCCAATTTATAATTGGAATCGAAATTCTAATCATAATTAAATTACAATTTTGAAAACTTACACAATCGAGATACGAACCTACGCATGCCAGTCACTTACATTTCCACTGAAATGTTGGTTACGATAATTTAATTGTAGCAAAACATATTTAAGTACTGCTCATCTCAAAAGCTGTCGGAAAATTTGAACAAAACATTTATTTTTTTGTATTTGTTTTGACGTAGAATTACGTCTTACAACGCGGTTTGTATGGGGTCGTTTTAACAGATTTTTTCAAGGTCATTAGGCAACGTTTTTGGCGAATACTTTAGGGTATACCTACAGCCTTTAATGCTCTTTGTTCAAAGATAATATATATACTAAAATATCAGATATATCCTGCGCTGAATGAATATCTAATTTTGGATTTTGTCACTATTATATTAAAGTCACAAAATAGTAAAATATAAGAAGAAAAATTCATGTTTTTATATAAGAACATCAATCATCAGCTGCTTATGTGCCTGCTGCTTTCTTTGTTTTTCTTTCGTTGTTTATGCTTGTATGCTTTGGTTTTGCACGAACTGATTGGTTCGGTTTGGCAGCATTGTAAGCATTAGGTCGCATTGGGTTTATGTATGCACTACTGTTCTAGTATACTATTTTGAAACCAGAGGTCATGAACCTCTTTTCAACTCAGTCAATGAACTCAATCTGTCAAATTTAACGAAATGGGTCTGTGACTCGGTTAGATTTAACTCTTATGAAAAAAACGAGTTGGATCATATTTTTTTTTATGCTTCTACCCAATAGATAGCGTAAAATTTTAATTTTTGTTTTTAAATTATGTTGGATGTGGAATCAAATTAATTTGGATTCCACATCCCACGAGCACTAGCGAGTGTAGTTTGCAAACTATACATCGAACAGTAAGTGCAGCTAGCAAACTAAATATCAGACAGAGACGAGAGGAAGGGACATGTGCTCAGCGTGAAATCTAGTAACCATACGATTTTTTAAAAATCGGAGTCTTAATTTTAATTTGAAATTAGTAGTTAAACTGACTGTAGCTCGCAAACTATATATCGGGCAGAGACGAAAGTGGCACCAATGGAAAGTGCATTTGTTTCGCCTTCGTTCAACCAAGTCAATGAACTCAACCTGTCAAACTTAACAGAATGATCGAAAAAAATTTGAAATTGTGCTTGTTTCTTTTTTCTTGCTCATTTAATCATACTTACTATTTTACTTTTTCTTTGTTTTGGCATCGATAAGTAGTCCATAATTGAGTGTTATTCATTTTTTTTTTTAATTTTTGGAAGATCAATAAAAATACGTGCAAAATGAACAAAACAATCGGACCAAAGAGACAAAGTTGAAGAGGTTACAACTTAAACGGAATTCTACGTCTACGATACTGCCGAAACTGTTTCTTTTTTCATTTTAATTTCAGCTCAGTTATGAACCAAGAAAATGTTGTTTTATTACTATTTATATTGACATTTATATATATTAAAAAATATATTAAAAAAAAAAAAAAATATTTTAATTTGTCGGCGCCTGAACCCCCGTCATATGTTTACAAACTCAACATACTCGACCACTAAGGAATTTCTTTGCTTCTATTTCAATATAAAATCGTCAAAAATATAGATTCGAACAATTCATTGTGGGCGGACGAAGCTCATTTTCATAAAAAAGGATAATTTTTTGGTTATATTTACAACATTTCTCAGTTCAGTTAAATTGACTTGAAAATCGTTTGGTTACTTTAACCTGACGATTCACTTTGAAAATTATTAGCTGTGATTTGGTTAAAATGTGATTTGATGACACCTTCAAAAAATTTCTTTTAATGTTTTAAAATGTCTATAAGTTGAATAAAAAAAAAGATATAATTTTGAAAAATTTAATATATATATTTTCTAGTTAAACAATTCCACAAAAAAATTGATTTGTTTTTTTTTTATTTACATATATGGCTACGATCGGTTGAGTAGTTTTTGTTTTATCACGCCCGCCATGATTTTTTTATGATTTTTTAAAAAAATTCCAATAGTTAAATGTGGTTAAGAAAATAAAAAATTTTTTTTTTGCGATGTTTTTACAAAAAAATATATATTTAATTTTTCAAAATGATATATTATTTTTTATTCAACTTATACGCATTTTAAAACATTAAAAGAAAAAATGTTTGAAGGTGTCACGTCCCTTGAATTGACTAGATGATTTATCTGGGTGTGAAGACGAATTGTATAATTTTGCTTTTGAAAAGCAATAATCTTTGGTAATTGTTTTAGAGAATATAAGCTATGGACTAAAACGTATTGTAACCATTTTCTTTTGCTTTCCCCTCCTAGCTCCCTTAGGGTGACATTGCGGGTCTATGAAATAACTCCCACGATATAAGTCCCACTTTTAAAAACGAAATAAGTCCCACCAAAAATTGCTATTTTGAAAGTGGGAGTTATTTCGTTTTTAAAAGTAGGACTTATTTCGTCAATTGGTGGGACTTATTTCGTTACGCGTTTTTATTTTAAGTGGGACTTATTTCGTTTTGAGTGGGAATAAATTCGTTTTGTAAAGTGGGAGTTATTTCATACCCCTAAATTTCATACCCCGTAAAAGGGACAACCATAAGTTTTTGTCCTTATCTCTCATGGCTCTCCTTTTTTGTTTATTAATTACTTTATACTTACTTTAATAAAAAAACTTTAAAGAAATATGTACAAATAGGTACCGAACTTAACTACTGGAAAAACAATATTAAAAAAAATTGTTGACGTAATTACGTATGTATGTGTTTTATTATATTTTTAGTACGAAATTGGAATTCGTGTTCCATGTTTTCTAATATCACCATTACAAAATACAACTAATCCCAATGCCACGTTAAAGCTATAATACCGTCTACCATGCACTGGATCTTCAAGCCATTTATAAAGGTCGATAATTTTAATCTGATGGTCCTTCCAAAACGGTTTCCATCTTAATAATAAGAACAATTGATCTGTTCTTAATCCATTAACGAATCCAAACGTTGTTACTAGTAGGCGTTCTCTATACGTTCCTTGACCGAAAAAAGAATTAATAATAAATTCTGGAACTCTATCAAAATTCGTAATATCCATTCCATTAAGAAGCCTTCTGCAAGCTTGCATACGATTTTTCTTTATTATTCCTCTGCTTTGATTATTCATATTATTCGACGTGTGTTTTTTTCGAAGAGCCAAATACTTCTTATTTGAAATCGTGAAAAAGTGGGACATATTTTGTTTATGAAAGTGGGACTTAATTCATTTAAGAAATATATTATTCAAGGGGGAGTTATTTCATTTTGAGTGGGAGTTATTTCATTTCAAGTAAATTTTTAAATCATTTCATTTTGGTGGGACTTATTTCGTTTTCAAAAGTGGAACTTATTTCATGGGAGTTATTTCATTTTTTTAAGCAATTTTTGGTGGGACTGATTTCGTTTTTAAAAGTGGGACTTATTTCGTGGGAGTTATTTCATAGACCCGACATTGCATCCCCATCCCATATGATTATACCCGAAACCTGAAAGGTCAGGGTATATTAACTTTGTGCAAACGTTTGTAAAGCATAGAACGAAGCGAGTCCGGTATAGAAAATTATATATATTCTTGATCAGGGTCACCTCTTGAATCGATCTATTCATGTCCGTCCATCTGTCCGTCCGTCCATCTGTCCGTCCGTCCGTCTGTCCGTATGTGTGTTGTCCGTATACACAGGATAACCTCCTCCTGGTTACACCTCCTGAAACCCCCCTGTGGGTTTCACAGATTTCATAGAGCATTGAGCGATTTTTAAATCGACCCACCCTAATGTCCATCCATCCGTCTGTCCGTCTGTGTGTTGTCCGTAAATACAGCATAAGAAGAAGGAGTTGAGATAATTGAATAAAACTCGGTACACAAGGTTACATAGACCCAAAGATCTGCACTTTTGAATTTTTTTGGAATCCGCCCACTGACACGCCCACCTCTCATACAACAAAAAATTAAAAACTCAATAAATTAGTTCATGTTTAACGTTCAGAGATACAATTTGGTCCGCATGTAATTTGTATCAAAAATAAGACGTCTTCGAAAAATGGATGTCAACTGCCCGCGGCCACCATCCCATACAATCGAAAATTAAAAATTAAATAAATAAGCTCAGAGATAAAATTGGGTGGTATGTATTTTATATCAAAACAAGCACGTTTTCGTAAAATGGATGTCGTCTATCTACGGCCACGCTCACCTCCCATACAACCCAAAAATTTAAAACTCAATAAATAAGCTTGTGTTCAACTTACGGAGATACAATTTAATACTAATGTATTTTATATCAAATCAAAAATGTCTTCGAAAAATGGGTGTCATCCGCACATGGACACGCCCATCTACCATACTACCACAAAATTGAAAACTCAATAAATAAGCTTGTGTTTAATCTACAGAAATAAAATTTGGTAAAAAAGAATGATTTTGAAAAATGGATGTCATTTGCCCACGGACATGCCCACTTTCGATACAACCCAAAAATTCAAAACGCAATTAATAAGATTATGTTTAACGTACAGAGATAAAATTTGGTACGTTTGTATAAACACGAAGATGGTTTTGAAAATGGATGTCATCTAACCATGGACACGCCCACTTCCCATACAACCCAAAAATTGAAAACTCAATAAATAAGCTTATGTTTAACCTACAGAGATAAAATTTGGTACGTATGCTTTTTTTTACCAAAACTAACACGCATTGGGCTTAATCTAATAATTACTTAAATAATAAATTAATAATTAATTAGCTAAATAGTAGTGAAACAAGAAATACAGATTCCCTCATTAGAATTTTAAATCTGCCTTAACAGGTACTTTTATAGTAGTATCTAGGGCTGCAGCCATGTATCCGTATGGTGTGGAAGGAGTTTTTTGAGGTCAAGACCACTTATAATTTCGAAAAAGGAAATTCAAGTACTTGCTGGAATATCTGGCTGCTGAAAATAAACTACATTTGCATGCTGGGTTATGAAAGGTTTACAAAGAAAGCTTAGGTTAATCTTTAATGGGTTAAACAAAGAAACCGTTACTGCTTACAACAAGCACAGTTATTTTTGGAAAACTTATAACATACTATATGTCAAAGTTAAAATAGATATTTTATTTCATCTATCATACTATTTGCACTCGAAGCACGAAGAAAACTTTGCAGGATTAATTAAGTCGTTTCCTTAGTTTTTCACTTAGAGCTCTTGAATACACGCAACCACCTCACTCCAGGGTTGTTTTTGCTAAACTTTGAACGAAGATACGGAACTCTGTGCTACTTATGATACAGCGTCTTCGTGCCGTTTACTACAAAACATTGTTGCTGTTGTTAATATCCTATGATTGCATGTGAAATGCTTACTTGACAAGGACGATTTTAATTTGCACCGTTTTCTGTACCCAGACGATGTGAAGAAGTACACTGGCAATGGAATGAGCAAAAACAACAACTCACTCAGACATCATAAAATGACATCATTTCTATCTTAAGAAAATAACTGCACTTGGCTTAAGTGGAAAAATAATGCAAAGGTAGAAGAGATGATTATTTGGAAAAACTGAAAGCAACGCATCAGCATAATATGGATACTGTGCAGCGAAATGGAAAAAAGCAACACTGAAATGAGTTAAATGCATTCACAACGAAATAGACTCAGAATTCGCAAGACAATAAAAACGACTTTGAACTGATTTTTCTTGCAGTTTAATATAAGATGAAAAACGTAAATGATAATAATATTATTATGATTTTAAGAAACATCAATTAATAAAATGCAATTAATTATGAGTTAAGAGGAAACAGATAAGCACCCTGCAGATAAATGGACCAGATTTAGAATAGTTCTAAACTAGTTCCAAAAGGGGCCAGTACTGGTCCCACTTCAATACCCTTTTACATTGAACAAACTGACGCTTTTTACGGGTTGATGTCATAGGAAAAGACAATTGTCCCCATAAGCATCCCTTTTTCCCTATATCTGTGTTAGTTCCATAATGGATAGTTCTAAACTAGTCTGTTTTGATACAGTCCAGAAGTGGTCAGTTGTAAGCCCTATTATTAGCCTTATTTCACATACGGTTTCGTACAATAGAACTTATTAAATTCTTTTATGTAGTTTTACCTGATATTTACCACTTAATCATTTTCATCGAAAATGTTTGCAAAAGTTAAAATATGTGTGGAATCTAATGAAAAAACGATCCACAACACGTTTTGAACGTGTATGTTTTTTTATTTTGTTTGTGCCTGCTGACAAGAAAAACAAAGAATATAAAAATAAATTCAAACTGTTCTATGCTGAGCGTCTTTTGTACTAGTTCGCAACTAACTCCAATTTCACTAGAAATAAACTAGTTGGTTTTTCCAATTGTCTCCAAAATAACTGCTGGGCAATATCAAGAACGACAATTCATTTGAAAATAGTCTGTACTCTGCAGCTGGCTTTGTTGTTATATTACCCAGCAGTTATTTTGGAGACAATTGGAAAAACCAACTAGTTTATTTCTAGTGAAATTGGAGTTAGTTGCGAACTAGTACAAAAGACGCTCAGCATAGAACAGTTTGAATTTATTTTTATATTCTTTGTTTTTCTTGTCAGCAGGCACAAACAAAATAAAAAAACATACACGTTCAAAACGTGTTGTGGATCGTTTTTTCATTAGATTCCACACATATTTTAACTTTTGCAAACATTTTCGATGAAAATGATTAAGTGGTAAATATCAGGTAAAACTACATAAAAGAATTTAATAAGTTCTATTGTACGAAACCGTATGTGAAATAAGGCTAATAATAGGGCTTACAACTGACCACTTCTGGACTGTATCAAAACAGACTAGTTTAGAACTATCCATTATGGAACTAACACAGATATAGGGAAAAAGGGATGCTTATGGGGACAATTGTCTTTTCCTATGACATCAACCCGTAAAAAGCGTCAGTTTGTTCAATGTAAAAGGGTATTGAAGTGGGACCAGTACTGGCCCCTTTTGGAACTAGTTTAGAACTATTCTAAATCTGGTCCATTTATCTGCAGGGTATATATAGCCCGTTTCAAAAGAGAAGAACAATTTCGCGCATGTTTGAGAATAAGAAAATAATTTTGAGAGCGTTCTTCATTCTGATTGGTCGACATAAAAAAAAAAATTGAATATTCTCTGAGCAGAAAAATAAATGAAAAAAAAAATGAATGTATATTCTTGAATTTTGTTGTTCATCGCAACTGCGCTGCGGAAGTACTGAATTTTATTTTTCGAAATCAACCAATCAAAATTGAAAAAAAAGGGGGCGTTAAAAAAAAATTTGTTAGCCGAAATTTCACTTCACAATTTTTTCTTGAGAAAAAAATTTATTTTTTATGTAATTTGTATTTGATTTCTCTCTCAAGATGCAGGTTGCTGCAGGTTGTCGGTGCAACACCGTACTAGTGCGATCATTTGTTCTGAATGTTTGCGCATTTAAATATATAGAAAAATAGTAAAAAACACTCAAAAAAAGCATAAAGTTCAGCGAACAGTACAAAAAGAGCAAGAAATTACGCTCTAAAAAATTTTCTAGCTTTAAAAATAATTTCTCACTGCGCATCGAAAAATGAAACTAAAAAATGTTCTTCTCTATTGAAACGGGCTATAAAACCCAGTAGAATATTAGACGTTGCTTAGGATACAGCTAAATTTTTCAATTTAAATATGTTTTTTAGAGAAATTAATTTTTTTAACTCTTTCAATGTTTTCTCAAAGAAAAATGGCTGATGTACGATTACGAATGAAGGCATATCAGGGCCGTAACCAACTTTATTACATAAGTATATAAATATTTGATGATGTTTTAATTTTTATAACAAAATCAAATATATATAATAATAATAATATATTAATATTTATACAAAAATAAAATTAATCGAGTTGACTTTCGTCTTATTCAATTCAACATGTTGTATTATTAAAAACTGATCTTAGAAAATTTTTGTACTTCTGGTAACTGCTTTCTCGATATTCTGATAAAAGTAATGTAACTTAAGCACAAATTCATATATATACCTAACAACGTTTTTATTTAGATTAAACTTATGAAATTAAATAAAATTTTTCTTCAAAATAAGAATTCTTGCAGATATTCTTTATTAACACACAATTACTTCTCCCCTGAAACACTTAGTTACAAAACTGTTTCAATTAATAATAAATACAAAATTAAATCGAATCATCCAACATGCACTGCATATGCTTTCGTATGAAAAATGAAGTCAATAATTTCAATAATGCATTCATTCATTGCACCTGAAATGAAAATCACATGAGCTTTAAATTTATTTAGGATGACGATGCACACGGCAATATCATCACAGTTCACTTGACTTTTGTGTGAATATGTTGTTGATAACACAGGCAGCAACAATTCAGTTAGCAGCATTCATCTATCCATTATTTTGAGTCTTCTGCGATGCATAACAATTGCAAAGCTTTATGCTGTCAGGCTGTATCCACAATAGATGGATGTGATTGAGCCGAATAGAAAATTTCTGCACTGAAGATGACTTCAATCTCATCAACATCAACATCCATATCGACAAAAAAAAGGTAAAGTTTACATAAAAGGTTGTTGCTGCAGCTGCCACTTCTGCTCAAAACTCAAAGGATCAAGGTGAAATTTGATTGAAAGTGTTGTTTTTTTCATCCCATCGCTTTCAGGTTTTGCACTTTCCTACAACTGCAGTAAATTTATACGATTTTAAGATGGCAGCTCATTTTTTCAAACTTTTCATCTCTTTTTGAGTTATCGACTTGATTGAGCACAGGGGAATAAATTGAAAACTTTTGAAATTGAGCAAAAGATTTGATGAAAGCTTTGCAATTTTGACTAAAAAACAGAGAGTAATTTTTGCAAAGATTGATGAATATTAATATTAGTAGGAAATATGAATAAAATAACATAATGATAAATGAAAGTGATAATTAACAAAATCATGATGAAAATTCTCATTATTTTCGAAAATAATTTTTTGCCATTTTTATTTGTCGGCTAAATGAATTCGCAAATTTTTTTAAAGCTTTAACGACTTTGACACAATTTAATTACATTCGCATTTACAATTTAATCGGAGTCATCCAAAGCTTATCAATTTTAAAATTATTTTCTATATTTAGTTCCGTTTCTAAAATGAAGGAGAACATATGTACTATTAGGTTAAGCTAGATTAGAAGGGTGGTGCAACTTTGAGGTGCTTCCGTGGGATCTATTGGTCCATTACGAACCGCCTATTTGATTATATTTAAGCATTTTGTTGTCATACCAACAGGAATGCATACTGGTGGGGAATTCCCCGATTTGCAGGAAATTTCAAGTTAATATTTTCGAGGAAATTTTCTGATACAATGAAAATAAAATCTTTATGACCAATGTGGGCCTGAACAAGTTTTTATTCGAATGCGAGACCACCTATTTTTTTTAAGAAATATGATTCTTGAAACATTTTACAATAAATATTTATGATTTGAAAAATCTTCCATTGGGCAATTCTTTATTATATGTTATTAAAAATTAAGTTGGAATAATTTGCATGGGGAAAAAACCGTCGTTCAGACACCGATTTAAAAATAAGTGGGACTATTAAAAACTACTTCTGCATAATTTGTTTGGATCGAAGAAATC
Source organism: Tetanocera ferruginea (assembly GCA_958299015.1). NCBI lineage: Eukaryota > Metazoa > Arthropoda > Insecta > Diptera > Sciomyzidae > Tetanocera > Tetanocera ferruginea. The sequence goes on along the minus strand of OY282642.1, from coordinate 88,041,476 downwards.
ACCATGGAGCGGTTTTAGTTCTTCGAACCTCTTTTTTGCCACAAAGTCAAGTTATTTGCAAATAAATTTGTTTTCCTTCAGAATGCGTATCCAAAATAAGCAAAAAGGTAAAAATTTTAAAAATTTTTTTTGAAAATTTTAAAATGAGCCATTTTTCAAAAACGGCCCAATAGAAGATTTTAAAAAAACATTTACTATTTATTGTCAAACGTTTCAAGAATCTTATGCTGTAAAAAAAGAGGTGGCCTTCGACCTTCGAATAAAAAATTGTTCAAGCACACCGTGTGATATAATAGCTGTGTTTTTTACCAAGCGAGTAGTCAAAAAACGACTGCTTACTCGCTTAAGAATTTTTTTTTAAAACTTGGAAGCATTTTTTGAAAAGTCAAAAACGTTGTTTATGTTCTGATTAAATTTTTGTAAACAATTTTTGACAAATTTATTTTATATATCAAAGTTTTGACAATTAGTGATGCATAAATTTTCAGATTTAAAGCATTGGAGACTCGGTTCTGAAAACAAACCCGATACTCAAAAGATTTTCAGTGCTAAAAGATTAAGCAAGCAACATAGTTTTACATAATGAGTATATTTGATAAATTTTGTTTATCTTTATCTTTTGTTTATCTTAAATGTTAAATTATTATGTATTTTTATTGAAATATTGATCTAAAGCAAATTATGAGTATTTCGTGAAAAGTATTTGGTACAAAAAATTTTCATTTCTTACATCACTATTGACTATCAATCAGATATAGTTGCCACCTTTGTAGGAAATTTATACAATTATTGAAACATAACTTGGAAGCATTTTTTTTTCGTTTGGTCGGCAAACCTTTAAGCGACTAACAGTTTCCTGTGTTATTTAAGCGAGTATACATATGATAAGCGGTCGTTTTTTAACTACTCGCTTGATAAAAAACACAGCTATAATATCTATAAGTTAATTTTTAAACATAAAAGTTAAAATTTTATTGCTTTGATAAGTTTTTGATTAGATACATATTGATTTAATTTTCCTTCAACCAATTGACGGCTCCATTCGAAGAACCAAGTTTTTCAAGAAGATGGTTGAGTTTTTAAATTTTTTAATACAATAATACATACATTCATAAATGTTCGTTTATAACATCGAAAAACAAGGATTTACATTTCAACATTACAATTGTACTAACTCGGCTTAGCACACTTTAGAATCGGGCCAATGCCATATTGTAGCTTTTCATTTTTAAAATTATTATTTTGTAATGTATTTCTTTCTCACAATTTCAAAATAAATGCATCAATTTAAACATCACTCCTTAATGTTACGGCGAAAGAAAAAACAGCAGTGAAATTAAAAACGTTGGCTGTTCAAGCAGGCAACAAACTGTCGAAGCCCTTGGGTAAACTAACATAAGCTTTTTGTTAGCTTTACTTAAGTTTTTTTCTTGGTGTACGTATGTGTTCAGTTAAAGAAAGCCTATGAATAACTTAATTAAATTTTTTTGGTGGGGAGTTTTGTGAAAAATCGGGGAATTTCGAGAACTTCTGCGGGGAAAACAAAAAAAATGAGTTGGCAACCCTGAATACCAAATAAACCTAATACCTTTTATTTATGTTCGTTCACCGAACCATCCTGTGCTGTGTTAGCTGTGGAGATGTCCATCCTTTAATAAAGATACGAAGCCTAAGCGAAGATGAGATTCCTTCGCAAACGGTCAGAGGACAGAGCACCGATCTTTCGATTCTTAGTGAACCATAGAATCTTAGTGACCATAGATGCCATAGTTGAAGACGTTCGAGGGACTAAGCCAGTTCTCATAGCTGGTGACTTTAATGCTTGGGCTGTAGAATAGGGCAGTCAACGTACAAAAGAAAGAGGATTCATGATTCTCGAGGCGTTAGCATCACTTGATGCGGTGCTGCTCAATACCGGATAGCAGCACACATTTAGCAGTGCAGTAGGCAGCTCCTTTATTGATCTGACATTCGCCAGTATTGAGCTCAGTATTCAGACTGGGTGGATGGTACGAGATATCTCGTAACGTACAATGACCACCAGCCATTACATACATGCTAGGTAGACAACATCGTAGCCGAAGGAATAGTAGCAAAAACAGAGCTGCTTATAAAACAAATTCGCTAGACGAAGACATCTTCAGAGTAATGATGGCCGACATACACCTTGCCGGCACTGCAACCGATATGGCAAGACAAGCCTCTGACCAAGTCAGTAGAGTTTGCGACGCGTCCATGCTCTTTAGAAGGCCAAGCAAACGACACCGCAGTCCAGTGTACTGGTGGTCCTTAGAAATCGCAGAAGCACGCAGAGAATGCATTCAAGCTAGAAGAAGATATTACCGCTCAAGAGGTTTCGGCAGATTCGAAATTTTTAGTGAATCCTACCGTGTATCCAAAAAAGCTTTGAAGAAACTTATTAATAAGAGGCATCAGATTCTAATGATGAGGCAGAAGTAAGAAGTTAATTAGAGAAACCGCCTACAAGCTCGTAATAAAAATATAGAAGGGGTTTTGACAACCCACTCCTACAGACTCACACCTGCTTGGTATTGTAGTAAGGATTCTCTTCTCGCCACAACCAGCGATCTCACCCTACCATGTACACAAAGATATCCCATCAAATAAGGATAGCAAGCACTGATGTTATCCGTGAAGAACGAAAAGGCACTAGGGCCAAATGGTATTTCTAACTGTTCGTTAGAACTCGCCATTCTAGAACAACCTCGAGCATTTGTCCAGCTCTTCAACGCCTGTCTAAGGGTGGGCATATTTCTAGCTGAGTGAAAGAACCAGAGACTAGTGCTCATACCAAAAGACAGTGCCTCCACGGATGATTCTTCAAGCAATAGACCAATTTGTCTGCTTGACACACTAGGGAAGATCTTTAATCGACTGTTGTCCAACTGAATTGAAGAGGCGATTCAAATAGCGGGAGGGCTATCCAATCGTTAGTTTGGGTTTCGGAAACTGCACTCAACGACAGATGCTAATTGGAGTAAAAGCTATTTGTTTTTTGAGGAGGAGTATTTTGAAAGCTCGTTGTGAGTTTAAAGTACCAAGCTACCTCACGAAAGTTATTTTCAAATTATTTCGATGAGAGAGTGCTGTAGTGACCGTGGCATGCAGGTAAAGTGTGTGGCTTAGCATGCTCGGAGCCCGGGTTCGATCCCCAGCCGTGGCGTTTTTTCAATAAAAAATTTTTCTGATCGGTCACCACCTCTCTGCAGACAATGGCAAACCTCAGAGAGTAAATAATGCCATGTAAAGCTTCTTGAGAACATGAACATTAGCCGTTCGGAGTCGGCATAAAACATGTAGGTCCAGTTCTCGGTCAATTGTGTGCAAACATTTAATAACACACACAGCACAATCGATCCTTAGAAGCTCGGTCAAAGTCCTTTCAAGGGCTGAAATGGCCAATTTGTTTTTGTTTTTTGAGTGCTGCAATATTCGACCGGTAGCGGCGCAATGACGTACAAAGTCATTGGCGACGTTCCATAGGCGTCTGTACTAGGGCCACTTCTGTGGAACGTCAAGTATGATGGTGTTCTAAGGTTCGCGATATCTACAGGTGCGAAGATCGTTGGATTCGCGGATGATTTAGCGGTTGTGGTAACAGCTAAACATCTAGAAGAAGTGGAAGCCGTAGGAGTGTTGCTATCAGCATTATATGAGACTGGCTAATGTTAGCTGGGCTTAGTTTAGTCGAACACAAGACGGAGGTGGTGCTTATCAGTAGCCGTGAAAAGTCCGAAATAGCAGTTTTTAACCTGCGCGGGAAAAGGTACACTCAAAACCATTTCTAAGTACCTCGGCGTGCTGATCGACTCTCGACTCTGTTTCAAACCGCTCCTATAGTATGCTCACAGGAAAGCCACTTCATGCCTGGCGCTAGCAAGAATGTTGCCAAACACACGAGAAGCAAAGCAAGCTCGAAAGACGCTTCTTCTTAATGTCGTTGGTTCGATTTTGATGTACGCATCAACGGTCTGGACCACAGCGATTAAGGTAAAGTCTACCGCCGAGGAGTAGAGTCGGTGTATAGACTAGGCGCTCTTAGAGTGTGATACACTTTCTGAACAGTGTCTGAGGATGCAGCTGTGGTGCTCGCTAACTCGATCTCAATCGACCTCTTGGTGGAAGAGGCCCAAGCCAATAGCGAGAGCGCACCCTCTCGTAAAAAAATGGCTCGAGTGAGAGTATGACACAGTGGCAGGCACGTTGGGATGGATCGGGTAAGGGGCGCTGGACCCATCACCTCATTCTTAACCTGTTCGTTTGGTGTGGTAGAAATCACGGTTCAGTGCACTTCTACTTCACCCAAATTCTAAGCAGGCACATTTGCTTAAGAGCATACCTGCATAAATTCAAACATGCAAGTGACCCCTATTGCACTCTCTGGTAGCATAGTAGAAGACACTGCACACGTCCTCTTCGAGTGCCCTAGGTTCTATGTAGCGAGAATTGATGCTTCGGTCTGCCTCGATGAAGTGGTGACACCCCAAAACTTGGTGAATCTCATGTTGAGAAGCGAAACCAACTGGTGGAAACCAAGTGGAAAGCTCTTTGTCTAAACGTTTAATCGACGAACTTCCAAGAGTCGAGCGCTTGCAAAAGAGGTCAGCGTGAGATAGGAAACAATAAACTCCCCAACCCAGATTTGACATCAAATTAAGGAGAAAATTAAGGCTCTTAGCTTGACAGTTCCTCGACAGGCAAAATTAGAAAGTAAATTTTTTAAAAAACGAACTCTTCAAATCTTTAAATGATATGATTATGATGAGAAATGGGCTCATTAAGATAACCTGAAGCGCAAAAAACTCATGCGAGCTGCCCTGCCATACGCCAAAATGGATGCAAAGGCCCAATATTCACAGTGACAAGGTCATGTTCTGTATTTGGTGGTACGAATTAGGCGTGGTGTACTATAAGCTGCTACAACTGGCTAAAACAGGGCAACTCTACTCAGTTGAGGCGTTTGAGCCGCGCATTGAAGCAAAAACGGCCGGATAAACGAACAAAGGCACGACAAAGTAATTCAGCAACACGACAACGCGCGGCCACATGTTGCGTTGCCGGTCAAAATATGCCTTCAAAATGGGAAATGGGCTGAAATGGGAAGTCCTTACCCACCGGCCGTATAGCCCAGACATTGACCCTGTTGACTACTGTATGTTTTCCTCGATGATACATGCTCTTGATGATCAGCACATTTGCGCTTTTCAAGAACTCGAAAACTGGATCGAATCGTTGAACGCATAAAAAGGCGCATCGATTTTGTTGAGATGGTGTCCACAAATTGCTAGAAAAATGGGAAAAAGTAGTGGCTAACAATGGCCCATACCTTGAAAAAGTGAGTTGTTCTTGAAACCAATTTTTCACTAGAAAGCGTTCAAGTTTAAAAAAATCCTCTAATACTTTTTTGTACACCAACTAGATCCTTGAATTCATGTGAACAAGTGTACTACCAAGTTTCATGAAATTATCTCAACGCCTTCTTATCATGTGCTTAGGGACAACACACAAACGGACGAACAGGGCTTAATCGACTCACGAGGTGGCAATGATCAGAATGTTTATTCTAGATTATTTCTAGATTTTGCAAAAGTTTATACTACTTTGTGTAACTACTCTGTTTACACAAAGTTAATAACCCCGACCTTACGGGTTTAGGGTATACTTAATGTAAGTTCAAGGAAGGTACCTCTAGGGTTTTTTAGGGTAAGGTACTCTATTTGCGTAGCCTTCTGTCCGAGTGTTGTTAAGATCGGACTACATTTATTTGTACCTGCAATACAAAATCATGTAAAAAACAAATAGGTAGTGGAAGTCAAGAGTCGGTCTAGCCCAAACATAAAATACCCTTCACCTTATTTTTCTAGATATAATAATAATATGAAAAGTGGGCGACTGGACGAAAGTGACCTTTTTATAGAGTTTTCAATTGGTATGTTGTATTACAAATGTTTGTTCCTCTTCAGGCTAAGGAGTCATAAGAGGTCCAAAGATAGTTCCTCGAGGATCTGACCAGGGTATATTAACTTTGTGCAAACGTTTGTAACGCATAGAACGAAGCGAGTCCGGTATAGAAAAGTATATATATTCTTGATCAGCGTCACCTCGTGAGTCGAGCTATTCATGTCCGTCCGTCCGTCTGTCCGTCTGTGTGTTGTCCGTATACACAGGATAAGAAGAAGGAGTAGAGATAATTGGATGAAACCTAGTACACTTGGTCACATGCACCCAAGGATCTGCACTATTGAATATTTTTGGAATCCGCCCACGGACTCGCCTACCTTCCATACAACGCAAAAATGAAAAACTGCATAACTCAGCTTACAATAAGCCTACAACAATAAAATTTGGTGTGTAAATGTTTTATACCAAACCAAAGATTTTTTCGAAAAATGAACGTCATTCGCTCACGGACACGCCCACCTCCCATACAACCCAAAAATTGAAAACGCAATAAATAAGCCTGTGATTACTTAAAGAGTTTAAATTTGGCAAATATGTTTTTTATAACAAACAAAAGATAGTTTTGAAAAATGGACATCATCCGCACACGGACACGCCTACCTCCCATACAACTCGAAAATTGAAAACTGCATAACTCAGCTCATAGTTAACCTACAACAATTAAATTTGATATGTATGCGTTTTATATCAACACAAAGATGTCTTCGAAAAATCGACGTCATCCACTCATGGACACGCCCACCTCCCATACAACCCAAAAATTGAAAACGCTATAAATAAGCCTGTGTTTAACCTTAAGAGCTAAAATTTGGCACATATGTTTTTTATGACAAGACAAAGATGGTTTTGAAAAATGGACGTCATCCGCATACGGACATGCCTACCTCCCATACAACCCAAAAAGTTTAAAACTCAATAAATAAGGTTATGTTTGTCATAGAGAAATTAAATTTGGTATGCATGTACTTTATACCAAATCAAAGGTGTGTTCAAAAATTGGGAGTAATCCGTCCATGAACTCGCCCACCTCCCATAGCGAAAGCACAAGAAAGGCATTAACTGTGAGCTACAGGAATAAAACTTGGCATGTGTAATTTTTCATCAACATTTAAATGCATATAAAATATAGACTTCATCCGCCCACGGACAAGGTCATTTACAATAAAAATTTTGTTGTTTTTGAAAAGTGGGCTTAGGGTATTTCATAGTCGGCCTAGACCGACTTTAGACTTTCTTTACTTGTTAGTTCTCATCTATTGTTCTATTTGTCTAGCTTTCTATCCGAGATGTGGGTATGCGTTCTGTGAAAAATAAAAAGTTACAAGCATAAAGTATTACCAAAAAGGACCTTCAGGAGAATCAAAATTGCTTCGACGGTTTTTCTTTGATTTGAAAAAAAAGTATGCAGAAATCATTTTAATGAATTCCTCTACCTTTTAAGGCCCCGACCAGTTGATATTTTTTTTCACAGAATGATACGGCCTACTAACCAATCACAAAATTTCGGTGATGTATGAAAATATATGAAGACATACCAGTGTGAGGCGGCCTCTTTGACCGAAATATGATGTCTTAATCTGATGACCACTGCCGCAAACAAAAAAAAAAATGCAAGAACAATTTATGATTTACGGATATGTACCTGGTGCCATACTCTGTAACGCGATTCGAACGTAAAATTGTTAGAATTTGGAATTATTATACTCTGCAAATCGATTTTCGCATTCAATATTATGACTTATATTCTATTTCTTTACACTTATTTTCGCATTTTTGATGTTTAAAAGTCAGTAATACTAACTTTAACCGAATATTTGATGAAACGATAAGTTAACTCATTGTCACGAATGCGAAAGAGTTACACAGTGCAATTTAACTTTCGAATCGCATTTAATTTTCGAATCGCATTACTTTTCGAATCGCGTTACAGAAAAACGGCCCCTGGAATATGTATCCAACTGATAGATTCTTGGACAGGGTAACTCACGGCAGACATCCTGTGATTCTACTGCAGCGACCATGCGGAATAGTACTAGTTTCGATGCGGACTTATAGTTGATTAGATACTATGGGATCATGTCCTGCCATTCACATCCAAGAACAAAAAACTTGCCATAATCCGTTTCAATGTTAAATTCTTCAATTTCAGTCTTATATGTGCGCATGATCAGTTAATGATCATGACATGATGAACATAACACGATCATGACAGACTAGAAGATTAGAAGTTCAAAGTGAATAAAGAAAGTTTTACTAGTTATGAAAGTAAAACTGTGCTTGGTGACTTCAATGTCAAGGTAAAAATAACGTATTTGGTTCAACAGTCGGAAGTTCAGCCTCCATTACAATATATCCTATATCGGAATAAGATTCATTGCAAATATTTTAAATAAAGCTTTCTAGTATTGGACCATTAAGTGGTCAGAACTTAGATTGTCAAGGACAGAGAAAATAAAAATAAATGAGTTGCTCTTAAAGTTAATTAAAGTGCCAGAATTTTCTAAGTATCACTTGACTATTGGTTAGACCCATTATGTTCTTAACTATCCCTTTCGAGTACTATGAAGAGCGATTCTATCATCAATTCTCCTCTTCACTAAAATAAGTTTAGTCAGTATGTTTTGCATGCTTTCTGCTTCTGTTGTCAGGAATAACATTATCTTATGGTTAAGTTAGTTTTATTAATAATCTTAATTTGCTTTTCGAAAATATATGTGAAGTTTCATGAAATCAAAATTTTTTAGATGTCTATATAATGACTTTGATTGGTCACTATCATCACTGGGGCACCATTAATAGTTTGCTTTCTACAACTACATAAATATATATAAACTAGCAGGCCACAGTCGTCCGAGGCTTCGCCACGGACATTTTCTCTTTATCAATAATACCTTTGTATATTTGAAAAATTTCAATAACAAAAAACGTTAAAATATTAGCATATTATTTGTATTTGGAAGCAAATTATATTAAATAGTTTAACTATAATAAAGTGAAGATATTTCCATTTTAATTATTTAATACTTCAGTATTAACAAAGTTTTTTGATTCATTGGCATTACCAGGAATAAGAAAAATCTGATTATCTGCTGTACCGACTCGTTTACCATAATCTACTTCTACGTTTTTCAAAGTTTTGTATTAAATATTTATTATACTCCATCCGCAAAGCGTAGCGGGCACAATAATTTTGTCACGAAATTTTTTTCACGACCATGAGTCGATTAAGCCATCTTCGTCTGTCTATCTGTTCATTAGTTTGTCCACACGATTACAGCCGTGTCTTTATTGCAAATCTCTTTAAAGTCCATAATGAAATAATTTTCATGATTTGAGATTTGTCATACAGTGGTGCTCCAGTTTAACGAAAGATATAAAGTCCAAGGTCGTTCGGTAAATCGAAAAGTTCATTAAATCGGTAATACTATTTTTGAGTTTTTTTACCATATAACAAAGCTAATAAATTTGTCAACTTGAAACAAATATCCTTACATTTTTTGTTTCAACTATGCACTCCAATAAAGTTGAATTTTTTAACTTGTTTTAGATATAATTAATTATTATTATTAAATGTTTCGAAATCTGCTGGTTAAAATCTGTTCACACTCCAAATGAAAAATCCAAGATTATGTCAATACATTCCTATAATGTTTTTTAAAAAGGAAACCCTACAATATGTATATTAACCCGAGGGGACTATTTGAGAATTAGATAAGTAAATACATATTAATGTTATAACAAATTCAAAAACAAACGAAGCGAGCTCAGAGAAGCAAATGTTGTTAAATAGAATACCTACAATTTCAAATGTTCGGAATATAGAGTCAACAACATTAAATAAGTGTTCCTTATATTGGGAGTTTGTTAAATCGGTGTTCGCTAAATTGGAGCACCACTATATGCTTAAATTTGAAAAATATACCCTGCAGTTGAAATTCAACAAAATTTTGTGAATACTTCCATAGAAAGTTATGTCACGAAAATATCAAAACCTTCATAATTTATACAAAAATTAATGTGTTCAATTGAAAGATCATACATAAGTCTTGTTTTCTTGATAAATAAAACGTAATCTGAGTTTGAAATATGAAAAGTTGGAAAAAATATAACCTAAATAAATCCGAATGAGCTTCAACCTGAGTATTTTGACTTCGGGCAAGTCGAAGATAATTTTTTAATGGTTTTATTTTTTATTTGTCTTTTATTCATCATTAAAGTGATGAATTAAAGTATATTTCTATGTATATATTCCTCACTTTATATTCCATAAAGTTTTTAAAAAAGCTTTTGTACTTCAAATATTCATCTTAAGAAGTGCTCAAACATGCTAGTATAGTAGACATTTCATCCAATATCCCAGCAAAATTTTTCGTTGGGTCTTGTTTTTTAATCGATTCTAAAATGCATAACATAAATGCTAATGCAAGAACTTAAATTTAATCCGTAAAAAATTCACGGCAATGCATTCACATCAACTTGAAAGTTGTTATTCAAGTATTAATTTCGTGAAATCAATTATAAACCAACCGTTTTAAGCGCTTAATCTTTTCAAGTGACAGCGCTTTCGATTACCTCTAATGACATGGATATATAAAAATAATGGGTTCAGTAAGCGAGAGGGTAAGCGATGAATGAAATTTTCTGGATTACTTTTTCGATTATATGTAAGCGAAGATTTTGCTGGGATGTTCTCCAGCAATACATTTCTCCAGAGCTTTTTATAAAAACGTCCTCGTGTCATAAATGTCAGGTTAAAAAATATACTTTATAATTTTGTGATTACTAAGTTCTAAGACTATACATCGACAAACAAACCTTATTTGCAGCTCATAACCTGCTAGAACACAATTTTTAATAGTAATATGTTTTTCGGTGTCCTGTTACATAAAACAATTTAAAAGCTCAATTTATTACTTACTTCAAAATTTCTAAAAAAAAAAATGAAATTGATTAAAATTCATGACATTTTGTATTTAAATTAAATAAATGGCGTTTTATAACAATTTTATGGCGTTCTGATGTATTTTCAATTTATTTTGAAAATGTCTATTTAAAACTCTAAGATGGTTTCCTAATTCCTTTAATTTACTAAAATACATATTATTTACATATTATTCTGTTCAAATCAACTAACAAAAACTGTCAAAAATACAGTTTTTAAGAAAAAACTATTCTAAAAATTATTCTAATTTTCATGACTCTTGACCTTGTTCTCCCAGAGCAAGTTTGCTTTGTGAATTATGTAGATAATGACTATGAAACAAATTTCTGATATCAATTTGTTATCACTGTGATATTGTGATATTAATGGTCGAGAATAAGGCAGTCAAATGTTACAGACCTCAGTCTTGTCTATTAAAGTCGAAGCTAAAATGTATAAAGAGTACTATAAAGAAATTTATAAAAATTAGAAAAAAAGTTTTTTAATTTAATTTTAATATTTTTTCTAATTTTCACTTAATTTTTATATAGAAGACGTGGGTTGATTTCGAAAAAACATTTAAATTGATAGTTATTCAGGGTCACTGAGGGAAAATTTGTTAACGTTTTACTTCCCGGTCCTATTTTTTCCTCAATTATGCAAAATTATTCAAAATAGATCTTTTGGGATTACTCACTATTGCTAGCCAAAATTTTGCGTAAACAAAACATTTTTGAAAAATTCCTTGATTGCGGAAAATTTTTCAGTTTTGTATAAGTTACCAATTTATCTTTCAAATGATATCTAATATCTTACTATCGATGAGATTAATTTTGTATATTGTTACCGACTTTTATAAATAATACAATGAATTAAAATATTTATGTTTACTCATTTGCACTTTAACAAAATAATCATAACAGTAAACTATTATTTAAAAGAATTATATTAATTTCGTAGTACTTTTTAAGCATTGCTTTTATGAGGTTAAGTATAACCTTCTAAAAGGGCTTACTTAACAATTTAGTTTTGGTCCCGGGTGCCAGCAACCCTAGCTACGCCACTGCCTCACTCCAATTGCAGTCGTGAAAGCAAATAATTTTACATGCATAATTTACCAACAATTTTCTCTTTGAGTTGCTGCTCTTGCTCTCCTAGCGCGGAGCATCGCTCTTGCATTTTCTGTTAAACTTGTCAAACTTGTTTTACGTCGAGGTATTTATTTGTAGCTGTATTTGTAGTTTAAGGGAAATACGAACACTTAATTTTTCAAACTTTTAATTTATCTTTAATCTATACAAAATATGCTTTCACACTTGTGAATGCACATTTTGAAATATTAAAATATCTTTCTTTCTCAAGTGTAAATTAAAAATTTGGAGAACTACAATAAAAATATGTGTAAAAAATTGTATGCGGCGAAACAAATATGCACACATTGGTTTGCAGCTCATCATTCCACAGCAACAACAACACAGCAAGCTTTATTTAACTTGTATTCCCATTACGTTAAAGAGCGCCAACTGCTTTTGGTTACTCTTCGAATGAGTGTGGAGAGCGAGATCAATAAACTTTAAGAGTTGATAGCAACATGTAGTTGAAACTCTCGTAACACAAACGCGTGAAAAGCAAACGACCAAGCAATGCTTAGCATAGGTGGTAATTTCCTAAAAAACTTAACAACTTAATTAAATATATTTATTGTTAAATTTTCTTAAATAAACCCCACCTATGGCATTCTGTAGCACAAATATGATATTTTAAAATTTTTTTCATAAAAATCGGTCCAGTAGTTTTGGAGTCATTGACGCACTTAATATTTCCACTTTAATTTTATATAATAGTATAGATAATTAACGGATATTTTTTTGCACTCGACTAAATTTTGATTTTCTTCCTGGTTGCTTTCCCCTTATTAATAATAAATGTTCTCTTGCGTTATATTCATACCAACAAATATGTGTAAAGAATAATAATTTTTTTTTGTGATAACAACGACAGACATTAATTTTCAATACTTAATCCACTTACATCAACACAGAGATAACAACAACAACCAAAACAACATGTGAAATTCTTCAGAAAAAGCCACCAAGCGTTCATCCATCATTTCCATCGTCAACAGCTGACGTTTATCACTCATTCCTAGCTTAGAGCTATGTTATGCTGGCGGTCATGGGCTCGTCATGGGCACGAATTGTTGTTGTTTCAATGTAAAAGGGAAATTTGAGAGAGTGAGCGAGGGAACAAATTTTGACCACCGTGGTCACCAAATGATTTGGCTGTCGATACCAAATCACTGGATCAAAACAGTGTTACGTTGTGGAAATATTCACAATATTTGGTTTTTAGTATTAAAGTAGTGCTGTATGGTATGAGAATAGTGCATTTTAGTAAAAAAGGTATAAAGGAACAAATAAAACTTAATTAATAGGAACCTTATTGCTAGCAAGTGTTTATAAATTGACTTATACAATGCTGAGAGCAATGTATCACTTCAGTTTGTTCTTTATTACACATAGGAACGACAATACTTTTTTGCATAAAGTACTAAAAGTAGCATAAAGTGTACCAGTGATCAGGGATCATATGACCGCCAGCATAACATACTTTGGGCACGACATTCATCAAACGGAAAAAGAGAGTAAAAACTCGTGCCCATGACGAGCCCATGACCGTCAGCATAACATAGCCCTTAGATACTCATTCCAGCTTGCATGTATCTGGCTGTTGCCAACGCCAAGTGTTTATTTTGCACTTCATTCGTCAGATTTATATGTTTAAATCATTGACGGGCAGCTTTGCACACTTGTGATTGTATAAGTGCATGAAAATATGTATTCATCTCACGTACAGAACGATCAAAGCTTCAGTATCCAAGCAAACGTCAAGCACACAAGACCTGCGCTTGAGTGTTCCCTGAATGCATGAAAAAAAAATTGCGAGATATTACACTGAATAAATTTTATGTTTATAAGTATGTATGAGCAAAATTTTTTATTTTTAGAAAATAACGGCATGACGCATTGCATGGTGTGTCATAAGGAAGTAAAATTTGATAATCAAACAATTTTGATTAGCAAAAAGCTGTTTTAATTTTATTTAATATTAATGTTACTAAATGTTAACATAATAGTAGAAATGCCAATTTTAGTTTCAGATTAAAATATATTGGTACTTTCGTTTGATAAAAAGAAATAATTAAGAGTTGTAAAAATTTTACGAATTAAAAATAAAAATTAAAAATATTTGTAAAACTTCACTTTCTGTGTTTAATAATACATATTATCCATCTGTCGGTCTGTTTGCATTTTATAGTCCGTCCATTACAAGTTCATTTAAATTCGTTATATAAATCGAAGCACAAAAAAAATCACCCAATGATACTACAACAAGAGCTTTAGCACTGCTTTGTTTTCAGTGTAAGCTTTAAAGCGCTCCTTAATACATACTCAAGATAAGAAAGTATAGGTGTGCAAAGTTGCCCGTCAATGGTTTAAATGTTAAAAGTCTTATTTGTTAGTTTGGGTGCAACCAGCAAATCCCAGCTGGTATTTGCCAATTCGAAGAAATTGATTTTAGTTAAATTATAAATGAGATTAAAATGTATGAAAAAATTGTAAATTTTTTTTAAACTTATAAGAATGAGCTAAGAGTCTTTAATAGATTCACTATTAAAGACCACAATTATATACCAGCTAATGCAAATAAATATGTATCTATAAGCCTTCTTATTTTGGCCACTTAAATATTATGTATCTTTTTCTGGTGTGTCCATAGTGTACAAATGGCATTCAGGCCAGGATTAGGATAAGCTCAATGCAGCAAAATAAATCATAAGATTTATTCAATACATAAGAAAATCGAAATAAGAACAGAGTCCGGTAAACGTATTCGAATTTATAAGCTTTTAACTGTGCAAAAGGTTCACATAAATATGCCAGATACTACACCGATATGAAAGTGTATGTGTGCACAATAAAGCACAAACTCACATATACAAACACAAATGCATACACGCAAGCACAAGCACTTTAATAGTACATATTCGCTTACCGCTTAAAAATATTGCAGTTTAGCTGCAAAGGCAGACAATTTGTTTTGCTGCATTTATTTTAACCCCTTTACAGCCAATTTTGCCGTTTGAGTACAGAAATGCTTTTGAGCAATTTCACCATTTTAAAAATCATTAAGGCAAGCGCAGTTTTGGCAATATTTTCGTATTGAAGAGAATAAAAAATTTTTAATTGCGAATTTTTGATTTAATTTTTTTGAAGCGAAACTTCTTTTGCAGCAGGAAAAGAGTTTTGTTTCATGAATTAAATGCGTTTAGTTGGCGTCTGTCTAACAATATTTATTCACTTATGACAAATAATGCTAAATATTACCAAGTCGTTAAGTAATTGCTCGTTAAGCTCGTGTGTTTTTTTTTGCGTGATATATTTTTTAACATTCCATTCATTACAATAGAAAGACTGTCCCAGAAATAACTGTCCTTTTGTTTTTTTTTTTTTTATTAACATTACAAAATAAATAAAAATAATTTTTATACGCTTACAAAATTATGCACTTTTCGATTAAGGTCACATTAGGTTTTTACCAACCTTTCGTTTATGACCGACCTTAGTTTATGCCCGACGACATTTACGTCGAAATATTTCGATGTTTTCGCAGTTTTTTTGGTCTTCTTAAGATTTATTTTCATTAAAGAATATCTTCGTCCAGACAATATCTTTCGATTGGACGAAGTTCGGGACAAGTCGGAGGATTGGCTTCTCTTGGTACCACAGTGACATTATTGTCTTGGTACCTGTGTACTATCGTTCTCTGGGCATAGTGACATGTTGCTAGGTCAGGCCAAAATAGTACTGAACCTTGGTGCCGCAAATGCTGCTCCAGACACTCTCTAATGTAAATTTCGGTGTTGATTGTGCGATCTGTCACAAATTCCTTACTTCGAATGTCACATTTGCAAATGGCCTGCCACACCATGTATTTCTTTGGAAATTTGGTATGTTTTTCGGTGGTAAATTTAGAGGATGCTCCACCCCTTCTAACCGCAGTATAATATACGTGTCCAAGTACTTGCTTGAAATCCACTTTGCAGTACGTTTCATCGTCCATGATCACGCAATCAAATTTGACCAGGTACAGATTTTGAGCCCTCTTATTGGCTTCGGCGTCCTTTTCTTCTGACCTATCAGGTGCTTTTTGTACTTTATAGCTCCTAAGGTAGATGGATTTAAGACCGGACGAAAGTAAAAATCTATTGACAGACATCCAGAGTACACTGATGTTATGGAGGCAATTATTATCTTATCTTCTAAATAGCGACACTAACAACAATCCCACCAATAGAGATGATCTCCCGGACACCGCAATTGAAAAAACGTTGAATTTGCGCTCCCCGACTATAACGAGGTCTGAAAACCTTAAGCTCGGCTTAAAAACAACAAACTCGAGTGGCCAATGGCCTACTGGAAGCTCTGTTTAAATTCATTCAAGAACTTCTATACTTCTACAATATGGTCAGAATAATGCATTCATTAGTGCACTCTAATTAATCCATAGGAAAGTTCCCAGCATTTACGCCAACTATCGAGGGAAAAGTCTTCTTAATGTCGGATATAAGGTCCTGTCGAGCATATTATTTGAAAGACTGAAACCCATTGCAAACCAACTTATTGGACATTATCAGTGCGGTTTCAAACCGGGAAAATTCACCAAGCCGAGATATCTATGCTTAAGCAAATCTTGGATAAGACTCCAGAAAAACAAATCGAGAGTTACTATGCTTTTACTAATTACAAATTATTCCTTCAAAACGAATACGTACTAGTATATCAGTGAAAATCGGCAAGGAACTTTCCGCTCCGTTTGACACCAAGCGTACAAAATTTTGTGGTTCAGTTGGTTGAGCGTTTGTTAATTTGATTTGAATATTCCAGGTTCAATTCTCAGCCAAATCGAGCTCTAGGTTTTTTTATTATACCCTAAACCTGAAAGGTCAGGGTATATTAACTTTGTGCAAACGTTTGTAACGCATAGAACGAAGCGAGTCCGGTATAGAAAAGTATATATATTCTTGATCAGCGTCACCACATGAGTCAAGCTATCCATGTCCGTCCGTCCATCCGCCCGTCTGTCCGTCTGTGTGTTGTCCGTATACACAGGATAAGAAGAAGGAGTTGGGATAATTAAATGAAACTTGGTACACATGGTCACATGAACCCAAAAATCTGCACTATTGAATATTTTTGGAATCTATGGACACGCCTACCTTCCATACAACGCGAAAATTGAAAACTGCATAAATAAGCTCATAACTAACCTACAACAATAAAATTTGGTGTGTATGTGTTTTGCATCAACACAAAGATGTCTTCGAAAAATGGGTATCGTCCGCTTACGGACACGCCAACCTTCCATACAACCCAAAAATTGAAAACGCAATAAATAAGCCTCTGCTTTACCTACAGAAATGAAATTTGGCACATATGTTTTTTTATAGCAAAACAAAGATGAGTTTGAAAAATGGACATCATCCGCCCACGGACACGCCTACCTCCCATACAACGCGAAACATAGCTAAAATTTGGCACGTATATTTTTTATGACAAGGCAAAGATGTTTTTGAAAAATGGAGGTCATCCGTCTACGGACACGCCTACCTCCCATACAACCCAAAAAGTTAAAAACTCAATAAATAAGGTTATGTTTGTCATAGAGAAATTAAATTTGGTATGTATGTATTTTTTACCAAAATTAAGGTGTGTTAAAAAATTGGAAGTAATCCGTCCATGAACACGCCCACCTCCCATAGCGAAAGCACAATAAAGGCATTAACTGTGAGCTACAAGAATAAAACTTGGTATCCGTAAATTTTTCATCAACATTTAAATGCATATAAAATATAGGCTTCATCGGCCCACGGACACGCCCATTTACAATAAAATTTTTCTTTGTTTTTGAAAAGTGGGTTTAGGGTATTTCATAGTCGGCTTAGACCGACTTTAGACTTTCTTTATTTGTTTTTTATTAAAATTTATACAAACAAATAATTTAAGGAAAAATTGCATATCCTTACAATTAACTAATTTGCTATCACCGGGATTTGAACGCGGCACTCATCGTAGTCCAACACACTAACCATCATGCCAATCGCCTGATGGTGTTTGAGCGAGCAAAATACAACCGAACACGAAAATTGCATGGACATTAGAGCGTATCATCAAAACTTACCTTTTTTTGACCCCGCCTCAACCGTTTGATACTTGAAAGACATGTTTGAAAAATATTTTTTTTTTTAAAAGTGGTCCCTATGGTTCTATTTTGTTGGTTTCGTTATATTTTCTTTGTTTCTTGTTCGATCTGGAAAATTTTTTTTAAAAAATCCAAAAAATTAAGGTACTATTACAGTGTGAAGCTATTAAAAACAACACCTTTTTTTTTAATTTTTTTTACATAGTATTAGTAAATTATTTAAGTCAAATTTATTAAAATTATGTACAACTTAAGTCGAATTTATATAAAATTTTTTTTTTTTTGTTTTTGTATTTGTTGTTTCTTTTCTAGAGGTCGTTGAAGTTGGCGTGTTTAAAAAAAGGTTGTAAGTTGGTTTCTCGTCTACAGCATTTTCAAGGCGTCGGAAAGCAAAAAATCAAAGTGCACTCTTCAGTTAAGGGTTGTAGTTGAGCACTCTACCTACGCAAGTAAAAAAAACAACAAAACAAAAAAAATGGCATGCGTTGAAAAACAAATTTACAAAAAAACCCCTCTTTTCGGCAGAGATTCTTAACCGTAAAAAACAATATATAAAAGTTTCTCGGATTTTTATAGGTAGAGTGCTTAACAGAGTCTATGAAGATCACAATGAATCAAGATTCATCGAAATCGATCAAGCAGAACTCGAGATATCTTAGAAACCAATTTGAAAAAACTTGTTTCGAGAAAAACGCGATTAGATTTTCTTCTATGAACGATAATATATGAAAAAATGAGCGACATACGAATGTATAGCCCGTTTCAAAAGAGAAGAACATTTTCGCGCATGTTTGAGAATAAGAAAATAATTTTGCTGCAGGCCGTCGGTGCAACACCGTACTTGTGCTATCATTTGTTCTGAATGTTAGCGCATTTAAATATATAGAAAAATAGTAAAAAACGCTCAAAAAAAGCATAAAGTTCAGCGAGCAGTACAAAAGAGCAAAAAATTACGCTCTAAAAAATTTTCTAGCTTTAAAAATAATTTCTCACTGCGCATCGAAAAATGAAACAAAAAAATGTTCTTCTCTTTTGAAACGGGCTATAATGTATGTTATATCTTTTTTTTATTTGTTATTTTTTTCTAAAATTTCGTATACGCATTCTTAAGACCTTAAGAAATCAGATTCTAAAAAAAACAAAAAAATTATTTTTTATATTTTACACACTGTAATAGTACCTTAAAGCTTACAAAATTATAACCATGGGATCAATTAAAATCGAAAAAATAGATGTTAAGAGCATTTCCAACCGATTTTATGCTAAGTCGATATAATCAGTAGAAAAGAAAAACACGTGAGGTAAAAAAAAATCATAAAATATTTGCACAACATCAACAAACACACATACATAAAATTTTTCCGGATCGAATGAGGAACACTGAAGATATAACGAAATAACCAAAATAGCACATAGGGACCACTTTAAAAAAAAATATAAAGAACAGTCAAGGGAGATATTACTAAGAACTGACCGATTTCAACCACTTTTGAATTTTTCTTAGGAAGTTTCAATTTACCAATTCATCAATTCACCAGTAACCTTCTCAACAGTAAGCAGTTCTAGAAATAAGTGTTCCAGCACCTTCGATCAAGTCTGTTCTTTCGCCTTCAGTTGCGAAGTGATTCATTAGATAAATAATTATTAGTAGACGAACATCATTTGTTGTTGTACAGTCTTTGTACTTGTTCCTAGTATTTAATCTTTCGT
Source organism: Tetanocera ferruginea (assembly GCA_958299015.1). NCBI lineage: Eukaryota > Metazoa > Arthropoda > Insecta > Diptera > Sciomyzidae > Tetanocera > Tetanocera ferruginea. The sequence continues at coordinate 88,021,600 of OY282642.1, read as the reverse complement.
TCTTATCTTTATATTGTCTTGGTAGTATAATAGTAAGTGTGCTTGACCACTATCTCAGAGGTTTCGGGTTCAAGTCCCATCCTGGCCTTGATCTTTTCCGCTACTTTTAATAAACTAAATTTAAAAATCTATAGTTACGACTTTAAAAATTTCAATTGATGATAGAAAAGTTTGTGGATGGAAGCCTAACACTTGAATCCGATTCAAATTCTCATGTTAATATAACATTTCCACATACATCGAACATTCTATGTATGTTTCATTATCAACTCATTTTCAAACCAAAGCAGACTTGACTATTCAGTTCAGGCTTAATTCCTGACATCCTTAGTGCGAGTGCCAAAAATTTAATTTTCCACTCGAATATATTCAAAAATAAGTTAAAGAAAATATTCTATTCGTACACTGGGTTATTTTATTGCACCATCTATATGCAACCAACAGCATAGGTTGAGAGTAAATGGGTTAAAAAATAGCAATAAAAGCTTGCAAATAAACTCTTCACGCTTCATACATTTTTTACTTATTTATAAAGCAAGAACTTAAAGTGATTTGTATAAGAAGTAGAAAGACACAATAATTTAACATGGCTTTCGAATTTCTTACAAAACATTAGACACAGAAGAAATGGCAACAAGAATAGTTTGTTGGTGGGCGAAATTTAATAGTTACTTAAAATGAATTTCTAGCATAATTTAAAATCTTGTAAAATTTTTCCAGGTTTTTTCAAGTACAATGTGCTCAAACAAAAATATTTTCCTCTCTAAAGTTATTGTTGTCCGAAGTTGCTAATTGAATTTCGAACATAGTTTAGGTAAAATTTTTCATTTTCATTAAAAAAAAAAAAATTTCCAAATTAAGCAAAAGTATGTTTGCACTGCTGTGATTGTATATTGAAACAGAAATTTTTGCACATATCCGCAAGTGGAGGCACACATATCTATCTATCTACATTGTAATAGATTTAAGCGTACAAGCCATACATACAAATTATGCAGATATAAATGCCAGAGAAATACCAACATAAATTTTGCCATGTAGTCAGCAGCTTTTTGCATAAATTTTTGCGATAACGCAGAATTGTTTGTTGAAAATTTGGACTATAAACTTGCCACCTATCTATCTATCAATCTATGTATCTATCTATCTATTGGTTTGTTTGCGAGCAGTTGAAGAATATTTTCGAATGAATAGATGAATGCACATTGACGTTGGTCGTACTGGTTGTTTGCCTTGAAGGATTTGTGAGTTTTTGAATATTCGAGTTGCTAGCTTGAGCGAAGAAATATTTAGAGATTTATATTTTGGAAGTATTTCCAATTTTAATTGGCTTAAAAAATTCAAATGTTAACAACGTGCATTTTATTGAAGATGAAGTGAAAAACATAATTTGTAAGCTTATTGTCGCTAATTAAAACAAGTAAAGAAAGTCTAAAGTCGGTCTAGGCCGACTATGAAATACCCTAAACCCACTTTTCAAAAACAAAAAAATTTGTATTGTAAATGGGCGTGTCCGTGGGCGGATGAAGCCTATATTTTATGTGCATTTAAATGTTGATGAAAAATGTACACATACCAAGTTTTATTCCTGTAGCTCACAGTTAATGCCTTTATTGTGCTTTCGCTATGGGAGGTGGGCGAGTTTTTGGACGGATTACTCCCAATTTTTGAACACACCTTTGTTTTGTTATAAAATACATACATACCAAATTTAATTTCTCTATGACAAACATAACCTTATTTATTGAGTTTTCAACTTTTTGGGTTATATGGGAGATAGGCGTGTCCGTAGGCGGATGACGTCCATTTTTCAAAACCGTTTTTGTCTTGTCATAAAAAATATATGTGCCAAATTTTAGCTCTTTAGGTTGAACACAGGCTTATTTATTGCGTTTTCAATTTTTGGGTTGTATGGGAGGTGGGCGTGTCAGTGAGCAGATGACGTCTATTTTTCGAAGACATCTTTATGTTGATATAAAACACATACATATCAAATTTTATTGTTGTAGGTTAACTATGAGCTGAGTTATGCAGTTTTCAATTTTCGCGTTGTATGGGAGGTAGGCGTGTCCGTGGGCGGATGACGTCCATTTTTCAAAACCATCTTTGGTTTGTTATAAATATTATACCTGCCACATTTTATCTCTGTAGATTAAACAGAGACTTATTTATTGCGTTTTCAATTTTTGGGTTGTATGGGAGGTGGGCGTGTCCGTGGGCGGACGACACCCATTTTTCAAAAACATATTTGTGTTGATATCAGACACATACACACCAAATTTGATTGTTGTAGGTTAATTATGAGCTGAGTTATGCAGTTTTACATTTTTGCATTGTATGGGAGGTAGGCGTGTTCGTGGGCGGATTCCAAAAATATTCAATAGTGCAGATCCTTGGGTCTATGTGACTATGTGTACCAAGTTTCATTCAATTATCTCAACTCCTTCTTCTTATCCTGTGTATACGGACAACACACAGACGGACGGACGGACGGACGGACGGACGGACGGACGGACATGGATAGCTCGACTCACGTGGTGACGCTTATCAAGAATATATATACTTTTCTATACCGGACTTGCTTCGTTCTATGCGTTACAAACGTTTGCACAAAGTTAATATACCCTGACCTTTCAGGTTTAGGGTATAAAAATACAAAGATGATACTTGCATTGTACTCAATTAGGCCATGTTTTATGCCATTAAAAGTTTATAGATAAAAAGTTTTTGCACCAATCCGTTCAATCAAAAGATTTGTTTCGTTTGCACGTTAGTTGCGACCTTTTTAAATATGACACTATATTCGATATCGTTAAGCAATGTGACGAAGGATAGTATGTATTAAACGGTATAAAGTTCACTTGCAGCATTTAATCCATTTCTGCCTAATGGGTATTTAAATACCCAAGAATTCAGTCCGTCCATAGATAAAGCGAAGGAAATGACATAATTTTATGAAATTAGCTAAAAATGTTTACATAAATAACATTGGAGTTCGTCCACAGACACGCCTATCTCCCATAAAACCCTATAACTGAAAACTCTATGAAGAGATATACATATAAATAGCAGTTTGGGGGTACAATTTAGTATTTTATGTAAAAATTAAGATGTGTATAAATTAAACCTGTCATCTGCTTACAGACACACCCACCTCCCATATCACTCATAATATACAAAACTATTAAGTATGTATGTAATATATATTTGGGCTTCAAAAATAAAAATCCGTTTGTGTGTTTTATTTTGTAGAAACTTCCACAAGCCGCAGAATAGAATTTCAGAAGCAGAAATTTCCAAACTAAAGGGGCTAAATAAAAATCATAATTCTAATTTTAAGTTACTAACTCTAATTGAATAACTCTACGTCTATTTTTAATACTAGCATTTATAATAGTTCTAACCTTTATAATTTTTAGTCTTATTCTCCTCCAAAGAAACTTCATAGTAAGAAAAATTCGCCCTTCGACAAAAAATTACCTTATTCCGTTCCTAGCTATGATCCCAATTGGGAAATTAAAAACTAATATCTTTTCAATATAACATGAATACAAATTTTTCTTACTCGAATCGAGCAAATCATACACTTCAGCCTATGCATTTTTTCTGATCCAAAGCGATTCTCATTTAATGTTTATCCTAACTTAGACATACCATCAAATAAAAATGGAAGCAGCATACTAAAAATACCCTATCCTAGCTTTGTTCGATCCTATAAACCTATTTCATTCCGTTCCATTCACAAATAGAGCCCCTAACCAACCTGGCAACTCCACTTCTTTCGTCTACCCAGTTCAACCCACAAAAATGAAGTGAAATTTAAACTCTTGTGCTGACAATGAGAGCAGATGTGTCTTAGAGGGAACAGTGTCTACAACAATGTGCGACTGTATCTTGCTAACATTCATTAGGCACCGGTCTCTACCAGTATATAGGGCACAACCAAGCCAAACCTCAAAGTCTCTATAGAGCAAACATGTTTACTTACCGATGTCGATAAGTTACGCAATTTATTCTTCAGTTTCCCCAAAGAAGATCATGACACTCATGGTGCTCATGTAAGGTCTTTTACCTTCAAAAGTCTCGTAAAGAGCAGCAACAATATTATTCCTAACGTCTCATCAAAAGTCTCGTAAAGAGCAGCAACAATATTATTCCAGCTTAAACATAATTAAAACACTTTTCCACGCCAAATTTCTGTTACAATGTCCCTTAAGTTTACCTAAGACATCTTTACTAGAGTGGGTCGGCCTCCATACAAAAAAAAAAATTTGCAAAAACCACCCCCTATTTTAAAGTTGACCTCGAGAGGATTCCGAAAACAAAAAAATTTTTTTTTTGGACCACCGGAAAAACAGCCAAAATGGTCGTTTTTGCATAACTTAAGCATTACATGTCAGATCTTAAAAAATTATATGTCATTGAAAAGGGCTTTACGAGCACTACAATGTCTTCTTAGAACATTTTTACTTTTGAGGTCATATTCAATTAGTAAGCCCCATTAGCCCGATTTATCCCCCTTAAATTTATTTTTTTTCCCATATAATTAAACTCCGTCAAATTTGTTTACTTGGTGTTCGAAAAATTATTTATCCGTTTAAATACAAAGAAGTTATAATAGTTCAAATATTTGATATAATCCTTTTTTTTTATAAAAAATTTACTTTAAATTTAGTCAACGAACAATTATATAACATAAACAAAATTGTAAAAGAAACTTAATAAATAATTTTTTTAACACAAATTAAACAAATTTGAAGGAATTTAATCTTATGAGAAAAAAAAAAAAAAATTAAGGGGGATAAATCGGGCTAATGGGGCTTACTAGTTGAATATGACCTCAGAAGTAAAAATCTTCTAAGAAGACATTGTAGTGCTCGTAAAGCCTTTTTCAATGACATTTTGGCTGTTTTTCCGGTGGTCCAAAAAAAAATTTTTTTGTTTTCAGAATCCTCTCGAGGTCAACTTTGAAATAGGGGGTGGTTTTTTCAAACTTTTTTTTCGTCCCACTCCAATCTTTACCTTTACTGAGAGCAATCTTACCTAGAATTTCAAGGATACTGAGGTCTTTGCGTCTGTTTTCGTGGTGTTCGGAGACGATGAAAAGACACAATCGCTTCGATTCAACCTTTGCAAAAACAAGACACATTCATTATAGACTGTTATATTCGCTCTTCTCAACCGTTGAATGATCATCTGCTTGCAGTAGACGCAATCGATTCACTTTTTGATCTTATTCATCCATCTGATACCGTTATACTTCTAGGTGTTCTTATCTAATTTCTCGTTCTTCTCTTGGCCTCACAAATTATCTTAACGCCTCTCTCATTTCTTCTAAACCAGGGGTCTCCAAACTTTTAAGCCTTAGGGCCCCATTGAATACTTCATAAAGCCCCAAGGGACAAGATCTAGCTAGGTCATCAGATTAACTTAACATTATAATTTTGAAAACTGATTAAAATACATCTAATTTTGAAAACCGCGCATATTTACATTTCGAGAATTATACTGTTTGTATATATTCATGCATGTAAGTATGACGTCGTATTAATCCGTGGTGCGATTCCTACTACGTTTGTAAATTATTTTTGACATTTCATAGCTCGAAAACATTGACGACGGCTAACAACATTACGACATCTGTCAAATTAATATACCCTTTGTGTAAAGAGGCATGGTAGGTATAGGTAAGAGAAGATGGTAGGTATAGAATGTGGATATTACAAAAGTAATTTTAATTGAAATTTATCACCTTTTGATCTATTGACACGATAGATACGGTATTCAAGTCGGTATTTTTCTAAAAAATTATGATCAAGTTCGAAAATGGGTTAAATCTAATGAAAGCCAGCATATCCAAAGTTACTTTATAAATAACAACTTAACATTGACTAATAAGCTTTGATTTAAAATGCCCACACTAGGTTTGAAATATTTAAAATTTGAATAAAAATCAAAAAAACCCATGAAAAGGTTAGTCATGAAAACTTTCAATATATTTTCATTATATATTACAATAATTACTTGATATTTTTGAAAATAATGCATGGCACACATTACTTTTGATATTTAAGATGTACTCTGAGTTTGAATTTTGGAAAAATTAGATGAAAGTTACGCCAATCCCCATAAAAATTGAAGTCATCAAAATAATTAACATTAATAACTCCGAATTTTTAAAGAGTCTGTAGGGGTATTTTAACTTCGGCCAAGACGAATATCATTCCTAGATTTAACATGTATTTCTTATTGAGTAAAGTTGGATTGACTAAAATAATGTTTCACGTAATAAAACACATGTAATAGTTTTATTCCTCAAACTTGAACTCCATATCCCGTTGATTTCGCAATTAAGCTCTCGGTGCTTTAAAAATATATTTTTAGTCTTGTTTTTCTGATATAAATGCAGTTACAAATAAAAAAAAGATATTCCGAAATTAGTTTATCACTGGTATAGAAAACCTTGCTTCAGGACTTTAAATGGAAATTATTTGTTATTTAGCGATGTTTTTTTAAAATATGTCAATATTGGTGGAATTTTCTGAGATTCTTAAATTCACACAATTTAATCAGATGTATAAATCTGCTGTTTTGCTTGTTTTATTTTTTAAAAAAATTTTCCAAAATCAAATATACAAAAACTGTTCACAGATCCAAATTTTTTGGAAATTCATAGCTGTATAAATTTCATCAACTTTACCATAATATTAATAACAAAATTATATGGCTTATTGTATTTTTATATAGAACATCTCATAATTATTTATGTGATTAATAATTAATGACTTGATTTATTACAATAAATTAAAGTGTGGGCACATCAGGAAATTTTACGCGGGCCGGATTAGTGATGGCCAAAACCGGCCCGCGAGCCGTAGTTTGGAGACCCCTGTTCTAAACTATGTGAAAATCTATATGAGTCTTATTTTTCTCATATTTAAAATAAATTTGTGCCGGGTTGTAAACACTTCTACAAGTTCATACATTTTAAAAGAAAATCTGACAACTACTCATCTACGTTTAGTTTTTCAGATGTTATTTCAGACAATCCGGAAATAACTGCAGACTTATTTGCAACTTTCTGCAGTAAGTCGTTCCGAAGTCATAACGTAAAAATAGACTCTGAATACTTTTCTTCATTAAGTAACTGTGCTCTAACGTCGTTGATATTACACTAAGTGATGTCTTAGGAAAGTTTAAAATTTAAAAGGTGACTATTCCCTAGGGACCAATGGGATACTGCTATTAACAAAATAAAATCGCGAACTTCTTTAAATAGTTCTAAGTCAGTTTTGTGAAAGTTATGGAAGAATTCGTGCATAATACCTACCCATAAAAATAGGCCTTTTGCACAACTCCAACATTTTTTATAGAATTATCTACGACATTCTCGCCTAACATTGCAAATCTATCTTTCTTCTTATTTAACATGGCTTCCTCAAGGAAGATAGACTGTCACTTATCTATTTTTTGCCACTTATCTCACAGAATTTATTTCAAACACTTAATGCTCGTTGGAAAGCGATTACGAAGTTAATGCAGTATCCATCGATTTCAGTTAAGAATTTGACAAAATCTCGCACACTATCATTCTTCTAAAGCTTAAAGCCTTTGGTTTTCATCTCTCTTTAACTGATTAAATTTATCTCTTACATCTGGTATACAACATACCAGATCATCAAACGAAACATCGCCAAATTTTGTATCATTTGTTTTAGCGGAGATATAATCGTTCAAAAATCGTTTGTTTTAGCGAAGACATAATCGTCCAAAGATATAATTGTGTGGTGACCGTGGCATGCAGGTTAAGTGTGTGGCTTAGCATGCTCGGAGCCCGGGTTCGATCCCCAGCCGCGGCGAAAAGTTTTTTTCAATAAAAAATTTTTCTGATCGGTCACCACCTCTCTGCAGACAATGGCAAACCTCAGAGAGTAAATAATGCCATGTAAAGCTTCTTGAGAAAATGAACTTTAGCCGTTCGGAGTCGGCATAAAACATGTAGGTCCAGTTCTCGGTCAATTGTGTGCAAACATTTAATAACACACACAACCCAATTGATCATAAGAAGCTCGGTCAAAGTCCTTTCAAGGGCTGAAATGGCCAATTTGTTTTTTTTATACCCTAAACCTGAAAGGGTATATTAACTTTGTGCAAACGTTTGTAACGCATAGAACGAAGCAAGTCCGGTATTTAATAGTATATATATTCTTGATCAGCGTCACCACGTGAGTCGAGCTATCCATGTCCGTCCGTCCGTCCGTCTGTGTGTTGTCCGTATACACAGGATAAGAAGAAGGAGTTGAGATAATTGAATGAAACTTGGTGCACATAGTCACATGGACCCAAGGATTTGCACTATTGAATATTTTTAGAATCCGCCCACGGACACGCCTACCTCCCATACAATGCAAAAATTGAAAACTGCATAACTCAGCTCATAATTAATCTACAACAATAAAATTTGATATGTATGTGTTTTGTATTAACACAAAGTTGTTTTTGAAAAAATGGGTGTCATCCACTCACGGACACGACCACCTCCCATACAACCCAAAAATTGAAAACGCAATAAATAAGCCTTAATAAAATTTAGTATGTATGTGTTTTGTATCAAAACAAAGATGGTTTTGAAAAATGGACGCCATCCGCCCACGGACACGCCTACCTCCCATACAAAGCGAAAATTGAAAACTGCATAACTCAGCTCATATTTAGCCTACAACAATAAAATTTGATATGTAAGTGTTTTATACAAACACAAAGATGTCTTCGAAAAATGGACGTCAGCCGTTCACGGACACGCCCACCTCCGATACAACCCAAAAATTGAAAACGCAATAAATAAGCCTTTGTTTAACCTACAGAGCTAAAATTTGGCACATATGTTTTTTATGACAAGACAAAGATGGTTTTGAAAAATGGACGTCATCCGCATACGGACATGCCTACCTCCCATACAACCCAAAAAGTTTAAAACTCAATAAATAAGGTTATGTTTGTCATAGAGAAATTAAATTTGGTATGTATGTATTTTATACCAAAACTAAGGTGTGTTCAAAAATTGGGAGTAATCCGTCCATGAACACGCCCACCTCCCATAGCGAAAGCACAATAAAGGCATTAACTGTGAGCTACAGGAATAAAACTTGGTATGTGTAAATTTTTCATCACTATTTAAATGCAATTAAAATATAGGCTTCATCCGCCTACGGAGACGGCCATTTACAATAAAATTTTTTTTTGTTTTTGAAAAGTGAGTTTAGGGTATTTCATAGTCGGCCTAGACCGACTTTAGACTTTCTTTACTTGTTTTTTTTTTGTTTTTAATCGTCCAAAGTTAAAATTTATAAAAAAAACTGTTGATTTAGTGTTTTTACATAAAAACAGTCACTTTAAATTAGGACGATTATGTCTCAGCTAAAACAAAAGATACAAAACTTGGTGATATTGCGTTTGTTGATCTCTTAATTATAGCTCCGCTACAACACATAACATGACAATAGTTGGTATACCGTTGGAACATTTCGTATTTTCTCTAAAATATAAAATTACATTTTTTAATTGTAATTATTAATTATTTAATTTAATTGTTAAGTGTTGTTTAGATTCTGGATTAATAAAACTAGACAGGTATAAAAAGTGGAAAGTGGAAAGTGTAAAACATCCTGTATCTTGAAAATACTACCACAACAGCAAAAATTGAGTACAGATTTCGAATCAACGTTGAAAGCTCATATAGAAATTATATTGGGTTTTCCAGATTCTACATTTTTAGACTAGTTTTATTTATTCAAGCATGTGTGAATTTTAGAGCTCTGCTATTATTTTGACCACAGCTGTATATTACAAAATTCTTATATCAAGAGAATTGATTTAAATTAAATAAAATATTAATAAACATGGTTGTTTTAAGGCTTCAAATTGTTTTTATGCACATAAATAACACCTTCCTAAGCATCAATAGATAAGCAAAATCTGAAAATGCCACACATGCCTTCTTCTACTCATGACTTCAAAAATGAAATCAATAACAGTGAAAGAACGAAAATGAAAAGAGTGAAATCTCTGATCGCTATATTTTTTAGAAGTGGATCACCATAGTTTTCAGTGATGTTTATATCACGGTGATTAAATCACCATTAGTACATTATCGGCAAGCCAGTTCCCTCTGTAAGCTACTTACGCTACGACTTAGGTGTTATTTGAGACGAGAAACTTAACTAAAGGGCATCCGGGAGTTTTTCCCTCGGAATTTTATTTTTTAGATGATCGAGTTTCCAGATATCTTGCTAACCGCAAATTTAAGGTCTTTCTCCGCATTGCACTTTTTTGTCTTATCGATGAATATTTTTGGATCAAAATGTCAGGAATAAATCCTGAATAGAAGTTATACTTTAATAATGTAATACAAATTTTGGTCTAAAATAAAAAACAGCTTCAAAAAGATTTGTTAAAAAATACATATAATTTTTTTTCTTCAAAAAACTTTCGGAGTCCCCTCAAGGGCTCATATTCATAATATCATTAGTAGAGGCAATTCTGCACTTGATTTCGTAAAACACTTTGCTTCAACGAAATCTCTACGTTACGAAATCTCTATATTTCCCTTTGTTAGACCTATCCTCGAATATGCCATCTAGGTTAGGTCTCTCATTTGCAACACCCATTCAATGCGAATCGAAGTTGTTCAATGAAGATTCATTCCTTTCGCTCTTCGTGGCCTTCCCGGTTCTGACAGTTTAAACCTACCTTCTTGTCTGAAGTTGATTAAAATGCAAACTGCTGTAAAACGAAGGGAAGTTGCTGATGTTGTCTAATATGTGATCCCATTAACTGCCCCGCCATACCCCAATTAATATTCTTTAATACTAACCCACGCAACCTTCGGTATATACCTCTCTTCCACCTTAACTTTATCGCAGCGACTACAGATGCAGTGAACCTATAACCAGGATGAACTTAACTCCGAAATGCTCTTCTTAACTTCAACGTCATTTCACCCCTCTCTCTAATGTCTTCTTACAATTGAGGCGCTTAGAGACAAGTGGTCCAAATCACGAAATTTTTTCTTGTTAAGTCTCCATAATTCTATAAAGAAAAACATGGATTTTAAGTAAATAAATTGTCGATATTATTTGGATTATTTGTTGTACACTAGAGCGTATTGAATTACAATTTTTTCGAATTTCACATCCTTTTAGATTTCAAAAGTTGCATGTGGTTGTCAAGATTTGCCAAAAAAAATTTATGAAAATAAAAAGGCATCTTTTTCTCAACCAAGGATAAAGTTGTTTTAAAAAAAAAACTAAAAAACGATTTTAAAATGCTTTGATTTTTGTTAGAAAAACTACATATATACGTCTTAAAGCAAAAATTGAAATGCAATTTAACTGACAATATTTTACCAAACACGATGATACTCACGATTTTTACCCACAGTTTCCTGTATGAAGGATATTTGAAGCGAAAGTTATACTCGAGATGGCACAAAACTTTTGATTGCAACCATTTAGTCTAAATTTTGATGGCGTTGATTTTAGTGCTGGCGTATTCCTTAATTATTATGAATTCATTTATATTCTTTTTAAAGAAATGTATATCAGCATGCAATTTTTAACATTTTGTCAAAAAAATGAATATAAGATTTTTTATCACGGGCATCAGAAGTGGAGTCAAAGATAATCTTCTCAGTTTGGATTTTTCAAATGTTTCTAGTTAATATACCAGGTTAGGACCACTATTTTTCTTATATTTTGATAAATAAAAAAAATCTAACACCTCAGCATAAAATTTAGCAATTTGGTTATGTATGAATATGTAAGAATATGTCCTTTATGATTATCATTTCGACTTTAGAGTTTTCTAACTTGTTGTTTTCTTTCAATTATGCATACCTATGAAATTAAATATATCATAAAAATATCATATTTTAATAATATTAATCTTAATAATTTAGGCATTTTAATAAAATTCTTTAAAATATTTTTGTTTTCACTGAAAACTTTTCAGCAAATTTTCTTGAATTATATTCCACTGTGCTGAGAATGATTTATTTGAAAAGTAATTTATTTAACAGTATTAAATAATGAGTTCTATTTTCTGCCAAATAACAAATATTTATATTTGGCCTATATTTTTAACTCCCCTTCAGTGGATGCAAATGGATTTATGCCATACTCCGTAGCAGAACATTTTAAAATAATTTCCGCAAAACAATTTTCACACATGCAACACTTTCCAAAAGCAATTTAAATCCTTACATATGATTTATCACTAATACATACATACATACATATTATAAAATACAAGCATAAATTCTCACACCATATAGCTTAGGCTATACTAGAAATTTTAAAATCTAATACTAACACAACTGCAAGTAGGCAATTTTTTTTTTTTTTCAAAAACTCAAAATATTCTTTATTATAACAAAAGATTTATTGGGCTGAAGAAAATTTAAAAACTGTCAACGACAGGAGTAGCAAACGTACGCATTTAAAATCACACCAAATAACCAAACATACAAACATACACAGTACATTGCCAAAAATATAAGCACACACATACGTTGACAATTTACGCCCAATAGAAGAAGAACATAGCTCTGTTGTATGTGTTCTGCTGAGAAAGTGTAATTGGGCGGGGTGTCGAGGAGTATTGGGAGGTTGCTTTTGATTCCTGCTATATGCTGCTCAATTTATGGCATATTTTTGTCAATTATTTATTGTTCAAGGATAATGTGCGGAATGTTACAACAAATTTACGTGTTCTTTATACGCCCAGCAGGATTTTCAATGTGTTGGCATCTTTTGGTTATTCTTCTTACTTATTTGAAATACTTCAATTTAATGCCTGAATTAAGTTTGGCAAGTAAATCACTATGACAACCGGGTATGTCAAGACATAGGGGTAATATAAAGCTATATTTTTGAGCTTAAATTTGTTTTCATCATAAAGATTGATACGATATTTAGACAAAATATGTTTGCATTGTATAATATTTGATGATGATGATGTGTTGTTGTTTTGGTTACGTTTTTATTCCAAAAGGATTTATACTCTTCAGTAGGCAGTTAAGTGAGGCAGGTAAGCGGTGGCATCTATTATTTCAATTGTTTTTTATTCTGCCGCTAAACTTTTCTTGACATCATTATGTGCCCTTAGCTTTGTGTTATTTCCTTTGGGTCATATTTGGAATTTCCATTGGTTTTCTTTGTTATCTAGGCACAAGAGTTTTTATTTTGTATGGAATATATTGTTGCTCAATCGATCAATTGTTTTGGAAAAAATATTTGAATAATTTTCGAAAAATGTAAGTTGTTTGCAATTATTATGTTCATTATTTTGCAGAAATGTTTACCGCTCTTAGAAAAAATGTATTATCCTTCAGATAATACGTCGATGAATGTGAAGAAAGTAGGCTCTTTGCTTCGGAAAACCAATTTCATTATTCGATATCTTTGGCGTAAACTCCAATAATGTTAACTATAATATGAGATTATTGGGTATATTACGATTACTTACTTACTTATGTGGCCATGTGAACCCGCTGTCGGGTTACGGCCGACTTCATTAGCTCTCGCCAGGCCTCTCCGCTTCGTGCGCGCCGTCGCCAATTTCTTTCACCAAGCACGGTTACGGCTTCCTCGGCCTGGTCAACCCATTGGAGGCATATTCTTCCTCTTCGTCGTCAACCCACGGCTTACGCCTCAAACTCCTTTTTGGCTGGAGCTTATTCATCCATACGAAAGACATGACATAGCCAACGTAGTCGCTGAATTGTTGTACGCTGGACTAAGTCAATGTCATCGTAGAGCTCGAACAGTTCGTGGTTTTTTATCTTCAGGCTGACATTGTTATTGCTGTTTACGGCAGTTCTAAAGTATGAAAACTCCTTGACAACTTCAAAGTTATAGTTGCCTGCTGTAACATGGGAGCCCAGACGCAGCGCTTCCCTATTTGCAGACAGCGTAAACTTTGTTTTGACCTCGTTCAAAACCCACTCGTGAAACCCACTTTGGCTGATTCCTTTTCGATAGCGGCGAAAGCAGCTGTTATATCTCTCTTGGTTCTGCCGATGATATCGATATCATCAGCATACGCAAGGAGGTGGACACCTTTGTAGAAAATGGTACCATTTTGATGTACACCTGCCTTTCGTAGGATCCCCTCCATGATGAAATTGACTAGATCGAAGAGGTCATTTCGTACCTTGACTGAGCTTTATGCATTGCTCAACGTCATCTTGCAGAGCCTTATCAATTTTGCAGGTATACCGAACTCAGACATTGTTGCGTACAGGGAATCCCGAATCGGGCTATCGAACGCAGCTTTGTAATCAACAAAAAGATGGTGGGTGTCAATTTGATTCCGTAAAGATTTTCACACAATACGCTCAAAAGAACCTTGTATGCGTTGGAAATAAGACTGATACCTCGGTAGTTGGCGCAGATTGTCAAGAGATTCCAATCATCGGGCATGCTTTCCGCTAGCCATATTTTGCTGATGAGTTGATGCATACACCTTATCAATTCACCGCTGCCGGTTTTAAACAATTCAGCAGACAGGCCGTCAGCATCTGCTGCTTTGTTGTTAGGCTAGGTGATGGAATTTCTACTGCATCACCGTCGATTAGTGGTGTTGGACTTCATTCTACAAGGACGGAATTGTTGGTATCGTCGCCTGCAAGCAGATTGGATTACTGCTGCCTCTATAATTTCAATGCGCACTGCGTATCTGTAACCAGATCACCATTCTCATCTCAACAAATGAATGGTCCAGGTTTGATACCTTGTGCTAGAAACTTAACCTGCTGGTAGAATTTTCGAGCATCCTTCATGCCCTAGTATACCTCAATTTTTTGTCGCTCACGCTTTTCTTGCTCTCTTTTTTTACGTCTTCTGAAAAGGCATCTCCCTTCCTTCCTATTATTGTGATAGTTTTGGTGCATGGCTCACGTTGCAGCTGACTGCAGCTTCTTGAATCGTACCTTCCGTTGATCACAGCAGCCGGGACAGCTAGCTTTTCTTTTGGATATTGATGTGTTCGAATCTGGTGCTACTAACTACCATGTTTCGCAGTGAAGTCGATCAGTCTTAGACCGTTGTTCGAAGTGATCTTGTGGAGACTGAACTGACCGACAGTGGAGCCAAAGATCCCTTCTTTTCCGATCTTCGCGTTAAAATCGCCGAGAACTACGTTTCACGTCATGAGCCGGGCAGTGATCATACACGTCGTCTAGGCTCGCACAGAAGGTGTCCTTGACAGCATCGTCTTTTTTCTCCATCAAGGCATGTGGAAAAATTAGGCTTATGTGGAAAAATTTCGCCTTGATGTGGATTGTTGCCAGCTTTTTTTCACAGGTGTGAACCGGGAAACAAGATGGCGTAGTTTCCGGCTTACGACAAATCCGCATCCAAATCGCGCTTCTCCGCATGGCAGCTGTAGTTGATATCGCAGTCTTGTCCTTTCCATCGCATCTCCTAAATTATTGTCCATTTTTCATTTTTCGGACCCAAACCCTACGCACATTTCCTCTTTTAGGTCTTGTAGATACCCCTCAAGTTAATAGTCTAGAGGAGACATCATCGCTCAAATAAGCCGTCAACTAAACGGGTGTTAGTTTGTCGTTTCCAGAAGACACCACTTGGAGGTTTTTAGTAGACTTGAAACAATTTTGGCATGGATAATGCTGTCCTTCCCAATTATATTACTATTGCGATTGTCAAATCAAAGTCCGGGATATACAGTCCACAATAAATCTAATTTGTATGTGTTTCACAGTCTTACAGCAAATGAACTAGTGCCGATATTGCGATTTTTCAAATATTGTTAAAACTGTCTGTAGTTAATGGAACCGATGCTAATACAGCCAATTTACTTACCAATACAACAATTCGTTGACACGTTAAAACCCGAATTAAAAAATTAATATTACTTAAGCTTTAAAAAGTACCAATAACTTTTTTGAAACCATTCATGCTCTTGTACTTAACATAATTCTGTATGATTGTTTCGACCCAATGCATTCAATGATTTGGCACAAGACTAGCACGCATGCATGAAGGGTCGCTTGAGAAATGTCGCTTGAGATAATGAATATAAATATTTGACCATATAGTTTTCCTTCGGAGATATTCTCGGACACATTCTTCAATAGCATATATTTTCACTTGCAATATAGTCGGAGTTTAGCCCATAGGAAGGGCTTTTTGGAATTTGGGGCCATACAACCCTGCTCGAGTTATTCCATTAGCTATTTTGGACCCATCAGTATACCATAGCAGTGTGCTAGATGTAGGTATGAATCTTTCAGTTTGTAATTTCTTACATAAATTGACCAGCAGAGATAATTGATTAATAACTAAAATTTTTATAAACTATTAAAAACTGAGTTTAAGCTTAAATTTTAAAAATACAATCTTAATTTTGGAAAACATTTTTTATTCGTGGATATTTCCCTAGAAAAGCGGATATTCCCCAATTTTTTAAGTTTGTTATTTACGTGATTTTCAGAGACTGCTACATATGATGTACGCCGATTTGCTTGTGAGAAAAAATTCTCACCGAAGGTACATTTTTCTGTGCGCCTGGGCAGTGTGTCCAGATTGGGCGATAAAGCGCCAATTGGCGATCTTTTTTATAATTTTGCGCTTATTTTTATTTAAAAAGCGCCTCGCGCTTTTTTGGGCTACTTTTGTCGGAAGATTCGTGAAAAAATTACATATATTCAGTCATTCCATTTATTTCAGAAATGTTTAAACCACTTTAGAAAACCGTTTTCTGAACTTCTTCTTCATTATTTGAGTCAGTTGGAGAGACGTGCAGCAGAGCTAGAATACGATTCGCTATTGGTTATTCCATGGAAATATATTTTTGAAAAAACATTCTATCAGACACCGAAGAATTTTGGTTGAAAGCGAACGATTAAAGAAATGCTGGTGGAGGCAAAATGCTGGAAACTATTTTTTAAATTAGCACTTATTTTACTATCGCTGCCTCACTCAAACACTTTTGTTGAAAGAGTATTTTCTGTGATGAATGCTACTAAAACGAACATGAGAAATTGTATGATGTTGGAGTCCCTTTCGTCTATTATACGAATAAAATGTCAAATGAAAGCCTGAAACGTTTGCTGCAAGACTCTTCCGATAACAGAAAATATGATTTCTAAGTGTACATATATATATTTATATATGAAAAAAAAAGAAATAGATGAAGAGGAAGTTGATGAAAGCTAAGAAGGTGTTGAATATCTTCTTCAGGAAACTTTTGATATGTTTTAATTATTTGTGTTGAAAAGAAAAATTTATTTATTTTATGTAAATTTCTTTGAATTGTTTTTGTTTTAAAGAAATGTTTATTTTATGTTATATCTTCTTAACACATTGCAAATTTTCAATACATACAAATATAAACAATTTGTTTTAAAAATGAGTCCACCAATTTGCGCTTTTTTGGGCTACAAAATATTAAAAACTGAAAAATTGGGCGATTTTTGGGCGATAAAAATTTTGTAGTTCGCGCTTTTTCTAAAAACTATCTGGTCACACTGCGCCTGGGTAGTAAAATCCAAGAGAAAAGTCAAAAAGACCCTTTAATAATATTTAAATTCACCCAGTTTTAGAGACCAGGTCTCCACAGCATGCGATGCTATTAGTAACAGGCAGAAAGTCTTGACTTTACTCTTGCCTCTGACCATATATCATATAGTTTTAGAAGAACACTCCTTTGCAGATCGTTATATTAGATACGGACATAATTATATATACGGACAGATATTATATTTGACATGAGTAGAAGACTACACTCAGAAAAAAATGTCTCGGAATATGATAAAAAAGGCATCATATTTAGAGAAAAATGGTATAGACTTTGCTCCAGAGAATGCTATTCTCTAATTGCGATACTAAAAATTCTCTAAAAATGATAAAAAGCTATCATGAAATAGTGAAAATATATCATTTTTAGAGAAAAATACTTTTTTTTTTGAGAAAATATTTGTTTGTATTGAAGAAAATACTTCTCATAGTGAATTTTTTATCAAAATATAAGAAAAGTTTTTCATTTTCAATAAAATTTCTCTATAAATGAGAAATTTTTTGTGCGATAAAAATACTTATCATTATTAGGGACATTGAAATGTTGCTATTTCCTAGAAGTAAAGAAATATTTCTACGAAAATGTGAAAATTTATTTTAATTGAAGAAAATTTTATTTGAAAAAGAGAAAATTACTATTATCAAAAATAGAGAAATTTTTTACCGGAGCAAGGTATGTGTTTTTTTCTCAGTGTATGCTCAGAGATCACACAGTTTCCGTTATATCAAGAAAGTAAACTGGGGTCTCTACTTATATAGACCAAAAACAGATGTCAGAGATGAACCACCATGTCCTCTAATATGCAAGAAATTATTAGACGATCTATAAGATAATTTTACTATATCAATGAATAAAGCTATTGATACAGCGTGCCCACTTAAAATACTAAAAGGGAAGAAAAATCCACCTTGGTGGGGCACTAAGCTAGAAGAGCTCCGAAACAAGATCCGAAAGCGCCTCAACAACGCAAAAGCCACTGGATCCACCCATGCGTGGCTAACCTATAAAATGGTTTCAAGAGAATACCAGAAGGATTTACGAAAGGCACAACAACAATCTTGCAGAACCTGCTGTGAAGAAATATCACACACTTCTGAGGCGTCGAGACTCAGGAAAATTCTTGTAACAGCCCTTTTAGCCCGAACTGTATGAAAATATGGAATATGGGCTACCAGCATTGAAGAATATCTAAATATATATGTAGAAACTCACTTCCCAGGCTGTTCAAAGTTATGGAATATTCCAACACAAGAAGAGCATCTACCCACTGTTGAGAACTCCTTAGACATTGTTTCAAAATCGGGGCTAAAATGGGCAATAGAAAGCTTCAAACCGTGAAAGTCCCCAGTCCCTCATCTTTCCTTCTCTAAATTCTCGACTGTTTCTAACATCAGAAACAGTCCTAAGCTGCAGCATGAGATGGCAAAGCAGCTCAAAATCTTCCTATGCTGGATTCCTGGACATAGAGGCTTTCCAGGAAACTCATCTTTCCTTCTTTAAATTCTCCAGAGATTAGTAGATATCCACTTGAGACTAAAAATAGTAGCAAACCCATTTTCGCGAAGCTACAAAATTGTCTAAACATCTTCGTAAACTGGGTTGCCAGCTGTGGACTCAGCGTTGATCCAGAAAAATCTGAAATAGTTGTATTGAATAGACAACACAACTAACAAACAATCAGTCCTCCAAAATTGGGATATACAACACTGAATTTCTCGGATCAAACAAAATACCTGGGTCTCATCCTTGATAGGAAACTCAATTGGAAACCCAACCTGATCGACAGAGCTAAAAATGCCAATATTGCCCAATATTGAGGGTAAGAAATGGGGATTTTAACCAAGTGTTGCACACTGGCTCTAAATAGCAGTTATTAGACAAATAATGTTACTCGTATATGGTGCCTTAGCCTTGTGGTCTGCACCGAACAAACAAACACACCTCAATATACTTAGTTAAATTCAAGGATCAACTGAGCTGTGCCTTAGCGGATCACTAAGAAGTACTCCTAAAGACGCACTCCACACAATGCTCCACCTTATACCACTTGATATCCTAAGAAAACAGATGGCTGATAACACAGCGATACACAGCAATAGAACACGCTAGGATTAGAAAACTCTTTCCTCCAATACCCAAAACCGTAGACTACATCACACAAAAACTTTTTTTTTATCAAACATTTTGGTGTGTCCATTGCTTTAAGAAATGAATGGCAGAGTGTAAGCCCTTCACCTGGCAATGCAATTGAAATCTACACCGATGAATCAAAATGAGATGGCAAAGTGGGGGGAAGGAGTCTACTCTGAAGCACTCAACATTAATCTTACCTTTAAGCTCCCATTGCAGTGTCTTCCAAGCGGAAGTTACTGCTATGCATGAAGACGTTACCTGGCTTCAGATGAATGATATATCAGCTAATGATATTTGCATTCTATCTGACACTCAAGCCACTTTGAAAGCCTTGGAATCTGTTAAAGTAAGATTAAAAACAGTCCTAAACTGCAGCATGAGATGGCAAAGCAGCTCAAAATCTTCCTATGCTGGATTTCTGGATATAGAGGCTTTCCAGGAAACTGCAAAGCAGATGAACTCCCTTGATCCAGTACTACCAATATTTTATCGGAAGAAAAGGAAATAATTGGTATACCTCTAACCACATGTTAAATATTCACAAATGAGCTTAAAGGAGCCAACTTAAAGTGGTCTACAGGAAGTACATGCCACACAGCGCAACAGGTTTGGCCAATTCTAAACCTGAAAAGCTGAAAAGACTTAATTTCCCTTAAAAGGTATCAAATAAATACTGTAATAATTGCGCTAACAAGGCACTGCGTAATTTGTAATCAGATTAAAAATTCTCCATAATGATATCTGCAAAAACTGCAGAGATGAGGTGGAGGAAGATTCAGCAACGCATCTTCTCTGCACATGCCCATGTTGGATAAAAACAGCCACCTTTTCTTGAGTAACTGGTTTAATAGTGACCTGGACGTTCTCAAAATCTTCGGTCTACAGACTACTAAGCTTTATTAATAGCTTCAACTGGATCAACTAGAGTAGGTAAATAATTAACCCCCTGGTATCACAACGGGTCTAATTGGCCTATGTGTGTTTCATAAGAGATAGCCGCGTCAACCTTACCTAAACTAATATACTTCAAAAAGGAGGAGTTGCTCAAGTTGGTTGGTTTCTCCTTTTTTTTTTTTTGCATGTACTTACATCGATACCTATAAAGAAACGTGACTGATTGGCTTAATAAGGAAGTGCCATTCTAAAAAACTTGGCAGTATTCGTCAAAGGCAACACAAAGAAAAACACTGTTTCTCGATTATTATTGAAACAAGAATACTGAAATTTGGTACAGGAATAGGTAGAACCATTACAAAGCACAGCAAAAAGTGTAAGAGAATGTTTGCTTAGGAATGGATATTGATACTAAGTTAATGAAAATCGGTACAGGAGTATATATAATTATAACTGAAAATGAGCAAGTATAATAAAGAAGGCAGAATTCTCGTTTAATATTGACAGGAGGATATTAAAATTGAATACATAAATAGTGGTAGGTAGAAACATCATTTCAAGCTTTGAAAACGTATGCGAAATTACAAACAGGGCGTAACACTTATATAAAAGTATTGTATAATTGCTAGTCATAATACCTGGGTACTGAAAATTGGTAAAGTGCTAGAATCATTACAAAATTTATCATTATTCTATAAAATGGGAGGAAATGTAAGAATTTAACAAAAAAAAAAACCAGTAGGGAAACGTTAAAATTGGTATTATTCGACTATGGAATATCCTAAACCATCCATTATATTTAAAACTAAATTAAAATAACTAACAAAAAATAGAAATAACATCTTATATTTTTTAAAAATCCTTGAATTTCCTTAAAGGCTTTACAGGTTAAGCACTTTGGGTTCATTGTACACAAATTGAGGCGCTCAAAAGCAACAAATGTTTTGTTTCGGTACTATGCTACTTGGTATAAACATAACTTTATTAAGATTTGGCATTATCGAAAATATTATATTAATTAGTTTAACTTTGCCATTTTTTAAAAAACTTGCATTATGGAAATGAAAAGTGGTCCAGGCAAAAAAAATTTTCAATTCCATTCAAAAGAGAATTTGATTTTACGCAGATAAGAAGCAACTGTGGCAATTTTGAAGGTGGTTTTGCTGTTCCTTAAGAGCGACTTAATGTTCGTTAATTTGTTCAATTCAATATTTCTTCATTACTTTAGTATGTGGGTTAGATCACTTTGATTCTGAGCGTCACAACTAGTTTTGATTTAACTAACGGACGTATCAAGTCTTATCCCTTTAGCTCAAATATCTATCTGTTTAAAGAATTGACACTATTGTGGATTGTGTGGTAGGTTAGCATTTTCATGGTTGAATGACAAAAATGGCCGGAAGACATATCGTTGGTATGTTTTTTCTTTGAGTAAAAATCGAAGAAAATACGAATATCTTAAAAGGATTTTTCTCTTATGACTGGAAAAAATAAATAATTATTCCATTTTAAGATGATAAGATATAATGTATCATGAAGAAAACAGCGCGTATACATAAGTTATAAAAAACTACTTTAGGCAGTGTGGAAAAAATGAATCAAAGTTTCAACAAAGAACTTAATCTGACGAAACTCTCAGTTAGTCACTGCAAATTGTTAAAAGGTGATGCGGGAAAATACATATCGTACCCTAACTTCAAAAGGTCAAAAACAAAATGAACAAACTCTAAGGAAGTTAGTTTCTTTCCTGTATGTAAATGTATGCAATAATGCAGGGGCGCAACCAGAATTTTTGTTTTGGGGGGGTTTTATCAAATGTAGAACTTATATATAAAAACGATTTTACGTAATTACAGTGGCTGTGTTGTAGCGGTAAGTGCGTTCAATTTTTGCACTAATGGTTTCTTGTTCAAACTTCAGGCATGGCCAGCACCATATTTTTTTTCCAAAAACAAATTTAAAACGGTCACTGTCAGGGCATTTTGTCCATACAGAAGGTGAACAGCAGTGGTAGCGGTCGTTTTAAAATAAACTTGCTTCAACGCTCTTTAGAATCTGTTCGGCCAAAATATTTTACAAGCACCAGTTGTACGCTGTTTTATGGACTTTTTTCTTGTTCGGCAGTTGTACGAAGGTTATAAGGCTTGAGCTAAAATATTTTCATTTGTACTCGGGTCCCAATAGGGTCAGCAAAAATTTAATTTTTTTTCTACCCACACATTCAGAAAAAAATACCTACCTTTATCCGATAAAAAAATTTCTCTATTTTCGGTAATAGCAATTTTCTCTTTTTAAAATAATATTTTCTTCAATTAGAATAAATAAATTTCCACAATTGTAGGTATTTTTTTCGCACAAAAATTCTCAATTAAAGAAAAAAATTTATGGAAAATGAAAATTTTTTCCTATATATTGATAAAAAATTCACTATGCGAAGTTTTTTCCTCAATAAAATAAAATCTTTTCTCAAAAATAAAAAAGTCTTATTTTCTAAAAACAACATATCTTTATATATAAAATTCTTCTGTACATGGCTTTGTCATTGAACTCCTCTTAAACGGCTGAACCGATTTGAATGAAATTAAATCTTTAGATGGTTTGTATCTAAAGTTTGATCCGATAGGTGGCGCTGTTATTGCTGTGGGAGTGTTTAAAGGGGTATTTGGGATTATAACTCAGAAACGAATTAAGAAATTGTCATGATTCTTTCACTACACCATTACTTTTTGTGCATACAAAATTAAAAAAATACAAAATTAATAAAAATAAACAAACAAAAAAACATTGAATTTTTATGATAGTTTGGCTTGATTTTTCGATCGTATAAACCGTTATTAAAGTTTTATGAGAGAAACTTTGAAGAAACCCTATAATTATGCATACCAAATAAAAGAAGATTAAAAATACCATTTTTGGTTTTCAATATTTTTTGAACAGCAATTATTTTTATCAAAGCTTTTTGCGAAATACAGAAATTCGTTAAGGTTTTTTTTGAAAAATTATAAAAATTAGAAGTAAAACGAAAATGAAAAGAATGCAAAAATGATTGAACGGACAATTAGTCAAAATTTCAAACAAAAAAGAAATTAATGGAATCCTTTGTAAAATGACCGAGTTATTCACTTTCAAAGTAAGCACTTTCATTTTTGATTAATTTTTTTCATTTCAACAGAAAATAAAATAAGTAGGTACTAAAAAATTTTTGTGTTTTTTAGATACGAAAGTTTTTATGGAATCAATTTTTTGGAAATTTAAGAAACTTGCACGTTCTTATAGAAAACGAAATTTGTCATATAAAATACTTCTATACCAAGAATGTTACTTAACACAAAGGTATGCAACTACCAAATTGCAATAACATATCTTTGAAAATTCTTGCAATTCTTGCAATATTTAAGGTGTTGGAACGAATCTCAATTGAATGAGGAGTTAAGTATGTAATAATCATATAGAAATCGCATAGAAAAGCACAAAACTTTAGAATAATTGTGTGAAAAATTGAGAGCATTTTGTTATGATTCGTAGGGTTTTTTATACACTAAACCTGTAAAACGTCTTTGTGCAAACGTTGGTTACACCTAGAACGAAGTGTTTCCGATATAAAAAGTATAAAATGGGAGTGATCCGCCCATGAACATGCCCACATCCCATAAAACCCACAATATTAAAAGGTTCATATTTGACTTTGAGAGATGAATCTTCGCATAGAAATATTTTATATCAAAACTAAGGTGTGCACACAACATGGGCGTCATTTGCCCACCAACACGCCCACCTCCCATATAAACTACTATCGTAAAAACTCTCTAAAGAGGTTTATATATGAGCTACAAAGATAAAACTAGGTATGTGAGATTATTGTATAAAAAGTAAGATGCGTCATCCGCTCATAAACAGGTCCACCTCCCATGCAACCCACAATATTAAAAACACTATTTAATTTTCATATCTGATAGATGAAACTTCGTGTGGGAACATTTAGTATCAAAACTGCGGTGTGCACAAAAAATTAACGTCATCTGCGCACCAACACGCCCACCTACCACACAAACCACATTAGTTAAACCTGTATTACTTCTATAGGTACAAATAATGCATGGATTTTTATAGGAATCACGTCTATTTGCTTTAGTATTTTAATATATATTTAAATGTTAGGGTATTTCATAGGGTATATCATAGTCGGACTAGACCGACTTTAGACTTTCTTTACATATTTTATGATTATTTATAAAAATCACATGTCACTATGTTGATTTTCGCTAATATTCGAAACTACACATCCGATTTAAAAGAAAATTTGTGAATATATGAGGGTGGTTTGAGCCTGAACGATAGTTTTCGAACCGATAGGTGGCGCAGTTGTCGTTTTTTACAAAAAGTTTTAATTATGTCAACGACTTATTTTTAATTTTAATCAGACTTCACCACAAATATGAATTTTCATCTAACGCTGTATAGGAAAAAAGGGTAAAAGTTAATATTTGAACAGAAAAAACATTAAAGAAAATCAAAGTTTTAAAATTATTAAACAAAAAAGTAAATTTTACCAGAAACTTTTGAAGAAAAATATGCTAAAAATGCCAACTATTTTAACGTGTCATAAGCAACACACAAAAAGCACCACAAGAATCTAGCTGCATCGGGTATTATAAGCTAGTTTTTATATATTTCTCTTTTTCATGGAAGCTTTTTATCATTTTTAAGGACATTTTTAGTATCACATTCAGAGAAAAGCATTCTCTGGAGCAAAATCTATAACTTTTTCTCTAAATATAATGGCTTTTTATCTTAGTCCGAGAAACTTTTTACTGAGTGCAGTGAACATTTTTCATCCATACTTTACTTCGTTGCAAAAATACCCAATTGGCTGGCACTAGCTTTAAAATTCGTCCTTAAGTGAGTACTAATTATGCTCAATTCTGAAAGTAAAAAACGCTAAATTTCTGGTACTTTGGGATGAAAAAAAGAGAGTCTGAATTTGAAAAAATCGTTTGAGTTCTTCGTCACCAAAATAGCCGATGAATTTACCTCTAATATCGACTTATATAGCCTTATTCATAATCTTTCATTGGATTTTCAAAATCAGTTTCATGAAAATCACTCAAAACTGCGCAAATATTAATCGATTTTGGAAAAGTGTAGAAAAAAACCTATCGTTAAAAAGCGTAGTAAAGACCTATCGTTAAAAATATATTATTTCGATTTAAGTCAGCATTTGCTCAGTGGATAAGAAATACCAGATAAGTAGTAAGAAGAAAAATTAAACCAACTTTTTTTTACCTAATAAGCCATAATTCCTTAATCTCGGATAATATTTAACAATTCAGAGAAATTTTTATGAACGGATTTTCAAAAATACGATGAAAATTAGAAATTGTGAATTTTTTTCTCCAGTTTCGGAAGTGATTGAATTATTATTATTAAATAAGTTTTGTAATGAATTATTTTTGTAATGAATCACATTACTTCACTATAAACTTAATTCTGTAGAGTTTTTGTTATCGATGCTTAAAAAAATAACTCTAAAAAAGGGACGAAAAATAACAATTTAATGGTAAATAACGCAATTTTCTTCAAATTAAGGCTTTTTTATTTTGTCTTACTTAAGAGTTAATTTTTTTCCAAATATTTCAAGTTTCTTTAATGAGCTCCATGCTAAAAGTTGAAAAGATAACTCAAATCGAAGTATTGCCAACAACCCCTCAAGTGGTCAGAATCAGAACATAACACAAATTCAACATGTCGATCGAAATTGAAATTTCACTAGACACCAACATAAAAGTAAAGGGATTCTTAAAAACAATTTTTGTATAGTTTTGTTTGGATCGGAGAAATCCCCATGGAGCGGTTTTGGTTCTTCTGAACGTCTTTTCTGCAGAAAACGAATTTTTTTGCATAAACTTTTTTTTTCTTCAAAATGCATACCCAAGAATGCATACCCAAGATACACAGATATTAACTAAACAAATTTTTTAATTTATTTGTGTTTACAAACTCTTTTGAGACCCCAAAAAATCAATATTTCGTCATTTTCGAAAAGAGGTTGTTTTAAATACATACCTGTACAATATGTATTTTTCATGATATTCACATGAATTTGAATTTATTGGAAAATTATTGAGCTCTTCTTTCTTCGGTTTAACCAAAACTTACTGCCACAATTACACGGTTAAAAATTTTGGACTAGTTTTTAATCCAAACTTTGGTTTAAAGGAATTTTTAATCCAAAAAGTACTATTTTTTATTCCATACTTAAGTTTAATTTGTTTTTAATCCAAAAAAGTTTAAGTTTAAGACTATTTTTGGACTAAAAATTTACATTAAGGTAGTATTTTCAGGAAAAATTATTTATGTTACCTAAGATTGAAAACTACTACTGCTACGAAATTTACGCTAAATATAATAGTTAATGTTGTTAAAGCATCCGAAGTTTATTTTTTAATTAAATGAAACAAATTGTTTCTTAAAATCTGAACCAAAATATAATTATATTCATTATTACATTGAGCAGTGTTTCACAATACATAATAAGGGTATTCATGCAAAGCGGCAAGCTTGTATTTTGGGCAATCAGTTATTTTTATCAGTTGATTGTGCATTTGGAGAGATATGTCAGCTGTTAACAGTCAACTTTCAGAATACGTATAAACAGCTGATTGCTGGTTTGTTATATATCTGGTTTGTGTAAACGGTTCTCCATACATTTAATTTATAAGGCTGATAAACTTATACGGTTTATATCATTTATAAGGGCATTGCCCATTTGCATGAATACCCTTAATGTATATATAATAATATAATAATATGTTCACATGAAGGCCTTTTGGCTGAAAAGCCAACGAAAAGCAGCTCTTTATTTGACAGTTCTTCTATGGCGAAAAGCTGAAT
The DNA here is from genome assembly GCA_958299015.1 of Tetanocera ferruginea. Classification (NCBI taxonomy): domain Eukaryota; kingdom Metazoa; phylum Arthropoda; class Insecta; order Diptera; family Sciomyzidae; genus Tetanocera; species Tetanocera ferruginea. The sequence continues at coordinate 87,994,081 of OY282642.1, read as the reverse complement.
ATTATGTAGCTTTCCAGCTGAAAGCCATTGGCACGGACGCGACATTCGCACGGTTTTAATTACTAGAAAAACAAGAAAGAAACAAAAAGAACCAACATGTATTTTAAGAGTTCTAACGCGATGAAAGAGTGCTACATTTTATAAAATATAAAATATTGGCAAGATTTAGTACAAATTAGTTCAAAGTACGCGACAAAAAAAAATAAGTTTGTTTTAGCTCGTATAGAAATATGCAAAATTTAGCATAAATTAAGTTTGAGAACTTTTTTTAATATATATATACATGCTTATGGAGGTCAAAGGATAACTTTTCTTCGTAGACTTATGAAATATGAGAATTATCTCTTACCTTTTTTTCTCACGAGTCCTCACCTTTGTGGATTAAAAAGTAATCCTTTTATATTTTTAACTTTTTTGGACTAAAATCTAATCCTTTTTGGATTATAATATTTTATACTTTCTGCGGATTAAAAATTATTCCTTTTTGGATTAAAAAATTTTAAACTTTTTGCAGATTAAAAATAAGTCCTTTTTGGATAGGAAAATTTAAAACTTTTCATTGGATTAAAAAGTAATTTTTTTTTGGTCGTGTCCTATATGTAATCCAAAAAAGATTAAAATTTAGCCCTAGATTTTTAACCGTGTATGTAAAATGTGAGAAATCGATATTCAAAAGCTTTCTTCAGCTCAATTATTATTTAATTGCAATAATTACTGATCGATTTTGGCAAAACTTGGTGGGGATATATATATTAGTGGGTGCATATGGGCTTTTAGGTACGCAAAATTGATTTCCGGTAACCAGTTTTTAGTGAAATGTGCGCCAGAGAGCGATCTAGTACAAAATTCATGATTTTTGAATATATATATTTTTTTTAAACACTTATGAAAACACGTATTTTTCATAGTACTCAGTTTTGATTAAAAAACACCATACGATACACCGAAAGAATGAAGAGCTTTGTACTTTTCCAATAATCTTAAATGCGTTTGAATACCAAGAAAAATGAATTTTTTATAGGTGTTTAAAAAATATTTTTTAGTTTTTAAGAGTACCTTTAACTTTTGAGACGGTGTCCGGCTCACTTTTTTTTCTCCATACAAAATCGATCTGGCTTAATATGCAGTCTGAAGAATAAAGTATGACTAATTTAGTAGATTATGCATGAACCAGAATCGATTTGTAATATATATTTGCGGTTTTCACTCATTTCATAAAACGTGCGATTGCTTTTCATGTTAAACACTGAAACCCCCCTTTGGTTGCGCTAATGTAATAATGTAAAATAATGTAAAACAAAGAGCTAAATCTAATTTTTTTTATACAAATTTTTTACAATTACACGGTTAAAAATTTTGGACTAGTTTTTAATCCAAACTTTGGTTTAAAGGAATTTTCAATCCAAAAAGTACTATTTTTTATTCCATACTTAAGTTTAATTTGTTTTTAATCCAAAAAAGTTTAAGTTTAAGACTATTTTTGGACTACAAATTTACATTAAGGTAGTATTTTCAGGAAAAATTATTTATGTTACCTAAGATTGAAAACTACTAATGCTACGAAATTAACGCTAAATATTTAAAAGTTAATGTTGTTAAAGCATCCGAAGTTTATTTTTTAATTAAATGAAACAAATTGTTTCTTAAAATCTGAACCAATATATTATTATATTCATTACTTCATTGAGCAGTGTTTCATAATACATAATAAGGGTATTCATGCAAAGCGGCAAGCTTGTATTTTGGGCAATTAGTTATTTTTATCAGTCGATTGTGCATTTGGAGAGATATGTCAGCTGTTAATTTGTTAACAGTCAACTTTCAGCATACATATAAACAGCTGATTGCTGGTTTGTGATATATCTGGTTTGTGTAAACGGTTCTAAATACATTTCATTTATAAGGCTAATAAACTTATACGGTTTATATCATTTATAAGGGCATTGCCCATTTGCATGAATACCCTTAATGTATATATAGTGAAGTTTATGGCAATATAATAATAAGTTCTCACGAAGGCCTTTTGGCTGAAAAGCCAACGAAAAGCAGCTCTTTACTTGATAGTTCTTCTATGGCGAAAAGCTGAATATCATGTAGCTTTTCAGCTGAAAAGCCATTGGCACGGACGCGACATTCGCGGTTTTAATTACTCGAAAAACAAGAAAGAAACAAAAAAAACCGATATGTATTTTAAGTGTTCTAACGCGATGAAAGACTGCTACATTTTATAAAAATATTGGCAAGATTTAGTACAAATTAGTTCAAAGTACGCGACAAAAAAAAAAGTTTTTTTTTAACCTCGTATAGAAATATGCAAAATTTAGCATAAATTAAGTTTGAGAACTTTTTTTAATATATATATACATGCTTATGGAGGTCAAAGGATAACTTTTCTTCGTAGACTTATGAAATATGAGAATATCTCTAACCTTTTTTTCTCACGAGTTCTCACCTTTGTGGATTAAAAAGTAATCCTTTTATATTTTCAACTTTTTTGGACTAAAATCTAATCCTTTTTGGATTATAATATTTTATACTTTCTGCGGATTCAAAATTATTCTGTTTTGGATTAAAAATTTTAAACTTTTTGCGGATTAAAAATAAGTCCTTTTTGGATTGGAAAATTTAAAACTTTTCATTGGATTAAAAAGTAATTTTTTTTTGGTCGTGTCCTATATGTAATCCAAAAAAGATTAAAATTTAGCCCAAGATTTTTAACCGTGTAATATAAAGAGAAATAGGGCGAGCACAAGTTATGACAGTCGATGGAGATGTGTGGAATAACTGTTTAATACGTATATAAAAATCAAATTGTGCCCCTTCTCTATAGAAAGTGTGCAATAAACTCCTCATATCCAATTTAAAAAGTTTATACCATTCCTAATGTGTGGCATATTTTGCCAGGAGCGTTGCTGTTGAACTTCAGAAAGTTTATTTATTTGTTTATCCTCTAAGCTTAATGTTTTTAAATTAAATTATTTTGTTATTTTTAATGTAAAAATATACTAACATATTTCCTCCCAAAAACAAAAACAAAATGTGAGTTAAGTTTGATTACTTAAGCAATTGGTTAGAAAGGGCTGGGAAGCATATAATTTGGAAAGTCTTTTCATATTTTCTTATTGAAGATGAACAAATTTTCAAAGTTGTTTCCTTTAGTGTGTTTGTAAGTTATCAACAATTTTTTGCTTGCGTTTCTGTTGTGGATTTTTATCAAAAATTAAAATATATTAAAATTTGGTGCAAAATTGCACAGTTGTGTTAATATCTATTTAATATGTTCTTACTTTATATTTTAAAGCTGAATTAAGTCAATATTACCAGAACTGAGCTAGAACTGAGCAAATTATACACTATAAAACAGTGATGCTATAAGAGATTTTCAAAGTGTACCTTTTTGAATGAGAAAACGTACTCTTTTAGTCAAAACCGTACTTTTTTGAAAATTATTACCAAAAGCTCTAAAGAAACGCCATATCAGCTTAAAGTTTGAAAAATATCGTTTTTTAAGTTAGTATAACGGTTAGCTTTTTTCGAAGACTTGTTTTAATAAGCCTAAATTTAGAGCAAACGCCCTTCTGCTGCACTTTCATGTGGAAGGCATGCTGTTGCCTTAAAAAAATAATGGACTTTTTAAATATGAAATGGAAAATTACGAAATTAAAAATGTACCTTTTGAAAAAAAGGCGTATTTTCGTACTGACGGTACTGAAAGTGTACCCCAAAAAGTGCAATTGTACAGTAGTTGTACTAAAACTTCTAACCTTAGAAACTTTTTTTGTAGTGAACAAAATCAATTAATTCCTTTACAATAGCATATTGATTTTTTATGAAGTGTATTCCAACAATAATTTCAAATCGAAGTTATGGGTACCTAGAGCAAAAAAATAAAAATTGCAAAATATCTACTTGAAGATGACCTCTGACACCACCGACACCAAAGAACACGATGTAGTATTCTTTCAAGACCTATCCAACGACATACTGCACTTGATGATTACTTATGTTATACGGACTTAAAATACTAATGTTATAACTAAAAGACCATTTTGGCTGTTTTTTGGGACACCCAAAAAAAAAATTGTTTATAGTGTTGAAACACTTTCGATGTAAGCTTTCATTTTAGGGGGTGTCTTTTTATATTAATTTTTGGTGACCCGCCTTAATATACATGCATTGAAATTGAACCTGAGTCTTAAAAGAATATTAAAAAAAGTACTAAATATGAGTTTTTAAAGAGTATTAAATATGAGTCTTAAAACCTTCAAAACTATGAGTCGAACAAGACTCATAAAACAGACATTATGAATCATATGTTGGGGCTCACAACATACGAAAGTGTACTCATAAAAGAGTCTTATTTGAGCGCATTATGACAATAAAACCCCATATCTATGATGTCTATGAGTCATATCAATGAGTCTTGATAGAGTCATTTAAGAGTCATAATGTTTGCTGAACTTTAATCACAAACAGAAACAAAAACCATCTGAGAATTACGTAGTTCGGTTGCTCATCTTTTGATATGCGAAAACAACAACAACAAAATTAATTTTTTTTACGTTTAAATGAAAAGGAGTAGCAGGTTTTGAGATGGTTTTGAGCTCTTTTGAACTGATTACAGTTACGAACGCATTTTTTTTCCCTCCGTGTACTTTTCAAATTTATACCCTAAGCCTGAAAGGTCAGGGTGTATTTACTTTGTGTAAGCGTTTGTAACACCCAGAAATACGCGAGTCCGGTATAAAAAAGCATCTATATTCTTGATCAGCGCCACCTCGTCAGTCGATTTAGCCCTATCCGTCTGTCCGTCAGAGATTTGCATTATTGAATATTTCTGGAATACACCCACGGACACGCCTACCTCCCATACAACCAAAATATTGATATCACTGTATAGAAGGTTTTATTAAAGCTACAGAAAGTTAATTTAATTTATGTGCATCTTGTACTAAAACTAAGACATGTTCAAAAATGGGGGTGATCCACTAACAAACACGCCCACCTCCAATACAACCCATAGTATTGAAAATACCACAAAAAGGTTTATGTATGACCTACAAAGATTAAACTTGGTATGGGAGGATTTCATATCAAAACTTAAGTGTGCACACCAAATGGGCGTCAACCTCTTAGAAGCACGTCCTCCTCCCATACAACTCGCAATATTGAAAAAGCCATTAAAAGGTCTATATATGAGCTTCAGGGATACAAATTGGTATGGGAGCATTTTATATCAAAACTAAGGTGTACACTAGACCGTATCGAAAAAATAAATTTCGCCGCACACCAGCTAATCTAAAGCGTTATTGAAAGAAAGTTTCGAAAAAATTTTTTTTTATATTTTTGACCGAACGTAGGGGTCGCGCATCGACATATTTCTTTATAACTTCGTTATTTACCGTCCGATCTTAAAGAATGATATGTTTTTGTTTTTGTCTTAGGAAGACCTATTTTTGGTTTCTGAAACTCATTGACCTCAGTTGCCCCTTATAGTACTGACCCACCGATCCCCAGTTTCTACCATCTTAACGTACCATTTTGATATCAGAATTAGAAAGCCCATTAAAAAATCATTAAACTTTTACTAAAGAATTTTTTCGCTATTGCCGCTAGAAATATTAAAAATTTTTTATTGTAATTTTTTTTGCAAATTTGTAATTTTTTTTTCATATCGTATTATTTTTATAAAATATCCACCGAAAACGTTCACATCCGAAAAAAAGCATCCTAAAGTACAATTCTATAGTAATGCAATTAAAGCCTGCAAAAAGCTTCCTTCTTATTAAACTTTCAGGACTATCCTTTAAGATCGTGCTGTTAATGTCCAAGGTTTGTCGAAGTTTAATATAACGGCAACAATTGCAGAATGATTCGGATACACCTAATAAAAAAATTAAGAAAAATTAACAAAAAACCTATGTTAGTTTACTTAAAGGCTTGGTCTGTTTTAAACCTACAAAGTTCTTGTATAAGACAACAAAGTTTAATCTGCTAATTTATAGAATTTTATAGTTATGGTGAATAAATGGTGAAAACCATAAGTTGTAAGCATATTTTCACAAGTATATTAGTAGAATTGCACTGTTGGGATGTAATACAATTAATTGGGAAGTATTATCTATACATTCCAATGATTAACATTGTAAAATGTAAAAAATTTATTGATTGATAACTATTTGCATCTTTCTTGTTCGCAGTGTTTGTGTAATTTTCTTTATTAACAACCAGCCATACTTTGAGTACTTTATACATGAGTTTAGTTACTTTTAAAAAGTTGTGCTTTGTGAATTTAAAAATGTTTTTTTAGTATAAATTATCAAATTTTCATTTTAAAACCATTTTCAGCTCACACAAAAACTTTTGTAATTATAGATAGTTATTTCATTCAGTACATTTAGTATTCACAAAAGCCATCTTAGATAATTTTACTATGGTTTTTTTTCGGTGTAAGAACGTTTTCGGTGGATATTTTATAAAAATAATACGATATGACAAAAAATTTAAAATTTGCAAGAACGTTAAATAAAACAATTTTTTAAATATTTCTAGTGAAAATACCGAAAAATTTCCTTTATAAAAGTTTAATGATTTTTTATGGGCCTTCCATTTATGAAACCAAAATGGTACGTTAAGATGGTAGAAACTAAGGTCTGGTGGGTCATTACTATAAGGGGTCAACTGAGGTCAATGAGTTCTAGAGACAAAAAATAGGTCTTCTTGAGACAATACCAAAAATATACAATTCTTTAAGATCGGACGGTAAATACCGAAGATATAAAGAAATATGTCTATGCGCGACCCCTACGTTCGGTCAAAAAAAAAAGAAAAATTTTTTTCGAAACCTCCTTTCAATAATGCTTCAGATTAGCTGGTGTGCGGCGACATTCATTTTTTTCGCCTATAAGGCGAGACGGTCTAGTGTACACATAAAAAAGGCGTCACCTGCGCACGAACGTGCCCTCCTCCAATACAAGTCACATTAGTTAAACCCGTTGAAAACTGTACAGGAAAAACTGTTGAAAACTGTTTTTGAAAAAAAAAGAAGTTATTTATATTTGTTTAAGTACATCAATATATCTTTATATATGTTATGAGGTTTAGGGTACTCCATAGTTTCTTTAAGTTGTATGAAGTTAGTTAAGTCAAATTTCGTCAATAAAGCTCAATAAGATGGTTCAACAAATCTTAAAATTTTAACGACATTGCAATTCTTCAGAAAATTTAATAATAAAATGAACCTTTAACCATATCTGTGTGTCAAAATAGTGTACCTAAACCAATTTTTTTTTTGACTGTACGACAGCTGGAAAACAAATTAGAGCTTGGAAAAAAATGTATCTGCGAACAATGCATTCGAGAGTAGATAAAGTATTAGAGTTCTGGCTCAAAAAAAGCACTTTTTGTATGAAAATCTCCATATTAAATTAAGACCTAAAAATTCACCAAAAATTTCTCATATGAGAGTTTTTTACCACACAAACCACTTGTTATATGAAAAGGCCGCAACACTGGTAAAAGCTCTTGTGGTTTGTGTTTTGGATAATATGGTTCTGATCTGATTACCATCAGATGATTACCAACCGATTACCAACCATCGTTAATCATCTGATGGTAATCAGATCAGGATCAGGATCAGAACAATATTATCTAAGACACAAACCACAAAAACTTTTACCAGTGTTGCGACCTTTTGATATAACAAGTGGTTTTTGTGGTCCAGAACTCTCATATGAGAAATTTTTGGTGAATTTTTAGGTCTAAATTTTATATGGAGATTTTCATACAAAAAGTGGGTTTTTGAGCCAGAACTCTCATACCGACGTTTGTAGTTCGCAATAACGAATGTTGTATTCTCAAAACAGTACTTAGCGGACAACAGCTGAGCAACACCAAATAATGTTAATTTTTGTGAGACAAACTAAGGGTTGGCCCATGTTAAAATAACAAGGTAGGCGCATATTGGAGAGGAAGTGAGCTAGATGTCAAAATCAACTGTTGGAATTTGAGTTGTTATAATTGTTGTTGTTGCCTTTTCGTTTGACATTTATAGCACTCACAGCATTGTTTGTGTAAAACTAGTCATTTGAGCAGCCATATTAATATGAGCGTATCTTATTATTAGTGCCGAACGAAACCAAAATTTTGGCCGAAACCGAAACCGAAATTCGGCCATTTTGAAATATTCGGCCGAAACCGAAACTGACTGTCTACAAGAAATTTTTTTTAAAAAATTTTATATTTTTTAGATTGTTTGTTAAAAGCTTTCAAAACATAGCAATTCAAATAGATAATAAAAACGTTTATATACGATAAATATACTTTGAATATTAAAGTTCAACTTTAAAAGAATAATTAAAGAAATCATGTTTAATACCACTTTAAGGAACTTTTTAGTGTTTAAAGTTATTCGGTTTCGGCCATATTGATGCCGAATAGCCGAAACTTATTAAAAGGGCCGAAACCGAATATTCGGTCGGACAATACTTATTATTCTATCATGGGTTGTCCGAAGGAATGCTTGCCTCATTGCATGTCCGACTGGAAGCCTCAAAAAAATGGCAGGAGCTGACTTCACTCCGTTGCGAATCAATTCAATAGTACTATAAGCAGTATTGGGCGGTAAGCGGTATAAGTTTATAAATTTTGACTCTTCTTAATCAAAGGGATTGTCTACCCTTCGAAGAAGAGACCACTCCAACGCACTGTCTCGCATCGATATTTCATCCTGCATCAATGCTGCATCCATTGCTAAATATTCGAAGGCCATATTTTATTTTTTGTTTTTATAAGTTGGAATTTATCACTGAAAATTGTATCAAAGTATTGTATTAACGTTGTTTTTTACACTTAGCGGCGCCAAAATATTCGTAGTTAAGCTAGCAGCAAGTGTAGTTAGAGAATTATCAAAATTAAAGATATATCTAGCTAAAATATGTGTTGGGAATACCACTTAACAATAATTGTCGTTAAGGGCAGTTAACGACAAACATATATGTCGTTAACTCGTTTGGGAATGCCGTTACTAGCATGGCAATGGCTTCAGTGTTTAAAATTAGAGAAAATACCACTTGTAGCTAATACATACATACATATTAATTAAAATTCAGCAAAACTGATCTCAAGGCTTCAGTAAAAAACAGTAAAAAAATTGAATACCTGCACGAACAACTGACGAGATTGCATACCTTTGTTACACCATCAAAGTAGTTGGGCACACATACAAGCCTTCATGCATTATATTCGCATGTTGCTGGCACACTTTATAGCAATGGTTGCCAAGGGCTTTGCTTTTCATTAATAAGGAACACTGAGTGGCAATAGAATTTATGATTATGATGCGAGGAAATCGCACCTCAGCAAAATCGATTAAATAAACACGTGTAGACAAAAATTACACACAGGCACCTACGAGTACTTTAAAACAGCTAGACTAAATAAGTGCTTTTGAGAACAAGGTACGTGCTGTGTAGTGCGTTTGTGTCTGTGTGCCTATGAGTGTGTTTGTTAAGGTGAATTGATTCCACGTGCATTCTAAAATGCAATGGCTGCATTTGAAGTTCGAGTGTGAATTTGGTTGTGTGTGATGGAAGCAACAAAACAACATAAGCGGATCTGAAACAATGTACAAACAACAATAATACGTAAAAATGTTGCAGCTTGCAACACAAAAACAACCAACGTAAATACATCAATAGTTTCCAAAGTAACGGTAGAGTGAAACAAATAATGTTAGGATTTTTTGTAGTTAAAATCTATCTAAAAATATTTTCATTTATTGATACAGTTACTTCTGGGAAAAAATAAAACAAGTGCAGACTTATTTGGTTCATCTATTACATAAGTCGTCAGCAAAAATAAACTGGGTTGTCATAGAGGAGATTTCAGTGATAAACCAGGAATTATATAACCTTTCGTCATCAATTTTTTAATACCTGTCACATTTTTGGCCGATTTGGGCGAATGAATTTTTAAAATTTTTGTGATATTTTTAATTATGTTTCTTTCAATTTTATTAGATAAAAAAAGTATTAATCTGCCACCAAGAAAATTCGAATTGTAGACCACTGGAATCATCTGACATGAGTCAAAAAATCGTACCTCATGCCAACAGTGCTGATGGCTGAGCGAACAAAATGCAACAGGCAAGACGACAAGGATCCTATTCTATTATCGTATTATTATATTTATTTATTTATTTTCAAATTAATTTTTGTATCACGAAATCTATTTCGAATCAACGTAAGAAATCTATTTTTCTTACCGTTGCTGTACCTCTTCGTGATACAAATTATTATCATAATATTTCTTATTCAAGTTTTCAAAGCGAAAATATCAGGGCTGGCAAAAATATGCACAAAGAAACAGAACTGACAGTTATATGCAAAATAAGCATTTTCAAGCATTTGCTTAGGTTTGTCAGCCCTAGTAATTATACCCTAAATCTGTGAGGTCAAGGTATATTAACTCTGTGCAAACGTTTGTAACGCATAGAAATAAGCGAGTCCAGTATAGAAAAGTACATATATTCTTGATTAGCGCCACCTCGTGAGTTGAGATATCCAGCCATAATCTCTAATATTTATTGTATTGAAAGACTTAAAAAGTGCTAAATATTCTTATGCAATAATTATCTAATCAAAATACCATAATTCAATATTTTATAGAAAAATGTTTTAACGGAAACATACTAAAACTTAAAATTAAAATTTAATAGCTTTTAACTATCACACGACTTGATGCCAGCGCCAAGGCAGGAAGCATAACCCATCATATGCGGTATGGTATTTTGTTCGTAGACGCCGGTGAATAAGTGAGACCACGGACCAGAGGCAAAAACAGGTACATCATCTCCACCATGAGTCTCGATTTCTAATCCAAACGTCGATGGGAACATGTCATGAGCTTCACCCGTAAGCACTGTAGTGGGATCTTGACGTTTGTGCTTCTTGGTATTATAGAATTTTTCATAGCTGGGGCCATTCGCGTAGCTGAGCGTTAGATAGGGAATGCTATCATCTGCTTGGGCTGGCGCTTTGCCAAAAATGTCATTACCGCGTTGCTGTAAAGATAAATGATAACGAATTATTAAAAGAAAAGAAAAGAGAGAGAGAGAGAGAGAGAAAGTATATAAAGCACACAATTTTAAAAAGCTATTTAAAACAAAAGGAACACTTTCGATAGTATCGTAAGTGTAGATGTAGAATTCCGTTTAAGTTGTAACCCCTTCTACTTTGTCTGTTTGGTCCAATTGTGTTGTGGATTTTGCACGTATTTTTTATTTATCTTCCAAAAATAAACAAATGAATTAATGACAATGAGTTAGCAAAAAGAAACAAGCCAAATGTCAAATTCTTTCGATCATTTCAAGTTTGACAGTTTGAGTTCATTGACTGAGTTGAAAAGAGGTTGTGATTGGCATCTTGTGTTAAAATAGAGCACTCAGTACACTGACGAAATCGAAGTAGTACATACAGCAACCCAATGAGACCTTTTAATGTGGAGTAGAACCAATGCTGAGAATCAATTCGTATAAAATAAAAACATTACAAGCAAAAACAACGAAATAAAACATAAACAAGTAAAGAAAGTCTTAAGTCGGTCTAGCCCGACTATGAATAAGCCTAAACCTACTTTTTCAAAATACAATAATAGTATTGAAAATGGGCGTGTCCGTGAGCGGATGAAGCCCAAATTTTATGTGCATTTCAATTTTGATGAAAAATTTCCAAAAAATTTATAAAAATTTCAAATTTTATTCCTGTAGCTCACATGTTAATGCCTTTATAGTATTTTCGCTATTATGGGTTGTATGGGAGGTGGGCGTGTTCATTGATGGATAACGCCTATTTATACTCTAAAACTGAAAGGTTAGGGTTTATTAACTTTGTGCAAACGTTTGTAACGCAAAGAATGAAGCGAGCCCGGTATAGAAACGTATATATATTCTTGATTAGCGTCACCAAGTGAGTCGAGCTATCCATGTCCGTCCGTCTGTGTGTTGTCCGTATACACAGGATAAGAAGAAGAAGTTGAGATAATTCGATGAAACTTGGTACACATGGTCACATGAACCCAAGGATCTGCAATATTGAGTATTTTTGGAATCCAACCACGGACACGCCTACCTCCCATACATCGAAAAAATTGAAAACTGCATAAATAAGCTAACAACTTACCTACAACAATAACATTTGGTGTGTATGTGTTTTGTATCAACACAAAGATGTCTTCGAAAAATGGGTGTCATCCGCTCACGGACACGCCCACCTCCCATACAACCCAAATATTGAAAACACAATTAATAGGCGTCTGCTTAATTCACAGATATAAAAATTGGCACGTATGTTTTTTATAACAAAACAAAATTGATTTTGAAAAATGAAGATCATCCGCCCACGGACACGCCTATCTCCCATAGAACGCAAAAATTGAAAACTGGTTATATAAGCTAATAATTAACCTACAACAATAAAACTCGGTGGGTATGTGTTTCATATCAACACAAAGATGTCAGATTAATTTCAATGTATAAACTTTGATACAGCAGTAAGAAGGTCCATTATTATGTCATATTTATAAACTGATATATATTTTGACTTTAATCGAAAAAGTTACCATGAAGTATATAAAAAGTTAGTCTTAGAAGGGAAAAAAGTTTGTTGTGTTGCCTTTTGTGCAGAAAAAGAAGGCCTTCAAGAAGGGCTCATAAGAGCAGCGAGGAAAGGATGTGTTTGGTATTCAAAAGTAGCAGTCAATTCAATGCAGGCCTTCGTTTGAAGAGCGCTGGCTTAAATGCCTATTGGGATGTCTAATTGATATAAATAGAGTTGAATGCGTATGAATATGGTGGGTATTTTGATGAGTATGAGTGAGTGTACGTACAAGCAAATATACTGGCCACTAAGGGAAAAAGTTATGTAGTCAGTACAGAGACAGCTATGTAAAATCTATGCACTTCAACTTGTATGAGAACGCAACAAGAGCAGTATTTACTGAGTAAAGGAAGCGTGTACTGACTACATATCAATTTATTCACTTTTTTAAATGAATAAAAAATGTATTCAATACATCATGTTATGTGTTGAGTACATAGCAGACTTCAATAGATACAAGCAACGTGTACTCAATCAACGTGTTATGTAATTTTTTACAAAAACTTTACTCAATACATAAAATATAGACTCAGTACATGTCCCTCTTATACGATTGAAGTGACACATTTATTCAGTACATAAAATATGGACTCAGTACACGTATCTCTTGCACATCGGCACACGATTTTGCTGTCTTATGTCATTCGTTTCTTGATTTTCAAATAAGCAACACCTCTAAAGCCTCTAGAAAATCAGAGCAGGAATGAGTTTATCCACTGTACTCTAGAACAAAAGTGATGATTGGATAAGAATTAAATGGCTGGGTTTCTATAAGTAATTGCCAATTATTTTGTGAAATCTAGTCATTTCTTTATAAAATTATTTATTGCATTTGTTGAGAGGGTGCTTTAGGCACAGGCATGAATTGTGTATATATTTAATACATGGAATTATGAACAAAAAATATATAATGAATACATTATGCATGTACTCATTGCATAAAATTATGTTTTTAACATATGTAATGAGTAAATGATGTATGTACTCATTATATAAATGTATGCACTAAAAATATGTAATGAGTAAATTATGTATGTACTCATTACATAAAATTATGCATTTAAAATATGTAATGAGTAAATAATGTATGTACTCATTGCATAAAATTATGTACTCCAAATATGTAATGAGTAAATTATGTATGTACTGAGTCAATAATTTATGTAATACGTACATAAGATCTTTACTAATTACATAAAATTATTTGTAACAGTTTGCGTTGAGTACATAAAATTCTTTATTGACGACATAACCGCTTGAAAGCATTATGTAGTCAATAAAGATTTCAACATGTACTCAATACATGAAAAATGTAAAATTTTTGTGTGCAGAAAACTATGCGATGAGTACATAAACTTATGTATTGAGTCCATAGGTTTTTCCCTCTGTATACATTGATTTTTCTAAAGCGGTCGATACAGAAGATCACAGGATTCTTTTATTAAAATTTAAAAAGTTCGGTTTTTCTGAATCGCTTGTACAGTTTTTTGACGAACCGTAAATTATTTGTGAAATTAAACTCTACTGCGTCGGAAATTGCAATCGAAGCTTCTTCAGGGATACCTCAGGGAATACACTGTGGTCCTTTACTTTTATTAATATTCATAAATAATATGCCAAAAAATCTTCAGTTTTGCTAAGTGCTTACTCTTTGCGGACGATGGCAAACTTTTTTCGGAGATTTCAAATACTTCTGATTGTCATAAATTGCAAGCTGAATTATCTAATTTCAACGTCATACGAGTCTAGAAGGAAATTGCTTGGGTTGCAATCACTAAAAGATAGACGCTCTTACTGCTCGCTAATATTTGTTTTTTATCTGCTTTACGGCAAGATAATTTGCCCCGATATAATTATATTATTTCAATTCTATGATTCTTCTAGAAATTTAAGGCACAACAGAATATTGGAGGATAGCGCTCACAGAACGATTATGCACTAAATTCTGCTTTATAATTTATAGTGCAATTTCATTTTGCTTTGTATTTACTGGGCGTTTTTACTAAAGAAATCACTTTTTATATTAATGTTTAACTTTTATTGTTACTTTATTATTATTATTGATGTAAACTTTATATTATATTTTATTTAATTAGTCTGTTAGGTTGTTTATATATCAGTAGACCGAACAAATAAATAAATATATTTTCTAAAACTGCATTAAATTTTGAAATTTTCTTTTACTGTCATACTTTCGACCCACCTATTCAGATCTTAGTTATAATCCCACACTTACCGGATAGCCAGCAAAGGTGAAGGAATGCGAATGATCGGCAGTCACCACAATCAAAGTATCTTCCTCGCTAGTCAGCTCCCGTGCAGCTTGCACTGCTTTTGAAAATTCCACTGTTTCGTCCAGAGCAATGCGGGCCATATTATCATGATGCGCCAAATCTATGCGTCCACCTTCAATGAAAATAAAGTAACCTTCCTCATTGCTACTCAAATATTCGATGGCTTTGCGGGTCATTTCTTCGAGTGTAGGCTGATTGGTGGTTTCATTTGTCTCCAGATGATACAACATATGACTGTTCTGATAGATGCCCAATACACGCTCCGCTGATGTCAAGTTTGCAGACATAAGCTGCTCACGTGTCTCCAGGTATAGATTTTTCGAACTCTGTTCTTGAAATTCATTGATCAGATTGCGTCCATCGCGACGATAGCCACGCTCAAATAGTTTGGCATCAATAAATTGCGATTTTCCGCCACCCATAATAAGCTTTAGCTTTCTGCCCACCTCACCGTGTATCAGCTGATCGGCTATATCTTGCACACCGCTGTTAGTACCACAATCGTCATTTACTTCGCTATCGTTTTCCCAATCACGATTGCCAATGTGCGCATAGACACCCGCGGGCGAGGCATGCGTTACCCTAGTGGTGGTCACAAGACCGGCGGATTTGCCTGCATCCATGGCCCATTTGGCAATGGAGTCAACATGATTTGCTGTATCTTTCATTGCAATACAATTCCCATTATCAACCATGCCATTGACGCCGATCGTGCCCATTATAGCCTTGACGCCGCAGAGATAGGCGGTAGATGTACAAGCTGAATCAGGCACGATTGTATCCACAGCATAGGTTTTAGAGAGTCCTACATAAGGAAATTTTTCGAATGAGAGCGATTGTGCCTCACCGCCCATGATATTGCGAGTGGCCGCCAAGGTAGTTAAGCCCATGCCGTCACCCAGAAACAAAATGACATTCTTGGCACGTTTCGTGTTGGGCTGGGCACTCAACTTTTGCTTGATAAACTCTTTGCCCTGATTGCGCCAATAATCACCGTTACTCTCCTCATCTGCTTGCATACTACGCAGCTTGGAAGTGCCAACCACATTTGGTAGATCAGGATGCATGCGACGATCGTGACACTCCTCATCAGTCTCCTCACATCTTGGTAGTGTTTGTACTAGACTGCACAAAGCTAACAATACGACGGTGCTCGTAAACAATACGTTATAAGAGCGTGACATTTCTATTCATACTAAATCAATTTTTTACCTGTTGATCAACAATAACTGTATCTTAGAGTTCTTCATTAACGTTTGTTCATTAACTTAAACGATAAGATAATCGCTACTCTAAAATGCGAACAAACATACAAAATATTATTTATGTGTTCCTTAACGTCTATAAAACATGCAATCTGTTGGATTAGTTTTGGTGTTCTTTATCGTTTTCATCGCTGATCAATTAGTTGTTGAAAAAAAAAAAAACAAAATAATACACTTGTTTTGTCTCTGATTAATGCGAATTTTGCAGAGTTTTGTGCGTGACTTTGTGTGTCGTTACAACAAAAAGTGCTACCATTTTACCAGCGATTAATTTTATTACTTTTTGGAAATAATAATTTATAGATCTACTGTCGATAATGTTCACGCTCGGAAATTATTTATAATGGCAGCGATAATGAACGCGATTATTTTGCTACAACATACATATGTAGGTGTTGAACTGCTTTCAAATTTTTGATATAAAGTTGTGATTGTAAGAACAAAATATAAAGTGATTGTAAGAAAATATACTAATTCTATTTTCGATTCTTCGATGTTTGCTATCAAGTCTGCGAAGTGAGTAGAGATATGTTTTTGTTTTAACAAACATATCTCGACTCGTAAGCATGCTGTTCTAATAAATTGTATCTTTACAACACTAATATTAGAGCTCTTTTGCTTATTGTTATTATTTTAGAGTTGAAAGATCTTATATTGTTCACAATGTATGTCAAAAATTATCTTAACCGTATGAAAGTATCGACTTTATCGAAATTTAATACCGACTTTAATGAAATTTTTACTATTCGAAAAATTTAATTTATTTAAGACTGCAATGATAGAATATAGAATATATATTATAGATAAGAGGTAAAGTTTTGGTCAATAATCTGATTAAAGTCGAAATTTTTACATTTCATTGGGCTTTAATTTTACAATTTTCTTACGATCATTAACAACATGACTTTGTCAATTGAATAAATTGCAGTTTCCTTAGCATAGTTTGATAGTTTGTTTAATATTATTATATCTTTTCCAAAGGTCTTAGGGTTAAGGTAAAAACAATAACATCCAACGGAGTACCCAGGGTACAATGGGAATTTTTTTAATTTTTATTAGATATTTGTAATTATAAACTTTATCAGTTTCCTTACTGTGTAGGTTCTCTTTTTATGTATTGATTTACTAGCGGATGTTGCCCGGTGTAATTCGGGGTGCTGCCTCGAGTAGAGATAAAATGTAATTTTTAAAACTGTTCTCATTTTAACATTTTAAATTATCGTGTTTTGGGGTTTTCCCCCACCTCCGTTGAAAGTGTTTAGTCAAATTTTCATAAAACAGTACTTGCTGGATATGATTACACAAAATTATTTCTTCCACGTCTCGATGACTGGTTTCGAATAAAATTTTTACCCAGTTTGGAAAAAGTCATTTCGAGATAAATACGTTTAAAGTTTTCTAAACATGCATATTTTATCTCAGAAATAAATTCGAATTTGAAAATTTGAAAAAAATTGTTGTTCATCTTTATGTAGCTTCTGCTCGTATTCGTTAAACTTGGTTTTTTTTCGTTAGTCTTTGGTCTTTGGGTATTGACTTCGTTTGCCTTCGGCTCATTTCTTGATTTTTGTCGAAAGAATTTCTAAAAGCACATATGATCTATTTCAGTTACAGATTCGAAAGCTTTCCAAGTTTCATCGAAATCGGTGCATTCATTTTGACTCTGAATGACTTTAAATGGATTTGAATGAGCCAGACAATGTTGATTGCCTAAATCGCCCTCTTACGGAAATTTCTGCGGCAGGTTCAGGTTATTTCACATACAAACAAAATTGGTGAAGTCGTTTAGGAGTTATTGAGTCTTAAAAATGCACTACTTTAAGCGTTTTCTTGCGGAAGTTGTTGGAATTTTGTATATTCTTAGTTTTCTCTGGGCTGCAGTTGAACCTCAATACCAAATTTCGTTGAAATCGGTCCAGGCGTTTAGGAGTTATTGAGTTTTAAAAATGCACTACTAAAGCGCCCTCTTTCAGAAGTCTTTGAAGTTTTTTATATTGAAATCGGTTCAGGTGTTAAAACGCACTACGTAAAGCGCCCTCTTTCAGTAGTCTTTGGCATTTTTTATAGTTAATGTTTGATCTTGAGTACAGTTGAACATCACTACCAAATTTTATTGAAACCGGTCTAAGCGTTAAAGAGTTATTGAGTCTTTAAAACGAACTACTCAAAGCGTCCTCTTCCGGATGTCTTTGGAATTTTTTATAGTCTATGTTTTATTTTGGGCGCAGTTGAACTTTCGTACCGAATTTCATTGAAATTGGTCCAGCTGTTTAGGAGTTATTATATAGTGCCACGCCCAGATACTTCCGCCCACTTTTTTAAAACTCCTATGATCTTCCTCTTTATGAAAGTTACTCGGTTTCTAAATTTCAGCTCAATCGGATAAACGGTGCGCGAGCCTATACGGAACAGACGTATATATATTCTTGATCAGCGTCACCTCGTGAGTCGAACTATTCATGTCCGTCTATGTGTTTTCCGTAAACACAGGATAAGAAGAAGGAGTTGAGATAATTGGATGAACACTTGGTACACATGGTCAAATGAACCCAAGGATCTGCAATATTGAATATTTTTGGAATCCGCCCACGGACACGCCTACCTCCCATACAACGCAAAAACTGAAAACTTTATAACTCAGCTCATATTTAACCTACACCTATAAAATATGGTACGTTTCTGTTTTGTGTCAACACAAAAATGTCTTTGAAAAATGGACGTCATCCGCTGACGGACACGCCCACCTCCCATACAACCCAAAAATTGAAAACGCAATAAATAAGCCTCTATTTTACATACAGAGATACAATTTGACACATATGTTTTTTATAACAAAAACAAGATAGTTTTAAAAAATGGACATCATCCGCCCACCAACACGCCTACCTCCCATACAAAGCTAAAATTGAAAACTGGATAAATTAGCTCATAATTAACCTACAACAATAAAATTTGGTGTGTATGTGTTTTATGTAAACACAAAGATGTCTTCGAAAAATGGGTATTATCCACGCACGGACACGCCCACCTCCCATACAACCTAAAAATTGAAAACTCAATAAGTAAACCTCTGTTTAACCTTAAGAGATAAAATTTTGCACGTATGTTTTTTACGAGAAAACAAAGATGGTTTTGAAAAATGGACGTCATCCGCTCATGGACACGGCTACCACCCATACAACCCAAAAACTCATTAAATATGGTTATGTTTGTCATAGAGAGACCAAATTTGGTATGTATGTATTTAATACCAAAACTGAGGTGTGTTCAAAAATTGTGAGTAATCCGTCCATGAACACGCTCAACTCCCATAGCGAAAGCATAATAAAAGCATTAACTGTGAGCTACATGAATAAAACTTGGTATGTATAAATTTTTCTTCAACATTTAAATGCATATAAAATATAGGCTTCATCCGCCCACGGACACGCCCATTTTCAATAATATTATTGTATTTTGAAAAAGTAGGTTTAGGGTATTTCATAGTCGGCCTAGACCGACTTTAGACTACCTTTACTTGTTTAGTTTAGAAGAAGTTTTATTAATTATGGATTCTGTTATTTTATAGAAAAAAAAAGCAAATTTTTTCTATTGAAAAAACTTTTGCCTAGATGAGGGTTCAACTCGGGATTCGTTGGTTCGCACGCCACACACATAATATGCACGAACACTGCTGCTACTGTTATAATGAAGATCTCATCATATAATGCCTTTGGTTCTTGGTGAACTGTGCGGGTGCTGAGCTACAAGTCTCCGGACTTGTCACACTTGTGCTGAACAGCGCTGCGACTTGAACGAAAAACACACAAAAACCTCAACTGTCACTGCCAAGACAAGATGGAGCCGCCTTAAAAGCTCCTTGTCCGAAACTCCATGTCTCCTCTAGACTATAAACTTGAAGTGTCTCTTCAAGCAAAGGGCACGCCTGATCTAAGAGAGCAGACTGCGATTTCTAAGAAGCTACCATACGGAGAAGTGCTAATTTGGATGTGGATTCATTATAAGCCTGAAGCTATGCCACCTTGTTTCCCAGTTCATATCTGTGAACGAAAGACTGGCCATAATTCCCACACACACACACACACACAAATTGGCCATTTCAGCCCTTGAAAGGACTTTGACCGAGCTTCTTATGATCAATTGTGTTGTGTGTGTTATTAAATGTTTGCACACAATTAACCGAGAACTGGACCTACATGTTTTATGCCGACTCCGAACGGCTAAAGTTCTTGTTCTCAAGAAGCTTTACATGGCATTATTTACTCTCTGAGGTTTGCCATTGTCTGCAGAGAGGTGGTGACCGATCAGAAAAATTTTTTTTTATTGAAAAAACTTTTCGCCGCGACTGGGGATCGAACTCGGGCTCCGAACGTGCTAAGCCACACACTTAACCTGCACGCCACGGTCACCACCCATATAGGCGAAATACTTCAATATAAGTCCTTATTGCACGCATGCCCAGATGGACGATGTTTAAAGAACGGTTTCTACGCGAGCCTAGACAACGTGTATAATCACTGCCCGGCCCATGACATCACCACCATACAGGAAATGCGATGGATGCTGATTCGTTTTAAGCCGAAAACTACAACATCTTGTTTCCCGCTTGAATACCGTGAACGAAAGGCTGGCGACAAAGCGCATCAAGGCGAGATTCTTCTACATGAGCCTAATTTGTGCTCCACTGTCGGTGAGTTCAGTCTTCACGAGACCATTTCGAACAACGGTCCAAGACTTTGATCGACTTTGCTGTAGCGCGAAACATGGTAGTAAGTAGCACCAGATTCAAACACTGTAATACCGATAAGGCCATCTGGCTGTCTTTGGATCAAAAACGTGAAATCAAATTGATCATGTTATGATCGACGGAAGGTATGCTTCAAGCGTACTGGATGTGCGCACATTGCGAGGATTCAATATTGCAATCATAACGGAACACCGTGGCCTACACCGCTCAACTCTTGGTTAACCTCAACCAATGTAACTCTTGCCTCGATGGTAGACTTTGGATACATGTAATACACTCCATGCGCACTCCTGCTTTTGGTTTTTGGTTTAGGTGCCCACAACCTCGGTACCAATGGTACGACCAGGAGTGTCACGACGCAACAGCAGCAAAACCGTATTTTAAAAGGCGCTGCAATCTGCTGCAAAACAAGTCATGCGCGAAAACTACTGCAAAATTAGAAAGGCAGACAAGCGCCTATTCAAACACAAAATAAATAGAGCAAGAAAAGTGTGAGCATGAGGAAATAGAGGTGTACTTGAAAAAAAACCAAGAAGGATGCACGAAAACTCTTTCAACAAATTAAGCGACTAAACCACGGTTTCCAACCCGGAGAATCCAATTTTAAATTTAAAAATGTTGATCTGGTTGCAGAAACGTAGTGCGCATTTTCTGCTAACGGGTGACTATCCCAACAATTCCACTCTTGAAGAATGCAGACCGATAGCACCAATCCACGATGATGGAGTGGAAATTTGACCACCTAGCTACGATGAGGTTAAAATATCCCAGGCAAAAAATGGCAAAAAATGAAAATGTTAGACAATGCAATTTTAACATTAAATAAATAATATAAAATTATAACATAAAAATAATAAACAAAAAAAAAAAATTATATAAAATTTAAATCCAAAAAAAAACAACTATAAATAACGCATCGAACCATGGTCACACGATTAATTAAATCAAAGCGTCAACCGCTTAACCAACTGAGTCACGGAATAAAATTTTTCGCGAGTCTGCTTCAGTCTTTACGAAATTAAAAAAAATTAAACTGATAGGAGTTGAAAAGTTAAATTCTAAGTTCTTGCTGGACTAAAACTTAGTTTAGTATTTGACGTGGTTAAATTTTAAACCCATGTTGGACTAAAACTAAGTTTAAGTATTTGACGTGGTTTCAATTTATATATAATTTCGGTGTCGTCATGTATACAGTAGAGTGGGTCGAAAAAAAAGTTCAAGAAAACCACCCCCTATTTTAAAGGTAATCTTTAAATCAGGCTAACGGGGCTTACTAGTTGAATATGACCTCAAAAGTCAAAATGTTCTAATAAGACAATGTAGTGCTCATTAAGACCTTTTCAACGCCATATAATTTTTTAAGATCTGACATGTAATGCTTAAGTTATGCAAAAAATACCATTTTGGCTGTTTTTCCGGTGATCCAAAAAACATTTTTTTTTTTTTGCTTTCGGAATCCTTTCGAGGAAAGGATTTCCTCTATGCTTTCCTTTCGCTTTAAAATAGGGGGTGGTTTTGTCAAACTTTTTTTTTATATGGAGGCCGACCCACTCTAATATACAGTACCGAATTGACTTAAATTTAGTCCTAGATTTTTATGGTACGTTGCCAATTATGGCACAAAGTAACGCGTATTTGATTTTTGTTTCATTCAGAGCTTTGAATATTTCATGTTATATTCTATATCTGGTTAAAGAAGTTTAAAATATAGCGATATTCGATTAAGTATTATTGTCATTAGTTAAAACCATAAAAGTGGAAATTCAATTTGTGTGAATATCAACGCATCAACGATGATAAAATTAATATTTAATTAAACATCAATATTATTGGTTGAAGAAATTAATTTTAATGCAAATTAATTACTTTATTGAGGCAGGCCGGCTATTCTATGAATTATGGAAAAAAAACGCCACCAATTTTACCATCACTGCGTTAAAACAATTTTATTGAGCTGATGTGGTTATTGTTGTTGTAGTTGTTGTTGTTAATGTTGTTGTTGTTAATGTTGTTGTTGTTGTTGTTGCTGTTGCTGTTGCTGTAATTGTTGTTGATTGCAAGTTTTGGTGTTGTTGTATACAACTCTTTTTGGAGTATGCAAGCAAGAGCTCTAGCAATATAAACAATTCAAAAATGGATCTTTAACGATGAAAAAATACTAAATGATTGTTACACTCACACACACACACACTCACAGTTAAATAAAAATATCTGTTAAAAAATGTCTGCATTGTCAGCTTATGCCACTTAACCTCAGTCATAGCAATATTTGCTATTCTTCCATAACTACTCGTATATGTTTAAAACATTATATTGACCACAATTCTTTTTTTTTATTTTCAGAAATACGTCAGTGAGCTGTCAACGGTTCGGGACTGTGCCACAGAATGCATCGAAAAAGGTAACAAAAATATTTATGGTTTGATTTTGTCAAAATAGTTAATTAATAATATATAAATATGTTATAAATAAACAAAAATAATTAACTATAGTTAGCTGTGTTACAAATTATGGTTGCATCAGCAATAAAATAAATAAAGTAATT
Source organism: Tetanocera ferruginea (assembly GCA_958299015.1). Taxonomy (NCBI): domain Eukaryota; kingdom Metazoa; phylum Arthropoda; class Insecta; order Diptera; family Sciomyzidae; genus Tetanocera; species Tetanocera ferruginea. The sequence goes on along the minus strand of OY282642.1, from coordinate 87,970,574 downwards.
TAACTGCTATTTTGAGGTTGTTTTTTTTTCAATATTGGTTATGTATAGAATGATATAAATACGTAGATTGCTATACCCAATCAGCCAAACAAGCTTGGAATAAGCTTTCAACAAGCTTACAAACGTTAGCCTCAAGCTTGGATAACGCTTGCATTTACTATTGTAAAACGCTTACATGTAATTGAAGGATAAACGAAAGTGAACCCTTGGAATAATATTCCTTACTTCAAGCTTAATCCAAGTGTTTTTTTTACAATTGGATATACAGTGGCTCACAGCTTATTTCGTGCAGACGATGTGTTAAACTTTGAAATGCTATAACTTGGTAACTAGTACTGGTAATGAAAAAATTTAAACGGCATTTGTTTGCTAGTAATTATATATTTAAATATAAACTTTCATTTCTTTATATAAAAGTCTACTAAAAAGATAATAAACAAAAAACTAAAAAAGCAGCAGAATTCAACGCCACAGCTTATTTCGTGCACACTGTTTTTACATGTAAGCTTTTGAACGTGGTGCCGTTATTTTCTTTTTCTCGTTCGCTGTTTTTATCTTGACAGATGTCCTGATTCTTCTGATCGGAGTTAACAGTTGTTTTTAGTCTGGACTTAAAACCTTAAGTGCACTAATTGATTTGTTTTAAAAATGGGCCGTCGCACAACAATATAACAGCACGAAATAGTTTTATTTCACTTTAAAAAAGTAAAAATCCAACCGCAAATAGCTGAAATAGTAAAATTGAGACCCTCTACAGTGCAGTACATCATCCAGCGCTTTTTGCAAGAAAATCGTGTGGCTGTTAAGGCCAGAAATGCTCCAAATAAAATATGTACAGAAGCGGACGAGCGACTTATTCTGCGAAAAATCGTAGAAAATCTGAGGCTTTAGGGTCCCAAATTGGCCAAGGAGGTTGAGAAGGAGTTGGGCAAGAAATGCTGTGCCGAAACAATTCGTCATCTGCTGCGGGCCAACGAGTTTAATGGTCGAGTTACACGCAACAAATCTTATATTAAAAAAAAAAATCAGCTATGTCGACTGAACTTCGTCAAATAACACGTTTTATATTCTAGGACATTCTGGAATGACGTCATTTTCTCGGACGAGTTTAAGTTCAATATTTTTGGCTCCGAAGGAATGCAATATGTATGGCGTAAGGCTTATACTGAGCTGAACAATAACCATCTCAAGCCTACAGTAAAACATGGTGGCGGCAGCGTAATTGTTTGGGCCTGTATGGCTGCATCGGGCGTTGGAAAATTATTTTTTTATGGAGGCATTATGGACAAGACAATGTACCTAGATTTTATAAAAGAAAATTTGCTTCAAAGTATCGACACCTTGGGCGTACGAGAGACATTTCGGTTCTACCAGGACAATGACCCAAAACATAAATCGAGAATCGTCCAGTCATGGTTGATTTGGAATTGCCCGCATCTTATGAATCCGCCTGCACAGTCACCCGACTTAAATGTAATAGAAATTTTGTGGGCAATTTTGGAGAGTGGCGTTCGCAAGCGGAATACTTCCAATAAAAATTAATTAAAAAATGCATTGATGGAGGAATGGCAACAAATACCCCCCAGATATTACAAAAAATTAGTAGAGTAAATAGATAGCCAGTAAATGGATTAAAGATGTAATTTAACAAAATGGCGGCCACATAAAATATTAAAAAAGACAAACATATTACATTTTCTTAAGATTCAGTGGAGTGCACGAAATAAGCTGTGGCGTTGAATTTTGCTGCTTTTTCAGTTTTTTGATTATTATTTTTTTAGTAGACCATTATATAAAGAAATGAAAGTTTATATATAAATATATAATTACTAGCAAACAAATGTCGTTTAAATTTTTTCATTACCAGTACTAGTTACCAAGTTATAGCATTTCAAAGTTTAACACATCGTCTGCACGAAATAAGCTGTGAGCCACTGTAAGTGTTTTAATAAGCTTTTTCCAAGTGTGTTACATTCAACAAATCAATTAGCACGCGCGAAAAATTTTTATTCCGTTGCTCAGTTGGTAAGCCACTTGTTTATTAAATTTGTTATAATTTGGACATCCAAGGTTCAATTCCCAACCGGAACATTTTTATTTTTATTTAATTTTCATTTTTGTTTTTAAAATTGCATGCCAGAAAAAATGTTTGTGTTTGCCATCAGCAGGAATCGAACGCGTAAACCATCGCATATGAGTCGGACACTCTATCACCGTGCCGTTAGCCTTATGGCTGCTGAGCGAACAAAATGAAAATACAATACAGTTATATGTATATATGAAAGTATCACAACTATGAACAGTTGCAAAACTATTACCGTTGTCAGCGTTTTCCAAGTATGATTGCAAAGTACTTACTTAATGCAAGCCTTTCCAAGTTTTATTGTACATCACTTGCTTTTTGTGTTTTACGCAATAGTTATACAAAGCAACTTGGAAATTTATTACCTGGGCAACTGTTTTTCAAGGCATGCTTTTTGTATTGCATGTAAGCTTAATTCAAGCACTATTTCTATATGGCTGATTGGGTAGGGTTGCTACAGCTTTAATTCAGGTTTCTGATACAGAATTTAACAACCAGTTACGTCATAAGTTTCTTACTTTTGAAGTACAGAATGTTTTGCATTTTTCATAATATTTTCAACATAAACATATATTTAAGAACATATGAAAATCTTGCGAGGCTAAAAAATAAGCTTTCTAATGCAATTCCAATCCACTTATTTGTCGATTCATCACTCTGAATAAACTTGAGTTCATACTTTAAAATGACAATTTAAAAAAAAACTTGAACTTTTTTTTTAGATAAAACACTTAGAAATGGGTTTATGTTCAATTCAAATATTTTTAACCGACTTCAAAAAAGAGGAGGTTCTCAAGTTGGCAGGTTTCTCTATTTTTTTTTTTTTTTTGTGAATTTTTTGTACTTGCCCGATTGCCGTAATTTTTTGTCAACATATAGAGACTATCAGCGCAGAGGTGCCCGTCTATAAAAGTGGGCGGTATGCAATAAAGGGGCGTGTCTTTATACGAAAAATTTTGTATCTCAGTAAATATTGCCACTAGAGAAATAAAATTCACTGTAAAATTAAAAGGGCAGGCAGAAATATTAAAAACTACAATCACTTAAGTGGGCGTTGTTCTAAAAAAGGGTGTGGCAATATTGGAAAAACACTGTTTCTCGAATAAAATTGACACTAGAGTACTGAAATTTAGTACAGAGGTAGGCACAAGTATTGAAAGTTACTATCAAGAAAGTGAGCGTTATTTGACAAAGGGGTGTGGCAATGTAAGACAATTACTGTATCTCGAATGATATTGACACAAGAGTACAGAAATTTATTACAGTGGTAGGCACAATTATTAAAACTTTTTGTACAAAAAATGGGCGTTATTCGATAAGAGGTGTGGCAATATTAAAAAAACACTATCTCGAATACGCTTGTCGCTATGATACTAAAATTTAGTACAGAGGTAGGCATAAGTATAAAAAATTACTGCCAATAATGTGGGCGGTATTCGATAAAGGGGCGTGTCACTATAAGAAAAACACTGTATCTCAGTAAATATTGACACATTTTCTAGACATTTGTAACAAAAATGCAAGGGTTAGTACAATTATAAAAATAACAGTCAATTATGTAGGCGTTCTTTGACAAAGAGGTGTGGCAATATTATAAAAACTCTGTATCTCGAATAATATTGACACTAGAGTACTAAAGTATACTACAGAGGTAGGCACAAGTATAAAAAACTAATTTCAATAAAGTGGGCGATGCTTGGGTGTAGCAATATTTGAAACACATTGTATCTCGAATAATATTGCCACAAGAATACTGATATTAAGTACAGAGGTAGGCACAATTATTACAAATTAATACTAAGGAAGTGGGCGTTGTTCAACTAAGGGTCTGTAGTATTGTATAATATTGACACTTACTTACTTACTTACTTACTTAGATGGCGCTTACAACCGTTGGTCGGTTTTGGCCTGGTCTAAGAATTTTCGCCAGCCTCTTTTGTCGTGCGCTTGCTGGCGCCAGTTGGAAACTCCAAGCGTTGTCAGGTTATCCAATGCCTGGTCTTTCCAACGGAGATGCGGTCTTCCTCGACTGCGTTGGCCACCGCTGGGTACCGAATCCAATATCTTTTTCGCTGGAGCTTCGTCGTTCATTCTCTCGACATGACATAGCCAGCGAAGCCGCTCAATTTTAATACGCTTGACTATATCGATGTCGGCATATAGCTCATACAGCTCATGGTTCCATCGTATTCGGTACTCGCCATTGACGCAGATTGGACCATAGATCTTGCGAAGGATTTTTCTCTCGATCGCTCCCAAAGTCCTTTCATCAGAGCTGCTCAACGTCCAGGTTTGTGATGCGTATAGTAGGACGGGCATGATTATTGACTTATAGAGCGTCAGTTTGGTTCGTTGAGAGAGAGCTCTGCTTCTCAATTGCCTACTGAGCCCAAAGTAACACCTGTTGGCAAGAGTTATCCTTCGTTTAATCTCAATACTGATATCGTTGGAGGAGTTTATACTGGATCCCAGGTAAACAAAGTCCTTCACTACCTCAAAGGAGGTGTTGTCAACAGTGACGTGGTTTCCAAGACGCTGGGACTGTTTGTTTGTTGACACAAGATACTTCGTGTTATCTGCGTTCACTGCAAGACCCATTCGACTCGACTCTTTTTCTAGCCTGGAAAATGCTGCACTGACTTCGCGCGTATTTTGACCAATGATGTCAATATCATCAGCATACGCCAGCAGCATAACACTCTTATAGAAAATTGTGCCGCTGCGTCTCAGGTCAGCAGCTCGGATGATCTTCTCCATGGCTATATTAAAAAAGTCGCACGATAAGGAATCACCTTGTCTGAAACCTCGCTTGGTATCGAAAGGAAGGGAGAGGTCCTTCCCGATTTTCACTGCACTGCTTGTGTTATTGACAATAATATTGACACAAGGGTGATAAAATTCATTGTAAGAATGGGTAGAATTATTGAAAACACTATGACAAAGTGGGCGAAATTCGACAACGAGGCGTGTAACTATTAGAAAAAACACTATATCTGAGTCAATTTTGACACTAGGGTATTGAAATCAATACAAAAATAGTTAGAGTTATAACAAAACACAATCAAGAAAGTAGATAAGATTCAACAAAGAGGCGTGTCACAATTAAAAAAACACTGCATTTCAGTAATATTGAAACTTGGATACTAATATTTGGTAGGTGGGTAGGTAGAATAATTAAAAAGGTGTGAGAGATTATAAATAGCGGGAGGCACTTTAAGAAAATACTGTATATCGGATAATACTGATGCTAGGGAACTGAAATTGGGTGCAGGGCAAGATTGAATTATTATAAAGTATGATCAATAAAGTACATAGGCGGGATTCAAAATAGGACGAAACACTAAAATAAAAATTGTAAAGAGGCAGAAATTGAAAATAACCAACAAACCATGAAATAGTGCAGTAATTGAAATTTTCCTTAATAATTCTTGCAAATGTATTAAAAAATTCAAAAGAGTAAAGAAACGACAGAAAAAACATATTTAAATTATGAGCTTAAGTAATTGTGTTTACAAACTTTTCCTTAAATTTATTATATTTTATAAAAAAGAAGAAGTAAAAACTTTTTAACAAAAAACAAAAAAAAAACCTACTTCAAAATCACTAAAAAGTAAAAAATAATTTTAAACTACTTTTCCTTTTAAACGTTGTAAAATCTGTTAATTAATTTATATACATTTTTATTTTGGAAATCTTATTATTGTAACTTTTCCTAATTGGTTTTATTTTTATCATAAATATTTTATTTTTTTATGATAATAAAAGCTTCGAAGTCGGCGCTAATAAAATCAGTTTTTTTGTGAAGCTGCAATACACAATAGCATATCCAATGTCAGTTTCAAGCTCACTTAAATAGTAGATTGAGAATGTTTATGTATTGCAATGCTTTTAAAATTACTTTAAAACTAAAATTAATAAAAAAAGTTGAAATTAGGGCAGGAATGGTAAAAATATCCTGATTTAATGACAAAGATTTGCGATTACAAACAAATTAGGAAAAGTTAAAATAATAAGACTTCCAACATAATAATGTATATAACTAAATTATCAGATTTTACCACGATTAATAGGAAAAGTAATTTTAAATTATTTTTTACTTTGTAGTGATTTTGAAGTAGGTATTTTTTTTTGTTATAAGGTTTTTATATTAAATAATTTTGATTCCAAAATACAAAAGTATGTCTTGAATACCGTGTATGACAATTCCAAAACTGTTTGAATTTCCATTTTTACTATTGAATTAAAAGATTTAGTAACTGTCTCAATTAAGTTTTTGGATAATTTTTAATAAGTTCGTTATGCTGATTAATTTTAACGACTGAGATAAGCTCGAGTTAAATCCCCACAATCTTCCATTTTTTCAATATATCATTATATTTTAAACAATAAAATAAAAATTTTAGAAAGCCATATCCATGCAATTTTTTTTAATATAATAGCATATCTGTCCTTTGGCTTGATCAGTTTTTGTAGAACAGATAACATTATCTCTTTGATTAAAATGCAACTTAATAATGAATAATTTATTTTTGATTATCGCTTATGTTACTTATCTATATCTATAATATTATTAATAAAACTTTAGCAATTTAGCGAACATTGAACGCCTAAGACTTTTGTATCATTAATCGATTTTTAATGAAATTCTTAACACTTGAACAATTTTGAGCAAAAAATCTTGTTGACAATATTTTATAAAGCAAGTCATGAGTAAAAACGGGAGCTTAGCATAGCAACAAGGTGTATTGATAGAACCTTAGAACAGAACGTATCGCTCATTTCGTTCAAGACTGTTAATAATCAAAATTTAGCATTTAAGACATGAAGAAATTTCGTTTCTGAGAATCACCGCCGCAAATGAAATTGGTTACGACTAGGCCGTTTTAAGGCGTAGTCCAATAATATATATTGAAAAAGTAGGTTAAGGCTTTCTTTACGTTTATTTGATTGCCTAGGAGTGCCTCTCCTGGAACTTTATTTATTTTGTACATGATTTTGTATGCACAGAATATGCAAAGTCAATATTAACGACACTCAGTTTCTGTGTAACTCAAAAAGCTTTTGAATGGCTTTCATTTGAAGATGTTTCTTGAATTTTGAAAATGAAAAGCTTTTGAATGGCATTTGAAGATATTTCTTGAATTTTTTTTTACTAAACTTTATCAATTTCAACATCCAAATATATTCATTATTAAATTAACTTTATTTATTTTTAGAAATTTGGGAGACTCAAACTTATTGCTGCAATCATGATGGCTGTAACGGTTCGAGCACTCCAGAAGTGTCTGCACTGGTCCTCATGATGTCCATATTTTATTATCTCTTCAACACGTGCATCGTCAATGTGCTGCAAGTGGTACGCTAAGTTAAAGTATGAAATTCAAAAATTACCAAAAAAGGTGTTTTTTTTTTATTTGCAAATATTAAAGTGTCTGTTTTATTTATATTGCACAGGGATAGAAAAAGCTTCATCTATAATTAAAAACAAAATCCAATTTTTTGTGGGACCCAAAATTAATGTAAAAGATTGCAAAAAAATTTAACAATGTTGTTTGTGTTGGTATTTTAATTATGTATTTGAAACAAAAAAAAAATTAATTATATTTTTGCAATTTGATCTGTCTTCCCGAGAGAACAAAAAAAAAAAAACAATATAAAAAAAAAGAAATTAAATAAAAGTATTGAAAATATTCAACAAGACAAAAATAATAAGAACATATATATGAATAGATAAAAAAAATTTTTAAATTCATTCACACATGCGCACATTTAACTAAAGACAACTAATTCTAATAATAACAGTTATTACTGTGCAGCTTAAGATTATCATCAATAGTCGAACGCTTTAGATAATCATACATATTTTTACATTATTTTCAATTTTTTATGTCAAATTTTAAAACTTTATTTTGTATAAGTAAAGATGATTGGTTTCATTTGCAAATTCATTGAAACAAAAAAAAAAGAAATTAAATGGAAGAGAGAATAATAATTTCATCTGTCTACAACTACTGTATTATTCTGTGAGATACATAAACAAATTCTGATATTAATAATTATTTTTTTAGTGTTTTGAATCATTAAGCTTTGTTTTGAACCTTATTTTGGCATTATCAGTTCTCAATATGGCAAACCAAATACAATGGGTGGAATACAATCCACTCAATTCCAGTTCAAAACAAAACTTTTATCAGCGATTTCTCATAGTTTGGGGCTTGTGAAAGTGCTGATTCAAGCGAAAAACTAGGCAATTTAATAACTATGAAAAAATAAGAAAAATCTTGTATTAAAAAATGTAACTTATAACAAAGAGAACAGTTGTTGGGAATATCATTATTCATGAAAACATTTAGAAAACATTAACACTTAACTAAAGTCTCACATTAAAAATCATCAACTTATAGAGAACAAAAAAGTAAAAACATAAATCAATCTTACATTCACAAAAATAAAAACATAACAGTTAATAAACTATAAATAAAAAGAAAAATTTTGCATAGAAAAATAAACTCAAATTAAATCCTAGTGTAAAAATATAAAAATTTATATTAAAAATTAAACATGCACAATTGTGCAAAAGATTCTAAAACTTCTATATATATTTATATATATAATGTTGTTGCAAATGTTAACACAACAACACAATTTTAAGTCACATATTAGACAGAAAAATTACATTATTAAAAAAAAAAAAAATATAAAAATAAACAACTAAACCAAACAATTACACAGAGTTATGAATTGCAACAAACAAGCAAAATAATTATAAAACTAGTGCAATTAAAAAAACATTTCGTTTTTGTTAACATTTTAAATAGTTAAGCTTAAAAAACAATTTCAACTTAAATTTAAATATATTAAAGAAAAAAACTCTGCCTGTAGTAAATTATTATTAAATGTATTAATATTTAAAAAAAAAAACAAAAATTAATAAATACATATATCTATTAGTTCCTCTTAAAATATTTATAAAATATTTGCATTAAAATACAATTTAAATTGAAATTAATTTCTTATATAATTTCTTTACAGTTTTAAGAACGTATTGTTATGAATTTTTTTTCATCCAATTCAAACATATAAAATCAATAAAAAATACATAATCATACAAATTTCACAACTTAAGTACGTATGTATATTTGTTTGTCTATTTATAAGCTATATATGTATGAAATTATTGTGATCAACTCTTATAAAAACTGTAATTTTTTCATGTAATGTCTTCAAAACTTAATTATTATATTCAATTAACATATTTTTATGGTCATATATAGCTCGTTTAAAAATAAAACATGCAACAATAATGCGAACAACAAACAAAACAATATTTAAATCAATTCCTTGTATGTATGAATTATATGTTTCTATGTATTGTATACTTTTAGTTCCAGAAATAAAATTTGAAAAACAATATTTTCTTATGTGTTTTAAATAATATTCAGTTTGAAGTCAGATCATACCGGACTTCAAAATTTATATATATCAATACTTGTAAAGCTAACAATTTTATAACATAATTCGTCTCATTTCTTGGCGTCACTGTATTCACTGAGTACGGCAAAACAACTACACTAGCTCTTAAACTTTAAAATCTGAGATTTTCCTACATTATAGTAGTTTAAATATAAATTAAAAAAACTAATTATATTTGGCAATGCTACGTTATTCCTAATAAAATGAAAAAATAATTTATTTAAAGGACCACGCACTAAATACACTGATAAAAACTTTTTAACAAAAAAAAAAAACCTACTTCAAAATCACTACAAAGTAAAAAATAATTTTAAATTACTTTTTCTATTTATCGTGGTAAAATCTGATAATTTATTTATATACATTACTATACTGGAAATCTTATTATTTTAACTTTTCCTTATATGTTTTATTTTTATCATAAATATATTATTTTTTTATGATAATAAAAGCTTTGCAGTCGGCGCTAATCTTTGTCATTAAATTAGAATAGTTTTACCATCCCTGCCCTAATTTCAACTTTTTTTATTAATTTTAGCTTAAAAGTAATTTTAAAAGTTTTTTTTTTGTTAAAAAGTTTTATTTCTTCCTTTTTATAGAATACGATAAATTTCAGGAAAAGTTTGTAAACACATTTATTTAAGCTCATAATTTAAAAATGCTTTTTTCTGTCGTTTCTTATTCTTAACTCTTTTGAATTTTTTAATACATTTGCAAGAATTATTAAGGAAAATTTCAATTACTTCACTATTTCATGGTTTGTTGGTTATTTTTAATTTCTGCCTCTTTACAATTTTTATTAAAGTGTCACGCCCTATTTTGAATACCGAATATGTACTTTATTCATCATACTTTATAATAATTCAACCTTGCCCTGCACCCAATTTCAGTTCCCTAGCATCAGTATTATTCGAAATACAGTATTTTCTTAAAGTGTCTCCTGCTATTTATAATCTCTCCCACCTTTTTAATTATTCTACCTACCCACCTACCAAATATAAGCACCCAAGTTTCAATATTACTGAAATGCAGTGTTTTTTTAATTGTGACACGCCTCTTTGTTGAATCTTATCTACTTTCTTGGTTGTGTTTTGTTATAACTCTACCTATTCTTGTATTGAATTCAATACTATAGTGTCAAAATTGACTGAGTTATAGTGTTTTTTCTAATAGTTACACGCCTCGTTGTTGAATTTCGCCCACTTTTTCATAGTGTTTTCAATAATTCTACCCATTCTTACAATGAATTTTATCACCCTTGTGTCAAAACTATAAAATTTTTTCAAACACTGCCATACTTTTAGTCGAATAACGCCCACTTCCTTGGTATTAATTTGTAATAATTGTGCCTACCTCTGAACTTATAGCCTGTTTCAAAAGAGAAGAACATTTTCGCGCATGTTTGAGAATAAGAAAATAATTTTGAGAGCGTTCTTCATTCTGATTGGTCGACATTAAAAAAAAAAAATTGAATATTCTCTGAGCAGAAAAATAAATGAAAAAAAATTAATGTATATTCCTGAATTTTGTTGTTCATCGCAACTGCGCTGCGGAAGTACAGAATTTTTTTTTTCAAAATCAACCAATCAAAATTAAAAAAAAAGTGGGCGTCAAAAATAATTTGTTAGCCAAAATTTCACTTCAGGGTCAGTCCGCAGAGATTGATCACATAGTGGTCGCTCGACTATTTTAAAAAAATTTTCTTTTTTTACCATAAATTTCGTTGTGTTTCAGCACCTTAGAACTGCTTTAAAAAAATTTTTTTTTTGTTGTATTTACAAAATGGCGACCATGTTTGTCATGCAACCACGAGCGATTTTCGTATCTTATAGAGTTTGCAGTAATGATCATATCTCAGCTCCTATTAAACATACAGTAATAAATGAAAAAACTAAATATTAATTATACCTTAGGCTATTATCTTGCATATCAGAAAAATTAATTGGGATGTTACCTAATTAAAAAAAAACGTTAAAGTTACAAAAAAAAATCGTAATTTTTGGTAACTTTGAAAAAAAAATTTTAATAGAAAGAAGCTAGTGGCAGACCTATTTTTTTTTTAATATTAGATCCGTCTTAGTAAGAACTTAAAATATAAATTTTTTAAAGTAACTAGATCATAAACTTTTTGAGTTACATCGATTTGAAAAATAAGAAATCTCAAATTTGCCCCAACTTTGGGGTCAAGTATCTCCAATGGGCACGGGTGAAAAAATTTGAAATTTATTCTAAATAAACTACGTATTAAGAGGATTCTGATGATATAAGAATGAAAGTGGTTTTTATGGTTCATTAAAAAGATATAGCATTTTTAAATTCATGCATTTTATTACATGAGGCATGATTATTTAGGTGGGTCAACCCATATGGGTAAAAAAGTTTGCATTTCCGGCCCCTTATATGAAAGCTAATGTTGAGAGGATCTCAGAACAATAACAAATTTTTTTTGTGAACCCAAAATCTGCCCCAAATGGTCTTTTTTGTATAACTTCACTTGTTTTAGCCCGATCGTGAAAAGAAGTATATCGTTGGATAGGTTTCAATTAGTACAATAGACCGTTTTTATAACAGTTTTTTCTTGGAATCCATTTTTGCTCAAATATTTAAATTTTTCGTTGTATTTCCTCAGCACCCCCAACATTTAAAAATTTTTTTAATATAACAAAAGTTCATAAAAAATCATTAAACTTTTGTTAAGAAACTATTTAATTTCATTCGTAGGGAAAAAAGTAACAGCGAATCAAAATTTTAGTGAAGTTCGTCTTCGTTTTTGGAATTTAGCCTTCGGTTTATCTTCGTTTTGCTTCGTATCCCTTCGAAATGACTTCGTTAAACTTCGGTGTTGTTCGTTAGTATTCGGTTCATCTTCAATTGGGTTCGTTTTTCATACCAAATTCGTTTTTCTATCTTGCATTCTTAGGTCAGAAGAATCTTCGTACAATTTGGTCAAAATCGCTCCATTCGTTAAGCCATATTATAACATAAAAAAAACAACCTAACAAGCAAAGCAGCAACTAAAGGAAAGTCACACAACCTCACACACAAGCGAACAAAATATTTTCAATACTAAAAACAAACTATTTGCTATTCATAAAAAATGCGCTTCGTTAAAATTAACACAAACTTAACAAAACAACCGAATAATTGCGATGTTATTGAGTATCTTCTGTTTCTTCAGCATTAAGGAGCAGAAAGTGTCGCCAAGCATAGAAAACTTTCATATAATAAACTTTCGATAGAGGGCGCTTAAAGTACTAAAATATATATGGCTCAATAACGCCTGAACGACTGGACCGAATGTAAAGAAATTTGGTATGAAAAATGAACCCAAACGATGATGATCCGAATACTAACGAACAAAACCGAAGTTGAACGAAATCATTTCGAAGGGATACGAACAGTGTTGCCGGAGTTAATTTGTTTTTATATCCAAAATACAAAATAAAAATAGCCAAAATGTAAAAAAAATAGCCAAAAGATTGATTAATTGTATTAGAAAAAAGAAACAGGACTAACATTCATACCTTTTTAACTAACTAGTTTTTTGTACAACATAGTACCATTTTTTACTGGAAACAGATTTATAAACATGGTTGTTTTAAAATATGTTATAAAAAATTATATTTTCAAAATATAAGAGCATATTTTAAAAATATTAAGGGCATATATCTTTTAAATAGACGGACCTTTAATATAGAAGGACGTTAGCTCATTTATTTTTTACTTGATAAAAGTAGAAAAAACTTTATAAAAATAAGGTTTGCATTTTCGGAAGTAAGAAAAGTATAACATTTTTTTTTTATCTTCGAACCAACTATTTCAGGTGTCAAACCTATTCAGTCAAGTCTGCCATGGTTTAGAAATGGGAGATAGATAAGAAGGTGAGAAAGTGAAATCAAGTGAAGAATGTTTTATGTGTGGCGGAGTGCAACATCAACTTACTTTTCCATGCTGACTTGCTTAATTTTACTTTTGAAAACAAACCATAATTACTTTCAATGATCAAAATTATATACATTGTTGCTACTCTCATGTGGCACATGATTATAGATGTCAAATTATTGGATATTCTTGCGCTCGGCTGCACGATAAGCATCACTGGCAGGTCGTCTTCAAATGAAGATAGAATTCACCTTCACGTGAATATTTTAAATCATTTCCCTGCAAACATTTGGAAGACGATTGGCAGAGAAGTGGATTTTGCGATGCACCAGTAATTCGCCCAAATGTTTTTTGGGAAAATGCATCGCTTTTCAAATGCTCAAGCAATGAATGCGCTAGTCACGAAAATTTTCAAAATCTTCCTTTACTCATTTCAGCGATTGTTGGAAGATGGATTTTTGAAAAATGTTTAAAATCTATCATGGAAATATGAAGCAGGCTCTGAAAAATCGTAAAATCAATTATAAAGTTGAACTAGTATAGTTTTGAAGCAACGTCACATTATATCGAAGAGAAATAAAAACAAATTCACAAAAAATTTATTGAAATCGGACAGAACAACGATGCTTTGGAACAAATTGCTGAGGACTCTTAAATGGACTTCGTTTGACACCCTTTTCGGCGAATTTCTTGTTACTCCTCTAGGCGGTTCATTGGCGAATCTTTCCGGCGTATCGGCCTAAACAGATTACAATAGAAGGCAATTGCTTGATCTTCCCAGCAATTCTTTGGGGATTCTCTGGCAATTGAAAATTTTATATGTGAAATAAAATAATTTTCGCCGGAATGCAAAAACATGGCCGAGTAAAAAAAAATAGCCAAATGAAAAATAAAATCGCCAAATAGCCAAAACTCAATACGAGCAAAAAAAATAGCCACTTTTGGCTATAAATAGCCAAAACGGCAACACTGGATACGAAGCCAAACGAAGATAAACTGAAAGCTAAAGTCGAAAAGCGAAGACGAACTTCACTAAAATTTTGATTCGCTGTAACTTTTTTCCCTATGAATGAAAATAAATAGTTTCTTAACAAAAGTTTAATGATTTTTTATGAACTTTTGTTATATTAAAAAAAAATTTAAAGTTTTGGAGGTGATGAGGAAATACAACGAAAAATTTAAATATTTGAGCAAAAATGGATTCCAAGAAAAAACTGTTATAAAAACGGTCTATTGTACTAATTGAAACCTATCCAACGATATACTTCTTTTCACGATCGGGCTAAAACAAGTGAAGTTATACAAAAAAGACCATTTGGGGCAGATTTTGGGTTCACAAAAAAAATTTGTTATTGTTCTGAGATCCTCTCAACATTAGCTTTCATATAAGGGGCCGGAAATGCAAACTTTTTTACCCATATGGGTTGACCCACCTAAATAATCATGCCTCATGTAATAAAATGCATGAATTTAAAAATGCTATATCTTTTTAATGAACCATAAAAACCACTTTCATTCTTATATCATCAGAATCCTCTTAATACGTAGTTTATTTAGAATAAATTTCAAATTTTTTCACCCGTGCCCATTGGAGATACTTGACCCAAAAGTTGGGGCAAATTTGAGATTTCTTATTTTTCAAATCGATGTAACTCAAAAAGTTTATGATCTAGTTACTTTAAAAAATTTATATTTTAAGTTCTTACTAAGACGTATCTAATATCAAAAAAATAGGTCTGCCACTAGCTTCTTTCTATTAAAATTTTTTTTTCAAAGTTACCAAAAATTACGATTTTTTTTTGTAACTTTAACGTTTTTTTTTAATTAGGTAACATCCCAATTAATTTTTCTGATATGCAAGATAATAGCCTAAGGTATAATTAATATGTATTTAGTTTTTTCATTTATTACTGTATGTTTAATAGGAGCTGAGATATGATCATTACTGCAAACTCTATAAGATACGAAAATCGCTCGTGGTTGCATGACAAACATGGTCGCCATTTTGTAAATACAACAAAAAAAAAATTTTTTTAAAGCAGTTCTAAGGTGCTGAAACATAACGAAATTTATGGTAAAAAAAGAAAATTTTTTTAAAATAGTCGTGCGACCGAATTTGCTATTTTGTGATCAATCTCGGCGGACTGACCCTTCATTTCATTTTCATGAAATGAAATGATTCAATTTCATTTCAAATCTTTGTGCGATTATTTGTTCTGAATGTTTGCGCATTTAAATATTTAGAAAAATAGTAAAAAACACTAAAAAAAAGCATAAAGTTCAGCGAACAGTACAAAAAGAGCAAGAAATTTCGCTCGAAAAAATGTTCTAACTTTAAAAAAAATTTCTCACTGCGCATCGAAAAATGAAACTAAAAAATGTTCTTCTCTTTTGAAACGGGCTATAATATAAGTATTCTAGTGGCAATATTATTCGAGACACAATGTGTTTCAAATATTGGCACACCCCTTTATCAAGCATCGCCCACTTTATTGAAATTAATTTTTTTATACTTGTGCCTCTACCTCTGTTTTAAACTTTAGTACTCTAGTGTCAATTTTATTCGAGATACAGAGTTTTTATAATATTGCCACACCTCTTTGTCAAATAAAGCCCACTTATTTGACTGTCATTTTTATAATTGTACTTACACTTGCATTTTTGCTGTAAATGTCAGTAACCTAGTGTCAATATTTACTGAGACACAGTTTTTTTTCGTATAGTGACACGCCCTTTTATCTAATACCGCCCACATTATAGGCAGTAATTTTTCATACTTATGCCTACTTTCTACTAAATTTTGGTATCCTAGTGCCAAGCGTATTCGAGATACAGTGTTTTTTTAATAGTGCCATACCCCTTATCGAATAACGCCCATTTTTTTACGAAAAGTTTTAATAATTGTACCTACCGCTGTAATAAATTTCTGTACCCTTGTGTCAATATTATTCGAGATACAGTAATTGTCACTTTCTTGATAGTGATTTTCAAGAATTTTGCCAACCTCGGTACTAAATTTCAGTACTCTAGTGTCAATTTTATTTGAGAAACAGTGTTTTTCCAATATTGCCACAACCTTTTTTAGAACAACGCCCACTTAAGTGATTGTAGTTTTTAATATTTGTGCCTACCATTTTAATTTTACAGTGAATTGTATTTCTCTAGTGTCAATATTTACTAAGATACAGTGTTTTTCTTATAGTGACACGCCTCTTTATCGAATACCGTCCACATTACTGGCAGTTGTTTGTTATATTTGTACCTACCTTTGTACTAAATTTTAGTATCGTAGTGTCAATAGTAATCGAGATACAGTGTTTTTTTATTATTGCCAGTCCCCTTCTCGAATAACGCCCATTTTTTTTTAAACAAAAATTTGAAGTAATTTTTCCTACCGTTTTAATGAATTTCCCTACCCTAGTATCAATATTATTCGAGATACAGTAGTTGTCTTATATTGCCACACCCCTTTTTCGAATAACGCCCACTTTATTCATAGTAATTTTCAATAATTGTGCCAACCTCTGTATTACATTTTAGTACTCTAGTGTCAATTTTATTCGAGAAACAGTGTTTTTACAAAATTGCCACACCCTTTTTTAGAACAACGCCCACTTAAGTGATTGTAGTTTTTAATATTTGTGCCTGCCCTTTTAATTTCACAGTGAATTTTATTTCTCTAGTGGCAATATTTACGAGATACAGAATTTTTCGTATAAAGACACGCTCCTTTGTTGAATACCGCCCACTTTTATAAACGGGCACCTCTGTGTTCATGGTCTCTATATGTTGACAAAAAATTACGGCAATCGGGCAAGTACTTTAGGAGTAATCGATGTACATACATTCAGAAAAAAAAAAAAAAAAATAGAGAAACCAACCAACTTGAGAACCTCCTCCTTTTTGAAGTCGGTTAAAAATACAATAAAAAAACCAGAGAGACGAGGACGCAAGACAGTTATGACGGTGAATTTTATTAAACGGCTTATGCAGTACAAATATAAATAGAGCTTTATATAATGCAAGTATTCGTAGTTTACGTATTCTTCTTAAGGAACAATATTTGAGTACGCATCTTCCACGTAAGTGCCACTTTTAACCAATAAGTATGTTCTAAAAAGGATTCAGTTAGCCAGAGATCATTCTTCGTAGCCAAATGAAAAATGAAGGAACATTTGATGGTCGGTCGAGTCCAAAACTGTAATGTACGGTAGTAAAAGGTCTCGTCAATATGTTTGACGTTCCAAAAAAAAGTCAGTTCAGCTTTTCTTTCTATGGTGTTGGTCCAATTTATTGTAAAGAAGCATCAATAGATTAACATCTTTACGTCAAAATGATACAGTGAACTATCTTTCCGTATGCCCAAGAGGAGTTGCCACTAAGATGGGTTTGTCAATAAGAAAACGAAACGAAGCATTCGAGCAAACTTACGAAGAACTAGTTCTTGGACAATCGGATCGCGCTCTTGGAGTGGCCCGCTCAGTCGCCGGATCTAAATTCGACTGAAAATTTGTGGTTTGATGTTAAAAAGGGTATTGCTGACTCTAAACTTTCAGACGAACATCAGCTTTGGGAAGAGGTCGTGCCAATTTGTACTCCATACCTCTAAATACATGTCAGAATCTAATGAACTCGATGCTTCGTCCTTGTAAAGCAGTAGTTTGCTAAGAAAGGTCAGTGTGAAAGGTGAACTGTGAAGTCAATTACTAAATTTGTTGATATTTTTCTATTTTTGTTCAACTTTTTATAATCACTACTATTTTTTGACCGCTGTATTATGGGGCAAGTGACAAATATTTTAAGTTGCTTTGAGCTAATGCTTGTTTTTGTTAAAATATAAGATCAGATGTGGAGAATATTATTTTATAAAGTAGATTAGTTATTATTATCCCATTTATTATTTTAACAGACAAACTTCATTCTTGCAGTTCATAAAGAAAATAATGAAAAAGATAGTAAGATATGTGTTTTGTGAATTGATTTATAACAAAAATTCCATAGAGAAAAATTTTTAGTTGTGACTGTTTTGCATTAAGTGTGCGATATATCACACGGCGTTGAATTCTACAAAGAAGCTGCACTTAATAACTTTAAGCCTGTGACCAGATGTGCGAATTGCACTCCATTGTCGGTCTAATATATGAGGTTTGAGGAAATCTAGGCACTTGGCCTCTTCTTTCGACACATCGAAAATATGATCATTCCAACGAAGATCAGATTGAATTGATATGCGCCGAACGTCAAGAGCGGCTGCCTCCACAAGATCTACTTCATTCGTATTAAGGAGCGTCGGTAGTCGAGTGGTAAGCATGTTTGACTGCCAACACAGAAGATCCTGGTTCGAATCCCGGTCAGACCATGCTCCTACGATTTTGCCTTTCTTTAATTCTTTTCTCATTTCTAATAAACTAAAATTAAAAATTCATCAAAATATACAACTTTGGAAGTTGTAGTTTATGGTAGAGATGTTTGTGGAATGAGATTACTTAATAACTCGAATTGATTGAGTTAAAGGCATAACATTTGCCCTAGATTGAAATGAGCATGTTGATCTACACTGAGAAAAAAAACATGCTTTAAACTTAAACAAAAATTTGTAAAATATAAATTTAACGCCTTTGCGTTTCTACAAAACAAAATTTAAAACAATTGTTTTTAAATTTCAATTATACACTCTTTTCAATTTTTTTTCATTCATTATTTCTTTGAAACTTTCTTTGACATTTTTTGAATTTTGAATTTTCATTGGTTTGAAAAATATCGAACATAAAATAAAATAAAAACTAATTCAGTTTTTCAATATTGAAATATTTAAAATGCAAACTTCATTGAAAGGAGTTAAGATTTGGTATTCGGAGGGTCCCAAGGGTCGCTGATTACGAATCTGTCATCAAAAACTCGGAAAAAATTAAAAAATGGCATAAAAAAATTGTGCTTTAAAACATTTGTTTTAAATTTAAAAATTTTTGTTTTAAATTTGTTTTCTTATTTAAAAACATTGTTTTAAAAACAAAAACCATTGTTTTAAATTTAACTTTAAAAACAGTTGTGTTTAATTTAAATGAATTTGTTTCAAGCTCTATTTCAAAAACAAATTCGTTTAAAATTAACACAATTTCATTTAATTTTAACACATATTTCTCTCAGTGTAGCACTACGCCACACATAGAACATTCTAAACTTGTTTCACTTGATTTCACTGTCTGTTCTACTTATCTATCTCCCCATTTCTCTTGATAACTCAGAGAGTCAATACTATCATGTAAAGTTTCTTAAGAACATGAACTTTCGGAATTCTCAACCGTTCGGAGAGAATTGAAAATATCGCGATGGGTGGGTAGCTTGCAGGGTTCGTGGCATTGCCCTTTATTGGTACCGACTGAACATTTACGACCTTCCAACAATATGGAAATACTCTTGTCATGTAAAAGTTGTTGAAGAGGCAAGGCTACACTGAGAAAAAAACACATACCTTGCTTCGGTAAAAAATTTCTCTATTTTTGATAATAGCAATTTTCTCTTTTTCAAATAAAATTTTCTTCAACTAGAATAAATTTTCACATTTTCGAAGAAATATTTCTTTACTTCTAGGAAATGGAAATATTTCAATGTCTCTAATAATGATAAGTATTTTTCTCGCACAAAAAATTTCTCATTTATAGAGAAATTTTATTGAAAATGAAAAACTTTTCTTATATTTTGATAAAAAATTCACTATGAGAAGTATTTTCTTCAATAAAAACAAATATTTTCTCAAAAAAAAAGTATTTTTCTCTAAAAACGATATATTTTTCTGTTTCATGGAACCTTTTTATCATTTTTAGAGAATTTTTAGTATCGCAATTAGAGAATTGCATTCTCTGGAGCAAAGTCTATACCATTTTTCTCTATATATGATGCCTTTTTTATCATATTCCGAGACACTTTTTTCTGAGTGTAGAAAAGGCCGAGCCAGAGAGCACTTTAAGCATAATTGGTGGTATGCCATCAAGACCAGAGGCTTTGTTTATGTTGATTTTTGCGAGGAGGACACTTTTTACTGCTCTCATTCAAAAGTATATCACCTGCATTACAAGACGCTTACTTTATATGAAGGGCAGTGGCTGATTGCTAGAAATGATTTTTAAGTTCTGTGCAAACAATCCAGCCAACAGGTTCGCCTTATCTGCCGATTCAGTAATTATTTGGTCATCTTTTAAGAGAATTGGAATCGACGATGATGTTTGATTCTTCACTTTTTTAACGAATAACAAAAAGTTTATGTTCCTTTTGGCACAGAGAAGAACCTGTTCTCAAATTCTAGTTTTGTGAAGAAACTTTTCATGGACTAGAATTGCATGACAGCGATTCCTAGATTGGGGTTTTTATCTTGTATACAAAGATATTGCCTGTTCACATTCTTTTTCACAGTTGTCAAGAAAAGTTGCCAATGCTGGACATGCCAATAAAATTGTATCGGAGATTCTACACTCAGATAAAAAATTCATCATATTTAGAGAAAAATGATATAGACTTTGCTCCAAAGAATGCTTTTCTCTCAATGTGATCCTAAAAACTCGCTAAAAACGATAAAAAACTTCTATGTATATTTTCGACTTGGCCGAAGTTAAAATACCCCCACGGCCAATTTGTAAGTGTAAATTTTAAATTGTAGCTCTTTTTGTATGAGATTTTTAAAGACGTCTAAAATACACACATATCAAATTGTTATCCTGCAGCTTAAAGATAAGCCTTTTTATAAAGTTTTCAATTTTGGGGTTGCATGGGAGGTTGGCGTGTTTGTGGTTGTTTAAGTTTTGTAGCTCAAATATTTGCCTCTTTATAAAGTTTTCACTATTATGACTTCTATGGGAGGTGGGCGTGTTAGTTGATTGATGTTGTTCATTTTTTCAGCAAACTTCAGTTTTAATATAAAATATACAAATACTGAATTTCAGTTTTGTACCTTAAATATTAGACTTTTTTAGGCTTTTCACTATAGTGGGTTCTATGAGAAGTGGGTGTGTTTGAAGTCAGATGACGCCCACTTTTTCTCCACAATTTAGTTTTGATATTATAAACAAATGTATCCAATTTTTGGCCTGTAGCTTAAAATGAAGCCAATTTGTAGAGTTTTCAATTTGGGCTTGTATGGGCGGTGGGCGTGTTTGTGAATGGATGACACCCATTTCTCTAAAACGTCTTATTTTTTATATAAAATGAATTAATGCCAAATTTTAGTTTTCTAGCTTCGACAGAAGCCTTTTTATATAGATTTCATTTGGGGTTGTATGGGAGGTGGGCGTGTTAGTGGGTAGATGATGCCCATTTTTCTAACGCACTTTAGTTTTGACATAAAATGAATAAATATCTAATTTTATTTTTGTAGCTTCAACAGAAGCCTATTTATACAGTTTTCAATTTTGGGTGTTATATGGAAGGTGGGCGTGTTCGTGGGTGGATGACGAATATTTTTCTAGCATGCTTTTATTTTAATATAAAATTACAAAATTTTTAAATTTATGTTTGTAGCTTTCATACAAGCCTATTTAAATAGTTTTAAATTTTGGGGTTGTATGGGAGGTGGGCGTGGTCGTTGGTGGATAAAGCCCATTTTTCTAACGCTTCAGTTTTGATATGAAGTGAATAAATACCTAATTTTTTTTTATTTATCTTCCACAGAAGCCTTTTAATATAGTTTTAAATTTTGGACTTGTATGGGAGGTGGGCGTTTTAGTTAGTGAATGACGCCCATTTTTCTAACACACCTCAGTTTTGATATAGAATACACAAGTAGCGAATTTTAGTATTGTTGCTTAAATAGTAGACTCTTTGTAGAGTTTTCATTATTGGGGTTGTATGGGAGATAGGCGTGGTTTTCATCCAATTTAGCCCATCCTCAAACTTGATCTTTGCTTTTTAGAAAAAAGCTTGAATATGAAGTTTCATTACGAAAGCTTGAAAATTACGGCTGTAATCGTGTCGGCAGACAGATTTATACACATTTCTATACCTACAACGCCTCCTTATGGGCGTTACACACGTCGTGACAAAATACTCCTTACGCAGTACGCGTGGAGGTATAAATACATAATTTTTAGAAAAAATTAATTTTCTATTTTTGAGAAAAGATTTGTTTTTTATTTAAGAAAATATTACATATTTAATAATACATATTTTATTAACATATGGGAAAAATTTTTAATTTTCCATAAATTTTTCTCTATAAATGAGAGTTTGCTAGAAAAATTCTTATCATTGATATATTTCCGTTTTCCACAAGAAATATTTCTTCGAAAATTTGAAAATTTATTCTAATTGAAGAAAATTTTATTTGAAAACAGAAAATTGCTGTTATCAAAACTAGAGAAATTTTTTATCGAAGAAAGATATGAGTTTTTTTCTGAGTGCACCTTTCAGTGTTCTCAACGAAATTATATAAGTTTTAAAAGAATACGCTATAAAGGCTAAAACCGAAATTAAAATTCTCCTTTAAACAGCCAAACACCGAGAAATGCGCCTAAACCCAACAATTCCGTCCTTGGAGAATACTGTTCCAACACCACCAATCCACGATGATGGAGTGAAAATTCCACCATCTTGTCATGACGAGGTGAAAGTTGCTAAACTTAGCGACTCAAAAACAACAAGGCAGCAGATGCTGACGGCATGGCTGATGGAATTCTGAAAAAATCCACAAAAAACCACAGGATGACGTTGATGAATGCAAGTAGTTCTGTCGTGGTAGGAAATGACCACTTCGAAAATGTTATTACTGAACTATTACTTCCAGGCAAGGCGATTCGCTATCATGCGGTCTCTTCAATTTCATCATGGAGAGGATTTTACGAAAGGCAGATGTACCTCGCAATGGTATTGATATTTTAGAACAAACCAAAAGAGACGAAACTGCCGCTATCACCGCTATCAAAAAGGAATTATCCCAAATGGGTTTAACGATGAACAAAGGCAAAACGAAGTTTTTGCTGTCTAGTCTCTCATGTTACATCCGGGCAAATATAACTTTAAAGTAGTCAAGGAGTTTACATACCTTGGCACCGCCGTAAACAGCAAGAGCAAAGGAAAGCAAATCTTTGCCTGGAGATTTAGTAAAGAGTAAAAATTGCTTATAGGTGCTACTACGTGCTCAGTAAGGTTGCAGAGCACCTCTCGAGCAATAAAACGGTCATTCTACAAGATAATCATAATACCTGTGCTTATATATGGCGCTGACATATGTGTGTATCTCATCTGCTCTATAGGTGTTCGAGAAGAAAGTTCTTCTCAAAATATTTTGTTCGAGTTGGCGCTGACTATCGCATTCGAATGAACCAGTAGCTTTATGTGTTCTACGACACCATTACTGGCTAGGTCCAGTGAATAAGTATGGTGAAGAAGCTTCAGCAAAAAAGGTGTTTGAGTAGAAAGCCTTCGGTCGACGACGAAGAGAAAGAAGATGCCTCAGATTGACCACACCGATGAAGCCCTTACCGCGCTTGGTGAAAGAAATTGTAGAAAACGTGCACGAAGCTGTGGAGCCTGTCGAGAGCTGATTAAGTCAACCGAGGACGGGTTGTCATGGCCAGCTAAGTAAGTATACAATTGAACTATGTCCGTCATATCTGAGGAAATGATGTACTTTTAAAAAAGGCGAAACTTATTGATGTCATATTCGAATGAAACACCCTGTTGCCTCGATATAACCTCATCTGAACTCGAATTATTTTCTCACTTTTTCACAAAGTTTCTTCTCTTAGATATATGTAGTACCAATTCAACCTATTTTGAATAAATTTATATGTAAATCATTTCTTAAGATCGAACATAAAATGAAAATTATGGAAAAATGAAAATTTTGGCCTTTGTTTCAGTTGTCTCGAGGTCATTATACCGTAAACCTGAAAGGTGAGGGTATATTAAATTTGTGCAAACGTTTGTAACGCATAGAACGAAGCGCGTGCGGTATAGAAAAGTATATATATTCTTGATCAGCGCCACCTCGCTAGTCGAGCTATTCATGTCCGTCCGTCCGTCTGTGTTTTGTCCGTAAACACAGGATAAGAAGGAGTAGAGATAATTGGATGAAACTTGATACACAAAATCGCATGAACCCAAGGATCTGCAGTATTGAATATTTTTGGAATCCGCCCACGGACACGCCTAGCTCCCATACAACGCAAAAAGTGAATACAGCATAACTCAGCTCGTAATTAGCCTACAAGAATAAAATTTGGTGTGTTTGTCTTTTATACCAACACAAAGATGTCTTCGAAAAATAGACGTCATCCACTCACGGACACGTCCACCCCCCATACAACACAAAAATTGAAAACGCAATAAATAAGCCTCTGTTTGATCTACAGAGCTAAAATTTGGCACGTATGTTTTTATGACAAGACAAAGATGGTTTTCAAAAATGAAAGTCATCCGCCTACGGACACGCCTACCTCCCATACATCCCAAAAAGTTTAAAACTCAATATATAAGATTATGTTTGTCATAGAGAAATTAAATTTGGTATGTATGTATTTAATACCAAAACTAAGGTGTGTTCAAAAATTGGAAGTAATCCATCCATGAACACGCCCACAAAGACATTAACTGTGAGCTACAGGAATAAAACTTGGTATGTGTAACTTTTTCATCAACATTTACATGCATATAAAATATAGGCTTCATCCGCCCACGGACACGCCCGTTTTTGTTTTTGAACAGTGGGTTTAGGGTATTGCATAGTCGGCCTAGACCGACTTTAGACTTTCTTTACTTGTTTTCAATATAAGGCATGTACTTCTCATTTTTGTTGTTTTATTTAGACCGGCCCACTCTATTGTTCATATTACTTTACTGCAACTGAAAATATTCTTGGTCTGTTTCTAAGCCTATTCAATTGTAATTTTTCATATATATTTTAGCATCTGGAATATGATTTAATTATATTTTGACCCATTTAAACTCTTTTTTACTTCTTCAGTTTTCATATTTTGCCGTATAAAATAATCAAATTTCAGATTGCAATCAAAGTTTGATCTAAGTTTCACCATAACCCTAGTTAATTCAAGTATAGTATCAGGTTGATTTTAATATTTAAACATTGCAATATATTAGAAGTAAAATTCATAAAATATTTTATTAACTTTATGAAAACTAACATTTTTCACATAAAAATGTGTCCAATCTCTTTTTCCCTATTTACAAGCCTGTTTTCCTTTTAGTTAGAAAATTCCCATAAAACGGGGAAAAATCTTTCTTCTGAAAACATTGTTAATATGGCATTGTTTTCTCTCAGAAGTTTCCTCTCAGCAGAGAGGAGATGGCCGATCAGAAAAAACGTTTTATTGAAACAAATTCCTGCCAGAGGTAAGGATTGAACTTGGGCTACCCCGGTCATTGGTAAGCATGATACACACTTTGCACTTTCTGTCACGGTCGTCACTGTTGACATTTGCTGAGGCAATATATGTATTAACAAACCATCCCACATTGGGAAATTTGGCCTAATTTTGAGACCAAAAGTCAATTTTTCAACTTGTTTGAATCTTTCTATTTTTGGTTTTATCTAACAGGGAATACTCCAAAGCAAACAAATGTAAACTCTGTTTTTAGATAATGTGTTTAACCACTGCTATGGTACATCCCAAACATGCTGTTTCGAAATGAGTTAAAAATTTATTTTTTTTACATAGTTTTTTATATCGTGTTCAAATGGATGTACCTCAAAACCTAACAGCAACTTTAGATAACTAAAAAATGGAAAAAAAGTATTGATGGTTTGTTCAATAAAATATAAATTAATTATTTCTATTAAATTGAATAGAAAATGAATTTATTATAGGTAAACTTTACGAGAGATTGTGTAATATTAAAAGAAAACTTTAGTTAGAGTTTTTAAAAAAAGTTCGAGAGAGTTCAAGAAAAACTCATCATACATCGATGGAGCAATCGTTTATGTGTTATTGCCACAACAACTCATATTGCGATTTTGTGCTATATTAAAAAAAAATAATTTTTCTAACCTTAAAATTACAAAATTTATTGTTCTTTTTACCGCCTACCTGTAGAAATAGTGGGCGTGGCAAGTACATTTTTGTATTGGAAGCTTACTAATTCAAGCCCAAGTGCTGGATCAAAATTCAAGCTGATAATTCAACTCTATATACCTCCCACCTATAAAAAAGTGGGCGTGGCAAGTATATTTTTGTTAGGCAAGCTTAATACTTCTAACTTAAGTGATGGATCAAGTTTTAAGTTGATGCTTCAACTTTTCGAATTTTGGCCACAAAATAGGGTAAAATTTCTCATAGTGCATCCCTACGGAGAAAAGAACCGGTTCAGAACCTTTCACGTGATTCGAATTATTTTCTTTTAAATAAAAAAATGAAATTAGACCACACAGCCAGGATAAGAACCTCCGCATGATAGTCTAGCGCACTGCCACTGAGCTATTGGTAACGATAAGATAACTATAACAAAATACATATAAAAACTATTGGTCCCGTTTTGAGTTATAACGTATCTGTTCTGTGATAGGTTACATAAGAACTGTCACGCTAGGGCAATTGACCTTGCTTTCTTCGTAGAGATGTTACAAATATTGATAAAAATTTCGACAGCTTATAGCCGTCTGGCTCTACGCATGCCTCCTGACTGAGTCTATCATAGCAGACATGATTATATGAATATTTTTAAGAAAACATGCCACTATTTCTATGAAAAAATATCGGCAGCCTAAGGGTAAAAAATATTTTAGAAAACTTGAAAAGATTGCAGAATAAGAGTATTAAAAAATCCAAGATAAAAATCGATATTTCGTCATTTTTCGAAATTTTTTTGTTTCTTAAACACCTATAAAATATATATTTGTGGTACTCACATGGTATTCACATGCATTTACGCATTCAGTTACTTACAAATACAGGCGCATTTTCCATTTAATTTTAAGTATTTTATTATTGTAATAAGTTCTGTGCTTCTTCTCATAAAAACAGCCAATTCCATTTGTTTGAAAAAATAAAACGGCGTGTATTATTTTTCAACCTCAATGGTTCTACTGTTTTAAAAATCTCTTACCAGATTAAAAAAACAAACAAAAACAAATCGTCGTTATACAAGGACATGATAAATTTTTGCAAATAATTGCAATAATTACTTTCTTGCCTTTTTCTCCCTGAAAACATTAAGAAAATGTGCAGCTTTTCCAGACAATATAATAAAGAGAATAAACAAAAAAAACAAAATGTATTTCAAAATGTTTCTCGCTATGCCGAAGAGAAGAAAGCCAAGCGCACATCCTAGAACTTAAGCTATATAATTAATTATTTGTATGTATGTCAGTTTGTGACATTGTACGGTATTTAATGCTGTCCCATTTATATAAAACAGCGTTGGCAATATATCGACACAGTGACTTAAATTTATTCTACTCTTCACAATTATGTATAATTCGTACCTAGCAATAAAGTCTTAAATATTACTGGAAGTTTAATATTAATTACAAATTCGTCCCACTGTGCATAAATAGCAGTGAAATAAAAAAATAATATGAACAAAATATTTTATCATATTTTTTGAAGTTGTTACTGACAATTGTTGTGATGTTGAGAAATGTACCGATTAGTCGTTGTTATTCTTTTGTTGTTATATTATTGTTTGGCTTTTTTTGTTGGGAAAAGTTTTTAAAGAGCTTAAACGGTTAAGCGTGGTTGTCCATGTTCTTCAAGATAACATTTTAAAATGGCAACAAAAACAACAATACACAAAATAACAGCGGCAGCCGCCATCGACAGAGAACAATAACAGCAAAAAACTTGTGCGATTTGTAAAATCCTTGATGTGAATTTATTTAAAAAAAAAATAACTGAGTATAAGATATATGATATTGTATAAATCTTTGTGTTTTTGTGTTGATGCAACATTGTGCAGCAGAGTTATGTTTGGATGTGGAGTGGGCGATAAATGCAAGTAAGACAATAACAATCCGGAAGGAAAAATAAGTTAATGTATTCTAACTTTGCTTGCAGATTTCTTCCAAGACTAACAACTTAAATACAAAATTTATTCAATTGCAAACTGAAACATTTGTAAACTTTACTTGAGTTAACATTTTCATTGGGTCTATTTTGTATATTTAAAATTTATATTTTGTATTATTGTACTGCTTGCTTTTTTACCCAAAAAAAAAAAAAAAAAAACAAATTGGCCATTTCAGCCCTTGAAAGGACTTTGACCGAGCTTCTTATGATCAATTGTGTTGTGTGTGTTATTAAATGTTTGCACACAATTGACCGAGAACTGGACCTACATGTTTTATGCCGACTCCGAACGGCTCATGTTCTCAAGAAGCTTTACATGGCATTATTTACTCTCTGAGGTTTGCCATTGTCTGCAGAGAGGTGGTGACCGATCAGAAAAATTTTATATTGAAAAAACTTTTCGCCGCGGCTGGGGATCGAACCCGGGCTCCGAGCATGCTAAGCCACACACTTAACCTGCATGCCACGGTCACCACTCGTGCATAAATAAGCAAAGTTATCAGCACTGTTTGTGATGAAAGTGGAGAATATATCAATTTTAATGCTACCTTAATTCTCTCACAGGCCTAAAAGTATACTTTTAACATGAAAAAGCTTCATTGGATTGGAAAAAGTGCAAATCATTACTGCTTCATAAATATTAAAGACTTCAGCTGCAGCATTTCCAGATACAATTTATAAAATAGTCGCAGAACTAATAAATTCCAAGAAGCACTTTTTATGCCCTAAACCTGTAAGGTAAGGGTATATTAACTTTGAGCAAACGTTTGTAACACCTACAAATAAGCGTATCTAATGTAGAAAAGTATATATGAGGCGTTCAGAAGCAAAGTGGTTCAACCCACAAACGATATTTATACCCCCACGCGTACTGCGTAAGGGGTATATTAATTTTGTCATGACGTGTGTAACACCCAAAAGGAGGCGTGGTAGGTATGGAAAAGTATATATATTCTTGCTCAGCATCACTACCTGAGTTGATTTAGCCAGGTCCGTCTGTCTGTCCGTCTGTCCGTCTGTCTGTGGACACGATTGCGGCCGTAATTTTAAAGCTATCGTAATGAAATTCGATATTTAAGCTTTTTTTAAAAAACTAAGGTCAAGTTCGAGAATGGGCTAAATCGGATGAAAACCACGCCTACCTCCCATACAACCCCAATATTGAAAACTCTACAAAGAAGTTAATATTAAAGCTACAATACTGAAATTTGGTATATCCCTATTCTATGTCAAAACTGATATGTCTTAGAAAAATGGGCGTCATCCACCCACTAACACGCCCACCTCCCATACAACCCAAAAATTGAAAAATCTATAAAGATGCTAATATTAAAGTTACAAGACAGAAACTCGGTATTTGTGAATTCTATGTCGAAACTGAGGTGTGTTAGAAAAATGGGCGTCATCCACCCGTTAACACGCCCATCTCCCATACAACCCCAAAATTTAATAATATCTATAAAGAGGCTAATATTAAAGTTACAAGATCGAAACTCGATATTTGTGTATTAAATGTCAAAACTGAGGTGTGTTATAAAAATGGGCTTTATCCACCCATTAACACGCCCACCTTCCACACAACCCCAAAATTGAAAAATCTATAAAGAGGCTAATATTAAAGTTACAAGCCAGAAACTCGGTATTCTATGTCGAAACTGAGGTATGCTAGAAAAATGGTCGTCATACACAATCTAACACGCCCACCTCCCATACAACCTCAAAATTTAAAACTTTATTAAAAGGCTTATATTTAAGCTGCAGGAAAACAATTTGATATGTATGTATTTTAGACACATAAAAATAATAAAATCTCTCAAAATCTCATACAAAAAGCTCGTATGAGAAAAATCTCATACTTCGGCCAAGTCGAAGATATACCTTACTAGTTTTTCAGTATTATGCTACCAGACACCCAGGGGCGCAGCGAATATTTTTTTTGGAGGGGTGGCTTATCAAATGTCGGACTTATCTTCTTCTTCTAATATATAAAATCAAATGTTTGTCCCTCTGTCTGTCTGTCTGTCTGTCTGTCTGTCTGTCTGTCTGTCTGTCTGTCTGTATGTCTGTCTGTCTGTCTATCTGTCTATCTGTCTGCTCCGTATAGGCTCGCGCACCGTTAATCCGATTGAGTTGAAATTTGGACACCGAATACGTTTGATAGAGAGAAAGAACATAGGAGGTGTAAAAAAGTGGGCACAAGTCTATGGGCGTGGCACTCCACAATAACTTCTAAGCGCCTGGACCGATTTCAATGAAATATGGTATGAAGGTTCAACTGCTCCCAAGATAAGCCATAGGCTATAAAAAAATTCCAAAGACTTCCGCAAGAGGGCGCTTTAAGTAGTGCGTTTTAAAGACAAAATAACTCCTTAGCACATGTACCGATTTTAATAAAATTTTGTATCAACGTTCACCTTCACCCAAGATAAAACATAAAATATCACAAATTTCAGGGAGTGGGTTAGTTTGTACTTAAAAAAATTACAAAAAAAGGACGAAAAATAACAATTCTACAGAAAATTTCTTTAATTATTTCGGTGACGAGGGACTCAACCGATTTTCCTACAATTCAGACTTTCTAAGTATGTCTTACTTTGAATTAATTTTTTTCCAAGTATTTCAAGCCGCCTTAGTGGGTTCCGTGCTACAAGATGAAAACACAACTCAAATCGAAGTATTGTCAAAAACCCCTCAAGTGGTCAGAATAAGAACTTAATATAAATTTAGCTTCAACCAGATGTATCAGCCAGAATCGATTTTAAATATACATTTTTCAAGTGACTCACATTGATTGAATCCTATTTTGATGGAAACTACAATAATAGTTTTTGGGGGAATAAGTTTTAAGCCCCGAAATAAGCTTTAAATTGCTTTAAAATAGCTCAACAACTGTTTTCCCTGTAACTCTTTTAAAAGAAGGTGGATGTTTTAATTTAGGTAGGTGTGATATTAAATGGCGTTTTTGATGATGAAACTAAATTTTTTATTCAAATTTTATGTTCTGTTTTTGTTAATAAATTCCCAAAAATCATAGAAAAATCTGCGAGCTGGTACCGTTACATCGTCATGAAGGAAATTTAATGAGGTCTAATGAATTCATTAGATTTTATTATTTTTTGTCAGTTAAGGTCAGTTTTCTGACCTTTTATTTTAGTAGATATATAAATATACATAGCTATTAACACTCGAGCTTTAGGTCTATATTTTTATATAAACCTATAAAACATCATTGTTTGTCATGTTAAGTGTTAATTGTCGATGAGGATTTTTAATGTAAAAAATATTTGAATTTATATTATTTTAATTTTTCCTGAAGATGACTTCCCTGAAAACGACGGCAGTGGAAATATTGGAAAATAAATTAAATATAAATAAATTAATTGAACAATCGTGTTTTTTAAGTTTATTAAAAAATATAGACGTAGAGGTCGAGGGTGCATAAGTATCTATTTTTTTGAGTTCAACTCATTAAGTTATGTCTTAAAAGCAAACAAATGATTACAATTTTTGTTTGATTCAATGAAAAACTTTCAAATATAAACCAAATTATTTGTTTTACTCACCTAAATCAGTGGTTATGATCCATCATTAGCGTAGCAACGGGGTCGAAGAGGCGGTCCGCCCCGGGCGCATGGCATAGCGGGTTGCAAAATTGGCAAAATAACTTTTTAAAATTATAAAATGAATAAAACATTATTTTTTAAATTAAAATTTATTTTATGACGTTCTTTTCATTTCCTCAAAATGAAAATGTCTGTTAAAACCTCAAGATGGTTTTCTGACTCTTTTATTTTACCAAAATAATTATTATCTTTTTAATATTAACCAAAAAACCTTTACAAAATACAATTTTTAAGAGAACATACAATGTTGTTTAAAAATTATTCTAGTCATTAAATTAAATTTTGAAGAATCAACAGATTTTTGCCAGTTATTTTTGGGTCGTTGTCCAACCAGATAAGATTGCGTTGGGAAGTAGATAATGAATATGAAACAAATATCTGATAGCAATATGGTATTGGTGTGATATTGTGATACTGTGATATTTATGGTCACGTATTGGGCAGTCAAAGCTTACAGACCTTAGTCGTGTTTAACAAAGTCGTAGCGGAGAAGAACGTGGATTAGGATAAAGAAATTGATAAAAATAACGAAAAAAGTTTTTCTTGAAATGAATATTAAATTTTTTTTTTTTATTTTCCACTTTAATTTTATAAAGAGAACGTGGAATGATTAAAACAAAAAATAAATTTATAGCTATTTAGGGTCAATGAGGTAGAATTTGTCAACGTTTTGCTTCCATAATAATGCAAAATTATTCCTACATTTCTGACAATTTTCTATATAAAATAAATTTCAGTTTTTATGCCTTATGTTTTTATGTCATTTCTCCAGTTATATAAAAAAAAAGGATATTTTTTGGTTTAAGAAAGGCTTTTACTTTATTAAGATGGGTAGAAAAGCTTTTACTATATTACGATTGAAATAAAATATTTGAAGATTTCAGAGAAAGTTCGTTTTAGTTTTTGAAAAATTTTAGATTCTCACTTCTTTAATCAAAAATCCATGGATAGTTTAGTTTTTAAATTTTTTAAATTTCTGCAAAAATATGCAGAATCATAGATTTTTATAGAGGTTGATTCAAAAATATGAAGTAAGATTCATCGACAATTATTGCAGAATACAAAACCGGAAATAGTAAAAATTATATATGAAATAGATTTTTGGGAATTTGCTTACTATTGCAAGTCAAACTTTGGAAAGTTCTGCCTTCAAATAAAATTCAAGATATACTTTAAATTTTTAAAGTTTTGCTTTGATTACCAAATTATGTTTCAAATGATATCAAATATATTAATATCGATGAAACCTGTTTTTAATTTAATTAATTGAAAACAAAGAATAAAAATATATACTCATTTGCACTTCAACAGACTTATCATAACAGCAAAATAGTATATAAAAAAATTTTATTAATTACTTGATACTTTTTAAAAATTACTATTATAAGGCTAAGTATAACCTACTAAAGGAGTGCAAAATTTAGTTTTCGCCCCGGGTGCCAGCAACCTTAGCTACGCCACTAGTTTTGAGATCTATCCCAGCAAAAAAAGTACTTCCAAAAAGCACTTCCACAGACAAGTCCAAAAGAAGGTAAAGTAGAAGGGAAAGTCGTAAGTTCCATCGATTCTATTTTTTTACCCAGAAAGCATTCTTTAAACACATGCATGTCATTGGGAGGAATGATTTCCTTAGTCTTCTCTAGAAATGCTTCTAGAATTTTTCAATGGAAAATTTATTTGATGCCTACAATGAAACTTTTCTAGTAGGTATTTTCTCGGAACACTTTAAGAAGACATTCCATAGTTCAGAAGACATAAGCCAAAATGATTCTAAGAAAATATTTAATCACTTAAACATTCTTGCAATCTAATCAAATAACCTATTAGAAGTTTATGAGAACGGTTCTTGAAACCACTAAATAATAAGACTGAGAAGTAGCACAGTTGTATTTTTAGAATGTCTTCTGGAAGCAGTGTTTCTAAGAATGCATGTCAAGTTTGTATCAGAAATTTTGCTGGGATTGGCCTTATTTCGTTTATGAACGCTGGGAGCTTGATTTAAGCCCATTTCTGTACGTCTATCTACGTGTATCTCCAAAGTTCGGTTGCGCCAAATTTATGGCTGCCGCAATCAATTTATTTCCCCAGTGCATCATTCGGAGCAGAGAAGTAAGAACTCTGCTACAAAACCATGCGGAGAGTTCAAAGTTTGTCACTGTTCAGGTGAAGAGTGAATTCAATAAAACATTATCAATGTCCAAGTGGAATTCATTCAATTCCTAGCACATTGTTTGCCAGCTCGTAACAGTTGTAGTGAGTGGCATCCCAATCAGCCAAACAAGCTTGGAATAAGCTTTAAACAAGCTTACAAACGTAAGCCTCAAGCTTGGATAACGCTTTCATTTATTATTGTTGAACGCTTACATGTAATTGTAGGATAAACGAAAGTGAACCCTTGGAATAATATTCCTTACTTCAAGCTTAATCCAAGTGTTGTTTTTACAATTGGATATAAGTGTTTTAATAAGCTTTTTCCAAGTGTGCTACATTCAACAAATCAATTAGCACTCGCGAAAAATTTTTATTCCGTGGCTCAGTTGGTAAGCCACTTGTTTATTTGAATTGTTGTGATTTGGACATCCAAGGTTCAATTCCCAACCGGAACATTTTTATTTTTATTTATTTTTTATTTTCGTTTGTTTAAATTGAACCACATATTTATATGAAAAATTGCATGAATTCAAAATTTTTTGTGTTTGCTACACCAGGGATCGAACGCGCGACCCACCTCATATGAGTCGGACACTCTAACAGCTTGCCGTAAGCCTTATGGCTGCTGAGCGAACAAAATGAAAATAAAATACATTTATGTATGTATATATGAGAACATCACAACTTTGTACAGTTGTACAACTATTACTGTTGTCAGCGTTTTCTAAGTATGATTGCAAAACACTTACTTAATGCAAGCCTTTCCAAGTATTATTGTGCATCACTTGCTTTTTGTGTTTTACACAATAGTTATACAAAGGAACTTGGAAATTTATTACCTGGGCAAGTGTTTTTCAAGCGTGCTTGGATAAGGCTTGCTTTTTGTATTGCATGTAAGCTTTATCCAAGCACTATTTCTAAATGGCTGATTGGGATGTTTCCGCACACACAGACAAGTCCAAGAAGAGACACAAATACAAACAATATGTGAAAGCATTTCAAAGGTATGCTTCAGGCTGACTGAGACAAAACATACACTCAAAAAAAAAAATTATATGAAATGTATTCGAAGAAGAACTTGGCAATATTTGTCAAAGAAAATTTGTGGCATTGCAGGATATTCAAGGATGTTGAACATTCTTGTGCGTCCTTTGCCATGATTCGCCAGGAGTTTACAATGCAAGCATGCACATTCCCAAACACACAAGCACACAAAAATGCATTGACAGTTGCACAAACAACAACTTGCTGATGTTTTTGTATCGTGTTTTGTTTTGTTTTTTTTTTTGCAACATGAACGCTCATCATTTTTTTTAAGGATATCCGGCTCTAGAATGCTGACGAAAGCAGTCATAGCTGCTGTTAGACCCAGATAGCAACGCCTTAAATAGCTACAAATCCGCACTGAGTAACAGCAAAATGCAAACGAAACAACAACAACAACAACAACATTCCCTTCATTAGGCCTGCAGTTGTGTGTATTTGCGAAGCTCTTGTTTATCCGTAAATTTTACAGTTTTTCTTTTTGTTTTTTATTTGTTTTATTTCCCCAGCTCAACCTACGATTCTGCAAGGGATTTACTTTTGTGCTCAGCGTACAAGGATATAACGTAAAAATGTGTAAACACTGGCAGCGGTCAGTTTTAATTGCAAGCTACACAAAAGGCAGTTGTTTTTCGACTTAATGATTTAATGAATATTTTTTTGTGGTTTTTTGTCTTAAAGCTGCTTTGAACTTTTAAGAAAAAAAGTATGTAGGTACTTGCTTAAGCTGGCTGCTAATTAGTTGCAAAGGATTATTATATTTTCTAAAAGTGTATCCTTTGCTTTGACGTCAGCCTAGATCCGCTTATTTATGTGCAGAACATTGCAAAAAGTAAATTAAAAGAAAATTTGTATCCAAAAAAAGTTCCTAGCTGATATGTCACACGAGTTAACTTTTTATGGTCGATTGTTGTTGTGCCAACAGCTAAGCAGCTTAATCTTAAGTCGAATCTTTAATTTAACACAGTCAATAGAGTTGAACGAGTCAAACGAGTCAAAGCAAATATCTGCCGCAAGTTAAATCCTTCTCGTTGTGAGTTGGATATGAAAGTTAAAGCGGAAATGAGATATTGTTGAAAACAAATGTTAGACACGTTAAAAAACATGCTATGATCAGAGTATTGCATACACTCTTTAAAATGTGAAAATTTTTTTTTTATCCTTTGACTTTATTTTTATACCCCCTCGTGTACTGCGTAAGGGGTATATAAATTTTGTCACGACGTGTGTAACGCCCATAAGGACACGTGGTAGGCATAGAAAAGTTACATAGTCTCGCTCAGTATCACCACCTGAGTTGATTTAGCCATTTCTGTCTGTCTGTCCGTCTCTGGACACGATTACAGCCGTAATTTTGAAGCTATCGTGCTGAAATTCGATATTTAAGCTTTTTTTCTAAAAAACTAAGAACAAGTTCGAGAATGGGTTACATCGGAAACCACGCCTACCTCCCATACAACTCCAATAGTGAAAACTCTATAGAGAAGCAAATATTTAAGCAACATAAAAACTTCTTAAAAACAAAAAAAAACTACAAATTAAAAAAATTATTTTTAGCAAGTAAAGAAAGTCTAAAGTCGGTCTAGCACGACTACGAACTACCCAAAACCTACTTCTCTAAAATACAATAATAGTAATGAAAATATAATTATTTATATAAATAAATTATTAAAATTTGAACAAAAAATTAATAAGAAAAGTAATTGAAAAAAATATTTTACTTTGTTATCATTTTGAAGTAGGTTTTTTTTAAAAAAGTTTTTATTTTTTCCTTTTTAGAGAATATATTAAATTTTAGAAAAAATTTTTTACAATTACAATTTTTATTAAAGTGTCAATACCTTTTTGGAATCCCGCCTATGAACTTTATTGATCATACTTAATAATAATTCAACCATGCCCTGCACCAAATTTCAGTTCGTATCTCAGTTCTTCAAGTAGTATCAGTATTAACCGATATACAGCAGTTTCCTTAAAGTGCCTCACGCTATTTAGAATCCCTCCCACCTTTTTAATTATTCTACCCACCAACCTACCAAACATTAGTACACAAGTTTCAATATGAACTGAAATGCAGTGTTTTTCTAATTGTGACACGCCTCTTTGTTGAATCTAATCTACTTTCTTGATCGTCTTTTCTTATAACTCTACCTACTCTTGTATTGATTTCAATACCCTAGTGTCAATATTGACTTAGATGTTGTGTTTTTTTCTAATAGTGACACGCCTCTTTCTTGAATTCTACCATCTTTATTCATAGCGTTTCAATAACTCTATCCATTCTAGTCATTTGTTATAATTATGCCTACTTTTCTACTATATTTCAGTACCCTAGTATCAATAGTATTCAAGATAGCATTTATTATATAATATTGCCACACCCCTTTGTCGAGTAAAATCCACTTTATTTATAGTAATTTTTAATAATTGTGCCTACCTCTTTACTAAATTTCAGTACTCTAAGTGACTTGTAATTTTACTGTGAATTTCATCACCCTACACCGAAAAAAAAATGTATGTTAAACTAACAAAAAAAGTAGGCTAGCACAACGAAAAATTTCGTTATTTTTGATCCAACCTAGTTTTTTGTTATGGTAACAAATCTGATTTTGTTATTTTAACGTCATGAAAAGATAACAAAATAATATGTATTTCCAACCACATATTTTGTCGTTAAAACAAAATCTTAAAAAACTTATATATAACAAAAACAGAGTTCAATTCAACGTAATTTTTTGTTAATTTAAGAAAGTAAAGCACATAGGTTTTAACATTAAAACATGTTAGGTAAACAAAAATATTGTAAGAGTAACGAAAGACTTTTGTTATCTAAACGCGAAAGTTTTGCAACATTAACAAAGAAATATTGTAACCTTAACAAAGCATTTTTTATATTTACAGAAACTTTTGTAACCTACACAAAGCTTTTTTGTTACTTCAATGAAAAATTTTGAGACGGTAACAAAGAAATTTTGTTGTATTAACAAAAAAATTAAGAGTCTTAACAAAGCATTTTTGTAAAATTTTGTTTTCGTACCCTTCCATTTAACAAAACTTTTTGTTAAATGTACTATGTCTTATTACTTACCTAGGAACCTTTATTTAACCCAAAAAACTGTTTTTAATCAAAATAATTTTAAGATTTTTTATTCAACTTAAACAATTTTATTGTCTTTCTTTGAGATCGAAAAGTTCTTACAGTTAATATTTATGCAATTTCATAAACAATATTTATGAAAAACTTAAACAATTATATTGTCTTCTTTGAGACCGAAAAGTTCTTACAGTTAAATATTTATGTCATTTTGTTTAATTCATTTTCAATCTGAGCAATTTTTGGAAAAGGGATATCATATTTTGTTTTGATCTTAAAAAAATAATTTTGAATAAATTGCCACACGGCTACACTTTCCAAAGGATACTTTAAGTTAAATAAATTAAAAATTTTAAAGCAAACTTCTACTGCTTTAATTATTGAAACAAATAAATACTTAATTCCGTCAAAGTATACTAAAATTTGCTGTGGATTTAGAATGCTATCACCGACGATGAGGATTCTTGGCTGGATATTTGAACCATCTAACTGAAGTTTTTCTAGCTGGTCTTCCATTTCCGTGACTGTTTCCGCGATGAAAATAAATGATTTTTGGGAATCCAGGATCGTAAACTTCGTAAGGCTCTTCTACCATTTAAAGCAAAGCTAAACTATCAAATATTTTAAAGCACTTAAAGCACTTCATACCTGCAGCAATGTCAGCAAAATTATATTAATATGATTGTCGGTTGAAAACTGTATTTAAAGAAAAGCAGAACAGTGTTCGCAGTAAGCCAGAGTACCCTATTTAAACAAACAACAATCAGAATTATAATATAGTTATGTTAAATAAATCAATTAAAAACTTACCAATTTTCTTTGCCAGTTAAACAACTTCTTTTCGAACGAAATTCTTTGACCTACGGGAATGTTCGGTATTTTTCCAAAGATTTCTTTCAAATGGATCAGCTTAATATATTTGAGTGCCTCCACGTCTTTTTCACAAGCTGGCGACAAACAATAAGCATCACGAACAACAATTTATACAAGCTTTAATAATAAATATACTCACCAAGCAAAACAGTGAACAATTGATTTTGCTCCTTTATCTCACTAAAAGCTTTTCTTAATTCCGCACAACTTAGAAAATTTTAAAAAAATGTTTCCATTTCTTCAAGAAGCACAAACAAATTTTAATTTTATAACACAACTTCTGCATACGACCGATGGAAATGTTATAACGAGCACAATTTTATCAACGACGCTAGCCTTAAAGTTCCGTTATATTACATTCTGATTTCGTTGAATTGAGAAAAATTTTTGTTGTGGTAACAACAATAATAAGACTGTTTTTGTTAAATTAACGAAAAGTTTTGTTAGGATTTGAAACAGATGTTGTAAATACTTTTCTGTGTTGGCTTAACAAAAATTTTTGTTAAATGAACCCCAAGTACACATTGTTTGCGAACAAAAATTTTTGTTGAATTTACAACCGACTGTGTTAAATAGAGTCACATTTATTTAACAAAGCGCTTTGTTAATTTCTGAGCTTAATTGGGGTTGCGTTAACAAAACTTTTGTCATCACTACAAATTTGTTTGTAATGTTTGAAAAATATTTTGACAAAATCAATTTTGTTGAGATAACAAAGTCATTTGTATTTTTGTATTTTTTTTGTAAACAATTTTTGTTCTAGCAACAAAATATTCGTTATGTGTATGAAATTTTTGTTGTTTTAACGAAAAATTTGCCTATCAGTGCTAACAAAAATTTTTTGTTAAAAAATTCGTGATTATTTTTTTCGGTGTAGTGACAATATTTACTGAGAACGAATGACAAAACAGCAAAATCGTGTGCCGATGTGCAACCGATACATGTACTGAGTCCATATTTTATGTACTGATTAAAGGTGTCACTTCAATCGTATAAGGGGGACGTGTACTGAGTCAATATTTTATGTATTGACTACATTTATTGCTTTCATTGATGTGCATACGTTCGCTGCAGATTATATTGCATGTGTTCGATGACGTGATGCAAGCGAGAAATGTACTGAGTCTATATTTTTCGAATTGAGTAAATTTTTTTGTAAAAAATTGCATAACACGTTGATTGCGTACACGTCGCTTGTTTCTATTGAAGTCTGCAATGTATTCAACACATAACATGATAATGTATTGAATACATTTTTCATTCATTTTAAGAACTGAATAAATTGATTTGTAGCCAGTACACGTTCCTTTTACTCAGTTAATACTGCTCTCTTTGCATTCCCATACAAGTTGCAGTGCATTGATTTTACACAGTTGTCTAGCACGACTATGAAATACCCGAAACCTACTTCTCCAAAATACAATAATAGTAATGAAAATATAATTATCTATATAAATAAATTACTTTGTTATCATTTCGAAGTAGGTTTTTTTTTTAAAAAAAGTTTTTATTTTTTTCCTTTTTAGAGAATATATTAAATTTTAGAAAACATTTTTTACAATTACAATTTTTATTAAAGTGTCAAGACCTTTTTGGAATCCTGCCTATGAACTTTATTGATCATACTTAACATTACTTTTTCCCTTAGCGAACAAAAAAACGAACGAACTTGAGAACCCCCTCCTTTTTTAAGTCTATCGAAAATATTCACTATTCACATATATGGTGTGTTTGCAACATGTTGGTAAATCAAAAGTTCCATTTTGAAAAGTTTATATTTTTTGCTTCAAAAATTCTTTAAAGGACGTACAGTGAATCAAAAAAGTTTACATACACATGTAATTCATATCTTTAACCATTCTCAAATGATTTAATATTTTTATTTTCTTTCTCTTTTTTTTTCTAAAAAGCTAGACAAATATTCAGTGTATTGGTATGCATAATGCATATCCTGTTTTTTTCCAAAGCCGCTGCGTAAGTGCGCCGAAAGCGAAAAAAACCCCAAAATAATTGTCAAAAAAGTTTACATACACTCAGAAAAAAGTGTCTCGGAATATGATAAAAAAGGCAACATATTTAGAGAAAAATGGTATAGACTTTGCTCCAGAGAATGCTATTCTCTAATTGCGATACTAAAAATTCTCTAAAAATGATAAAAATCTACCATGAAATAGAAAAATATATCATTTTTAGAGAAAAATACTTTTTTTTTTGAGAAAATATTTGTTTTTATTGAAGAATATACTTCTCATAGTGAACTTTTTATCAAAATATAAGAAAAGTTTTGCATTTTCAATAAAATTTCTCTATAAATGAGAAATTTTTTGTGCGAGAAAAATACTTATCATTATTAGAGACATTGAAATGTTTCCATTTCCTAGAAGTAAAGAAATATTTCTACGAAAATGTGAAAATTTATTCTAATTGAAGAAAATTTTATTTGAAAAAGAGAAAATTACTATTATCAAAAATAGAGAAATTTTTTACCGGAGCAAGGTATGTGTTTTTTTCTCAGTGTACAGATTCTTCAATTAGCTTTGTTGTTGCTTATGTAACGGTAATTGCTGCTTCTCAGCCACACTGATCGTTGATCATGAATAGCAGCATTGCAATTATTAGCATATTTTGAAGTTTAATTGCAATTTGGAGTTCAAAGTGTAAAGAAGATTGCTAAGATGGGACGCGGTAAGGAAATTCCATTAGAAGTGCGTAAATTGATACTGAAATTATATCTGGAAAACAAATCATTACGGGAAATCGGCAAAATAATTGGAAAATCTCATGCTAGTGTACAAACTGTAATAAAATCATACACAAACAACGGCAATTTGCAAACAAAACAACGATCGGGAAGACCAAAGATTTTAACGCCACGTGAAGAACGCGAAGTCGTCGCCGCCGTTCGGGAAAATCCCAAAATTTCTGCAGTGAAGTTAACACAGAACATATCCGAGTGTACGCAAAAAAAAATTAATCCTCAAACAATAAGAAATACACTACACAGTGCTGGGTATCATGGTCGTGTGGCACGTCGTAAACCTTTTATATCCAAAGTGAACAAAAAAAAGAGGTTGGATTTTGCTAAGCAGCACTTGGAAAAGCCGGATTCGTTTTGGGAAAATGTTGTGTTTAGCGACGAATCAAAGTACAACATATTTGGCTCGGATGGAGCTGGAAAAGTGTGGAGAAAGGCCAATCAGGAGATGCAAGAAAACAACTTAATTCCAACCGTAAAGCATGGTGGCGGAAATGTAATGGTTTGGGGGTGTATGGCCGCATCCGGAGTGGGGGAACTTGTGTTCATAACTGGCAAAATGGACAAACATGTTTATTTGAACATCCTCAAAAACCATTTGCGTACAAGTGTTCACAAACTGGGACTTAATAGCAACAACTTTTATTTTCAGCAAGATAATGACCCCAAACATACGTCGTATCTTGTCCACGAATGGCTGATATATAATTGTAAGCAGCTGCATACACCTCCACAATCACCAGACATTAATCCGATTGAGCATATTTGGGATTTATTGGAGAAAAGGATCCGAAAACATCAAATATCGTCTAAGGAAACTCTGAAGACTGCTTTATTAACTGAGTGGTCAAAAATAACAGAAAATGACACAAATGTTTTAGTCAAAAGTATGCGCAGGCGTCTAGAAGCAATCATTGCAGCCACAGGAGGGCCAACAAAATATTAAGTTATTAAAATCTTATTTTATTTTACCAAAAATAACAAGAGATCTCTAAAGTGTATGTAAACTTTTTTGATGTTAATTTTTGACCATTTTAATGTATTATTGAATTTTTTCCTTTCGTTTTAAAAAAAACATTTAGTTTTTTAAGCTTAATTGATGTGCATATGTGTATTATTTGAAATAAAACTCACATTTTAAATTTTATATTTTTTTTTAATACGATTAACAGGTATTTTTACTATAGAATTATGGTGTATATAAACTTTTTTGATTCACTGTAACTACAGTGTTTTTATTGGTGCAGGGTTGTTCTTGTAAAAAGTTTTCCAGACTCCGGAAAAGTGATTATGTTGGTGACAGGTCTGGAGAATATGTAGCGTGTATCAAAACTTTG
Source organism: Tetanocera ferruginea (assembly GCA_958299015.1). Lineage (NCBI taxonomy): Eukaryota > Metazoa > Arthropoda > Insecta > Diptera > Sciomyzidae > Tetanocera > Tetanocera ferruginea. The sequence goes on along the minus strand of OY282642.1, from coordinate 87,927,248 downwards.
TACTGCCACTCATGTAGTTTTTGCGCTGTCAAATGGGATAAATGCAAAAGTGATCTATGCGTACTCATAGCAGAGGTCTGTTTTAAACGCAATTTCGTGTGCATTTCATCCAAGTGTGCAGAGTAGGTTTGCAGTAATATTGTCGCCAAGATTCGGAAACAAATAGTTAACATAGTCTTCAGAAGTCTACCAAACAGTCGCCATGACCTTCTAAGGTTGCAGTTCCACTTTTGTCTGGTGGATGGTAGCTTCTCCACGATCCAACAATGTGCTGAACGTTTCCTAATATCCTTAAGGATTCATTTTTTGTCACATGTGACAATTGTCTTCAAAAACGGTTCCATTTTATATCGTATCACCAATGAAGGGCTCCCTGAATTCAGAGCCTGCATTGAGCTTTTCACTTTGCACAATTACGCTGAAGCGCCGAAAAATGATTGGTTTTGATATTGCATATATTGCTTCATCTTTATACATAAACAAGTAAAGAAAGTCTAAAGTCGGTCTAGGCCGACTATGAAATACCCTAAACCTACTTTACCAAAAACATAAAATTAATGAAAATGGACGTGTCCGTGGGCGGATGAAGCCTATATTTTATATGCATTTAAATGTTGATGAAAAATTTACACACACCAAGTCTTATTCCTGTAGCTCACAGTTAATACTTTTATTGTGCTTTCGCTATGGAAGGTGGGCGTGTCATGGACGGAAAATTCCCAATTTTTGAACACACCTTAGTTTTGGAATAAAATACATACATACCAAATTTGATCTCTCTATGACAAACATAATCTTATTTATTGAGTTTTAAACTTTTTGGGTTTTATGGGAGGTAGGCGTGTACGTGGGCGGATGACGTCCATTTTTCACAACCATCTTTTTTTGTCATAAAAAACAAACGTGTTAAATTTTATCACTGTAGGTTTAACAGAGGCTTATTTATTGCGTTTTTAATTTTTGGCTTGTATGGGAAGTGGGCGTGTCCGTAAGGGGATGACACCCATTTCTGACATCTTTGTGTTGATACAGAATATCATGTTGAAGGCTAATTATGAGCAGAGTTATGCAGTTTTCAATATTTTCGTTGTATGGGAGGTAGGCGTGTCCGTGGGCGGATTCAAAAAAAAAAATTCAATAGTGCAGATCGTTGGGTTCATGTGACTATGTGTACCAAGGTTTATTCAATTATCCCAACTCCTTCTTCTTATCCTGTGTATACGGACAACACACAGACGGACGGACGGACGAACATGAATAGATCGACTCACCGATGACGCTGATCAAAAATACTTTTCTTTACTGGACTCGCTTCGTTCTATGCTTTACAAACGTTTGCACAAAGTTAATATACTCTGACCTTTTAAAAAGGTATCAAAAATGAAAGTCAAAAATGCCATATTAGGCTTCTACAAAAAAAAGGGAACAATACTTACCCGTTATGCGCCAACATTTAACTTGAAGGTCCTGTTCTTGTTCATTTGCATGCAAATGTTAAATAAAACAATCTATTAAATTAATTCTAAGAAGCTCGATCAAAATTGTTTCAAGGGCTTAAATTGACAAAAACCATACTAGTCAGCCCATTAGAATATATTCAAAAATCCTAAAGATAACAAAAATACAATCAAATCTCCGTTACTAACGTTGCACCGTGTAGGTTTTAGTAAAGTTATAAGGCTGAAGCTTACAATTATTTAATCGTATTTTTAGACCAAAAAATGCTTCAAAAAAATAATGATTTTGTGCAAACTTCTGTAACATAAGTATGATTAACAAGCATTACTCCATTTTGGGTAACATTTTGTGCTTTTGTCACTTATGCTGTCAAGTTACATTGTGTTTTTAAACACAATTTTGTTTGCTAACATCAAACCGCCTGTAAACGTTGAAGGTGAACAGCACGGATTTATTTGCAACAATAAATTCTTATTAGCATGGAATTATTTTCAACCAGCCTAAATTTATGTCGCTTTTGTAACACTTTCGAAATGAAACATTTATCTTAATTTAAGGACATTAAGTGACTATTTAACACTTTGCCTTAAAATTATATCAGTAAAAGTTGAAATAACCTTTATGCGAAAGGACATTCTTTGTGAAAACACCCCATTAAGGTATAACCCAATTGGTGTTAAGAAAAAATCATAACTTTTTGTAGACAGCAAAACATTGCCAAGTTGTGTTAAAGTAAATTGCTGTGTTTTGTTATAGAAATACATTTCTAACCCAAAAATAAACACACATACTGCAATGTTTAGTATCGAAGCAACGAATGTTGAAGTAATGGTCATCAACATAATCCTAATCCGTACAGTCATCATCAACACCACATCACCACTAAACAACTTATAACTGTGCCCTCGGCTATTGTTTGCTGCAGAGGATAGCTGACTGAAAGCTAGCTTGTGATAGTGTTGATAAAATATATGATGACTCTGCTGAGGACGGTGATATGTTGGGATGCATGTCATTGAATAATTAAATATTCTATGCTTGTGTGTTTATATGTGAGTTTATATATAAATATTGCCTAAAATATGCATATTTATATGCTGAAGCATAAAGTCGCATGTTTGTGCTTAAATCAAATAGTTATCAAATGAGGTGACATTATTTAGTATATTTATTCCAAAAAACAAAGAACCTATTTCGAACATACTTCATTTTGAAAATTTGCAATTTTATCACCAGATGAGCAATTAAAGTTCATGGACCACATGGTGTTGGCGTAATTTATGTGATGACACTTACAGTTTCAAAAGTATTAGCTGTTGTTTGACATGTCATTGAAAATTATACAAACAAAACATTTTAGTGCTATTAAGAAATGCTATTCATCATTTTGGTTTCGTCAATGAACATTTTGATTGAGTGTTACTAGCTTTTGGTCTACTAATTTCCAGTATTTAAATAGTAGGTAATATTAAATATTATTTAGATTGTGTTCGTTTTGTGAATTTGTGAAAAGCTTTTTTATAAAGTAAAAAGAAAAAAAAATCTTTAGTCGGTCTAGCTCGACTATAAAATACCGTAAAGCCGATAATTTTGGTTAAAGTTTGCTTAAAAAATACCAAACAACAAACAAAACAAGTTAAGAAAGTCTAAAGTCGGTCTAGGCCGACTATGAAATACCCTAAGCCCACTTTTCAAAAACAAAAAAAAATTATTGTAAATGGGCGTGTCCGCAGGCGGATAAAGCCTATATTTTATATGCATTTAAATGTTGATGAAAAATTTACACATACCAAGTTTTATTCCTGTAGCTCACAGTTAATTCCTTTATTGTGTTTTCGCTATGGGAGGTGGACGTGTTCATGGACGGATTACTCACGATTTTTCAACACACCTAAGTTTTGGTATAAAATACATACAAACAAAATTTAATTTCTGTATGACAAACATAACCTTATTTATTGAGTTTTAAACTTTTTGGGTTGTATGGGAGGTAGGCTTGTCCGTAAGCGGATGACGTCCATTTTTCAAAACCATCTTTGCCTCGTCATAAAAAACATACGTGCCAAATTTTAGCTTTGTAGGTTAAACAGAGGCTTATTTATAGCGTTTTTAATTTTTGGGTTGTATGGGAGGTAGGCGTGTCCGTGAGCGGATGACGTCCATTTTTCGAAGACATCTTTGTGTTTGTATAAAACACATACATATTAAATTTTATAGTAGTGGGCTAGTTATGAGCTAATTATAATTGGGAGGTAGGCGTGTCCGTAGTCGGATGATGTCCATTTTTCGAACACATCTTTTTGATTGCATAAAACACAAACATATCAAATTTTATTGTTGTAGGCTAATTATGAGCTAAGTTATGCAGTTTTCGCGTTGTTAAGGAGGTAGGCGTGTCCATAGTAGCATGATGTCCATTTTTCAAAACTTTCTTTGTTTGTTTTTAAAAACATGTGCTAAATTTAAGCTCTTTAGGTTAAACACAGGCTTATTTATTGCGTTTTCAATTTTTGGTTAGTATGGGAGATGGGCGTGTCCGTGAGTGGATGACGTCCATTTTTCGAAAACGTCTTTTTGTTGATATAAAACATACACATATCATATTTAATTGTTGTAGACTAATTATGAGCTAAGTTATGCAGTTTTCAGTTTTCGCGTTGTATGGGAGGTAGGCGTGTTCGTGGGCGGATGATGTCCAGTTTTCAATACGTCTTTTCTTTGTAATAAGAAACACGCGTGCTAAACTTTAGCTCTGTAGGTTAAACAGAGGCTTATTTATTGTTTTTTAAATTTTTGGGTTGTATGGGAGGTGGGCGTGTCCGTGAGCGGACGACACCCATTTTTCGAAGACATCTTTGTGTTGATACAAAACACATACACACCAAATTTTTTTGTTGTAAGTTAATTATGAGCTGAGTTATGCAGTTTTCAATTTTTGCGTTGTATGGGAGGTAGCCGTGTCCGTGGGCAGATTCCAAAAATATTCAATAGTGCAGATCGTTGGGTTCATGTGACCATATGTACCAAGTTTCATCCAATTATCTCAACTCCTTCTTCTTATCCTGTGTATACGGACAACACACAGACTCACGTGGTGACGCTGATCATTTCGTTCTGTGTATCGTTTTCATCAAAGCTATGTGATTAAAAAAAAAAAAAAATTATCGAAAACTGGACGATAAAGCAGTAAAAAAATTACATTTATTGTTTGTATGAATAAGAAATGCTTCATTTTATCAGATTTCTAAAGTCGATTTCTCACATTCTGTCAGTTTTCGCACACAGCTTTGATTAAAGCGATACAAAAAAAAGAAAGAAGAACTTAATACCTTTCCAACAATAACAGTTCCACGTAATTCCAATAAAAAATGTGTCTTTGACAGCGGTTTTAAAAAAATGCATTTTTAAAAATAGCAAAAAGTTCAATTTTTGATGGTCAATAAGAGTTATAATGAAACAAAATTTTAACAATTTTTTTATGTCAAAATGTTAGTATGAGTAAGAAATTTAACATTTAAGAAGATTTGGGTATGCGTTCTGTGAAAAATAAAAAGTTACAAGCAAAAAACATGTTTTTTTTACCAAAAAAGACCTTCAGGAGAATCAAAATTGCTTCGGCGGTTTTTCTCCGATTTGAAAAAAAAGTATGCAGAAATCATTTTTATGAGTTCCTCTAACTTTTGAGACCCCGACCGGCGGAATCTAAATTTCGATCCGGTCTACTGATCAAGAATATATATACTTTTCTATATCGGACTCGCTTCGTTCTATGCGTTACAAACGTTTGCACAAAGTTAATATACCCTGACCTTTCAGGTTTAGGGTATAAAAATGGTGTCACGAACACACCTTTACAACCCACAATAGTAAAAACTCGATAAAGAAGTTTATCTTTAAGACGTTGGAAAAAATTTCATACGTATGTATTTAAGACATCTTCAAAGTACACTAAACTGTACACTGTACACAAAACACTCTACCTTTTTCCATAACTAACATTAAAAATGCAGCACCAAATGCGAGTGGCACCTGGTATCAGCTAGTAACGTTATAAAATTTAATATTATTCCATTTTTTTTATATTCATGGGGAGAAAAGTTCCGTCCAATTGTTAAGTAAATTTTCACTTGTTTTACATATAATCACTGCATTTACACTATATTGCATATAACACATCTTTATATGTCTTTTGACTTATGCCCAACTAAATAAAAGGAGAATTGCAAAGTAGCATTGAAAGTTCATGCATGCCTTCTAAGCTTATTTTAATTGCTTAAAAGCCACGTCGTAAAGTACTGCTATTTTTTTAATTTGAAATGAAACTCAGCTGCATATGAAACGTTAAGAACAACTTGAAGAACATCACCTAATTAGTTAATTGCACCAAATTAGGCGTTTAAGGGTGCCACGTGTGCTGAACTAAAACTCCTAAATATATTTTCTGTTCAGTTTTTCTGCCATTACTTTTAACAATTTTACAATGAAACTAAAATTACTTAACAATGCAACATTCAAAATGTAGGTTAACAGTTAAAAACCCGTAAATTTATTAAGCATAGCATACCATCAGTTTCCAATCAACAAAAAAGTGTCTTTGTTGTGAGTACACTTTGCTATTATTATGGTTATAATGACACAAGAAACAAACTGACAGCTCTTCAATGTGCCATTATTTAAGCGTCCCAAACGTATTGTAAAATGTAAAAAAAAAAAAAATAACGAATTAACGTGCATCTTTAAAACAAAACCTAGTAAATAATTGATTAAAATTTATTCTTCGTTATATTTACGATACCCATCGTAACACACACATCGTTGTCAGATATTGTGTGTTGCACTTCACCGAAAATTCTGACAACGTTGAAACCCAATGAACTGAAAAATTAACAAAGATTTATTTTAAAATTAAAAGCAACGCCTTTACGATTGAAAAAGCAATTCTCAAGAGCGTTCATTTCTCGTTATTTTATGCTGTGGTCAACCTCATGTTCGCTGCAGCTAAGTGCAAAGACAGAGTTTTACAACTACTGTTTACGTTCAATTAATTCGTGCAGTTTACTTATTTTCATCAGTGATTTTTTATAACCCATCTCATCTGCTGAAATCATTTAACGTATCGTTGATAATGAGACAGCAAGTTACTCTAGCTAACTCCCCCGAGAGTTTTGCCATATTTAAAAAAAAAAAATTTTTGTTGGAAGTGAAACTTTTTATGGTTTGGGAGCAACGAAAGTGCATTAAAACTGCTTTAATAAGGCTCTGTCTATACTCGGAGAATGCAACAGGTACACGTAGAAAAAATATATTTAACAGAAAAATAATGGGAGAAGTTACTAAAGGGCGATCCAAACTCAATGCTTAAAAATTATTTACTTCAAATGTTGCCCACGACTAGCTTTTAAATGGTCCATTCTGTGCGCAACTCGTTTGAGCATATCGTCGACATAAACAAGGGATTCAACATATACCCAAAGAAAGTACTCCTATCAAAGTAATCCTATCCTAGCGTTAAATCACATGATCTTAGTGATGCACTCAGTTGGACTCCCATAACGATAAAAATGTTGTTAGAGAACTGTATAACATTCTCTAACTGATGACTTATTTTGGTCGTAAGCTTCCACAATTAATAAACTTTGTAAGTCTAATCATGATTGAGTGGTATTGATAAGCCATTTGACATATAACAGTTGTCAAAACAATACAGTTGAAAAGGGACCTCCTCTTGGATCACCCGTATAGTAACCATTTTTATTGCTCTTAATACACCGTCAAAATTTAAAAAAAACTAGTAAGCTATATCTTCGACTTGGCCGAAGTAAAAATACCCCCACGGCCGATTCTTAAGGTTGGAAGAATCTTAAATTAGAGAGCTTTTTGGCCTTTTTATAAAGTTTTAAATTTTGGGGTTGTATGGGAGGTGGGCGTGTTAGATTGTGTATGACGACCATTTTTCTAGCATACCTCAGTTTCGACATAGAATTATAGATTTATAGATTTTTCAATTTTGGGGTTGTATGGGAGGTGGGCGTGTTAGTTGGTGGATGACACCCATTTTTATAACACACCTTAGTTTTAACATTAAATACACAAATACCGAGTTTCCATCTTGTAACTTTAATATTAGCCTCTTTATAGATATTTCAATTTTGGGGTTGTATGGGAGGTGGGCGTGTTAGTGGGTGGATAACGCCCATTTTTCTATGACATCTTAGTTTTGACATAGAATATACATATACCAAATTTCAGTATTGTAGCTTTAATATTAGCTTCTTTGCAGAGTTTTCAATTTTGGGGTTGTATGGAGGGTAGGCGTGGTTTTCATCCGATTTAGCCCATTCTCGAACTTGACCTTAGTTTTTAAAAAAAAGCTTAAATATCGAATTTCATTACGATATCTTCAAAATTACGGCTGTAATCGTGTCGACAGACAGACGAACAGACGGACATGGCTAAATCAACTCAGGTGGTGATGGTGATCAAGAATATATATACTTTTCCATACCTACCACGCCTCCTTGTGGGTGTTACACACGTCGTGACAAAATTAATATACCCCTTACGCAGTACGCGTGGGGGTATAAAAATGGAGTAATAAGCTCTTTTCATTGCACAAAGGTACACATTCTTTAAAAAACATTACCTAATTTCGGGAATGGCACATCGAACAAAACCTTTTAAAAATAATAAAGCTACAAAACTGCTATTCAACAGCAACTCAATAATAAATTTATTGAATATGACAACAAAATACTTCTCTTGGAAAATCAAATAAGCGCTTTATCCACACTCTGTGACGACCTTGCGAAAAAAGTCGCAGACAACAACAACAGCATTAACATAAACAACAACAACAACAACAACAGCATTGACTATAACTCGGCTGCTGTTTTGTTTGGATTAAGTTTTGAAAGTGGGGAAAATCTAAAAGGAATATTTAACCTTATCTGCCGATCAATAGATTTTCAGGCGCCACAAATAAAAGATATCTTCCGCGTCAAATCTAAATCGAATTCTCCAAACTCAGTGGTAATCGTCAAATTCTACACCCCGTTTGACCGCAACCGGGTACTCAAAGCTTTTGGGGACTATCGCAGGCGCATGAAGAAGGCGGTTAACCTGAGAGACGCTGGGCTTGAACTTGACAATAATGTCTTCATACACGAGAGCCTTTCAGCTGAGACAAGGAAACTACTACAAGCAGCTATCTCTTACAAGCGTAGAGCAAAAATCTTCAACGCTTTCACACTCCGAGGGTCTGTTTGTATTAGGCTATATAAAGGCGCAGATGCTGTTAAAATCAATGATGAAAATGAACTTCGGAATATCGTTTGCGATGCAGTTGCTGGTGATGAAAGTGTCTAGCATGGATGGTCTCTTTTTATATTATATCTTAAATATTTGTATAACAAATTTCTTCTCTACCAATACTTTAATCTTTCTTCACGTCTGTGAACCTTTTTGTAACTTTATCTTTTTACTTAATTCTATTCCTCTAACTGCTTTTAGTACTTTATTTATAGAAAAATATCATTATGTCAAGCGAATATAATTCTCATTGTAACGCTAGCGAAAATCAAAAAGTTATGATTGAAGTGTTAAGCAAACAACGCTCTGGCTTGAAAGTTGTGCATTTCAATGCAAGAAGTCTTAATGGCGTAAAGATGGATTGCGTAAGACATGCATTTGAAGAATCAAGTGTAGATGTAATTTGTGTTTCGGAGACATGGTTTCATGCGGACGTTAACGACGCCTTATACAATATTAAAAGCTATAAACTACTTCGGAATGATAGACTAGATTGTAGAGGGGGTGGTGTAGCAATTTTTTGCAAGGAAAATTTAATGGTCAAAGTTTTAGATAAGTCCGAAGAATCAAAGGTAGAGTTCTTGAATGTTGAAATATCCGACAACAAGACCAAAATATTTCTCTCCTGTGTTTACAATCCTAATCGAAATTGTAGTCTGGATCCTTTGTTTACAAAAATCTCTAATTGCGTAATAGACTACGAACACTTTGTCTTGTGTGGAGATTTTAACATTAATATTTTATGCAATGATAACCTTGTTACGAAGTTTTTAGATAGTCTATCTGAAGTCGGTCTCAATGTAGTCAACACTACAATGCCAACACGTTTTGCAAATAATGTCTGTCCAAGTTTATTAGACCTCTTTGTTGTATCTGATCCATCGAAGGTTTTGCTCTTTGACCAAATTTCTTTTTTGTCAGATCATGATCTCATTTTTTGCACCTTTAACGTAAACCTTAGGCCAGCGCCATCCGAGGATGTAATTCAGTATCGCGATTTTAAAGGAATTGATTACTCTTCCTTATTAAGTGACTTATGCCAAATTAACTGGTCTGACTGTTGGTTTCTCAACTCAGTTGACGAAAAACTTGGTTATTTCATTAATAATATAAACAATTTATTTAATGCACATGTACCTTTGCGAGACCTTCGTGTGATCAATAACACTTGTCCCTGGTTTACGTATTCTGTAAAACTGGCCTTAAAAAGACGCAACAAAGCTTATAGCAAGTGGAAACGGAACCCGACTGCCTTTAACTGGGAACAACATAAAAAAATGAGAAATGAAGCTACGGTCGCCGTTCGTTTATCTAAGCAGAAATTCTTTATGTCCAAGATAAATCCATCTCTACCACCGAAGCAGCTTTGGTCCAATATTAGGAGCTTAAGTGTTTATAAAGACGAACATGAAACATGCCGTATTGATCCCAACCTACTAAATGATTTTTTTGTTGCTAGTTCTATAAATTCTTCTTCATCCATCTTTGAATACGACGCTATATCTGTTCGAAATATACCAATTGAATTTCAATTTGATGCAGTCTGTGAACTTGATGTTGCACGTTGCATGAAAAAGATCAAATCGAATGCTACCGGGGAAGATGGTATTTCTATCAAATTCCTTAAGTGTATAATGCCATATATACTCAATCCACTAGCACACATCATAAATCACTGCTTCACAACTTCAACATATCCTGAGATTTGGAAAGTGGCAACAATAATTCCCATAGCAAAAAAATCGAATGCTTGCGAAGTAGCTGATTTTCGACCTATTAGCATACTATCCTCAATCTCTAAGATTTGTGAGTCTCTAATGGCTGAACAGATTTCTCGCCATATAAGCACATTCGGGCTTATGTCACACTTACAGTCTGGTTTTCGTCAAGGGCACAGCTGTTCAACTGCTATGGTGAAAGTTCTGGATGACTTAAGACTGCCATATGATATGGGCCAATTAAGCTTACTATGTCTGCTAGATTTCTCTAAGGCATTCGACTCTGTGAATCATGCTATTTTGCTCAGAAAGCTTAAGATATACTTTAGATTTTCGGATACAGCATGTCGTTTCTTGGAAAGCTATTTAGGTGGTAGATCTCAAAGAGTAAAAGTTGGGAATAATTTCTCGCTATGTAAAAGAACCATGAGTGGAGTTCCACAGGGATCAGTGCTTGGGCCTCTTCTGTTTACTATGTTTGTTAACGATATTTTCAGTAAATGCAGTCACGTTACCATGCATGCCTATGCTGATGACTTACAACTTTATATGTCAAGACCCACCGGACTTGTTGAAGAGCTATGTGCAAAAGTAAACGAAGATCTACATGTGGTAGCTGAATGGGCCAGAGCAAACATGCTTCAGCTCAACCCTCTTAAGTCTTTTGTCCTTCCGATTTCTAAGACTCTTTATAGAAATAATAATGTTCCTCCAATTTTTCTCAATAATATTGAGTTAAAATTTATAAGTAAGGCCACTAATCTTGGTTATCGGATCAACTCGACCCTTTCCTGCGAAGATCACATTAACTCATGCGTGAGCAAGATATACTATGTCTTACGAAATCTTCGAATAACTGCAGCATACGTGCCGGTCGAAACTAAAAAGAAACTCGTCTTACAGTTGTTATTGCCAATCATCACATATTCGGAAGTTGTATATAGCAAACTCGACTCGAGATCCTTGCACAAACTCTTAGTTGCTTTCAATAATGCAGTACGTTATATATACGGTCTCAAGAAGTTTGATCATATATCAGCATTTTCAAATAAAATATTGGGACGAAGCCTACCCAATCACCTTGATGCAAGAAATTGCATTTTTTTGCATAGACTCATACATTCGCGTTGTCCTAATTACCTTTTTGAAAAGTTACAATTCTGTCGATCTAACAGAAGCATGAACCTCGTTATTCCGACGCACAATTTTAAAAACTCCAGTAGATTGTTTTTCGTTAGTGCGATAAGACTATGGAATTCGCTACCTAATTATCTGAAATGTGTCTCAAATATGAAGTACTTTAAGCATTTAATCTTCGAATATTTCTCTTAACTCTCTACTATCTTTTCTAAAATTCTGCAATCTCTTATACCTTACATAGGTAAGCCTCTTTCTACTGATATAATATACTATTTAAGATTTAAGTTTCATTTTAAAATTGTCATTGCCAATTTTTCTGATTTCCAATGTAATTCTTAATTATTTATTTAATTTACTGATTGTTTTTATTTTTTATTTCTCTTTATTTACTTATTTAATATTAAATCTGAATAATGTTAGTTGTTATTTCCTCCGTTCATGCGGCATGTAAAAGATTTATCTTAAATGTCAACACAATTTATCTAATAAATACAAATACAAATACAAATACAAAAAATACAAAAACTGAACTTCGATATCTGTGTATTCTATGTACCGCCCACCTCCCATACATACTTACTTAATAAGGCGACCATGACAACTCGTGGTCGGGTAACGGAAAACTTCATTAGCTCTCACCAGGCGTCTCTTCTTCGCGCGCGCCGTCTTCAATCTCTCTCGCCAAGCGCTATTAGGGTTTCCTCGGACTGGACAATCAAAAGGAAGCATGGTCTTTCTCATGATCGTCGCCCTCGGCTTTCGCCTCAAACACCTTTTTCGCTGGAACTTCTTCATTCATACGAAAAACATGACCCAGCCAGCGTAATCGTTGAATTGTTATGCGCTGAACTAAGTCAATGTTGTTGAGCTCTTACTCGAGGACTAAAGATTTTACGAATAGCTTTTCTCTCAAATATCTCAAGAGCGGCTGCATCTGTTTGCAATACCACCCACGCCTCAGTGCCATTGACAAGCAGGTATGAGAGCATCTTTTTAAAGTTTTGTCGATCGAAAGAGGGCTCTGAAACCTGATTGCTTACTTAACCCGTACCTATTAGCAATTGTTATTCTTCGTTTAATCTTCAGGCTATCATTGTTGATGCTATTGACGGCGTTGCCAAGGTATGTAAACTCTTTGACAACTTTAAAGATATATCTGCCTGCTGTAACATGGGAGCCTAGACGCCGCGATTCCCTATTTGAAGACTGATTCCCAATTTGAACTTTGTTTTAGCCTCATTCACCGTCAAACCCACGGTGAACTGGGTTTGACTGATTCCTTTTCAATAGCAGCAAAAGCAGCAGTTACATCTCTCTTGGTTCGGCCGATAATATCGAAATCACCATTGCAATGTACACCTGCCTTTCGTAAGATCCCTGCACGATGAAATTGAAGAGATCGATTGATAGCCTTGTCTGCCTTGTCTGTTGGTTGCCTTGTCTGAAATTTCATTCGGGGTTAAAGTCGGAGAGGTCATCCTACCTTGACGGAGCTGCATGTATTGCTCAACGTCATCCTGATTCTTATCAAATTTGTAGATATACCAAGCTCAGACATTGTTCCGTACAAAAAACAAAAAACAAAAAAACAAATTGGCCATTTCAGCCCTTGAAAAGACTCTGACCGAGCTTGTTATGATCAATTGTGTTGTGTGTGCTTTTAAATGTTTGCACACAATTGACCGAAAACTGGACCTACATGTTTTATGCCGACTCCGAACGGCTTATGTTCTCAAGAAGCTTTACATGGCATTATTTACTCTCTGAGGTTTGCCATTGTCTGCAGAGAGGTGGTGACCGATCAGAAAAATTTTTTATTGAAAAAACTTTTTGCCGCGACTGGGGATCGAACTCGGGCTCCGAGTATGCTAAGCCACATACTTAACCTGCATGCCACGGTCACCATTGTTGCGTACAGGCAGTGCCAAATCGTGCTATCGAACGCAGCTTTATAATCGACAAAGCGATGGTGGGTGTCGATTTGATTTTCGTGGGGTTTTTCCAGGATTTGGCGTAGTTTTAAAATCTGGGCTATGGTGGACTTGCCAGGTCGAAAGCCACACTAAACAAGTCCAATCAGTGTTTTGGTATGCGGCTTTAATCTTTCATACAAAACGATAGAAAGAACCTTATGCGCGTTGGAAATAAGACTGATGCCTCGGTAGTTGGTGGAGATTATTGGCTCTCCTTTCATTAGTATAGGACAAAGTAGACTGAGATTCCAAACATCGGACATGATTTCCGCTAGCCAAATTTTGCTGATGAGTTGATGCATGCTCCTTATCAATTATAAAAAATTCAGCAGCCAGGCCGTCAGCAGCTGCAGCTTTGTTGTTTTTGAGTAGCTTGAAAGAACCTTTAACCTCGTCATAACAACCTATGTTGTGGAATTTCCACTATATCATTGATGTTTGGTGTTGTCGGACTGAATTCTTAAAAGGCGGAGTTGATGGGATCGTCGCTTGGAAAAATGCTGCCTCCATTATTTCAATGCACACTGCTCATCTGTAACCAGATGACCATTTTTATCAAGCCGATGCTCCGGGCTTGAAACCTTGGGTTAGACGATTTACCTGTTCGTTGAATTTTCGAGCATCCTTCTTGTCCTGGTACATCTCAAACTTTTTACGTTCATGCTTTTCCTGCTCTATTTTTTTGCGTCTGAAAAGGCATATTTCTTCCTTCCTCTTTTCACTATAGTTTTCACGCATGGCTGTCATTGCAACTGCCTGCAGCGTCTTTTTATATGCGGTGTATTTTGCTGCGAAATGTTAGTTGCGAGGTTGCGGGCGCCGAAAACCAATGAATTCCCCAGCAACAGTGCGCATGGAGTGGGATATATGAGCCCAAAGTCCGCCAGCATTGTCGAGGTAAGGTTTGTTGAGCATGACCGAGAGTTGAGCGGAGTAGGCCTCGGTGGTCCTTTGTCCAGGCCTCGGTGGTCCATTGTGATAGCAGCTTATCGACATCTAGCTTTCATGCATACCTGTGCGTATATTCTTCGCCTTGCACAATCGCATGCCGAGAATGGTCGGGGTCAATATTGACCCCCTTAAATGTGCGCACATCCAGTACTGTTTTTTGATCTGGGGAAAGCCAGGTGGCCTTGCGTATATCGAGGTGTTGGAATTTGGTGCAACTTAATACCATGTTTCGCGCTGCGGCGAAGTCAAGCAGTCTTAGACCGTTGTTCGAAGTGGTCTCGTGGAGACGGAACTTATCGATGGGCCGGGCAGTGATCATACATGTCGTCTAGGCTCGCGTAGAAGGTGCTCTTGACAGCATCGTTCTTTTCCTCTGGCGGGGCATACACGTAAATCAGGCTGTTTTTGAAGAATTAAGTCTTGACGCGGATTGTGGCTAGCCTGTTTTTCACAGACATGAACCAGTTGGCATAGTTTCCGGCTTGAGGGGGGACATGACATTGGCCGTTTTTTTAAATCGACTTTTTTTATAATTTTGTATTTTAGTAAAGATTCTAAGAAAACAAAACTTTCATGGAAAAATTCTTACGAGTTCAAAAGGAACAGCCGGATTAATGATACCGCATTTTTCTTTTTCAATCTTTTTTTTTCTTTGTTCACAAACTTTAAACGCGTTTATCTCGAAACCATGTTTTTCGTACTGGTTGCGGCACAAGCGGGTTCATTTTTTGACGAAATTTTTTTTTGTATTTTTTTAAACTTGATTCGTTATCGTATGACACGAGTTTTTTAAATTTTATTTCGATTTGTTATGAATTTTTAAAGTCAATATTTTTTTCGAAAAACACACTTTCAAATTTGGAACATCACTAAAAATTTAAAAAAAAAACTAAAAAAAGCTCATTTCTTACGATAACCAATTAGATAAAATTGTTATTATTTAAAAAAGTAATTTTTTCCAGATCGGACAATTTTTGCGACTCCCAGCGCTGCAACCACGAGGCTCCGTTTTTTTTCTCCGCGCCAGTTTGGAGCTCTATAAAACTATGTTGGAGTGAAAAATATAGGTTTTTGAATGTTTTTTCTTGTAAGTTGTTCAATTCTCTACAATAATAAAAAAAATTTTGGAAAAATGTTTGTTTTTGACCTTAACACAAAATCGCATCTAAATACGGGCTTCTCCGCAATGACAGCTTTATTAAGTATCGCAGTCTTCTATCTTCGAGCAGCCTTGTCCTTCCTATCGACTCTACTGGCTGGCGGTGATGTCAGCCTTTTATTGTTCGAGGGCTTCCGCCAATTGAACAGAGGGATCTTCCCTTTAAAAGGCCTGCTCATTCCATGTGCATATCCGTAAATCAATGTCCGTTTTTTGTTTACGGTAGTTGTCAACTTTTGGTTAAAACGAAAGTTGGTTTTCATTGGGAAGTTATAATGTGGTGGAGACCCAAACATTACGCATATTCCATTTTTAAGGTTTTCTAGAGGCCCCTCAAGTTATGAGTCTAGAGGAGACAGGGAGTTTTTGACATAGAGCTTTTGAGGCGGCTCCGACTCTCCTTGACAGTTTTTAACAGTTTTTACAGTTTTTTGTGGGTTGTATGGGAGTTGGCCGTGTTCGTGAGCGAGTGACGTCCATTCCTTAGTTTTGATATGAAGTACCCCCATACCAAAATTTATCCCTGTAGGTCATATAAAACCCTTTTTAAGGTATTTTCATTATTATGAGTTGTATGGGAGGTGGGCGTGTTCGTAAGCACATTACGCGTATTTTGTGTGCACACCTTAGTTTTGATATAAGATCCTCCCATTACAACTGTTATCTTCATAGCGAATATATAAATCTCTTTATAGAATTAAGAATATTATGGTTGTATGGGAGATGGGCGTGTTTGTGGGCGGATGGTGCCCATTTTCTTAACACATCTTAGTGTAAATATAAAATACACATCTGTTGAATTTTATTTCTGTAGCTTAAACATAAGCCTTTTTCAATTTTTTGGTATATGGAGGTAGGCGTGTTTGTGGATGGATCACGTTAATTTCTTGTGAATGCCTTAGTTTTGGTACAAACTACATAGATATTAAATTTAATTTTTGTAGCTTTAGTAAAACTTTCTTTCCGCATAACGGATGCTGATCAAGAATTTATACACTTTTCTATACCGGACTCGCTTATTTCTAAGTGTTACACTCGATTGCACAAAGTTAATACGCGCTGCCCTGACTTTACAGTTTTAGGGTATAAACCGTGTTACTTGTACGCTTTAATCTGCCTCAAAATTAAATAAATGTTCGACTTCAACATACAAAAAACAAAAAAAAAAAAAAAACAAAATCAGAATTTCCAAATTAAGGTTATGTTTGCTATGTTATCAGAAAAGGTTGATTATCATTCTCACTTTATCACATTGCATAACAAATGAAATGCTTACAAAACCGCAAAAGAAACCTGGAGATACATTTTCTTGCATATGATTAAAGTCATTCATCTGAAGAATATTGATGTGTAGCGGTGAAGTGGCAGGATTTCTTAAAATTGGTTCTGCACACCTGCCTAAGCCAAGCTGTCAAATTGTTAGAAAGATATTTAAAATCATTTTCGCCGACATTTATTCGCACGCAATTTATTTTGGCAAATAGACAGGGTGAAATAAAATGTCTACAATTTTTATCTACACTTAAATAATAAAATCTTACAGCAGAATAACACAACAGAACTGACAATGATGATGATTTGCAGCAAAGCCGAATGTGGTAACCAAACGGTATTTATTTTAACGAATTTAATATCAGGACATGCAAATCTTAAATCTTAAATCTTAAATCTTAAATCTTAAATCTTAAATCTTAAATCTTAAATCTTAAATCTTAAATCTTAAATCTTAAATCTTAAATCTTAAATCTTAAATCTTAAATCTTAAATCTTAAATCTTAAATCTTAAATCTTAAATCTTAAATCTTAAATCTTAAATCTTAAATCTTAAATCTTAAATCTTAAATCTTAAATCTTAAATCTTAAATCTTAAATCTTAAATCTTAAATCTTAAATCTTAAATCTTAAATCTTAAATCTTAAATCTTAAATCTTAAATCTTAAATCTTAAATCTTAAATCTTAAATCTTAAATCTTAAATCTTAAATCTTAAATCTTAAATCTTAAATCTTAAATCTTAAATCTTAAATCTTAAATCTTAAATCTTAAATCTTAAATCTTAAATCTTAAATCTTAAATCTTAAATCTTAAATCTTAAATCTTAAATCTTAAATCTTAAATCTTAAATCTTAAATCTTAAATCTTAAATCTTAAATCTTAAATCTTAAATCTTAAATCTTAAATCTTAAATCTTAAATCTTAAATCTTAAATCTTAAATCTTAAATCTTAAATCTTAAATCTTAAATCTTAAATCTTAAATCTTAAATCTTAAATCTTAAATCTTAAATCTTAAATCTTAAATCTTAAATCTTAAATCTTAAATCTTAAATCTTAAATCTTAAATCTTAAATCTTAAATCTTAAATCTTAAATCTTAAATCTGATTTAAGATTAAGATTCAGATTAAATCTTTAATTTTTAATTTTTTTCAATATGTATCCAATTAAAGATATCAATTTAATGGTAACAAATGGTAGCAATTTTTATTGATTCGTAAAATGAACGTAAAATGCTTGCTCTATATTTTAGCACCACATTAATTGTACAAAGAATAACTTGATTTATTTTCTGTCTTTGTTCTAGTCCTTTGAGTTTTATGATCAACCGCCATGCCTTGTCTTCATTACCTTTAAATGCATCCATCATTTGTGTAGAACTACGAAAATTCCTGCAAAACCAAAATGCAAATCTATCCACTTTTTATTGCTGGCCAACTGTCTGCTCTGCTCGTTTCGGTCACGTTCAGTATCTTGTAGCATTTCGTCCTTGTGCTCGGTCGGCAGCAGTTCAGTAGCTCAATGCCATGGGATGACAATAAATCCGCAAGGAAAACAGTCAATAACATAAATTATGAAATTACTTTGCCATTTGCTATTTAATTGGAACGTCTGTCGACGTGGCAAGCAAGGCGTTGACGTCAACAAAAGCAGCAGCGACAATGACAGCCAACATACAAGTACTATTTCACCGCCTGCCGATATGCTGGATAGTGTCTTTGGTTGTTTCAAATTTTAACAACTTAAATCAATTCCTTAAAAATGACGCAGAGCTGTTAATAAATCCCTTTGGTAACAATTTCATGTCCATCTGTTCTTTTTGACTGTGTTTATGTTGCATGTTTTTAGTATTCGTTGCACTGATTATTACTTTTGCACACCAACGTGGTCAAGACGACCCTTGTCATTTCGCTTTAGCACTTTATAGCATGCTTCATTCAGCTTGGTTTCGCTCAATAAAACGAAATTAAATTTCTTTTTCTTGTATTCCCGAATGGTTTTCTAGGCTCACAGAGCTTACCTAGTGTCCGCCTACAAAAATATAAGCGTTCGACCAATATTCATGACCTTGCCATCAGTGGCAAATAAATTTAATATCTTTCCAAGTGAGTCGGTACGTATTCGCCATGCCATTCCAATATACTTGTAGACTTATGCTGCTTTGGAATTATTTTTGTTATTCCTTTTTTTTTGTATTATGCTTTAGTGTCGAAACTTGACAGCCGAATAAATTTTGTTATCCTGGCTGTAACATTGATACTATATTTTTTTCTTCTGCTCCTTCGAAAGTGATTTATTTTTGTGGTAGCTTAATTAGTATTCCAACCCTGACATACGAATAGTTTGTCAGCAACTTTTAAATATTCTTTAGCATTCAATTAAGTTTTTTCTCGAATTAATTATAGTTTTGAATAAATTGTGATTGTGTGGCCAAACGATGATGAAGATAAATGTGAAGATTTTTTCATTGATGCACAGGTATTTTTATCGATGAAGAGCAAAGTTTTCTTGCATCTGCTTAGTAAAAAAGGCTTTTTTGAATCATTGCTTTTCTAATTTTTGCAATGTCCTAAAGCTAGTGTCATTTGGACTTAATACCAAAAAATATACTATTTTCATCTATAAAAGCTGAAGACAAAGTCCTGACATACTTGTATTATACTTTCCATTAACATAAACATCTACACAAGAAAAATATGCTTTTCTATCACAGATTATAAGTTATACCATTTTTGCTAGTATATCATTTATCAATCAGTCACCCTTTTGAATGGTAAAGTTTTTCATTGTTATTGAAATAAGGAATGACAAAACCGTACCTTAGCGCCAATATGGAAATTTTACAGGAAACAGTTTTTTGTTGTTTTGTTTTAAATGAGTGTTGTTCTTATTTCAAGTTTTGTTTCTAATTATACCCTAAACCTGAAAGGTCAGGGTATATAAATTTTGTGCAAACGTTTGTAACGCATAGAACGAAGCGAGTCCGGTTAAGAAAAGTATATATTCTTGATCAGCGTCACTTTGTGAGTCGAGCTATCCATGTCCGTCCATCCGTCCGGCCGTAAGTCCGTCTGTCCGTCTGTGTGTTGGCCGTATACACAGGATAAGAAGAAGGAGTTGAGATACTTGAATGAAACTTGGTACACATGGTCACATGAACCCAAGAATCTACACTATTGAATATTTTTGCAATCCGCTCACGGACACGCCTACCTCCCATACAACGCAAAAATTGAAAACTGCATAACTCAGCTTATAAATAACCTACCACAATTAACTTTGATATGCATGTGTTTTTTATCAACACAAAGATGCTTTTGAAAAATAGACGTCATCCGCCCACGGACACGCCCACCTACCATGCAACGCAAAAATTTAAAACTGCATAAATAAGCTCATAATTAATCTACAACAATAAAATTTGGTGTGTATGTGTTTTGTATCAACAAAAAAATGTCTCCGAAAAATGGATGTCATCCGCTCACGGACACGCCCACCTCCCATACAACCCAAAAATTTAAAACTCAATAAATAAGCTCATGTTTAACCTACAGAGATAAAATTTGGAACGTATTTATTTAATATGAAAACAAAGATGTCTTTGAAATATGGGTGTCATCCTTCCACGGACGCGCCCACCTCACATGCAAACAAATACCTTTTCAAAAATGGAAGTCATCCGCCCACGGTCACGCCCACCTCCCATACAACCCAAAAATTTAAAACTCAATAAATAAGCTCGTCTTTAACCTACAGAGATAACATTTGGTATGTATGTATTTTATATCAAAACAAAGATGTCTTCGAAAAATGGGTTTCATCCCTCCACGAACAGGCCCACCTCCAATAACCACAATACCGAAAATACTATAAAGGCATTAACGTGTGAGCTACAGGAATAAAACTTGAAATTTTTATAAATTTGTGTAAATTTTTCATCAAAATTAAAATGCATATAACATATGGGCTTCATCCGCTCACGGACACGCCCATTATCAATACTACTAGGTCGTAGCAATCGCTTAGCAAATGCATAAGCTGGTCACATAAAAAGGTACGTTGAGGATACAAATTAGTTGGGTCGCTCGCTTTGAAAAATTTGTTCTTAAAACTATAAAAGAAACGATATTAGGGGTATTCACACTGCTTTGGGTTGTTGGGTAGATTGACAAATGTCATACATTTTGTTTTTGTAAAAGTGCCATTCTACCCAAGTACCTATCTACCCATCTACTCTAGCTGACCCCCTGACTTGTTTGGTTAGATTGATTGAGTACTTTTTTCATGGGTTACCACCTTTTCCAAAAGTGGGCATTAATTGAATGAACAAAAAATTAAAACAAAGTAAACAAATTATAAGTGAATAAAATAGAAAAATTTGTTAAAATTAGTTATTTTAAAATTTTTGAGATAAAATTATTAAATGCCGCAAAGTTCACGTTAAAAATTACTCGTGTATAAAATAACTGTTTTAAACCCGTACAATGGCTGGGTGGCGCTCATAAAATGACATGGTGGCAACTCTTTTCTAGCTGTCACTGGTTTCTCATCAGCTGTTATTATATAAAGTACTCCATTGCAGTTAAGGGTGCTCGCAGTAATCAAAAGTACGCAATCTACTCAATTGCAGTTAAGGGTGCTCGCAGTTATCAAAATTACGCAATCTACCCGTACCCAACTAACCAAGTCAGTGTGAATACCCCTATTATCTCTTACGAAAAACTTAAATTTTTTCATTTATTTCAGTTTTTTTCCAGTATAATGGGCCAAAGTCACGTGTGAGGTCATTACTATATATAAAACAAGTATTGGCTCTAAGAGGCAAACAGTTTTGTTGAAGATTTTGTATAAATATCTCAAACGGTACAAACGTTATGAACGATAAAGTGAAATGTATGTCAGAAAAAGAGATTGCGAAAAAACCTGTCATTTGGCCATCATAATCCTCAGCACAATAATGTTGGTGAAAAGTTTATTTTGTTTTTAAAATTAAAAAAAAAAAAATCACTTTTTGAGATATAACCAAGTTAAACTCTTTTTAGCAAAAAGTTGGCAACTCTAGCATAAAAATTTCAAAAATATTAAATTTTTCTAAATCTCTTTTCTATAGCTTTCTAATGATACTTCATTTACGAAAATAAGGTAACATATGACGGAGATATGATTTATCGGAAATGACTGATTTTCAAATGATTTTTAAGATTGTTTCTTTTATAAAAATTGATATCTCCATAATTTTTGAAAAAATTGCTATAAAAAAAATTACTTATATTCTTATAAGTAGAAAAGGAATCTATAGACAAAATTTCAAGTAAATAAGTCTAAGAGCGTGGTCACCGTGGCGTGCAGGTTAAGTGTGTGGTTTAGCACGCTCGGAGCCCGAGTTCGATCCCCAGTCGCGGCGAAAAGTTTTTTCAATAAATAAAATTGTGTCTTGGTTACTTGACATGTCTTGTTAGCAAATCATTTCAGACCCCTTCTGCCGATTCGTGAGCGAATTCCTGGCGAATCGCTGAATTCTCTTCTCGTTGGCGATTCTTCTTGGCGAATCGCTTAAGACTCCTCGCGGCGAATCGTTCGCGACTCTTCATAGCGACTTGACGATTCGTCGGCGAATCTTACATGGGAATCGCTTAAGACTCCTCTTGACGATTCGTCGGCGAATCTTCCCGGCAAATCGCTTTTATGGCCTCAGCTGCTTACATTTGGCGATACCCGGAAGACTTTCAGAAAAGCTCGCTGGCGATTGTTTCATCTTTCAAGCGATTCGCTGGAGATTCTCAGGCGATTGAAAATGTTTGCAGGGTATCAACAGATAAATCAAATTCGTACTCTTATTTTTTACTATTTTACTATTTATTGCTAAATAGCTGTTGCAGCGAAAAATATTCGCCTTAAAATAATTGCTGTCGTTTCATGTCGTTCGGTTTTTTTATTGACTGATACATACTAAATGGCTGCAGGAATGTATTCCTTTTGCTTACCATTCTATTCATTTTATGTGAGTATTCTATTTTCTCAAATTATTTGCGAAGTGAAACGAATGAGTGCAAGACATAAATTTTGCAAAGCGAATGAATGTGTCATTCTATTTGAGAGAGTTAGAAGGAATTTTGATTTTATACTCGTTTGTCTCTATTTTTAATGGAATGAATTCGAAGTATTGAGAGTACTCTCAAATGGCTTGCATGGATTATCGAGACGCATAGATAAGGTCGCACTATACCAAAATATTGAACTAAAAATATTTAAAAAACCAGAATATCTCGAAAACGGAGCGAGATAGGCCAAAAATAACCAAATTTTACAGACTTCTAAGGGGGAAGGTATTATCGAGAAGCGTAGATAGAGGGCTCGCACTTTAACAAAATATTGCTCCAAAAATATTTAAAAAACCAGAAAAAGCGGGATATCTCTAAAACGGAGAAAGATAGGCAAAAAATAACCACTTTTTAGCGATTTCTAATGGGGATGGTATTGTAGAGACGCGTAGATAGAGGGGGTCACACTATATCAAAATATAGCACCAAAAATATTTAAAATTTTTTTTTAAAAACGGGATAGGCCAAAAATAACCATTTTTGACGGGTTTTCAAAAGAATTTAAACAAGAAAATAAAAAAAAAAGAATTTAAATAATGTGAGTGAAAAAGTAAGACACAAATAAACCATATTTTTTCTAAAACTATTTAAGAGTACTCTGAAAGGATTACTCTAAAATTGAGAGTATTGCATGCGCACAAGCGTTACATTCCATTACATTCTAAGCGCTTCGTTTGCATTCTCATTCCATTCGTTCCCTTAATGTAGTTGCTGGCATTCGTGCGGTTTATTTGAGAATACTTTGAAGCGGCTTTCAATTGCATTTGTACAGCTCTTTAATACATACATACATACACAAGCATGTTAGAAGAAACCCAATAGGCAACCAATGGGCAATTAAGCCAGCGCTCTTCAAACGAAGGCCTGCATTGACTGCTACTTTTGAAGACCAAACACATCCTTTCCTCGCTGCTCTTATGAGCCCTTCTTGAAGGCCTTCTTTTTCTGCACAAAAGGCAGCACAACAAACTATTTTCCCTTCAAAGACTAATTTTTCATATACTTCAGCGCAACTTTTTCGTTTAAAGTCAAAAAAATATATCAGTTTTAAAATATGACATAATAATGGCCCTTCTTACTGCTATATCAAAGTTTATAGATTGAAATTAAAGTGACATAAAAAAAACATAGGAGATAAGATAATATAATAGAATTTATAAAAAAAAAGAAAAAGGTTTAAAAGAAAAAAATATTTTTTCAATACTTTTTGTTGAAAAAAAGTATTTTTTTAGGCATTCTTAAGAAGTGCTTCTACCAGGCCTCTTTTGAGCTATCGGAGCGGAAGGCCTGCGAAATTTTCCCACTTCATATAAAAAAGAAAGTGTAATTGTATATGAGTGCGGCAGTACTAAAAAATCCACAGCAAGGCCTGCTAGCAGCGCTGTCATTGTCTACTGGGAAACTATTTCAGCGAATAACAACAACAAAACTCACGGAAATATTATTTTCAATTAACTTTTAAACACAATGGAATTTGAAAAAACTTTCTAAAGAAACAACCTTAGTTAGGAAGCATGGAACAGTTCAGAAAAATAAATTTAAAGATCGGTCAATCCATTCGAGAGTTTAAGGTCTCTAAACAGCTTCAAACAACCTATTCCATGCGAGCGAGCTCCAATAAAATTTTGTATTAAAATTATTATATTAGTTTCATAAGAAGAATCAAGACTGACAGTTCAAACAAAATTGGAGATGGTCAACCCGTAATATTAGTCTTACGGGTTGACCCTTACGATTAAAATGGAATGGCTGATTTGCATTCATATATCGACGACAAGCAAATTTTCTGCATGGGTTTTATTACTGTATGGATTGCATTACTGTGTGACATATCATTCCTAAAATTGTTTCCTATAAGTTAAGGTATATGACAAAAATTAAAAAAATTATCTCGGTGATGAATATCTCGTTAATGGCCTTAAGTAAGAATAAATAATTGCGATTTAATTGTTTATTAAAAATAAATTTACATTTTTACAATTTTCTAGAGTAGAGTATTTACTTATGTGTTGCATTTGCAAAATTTATTGACAAAATTTCATGAAATTCTGTAAATGAATTTCCGGTCAGAATTTAATTCAACACAAATGTCAAACACGTCTTGCATATATATTTCCATGAATAATAACAATAGCACATGTTGTAAGTACGGTTAGCTTCATCAAAAATTAATATGTCGTAGTGATAGAAATATTTTTATTTTTTTTCAATTTCATTTGTTTCAGTTCCTTTCCGAAGTTCAATATTAAATTCTATTTTTTCTCAAATGCAAACATTGAATATTTTATACTTTCACTGGCGGCATGTTTAGCATATAATTTTCTTTTCAAATATGAATAAGAATATCATGTTTGTTTGTAAATCAGAAAAAGCAGCAATAAAGGTCTTAAAATAAACACGTACGGATAGCAGCGAGGTTAAGATAAAGTTTATTCGTGCGTGTGACAAACATGGCAAATATTCTTCGCAACCCACAAACCCACATTAGCCTTACCACAGAGCCAACACACCACCCCAACACCCACCAAAATAAAGTGTTAACGTGCGATGGCAACGAATATTTGAACGAACCACAAAGCATTTATCGAGGTGAGGCCAAATTGTGGTGTGGACAATCTTTATGTAGATGTTTCTGTTGTTTTTGTTGTTGCTGTGCCATTGAGCGATCTAAATAAACCCTGAAATACTGTTGCTGCTCGAAGATATTGAAAGAAAAGAAAAAAAATAGCATCTAAAGAAATACGTTTAAAACAAAACTACAAAAATGGTCTACCTAGTCGTACTGCAGTGAAATAAAAATAAAAGAACAGCAGTAGAACAAGCAGTTGTAGCATAGATGAAAAAAAAAAAAAATTTAAACGAATATACCGCACAAGAACAATAGAAATTGTTTTTGCTCTCAAAGAACCATTGCGAGTAAATTGCGAATTATTCTACCATGATTAATTCAATGCCTTCATTCGGCTCGGTGCTTGGCTCGCATTTTATAAATCGTTTGTTGTGGGATTTACCACGCTAAGGCCTGATACAATGATGCGAAATGAAAAAGTTTGAAAAAAATTCAGAGCTTAAAATTGAGTTTAAGTGTAAGTTTTTTGTGCGACTTTTAGAGATATTGTCCTGTGGCAACGGCCATCTTAGAAATAATCGAAGAGATACTATCATTTAAAATGGTTTGTTCTTGTTGTTTGTTCAATTGTGGCCAGCTCAGACAGACAGCTTCAAGTAAGCACGCACTTGAAAAATACATTTGGAATGCTATTTTCAAATCATATCGATTACTTAAAGATTTCACATCATCAAGTTTGCTTTTAAATTTCGAAACGAGTGCTACATGTTTTAAATGTTCGTGTTGTTGTGAGATTTAAAAGGTAAACAAATGTGAGAAAATGTTAACAAATTTGTAAGACCTAAAATATAAATGAAGCGATGAATACAAAAATATTTCTTTTACAACGTTTTGATCTAAAAATAACTTGCTTTTTAGATTTGAATCAAGGATTTCAGGCGTCAAACCTGTTCAGTCAAGTTTGCTAGGAGAGAAAGTGAAATCAAAAGAAAGAAGTTTAGAATGTTCTATGTGTAGCGTAGTGCTACATCAACAAGCTCATTGCAATCTAGGGCAAATGTTATGCCTTGACCTCAAGTCAATTCGAGTTCACCATCAACTGTACCATCAACTACATCTTCCAAATTCATATATATTGATGAATTTTAAATTTCAGTTGGTTAAAAATAAGAAAGAAATAAAGAAAAGGTAAAATCGTGGGACCATGGCCGGCCCTGGATTCGAACCTGGCACCAGTGGCGTGGCGAGGGGGGAAAGGGGGTGTCATCATGCCCCAGGCGCCACTCGCAGAGGGGCGCCAAATCATTCTCAAGACAAACAACATTTTTTTTAATTAATTAATTCAATAATTAAGTTAGCCAACTGTAGGGTACAATGCTATGATAATGCTGCCCTTATGTCAAATCGCATATCTGGCGTTCAACAAAGAATAATAGAAAAAAATAATAAGCCAACATTTGTAAATTGTGATAACCACACATTAAATTTAGTAGGAGTTACTACAGCTAACCAAGATTCAATCATTGTAGCATGTTTTGGAATAATTGATAACATACGTCTTTTTTCTCACGTTTAACATTACGATGGAAATTGTTAAAAATGTTTTAAAAAATCTGTTAAAGAATCTGTAACACGATGGAGCGCCAGAGCACAAGCAGTTAGCGTTATTGTCGAGGGACTGGAAGAATACGTAGAACTATAAGAAAAATTAGCAGAAGAAAATACTGCCATAAGTGGTATACCAGAAATGCTGCAATCTTTATCTTAAACCGAATTTAAATATCATAACTTTAGTAAATTTCTGGCATGAACTCTAAGAGAATTGATCGTGTGCAGATCAGATTGCAAGGTCCTAAAATTAAGTTTAAATTTGAGTTTAATTTAAGTTTAAATTAAGATTTGTAACGAGATATGTGAAAAAGTTATCGAAAAAGTTAAAAATCTTTGTAAAAAATAGGGAATCGATACAACAATTTATTAAGTATTTATTAATCCGTACAACGATCTTGAAAAGAATTGTAAAAATTTGGGTGAGTTTTATAATACAGATTTAAATGGAGCAGAACTTCCATTTAAAGAACAAGATGTTTTTCCAAACCTGAGAGTAGCACTTCAAATACTTATTACTATTTCAGTATCAATGTATCGAAAAAAAAAAAAAACGAATTGGCCATTTCAGGCCTTGAAAGGACTTTGACCGAGCTTCTTATGATCAATTGTGTTGTGTGTGTTATTAAATGTTTGCACACAATTGACCGAGAACTGGACCTACATGTTTTATGCCGACTCCGAACGGCTAAAGTTCATGTTCTCAAGAAGCTAAACATGGCATTATTTACTCTCTGAGGTTTGCCATTGTCTGCAGAGAGGTGGTGACCGATCAGAAAAATGTTTTATTGAAAAAACTTTTTCGCCGCGGCTGGGGATCGAACCCGGGCATGCTAAGCCACACACTTAACCTGCATGCCACGGTCACCACTCAATGTATCAATCAGTGTAAAATTGAATAATATATGTGAAATACAGTACAATGTTGAATTTTAGCGTCTTCACTCAAATGCATCTCCTGACCGTATTTTTGCACGCATTTATTTCGGCGGTAGCTTATATTCTCCACTAAAAATAAAAAAAAAAAAGTTTTCGATTTTTTATGAATTATCCAAATGTAAAAATTCGTTGAACTAACATGAAGAAAATTAGAAATTTTATTCGGCTTAGCGTGATTATTAATATTGAACAAGATATATTTCAACAAAAATTTTATAAAATCTTTAAAAATCAAGTAAATCTTAGTACTCTGTCCTTTTGCGTGGAATTTCACTAGCAACATTAATTTTTTTGTTGCGTGAAAATTCTGACAAATATTTTGTTGTGAAGAAATTGAAAAATTTGAGAAAGTCATGCTTTACTTCTGAAAATAGACTAGCCTTATTCATACAAAAATTCAATATTTCTTTAGTTCGTGTTTGTAAGAGTGGAATAGATTTAAAATATCGAATTTTACATGATCAGTTCGATACAATTGATGTCAAAATTGCATATAGTAAAATTTAGTTAATTGAAATAAAACAATAGGGGTATTCACGATGTGGTGTATTTTTGAAGAAGAACTTAATACCTTTCCAACAATAACAATTCCACGTAAATCTAATAAAAAATGTTTCTTTTACAGCGGTTTTAAAAAAATGCCTTTTTAAAAATAGCAAAAAATTCAATTTTTGATGGTCAATAAGAGTTATAATGAAACAAAATTTTAACAATTTTTTTATGTCAAAATCTTAGTATGAGTAAGAAGATTTGGGTATGCGTTCTGTGCAAAATAAAAAGTTACAAGCAAAACACATGTTTTTTTTACCAAAAAGGACCTTCAGGAGAATCAAAATTGCTTCGGCGGTTTTCTCCGATTAGAAAAAAGTATGCATAAATCATTTTAATGAGCTTCTCTAACTTTTGAGACCCCGACCGTTTGACATTTTTTGTATCCATATAAGTAACTCCGCCTGGTGGTGATGATGGTAAGCCACTAGCCTGTCCCAAGCCAGTGAAAAGGAGGAGGGTTGTGTCATGCGTATTTGGACTACGGTTCAATTATGTATGACACGTAAAAAGATAGGTTGCCATGAGCCCTGTTTTGAGTTACAAAATCATGGAAGTGGGACATAAATCTGGTTATTGTACCTGCGTATCCGTAGCCATAAGCGCAACCAAAGGGGGGGTTTCGGGGTTTAAACCCCCCCCCAAAAACTATTGTAGTACCAAGCAAAATAGTATTCAATCAAAATGAGTCACATGAAAACTAATCACACGTTTAATGAAATGAGCGAAAACCCCAAATGTATATTTCAAAACGATTCTGGTTGATGCATAATCTGCTAAATTGGTCATATTTTAGTCCTTCCGACTGCACATTAAGCCGGATCGATTTTGTATGGAGAAAAAAAAGTGAGCCGGACACCGACTAAAAAGTAAGAAGTACTCTTAAAAACTCGAAAATATTTTTTTTAAACACCTATAAAAAAATTTATTTTTCTTGATATTCAAATGCATTTAAGATTATTGGAAAAGTACTGAGCTCTTCTTTCTTTTGGTGTATCGTATGGTGTTGTTTAATCAAAACTGAGTACTATGAAAAATGTGTTTTTTATAAGTGTTAAAAAATATAAATATTCGAAAATCATGAATTTTGTACTGGAGTACTATCTGGCACACATTTAACTAAAAACTGGTTAAAAGAAATCGATTTGCGTACCTTAAAAACTCATATGTACCCGCTAATATATACATACCCACCAAAATTTGCCAAAATCAAACAGTAATTATGGCAATTAAATAATAATTGAGCTGAAGAAAGCTTTTGAATATTGATTTCTCACATTTTAAATAATTGTGGCACTTAGTTTTGGTTAAACCGCACCATACGATATATCAATGGAAAGAAGAGCTCAATAATTTTCCAATAAATTTAAAATCATGTGAATATCATGAAAAATACATATTGTACACGTTTTTAAAACAACCTTTTTTTGAAAATGACAAAATATGGATTTTTTGGGGTCTCAATAGAGTTTGTAAACACAAAATATTTCCAAAATTTTTTTAGTGTACCATGAAAATCTTTAGTTTTTTTCTTATCTTGGGTATGCATTCTGAAGAAAAAAGTTTATGCAAAAAAATTCGTTTTCTGCAGAAAAGACGTTCAGAAGAACCAAAACCGCTCCATGGGGATTTCTCCGATCCAAACAAAATTATACAGAAATTGTTTTTAAGAGTCCCTTTAACTTTTAAGTCAGTGTCTAATTAAATTTCAATTTCGATCCGGCTTACTACACATGTTTAATTTTTGTTATATTCTGATTCTGACCACTTCAAAGGTTGTTGGCAATACTTCGATTTGAGTAATCTTTTCAACTTCTAGCATGGAGGAAACTTGAAATATTTGGAAACAAATTAATTCAAAAGTAATGCATAGTAAAAAAGCCTAAATTTGAGGAAAATCGGTTGAGTCACTCGCCACTGAAAAAAATCAAAGAAATTTCCCGTTAAATTGTTATTTTTCATCCTTTTTTAAAGTAATTTTTTAAAACATCGATAATACAAACTCTACAGAATTAAGTTTATAGTGAAGTCATGTGATTCATTATAAAAATAATTCCGATTGACTTCCGAAAGTGGAGAAAACAATTTACAATGTCTAATTTTCCATGGTTGTTTCCAAAATCCGTTTCATAAAATTTCTCTAAATTTTTAAATATTATCGGATATTAAGGAATTATGGCTTATTAGGTAAAAATATGTTGGTTTAATTTTTCTTCTGTTCGCCCATCCAGTGACATTATATAGTTAGAAGCCTTATTCATAATCTCCCATTGGATTTTCAAAATCAGTTTCATGAAAATCCATCAAAATTGCGTAAATATTAACCGATTTTGGAAAAGTGTAGGAAAGACCTATCGTTAAAAATATATTTTTTCGATTTCGTCAGCATTTGCGCATTGGACAATTAATACCAAAAGATCATCCCAAGGTGTCAGAAATTAAGCGGTTTTTACTTTCGGAATTGAGCATAATAAGTGCTCACTAAAGCTAGACGAATTTTAAAGCTAGTGCCAGCCAATTGGGTATTTTTACAACGAAGTGATGTATGGATGAAAAATTTTCACTGCACTCAGTCAAAAGTTTCTCGGAATAAGTAAAAAGACATAATATTTAGAGAAATATATTATAGAGGTTGCTCCAGAGAATGCTTTTCTCTAAATGTGGTATTAAAGAATCCCTAAAAATGATAAAAAGTTTCCATGAAAAAGGGAAATATATAAAAATATATCGTTTTTAGAGAATGAGACTTTTTTCTATTTTTTAAAAAAGATTTCATTTTATTGAAGAAAATACTTCGCACAATGAATTTATCAAAATTTAGTAAAAATTTTTCATTTTCCATAAATTTTTCTCTATAAATGAGATTTTGTGCGAGAAAAAATACTTATCATTATTAGAGACATTGCAATATTTCCATTTCCCACAAGTGAAGAAATATTTATTTGAAAATGTGAAAATTTATTCTAATTGAATTATCGAAAATAGA
The DNA here is from genome assembly GCA_958299015.1 of Tetanocera ferruginea. Taxonomy (NCBI): domain Eukaryota; kingdom Metazoa; phylum Arthropoda; class Insecta; order Diptera; family Sciomyzidae; genus Tetanocera; species Tetanocera ferruginea. Next base: position 87,895,516 of record OY282642.1, on the reverse strand, counting down.
GAAATTTTTTATCGGAGTAAGGTAGGTATTTTTTTCTGAATGTGTGGGGAGAAAAATATTGAATTTTTGCTAACCTTATTGGGACCCGAGAAAAAATGAAAATATTTTAGCTCAAGCCTTATAACCTTCGTACAACTACCAAATAAGAAAAAAATCAATTAAACGGCCTACAACTGGTGCTTGCAAAATATTTTAGCCCAACAGGTCCTAAACAACGTTGAAGCCAGTTTATTTTAAAACGACCGTTACCACTGCTGTTCACCTTCTGTACGGATAGAATGTCCTGACAGTGACCGTTTTAATTAAAAAAAAAAAATATGGTGCTGGTCATGACTGAAGTTTGAACAAGGAACCATTAGTGCAAAAATTGAACGCACTAATCGCTACAACTCAGCCGCTGTAATTACGTAAAATTGTTTTTATATATAAGTTCCCCATTTGATAAAACCCCCCCCAAAAAAAATTCCTGGTTGCGCCCCTGTCCGTAGCAAATGATATAAAACATACTGTTAGCACGGGGATAGTCACTAAACCTGGTTTAGCTAATGATAATTACCGACAAGAATAAGAATCTGATATTCTTTATGGGTTTATGAGAATAAGTGATGATAAATAAATTTCCAACGATAGGGTCTATATATGCCAAGAATAAAAATTGGATAAAAGAATGGTCATAATGGAGGTAAAATTGGATGTATAAAAATGGATGTATAAAAATGGATGTAAACAAGTTGTATTATCATGGCAGTGATAATGGAAGTTAACAAGATTAATTCTTGTGTGGAGTTTGATCTGAATGCATAATAGACCCTGTGATCGAGCGTGCTACATTGTGGTAGTGTTGTATGCTGGCTGATCAAGTTTTCTAATTGAATTTAGATAAGGCGATCAGTTTTGGAATACCCAATTAATATGTCTTCGATTTGTTTATTCATTTCTTAGTCATAGCCAATACCCAAGTTAGTGTCTATCGGTATAGTATACCGGGATACTAAGATAAGCTTGCTTATCAAGTCATGTGTGCTTAACTATCAATTCATGTCTGGTTTTTGTTGGAAGCTCATTCCAAGGTGGAAACCCCTTTTGCCCGGGGGGACTATCGTGGGCTGGCCCTTCGGGGAGTTTCGTGCTGGCTGTGGTAAGCTTAATGTCGCAAGCTAGACAACGAGTCGGCGTGGCGTTGCGTCTCTGTACAACCAGGCTGGCATATCCTATATGCTAGAGATTTTAGGTCGGTCTCGCTCCTCACCAATGGAGGTGGATTGAATTTAACCTCAAATTAAATGTCCACAAATTGGTACTGGGGATTCGGTGGGTGAGTAAGGTGTTTATGGCAGAACTGGCGAATGGCGCCTCGTCATAGTATGCTATTAATACCTGAAAACGCGAATCCCTAGGGCACTGGTCATGCCCGGAAAATAATTAATTTTTATATGGCGATAATGGCGATCAAATTCTGCATGATATGATTGAAAAGAAGGGTTACTCAGTAGAAATCTTGGGTGCTGAGTGCCTGGAAACTGGTCGATAAATTTAATTGTATTCCTAAACCCATTGCACTTGAGAAAGCAACTCCTAATAGACAGAGTCGGCCCTATGATCCTGCACACCGACAAGTTCCAGTGAGGTATCCTGTTAACGCTTCTGTTGAGAGTTGATTTCGAAAGTCCATGACTCCTCGCCATGGGGCAAGTAGATTTAAACCGAACAGGTAGGCATCTACTCTAAATACTGGTACACAGCTGTATCCATATAAGAATGATCCGGCCTACTGCACATTTTTTTTTGTAATTTTACTTCAAATATCAAATTTATCAAAAATACACAATACAAGGCCAAATACACCACATCGTGAATACCCCTAATATAAACTTTATATTTCAGTTAGTGAGTAGTTAAGCAAGCAACAGTTATCTTTAACGAACTGTCAAAGTTAGGAATAAATATTGCTAGCAAAGATGTTATGGATACGAGTTAACAGGTTAGGTAGTTAAGGGCCAGTTAACGATAACCACAAGTTTCTTTAATGCGTTTGGGAATTCTACTGATGTTGATGCTCCACGAAAAAAATAATTTAAAAGTAAAGTGACTGAAAACTTAAAAAAAAAATTAGACCAGCATCACTGAACAATGCAAAAGAATCAAAGCTGTAGTTGTTACCAGAATTGCTATTATATTTAGACTTTCATTCTTCATTCGTTAACCAACGTTCTGTTTTCTTCATGTCCTTTTATTTCTTCGGCTAATGATAGTCCTATTTCTGAAGTTTGAAACACTTCTTTTTTATTAAAACCAGTTTAGAAATATATTAAAAAACTTTAAAATTAATTGGTAACATCTCGATGCTACTCGATCTTTGTACTCGTACAACTAACATTTGTCAAAATTACCCCAACCAAAAATGTCAAATGTACCCAAATGCTCTCGGCTTCTTTTTTAAAATTTTTTTAGTTTATATTTAGTTTTATTGAAATGCACTTATATTTTCAAAAACATAAATAGTTTTTACCTTTTGTAAAAGGTACTTTGATTAACTTTTATAACTCGGTTAGGAAGTCCTTACGAATCAGTGCCGGAAAATAACAGTTACCCGCCCAAAAACACAAAATCTATTCAGTTATTTTTCTTCATGTAATGCAAGAATCGCCAAACTTCGTGACGATAACTTAAATACAAAATTTATAATACAAATTATTGAAAAATAACGGTTCGTTCATACCGAAAACTTCATAGTCAAATGTGGCTCAAAGTCAATGCTACCTTAGTTTACCCTACGAGGCTTATTTTTTTTTGCGATTTTCGTGTTAAGAGACCCTAAATCTATAACAAAATATAATGAACTGTCGTGTACAGAACCTTTTTCTGATTTTGACGCATAGTGTTATTTGTATTAATGTAATTTAATAAGTGTATTATAATTATTTGTACAAAATATTAAAAAATATTTATTTATATTTCATTGGGCCAGTTATGCTCGCTACACCACTGCCTGGCACATCTGGTTTGGCAGTCAAGCACGCTTAACACTCGACTACTCGGCCCCCAAATGAATATGTTCATTGATTCAATGTATGGTACACTTTCTATAAGAACGTATACATTGACCCAATAAACTTTTTGTGAAATTAATTTTTGTGTTTAATAAACGGTTCTTAGAAAACATGAAAGTGTAAACCTTGAGCCAATGAACGAGTATTTTGACGCAAAATAATGATTCATTCATTGGAACAATGAATTTATTCATTGATTTTATGTACGTTTTTGGTTCGGTGTAGAAGTTATACGTGTGACGGAAGGCTACATTAACATACGAATTTGAATCTGAGGCAAGTGTTATGCCGAGGTCGAAACATAATTTTTTTTAGAATTTATGTTTTTAGTAAAATGTTCATACTTTTGAAACAACAAAACAACATTTAGTTTTGTTGCAACATATTTGCTTTTATTGTTTTGAGAAAATTGAATAAGATCGAACCCCCCGCCCCAACTTAATTGCATCCTTAACGTACCAATTTATGTGGCCAGCAATGAAACGATTATTACGACCTAGTATTTCGAATAGAGAAATAATGTGTGGCAAAAATGTGCTATTCAAATTATAGATTGCGTTTTGTATTTTCGACGAAGTGGTTGAAAAATTTTAATATTAAAATTCATATTTAAAAAAAAAGTTCAAAGTATCAAAAACGAAATATTCAGAAAAACATAAATTCTGGGGTAAAGCAATTTCATTAATATTTGCTGATATATAAAGCTATTGAATGCAAAACCAAACTAGCATTACTTCAGCCATACTATTTTTAAGGTCATTGCTATGCTCTGCGGCATTTCATCAATAACATTTTTGTTTACATCTTCCACATCATTGACTCTTAGCTCAGACTCTGTTGCACACTGACTCCGAAATCACAAGCAAAAGCTGTCAAAATAGTGGTTGCTCCATACTCTGCCAACATCCAACATCAGTCTCGAACTGACAAACAAGTCAAGGACATGCATTTCATAATATGAACATATATCATCCACTTTGTAAATATTTAACATGAACTTGAATTTTTTTAATTAAAAATATTTCTTTTGAATGTTTTTTGAAACATTTTAATTGATTTTTTTCATTTCATAATTTGCTCATATGAATGTCCTTTACGACATGGTCTGTTTTATTTTTAACATGCTGCCTTTGTGATTTGGTCTACTCATGGATAACTACATATTATCCATTTTCATAGTTTAAATAATGTCCTCTGATGTCGTTTTTTTTTTTTTTTGTTCAGTTTTAACATATGCATTTTTTGATTTATGAACTTCACAAAAAAATGATTGTATGTTTACGTAGGCTGCTGAATGTGTACCTCAATGTCTGTTGCTGACATTTCATTGGACATTAAATATCCTAGAAGCCATGTCTATTAAAGACAGAACAAATATATCCTTCTTGTCAAGCAGACCTAACAGAGTATATGTAGAAAATAAGAAAGAATACGAATAAGAAGAAAAAGAAAAAAGAAAAAAGAAAATAACGTTGTAAAAGAGAGAATAAACTAACATGGTACATACGTCAATCCTTTTTTTCGATAACCTCACATACAGAAGCATGTTTTATATGCGGGAAGCAGGCGCAAGATTTCTTTCTCAAAACTTATTCTTACATTCAATTGAGGAATGTTTTAGTACCGTAAATTAACAAACAACAAATATATTTAATCACAAATTTATATTTAAAATCTAGTAAGAAAACTCTAAAGTCGGTAAACAAAAATGTAAATCTAATATATAAAAATCTCGGTTACCGTGTTAGTGTTTGACCATCTCGACCGATTTTAATGAAATTTCTAATGAAATGGTTTTATTGTACATTTGGTAGGTAGGAGAATTTGTTGTAAAGTATTTTTCATCCTCCTGCCCTCGAGGGGCGTGGCAATTTTTCAAGAACACAAGTTTTCGGTTTTTTAAACACATAAAGAAAACTCGGTACGAATTTACTATTTAGTATTACCCTTCGACTGGACAATTTGAGCAACCTTTGTCAAAAGGACGAGGCACCATCCATACAATTGAAGTTTTCGATATCGTACAGATTTGGAACTAAATGTAGTGTAACAATGAAACTTTGTGTGAAGTAACTTATTTGCTAGGTCTTTAATTTATAAAACTGACGCGGATATTGGAAAACGGGGTTTGGATCCACCCTTATAATGCAAATTTTCCATATGGAATAGCTATGGAAGTATGCTCAGAATGCTGTTACTATTTGGTGTTGTCCTGCTACTTGACAACTAAACGGGCATAGCACATGGGTTGTAACTACGCCTTTATAAAGCACACTTTTCAAATAATAATGCACTGGAAATAATAGTTACAAACATAGTGAAACAGATTTTTAAAAAAGTTAAAATTCTTATATAGCACTATAAAGATGTGAAAGAACTGCACTATGAGAACAAAACTCTAGCGGGGTTTTTCAAACTTAGGGGCGGAACATATGTTTTTTTCAAATCATTATTTTTGGGTTCCCAATTTTTCCAGTATTGTGGTCAAAAGGTTAAATAATAATTTTCCAAACAGTTCTTGCCAAAAGTTCACACCAGTTGGTCTATAATTGGTCTGGCTTAACTTTTACTGAAGGAAACACAAAAAAAAAACAGAAATAACTAAAGATTCTTTTTGAGTGTTTTGCCTCTTATCTCGGAAATGGTATTGTACCCTAAACCTGAAAGGTCAGGGTATATTAACTTTGTGCAAACGTTTGTAACACCTAAAAAGAAGTAAGTCCGGTAAAGAAAAGTATATATATTCTTGATCAGAATCAACTCGTGAGTCAATTTAGCCATGTCCGCTCACGGACACGCCCACCTCCCATACAACCCCTTAAATTTAAAACTCAATAAATAAGCTTCTGTTAATCCTACAGAAATAAAATTTATTACGTATGTTTTTAGTAACATACGTACTAAATTTACGTAAAACAAGTAAAGAAAGTCTAAAGTCGGTCTAGGCCGACTATGAAATACCCCAAAACCCACTTTTCAAAAACAAAAAAATTTTTGTAAATATTTTTGAAAATGGGCGTGTCCGTGGGCGGATAAAGCCTATATTTTGTATACATTTAAATGTTGATGAAAAATTTACACATACCAAGTTTTATTCCTGTAGCTCACAGTTAATGCCTTTATTGTGCTTTCGCTATGGGAGGTGGGCGAGTTCATGAACGGATTACTCCCAATTATTGAACACACCTTAGTTTTGGTATAAAATACATACATACCAAATTTAATTTCTCTTTGACAAACATAACCTTATTTATTGAGTTTTAAACTTTTTGGGTTGTATGGGAGGTAGGCGTGTTCGTAAGCGGATGACGTCTATTTTTCAAAACCATCTTTGTCTTGTCATAAAAAACATATGTGCCAATTTGTAGCTCTTTAGGTTAAAAAGAGGATTATTTATTGCGTTTTCAATTTTTGGGTTGTATGGGAGGTGGGCGTGTTCATGAGCGGATGACGTCCATTTTTCGAAGATATATTTGAGTTGGTATAAAACACATAATATGAAATTTTATTGTTGTAGGTTAACTATGAGCTAGTTATGCAGTTTTCAATATTTGCGTTGTATGGAAGGTAGGCGTGTCCGTGGGCGTATGTCCATTTTTCAAAAACATCTTTGTTTTTTTATAAAAAACATACGTGTCAAATTTAAGCTCTTTAGGTTTAACACAGGCTTATTTATTGCGTTTTCAATTTTTGGGTTGTATCGGAGGTGGACGTGTCCGTAAGCGGAAGACGTCCATTTTTCGAAGACATATTTGTGTTGATATAAAACACATACATACCAAATTTTATTTTTGTAGGCTTATTATGAGCTGAGTTATGCAGTTTTAAATTTTTGCACCTTTTACTCCTTGTTTTTTATCCTGTGTATACGGACAACACACAGACGGACAGACGGACGGCCGGACAGACGGACGGACGGACATAAATAGCTCGACTCACGAGGTGATGCTAATCAAGAATATATATACTTTTCTATACCGGACTCGCTTCGTTCTATGCGTTACAAACGTTTGCACAAAGTTAATATACCCTGACCTTTCAGGTTTAGGGTATTAAAACTAGTAAGGTATATCTTCGACTTGGCCGAAGTTAAAATACCACCACGGGCGATTCGCAATGGTACAAAATAGTTAATTGCAGCTCTTTTTATATGAGATTTCAAAAAATTTTACTATTTTAATGACGTCTAAAATACATTCATATCAAATTGTTTTCCTGCAAAGTAAAGACAAGCCTTTTTATAAAGTTTTCAATTAGGGGTTGAATGGGAGGTGGGCGTGTTCATGACAATTTTTCTAACACTCCTCACTTTTGATATAATATCCACAAATACCCAATTTCACGTCTGTAGCTTAAATATTAGCCTAAAATTAAATATAATAAATATTTAATTTTACTTTTATAGCTTCGACACAAGCTTCTATATATAGGTTTCAATAAAAGGGTTGTATGGGAGGTGGGCGTGTTGATGAAGATGCCTACAAGTTATGGCGAATTTTAGGTGCTGTTAAAAAACTGGAATTTATTAAACACGTGCCATGTGCCATCGTATTTAATAAATAAATTTTATAAAATAAAACATCATAAAACCGTCGGAAAAATATGCTGAGTTGTTATGACATTTTTTGGCACTTCTCCATAGAGAGATATAAAATATGAGATTTAAATGTTGGCTTATATGACGCTGCACATTGCCAAGTTGTTTCATATGTCTATTCTTTTTTGGCATATCCTATAATGACAATGTGAAGCAACAGTTGAAAGAAAAAAAAAAAAATGTATTAAATTGCCATTGACCTTGAGTTTTGTCTTATCATAAGCTGTTTACTAATGCTTCAAGCCAGAAAGAGCTTGTCTGAATATTTACTTTAGTTGTTGTGACTTCCTGTTACGCTGGAATTTAATACAATGCTAAAAGATTCTTTTTCAGGTCAATCAAGCCATTACTGAATATTTAAATAAGTTAACAAATTTAAAGTTAACTTATTAAATTTTGACTTTCTAAGTAAAAATGCTGTGGAAATGTCTAAACAATAAACATAAGAATGACATGCAAAGTTCTACTTCAACGTACAATTTTAACCATTTGGCACATTTTTATCTACTTCACCGAAAAAAAGAAATGCAAATTTCTTACAAAAGAAAGCGTTAAGAGTTGTACCGTTGCGTTCAGTAATTACTAAAAGCATAGACCGATTGTGTTTTTAAGAGAACCAACAAAAACTGCAGCCTGGTTGAAAAGAATCGTTAAAGAATTTTGGCCAGCTACAACAATTATGTATGTAAATATTCTTGATGTCGAAAAACTTTTGCTTTACTCTTGTTATTGCAAAAAGTTTTTGAAAAAAAAAAAAACAACAACAATCTTTTTCAGTAAAATACCTTTACCATTCTCTACTCGTACTTGAATGAAAAAGTTTTGCAGTGTTTCAATAACTCCTTAACAAATTTGTTGATGCCAGCAAAACATATCAACAAACTACTATAAAGCGTACAAAACATTCGAAGAAAAGTCGTAGTAAAAATATAAACAGTAAAATGTAATCAAAAAAGCCTCGAGAACTGAATGCTAAAACAACAGAACAGCAATAAGCAATATATCAGAAGAAAGGGTTTTCATCGGCATCTTAATCCTGTTTCTTACTGCAATTTCTATATTCGATAATGTTAGTGTGCCAGTGAGCGAGCTCCAGAGAAGTATTCAAACAACAAAAACAACAGCATTAAAAAACAAACATACACAGGTGCACACACATTATGAAAATATAAACAACACTTATAGTCGCCGCAAGTGTTTAGACTTCCCTGTCGCCGCATACAGGTAAAAGTAACCCCAAAATGTTTACCATAAATAATAAATACCAATTTAAATTTGCTCTGCCATCGCTGTCGGAATTTGGTAGAATTTATCCTGGCTGCAGTGAATAGAATTCTAATATTGGTTTATCACGTTGTTGGGTCAGCATGTTTTTGGTTTTTTATTTTTTTTTTTATTGTGTTCTTTTTTGTTTTTGTTTTGTTTTTTCCCCCCCATATTTTGGTCTGAGCACACATAAATAAGTTCATTCAAGCTTTTGTTTAATTTAGTACAAATAAATGCTGTAGAAACTTAAAGTTAATATCACGTTTTGTGTTCGGTCGCAATGCGTCGTCAAGAAATTTAATGACATTTGCCGCTAAAAGTGTTATTGACTGTTTGACTTTATGTCAATCAATGACAGCCCGAACTTTATATAATGTATAAAGTTTAATTGTCTTCATATTAAAACATGAAGTTATCATTCTGTCTAGAATACTTGAAAAGAAAACATATTTTTAAGTATTTGTAAATTTTTCCAGGTTTTTCAGACGCTGAAGCATGGGAACCATCGCAAACAAATGCTGCAGTTCTTGGGGAGTTCGAGAGGAAAGTTTTTGCCAAAATCTATGGTCTTTTGCGAATTGGTGAGATTGACTTTCGCATCTCAATAAACCACGAAGAACTGTATAAGCTCTACGACGACATTACCTTGTTCAGCGTATAACAATGCAGCGACTACGCTGGCTAGGTCATGTCTGTCGTATGACTGAAGCAGCTCCAGCAAAATAGTTATTTGAGTCGAAAGCCGAGAGTCGATGATGAAGAGGAAGTCCACGCCTTCGATGAATTGACCAGGCCTACGAAGCCCTAACCGCATTTGGTGAAACAGATTGGAGAAGGCGCGTGCGAAGCAGAGGCGTCTTGCGAGAGCTGATGAACTTGACTTTAACCCAGGGATGGGAAATGACTTTTCCAAAATTGTACCAAATCGAAATAAAAATTGTACTTTTTGACATCAAATTGTCAAAATTTCTATTTTTTTTTTCCATGAATAATAAACTTTTTTGATGTATTTAATATATTATTTAAAGTAAAATAAATTAATAGAAATGAACAAACAGTTCAATATACATACATAGTTAAATAAATATAATGCTCTACATTCAGTTTTAAAATTTTAATCAAGTTGCGGTTACCCGAGCCGACCCAAAAATTAAGTTTTCAATCAATTAAATTTATTTGACATTAATGCCTTCGTGCCAGAAACAGACGATCATGTCATAGAAAAAAACTTTTTAACAAAAAAAAAAACCTACTTCAAGATCACTAGAAAGTAAAAAATAATTTTAAATTACTTTTACTATTTATTTCTTGGTCAAATTTGTATTTTTATAATAAATTTATTTATTTTTTTATGATAATAAAAGCTTCTAGTCAGCGCTAATCATTGACGTAAAATCATGATTTTTTCGCCATCCCTACTCTATTTAAGACTTTTTTATTTGTAAATATCCTGCTTGGGTGACGCTGTATTAATTTGTAATCTTAATTAAAATGCTATATGTGTGTTGGAGCTGCACAAAAAATCTGATTATATTAGCGCCGACTCAGTGGCGTACCGAGAGGCTAAGCCGCCCGGTGCGGATTCCAAATTTTGCCGCCCCTCTCATATGCAATACAAAAAAAAAAACATCTTTCATATTAATATAGGGTTTTGTATGCATATTTTTCACTTTAGAATGTGAACTTTCATTGTTCTCTACAGTTGAAAATAAAATTTATTTATGATATATAAAGTGGTGAACAAATAATATAAAATGCAGTACAATAAAAAAAAAAACATAGAATTACAAAGATATCGTTACACTTAACGATTTTCAGAATCTTAAGTGTCCTTTCACACTCAAAAAAAGGAACAATCTATGTATATTAAAACTGTTGCACGTATGTGTGTGTTAGTTATAGACTCCGAAACCGCTAAACCAATTGATATGATTTTTTCAGGGTAGCTGTCGCAAGGCTTTGAAAGTGTTGCTGTGTTGCAACAATTTGCAATACCGCTTAGCTTTGAAATTACAGGTCGTACAATCTCATAATAAGAAATTTAATCTCAATTTACACGTGCCGCTCCATTGGTAACATTTTGTAAGCTTTATACAAGGGGCGTGTCACGTTTTGATCAGCTCAAATTTTAGGTATAAATTAAGAACTATAGGCAGAGCTGTAAAATTTGCATTCATATTCAAAATTCTAAGTAAGAATTCTTACTAAGTAAGACAAAATAATGCTATTCAATGAAAACAAAATTGATCCATGAATAAAATTTTCAATTCACATTTAATTTCAAAAATTTATTTATTATTCATTTCGATTATTCATTTTTCTTTATTCAGAATAATGCATTCATTTTTTTATTTAAATGAATGCTATTCATAAAGAATGCAATTCACAAAGAATCGTTATTCATTTTGCATTTATGCATTCATTTTTAATTCATTATTCATTTTTTGTTCATTGTTCATTTTTTATTAATATTCATTTTTTATTCATTGTTCATTTTTTATTGATAATTAATTTTTTATTCATTATTAATTCTTTATTCATTTTTAATTTTTTATTCATTGTTAATTTTTTATTCATTATTCATTTTATATTCATGAGAGAACATTATTTTCACTCTATTCACGTGAAGCTACCCAGTTGCGAATTTAAAACTGATATTTTACTTAAATTAAAAATATAAAACAATTAGCTCAAGGCCCCGGTAATTGCGCTGTTGCACTAAACTAAAAATATACTACTTTGGTTGCAAAATTAACACCACAGGCATGAATAAAAACGAATAATGAATAAAAAATTAATAATGAATAAAAATTTAATAATGAATAAAAAATGAATAATGAATAAAGAATTAATAATGAATAAAAAATGAATGCATGAATGCAAAATGAATAACGATTCCCTGTGAATTGCATTCTTTGTGAATAGCATTCTTTATGAATAGCATTCATTTGAATAACAAAATGAATGCATTATTCAGAATAACGACAAATGAATAAAAGAAATGAATAATTAATCAATATTTAAATATTTAGTTTTATTGGTTTATCTATGTTATTTAAAATTATTAATTAAGCAAATATAAAAAAAATAAAAAAGCATTTTAAGGCATTTATAATATAAAGAATAACAAAAAAGGTTAAAACAAGTAGCAAGCAGATTTGGTACCATTTTTTTATAAAGCTTTATATTTTCATATGTATTGTTTTGATCATTACCCGCGATTACCTGTGGAAGTTGCATTTCAAAGAAAATTTATTATATTTTTATATTTTCTTAAAATTTATGCTATTTCAAGGAAGTACATCTCCTTATTTTGTTACAGGACCAAACTTTTAGAGATACAAGTTTAAAGTCTAGTTTTTTATGATTTATTGTTGAAAATTTCATTTATTTTGACTTTAGTTTCAAGTTTTTATGAGCATTTTAGTAAGGTGATACGTTTAGTGAAATTTTTGATTAAATATTTTTGAAGTTAGGCATGGCTTTGGAGGTCAATAAAAAAAGTGGTAAGGCCTTACAAAAATGGATTTCTTTCATTAAACATATCCAAAATCATTAAATCATCGTAAAAAAATCAAGAAAAAAGTCGAGATATCATCGCAATGCACGCGTTTTGCCTGATTTTTTCCTAACGTGCGACGTAAGTCAAAATTATCTAATGTTGAAGAGGCAAAGAAAAGTAATTTAATATGAATTCAAGCATTAAAGCATTGAGAATTAAAAAAGACAAAAATGTAGTTTTGATCAATCTACCTTAAACGTTAATAATCGCTATTATTCCAAATGTTGACTTACGTCACATTAGAATTAGGCCAACGATAAAAAAGTTTATTCTTATATGACACCGAAAAATCAATTTTTAAAATTAATATTTTTTTTTATTTAACATTTTATTAAATTCTTATTTTTCTTGCTTTTTTATTAGCAAAATCGTTAATTACATAGTCAAAGTCTATTTCAGTACTTAACTTGTATTCTTTAGATAATATGGCAAGTTTTAACTTAGAGAAGCTCCTCTCACAAGTGGCAACACTAACAGCAGTGGTAAGAAAGATGCGTAAAAGTATAACAATGTTTGGAACTGCGTTTTCTAGACTTAATTTAAAAATAAATTGTAAAAGTTCAAGTGGACCTTTCATACAAGAATCAGTTTCTTTGTGCGCAATAGAAACAATATTCTGAAGTATTTTCTCTCAACGAGAAACTCTTCCTTGTCAATTTCTTCGTGACAGAGTTCATTCAGTTTACATTCCAACTTATCATTCAAATCAATGGAGTAAGAATTGAGTATTTTTCAGCAAGAGCATGAAGCTGCTGAAACCTTATGGTCATTTCTCAAAATTATTTCTCCAAAATTAATAATTTAATTGTTAAATTAGAAAATGACCCAAATCAGTATAGACCACACCTAACTCCCCTCCAAAGTGATTTTATTAAAAAAGTAAAATCCCTTCAAAAATCACACAACATTATAATAGACACGACTTAAATTTATACGCATAAGTCTTAATTTTTAATATGCACTCTGAACTTATAATTCGCCATAATCAAACGAAAATTCCACTACTGGGTATTTCCACTGATAAGTAAAAGCACTCAAAAACTCGAAAAATTTCGAGTAACTGGAAAACACCACTTATTCAAAAGGCTTTATTTAGCTTTAGTGCCGCCCCTAAACTAATGCCGCCCGGGGCGGACCGCCCCCCCCACGGTACGCGGCTGCGCCGACTTCGAAGCTCTTATTATCATAAAAAAATAAATATATTTATTATAAAAAAACAAATTTGACCAAGAAATAAATAGTAAAAGTAATTTAAAATTATTTTTTACTTTCTAGTGATTTTGAAGTAGGTTTTTTTTTTGTTAAAAAGTTTTTATTTCTTTCTTTTTAGAGAAAATGATATATTTTAAAAAAGTGTATAAATTAATTAAACACCAATTATTTATGTTCATAATATGGAAAATGCTTTTCTGTCGTTTTTTATTCTGGTCTTTGTCAGTATGTTTATCAGTACCTACTCTTGTATTTTTATCACTACCCCAATGTCAATATTGACTGAAATATAGTGTGTTTATAATATTGACACGCCTCTTTGTCGAGAATATCACACTCTTTGTCATTGTGTTTTCAATAGTTCTTCCCATTCTAACAATGAATTTTACCACCCTTAAGTCAATATGATACAGTTTTTTACACACTGCCTCACCCCTTAGTCGAATAACGCCCAATTCTTCGGTAGTAATTTGTAATAATTGTGCCTACGTCTGTACTTTTTCAGTTAGTAGTGTCAGTATTCGATTTAGTGTTTTCTAATATTGCCACACCCCTTTGTCGAATGACGCCCACTTTATTCACAATAACTTTTTATAAGTGTGCCTACCTCTATACTAAATATCAGTACTCTTATTTAATTGTTTTATAACTGTGCCTACCCCTGTAGTTAACTTTAGTACTCTAGTGTCAATATTATTCGAGATACAGAGTTTTTGTAATATTGCCACACCTCTTGGTCGACTAACGCCCACTTAATTGACTGTTATTTTTACCTACCCTTGCATTTTTTTCTGTGAATTTTATAAACTCTAGTACTCTAGTGTCAATATTTACTGAAATACAGTGTTTTTCTTACAGTGACACGCCTCTTTATCGAATACCGCCCACATTACTGACAGTTATTTGTTATATTTGTACCTACCTTTGTACTTAATTTTAGTATCGTAGTGTCAATAGTAATCGAGATACAGTAATTTTTTTAATATTGCCACTCCCCTTCTCGATTAACGCCCATTTTTTTTTTACAAAAATCTGTAGTGATTTTTCCTACCTTTGTAATAAACTTCTGTACCCTAGTATCAATATTATTCGAGACACAGTAATTCTCTTATATTGCCACACCCCTTTGTCGAATAACGCCCACTTTTGTTATAGTAGTTTCCAATAATTGTACCTACCTCTGTACTTAATTTCAGTACTCTAGTGTCAATTTTCTTTGAGATACAGAGTTTTTACAATATTGCCACACCCTTTTTTAGAATTTTTAATACTTGTGCTTGCCCTTGTAATTTTACTGTGAATTTTATTACCGTAGTGTCAATATTTACTGAGATACAGTGTTTTTCTTATAGAGACACGCCCCTTTTTCGAATATCGCCCCCTTTCATAAACAAGCACCTCCGCGTTGATAATCTCTATATGTTGACAAAAAATTACGGCAATCGGGCAAGTACTTTGGGAGTAATCGATGTACATACATTCACAAAAAAAAAAAACAAAAAAAAAAAACCAGAGAAACCAACCAACTTGGGAACCTCCTCCTTTTTGAAGTCGGTTAAAAATAAAAAAAGTAGAGCTGATCAGGGTGGCAGTTCGTTTGAATGTGTTGTAAATCAGGGATGATATTTGTATAAACGTTTGTATATAAATGTCACGCATGATTAAGATTTTGTTCTCAATATTGAAACCGAAAAATTGTTCGGTTTAACAGAAGATTAAAGAGAAGTTTAACAGTATTTATTTGGGTTATCAGATCAAAAAATTTTCAGATGGATTTTCAGACGGACGAATCGTCTGACGATGAACAGAACGAGATGATAGAAGTTATAGAGTCAGATAATGTCGTTGATGTCAACGAAGAAGACGAGGAAGATGATAGCTAGGATATCGGCAGCAACGGAAATCAAGTATGTGCTCGTCCAGTTAACATTTTTGGCTTAAAAGAGGTTTAAAAAAGATTCAATTGCCATCGGAGAAAGTGAATCAGGAATTACAAAAATATTTGAGCCATTACGTCATTCCTGAGAAAGCAAGAATTTTCGCAGGCTACGAATTTTCAATTGATTTGATTGCTACCGATTCAGAAACCTGAACTGAGCGTGAAGATTACCAAGAAGCGCAAGAAATATTGCGTATTCTACACGTTGTCAACGACGCCACAAAAAGAGGCGTAATATTCGGAAGAATCTAATTAATTAGGATTAGAATCTTAAGAATTAGGGAGCGATGGAAGCCAATTTTAGAAAAAAGTTTTTTAGAAAAAAAGTTTTTTAAAAAAAACATGTATAGGTGCCCCTTTAAAGGTTGGAAATATAGGGTAGATATGTTGCGATAAAATGTTGGAAAGAAAAAACCAGAAGATTTCGGAGAAAAAAATTTCTTGGGGTCGGTCGAACATTTCACCCCTCTAGGGACAACACTTGGGTAGTTATGAAGGTTTTCGGCTTATTTTTTCACTTCCCACCAACCTTTAACACCGATGCGGCACAACTTAACCCCACGCCACTCCGAATTTGTTTTTTTCAAAACCAATTTTTTGTGGAACCTCACAAAATTTAAGGTTTCTGGGTATCAAAATCCCGTTACTAAAGATCTCCAAGTATTACTGTCCCACCCCTAGTGCCTCAACAACAAAACAAAAGCTTATGTAATAATACTAGTATCGCCTGGGGTCGAAATCCGACCAATTTTTTGTTTGCCTTTTATAATTATAGATACAAAATATTTGGTGCACTTCTCCTCCGCATTCTGATTCATTTTAAAAACAATTATCAATATCGGTTGAGGAACACGAGAGAAAATTGTTCTTAACGCCTATTTATATATAGACTAGCAGGCCACAGTCGTCCGAGGCTTCGCCACGGACATTTTCTCTTTATCAGTAATACTTTTGTATATTTAAAAAATTTCAATACTAAAAAACGTTAAAATGCATATTATTTGTATTTGGAAGTAAATTATATTAAATAGCATAAGATAATAAAGTGAAGACATTTCCATTTTAGTTATTTAATACTTCAGTATAAACAATGTTTTTTGATTCATTGGCATTACCAGGAATAAGAACTTTTTTGAACTTGTTTTAGGTATTATTAATTATTTTTATTAAATGTTTAGAAAGCTGCTGGTTAAAATTTGTTCACACTCCAAATGAAAAATCCAAGATTATGTCAATACATTCCTATAATGTTTTTTAAAAAGGAAACCCTACAATATGTACATATATTAACCCGAGGGGACTATTTGAGAATTAGATAAGTTAATACATATTAATTTTATTACAAATTCAAAAACAAACGAAGCACGCTCAGAAAGCAAATGTTTGTTCAATAGAATACCTACAATTTCAAATGTTCGCAATATAGAGTCAACAACGAACATTAAATAAGGGTTCGTTATATTGGAAGTTCGTTAAATCGGTGCTCGCTAAATTGGAGCACCTGTAATGCTTAAATTTGAAACATATACCCTGAAGTTGAAATTCAAAAAAATTTTGTGAATACTTCCATAGAAAGTGATGTCAACAAAATATCAAAACCTTCATAATTTACACAAAAATTAATGTGTTGAATTGAAAGTTCATACATTAGTCTTGTTTTCTTGATAAATAAAACATACTCTGAGTTTGAAATATGAAAATTTGGAAAAAAATTATAACCTTATAAATTCGAATAAATTTCAACCTGAGTATTTTGACTTCGAGCAAGTCGAAGATCATTCTTTAATGGTTTTATTTTTCATTTGGATTTTATTCATAATTAAAGTGATGAATTAAAGTATATTCCTATATATGTATATAATCCTCATATATTCCATAAAATTTTTTAAAAAAGCTTTTGTACTTCAAATATTCATCTTAAGAAGTGCTCAAACATGCTAGTATAGCAGACATTTCAACCCATATCCCAGCAAAATTATTCGTTAGGTCTTGTTTTTTAATCGATTCTAAAATGCATAACATAAATGCTAATGCAAGAACTTAAATTTAATCCGTAATAAATTCACGGCAATGCATTCACATCAACTTGAAAGTTGTTATTTAAGTATTAATTTCGTGAAATCAATTATAAACCAACCGTTTTAAGCGCTTAATCTTTTCAAGTGACAGGCTTTCGATTACCTCTAATGACGGGCTATATAAAAATAATGGGTTTAGTAAGCGAGAGGGTAAGCGAGGAATGAAATTTTCTGGATTACTTTTTCGATTATATGTAAGCGAAGATTTTGCTGGGATGTTCTCCAGCAATACATTTCTCTAGAGCTTTTTAGAAAAACGTGCTCGTGTCATTAATGTCAGGAATAAAAATATACTTTATAATTTTGTGATTACTAAGTTCTAAGACTATACATCGACAAACAAACCTTATTTGCAGCTCATAACCTGCTAGAACACAATTTTTAATAGTAATATGTTTTTCGGTGTCCTGTTACATAAAACAATTTAAAAGCTCAATTTATTACTTCCTTCAAAAATTTCTAAAAAAAAGAAATTGATTAAAATTAATTACATTTTTTATTTAAATTAAATAAATGGCGTTTTATAACAATTTTATGGCGTTCTGATGTTTTTTTAATTTATTTTGAAAATGTTTATTTAAAACTCTAAGATGGTTTCCTAACTCCTTTACTTTACTAAAATACATAATTATTATTCTGTTCAAATCAACTAACAAAAACTGTCAAAAATACAGTTTTTAAGAAAAAACTATTCTAAAAATTATTCTAATTTTCATGACTCTTGACCTTGTTCTCCCAGAGCAAGTTTGCTTTGGGAATTATGTAGATAATGACTATGAAACAAATTTCTGATATCAATTTGTTATCACTGTGATATTGTGATATTTATGGTCGAGAATAAGGCAGTCAAATGTTACAGACCTCAGTCTTGTCTATTAAAGTCGAAGCTTAAATGTATAAAGAAATTTATAAAAATTAGAAAAAAAGTTTTTTAATTTAATTTTAATATTTTTTCTAATTTTCACTCAATTTTTATATAGAAGACGTGGATTGATTTCGAAAAAACATTTAAATTGATAGTTATTCAGGGTCACTGAGGGAAAATTTGTTAACGTTTTACTTCCCGGTCCTATTTTTTCCTCAATTATGCAAAATTATTCAAAATAGATCTTTTGGGATTACTCACTATTGCTAGCCAAAATTTTGCGTAAACAAAACATTTTTGAAAAATTCCTTGATTGCGGAAAATTTTTCAGTTTTGTATAAGTTACCAAATTATCTTTCAAATGATATCTAATATATTAATATCGATGAGATTAATTTTGTATATTGTTACCGACTTTTATAAATAATACAATGAATTAAAATATATATGTTTACTCATTTGCACTTAAACAAAATAATCATAATAGTAAACTATTATTTAAAAAAATTATATTAATTTCGTAGTACTTTTTAAGCATTGCTTTTATGAGGTTAAGTATAACCTTCTTAAAGGGTTCAAATTTAGTTTCGGCCCCGGGTGCCAGCAACCCTAGCTAAGCCACTGCTTCACTCCAATTGCAGTCGTGTTAGCAAATAACTGCAAGCATAATTTACCAACAATTTTATCTTTGAGTCACTGCTCTTGCTCTCCTAGCGCGGAGCATCGCTCTTGCATTTTCTATTAAACTTGTCAAACTTGTTTTTGGTCGAGGCATTTATTTATAGTTTAAGGGAAATACGAACACTTCATTTTTTAAACTTTTAATTTATCTTTAATCTATACAAAATATGCTATCACACTTGTGAATGCCACATTTTGAAATATTAAAATATCTTTCTTTCTCAAGTGTTTATTAAAAATTTGGAAATCTACAATAAAAATATGTGTAAAGAAATTGTATGCGGCGAAACAAATATGCACACATTTGTTTACAGCTCATCATTCCACAGCAATAACATCACAGCAAGGTTTATTTAACTTGTATTCCCATCACGTCAAAGAGCGCCAACTGCTTTTGGTTACTCTTCGAATGAGTGTGGAGAGCGAGATCAATAAACTTTAAAGAGAAGGGTTGATAGCAACATGTAGTTTAAACTCTCGTAACACAGACGCGTGAAAAGCAAGCGACCAAGCAATGCTTAGCATCGATGGTAATTTCCTAAAAAACTTAACAACTTAATTAAATATATTTATTATTAAATTTTCTTAAATAAACCCCACCTATGGCATTCTGTAGCTCAAATATGATATTTTAAAATTTTTTTCATAAAAATCGGTCCAGTAGTTTTGGAGTCATTGTTGCACTTAATATTTCCACTTCAATTTTATATAATAGTATAGATAGATATAGATTAACAAAAGGTACTCTCGCGTTCGAAAAAGTACTTTCAGAAGAGTAAAAAAACTCCCCTCCAAAATTATCAAATATCATCACTGTTGAAATATGGTTGTAAAAATTCACAAAAAAGGTACTGAAGACTTTAAGAAATACAAAAAAACCAAAGAAAGTCGATGTGACGAAGACCAAGTGTATGAAAATGTTCTAAAAATGTCTTCGTGGTACTTACGTATTTTTTATTATGAAATTGTACTGAAAAAGTAAAATTGTACTGAAAAATCCAACACTGCTGTAACCCGATCAAGAGTTGTCACAGCCATCTAAGTAAGTTAATTTTGTGAGTTCATTTCTTGATCTTTCGACAGTATAAAAATTCTGTTTTCTTCGGCTTGGCCGAAGTTTAAATACCCTCACGGCCGATTTGTACAAATTTTAAAATATAATTTGTATACTTTTAAATTTTATTTATAGGAATGTTAATTGTTTTTGTTGTTGTAGGTTAAACATAAGCATGGGCGGAAAGATTAAAAAAATAGTCAACAGTGCAGATCCTTGGATTCATGTGACCATGTGTATTGAGTTTCATAAAATTATCTCAACTCCTTCTTATCCTGCGTTTACGGACAACACACAGATGAACGGTCGGACATGGATAGCTCGACTCACGAGGTGACGCTGACCAAGAAAATATATACTTTTCTATACCGGACTCGCTTATTTATATGTGTTACAAACGTTTGCACAAAGTTAATATAACCTGACCCTGGTTAAGGGTAAAATAGCTGCTTTAATCGTGTCGACAGACAGACAGAGGGACAGGGCTAAGTCAACTCAGGTGGTTATGCTGATCAAGAATATATATTGTTTTCTAGACCTAACACACCTTCTTGTAGGCGTAACACACATCGTGAAAAATTAGAGATTAGTCGTATGGCACTTCATTCCTGCCGGTGCTTCCCATATGGGAGGCTTATGGGATGCTGAAGTAAAAAGCTTTAAGACGCATTTCAAAAAGATTGCCGGATATATGAAGTATAATTTCGAGAAATTTTCAAGTCTTTTAAATCGAACCTAAGCGTGTCTTAATTCAAGGCTACTTTCCGCTATGTCCGAAAAACCATTTGATTTTCATTCTCTTACTCTAGGTAATTTCGTCGGCAGTGTCACACTGCTATCTTCACTGGAGCCAGAAATAACCGATCAGTCTCTGACACTTGTCAATCGTTGGCAAAAAATCAGGGTGATGTACAGCACTTTTGCCTCCAATGGAAAAATGAATATCTGAAAGAGATGCATCGGCGAATGGAAAACTCCTCAATTAAATCTCAAGGTCAACGGCCTAGTTGTTGTCAAAGATGATAGCTTATCTCCGTATGAATGGCGAATTGGTCGAATTTTGAAAACCTCGGTTGGTAGTGACAATAGAGTTCGTGTTGCGGACTCGAGGAGAAGTGCTCCATTGAGCACAATCTTACTCCTCCAGTATTACTCCATTTTTTGCAGAATGAGAATTTATAAACGAAAGTGTAATCGGGCAACTCAAAGTAAAGATGTTTTCGAGTTGGCTGCTATTGCAGTTATAGAAAAGAAGATAAGTGTCAGAAAAGCTTGTTTAATTTGTGCCAATTTTCTTTAAATAGATAAGGGAGAGTGGGGTGTTGTGAGACAGGTTTAGTTTTTGGACGATAACTTCTTTAAAAGTTCATATTTTTTTTTCTGAAAACATTTTTTGGATAGCTTATTTAATTACCTAGCAACCTGCGATGACATTTTTTTGAAATTCAAAACATTTAAGAATTTTCTTGATGCCTGAAAAAAAGAATGGAATTTTTGATTTTAAAAAATTATGGGGTGTTGTGAGACACTACTATATATATAACAAAATGGAATTTTTTGTTTAAAGTCCTTATTGAAATAGGAAAAAAAATTAGGAAATAATTAAAATACAGATAAGAGAAATTGTTCGCGTTAATCTGATTCGGCTAACAGTTAAAATATCCGGTTTTCATTTTGGCACACTGCAGATGAACAGTTCGATCACAGTTAATGGAACTAATGAAATTGTTTTCGTCCGGACTAATTTTAGAATGTAAGTCGTGAATGCGTATAGTAAGGGCTATACGTATTCATGGGATTTCACACTCCCTTGGCGAATCCAAAAAAAAAAAAAAAAAGACTCTGGCACGTTTGCCCTACAAAAGATGCAAAAGTATATAAATCTTCATCATCTGATGACAAAACTTTTTCCGGTACGTATTTCGTATGATGACTACGCTTTGCTGGATCCTTCAGCGATTTTTTTTGTTTAAGTTGTTTTTTCATTCTTTTGGTCGAATTTTTTCCTCAATAATGCCACATTCTTGGAAGTTGTAAATACTGTTGTATACATAGGCTTCCGGCCGCGTTTTGATTTTTGGAATAGGGGATCAAACTTCAGAGGACTAGCCTTTTCTAGTGCACTGCTCAGCACAGACGCCTTGAAAAACCAATTTAATTTGTAAAATTTTTAAAAAACTGGTTTCCTGTCAGTTTTAACACTTTGATATGCAACAAAATCGACTAATTTATCATTTGAAACCGATGCGGAAAAAATTATGTCTTCAACTTTTCCATATAACGGATTCCAGACACTCTAGATTTATTCAAATTATATGATTTGCAGACAACTCGAAAACAATTATTTTTTTTGGCAATTTCTTTGATGGCTGCCACTAGGTGGATGGATGCGACATTTCCTTTTGGCTTTGGCGATACTTTATATGCATTTAGTGGCATGATGGCTATAAAAATAATGAAATAAAAACAAAAATGAACTGTCTCACAACACCCCATATTTACTGTCTCACGACACCCCATATTCGACATTTCCAAATGGCCACTGCGCCATCATCACCCGCATTTTTTTTTGCAAAATCACTTCGGTGGGCTGGAAGGCAATGGAAGAGATATCATTTTAATAAATATTTACCTTCACGTTTAATTGGCAATGTTTCTTTAAATTCCACTAGGCAAACTGTACAAAAAACTTTTAAGAGCGCGATCAAAACTTATAATTGTTACAGACACTAGGAACACGTGTCAATTGCAAGAGTGCACATAATAAGTGAGATCCCATTGAGAAAATATCTTACAGTTGTTGTGAGCATTCATAACATTACCACTATGTCAGATATTGACGTGTCTCACAACACCCCATGTCTCACAATACCCCACTCTCCCCTACATAAAACAGTGCGTTATTGAGAGTGAAGAGCACAATACCAATGTGCTGTTCACTAAATATACCAGCCTCGTGTCATGCAAAAAAAAAACTCACAACTTTCTCTACACTGAGAAAAAAACACATACCTTGCTACGGTAAAAAATTTCTCTATTTTTGATAATAGCAATTTTCTCTTTTTCAAATAAAATTTTCTTCAATTAGAATAAATTTTCACATTTTCGAAGAAATATTTCTTTACTTCTAGGAAATGGAAATATTTCAATGTCTCTAATAATGATAAGTATTTTTCTCGCACAAAAAATTTCTCATTTATAGAGAAATTTTATTGAAAATGAAAAACTTTTCTCATATTTTGATAAAAAATTCACTATGAGAAGTATTTTCTTCAATAAAAACAAATATTTTCTAAAAAAACAAAAGTATTTTTCTCTAAAAACGATATATTTTTCTATTTCGTGGAACCTTTTTATCATTTTTAGAGAACTTTAAGTATCGCAATTAGAGAATAGCATTCTCTGGAGCAAAGTCTATACCATTTTTCTCTAAATATGATGCCTTTTTTATCAAGTATTATCAAGTATTGTAATACTTTAAAAGTATTACAACTAGCCCCCGGCTCCCCCACTCGGATGCAGTTTATTTTTCTTGCTGGGTTGCTTATGTGTGTTTGTTTTGCTTACAGTGGAACAGTTTTTAGATTTGATTGTTGAATACGATACCACGCAAGCAGAGATAAAATTTTGTTATTTCTCAGAAATTAATTCGATTTAATATTTTCATTTCATATGTTAAGAGAGTTTGAAGTGTTTTGGGATAAGTGCGTAAGATAATATATTGCTAATTGAAATAAGTTTTAAATAAAATGTATGTGAATATATTGTTAAAATGAAAGTGTTAAGGCTATGTTAAAATTTGAATATACCCACGCGTACTGCGTAAGGGGTATATTAATTTTGTCACGACGTGTGTAACGCCCAAAAGGAGGCATGGTAGGCATAGAAAAGTATATATATTCTTGATCAGCATCACCACCTGAGTTGATTTAGCCATGACCGTCTGTCTGTCCGTCTGTCCGTCTGTCTGTCGACACGATTACAGCCGTGATTTTCAAGCTATCGTAATGAAACTTCATATTAAAGCTTTTTTTTTAAAAGCGAAAATCAGGTTCGAGAATGTGCTAGATTGAATGAAAACTACGCCTACCTCCCATACAACCCCAATAATGAAAACTCTATAAAGAGGCTAATATTAAAGCCACAATGCTGAAATTTGGCATTAGTGTATTCTATGTCATAACTGAGATGTCTTAGAAAAATGGGCGTGATCCACTCACTTACACGCCCCCCTCCCATACAACCCAAAAACTGAAAACTATATGAAAAGGGTTCTGTCGAAGCTAAATAAATAGAATTCGGTATTTATTCACTTTTTATCAAAACAAAGGCGTGTTAGAAATATGGACGTCATCCACCAACGACCACGCCCACCTCCCATACAACCCCAAAATTGAAAACTATATAATTAGGCTTCTATCAAAGCTACAAAAGTAAAATTCAATATTTATTCATTTAATGTCAGAACTTAAGTGGTTTAGATAAATAAGCGTCATCCACCCACTAACATGCCCAACTCCCACACAACCCCAAAATTGAAAACTATATAAAAAGGCTTCTGTGGAAGCTAAAAAAATAAAATTAGGTATTTATTCACTTTATATCAAAACTAAGGCGTGTTAGAAAAAATGGACGTCATCCATTTTTGGACTTCCCATACAACCCCAAATTGAAAACTTTATAAATAGACTTCACTTTAAGCTGCAGGCAAAAATTGGATACGTTTGTATTTTAAATCAAAACTAAATCGTGGAAAAAAAGGTCGTCATCTGACTAAGGACACACCCACTTCCCATAAAACCCACAATAGTGAAAACTCTAAACGAGGCTTGTATTTAAGCTACAAAACTGAAATTCAGTATTTGTATATTTTATATTAAAACTGAAGTTTGCTGAAAAAATGAGCGACATCAATGCACTAACACTGAAACTCGAAATTTTTTTTAAATTTTACTATGATTGTATTTTGAAAAAGTAGGTTTAGGGTATTTCATAGTCGGGCTAGACCGACCTTAGACTTTCTTTACTTTTTATTTATATATTTTATGTAACATATATTGAGTGGCTAGTATTATAATTTTAAACATAAATAATTTTCGCTCGTTTCATTTAAGCTGTTTTGTAGGTCAACTGAACCAAGTCAATGTTGTGTTGATTTGCGGCTGCGCGCTGTTTTACAAATAAATAGAGCAAGATGGTTATGTGTTAAACATTAATATTTGCTTTATTTAGATATTTGCATTTGTGTCTTTGCTTTATTTTTTTCAATTGGAATTTCTTATTTTAGAAATTCTTATGAGTTTTTCGTTTGTTGCGGTCTCAACGTAATCATTATTTGCAGTGGGAATTTTTTCTGTACAAATAAAAACAGTAGAATTGTTACTCGCTCTCTACTGTGTGCAGAACAGTAAAGCTACAGAAAAATGGGAATCGAAATTTTTGTTAAAATTTAAGGCTAAAATTAAAGAGCATGACGTTTTGAAGACCATTTGCCTTAAAAGGATACAATACAAAGATTCACTTAGGTTTTTTGTACTATGTATATTCACAAGCATTTCATGGGTTTTTTTATATGTTTATTTGTAAGCATTTTAAGGGATAAAGAATTATTTTTGTATTTATTTCCCAAAAGTTTAATATTTTGGCGTGGTGACCGTGGCATGCAGGTTAAGTGTGTGGCTTAGCATGCTCGGAGCCCGGGTTCGATCCCCAACCGCGGCGAAAAGTTTTTTCAATAAAAAATTTTTCTGATCGGTCACCACCTCTCTGCAGACAATGGCAAACCTCAGAGAGTAAATAATGCCATGTAAAGTTTCTTGAGAACATGAACTTTAGCCGTTCGGAGTCGGCATAAAACATATAGGTCCAGTTCTCGGTCAATTGTGTGCAAACATTTAATAACACACACAACATAATTGATCATAAGAAGCTCGGTCAAAGTCCTTTCAAGGGCTGAAATGGCCAATTTGTTTTTTTTTTTTTTTTTTTTTTTTTTTTTTTTTTAATATTACTAACTATATCTAGTATATCATTGATTTAAATAAAATTTTCACTTTGAATTTTGAATTATTAAAAAGTGAAAATATCTTCTATCTACGATTTTAAACAATAGTTGAACATTTAACATGATATCTCATAAATTGCTTTATTTTTCATTAGGATTCTCTTTATTTGAATTGATATATAGATAGTCAATACAATATATATCGCACACTAAATATAACAGTCACAACTCAAAAAACATAACTTTTCAGGAGAAGCGAAAAATAAAACTCTTTGGTTGAAACTGCAGAAGAAAACCAATTATCATTTAAACACATACAATTCATTCTTCGGGCTAATGAAGGAAATAATGAAATAGAGAGTGAGATATGTGTTTTGTGAATGGATTTATATCAAAAAGTCGATATAAAAAATTTTGAGTTGTGACTGTTTTGTATTTAGTGTGCGATATGAACAAACTGAAGATATTTTCGTACTATAAAAATAAGTCAGAAATAAAGTATACTTCTTAAATAAATGATTCGATACTTATCAAAGTCGACTCAGTCTAACGGTTAAAATTTTGTACGGTTTTTGCAAAATCAGAAACGATTAAGAAATAATTATTATTGGAAGAAGTAAATTATCGATATTGTCATTCATTTTGTAAAAAACCACTACAACGAGTTTTATTTCAAAGGATGAGGTATAAAATAAAAAAGAGTAAAGTTTTTCAAAGTTGCTCTATTTGGTTTTCAGTAATATTTAAAAATAAAACAGAGTCCCTTAAATTTTTCGCGGCTTTTTCGTGATAAAATAAAATATGTTTCCATAGAAGTGGGGTAAGAAGAGTATAAAAGTTATAATTAATCAAAGACACGCGGATTTTATGTGCAAATTTCTAATCGCAAACACACAATAACTTTTTTTACACAGGTCGGTAATAGTTATTTTAAAAAGCTATGTAGGTTATTTTTAAGGTTTCTACAGTAACATAACTTACATATGTAAATTGAGAATAATAAGAACGAATTAATGTCCTTAACGAAAGAGATATTCGTTCATTTCATGAAGCTCGGAAAATTTTATTTTTTTTCCGGTGATTTCGGGCGATTTTAAAGAAGCTTCTTTAAAAGTCATTATTTTGGCATAAAGAGCAAGTTGTACAATTGTGCACGAATATTCGAGTGCAACTTCGCGGTAACTTAAAACTGGTACGTTTGCTTCAACAGTTCTGACAGTTGGATACTGGCATAAAGTTTACTTCATGCTTGAGCAATGCACTGAAAACAAAAGATGACTTATTTTCGAATTTGTATGCAATGGAGTTCGGTTACGTGTTAAGGGTATTATTCTGACTGGTCCAGCAGAGAAGAAAATATTTTAATGCCTCGAATCCCTTTGATTCCCTCACATTTAAGGGGATATAAGTTTATAATTCTGTACCAACGAGTTTTACTTTGACAGAAAACCAAGCACAAGGTCCATCCTTTTAAATGTCCGTGAATATCTAATGCAGAACTGTTTTTCCGTAATATTTTGGTCTTTTTAGGATAGGAAATCCATCCAATAGATTTTTTCTACCTGATATCAGAAAACAACCAATAATAATGAATTTATATAAGATTTAAAATAATTTAAATTTTGAATACATAAGACAATACTTAAACAATAATACAACAAATTACATAAGACATTGTTTTTTATATTAAAACATATCGCGAGCAAGGCCGCGGAGGGTTGCTAGTATTAATATAAAAATCGTTATATAATAAGTATATGATTTATGTTTTCTTTTTTTGCTTAAGATCAGCATTTGAGATGACTTAATTTCAATACAGTTACGAGCGACGCTAATATAGGTTTTAGGATTCTTAAAAAAAAGTACTTATTTCTGCAATATGATAGTCTCGTCATCATACAAATCATTTATATGAATTACCAAAAATTCTGTGATGTCGGTTTCTTACACACATTTTGGTTGCTACACTGTGTTATTGAAAAATTCAAATTGCATAAGTGCTTGTTATTTCGCTCATAAAAGTTTTGAAATATTAGCTTCAAATAAATTAAAATTATTTCATTTGCCTACTTCAAGATACTTAAGTCCTTCTAGAGGTTGCTAATCAGAATTTCATATCCTTTAATAAGTAATTAAGAAAAAAATTATACACTACAGTATATTATAAGAGCCACACATATCAGTACATGTTTTGTAAGGCAATCCGAGCACGCTGCTTTCTCCTTAATGCTTGACACACTTCAAGCGTTCGTTGCAAAAGAAAGCGTCAAGAACGCACTCATTACGTGGCAGCAACATTTTCCACATGGTCTGCCAATAAAACGTGTGACTGACTCTGTTTATAATAAAGATGAAGAAGGGCGTCACTGGATCTAATGGTTGTTGACTCAACTATGCGATGTATATTGACGCTATGCTTAGCTTGGTATTTGCACTAGAGCCAATTTTAAAAGCAGTGCTCGTGCTGACACAACGTTATTCTACATAAAGCAACGCAAGTCAACACAACACAACACAACACAACGCAAGTGCATGAAGAATGCATTCTTTTTAAGTGGCTAAACAAGAAAAAGCAGGACAACGGACCACATCATCTGCAGCAGTTTTCAGCATGTGTGTCTAGATGTTGGTTAATAAAGGAATCTCAGTAGCAGCTCTTTGAGGTTATGCAGTCAACCACAGATGAGCGGCTCCTGCAAATAAAGTCTTAGTTTAGTTTAGTGTAAATAATATAAGCAAAGAAAAACATGTACCTATTTAGAACAAAATGAGTTCAGAATATTTTAAATTATTGTTAGATGAAATTTAAGGTAAATAACTATGAGAGAAAATAAGGCAAATGATCTTAAGGGGTGACATAAATTTGTTGGAAATATTAACTTGGCTTCAAAAGCTTTTATAGCTCTAGTTCTTCTTGATGTTAACTTAAAAATTCTCTTAAAACTTCTACACGTGGAGTTGCTTTATATTTTCCATTTCATGTGGATGTGTGGTTGAAAGGAAATTTATTCTCTCTACTTTTCAATTCAATTAAACATAAAGTAAGAATTGCGAATGTATGACAAGAAAGTTATATATTGAGCAATTGCTTTGGTGGTGTGAGTGAGCATATTTAAATATTAACACAATGTTTCCTAGATAAACCGAGAACATAACTTTTCTATCTGGTTTACTTGCTCATCATGTTGTTTGAGCATTTTAAATGGGTTTTAATTTTTGGAATGCTTAAGTAATTGTGTGAAAGTTGAATTTTGAGGACACGAAAAATTTTTAATAGTCTTATTAACAATTACTGTTTTATGGGATTAAATATATATAAGCATTAGACGTGTTCATAATGGCATTTTCATCACCGATTTTCGCTCCCCTCAAAAAATCTGAATAATTGGACTATAAAAAAGTTAAATTTTTTTAATTTTTGTTTCTTTTATCTTATTTGTGTTTTTAATTTTTTTGTAAAATTAATATTTTGATGGTTTAAAAATAAAAAATATCAATTCAAAAGCATTGTTTACTTTATAATATGGTAAACCCAAAATTTTGTTGAATTTAATTTTTTTTTTTGTTTTAAGTAGAAGTTCGGAAAAATCGCCTTGTAAGCATTAAGGTAAGTGTTTCGGATCTAGTCTTTTTAAATTATAATTTGTTTGAAAGGTTATAAAATCCTTCAGAACATAGGCAAGTAATTTTGAGTTTTTGGCGGAGGACATATCTAATACCTGGATTCAAAGTCAAAATTTCATAAAAATTTTTATATTTTTTTCATGTTTTATGACAAAAACAATTGAAGAAGTCAACTTTTTTCTTTATACTTAAAAAAAAATACTTCAAAAATGTTAAACTTCAAACTAAATTTTGTTACCAAATTCATTTTTAGGCAATTTATAACAAGTGAAAACTTTTACAAATTGAATTTTTCTCAAAATATACAGTTTTGAAGAGAGACGTCCCAGTTTTCAATTTTTTTATGAAGTTTTTTTTGACATCTTATTTTTATAGTCCAATTATTAAGATTTTTTGAGGGGAGCGAAAATCGGAGATACTTTAGCAAATTACATAGATACTAAAATATTTTCAAGATCTTGAAAGCAGGCATGCACGTTAACGTTAATTTTAACGGTAACCGAAATATTTTTTTTTGTTTCGTTGAAACGAAATAAAAAAATTACGTTAAGTCAAAAAACGAAAAATATTTATTTCGTTCCGGTGAAAAGGATATAAAATTTTTTTGTTTTTTCCCCAATAAACCGTTGAAAATAACGTTAATTTCAACAAGAAAATTTCAACGTTGTTGAAAGGTGATGAAATCTTCTATTTGGTCAGCAAATAAATTTAGTAGAAACAGCTTCAGAAGATGTCGCTTTTCTTATTTTTTTAAAAGGATCAGCATTTTTGACATCCAAAAGTCAGAATTGACATTTAGAATGTCTTACCAAAATATGGGCTTTACAGTCAATTTTCAACTTTTAGAAGTTTTTAATAATAATAAGTTAGTTTAAATATTCAAATTGAGCTCTATCGGAAGTAACCTTTAAAAAGCTTCTAAATTACCAGGAATAAAAATGACAGCCAAGTCCCTGAACAAATATTGCTTCAACTATATATCCATCACCATCTTCAGCAGTAAAAAAAAACTTTTTCTAAAAAACGCTGTTTTGGCATCATGCTACTTATATTTAACCTATAGAGATAAAATTTGGTATGTATGTTTTTTATTCCAAAACTAAGATGTGTTCAAATATAGGGAGTAATACGTCCACGATCACGCCCACCTCCCATACATCCCACAATAGCGAAAATACTATAAAAGCATTAATATGTGAGCTACACGAATAGAACTTGACATGTAAAAATTATTCAACATAACTGAAATGCATTTAAAGTAGGGGCTTCAGCCGCCCACGGGTACGCCCATTTTCAATACTATTATTGCACTTTAAAAAAGCAGGTTTAGGGTATTTCTTGGTCGACCCAGACCGACTTTAGACTTTCTTAACTTGTTTTCTTGTAAGTTAAAGAGAAACCTTTATAGTTTTCATTTTTGAGGTTGTATGGAAAGTAGGTGTAATTTTCATCCGATGTTTCTCATTTTTTAACTTGATCTTTGTTTGTTAGAAAAATAAACTCAAATAACGAATTTCATTTTGATAGCTTGAAGATTTGGGCCGTAATTGTGTCGACAGACGGGCATGACTTAATCACCTTAGGAGGTTACGCTGGTCAAGAATATATATACTTGTCTATACCTACCACGCTTTCTTATGAGCGTTACATACGTCGCACATTGGGAAAAACATAGCAAAAACGCTCGCAACGCCTCTTTTCAACGCTAGCATCTATATTTTTAATGCTAGAAACTTGAATTCTGAGTATTTCATAAAAAATTCTTCATGAAATAGACTGATGTAATCTATTTTGGTTTTCCTTCACCCTACAGCCAGAACTTATGACTTTTAAGGAACTGCGCTGTGTGAAGTCAAAGAAATATATCAAAATTCCGGTAATGAATTTGAATAGCTTGGTTTAAAATATAAATACCCATGTGGCAGCGTTTTTTAAGTTGAGGTATTAAAACCATTTTAAATTCAGCATTTGTTGAACATATTTTGTGATGTTATTGTATATGAAAAGTTTTTTCATATCGAAAATAGTTTGATTCCTGTTATTGCTTGATTTCTGTTTTTGCTTGCAATGGTTATAAGAAGACTATATTTTGGTAGTTAAGTGGTCTAAGAGACCATTTGTTGAAATAATTTAATGTTTAAAGTATGAAAATTCAACTCGAATGAATTTTATATAAAGTATGTGAGTCAATTGTGATACATTTTGATGCATATTTTGTTGTCATAATTGGTTTATTAATTTTCTTTATTTACCAACCTGCCCTTCACTAAGAAGTTAAGGCTTTTTGAAGAATTCAGATCAGAAAAAAACACTGCTTTACATGTACAGTAGACCGTCTCGCCTTATAGGCAAAAAAAAAAAAATATCGTCGCATACCAGCTAATCTGAAACATTATTGAAAGAAAGTTTTAAAAAATTTTGTTTTTTTTTTTTGACCGAACGTAGGGTCGCTACGTTCGTAGAAATATCATATATTTCTTTATAACTTCGGTATTTATCATGCGTTCTTAAAGAATGATGTGTTTTTTGTTTTTGTCTCAGGGAGACCTATTTATGTCTCTAAAATTTAAAAATTTCAAAAAAAAATTTTTAAAATATATCTAGCGAACAAAGCAAAAAATTTCTTAAATAAAAGTTTAATGATTTTTTACAGGCTTTCCATTTCTGAAATCAAAATGGTACGTTTAGATGATAGAAACTGTGGTCCTGTGGGTTTGTACTAAAAGGGGTCAACTGAAGACAATAAGTCTTAGTACTAGAAAATAGGTCACCCTGAGACAAAAACAAAAACACATCATTCTTAAACATTGGACGATAAATAACGAAATTATGAGGAAATATATCGATACGCGACCTCTACGTTCGGTCAAAAAAAAAAAAATTTGGGATCATATTACTTGCAAAGTGTGTTTTTCACATGTTGGATATGTCCAGATTACAAAAAGTAGAAAAAAAATTACCCAAAGTAACGCCGTTACTTTGGAATAACCCTGAATGCGAAGGTTTTGCCTTTATTTTTTCCCAATGTGCGTCGTGATAAAATTTTTATACCACTTACGCAGTACGCGTGGGGGTATAAAAATTACGGAGTCAAACTTTGTTTGATTAGTTTGTTAGGTCTTTTACTTCGTAAGGTCTGTTGTTTGAACTCAAACCATGGTTTATGGTTAGTTATTTAATAACTTTGCTTATGGTAAGTTATAAACTAACTTATGAATTTGCTTTGCAAAACTTTGCAAAACTTTATTTCATTAAAGTGTCACATCGGTTTTACTCTCCGTTTAGTTCGCCATATCTATACTATTATATAAAATTGAAGTGGAAATATTAAGTGCACCAATGACTCCAAAACTACTGGACCGATTTTTATGAAAAAAATTTTAAAATATCATATTTGTGCAGAATGCCATAGGTGGGGTTTATTTAAGAAAATTTAACAATAAATATATTTAATTAAGTTGTTAAGTTTTTTAGGAAATTACCACCGATGCTAAGAAATGCTTGGTCGCTTGCTTTTCACGCGTCTGTGTTACGAGAGTTTAAACTACATGTTGCTATCAACCCTTCTCTTTAAAGTTTATTGATCTCGCTCTCCAACTCATTCGAAGAGTAACCAAAAGCAGTTGGCGCTCTTTGACGTGATGGGAATACAAGTTAAATAAACCTTGCTGTGCTGTTATTGCTGTAGAATGATGAGCTGCAAACCAATGTGTGCATATTTGTTTCGCCGCATGCAATTTCTTTACACATATTATTATTGTAGTTTTCCAATTTTTTAATATTTCAAAATGCGGCATTCACAAGTGTGATAGCATATTTTGTATAGATTAAAGATAAATTAAAAGTTTGAAAAATGAAGTGTTCGTATTTCCCTTAACTACAAATAAATGCCTCGACGTAAAACAAGTTTGACAAGTTTAACAGAAAATGCAAGAGCGATGCTCCGCGCTAGGAGAGCAAGAGCAGCGACTTAAAGAGAAAATTGTTGGTAAATTTAGCATGCAATTATTTGCTTTCACGACTGCAATCGGAGTGAGGCAGTGGCGTAGCTAGGGTTGCTGGCACCCGGGCCGGAAACTAAATTGTGCACCCTTTAAGAAGGTTATACTTAACCTCATAAAAGCAATGCTTAAAAAGTACTACGAAATTAATATAATTTTTTTAAATAATAATTTGCTGTTATGATTATTTTGTTTAAGTGCAAATGAGTAAACAGATATATTCAAATTCATTGTATTATTTATAAAAGAAGGTAACAATATACAAAATTAATCTCATCGATATTAATATATTTGATATCATTTGAAAATTAATTTATTAACTTATACAAAACTGAAAAATTTTCCGCAATCAAGGAATTTTTCAAAAATGTTTTGTTTACGCAAAATTTTGACTAGCAATAGTGAGTAAATCCCCAAAGATCTATTTTGAATAATTTTGCATAATTGAGGAAAAAATAGGACCGGGAAGTAAAACGTTAACAAATTTTCCCTCAGTGACCCTGAATAACTATCAATTTAAATGTTTTTTCGAAATCAATCCACGTCTTCTATATAAAAATTGAGTGAAAATTAGAAAAAATATTAAAATTAAATTAAAAAACTTTTTTTCTAATTTTTATAAATTTCTTTATACATTTAAGCTTCGACTTTAATAGACAAGACTGAGGTCTGTAACATTTGACTGCCTTATTCTCGACCATAAATATCACAATATCACAGTGATAACAAATTGATATCAGAAATTTGTTTCATAGTCATTATCTACATAATTCCCAAAGCAAACTTGCTCTGGGAGAACAAGGTCAAGAGTCATGAAAATTAGAATAATTTTTAGAATAGTTTTTTCTTAAAAACTGTATTTTTGACAGTTTTTGTTAGTTGATTTGAACAGAATAATAATTATGTATTTTAGTAAAGTAAAGGAGTTAGGAAACCATCTTAGAGTTTTAAATAAACATTTTCAAAATAAATTAAAAAAACATCAGAACGCCATAAAATTGTTATAAAACGCCATTTATTTAATTTAAATAAAAAATGTAATTAATTTTAATCAATTTCTTTTTTTTAGAAATTTTTGAAGGAAGTAATAAATTGAGCTTTTAAATTGTTTTATGTAACAGGACACCGAAAAACATATTACTATTAAAAATTGTGTTCTAGCAGGTTATGAGCTGCAAATAAGGTTTGTTTGTCGATGTATAGTCTTAGAACTTAGTAATCACAAAATTATAAAGTATATTTTTATTCCTGACATTAATGACACGAGCACGTTTTTCTAAAAAGCTCTAGAGAAATGTATTGCTGGAGAACATCCCAGCAAAATCTTCGCTTACATATAATCGAAAAAGTAATCCAGAAAATTTCATTCCTCGCTTACCCTCTCGCTTACTAAACCCATTATTTTTATATAGCCCGTCATTAGAGGTAATCGAAAGCCTGTCACTTGAAAAGATTAAGCGCTTAAAACGGTTGGTTTATAATTGATTTCACGAAATTAATACTTAAATAACAACTTTCAAGTTGATGTGAATGCATTGCCGTGAATTTATTACGGATTAAATTTAAGTTCTTGCATTAGCATTTATGTTATGCATTTTAGAATCGATTAAAAAACAAGACCTAACGAAAAATTTTGCTGGGATATTGGATGAAATGTCTACTATACTAGCATGTTTGAGCACTTCTTAAGATGAATATTTGAAGTATAAAAGCTTTTTTAAAAAACTTTATGGAATATAAAGTGAGGAATATATATATAGGAATATACTTTAATTCATCACTTTAATGAATATAATAAATAAAAAAAAAACATTAAAAATTATCTTCGACTTGCCCGAAGTCAAAATACTCAGGTTGAAGCTTATTCGGATTTATTTAAGTTATATTTTTTTCCAATTTTTCATATTTCAAACTCAGAGTACGTTTTATTTATCAAGAAAACAAGACTTATGTATGATCTTTAAATTCAACACATTAATTTTTGTATAAATTATGAAGGTTTTGATATTTTGGTGACGTCTCTTTCTATGGAAGTATTCACAAAATTTTGTTGAATTTCAACTGCAGGGTATATGTTTCAAATTTAAGCATTACAGGGGTGCTCAAATTTAGCGAACACCGATTTAACGAACTTCCAATATAACGAACCCTTATTTAATGTTGTTGACTCTATATTACGAACATTTGAAATTGTAGGTATTCTATTTAACAAACATTTGCTTCTCTGAGCTCGCTTCGTTTGTTTTTGAATTTGTAATAACATTAATATGTATTTACTTATCTTATTCTCAAATATTCCCCTCGGGCTAATATACATATTGAAGGGTTTCCTTTTTAAAAAACATTATAGGAATGTATTGACATAATCTTGGATTTTTCATTTGGAGTGTGAACAGATTTTAATCAGCAGCTTTCTAAACATTTAATAATACCTAAAACAAGTTCAAAAATTCAGCTTTATTGGAGTGCATAATTAAAACAAAAAATGTAAGGATATTTGTTTCAAGTTGACAAATTTATTAGCTTTGTTATATGATAAAAAACTCGAAAAAAGTATTCCGATTTAATGAACTTTTCGATTTACCGAACGACCCTGGACATTATATCTTTCGTTAAACTGGAGCACCACTGTACGACAAATCTCAAATCATGAAAATTATTTCATTATGGACTTTAAAGAGATTTGCAATAAAGAGACGGCTGTAATCGTGTGGACAAACGAATGAACAGATAGACAGACGGACATGGCTTAATCGACTCATGGTGGTGAAAAAAATTTTGTGACAAAATTATTGTGCCCGCTACGCTTTGCGGGTGGAGTATAATAAATATTTAATAAAAAACTTTGAAAAACGTAGAAGTAGATTATGTTAAACGAGTCGGTACAGCAGAAAAGCAGATTTTTCTTATTTCTGATAATGCCAATGAATCGAAAAACGTTGTTAATACTGAAGTATTAAATAACTTAAATTAAAATATCTTCACTTTATTATCATTATACTATTTAATATAATTTGCTTTCAAATACAAATAATATGCAAATATTTTAACTTTTCTAATTATTAAAATTTTTCTAATATACAAAGGTATTATTGATAAAGAGAAAATGTCCGTGGCGTAGCCTCGGACGACTGTGGCCTGCTAGTGTTGTATACGAGGCTAAAGAAGTTTCACCTCAAAAACGAAAAAACAATTTTTTTTAACAAACTACAATAAATAAGATTTTGGAATAATGTCTAGGTTATAGTTTTAACAAAGATAATATACATAAAAATTTATAATATTTATAAAAAAATTGTATAAAATAAAAAAGAGTTCAAGAATTATCGCTGGCACGTTAAGTATAAAATAATCTTTTCCTCTTAAAGTTTATGGCTCTTTTGAATGTCAATAAAAGAGAGGTCAGCCATATAACAAGTTTTTTCATAAACATAATTTCTTCGAAACATAAAGAAACATAATTTAAAAGTTTTTTTACCCCAAGCCATGTTGAAAATTTCGTTGTTTATAATTTGAATATTTTTTATAATTATTATTATTTTATAACTTCCAACTGAAGCAAACTAATCTGGCAGTACACTCAAGAGCAATTCTCTCATTATAACTGTCGAGTTTTCAAGATAAAATAGGCTGAATTAAGATAAAAGCTTTTCTAGTATATTGCTACAATATCATTGACAAATAGCAACATAACTTATCTTTCATTTCTCAATCTAGACTTCTGATGGTAATTTTTAAATTTATATAATTTTGTTGGAAGCAATTATATTGTAAAATTTGTCAAAGCAAGTCATCACTTATCGCTGCAACGACTTTTGGATATGAAATTTTTTGTTGTATTCATGTTGAAAAATTATTATAAAAGCATAGAGTTGATGGATACCAAAGCATTACTTGCAATTTGCCGTTTAAGTAACTTAGTACTTTGACAATCTTCTCCACTCATCAAGAACAAAAAAAAAAAAATAGCCAGAATGGCACATTTTAAGTCAAACTCGCTAATAGTTGCACTACTTTTTATCGTTGTGGCTGAGAGTGGTATGAAATATTTAAATAATTTTCAAATTTCCTCCTTGTTATATATTTATTAAAATTTATTTGTTAAAATATTTCTTTATCCTTCCTAAAGCTCATTTCGAATACTGTAATCAAGGTGACTGGATTGAAGAATTTAGGGATTGTGGTGCTAATCACCAATCGCCAATAGAGTTGAACGTAAAAGATGTAAGTTGCATTCAAAAACTTTGTATTTTTGTATGAAAGGATACTTCGTAATGTTTATCTTTTGAAGCACATATAATTTTTGAAATTTTAATTCAACCAACTAAAACTCTTCTAAAGATATTCCAATAATATTCAACGCAGACTGTATCTCAAAGAAAGTACCTCAAATTGGTCTTGCAATCGAAATTGTTATTCACTTTTATATTTGACTTTGTTTTTCAAAGGTACGATATCTCGATAACTTGCCGGCGCTCAAATTCATTAATTATAATACGCCTTATGACATACCTGCAACGATACAAAATAATGGACACACTGTGACTATTCAGCTGGGCAGGGTTAGGGACTTACCGTATATCACTGGCGGTGCTTTATTCCCTCAAAGCAGATACGTATTAGATAATATCCACTTTCATTGGGGCTCATCGAATTCACACGGCTCAGAACATGTTATTAACGGTAAACGTTCCTCAATGGAAATGCACATATTGCATCGCAATAGCAGATATCAGACATTAGAAGAGGCAATCAATTATTTTGATGGACTGGCAGCAGTAGGTTTTTTGTTTGATGTGGTGAGTACAAGTTTTTACTTTATCATTATAATTTATGCTATAAAAATATTATATTCTGTGATTATATGGTTTGATTTTAAAAAATTGTATTTTTTTTTAACGTTTTGCAGTCAGAGACTTTCGAGTCAAGAGGTCTTGTAAGAGTTATCGACGCCTTACATCAAATGCAGCCAAGCAATTATAATGAAAGCATCAGTATTAGAAATTTCAAACTCAGTGAATTAATTGGCGATGTTAAGAATTATGATTTCTATACCTATTCTGGTTCATTGACAATTCCACCCTGTTCTGAGATTGTCAGGTGGCACGTGATGGACAGCGTAGTGAAAATGTCAAATTCGCAAATAGAGGCATTTCGTGCTCTGCGTGGAGTTGATGGTGCTAAGTTGGACAACAATTATCGCAATTTGCAGGTTAAGGGTAATCGTGAGATTCGAATGCACAAGAGTCGTCACTTTAATAGCATTGATTTCGGATCGCCGTTTACTGTAGAAGAACTACATTAGCAGTCTGATATTCTAAGATACTTTAACAATTATGTATGTAAACTACAGCCAGATCGCTTAGCTTTTCGCTTCGTTGTTATTAAAACAAGTAAGGTAACCCTAAAGTCGGTCTAGTCTTATTGTAAAACTTAAACCTAAAATTTAAATACATACAAAAGTAATAAACCACAAATTTTATATTTATTAAACAAAGTTTTAAAAGTTACTATCAGACCTTTTGCCCGAATAATAGGTAGAAGCATGCGCGTAGCGAAGGCAGGGCAGTGGAAGTCCGTTGCCTCCTCTGGGAGTGAGAAAAATAATTTGTTTAGTATTCAAGTAAACATGTCGATGATTGATGATCAGAAACCTTATGATTTGATAGGTTTCAAAGTGATAGTGACTGGTTCCAATTCTGCCACCAACATATGAAACAAAGAGGTCTCTTTTACATGGCGTTTTCATAAGCGGTGGTAAATTGACACGTCATAGATACCTTTGGACCTAATTAGTAGCCAGTCTCTAAAACACGGTACATAGGCAGGTTATTAACGAAATTGAATCAATGATTTTTAAGTTCATGTTTAGCAGAGTGTTTAGCAGAGAACGTTCTTGTTAAGTACTCGACTGAGCTGGGTTCAATCCCCGAAAACACCACGAAAAATTAAAAAAAAAAAGAAAAAAATTATGTGTAAAATTTTTTCTAGATTGCAAGCAAACTTATTTTAAAGGTTATAAATTATTAAACTAAAATTTTGTATACTTACACAGTCAGGATACGAACCCACGTACTCAACATAACAGTCTAGCATACTTTCACTGAGATATTGGTTACGTAGCAAAACGTATTTAAAAACTATTGATTCCACTTTGAGTTATATCGAACCTGTACTGTGATAGGTTTAAGGACGGGGTACGGTTTTGTAATTCTTTTTTAAAACCATTTTTTATTAAAATGCACAACATCTCAACAATATTGTGTCCAAAATTTGAAGTCGATCAGAGTAAAACTAACGGAGATATGAATTTTTAAGCGAATGTGCCTTGAACGTACAAATGTACACGTACAAAACTTTAAAGCGATTTTCCCCACAAGTTGTGTTTTCAAAGTACGTGTTCACTGCCATTTAGAAACTACTTCACCGATTCATTTCAAACTTCGACTCTCTTATTTAAATGATTGAATGCAGTCGTAACCGACTGACCTAACTATCGCCTAACCTAACCTAACCTAACCTAACTATCGCCGACTAGACCTTGTTTCAAATGGTATGGTCGAATGCAAGGCACCGATTGCTAAAAATCGCAATTATGTGCCATAGTTCAAGTGATTGGCCTTTTGTTTTAACACATGTTCTTTTTGGTCTATGCTCTTGTTTAAAAGAAGACATTAAAGCAAGCACAGCTGTAATTCTGTACGGTGCAACACTTCGACTGAGAGGCAAGATCTTCATTAATGAACAATTAGAACCAGAACGTCAGCTTTTCGTCGAAAAACTTTGAGAATATATGAGAAATGAAAAGCCCCGTACACATGCACGGACGTTTTCGTTCGAGTAGATAAAGTTTAAAAGCCGCTGTCCGACTACTTTTTCAAAATAAACGTAGATTGTTCTATACATCTTTATCCACTGAACGATTTAAGCCAGCCTTTGTTGAAACTTTTTTGTAATTTCAACCAACTTC
The DNA here is from genome assembly GCA_958299015.1 of Tetanocera ferruginea. Taxonomy (NCBI): domain Eukaryota; kingdom Metazoa; phylum Arthropoda; class Insecta; order Diptera; family Sciomyzidae; genus Tetanocera; species Tetanocera ferruginea. Next base: position 87,854,613 of record OY282642.1, on the reverse strand, counting down.
AGTGACAACCGCTGTATAAGCATCTGTTTAAGCTTCCCTTCATTTTCAGAATTTGTACAGAATACTTCTGTTGAAGTACTTTACTGAAAACACTTTGACAAAATAAATAAGTTATGCATTGAAATAATTTTATTTATTTTGTTTGTGAAAATTTTTATTTACAAACATTTAAATTAAACTCGTCTCTTTTATTTTCAACAAGGGTTATGGGCCCAGGAGACAATTTGTAGAGCTCCTTGTTATTATTAATTGTTCCTGCAGGATTCAAAATTCTTATTTTCTCTGAGGAATTTGAGAAATTGGAGGAGTCCAATTATGACGGCTGGAAAAGTCATATACGTAGCGTTCTAATACACGTAGATCTTTGGGGCTACGTATGTGGATCCATTGAAAAGCCAGCGGATGAAGTTCAATGTGCTGAGTGGACCAACAAGGATCAAAAGGCTCTTTCGACAATTTTACTGAGCATGAAGAGCATGTGTTACATCGAGGGACGCATGGATTCAGCTGGAGAAGAAATTTCAACCTCGTGGACCGGCAATGAAGGTTATGGTTTTCCGAAGAATTTTGGCTGCAAGAATGATCTCGGGCCAAAGTTTGTCCGATCACCTGGCGCAGTTCAATGACGTTGTTGAAAAACTTGTGGAGGTTGCCAATATCATTCCAGATGAGTTGCCAGAAATCATTTTGCTTAACAGTTTACCGGAGGATTTCGAAAGCTTTGTCGTCGCAATGGAATCGCGTGATGAATTATCCTCATTAGATGCGCTGAAGAATAAGTTGCAAGAAGAATATGAGCGATGAAGTGGGAAACTAGAAGCAGATAAGAATCACAATCAAGCATTTATGTCCACAGCTTATCAGGATAAACGTGGGAGCACGGTTAAGAAGAACTAGAAGGGTAGTGTCAATGGCAGGAGACAAGAGCTGAAATGCTTCAAGTGCGGGCAGGTAGGTCATTTTGCACGTGAGTGTTTAAAGAAGCGTAGGGGGAACAGTGCAATGTTGCATGGCATGCAGGTGAAGAGCTTGCGTCAAAATGCATGGATTTTTGACAGCGGATCAACGAGTCATATGTGTCGCAATGAAAGATGTTTATGGCCATGAAGAAGCATGTTGAGATAATCGATCTAGCAGCAAAGTTTACGATCAACTCCATAGGCATTGGGAATGTCGAGCTAAGAACCACAGCAGGCGAAGTTGTCTTGTTAGAGGAGGTTCTTTTAGTGCTAAAGTTGAAATTTAATTTCATTTCAATTAACAAAATCATAGATAAGAAGCAGATGGTAGTTTTCAAGAACAATACAGTGCAAGTTATGAATTATGAGAACGACGTAGTGCTTTCTGGAGTAAAAGAGGGCCAACTTTTTACATGTGACAGCAAGGAGCATACAGAAATTGAAGGCCATCTGAATGCTCAAAGGATGGCTGAATTAAACAAGAATGGGATGGTACGAGACATAAGCTGTAAGAACGCATCCCAAAATTTTTCTTGTGATACATGTCTTAAGGCGAAGATATGTGTGCAGCCATTTCCCAAAACAGCAAGTTATCGAAGCAAAGAAGTTCTTGAATTAGTGCACACTGATGTCTGCGGCCCCATGAGGGTTCTGTCCTGTGGAGGCGCTAAATATTTTGTTCTATTTATAGACGATTTTTTGAGGATGACCTTCGTATACTTTCTCAAGAACAAAGGAGAAGTATTCAACGCATATCAAAGTTTCGTTGCCATGGTTGAAAGACAGACGTCGAAGAAGTTGAAGATTCTGCGAAGCGACAATGGTCGAGAGTATTTGTCGTCAGAATTTGCGATTACCTTGGAAACATTGGGTATCAGGCGACAGTTTTCGGTGGAGTACATGCCGCAGCAAAATGGCGTGGCCGAACGTGCGAATAGAACGATTGTCGAGACGGCGCGTTGCATGTTAATTGGATCCGGATTGGATGAGGGTCTTTGGGCTGAAGCGATCGATACAGCAGTTTACTTAAGAAACCGATGCTATTCAAGATCGTTGGACGGAAAAACTCCTGTTGAGAAATACAGTGGTGTTAAAGCGACCGTTTTCCATTTGAAAATTTTTGGGTGTAAGGCTATAATACTGGATAAACGTCCTGGTAAGTCAAAGTTCCAGGCAAGAGGTGTCGAATGCGTTTTAAGGGGATATTGTGCGGAGTCCAAAGCATATCGACTGTTTATTACAAGGACTTAAACGATGCACAAGAGGCGCGATGTGAAGTTCATAAAAGATTCGGAGCAGAATATATCGCAGCGTTAGTACAACATATTTTTGCAGAAGTTCAAAGATGAAGAAACTGTACAAGAGTGCAAGGTCTTTGATGCAGGTGATTTGGTTAAAAACAATGAACTTGTGGAAGGAGCAGTAGTGACATCATCTGGATATGAAAGCTCGTGTGATCCTGTCCAAGACGAAGACAACTATAAAGTTTTGAGGTCAGGAAGAAGAATATTCAATTGTTTCTTGGAAGCTGAGACCGATAATCCTGTTTCGGTTAAGGATGTAATGGTAAGAAGTGATCGAGCGAATTGGTTAAATTCGATGAAAGCGGAATATATTAAACAAGACATGGGTTTTAGTTGAAAAACCAGAGAACGTTTCTGTCGTAAAATGCAAGTGGGTTTTGACGATAAAAAGGGATAAAAATTGGCGTCTCGAGAAGTACAAATCCAGGTTAGTAGCGAAAGGATGCAGCCAAAAATACGGGATAAACTACACGGAAACTTTTTCCCCGGTCACTCGTTACTCAACAATAAGAATTATATTGGCATTGGGTGTGGAGTTAAAAATGTTCATACATCAGCTTGATGTGACGATAGCATACTTGAACGGTGATCTTGATGCGGAAATCTACATGGAGCTGCCTGAAGGTTTTGTAGATGAGAGATATTCAAACAAGGTTTGCAAACTGCAAAAGTCGCTTTACGAGCTGAAGCAGTCCGGACGCAAGTGGAACGAAAAATTGAATGGAATTCTTAAAGAAATTGGTTTCATTCGAAGCAATGGGGACCATTGCGCTTACACAAAGAATTCTTCTGACGGGTATGTAATAATTGTCGTTTATGTGGTCCAGTGAATTATTTTGTGGGGATGGAAGTGAAAAGAAAGTAATCCACTGGTCCATTGAAGTTATCACAGAGAAAAATTTTTGCAGAGTTGCTCGAAGAACACAACATGAAGGATTGTAAGAAATGCAGCACTCCTTTGGATTCTGGCATGCAGTTGAAAAATTGTGAGGATTGTACGAGCTGTGAGAAATTGGATGTCACCAAATATCAATCGTTGATTGGATCATTAATGTACATCGGAATATGTTCGCGACTGGACATTTTGCACTCCGTCAGCAAATTGGCTCAGGTCAATAAGAATCCACACCAGGAACACTAAGCTGGAGATAAGCACATTTTGAGGTATTTGTCTAATACTTTAGATTTTGCTCTTCATTACAGACCAACGGGTAAGCCACTTGTGGGTTTTTCTGATTCTGATTGGGCTGGTAGCGGCGATGATCGGAAGTCATATACCGGTTTTGTTCTCATGTTAGCTGGAGCAGCAATCAGTTTCGATTCGAAAAAGCAGCCAACTGTAGCATTAAGCAGCACAGAAGCGGAATATATGGCTATTTCAACGGCAATAAAGGAAGGCATATATCTTCAAAGTTTGATTCAAGAACTTGGTTTTGAACAGATGGTGAAAAATTCAACACCTTTGTTCAGAGACAATATTGGCTCTCAACAACTTGTCAGAAATCCAGTCTTTCTTATCCATGGGTACACCATGTTCAAGAGGTCTATCAGAAAGGACATATTGATTTAAAGTATGTACCATCTTCGGAGAATACCGCAGATATCTTGACCAAAATTTTACAGAAGTCAAAGCATAAGCAACTTTACCTCTAGCTTGGAATTGAAGAGCGTTTTCATTAAGGGCAGGTGTTGAAGTACTTTACTGAAAACACTTTGACAATATAAATTAGTTGTTCGTTGAAATAATTTTATTTATTTTGTTTGTGAACATTTTTATTATACCCTAAACCTGAAAGGTCAGGGTATATTAACTTTGTGCAAACGTTTTTAACGCATAGAACGAAGCGAGTCCGGTATAGAAAAGTATATATATTCTTGATCAGCGTCACCACGTGAGTCGAGCTATCTATGTCCGTCCGTCCGTCCGTCCGTCCGTCTGTGTGTTGTCCGTATACACAGGATAAAAAGAAGGAGTTGAGATAATTGGATGAAACTTGGTACACATGGTCACATGCACCCAAGGCTCTGCACTATTGAATATTTTTGGAATCCGCCCACGGACACGCCTACCTTCCATACAACACAAAAATTGAAAGCTGCATAAATAAACTCATATTTACCCTACATCAATAAAATTTAGTGTGTGTGTGTTTTGTATTATAACAAAGATGTCTTCGAAAAATGAGTGTCGTCTAACCACGGACACGCCCACCTCCCATACAACTCCAAAATTGAAAACGCAATAAATAAGCCTCTGTTTAGCCTATAGAAATAAAATTTGGCACGTGTATTTTTCATAACACAACAAAGATGGTTTGGAAAAATGGACATCGTCCGCCTACGGACACGCCTACCTCCCATACAACGCAAAAATTGAAAACTGCATAACTCAGCTCATAATCAGCCTACAACAATTAAATTTGATAGGTGTGTGTTTTATACAAACACAAAGCTGTTTTCGAAAAATGGACGACATCCGCTCACGGACACGCCCACCTCCCATACAACCCAAAAATTGAAAACGCAATAAATAAGCCTCTGTTTAACCTACAGAGCTTAAATTAGGCACGTATGTTTTTTAAGACAAGACAAAGATGGTTTTGAAAAATGAACGTCATCCGCCTACGGACACGCCTACCTCCCATACAACCCAAAAAGTTTAAAACTCAATAAATAAGATTATGCTTGTCATAGAGAAATTAAATTTGGTATGTATGTATTTTATGCCAAAACTAAGCTGTGTTCAAAAATTGGGAGTAGTCCGTCCATGAACACGCCCACCTCCCATAGCGAAAGCACAATAAAGGCATTAACTGTGAGCTACAGGAATAAAACTTGGTATGAGTAAATTTTTCATCAACATTTAAATGCATATAAAATATAGGCTTCATCCGCCCACGGACACGCCCATTTACAATTGAATTTTTTTTTTGTTTTTGAGAGTGGGTTTAGGGTATTTCATAGTCGGCCTAGACCGACTTTAGACTTTCTTTACTTGTTTTTCATTCGCTTCAAATATTCTGTTCAACAAACATTTAAATTAAACTCGTCTCTTTTATTTACAACAACTTCATCTGCTTCAAATACGTCTATACCAGCTCAACACGATATATGAGCAACATCCAGTTATTATAGTATGCCTTCAAATTCTTGGACCTATTATGTTAGGAAAATAGTTCAATTCGTGGCTCATCATCAAGATTGGAGCCACTCAAACGAGGCTACTATAGCAACTCCTCGCACATAGATTTTTTAACGCTGATAGCGTGCTTGTCACACGAAGACGAATGAAAACAAAAAGGAGAGCAAGAAGATATTTAACCCTCTAACCAGTAAGACCGTCTATAGACCGGTAAGACTGTCTATAGACGGTCTTTGAGTTTTGTGCTCCAGTTTTATATAAGAATTATTTTTTTCAAAACCGTTAGAAAAGTGCTTTGTTTCACATATAAGTATATCAAAGAACGCTGTCTGATCAGTCGTTGGTGAGCTTTCATCAGTTAAATGCGAAAAGTCGGCAATCTACAGCGTTAATTTCTTTGTAAATTTTTGTTTTGCTTATTACAAAAAAAACATATTTGGAATAAAGTGGTTAGATTGGCAATTTTACGGTAAGTAGTTCACATATTATACTTGTGTTTTGTGTTCCCTCTTCTTTCAGTTTTGTCTCACCTTTTGTTATTTTCTTTTCATTTTTATTTGATTGTTTTTGCGAAAGATAGTACTAATCGTACTAATCGGAGTTATACAAAACAGATCAATTTGGGTGCAATGTCTTATTGCTCGAGTTCTTGAATTCTGTTGAGAGCGCAGATGAAATTTTTAATAGTGATCAAAGTGTCGCTGATCCAGATTATGTTTTTGATAATATTGCGCCCGACACATTGTCGATCATTTTCCAGATAGAACTTTTCACTTTTGGGTAGATAAAAAAACAAAAAAAAAGTGCAAACATTGCGAAAAGTTTGAAACACAAGTCGTTTGTTCAAAACGCGACCTACATATCTGTGTCGACAAGGAATAACGTCTAAAGTCGAGTAAAAACAGAGTGAGGTTATTACTTTCATTGTGTTTTTTCGCTACGAAATACACTAATACGCAAATTTTTATGGTTGTTCCTTGAAAATTAAATGTTTGAGGCCATCAAATCTAAACAGCAAAAGTCAGGGTTCCCTGATATAAGGTAGTAATTTTAACCTTGAAAATGCCCTTCTGAAATTTTGATAATGAGTTTAGCTGTTATTCCTTGTCGACCGTGGTGGTGGTGACCGTGGCATGCTGGTTAAGTGTGTGGCTTTGCATGCTCGGAGCCCGGGTTCGATCCCCAGCCGTGGCGAAAAGTTTTTTCAATAAAAAATTTTTCAGATCGGTCACCACCTCTCTGCAGACAATGGCAAACCTCAGAGAGTAAATAATGCCATGTAAAGCTTCTTGAGAACATGAGCCGTTCGGAGTCGGCATAAAACATGTAGGTCCAGTTCTCGGTCAATTGTGTGCAAAAATTTAATAACACACACAACACAATCGATCCTAAGAAGCTCGGTCAAAGTCCTTTCAAGGGCTGAAATGGCCAATTTGTTTTTTGTTTTTTTTTTTTTTTTCCTTGTCGACACAGATATATGCGGTCAAATTGATAAAAATTGTTTCTGGGAATTCCATCATAGAAAATAATATATTTTATTATTGTTTTGTAGATAAAACTTACCTGTGATGTTTTTTAATTGCAAACCGGCAAGACCGTCCAGAGATGGTTTTCAATATTTTTCACCTGGCGTTCGTTCAGCAAGTTTGTTTTACCTGAAAACTTAAACTTTAGGGTATTTTAACTATATGTCGAACAATTGGTTCGTGTGTTGTTTTGTTGTGGAAGCCATGTGGACTCTTAAAGCCAAAGCCTGGTTTGATTTTCATTATTTGCAGTCTGCAACAGAAAAATCAAACGTCGAGTCGTGGTTTGCCAAATTTAAACGAGACGAAATGAGCAACGAAAACGATGCAAGTGGACGCCCAACCAAAGCTGTTATGGACAAAAACATAAAAAAGTGCATAAAATAATTATAAATAATCTTAAATTGAAGTTGTTCGAGACAGCTTTGAAAATTTTTACGATATCAAAAGAGCATGTTGGACATATCGTGCATGAATATTTGAAAATGCGAAAGCTGTGTACAAAATGGGTGCCGCGCGAACTCACAATCGATCAAAAGCTACAACGTGTCTTTGCTTCGGGGCAATGTTTTCAGATATTCAACCGCAATAATAACGAATTTTTCCATCGATATTTGACAATGGTTGAAAGACGGCTCCATCACTATATTGCGGAGTACAATCGACAGTCAGCGGTACGCACTAGACGTGATGAACCGAATCACGTCTGGTATTCGATTTGGTGCCGTTTTGAGTCAACCAAGTTTTTATTATTTAATAAATCATTTGCAGTAAGTTATTTTCTAGCTAAGCCGATTCCCAAACTTTTTCAGTGAATTGTGTACGATCGTGTTAAAATTCACTGTGGGGAAGTCATAAAAACTCGTCAAAATGTTTTTGATAATGAAATTTCCACTGTGTCTAATCTAATCTTCTTGATTTTACAACATTTTGCTTAAATTCAATGGAAGCTGGAAACTAGGTCGAGACTCTATTTACACTGCCTTCAATAAAGCGTTTGATAAATTAGCTCATGATTTAATTTTATTCAAACTAAAGTTAATGTGATTTCCCTTATATTTTGTAAGCTAGATAAAATCGTCTTTGACTTAGCGATCTTATCAAATACGATAGCGAGGAGTGTTGACTACTGAATTTATTGCTGAATCAGGTGTTTCTTAAGGTACCTTGGTTCACTTCTGTTTATTTCAGCAATTAATGACGTCACTTTCTTACTTACTTACTTACTTACCTAGACAGCGAATTTGCGCCAGTTTCTTTTGACGTGCACTTGCTGGCGCCAGTTGGAAACTCCAGGCATCGTCAGGTTATTCGATGCTGGTCTTTCCAACGAAGATGCAGTCTTTATCGACTGCGTTGGCTGCCGCTGGGTACCGAATAAAATAATTTTTTCGATGGAGCATCGTCGTTTATTCTCTCCACGTGACCTAGCCAGCGAAGCCGCTCTATTTTAATACGCTTTCAATACGGCACCATACCGTGGTGCCATCGTTTCGGTACTCGTCATTGACGCAGATTGGAGCATGGATCTTGGGAAAAATTTTTCTCTGGAACGCTCCTAAAGTCCTTTCATCTTTTCAAAGTACTGCTCAACATCGAGGTTTGTGATACGTATAGTAGGACGGGCATGATTATTGACTTTTAGTGCTCTGCTTCTCAATTGCCTACTGAGTTCAAAGTAACATCTTTTGGCAAGAGTTATCCTTCGTTTAATCTCAATACTGATATCGTTGGAGGAGTTAATACTAGATCACAGGTAAACAAAGTCCTTAACTACCTCAAAGGAGGTGTTGTCAACAGTAACGTGGTTTCCAAGACGCTGGGACTGTTTGTTTGTTGACACAAAAAAATTCGTTTTATCTGCGTTTGCTGCAAGACTCATTCGACTCGACTCTTTTTCTAGCCTGGAGAATGCTGCACTGACTTTGCGCGTATTTTGGCCAATGATGTCAATATCATTAGCATATGCCAGCAGCATAGCACTCTTATAGAAAATGGTGCCGCTGCATCTCAGGTCAGCAGCTCGGATGATCTTCTCTATGATTATATTAAAGAAGTCGCACGATAAGGAATCACCTTGTCTGAAACTTCGCTTGGTATCGAACGGAAGGGAGAGGTCCTTCCCGATTTTCACTGCACTGCTGGTGTTCTTCAGTATCATCCCGAATAGACATATGAACTTTGCAGGAATTCCAAATTCAGACTTGATGGAGTATACGTGACTCCTTATTGGACTGTCAAAGGCGGCTTTTAAAACGACAAAAAGAAAATGGTGTGCGCCGATTTGATTTTCGAAGGTCCAAGATATGTCGAAGCGTAAAGATCTGGTCGATGATGGACTTTCCAGGTCTGATGCCACACTGATAACGTCCAATCAGTTGATTGACGATGGGCTTCAATCTTTCACACTATACTCTCGTTAGGACCTTATATTGTGGGATCAAATTGTTGGACCACCTTTCTTGTGGATTTGACAGAGAAAATCATATGGAATGCATTTTTACGAACATATTCTGCATAGAAGTCTGTGAATGCATTTAAACCGAGTTTCGCCTTCGATTTGAAACAGCTCAGCTGGTTAGTCATCGGCTTCTGCGGCTTTGTTGTTTTTAAGCCGAGCTATAGCTGTTAAGACCTCGTTATTAAGACGCTGTTAAGACCTCGGCAGCGAAACTTCAACGCTGACATCCATAATAAGGGTTTCCGGGATATTATCTCTATTGCGGAATCGTTTTCAGAGTCATCATTTAAAAGACTAGAGAAATGCTCTCTCTATAACATTTGTGTACTCTAGGTATCTGTTACTAGATTTCCGTTTTCATACCTGCAGGAAGAAGCTCCGATCTTGAAATCATCGGTCAGGCGTCTTATCTTTTCGAATATTTTTCGAGGAGCGCTTTCCTGAAGCAGGAGTGAGAGTCGAGTAGCGAGGGCTTTGGCAGTCCATTTTGACTGCAGCTTATCGACGTTAAGCTTTCTCTGTGTAGGATTGCGAGCATTTTTAGCTGCGTTCAGACGTGTGCGGATCTTCGCTGCGGCAAGACAGTGATCAGAGTCTATGTTGGCACCGCGCATCGTACGTACGTGTAGTACACTGGAAGAGTGCCTTCCATCAATCAAAACGTAATCAATTTGGTTGCGTGTTTTTGATCAGGGGACAGCCAGGTGGCCTTTTGAATATTGATATGCTTGGATCTAGTACTACTAATGGCCATGGTCGAAGCCAATCAACCTCATTCTGTTATCGGATGTGTTGTCGTGGAGGCTGAACTATCCAACTGTTGGACCAAATATGTTTTCCTTACCCACCTTGGCGTTGAAGTCACCAAACAAGATTTTAATGTTATGGGACAGCGCTCGTATGCTCGTATACGAATCGGCAGGTATTTTAACTTATTTAGGTATATTAACTTTAGGTCTCGGCCAAGACGAGACTTACAATAGTTCTTATTAATAAATTTATTTTAAGAAATCTTTTAAATATTTAAAAACTGAATAATATCTTTATAATTAATAGGCTAAGGTTTTTTTGTGACTTCAACTCCTTCCAGACCAATGAACCGATTTTATCGATTCAGATGTCATTAAATAAGGTTTAGGCTGTTAATGTGCAAACCACTTTTAAAAATTGTAATTTCGCTTCAGGGGGTTCCCAACCTTTTAAAACAGAAATAAAATTTTTGTACAAAAATCCGCTATTAAATCGATTTGAAATTTAGTTTGAGAAAAGCTTATGAATTGGTCGAATTTGAATTTTTTTCAAAATAGAAAATTTTTAACCAAAATTCTCTTTTATGCATTCCTCAAATGTCAATTGTCCGAAAAATACAGTTCCAAAATCAAAAATTCCACTTTACGAGCAAACAACTCAGTCAAATTTCAACGGTTTTCAATTTTTTCTGTTTTTCTAAATAATTGTTTAATTTTCTTTGAAATCTGTTCGCAATTATGGTAATTATCTTGCCAAATGTATTTTTAATGAATTTTCTTAATATTATCTTTAGTTGTTTAACGTGTATTTTTATCAAACGCCAAGACAGAGAAAAAACTCTCTGAAATTTAAAGTTATATATTTGGAAGCGAATATCTCTGCCACTTTTTAAAAATTTCATGTATTTTTTTTTTTATTTATTTGCAATTACTTGACTTAAAAATAATTACAAGGTTTTTACCGTTGCTTTTTTATTTATATTTTAATCATTGCCTTTAAAAAGAGTCCAATAAAATGAATGTTTTCTCAAAAAATGTATTAAAAATTGTTTTTGTTGTAAAAATAAAAAAATTTAAAATTGACATTTTTGATTTTTTTTCATTGTATGTAGTTTATTTAAAATGAATTTGTGTTTGTGTAACAGAAAAATTAATAAATGGTATTTTGGATCGAAAAACCTAGGCCCTATGATTTTTTTATCGAACATTTTTTTTTAAAAAAGTTGTGATTATATTTTTTAAATCTTCAAAAAGCTTCAAAAATAATATACATGAAGAAAATTTCATTAAAGCTACTACCAACTAAAAGTTATAGCCACGAATCTGTTTTAATCATCCTGCCTATCTATATATAGATGCATTACTTGCATTACAAAACAATCTCCGACTTATGCTAAATTTGAACAAATAGCAGAGATGGCTCTGTTAGTTTTCGACACAATTGTCGACAAAATTCAGGCAAAATTCACACAAAATTCACAAAATATTTATTTTTTTCTCTTATCTTTGAAAACATTTCAATGTAAAATTTCCAAAGTCCATGTCACACAACTAAACGACTCGCCTCATTTTACGCTCTCATTATCCTCTGACAGAAGCCGTAACACTTCATGTCTGCATATTTCACACCTGTCTCCCGGAGGTGCTGTAAATGAACCAATTATAACAGACAAATTTGCAAAGTGCATCCTACACAACCAACACATGATGCTCGAGGAGGGATAAAAAAAAAAAACAAAACATTAAATATTAAACAAAAACCATGCAGCAATATAATTTCAAACCAAAAGGAAAATAACACAAATGTATATAAACATTACTGTACTGAAAAGTTTCACTCATTAACACATACCAACCCATACTGAGGTGGTTAGTACCTCAGGGTAACATATATTTTTTGTCAGGTGTGCCCATTATATGCGCTCATATGCTGTGCCACTAGCAGGCAACAAGAATAACAACAAAAAGCACTGAGTATACTATAAACTGGCTTAAAGCATAAAGGGCTTTCATCTTTACCAGAACCACAACATCAGGCAAACTAAAAGCAACGGGAAACAACTAAAAGCAACAAAAAGTATCCTTTAATTTCATGCTGAAATCTTATAGAAGAGAGTGTTTTGTTTTTGATTTCGTTTTTTGCCGTAGTCATCATCAGCATCATCATCATCATCATTATCATCATCATTATCATCATCATCTGCCTGTGCCTTAAACCTCATTATCAGCCTTTTTTTTACTGCCCTGCCGTCTATGTTGAATACTGCAACTCTTGGTTAACAACACCTCACCACAGTCGCCATTAATGTGTTTCCTGCTTGGTCTGACATTTTGTAAATACAAACACAACGTATGCGGTGTTAAATAAATACAACTTGGTACCAGTACCTTCAATGTATGTCTTCTACCGTATGGTTGGTATGGTTCAACAAATACCACAACAGTTTGTTTTTGTGTTTATTTGCGTAACACCTTCTTTTTATCGTAAAATAATTTCTTGCTCTCAGTTGAGGTTTCTTGTCCAATAAAGTTATCTTTCCTCTTTACATTTTGTACCCTTGGTCTAGATATAAACTGGAGGATTCTATTTACTGGTAAATAATTGAATGTGAAATATTGATTCCACGTCTTTCTTATCAGCCCAAATCGAAGTTATTTAGCTATTAAATTTTGATATACTGAGGGATTGTGATGGCCCTGAACTAACTATACTTAGCAGAACGATTATGATGATGTTGAGTCAGGCATATGTTAACCCTTATTCTGGTTTTTATATGTGCTTCTTTTTTTTGTGCTTATATGATTAAATATACATTGATATAAAATAAATATATATCGTACCAAAGAATAGCTTATAAAAGGATATTGCAAGAGAATTTGCTAATGGTTTTTGCTTAACATATGCATTAAAATAATGAACCTATTTGATGGAGCATCATACTTAATCCTTACTTGACACACTTCGCGGAATGAAACACTTGACACACCGGAGCTGGATTCCTCTCAAGGGTAAGAAATTGTCATAGAAAATTGACTATTCAATGTTTTCACTTAGCAATTTTTTCAAAAATTCTTAAGAACGTAATTCGTTTAGTTAGTTCCTCTGTATATAGGTTAAGTAAACAATGATTAAAACTAAGTATGTGTGATTAAAACTTTAGTTATGTACTTCAGTTCTTTAAATTAGGAAAGAATTGGCCTAAGTTGGTTAGCAGCCAGTGTGTCAAGCAGTGGCGTACCGAGAGGCTAAGCCGCCCGGTGCGGATTCCAAATTTGCCGCCCCTCTCATATGCAATAAAAAAAAAATCTTTGATATTTATATAGGGTTTTGTATGCATAGTTTTCACTTTAGAATTTGGTCTTTCATTGTTCTCAATTATATAAAAAAAATTCTAATATACATATCATCAACCTATTTCTAATACGACGCAAGTTTGGAAAAAATGGAGCAAAACGCGCGCATGAGTCTATTTTTGCTCTCATTTCTTCCGTGGTTTTGTTGTTCTATCTATGTTTAAAAATCTAGAGCAAAAAGTCTACGAGAAACTTCAATCCATTTTTGCCTATCTCATTTCTAAACACTAATATTAAAAAAAAAAATACAACAAGTAACTTGAAATGCCTTGATTAGATTAAAATGGGTTACAACAAAACCAAGTTACTTCAGTACTTTTCAGCACATTACTTAAACGAAGTTAAATTTTATGCGAAAAAATTCACTTCAAAATACCGCAATCGAAAAATTATTTCAAAAATTTATTGAACATTTTTTCTTAGTCACATCTTCTTCTTCAAACGTATCGAATATAATCAAAAACAGCGTACAATGTCGTCACTTGAAAAAAAATTTCGATTTAATTGAAAATTTGAAAGTCATAATCTATCAAAAATTATATGATAAGTTCCTTGAATTTTTTTTTGGAAATTATTACAAAAATATAAGTATACTCTCCAGTGATTTTTGCGTTAATAACGGAGAAAGTAAAATTGATTTTAGTCCTGCATCGTCGTACTATGATCCTGATTTTGATCCACAAATGAAAAAAGGTGACGAAGAAGAGCTCATGGACAATCATTTCATGGATACTCGATCTGAAGGTTCTCAAACAATCTTTTCCAATCGTACTACAAAGGATTCTCAAACATTCGTTTTCAATCGTGCTACAAAGAAAAGATTATTGCATCCAGCATACAGCAATTGCCGAAAAAAATGAAATGCAAAATTTTCGAAAAGGATTATTGTAATTTTTTATAAAACTTCCATCAAAACCGATGCAAAATTTTTTTGAATGCACATTAGTTCATCAAAAAGATCTTCTGAAATTTTCAAATATGTACAATTAAAGGAAATCGTGAAAAACCCATCTAAAAAGAAGGATATTATAGATAAATTAATTCCTTTAATACATGATAACACAAAAATTAATTTTTGGGAAGATTTTAAGGAATGTGCAGATTCTAAGGATCTTTCTATTGGTTTTACAAGCCATGAGTAAATACCAACATTCATGAATTTATTTATATGTTCCATTAATTTTGTTAAAAATAGTATCAAAAGATTTTTTATTGAGTTTAATGAATAGATTTATATATAATCTATTCATTGTGTGTATTATTAAATTTATGCACACAATTGACCGAGAACTGGACCTACATGTTTTATGCCGACTCCGAACGGCTCATGTTCTCAAGAAGCTTTACATGGCATTATTTACTCTCTGAGGTTTGCCATTGTCTGCAGAGAGGTGGTGACCGATCAGAAAAATTTTTTATTGAAAAACTTTTCGCCACGGCTGGGGATCGAACCCGGGCTCCGAGCATGCTAAGCCACACACTTAACCTGCATGCCACGGTCACCAACCAATAATAATAAGATACTTAATTAAAATTGTAACAAATGTTCAACTTATTTTCTAAACAATTGTGTTTTAATTGATATTATACAACAAAACCAAGCAACTTTAAAGTTACTTGATTTTGAAAAAACAGCAACGAATAAAGTGTTCTAAGAAACATATAAATGTTTTATTTGCTTTTAAGTAACTTCATAGTTGCCTGGTTTTGTGAAAAAACAAAAATCTTGTTTATATGAAATGAAAAAATATATGACAAAAATTTTCTCAGTATCTTAAGTTCGACTGAATTGTTAAAAAACTGCAACGCAAAATAAATTGGCTAGCACAAGTTTCAAAAATTTCGAAACTTAACTCTTAACTCTTCAATAATTTAACTCTTCAATAATTTGAAAAAACTTAAAAATCTTATATACGGAAAGATTATATCCTATAACACAATACCTCAATTTCTCACAATTTTCAAAAAACAAGTTACTTGGTTTTGTTATATCACGGGAGAATTCTATATTTACTAAAATATAAATATGATATATTGACACCTGAACAAGTATTTTTTAAGGAGTAACCTGGCATAATAAAATTTTGTCATTGCATACACACTATACTTATACCCTACAGTTGAAAATAAAATTTATTTATGATATATAAAGTGGTGAACAAAACATATGAAATTAAAAGCGCCATGAATTTTTTAAAAAAATTCCATCAGCAGTATATGTGATAAAAACAATAAAAAATTTTTTTGCGTAATATTTTTCCGAAAAATATATTTGTAATTTTTCAAAATTATATCTATTTTTATTGAACTTATACACATTTTTAAACATTAAAATAAACAAAATTTTGAAGGCGTCAGGTCCCCTTAAACGTTAATAATCGCTATTATTCCAAATGTTGACTTACGCCATATTAGAATTAGGCCAACGATAAAAAAGTTTATTCCTTAATGACACCGAAAAGGAAATTTATACAAATACAATTTTTTTTTATAATATTTTATTAAATTATTATTTTTCTTGTTTTTTTATTAGCAAAATCGGTAATTACATTTAGGGTGCTCACAGTTCTGTATTATCTGCTCTGTTTACTTTGCCGTTTATTAACTTTAGAACATTTTAGCACGTGTTAACTTTGATTGTTTTTGTTTTAAGTACAAACTTGAGATCCCAGTTGTTGCTAAAGTTATCTCATAATTCTTCCTTTCCGTTCATTCGAGGCATGTTTATGAACAAATTTCAAATTTTTGAAAACTATTTTTGCAATTTAGCTCCAAAACACAAAAAAAGGTGCTCACAGTTCGATCTAAATATCTTTCTAAAGTTGTCAGGTGTTAACTTTAGAAGCAAACTGTGAATTCCCTAATTGTCAAAGTCTATTTCATTACTTTACTTGTATTCTATAGATAATATGGCAAGATTTTGTAGGCGAGAAGTACTCATTGTAGTTCTAATGTAGGTTTTTATGAATAAAAGCTTAGAATAAAGCTTAAAAGTATAACAATGTTTGGAACTGCGTTTTCTAGACTTAATTTAAAAATAAATTTTAAAAGTTCAAGTGGACCTTTCATACAAGAATCAGTTTCTTTGTGAGCTATAGAAACAATATGCTGAAGTATTTTTCTCTCAACGAGAAACTCTTCATTGTCAATTTCTTCGTGACAGAATTCATTCAGTTTACATTCCAACTTATCATTCAGGTGAATCAAAGGAGTAAGAATTGCGAATTTTTCAGCAAGAGCATGAAGCTGCTGAAACCTTGTGGTCATTTCTCAAAATCAGTTCTTGAAAATTAATAATTAAATTATTAAATTAGAAAATGACCTAAATCAGTTTAGACCACGCCTAACTCCTCTCCAAAGTGATTTTATTAAAACAGTGAAATCCCTTAAAAAATCAAAAAACATTATAAAAGATACGACTTAAAATTATACGCATAAGTCTTATTTCTTAGTATGCACTCTGAACTTACAATTCGCCATAATCAAACGAAAATTCCGCCTTTCTCCCACACTCAACACATCAAAGCACAAAACAGCTATTTTTACCAAATATACCTAAGTTGAAAAACGTTATTCTGTTAAACCACTTTTCTACTGGGCATTTCCACTGACAAGTTAAAGCACTTAAAAACTCAAAAAACTTTGAGTTACTCGAAAACACCAGTTATTCAATGCTTGTTTCAAGTCGCAGCCGAGTTATTCGAAAATTCAACTACTCGCACATGCCTAAATATTATGTCTTTTTTTATTTCTTTGGCAACTAATTTTGAGACTCGAAAAACGATTTTACATTTTGGTTGTGCTCAATACGAAGCTCATAAATATAGTTACATTTACTGTGGTGGCCAAATTTATTCATTAAGTTTAGTTCTTTCTTTTGTTTGTACACCTTAAAATGATAATGTACACATATTTATTTTGTAAAAGGCTTTATTTAGCTTCAGTGCCGCCCCTAAACTAGTGCCGCCCGGGGCGGACCGCCCCCCCCGCCCCCCCCACGGTACGCGGCTGGTGTCAAGTAAGGTTAAAGGATGTGTATAATAGCCAGAAGATAAGCGTGCATAAGACTAACTTAAGATGCTATGACTTCCGACTGAGGATAATGAGAGCAAAATGCGTCATTAGCATCTTAAACAACAGGGACATTATATTTTATTTTGTAGTGGTTTGCAATATTCACGATAAGAGTAAAGAAACAATTTTTTTTTAATTTATACTAATTTTAATTGAAAACTAAAAAAACACACACCATCTTTCAACGTAAATAGTCATATTTATTTGCAAATGATTTCGGTGCATTGATTATTACAGTCAGTTATTACAAATCTGAAAAAGCTGATGTTAAAATTGAAATCGTTTCCTTCCGAACTTATTATTAAACTTTTTTAAAACAAGTAAGGAAAGTCTTAAAACCGTCTAGTCCGACTATGGAATACCCTAAACCTCCATTAATATTTATATATATATTAAAATAGTAAAATAAATAGACATAACTTCCTATCAAAATCCATGTATTCCCAATACCTATCGAATTATACAGGTTTAACTAATGTGGTTTGTATGGTATGTGGGCATGTTGGTGAGCAGACCACGCCCATTTTTTTTGAGCACCTCAGTTTTGATATAAAATGCTCCTCTGCCATGTTTGATCTCGATAGATAAAATATGAACCTTTAAAGTGTTTTTGATATTGTGGATTGTATGGAAGGTGGGTGTTAGAGTGGGTCGGCCTGTATGAAAAAAAAAGTTTGAAAAACCACCTATTTTAAAGAAGCATTCCGAAAAAATAAAAAAAATTTTTTTTGGACCACAGCCAAAATGGTATTTTTTGCATAACTTAACATGTCACATCTTAAAAAATTATATGTCGTTGAACAGAGCTTAATGAGCACTACATTGTCTAATTAGAACATTTTGACTTTTTAGGTCTTATTCAACTATGAAGCCCCATTAACCTGATTAACAAAACCCCCCTCCCCCTTTTATTTTTTTTTCACCATATAATTACACTCCTTCAAATTTAACTTTTATCCGCTTTGTGGTGACCGTGGCATGCAGGTTAAGTGTGTGGCTTAACACGCTCGGAGCCCGAGTTCGATCCTTAGTCGCGGCAAAATTGTTTGCCAATTTGTTTTTATACCCTAAACCTGAAAGGTCAGGGTATATTAACTTTGTGCAAACATTTGTAACGCATAGAACGAAGCGAGTCCGGTATAGAAAAGTATATATATATATTCTTGATCAGAGTCACCTCGTGAGTCGAGCTATCCATGATCGTCCGTCCGTTCGTCTGTGTGTTGTCCGTAAACACAGCATAAGAAGAAGGAGATTAGATAATTGAATGAAACACGGTACACGTAGCCGCATAGACCCAAGGATCTGCACTATTGAATATTTTTGGAATCCGTCCACGGACACGCCTACTTCTCATATAACGCAAAAATTGAAAACTGCATAACTCAGGTCATAACTACCCTACAACAAAAAAAATTAGTATGTATGTGTTTTGTATCAACACAAAGATGTATTCGAAAAAACGGTGTCATCCAATAACGGACACGCCTACCCCCCATACAACCCAAAAAGTTTAAAACTCAACAAATCGGGTTATGTTTGTTATAGAGAGATAAAATTTGGTATGTATGAATTTTATACCAAAACTAAGGTGTGTTAAAAAATTGGGAGTAATCCATCCATGAACACGCCCACCTCCCATAGTGAAAGCACAATAAAGGCATTAACTGTTAGCTACAGGAATAAAACTTGGTATGTGTTAATTTTTCATCAACATTTAAATGCATATTAAATATGGGCTTCATCCGCCGACGGACACGCCCATTTTCAATACTATAATTTTTTTGTTGAAAAAGTAGGTTTAGGTTATTTCATAGTCGGCCAAGACCGACTTTAGACTTTCTTTACTTGTTTTTAAAATACATCTTTGGATTGTTATCAAAAACATACATACTAAATTTTATCTCCGTAAGCTTAACAGAAGCTTATTTACTGAGTTTTCAATTTTAGGGTTATATTGGAGATGGGCGTGTCCGTGGGCAGATGCATCCATTTTTCGAAAACATTTTTTTTGATATTGAATACGTACCAAATTTTTTTGTAGGAAAATAACTATGAACTTATTTATGTAGTTTTAAATTTTTGCGATGTATGGGAGGTCGGTGTGTCCATGGGCGGATGACGTCCACTTTTAAAAAAGTATTTGGTGGGTTATTAAAAACATACATTTATCCAAATTTTATCTCTGTAGGATTAACAGAAGCTTTTTAATTGAGTCTTCAATTTAATTTTGGGTTGAATGGGAGGTGGGCGCGTTCATAAGCGGATCACGTCCATTTTTTGTGTGTGTCCGTCTGCCCGTTTGTGTGTTGTCCGTTTGGATGAAAGTAAGTACACGTGGTTACATGGATCGAAGAACCTGTTTTATTGAATATTTTTCGAATTCACCCACGAACACGCCTACCTCCCATACAACGCAAAATTGAAAATTGCATAAATAAATCTCATAGTTAACCTACAACAATGTTTGCGAAAAATGGATGTTATCCGCCCACGGATAGCACGTTTCGTAGAACACGGATAACTTCCCACGTATGTTTTTGTTTTTTTTTTAACAAACTACAAACGTTTCTGAAAAATGTGCAACATCCACCTACAGACTCGCCCATTTTCAATACTATTATTGTTTTTATAAAAAGAAGTTTAGGGTATTTCATAGTTGGGCTAGACCGACTTTACTCTTTCCTTACTTGTTTCAAATAAACTTTAATTTTTTAGGTAAAACATTATAAAAAATAATATAAACCGGTTTAATTCCAAAAGTAATTAGTTTACAGAAAAGTTCTTGTCCTTGAACACAAAATAACCGTGATGAAATTACCTTTCAAATGATATCAATATTGAGATTGGTACAATACAATATTTTCTTAGCTGAAAGGGCACTGCTACCAGTTTCAACACCAATTATGTACTCTTTTAAGTGTCCGGCTTTAGAAACCGCCCCTGTCAGGTGTCTGGCAGTTTGTTTTTGTGTTTATAATGATGGCCTTAATAACATATATAAAATTCAGCTTTGATAATTTGACGTAAGTATGACCCTTTCTTTGGAACTTTTCAAAGCTTTTAGTTTCTAAAGTTCCCAAGACCTTGGATTCATAATATCCAAACGTTGTTACCCATTATTGTATGCAACCACACACAAAATCTTAGCTTTGATAAAATGACGTAAGTCCGGCGGCCGCTGGCTCTTAGACTAAAAGACTTTAGACCAGGCATGCACGTTAACGTTAATTTTAACGGTAACCGAAATATCTTTTTTGTTTCGTTGAAACGAAATAAAAAAATAACGTTAATTCAAAAAACGAAAAATATGTATTTCGTTTCGGAGAAAACGATATAAAATTTTTTCGTTTTTTTCCCAATCAATCGTTGAAAATAACGTTAATTTCAACAAAAATATTTCGTTTTTTTTTGTATCAGAAGAAATTTTTTTTAGCATAGGAGAAAAAAAATAGAAAATTTTTCGTTTTTCAACGAAACGAAATTTCATTTGATAAATCTTTAACGTTATTTAAAAAACGAAATAATTTTGATAATTTATTTTTCGGCCTCAACGAAACGAAAAAATGTTGTTGATTTCGTTGTGCATGTCTGCTTTAGACAAATCATATTCATAACATCCAAACGTTGTTACTCGCTGTTGAATGCAACCATACACAAAATGTAATCTTTAGTAAACTGAAATAAGTCTGGCGGTCGCTGGCTCTAAGAATAGTAGTGGTCCAAGCTGCAAATAGTTATTAACCCTTACGGGAGAACCTATTTAATAATCTGTTTGCAAAAATTGTCTTTATTATGTTATCTTTCAAATCGAAATTATGATTTGAGGTAAACTTGTGTGGGAACAAACATTTTGGAAACAGAGTATTTTTAAAATTTGAAAAAAATGTGTTCTTCCAAATTACAATAAATTATATTAAAGAGTTATAGTTTGGTAATAGTTGTTCCAAAGAAAATAAAAATAAAAGTTTTTAAAAAAAATTGTTTAATAAAAAGAGTTCAAGAATTATCGCTGGCCTTATGACTCTTTTGAAATGAATGTAATAAAAGAGTGGTCAGCAATAAAACACATTTCTTCATATATTTCTGCGAAACATATCGCACACTAAATAGACTTTTTCTTATAAATCAATTCACAAAACACATATCTCACTATCTTTTTCATTATTTTCTTCATTAACTGAAAGAATGAAAGTTTGAAGTTTGTGTGTTTAAATAAAAATTGATTTTTTTGCTTGTTTCAACCAAAGAGTTTTATTTTTCGCTTCTCCTGAAAAGCTATGTTTTTTGAGTTGTGACTGTTTTGTATTAAGTGTGCGATATTTAAAAAGTTTCTTTACCTCAAGCCATGAAACAATGTACAAAATTTTGTTGTTTATAATTGTTTATAATTTTTTTATAATTTTAATTATTCTTTTATAACTTTTAACTGGAATGAACTGATCTAGTAGTACACTCAAGAGCGATTCCCTCATTTTTATTATCAATTTTTAAAGATAAAATAGGCTGACTTAAGATAAAAGCTTTTCTAGTATATTGCTGCAATACCATCGACAACAGGCAACATAACTTATCTTCTTATCTTTCATTTCTCAGTCTAGACTCTTGATTTCTGATGGTAATTTCTTATAAAATTTTGTTGGAAGCAATTATATTGTAAAATTTTTCAAAGCAATTCATCATTTATCGCTGCAACGACTTTTGGGTATGCAATTTTTTGTTGTATTCTTGTTGAAATATTATTATAAAAGCATAGAGGTGATGAATACCAAAGTATTACTTGCAATTTGCTGTTTAAGTAACTCAGTACTTTGCCAATTTTTTCCACTCATCAAGGACTTAAAAAATAACCAGAATGATACATTTTAAGGCAAACTCGCTAATAGTTGTGCTACTTTCTATAGTAGTGGCAGAGAGTGGTATGAAATATTGAAATTATTTTCAATTTTCCTCCTTGTTATATATTTATTAAAATTTATTTGTTAAAATATTTCTTTATTTCTTCCTAAAGCTCATTTCGAATATTGCAATCAAGGTGACTGGATTGAAGATTTTAAGGATTGTGGAGCTAATCACCAATCGCCAATAGAGTTGAACGTAAAAGATGTAAGTTGCATTCAAAAACCATTTATTTATGTATACATATACACTACATCGTAATGTATATCTTTTGAAGCTGATCTAATTTTTGAAAGTTTAATTCAACCAACTAAAACTCTTCTAAAGATATTCCAATAATATTCAACGCAGACTGTATCTCAAAGAAAGTACCTCAAATTGGTCTTGCAATCGAAATTGTTATTCACTTTTATATTTGACTTTGTTTTTCAAAGGTACGATATCTCGATAACTTGCCGGCGCTCAAATTCATTAATTATAATACGCCTTATGACATACCTGCAACGATACAAAATAATGGACACACTGTGACTATTCAGCTGGGCAGGGTTAGGGACTTACCGTATATCACTGGTGGTGCTTTAGCCGCTCCTAGCAGATACGTATTAGATAATATTCACTTTCATTGGGGCTCATCGAATTCGCATGGCTCAGAACATGTTATTAACGGTAAACGATCCTCAATGGAGATGCACTTAGTGCATCGCAATACCAGATATCCGACTTTAGAAGAGGCAATGAAATATTTTGATGGACTGGCAGCATTAGGTTTTCTGTTTGATGTGGTCAGTACAAGTTTTTACTTTTTTATTATAACTTATGCTATAAAAAAAATAATATTCTGTGATTACATGGTTTGATTTTAAAAAATTGTATTTTTTTTTTAACGTTTTGCAGTCAGAGACTTTCGAGTCAAGAGGTCTTGTAAGAGTTATCGACGCCTTACACCAAATGCAGCCAAGCAATTACAATGAAAGCATCAGTATTAAAAATTTCAGACTCAGTGAATTAATTGGCGATGTTAAGAATTTTGATTTCTATACCTATTCTGGTTCATTGACAACTCCACCCTGTGCTGAGGTTGTCACGTGGCACGTGATGGAAAATGCAGTGAAAATTTCAAGTTCGCAAATGGAGGCATTCCGTGCTATACGTGGAGTTGATGGTGCTAAGTTGGACAACAATTATCGCAATTTGCAGGTTAAGGGTAATCGTGAGATTCGAATGCACAAGAGTCGTCCCTTTAATAGCATCGATTTCGGATCGCCGTTTACTGCAGAAGAACTACATTAGCAGATTTATTGATATATTCGAAGATAACAAAATTATGTGAACTACAGACTGATCGCTTAGCTCTTCATTTCTTTGTTATTAAAACTCTAAAGTCGGTCTAGTCCTACTATAAACTACCTTAAATTTAAATACATATTAAAGTAAAAAACAGCAAATTACACTGTGCGGGCTTTTTTCTAAACTTTTTTTCTCTGTATTTGATAATTTCAACGTTTTTCACTTAATTTTGGTATGAGGAATCTCATGGTGACATTTCTTTATCAGAATTTGTTTGTGACCACTTTATCGAACACTTTAGAACAACATTTTTTTTTTAAGATATATAGCTCAGAATGAAAAATTACTCAAGATATGCACTTATTTTCGACAACTCTTGAACCAAAAGGATTTTCATTTTGGTTTCTTCAGAAAGTTCTTCCTGAAATAAATTTTAAAAAATCGCTTACAGTGGGTCTAATCGCGTTAGTCTTACACAGAATTCAAAGCCAAATAAAAGTTAAGGAACAAGCTTTAATCGGCATTTAAGTGTTTGCAGTTAATTTTTCCAAGGCTAAGTGTGGCAAAAATTAAGAAAGGTACATACATACATTTTATGAAATGCATACAACTATTGATTAATTACTTTCTATTTCAAGGTGTTCTAAATGGCCCCGACATCAGTAAATTAATACGAAACGCTGAATGCGAAGGTTGTCTGATTGATTTGGAGCTTATGAGTTGGTCGAATTTGAATTTTTTTCAAAACTAAAAATTTTTAACCAAAATTATCTTTTATGCATTCCTCAAATGTCAATTGTCCGAAAAATGCAGTTCCAAAATCAAAAATTCCACTTTCCGAGCAAACAACTCAGTCAAATTTCAACGGTTTTCAAAATTTTTTTTTTATTTTTTCAAATGTTTGTTTAATTTTCTTTGAAATATGTTGGCAATTACGGTAATTATCTTGCCAAATGCATTTTTAATGAATTTTCTTAAAATTGACTTTAGTTGTTTAACGTGTATTTTTACCAAACGCCAAGGCAGAGAAAAATACTGTCTGAAATTTAAAGTTCTATATTTGGAAGTGAATATCTCTGCCACTTTTTAAAAAATTTCATTTATTTCTGTTTTGTATTTAATTGCAATTAATTGACTTTAAAAAGGTTTGAAACTTTGACTTTTTTTAGGGTTTTTTGGCGTTTTTTCATTAACTATGTTATAAATTGATGTTGTAGGTGTTCTGTAAGTATTTTTAATTTATTGTTTAATTATATCTTAGCAGTTATTTTTTTTCTAAAATCGATTTTATATTTCGTTTTTATTTAAGTTAGTTTTGTTTTATAGCTTGAAAAGTTAAGCACCGATGTTTTTGAATAGTAATAATGTTTATATCGGTATTTTTTATTAGTGTATGTCCGGCTTCGTATTTTGACCGTTACATTTCAAAATTTAATATATCGTTATTGAGGAAAAAAGCTGTTTGAATAGAAAATCATAAATTAAACGTGTAAATGTTGCTAACATTTAATTTTTATTGAATTGCTCGAATTCGGCCAACAGGTTTATTAGTAATTATAAATAGGCAATCAATAAATTGATCGAATTTCAACCCCAGGCAATACTAGTTTTATATTAAAACATAGATGTCTTCAAAAAATGGATGTTATCCGCACACAGCCACGCCCACCTACTAAACAACCCAAAAATTGATAAGCTCATGCTTAATCTGCAGAGATACAATTTGGAACGCATGTTTTTTATGACGACCCAAAGATGATTTTGAAAAATCGACGTCATTTGGCCACGGACACGGACACGGCCACGCTCACTTCCCATACAACTCAAAAATTGATAACGTAATTAATAAGATTATGTTTAATGTACAGAGATAAAATTTGGTACGTTTGTATTTTATATCAAAACAAAGATGGTTTTGAAAAATGGATGTTAGTCAACAGCTGACACGCCCACCTCCCATACAAGACAAAAATTGAAAACTCAATGCATAAGCTTAGGTTCACCTATAGAGATAAAATTTGTTATGTTTGTATTTTATACCAAAACTTTGATGCATGCCAAAATTGTGCATAATTCGTCCACGAACACCTCGCATACAACGCACAATAGCGAAAATACTATAAATTTTTTGGCATAAAGGCATTGACATGTGAGCTACAGGAATAAAACTTGAAATTTTAATAAATTTTTGTAAATTTTTCATTAAAATTGAAATGCATATTAAATATGGGCTTCATCCGCTCACGAACAAGCCCATTTTCAATTCTTTTTTTTTTTTTTTTTTTTTGGATTCGCCAAGGGAGTGTGAAATCTCATGAATACGTATAGCCCGTACTATACGCATGCACGACTTACATTCTGCAACAGGCCGGAAAGATAGAATGCACCTACGTACTAAAACACACAACCAGTTGGCGAAGTATGAATTTCCACCAAGCACATTAATTGGCTTTTCAGCGGAACTTAAAAATTTTATACAGAAACACGAATTTATTAAGAATTTATGAATTTGAAAAAGTAAACAACACCAAATAAGTAGTAAACTTTACATAAAACTCTTAAACAAAGAGACCAAAGTAACTATAAATAATATGAATATTAGTAAGTTTGCGGCAACTATCCAACCCAAGATCCTACGTGGAAAAGAGAGTAAACTCTTAAACACCAAACCAATTCCAATTATAACGGAGATATATACGTGTAAATATGTACAAACATATATGTGTATATATATACGGGTCACTATGTAATTTTGGAACACCGTGCTAATGTTATTAGTTGGATATGTATTTGGGCCAACGCAGGCATAAACTTGCATGGATAAGAGATAAACTCTTGCGCACCAAACTAAGTAACTAATAAGTCAACTGAATAAGAAAAATTTTAAAATTTTTTGATTAAAAACAAACTAGTTAAAGCATACATATCGTATTCGATGGTGTTTACTTCATCAAACGCAATATTATAAAGGAAAAACAACTGAAACGGTCTCGAATATATGGAATAACTTCAGCCAACATTTAAACAGAATATAACAATATTATTAACCGAGTTAATGTTTGAAACAAAATTCTAAAATGTATCAATTATTTAAATGTAAAATCATTTTCCGTTTCAAGACATACACCGAATCACAAAAGTTAATTACGTTGTAGCTATTGTTGAAATCACTACACATACATCGTAAAGGGTCATGAAGGGCAAAATTTGAAGTGCACTGGCTCAACTTAAAAAGCACTAAATGTCTAGATCCTCTTCTTGGGATGTTAAAGTTAAGAGATGAGAGAATATATTGGGAGTCAATTTCACCACAAAGTAATTTATATAGGAAGGTGACATTAAGCACCATCCTTCTGCTTCTCAGGGAAGGCAGTAAAATTTGTTTAAGGCGGGTTTCATACGAAGGAAGAATAATATTGAATTGTATTTTGAAAAAAGTAAGTTTAAGGTATTTCATAGTCGAGCTAGACTGACTTTAGACTTTCTTTACTTGTTTTATAATATACAAGTTCTGTTTTGCACGGCTTATCATTTAAAAATTATTTTGTACAATTTATTTTTGGAATTGTATTTCACCATAACGGCTTCACACTGCTAAGTCAATTGGTTTCTTTTTTAAAATTGTGTTCCGGTAAGTTCGATTTTTTAAGTAAAATTTGAGTTTCTTCAGGGTGCTGTATTAAAAATCGTGCTAGTTTCACTCTAAAAAATAAATCTTCATATAAGGTGAAAAACTGTCTTAAAATAAGCTGCAACAGCATTAAGACAGGTTTTGCTGAAATTACTTTTGCCTTTTTTTACTGTAAAACAGCATTCAATAATGTCTTACTTAAAGAAGTTGAATGGGAATTGCAGCCTTATATTTGCTGAATTTCATCTCTTATCGTAAACAAACTGGCTTAAAAAGCAATGCAAACGATCTTAAATTAGGATCCATATGATGAATTGTAGCCATTTTTAATATAAAAACACATGCATTTGTTTAAATTAAGCTAGCTTGTCTTAAAATCAACTTGCAAAAGCTGACTTCAAATATGGTTCTTTGGGTTTTTAAGCATTTATAATATTAAAATGCAAATCATACTTAAATTCAGGCACAGGTTGATTTGAAGGCAGTGGTTAAAGTACGCTTTACTTTTTACAGTGTTATAATTTTGATTGATCTGATAAACAACAGTTTTTTCACTGCAAGACCCACTTTCCCACATGTTAACAGTTTTAATAACCAATTATAAAATTGGTCTTCAACGCACATTGATTATCCTTAATAATAACAATTAAATTAAGTTTTTTTAATGATTAAAAATAACAAAAATATTGCGTAACATTTTATTGAAACTTTTTCGAATAATATGCAATACAAACTTAAAATAAATAAAAATGTTTTATTTTTCAGAATTTACACTTCAAATGACTTTATTTTGCCGATTATGGTTTCATGATTACCATAATGCAAGATTACCATAATTTTTTGCAAGTTAATTCCTAGCTTTAATAATTAATTAATTGTTCTATAAATAAAATTTTTTATATTTTTATTAGTTAGAAAAAAAAAACACGTTTGTATAATAATAATAAAAAATAAATTGCATTTATATGAATATGTATATGAGTGTTTTGTGTGCATTGAAAGTAGAACAGTCCTCATCAACATCAACCGCATTGCGAGTCTGATGCAGCTGAAAATGCTTTCGTGGAACAACAACACCAAAAACCAACAGCTGCGAAGCGAAGGGCCCATTTAAACGACTGGTCGAAGGCATGAAAAGTTCGCTAATTGTAGTTTTCAAGTGTTTATTTGGAAGCACACATCTAACGATCGTTAACACACACACACACACTCACAGAAACTTTTATTTACGTACAAACTTGAACGATATAATGGCACCTGCAGCCCGACCGCAAGAGTTGAAGCAACCAACAAAATAAACCGACCGAATGCTAGCTATTCAGCTTTTTGTACACACCTTTGAAGTTTTCAATTTTGTGTGCCAGGATTTTTGCGAATTTCCAAATGTAAATCAGAAAAAAAAAACATAAAAATAATTTAATATATGGCAAAAACTTTTTCCCCCTCCAGTCACAATGATTTCCATTTGAGTGTGCATAAAAAACGGTGCTAGTTCTCTTTTTTTTTTTTTTTTGTTTTTGGTGAGGATTTCAAATTGAAAATCTGCAGAGGTTTGCACAATCTGCAGGCAACAATAAAACAACAACAAAAGCAACAATAACAACTAGTAGTAGCAAAACTTGATGCCTGCTTTTCCGCAAAACCACCAGAGTAGCAATGCATGAATACACAAAAAATTCGATCTGGCAACACTTGAGCGGGAGATGATGGTGTGGTATGGTGGCAGTTTAGTCAAATCTAGCGAATTATTGATGCAAGCTTTACTCAACGCGCCGTAATGATGCATCATGTGTTTGTGTTGGACACATACAAATACAAACACAATTCGTTTTGTGGTCAAAACTTTAATCGTTATCAAAACGTTCTAGTTTAACACTTGAAGTACATGTTTGGATAGAATTCAATTTTCAAACATCAAATTCTTACAAAGGTATTATAAATAGGAAAAGCTCTAAAACTCCACCTTGAATGCATTAAAATATTTTCTTTTAGAAAACTCTACTCTAATAATGCTTCGTGAGGTTATTAAAAAATCGCATGTTGCTGTGTCAAATATATCAAGAGTAGTCACTGTTTAAAGTGGTCGTAATTAAGAGTAATCACTGTTTAAAGTGGTCGTGGTCGTGCGCACTAAGTGTGTCGCATGCGAGACAACTAATCCCGAGTTCAATTCTCACCTCAGCAAACAATTTTTGATCAAGATTAGTGATCAAGATTAATCACTGTTGTGGCGGTCGTGGCCGTGTGTGCTTAGTATGTCGAGTGCAAGTCAACGAATCTCGGATTCAATCCTCATCTCAGGCAAAACATTTTTTCAATACAAATACTTATGTTCGGCTGTCATCTCCCTGCAGACAATGGCGAACCCCAGAGTGTAAATAGTGCCATGTAAAACCCCTACGGACAAAAGAACCGGTTCAGAATTTATCACGTGATAGGTTCCAAAGTGATAGTAACCGGTCCCAATTCTGCCACCAACATAAGAAACCAACCGGTTCCTTTAACATGGCGTTGTCATTGACAGCGGTAAATTGACACCAGCTAGATACCTTTGGACCAATCCTAGAACCGGTTCAAAAATATATCGACAGGTGTCAATTAACACCTCATAGATACCTTTGGACCTAATCAGTAGCCGGTCTATTTATAAAACACGGTACACTTTTACGCACGTTGATAATGAAATTGAATAAATGTTGTGTTAATTAATGTTTAGCCGAGCTTACTAGCGTTCACGTTTAGAACTCGACTGACCTGGGTTCAATCCCCGGCAGAACCAAAAAAATATTTTTTTTTTAATATAAAAGAAATTTTTTTTTATTAAAAAATTAAATTTACAGTTTTTTTTCAAGGTGTTAAGCAAACTTATTTTGACGGTTTTTTTTTATCAAACATTTAATGAAACGGAATTAGAATTTAAATTATTAAATTAAAATTGTTGATACGTGTAGTATACTTACACAGTCCACCGCGTGACAATCCAACACACTTCCACTGAGCTATTGGTAACGATAAGATATATATAACACATTTAAAAACTATTGGTCCCATTCTGAGTTAAATCGAACCTGTCCTGTGATAGGTTAAATAAGAGCTATCACAGGACCGGTCACTTTAGGGCAATTGACTCTGCTTTTGCCGTTGGGACTTCTTCAGAACATGGACTTTAGCCTTTCGGAGTCGGCATAAAACATGTAAGTCCAGTTTTCGGTGAATTGTGTGCAAAAGTTTAATAACACAATTGATCATAAGAAGCTCGGTCAAAGGGCTGAAAAGGCCAATTTGTTTTGTTTTTGTTTAAAGTCATTCTTTAAAATAAGGAAAAGGTTCATTTGTACCCATGTATACACTGAGAAAAAAAACATACTTTAAAATTAAACAAAAATTTTTAAAATATAAATTTAACGCCTTTGCGTTTCTACAAAACAAAATTTAAAACAATGGTGTTTAAATTTCAACTATACACTCCTTTCAATTTTGTTTCATTCATTATTTCTTTGAGACTTTCTTTGACATTTTTTGAATTTTTAATTTTCATTGGTTTGAAAAATATCGAACATTAAATAAAATAAAAACTAATTCAGTTTTTCAATATTGAAATATTTAAAATGCAAACTTCAATGAAAGGAGTTGAGATTCGGTATTCGGAGGGTCCCAAGGGTCGCTGAATACGAATCTGTCATAAAAAACTCGGAAAAAATTGAAAAATGCCATCGAAAAAAATATGCTTTAAAACATTTGTTTTAAATTTAAAAATTTTTGTTTTAAATTTGTTTTCTTATTTAAACACATTGTTTTAAAAACAAAAACCCTTCTTTTAAATTTAACTTTAAGAACAGTTGTGTTTAATTTAAATGAATTTGTTTCAAGCTCTATTTCAAAAACAAATTCGTTTAAAATGAACACAATTTCATTTAATTTTTACACATATTTCCCTCAGTGTAGGTATAAAATACATATTTACACACAAAATTGTATCCCCCTATGTTAAATATAGGCCTATATATGGAGTTCTCCAATTTTTTGGGTAGTATTGGAGGTAGGCGTGTCCTTAAGTGGATGACGTCAGTTTTTCAAAAACATTTTATCTCTGCAGCTTAAACATAAGCTTATTTCTATATCTTGAAGATAAGCTTATTTATTGAGATTTCAATGTTTGCGTTGTATCGGAGGTGGGCGTGGCCGTGGCCGGATGACATACATTTTTTAAGACCCTGTGTTTTGATATAAGAAACATAAGTTCCAAATTTTATCTCTGTACGTTAAACATAAGCTTATTTATTGAGTTTTTAATTTTTGGTTGTATGGGAGGTGGGCGTGTCCATAGGTGGATGACACCCATTTTTCAAAAACATTTTTGTTTTGATATAAAATACATTCGTTCTAAATTTTATCTCTGTAGATTAAACATGAGCTTATATATTGCGTTTAAAATTATATGGTTGTATGGGAGGTGGGCGTAGCCGTGGGCGGATGACATTTGTTTTTCGAAGACGGCTTTGTTTTGTTATAAAATACATACGTACCAATGTATTTATCTCTGTACATTTTATCTCTGTACATTAATCCTGAGCTTATTTATTGCGTTTTTAATTTTAGGTTGTATGGGAGGTGGACGTGTCCTTGTCCGGAGGGCACCCATTTTTCGAAGACATTTTTGTTTTGATATAAAATACATACATTCTTAATTTTATTGTTGTATGCTTGTTATGAGCACATTTATGCAGTTTTAAATTTTTGTGTTGTATGAGAGGTAGGCGTGTCCGTGGGCGGATTCAGAAAACACTCAACGTGCAGATACTTGGGTACATGTGACCATGTGTACCGAGTTTCCACAATTATCTCAACTCCTTCTTTTTATTCTTTGTGTACGGACAACACGCAGACGGACGGACAGACGGACGGACGAACCGACATGGATAGCTTGACTTACGAGGTGACCCTAATCAAGAAACGGTTGCACAAAGTTAATATACCCTTACCTTTCAGGTTTACATTTTTTGAGTTTTGACTTTTAGATATCCATGCATCTAGAGAACATAAAACCGAGCGATATTCCTAAATCTCTGTCCAGATTATTTTAAGGTTATGTAAAACAAAAACAAATTGGCCATTTCAGCCCTTAAAAGGGCCATGACCGAGCTTCTTATGATCATTCTTTTTTGTGTGTTATTAAATGTTTGCACACAATTGACCGAGTACTGGACCTACATGTCTTATGCCGACTTCGAAAGGCTAAAGCTCATGTTCTCAAGAATCATTATTTACTCTCTGAGGATATGTCTACTTTACTCTGCCCTTGCCTGCAGAGAGGTGTTGACCTTTGGAGATCGAACTCGGGCTTCGAGTATGCTAAGCCACACACTTAACCTGCATGCCATGGTCACCACAAGCTTAAGCTTATGTCCTGATTGTTTCTTCAAAATACCCTTTTTTTCAAAAAAAAAAAGAAACAGTTTCGATAGTATCGTAAGTGTAGAAATAGAATTCCGTTAAAGTTGTAACCTCTTTAACTTTGTCTCCTTAGTCCGATTGTTTTGTCCATTTTGCACGTATCTTTCATTGATCTTCCGAAAATTAACAAATAAATTAATAACACTCAAGTATGGCCTTCATATCGAGACCAAAACAAAGAAAACGTTAAAAGTAAGCATGATTAAATGAGCAAGCAAAAAGAAACAAGCAAAGGATATATCTGATATTTAAGTATATATATTATCTTTGAGCGATGAGTATTAAAGGCTGTAGGTATACCGTAAAGTATTCGTCAAAATGGTTTCATGGCCTTGAAAAAATCTGTTAAAGCGACACAATACAAACCGAGCTGTAAGACGTCATTCTACGTCAAAATCTAGCAGATGAAAATTTCAAAAATTTTTTATATTAAAAATAATAGCTTCATAAAAGAAAACAACAAAAAGGCTTGTAGGCTAGTCAACAAGTACAAAAGGGATACAAATAATTCCAAAAACTTTGAACTGCGAAAACAAAATTTGTTCGATGCCCAATATCTTCTGAAAACTTGGTTCTTTGTAAATATTTTTTTTTATTTTGATTGTATTTTTTATGAATTTTTTTAATTTTTTTATTTTTTCTGTGCAGTTTTTCAAATTCCCTTTTTTTCGTACATATTTTACATTTGTTTCGTATCGCCATCATAGCTCAAAGCCATTTTCGTACACGTTATGAAATAAAACTTTTATTTCCAGTTTGTCGTGCTTAAAATTTTTTTTTTTTTACAATCTTTAGAACAGTTATCATAATAAGAGACAGTTGCGGGAAACGCGTTTTTTAGTTGCAAGAAATTCATTTAGTTTCGTTTCGTTTTTTCCAATTTTTTCTAATTAAAAACTTCAATCGTCCAAAAAACAAATTTATTTCTCTATATGATCAATAGCTGTTATATGTGTTTTGCTATATCTATACTATTATCTATACTATTATATAAAATTGAAGTGGAAATATTAAGTACGTCAATGACTCCAAAACTACTGGACCGATTTTTATGAAAAAAATTTTAAAATATCATATTTGTGCTACAGAATGCCATAGGTGGGGTTTATTTAAGAAAATTTAACAATAAATATATTTAATTAAGTTGTTAAGTTTTTTAGGAAATTACCACCTATGCTAAGCATTGCTTGGTCGTTTGCTTTTCACGCGTTTGTGTTACGAGAGTTTCAACTACATGTTGCTATCAACCCTTCTCTTTAAAGTTTATTGATCTTGCTCTCCACACTCATTCGAAGAGTAACCAAAAGCAGTTGGCGCTCTTTAACGTAATGGGAATACAAGCAGTGTTGCCAATCTAGCCTTTTTGAGGCTAGATCTAGCCTTTTTTTTTGTTGCCTAGCCTCGAAAATTACCATCTAGCCTCTAGCCTTTTTTTTAGCCTTTTTTTATTTTTTTCTAGCCTTTTCTAGCCTTTTTTAATATTTAGCTTAAAGATGAATTACTACATCCAATTTTTTTGACTTTGCAATTTTGAAAGTGTGAATCTTCTATTGCTATTAATACTTTTAAAGTGGTTAAACCCAAATATTTTCTGATATAGAGAAAGAAAAATCCAGTAACTCTACAGAAGAAGTAACGATAATTGAAATATAATGGCAAAAATTGTTAATCACAAGTGGAATAACTTAAGTTTCATTACAGAATTCTGGGCAGAAGCTAGAGATTCATTGAATGAAGATCCGTTCCAAGAGCTATCAGATTTGGTTTTTAGTTTTATTATTTTGGCATTAAGCAACGCTGAGGCAGAAAGAATTCTTAGTACAACGCAATTTATAAAAAAAAACAAGTAAAGAAACCGTATTCAAAATGGCATGCTAAATTTTCTTCTAACGATAAGATATGTTCTTAAAAGAAAACGAGTAAAGAAAGTCTAGTCCGACTATGAAATACCCTGAACCTCCTATAATATTTAAATAAACTATATATTAAAATACTAAAACAAATAGAAGTAATTTCCTATTTTTGTTTAAAATCCATGTATTCTTTATAGAACTAAATAAATAGGGAGGAAGGCACGTTCGTAGGTGGATGACGCTTTTTTGTGAGCACACCTTAGTTTTATATACTATGTTCTCATACCAAGTTTTATCTCTGTAGGCCAAATATAAACGTTTTTAAAGTGTTTTCCGTATTGTGGGTTGTATGGCGCTCATTTTTTGAACACATCTTAGTTTTGATACAACAGTCTCAATACTAAGTTTTATATTTTTGGCTCATATAAACCTCTTTATAGCGTTTTTACTATAGTGGGTTGCATGGGAGGTGGGCGTGTTTAAGGGCGAATGACGACTATTTTACATCTTAGCACACATCTAAGTTTTAATATAAAATACATATCTGATAAGTTTTATCCCAGTAGTTCAAATAAAAGCGTCTTTATAATAGTATTTTCAATATTGGAGTTGTATGGGAGGTGGGCATGTTCATGGGTGGATCACTCTCATTTTTTGTGTACGTCTGCGTTTTGATATAAAATAAATACATTTAAATTTTATTTCGTTAGGTATACAGCGATTTTTATTTTTTAGTTGTATGGGAAGTAAGCGTGTCCGTGGGCGGATTCCAAAAATATTCAATACTGCAGATGCTTGGGTTCATGTGAATATGTGTACCAATCTCAACTCTTTCTTAACCTATATTTACAGACAACACATAGACAGATGGACGAACG
Organism: Tetanocera ferruginea; assembly: GCA_958299015.1. NCBI lineage: Eukaryota > Metazoa > Arthropoda > Insecta > Diptera > Sciomyzidae > Tetanocera > Tetanocera ferruginea. The sequence continues at coordinate 87,819,039 of OY282642.1, read as the reverse complement.
AGGTGACACTGATCAGGAATTTATGCACTTTTCTATACCGGACTTGCTTATTTCTAAACGTTACAAACGTTTGCACAAAGTCAATATACCCTGACATTACAGGTTTAGGGTATAATAACGTTAACAAATCTAGCCTTTTTTTAGCTATTTTTTTAAAGCCATCTAGCCTTTTCTAGCCATTTTTTAAAGGCCATCTAGCTTCTTTTCTCAAAACTTTCTGGCAACACTGAATACAAGTTAAATAAAGCTTGCTGTGTTGTTGTTGCTGTGGAATGATGAGCTGCAAACCAATGATGGCATATTTGTTTCGCCGCATACAATTTTTTACACATATTTTTATTGTAGTTCTCCAAATTTTTAATTTACACTTGAGAAAGAAAGATATTTTAATATTTCAAAATGTGCATTCACAAAAGTGAAAGCATATTTTGTATAGATTAAAGATAAATTAAAAGTTTGAAAAATTAAGTGTTCGTATTTCCCTTAAACTACAAATACAGCTACAAATAAATACCTCGACGTAAAACAAGTTTGACAAGTTTAACAGAAAATGCAAGAGCGATGCTCCGCGCTAAGAGAGCAAGAGCAGCAACTCACAGAGAAAATTGTTGGTAAATTATGCATGTAATTATTTGCTTTCACGACTGCAATTGGAGTGAGGCAGTGGCGTAGCTAGGGTTGCTGGCACCCGGGACCAAAACTAAATTGTTAAGTAAGCCCTTTTAGAAGGTTATACTTAACCTCATAAAAGCAATGCTTAAAAAGTACTACGAAATTAATATAATTCTTTTAAATAATAGTTTACTGTTATGATTATTTTGTTAAAGTGCAAATGAGTAAACATAAATATTTTAATTCATTGTATTATTTATAAAAGTCGGTAACAATATACAAAATTAATCTCATCGATAGTAATATATTAGATATCATTTGAAAGATAAATTGGTAACTTATACAAAACTGAAAAATTTTCCGCAATCAAGGCATTTTTCAAAAATGTTTTGTTTACGCAAAATTTTGGCTAGCAATAGTGAGTTATCCCAAAAGATCCATTTTGAATAATTTTGCATAATTGAGGAAAAAATAGGACCGGGAAGTAAAACGTCAACAAATTTTCCCTCAGTGACCCTGAATAACTATCAATTTAAATATTTTTTCGAGATCAATCCACGTCTTCTATATAAAAGTAAAGTGAAAATTAGAAAAAAATATTAAAATTAATTTAAAAAACTTTTTTTCTAATTTTTATAAATTTCTTTATAGTACTCTTTATACATTTCGACATTTTAGCTTCGACTTAAATAGACAAGACTGAGGTCTGTAACATTTGACTGCCTTATTCTTGACCATAAATATCACAATATCACAGTGATACCAAATTGATATCAGAAATTTGTTTCATAGTCATTTTCTACATAATTCCCAAAGCAAACTTGCCCTGGGAGAACAAGGCCAAGAGTCATGAAAATTAGAATAGTTTTTTCTTAAAAAGTGTATTTTTGACAGTTTTTGTTAGTTGATTTGAACAGAATAATAATTATGTATTTTAGTAAATTAAAGGAGTTAGGAAACCATCTTAGAGTTTTAAATAGACATTTTCAAAATAGATTAAAAAAACATCAGAACGCCAAAAAATTGTTATAAAACGCCATTTCTTCAATTTAAATAAAAAATGTTATGAATTTTAATTAATTTTTTTTTGTTTTAGAAATTTTGAAGTAAGTAATAAAAAAACATCAGAACGCCATAAAATTGTTATAAAACGCTATTTATTGAATTTAAATAAAAAATGTAATGAATTTTAATCCTTTTTAAATTTTTTTAGAAATTTTGAAGTAAGTAATAAATTGAGCTTTTAAATTGTTTTATGTAACAGGACTCAAAAACATATTAGTATTAAAAATTATGTTCTAGCAGGTTAAGAGCTGCAAATAAGGTTTGTTTGTCGATGTATAGTCTCAGAACTTAGTAATCACAAAATTATAAAGTATATTTTTTAACCTTACATTTATGACACGAGGACGTTTTTATAAAAAGCTCTGAAGAAATGTATTGCTGGAGAACATCCCAGCAAAATCTTCGCTTACATATAATCGAAAAAGTAATCCAGAAAATTTCATTCATCGCTTACCCTCTCACTTACTGAACCCATTATTTTTATATATCCATGTCATTAGAGGTAATCGAAAGCGCTGTCACTTGAAAAGATTAAGCGCTTAAAACGGTTAGTTTATAATTGATTTCACGAAATTAATACTTGAATAACAACTTTCAAGTTGATGTGAATGCATTGCCGTGAATTTATTACGGATTAAATTTAAGTTCTTGCATTAGCATTTATGTTATGCATTTTAGAATCGATTAAAAAACAAGACCCAACGAAAAATTTTGCTGGGATATTGGATGGATGAAATTGGATATTGGATGAAATACTAGCATGTTTGAGCACTTCTTAAGATGAATATTTGAAGTACAAAAGCTTTTTTAAAAACTTTATGGAATATAAAGTTAGGAATATATACATAGAAATATACTTTAATTCATCACTTTAATGATGAATAAAAGACAAATAAAAAATAAAACCATTAAAAAATTATCTTCGACTTGCCCGAAGTCAAAATACTCAGGTTGAAGCTTATTCGGATTTATTTAGGTTATATTTTTTCCAACTTTTCATATTTCAAACTCAGATTACGTTTTATTTATCAAGAAAACAAGACTTATGTATGATCTTTCAATTAAACACATTAATTTTTGTATAAATTATGAAGGTTTTGATATTTTCGTGACATCACTTTCTATGGAAGTATTCACAAAATTTTGTTGAATTTCAACTGCAGGGTATATGTTTCAAATTTAAGCATTATAGTGGTGCTCCAATTTAGCGAACACCGATTTAACAAACTCCCAATATAAGGAACACTTATTTAATGTTGTTGACTCTATATTCCGAACATTTGAAATTGTAGGTATTCTATTTAACAACATTTGCTTCTCTGAGCTCGCTTCGTTTGTTTTTGAATTTGTTATAACATTAATATGTATTTACTTATCTAATTCTCAAATAGTCCCCTCGGGTTAATATACATATTGTAGGGTTTCCTTTTTAAAAAACATTATAGGAATGTATTGACATAATCTTGGATTTTTCATTTGGAGTGTGAACAGATTTTAACCAGCAGCTTTCTAAACATTTAATAATAATAATTAATAATACCTAAAACAAGTTCAAAAATTCAACATTATTGGAGTGCATAGTTGAAACAAAAAATGTAAGGATATTTGTTTCAAGTTGACAAATTTATTAGCTTTGTTATATGGTAAAAAAACTCGAAAATAGTATTACCGATTTAATGAACTTTTCGATTTACCGAACGACCTTGGACTTTATATCTTTCGTTAAACTGGAGCACCACTGTATGACAAATCTCAAATCATGAAAATTATTTCATTATGGACTTTAAAGAGATTTGCAATAAAGACACGGCTGTAATCGTGTGGACAAACTAATGAGCAGATAGACAGACGAACATGGCTTAATCGACTCATGGTCGTGAAAAAAATTTCGTGACAAAATTATTGTGCCCGCTACGCTTTGCGGATGGAGTATAATAAATATTTAATACAAAACTTTGAAAAACGTAGAAGTAGATTATGGTAAACGAGTCGGTACAGCAGATAATCAGATTTTTCTTATTCCTGGTAATGCCAATGAATCAAAAAACTTTGTTAATACTGAAGTATTAAATAATTAAAATGGAAATATCTTCACTTTATTATAGTTAAACTATTTAATATAATTTGCTTCCAAATACAAATAATATGCTAATATTTTAACGTTTTTTATTATTGAAATTTTTCAAATATGCAAAGGTATTATTGATAAAGAGAAAATGTCCGTGGCGAAGCCTCGGACGACTGTGGCCTGCTAGTTTACATATATTATTGGTATCAATATCTCAGTGGTAGTGTGTTAGTCTGTCATTTGCAGATTCGTATCCTGGCTGTGTAACTATCCTAATGTTTAATTTAATAATTTAAATTTTAATTGTGTTTCTGGTCAAAAATAACCTTCAAAATAAAATTGAAGAAAAATTGTACATATCATATTTTACATAAAAAAAATTAATTTAAAATAAAAACATATCAATGTGATTGATATTGACAGTGTGAGTAAAATTTATTGTATATAAAAAGAACATATAAAAAGAGTTCAAATTTTTGAGTCCAAGTTTTGTATTCTATATAGTTAAAAAAAACTAGTAAGGTATATCTTCGACTGGGCCGAAGTTAAAATACCCCCACGGCCGATTCTTAAAGGTAAAAGAATCTTAAATTGGAGAGCTTTTTTTATGAGATTTTGAGAGATTTTATTTTTCAAATCAACGCGTGTCTAAAATACATACATATCAAATTGTTTTCCTACAACTTAAATATAAGTCATTTTATAACGTTTCCAATTTTGGGGTTGTATGGGAGGTGGGCGTGTTAGTTTGTGTATCACGCCTATTTTTCTAACACACCTCAGTTTTGTCATGGAATACACGAATATCGAGGTTCCGTTTTGTACCTTTAATATTAGCCTCTTTATAGGGTTTTTAATTTTGGGGTTGTATGGGAGGGGGGCGTGTTAGAAGGTGGATGACGCCCATTTTTCTAACACACCTTAGTTTTGATATAGAATACTTAAATACCGAGTTTCCGTCTTCTAACTTTAATATTAGCCTCTTTATAGATTTTTCAATTTTGGGGTTGTATGGGAGGTGGGCGTGTTTGTAGGTGGATGTTGCTCATTTTTCGTACACACCTTATTTTTGACATAAAATATACAAATACCGAATTTCAGTATTGTAGCTGTAATATTAGCCTCTTTACAGAGTTTTCAATATTGGGGTTATATGGGAGGTAGGCGTGGTTTTCATGCGATTAAGCCCATTCTCAAACTTGATCTTAGATTTTTAGAAAAAAGCTCAAATACCCAATTTCAGCACGATAGTTTCAAAATTACGGCTGTAATCGTGTCCACAGACAGACAGACGGACGGACAGACGGACATGGCTAAATCAACTCAGGTGGTCATGCTGATCAAGAATATATATACTTTTCTATACCTAACACGCCTCCTTACGGGCGTTACACACGTCGTGACAAAATTAATATACCCCTTACGCAGTACGCGTGGGGGTATAAAAATCGAGTTACTTTCATGTTAGTGGGTGTGTATCAAATACGACTATTGTTCACTGCTAATTTTTTTCTTAAGACTTAAAAAACGAATTTCTTTCAACTACCGTGTTTGTGTAAAGAACTTATATTATATTTTTTCTTCATGCCAGCTTGTGTTCTATTGCCTAATTTGTAATTTTAATATTAATGTATATTTTCATTGATAAAATTTATTAATTCATTGTATTATTCTTATTGCACACGCGTTTGCAATAAAAGTGGGCGTGACATTTCGGTATATAATCACTGTCAATGTCTCACTTCACATGAAGCAAGTTTGCAACAAAATCCAATGAAGGTTAAAAACAAGCCGCTGTTGCCGGCAGTACTGATTTGGCAACTATGTTTAAATTTGAATCGTCACAACAGTGCTTTTTCGATACCCAGCTCATCCCTTTAATTGAATTGTCGATTTTACTAGTTCCAGTCCGCAATAAGATTGCCATTAATTATTTTCGATGCACATTCAATGCCAATATTAGCGTTTTCTAAATTTTTGACAATTGCTGAGGACTAATTTTGTGAGCTTTTAAATTTTAAATAATTCACAATAATAAATTCTGGGCTTGATGGCTGGAAGGGTGATGTGGAAGAGTTTGGAAAAAACCACGTTACACGCTGAATTTTAATAAAGAATTCACTCTAAAAACTGATAGTAATATCGTGTAATATTACAACAATAATTGCTGTAAAATTTCACGCATTTATTGACGGTTTTTCGCAAATATCTCTCAACGCAGCGAGCTTTTTCAATTTAGCCAAAATGAAGCGAATTTTATCGCTAGTTTAGCGTGTTTTCGCTCAGAAAATCTTTGAACGCTCCTTAAGCGAGATTTAACGCTATAACAGCGGGTTTTCGCTCATTTCGCTCTCACAATTAATTCATATTTTTAGCAGATACATTAGGGGTATTCACACCGAACTCGTTAGTTTGTTAGTTGTTACTTGTTAGTTTTTTACATGCACTTTGTTTTTGTAAAATTATCGAACTATCGAACTACCGAGTAACGAAGTAACAACTGAGCAACCCTGATAAAGTTTTCGTTAGTTGGGCAAAGCAAAATCAGCTGTTATTCAATAACAATTACCGGGCTAACGAAATCAAACATAAGGGTGTTTTTACAGTCAACAAATTTAACGAAGTAACAACTAACCAAATAACAAACTAACGAGTTCAGTGTGAATACCCCTATTATTTTACTTCAGTTAGTAATGATCCTTACATGGAATAACAGCAATGTTTTTTGATGCTATTCCATGTAATGATAAAAACAAGCTAATGAATGTTTTTGAATATTGATTATTTACTAATAACTTCATTGTTAATTAATAAGTAATCAATAAAAGAACAAGCAGGATAAATAACACGCATTTTCCGCGTATTATTTATCAATGCACTCTATTCAAAAGAGCGCCAAAGAAAAATTGTAAAATTTGAGAGTGAGAGAAAGACGAAAGAGAGAGAATATTCATTATTTTGTGCTGCGGGATTTTACTACAATAATTGCTGTTAAAGTGTTGCCAGCAATAATTGTAGTGAAATCTCGCCATTTGTTCTTAGAGTGTAGTTTATTCAAGTTAAGGCCAGGGTTGCCGCAGCCTAAAATTTTCTTTTACCAAAATTCCAAAAAATATTTCACATTTAAGAAAAAAATTTCACATCCACAAAAAAAATATCAAATATGTGTGATCAATCAAAAACACGAAATATTTTTACTTTTTTGACATATGTTTCATCCAATAAAATTGAAATAACAAAAGCTGTGTTTGATGACTCCACTAGATTTAGTTTCCTTACTACAGATCAGTAAAAACTGTTTATTGAGGACATTTTTCTCTTTTTACCTCCTCTTCAGTCTTGCCAGAAAGTTTTGAGAAAAGAAGCTAGATGGCCTTTAAAAAATGGCTAGAAAAGGCTAGATGGCTTTAAAAAAAAAGCTAAAAAAAGGCTAGATTTGTTAACGCTTTTATACCCTAAACATGTAAGGTCAGGGTATATTGACTTTGTGCAAACGTTTGTAACGCATAGAAATAAGCGAGTCCGGTATAGAAAAGTATATATTCCTGATCAGTGTCACCTCTTGAGTCGAGCTAACCATGTCCGTCCGTCCGTCTGTCTATGTGTTATCTGTTAATATAGGTTAAGAAGGAGATGAGATTGGTACACATGTTCACATGAACCCAAGCATCTACACTATTGAATATTTTTAGAATCCGCCCACGGACACGCTTACTTCCCATACAACTAACAATAAAAATCGCTGTATAGATGGTTGTAATTAAGCTACCGAAATAAAATTTAAATGTATTTATTTTGTATCAAAACGTAGACGTACACAAAAAATTGGCGTGCTCTACCCATGAACATGCCCACCTCCCATACAACTCCAACATTGAAAACACTATTATAAAGACCCTTTTATTTGAACTACAGGGATTAAACTTATCAGATATGTATTTTATATTAAAACTTAGATGTGTACTTAGATGTAAAATAGTCGTCATTCGCCCTTAAACACGCCCACCTCCCATACAACCCACTATAGTAAAAACGCTATAAAGAGGTTTATATGAGCCAAAAATATAAAACTTGGTATTGAGATTGTTGTATCAAAACTAAGATGTGTTCACAAACTGAGCGACAATATGGAAAACACAATAGAAACGTTTATATTTGGCCTACAGAGATAAAACTTGGTATGAGATCATAGTATATAAAACTAAGGTGTGCTCACAAAAAAAGGCGTAATCCACCTACGAACGCGCTTTCCTCCCATACAACCTTCATTAGTAAAACCTATATAGTTCTATAAATACAGGAATTTTAAACAAAAATAGGAAGTTACTTCTATTTGTTTTAGTATTTTAATATATAGTTTATTTAAATATAATAGGAGGTCTAGGGTATTTCATAGTCGGACTAGACTTTCTTTACTCGTTTTCTTTTAAGAACAGTTGAATACGGTTTCTTTTCTAGTTTTTTTTTTGAAATTTCGTTGTACTAAGAATTCTTTCTACCTCAGCGTTGCTTAATGCCAAAATAATAAAACTAAAAACCAAATCTGATAGCTCTTGGAACGGATCTTCATTCAATGAATCTCTAGCTTCTGCCCAGCTAGATTCCTATTCTACTTGTGATTTACAATTTTTTGCCATTATATTTCAATTATAGTTATTTCTTCTGTAGAGTAACTGGAGTTTTCTTTCTCTATAACAGAAAATATTTGGGTTTAACCACTTTAAAAGAATAAAAAGAGCAATAGAAGATTTACACTTTCAAAATTGCAACGTCAGAAAAATTGGATGTAGTAATGCATCTTTAAGCAATATATTAAAAAAGGCTAGAAAAGGCTAGAAAAAAACAAAAAAAGGCTAAAAAAAAGGCTAGAGGCTAGATGGTAATTTTCGAGGCTAGACAACAAAAAAAAAGGCTAGATCTAGCCTCAAAAAGGCTAGATTGGCAACACTGCTCCTCTTACTTGATATTGCTCTTTGTTTTTTGAAGCTGCTCTAAGTTACGCTTTCAGCTCTTTTGTACGCTTATATTTTTGTGGTGTAAGTAAGAGTAACATTTAAATAAATCAAGTATTTTGGTTCTTGTTGAAAAATTCGAAAAATTGAAAGAGCATTAAATAGGTTCTTTGCTCACCTATTTCAACAGTTTAATTTAGTAATTTTTCTGGCTTATTTCTTAATTTGTTTGCTTTTGGCACTGAATATTTGTCATCGAACACAACTTATATTGTTGTATACCAGTATTCATGTATTCAGGTTTCAAATATTTTAAAACATGTAGCAGATATTATGGTTAACCGAGAAATTTCCAATGATTTTTCTTAACAGTGTTTGGATTTTAAAATTCAACTTCTGAAAAGTGGTTATTTTTGTTGCGATATTGAAGAAAACGAGTAATATTGAGTTTGAGTTTTACGGTCTTTGGTACTACCCCATTTTTATATTTTAAATACCTGTTTTCAGTGTCACTGTCTGAAGAATCTGAATCTTGTTTTTGTGCATGACACGTAACCGCGATGCTAATCCTTTAACCCTAAAATGTAATTAAATTATTAACTATTACGATGGTACAAATTTAAAAATGTTCTTTTCAATATGATGGAGGCCAATAATTTTAATACGTTTTTATAACTAATTAGAGTTCGATAGTGGCCGAAATTCGACCTTTTCACTTTCATTCTCTTGATACAAAATTAATGTGAAAAACAAATTTTCTTCATAAAAATTTGGCAAACAATTTTTTCAAAAAATAGTCGGTGCACTCGTTCTCTGCACTTTGATTCATATTTAAAAGAAATGAATCTAAATCGGCTAGAAACACGTGAGAAAATGGTTTTTTACTATTTTCCCTACGCCTATTTATATATAGATAAAAAAGAGACGATCATTTGAAGGCGGTAAGATTTTTAACCATTTTTTATATGAATGCTCAACATCTCTAGAATATTGTGTCCAAATTTGAAGTCAACCCGAGTAATACTAACGTAGGTACAAATTTTTAAGTAAGTGTACCTCGAACGTACAAACGCACGTGTACAAAACTTTAAAGCAGTTTTCCCACAAGTTGTGTTTTCAAAGTCCGTGTTCACCAGTCTTTTTGAAACTACTTGACCGATTCATTTAAAACTTCTTGTTACACATTTTCTACATTTAAAATACTTTGCTTGGTACACATTTTCTACATATTAAATACTTTCCTCCAACGTTGACTAAATTTTAATGGTTTTTGATTTCAGATAATTTCCGACCGAGACATAGTGAACACCGCAAATTGCTATTTTTCCAAGATGGTCTGGGAAAAGCTCTGTCAATATCTCTTTTTCAAAGCTCTTTTTCAAAGCTCTTTTTCAATATTTCCGGAAGAAAAAAAGTATTGTTAAAAGTACTCACTAATGTACAAAAGATTTTAATAAATTTGCTCAATCCATACTCTTAAAAAAATTCACAAAAAAAGTGTTTTTTACGCTGAAACCCTTACTTCGCCCTAAAGCTTTTGGGAAATTTGCATAAAAATGTTTTTCGTTTTCACTAGAAATTTTACCAAAATGAAACATAATTTCACATTTTCACATCGAAAAAAAAATTTTCCAGTTTTGGTAAATTTTTCACATTCTGGCAACGCTGGTTAAGGCTAGTTTACTCAAGTCACAAGCCATAATATCTTAAAAGGCCCTGCACTGACGTTTCTATTAACACACGTTAGCTTATGGGATAACACAATTTCAAAAAAGTGTGAAGCATCAAGCATTTTGTATGCATGCCTTCTATTGTAATGGGCTAAAAAGGTGAAAGCTTTTGATCTTTTCACACATTTTCCTATGTATTTTCGTACTATTTTAGTTAAGCTTATCTGCCCAAACAACGCAAAAATTGGAAACTCTATAAATATGCTAATAATATACCTACAAAAATAAAATTTGACACGTAGGTATGCATTTTATGTCAAAACAATGATGTCTTCAAAAAATAAACGTCATCAGCTAACGAACACGTCAACCTCCCATACAACCCAAAAATTCAAAACTGCATAAATAAGCTTATGTGTAACCTACAGAGATAAAATATGCTGCGCATGTTTTTTATAACACACCAAAGCTGTTTTTGAAGAATGGACGTCATCTGTGTACGAGCTCGCCCACCTGTCAAAAATTTAAAACTCAATAAATAAGCTTTAGTTTAACCTACAGAGATAAAATTTAGTACGCATGTTTATACCCTAAACCTGAAAGGTCAGGGTATATTAACTTTGTGCAAACGTTTGTAACGCATAGAACGAAGCGAGTCCGGTATAGAAAAGTATATATTCTTGATCAGCGTCACCACGTGAGTCGAGCTATCCATGTCCGTCCGTCCGTCTGTCCGTCTGTCCGTCTGTGTGTTGTCCGTATACACAGGATAAGAAGAAGGAGTTGAGATAATTAAATGAAACTTGGTACACATAGTCACATGAACCCAAGGATCTGCACTATTGAATATTTTTGGAGTCCGCCCACGGACACGCCTACCTCCAATACAACGCAAAAATTTAAAACTGCATAACTCAGCTCATAATTAACCTACAACAATAAAATTTGGTATGTATGTGTTTTGTATCAACACAAAGATGTTTTTGAAAAATGGGTGTCATCCACTCACGGACACGCCCACCTCCAATACAACCCAAAAATTGAAAACGCAATAAATAAGCCTCTGTTTAACCTACAGAGCTAAAATTTGGCACGAATGTTTTTTATGACAAGACAAAGATGGTTTTGAAAAATGGACGTCATCCGCCTACGGACACGCCTACCTCCCATACAACCCAAAAAGTTTAAAACTCAATAAATAAGGTTATGTTTGTCATAGAGAAATTAAATTTGGTATATATGTATTTCATACCAAAACTAAGGTGTGTTCGGAAATTGGGAGTAATCCGTCCATGAACACGCCCACCTCCCATAGCGAAAGCACAATAAAGGCATTAACTGTGAGCTACAGGAATAAAACTTGGTATGTGTAAATTTTTCATCACCATTTAAATGCAATTAAAATATAGGCTTTATCCGCCCACGGAGACGCCCATTTACAATACAAATGAACTCTAATTGAATTGAAGAGTTCATGTAAAGCCTTTATTGCTTCTAAGAAACTGCTTAAATTGTCTAGATTCGTTCACAAATATCCAGTGAAGGAATCGTCGTTTTTTATCTATGCGTTTTTTATTAGCAATTTGGATAGTTTAGTTAAACGTTTAGTTTTTAACGTTTTTATGAACAAAATGGCTTTATAACTTTTAAAATAATGACCTTCATACATATAATGAACAGTTTTTTTCGCCTCCTAAATATTAAATAATTTTAATTAACGTCATATTAGAATTAGGCCGACAATATGTATTTCCGAGCAAAATACTAAAATTAATTGACTGACGTTGGTTTGAGGCACGACAATATGTCGTAAACAAACATACCAAGGAATGACTAAATGGCGTTTAAAAAGATTTTGGCGACGGAATTGCTCTAATAGTACTTTCATTGAGCGCAGCTATAAATAACTTTTAACGAGACTGAACGAGTAGTAGTACTGAAATAATTTAGTAATGCTGAGGAAATAACCGACTGAAAAAAAAAATGGCATTTGGGATTGGGCATTTGCTAAATGCATATTTGGTCGACTGAAGTGCATTTTAGGTACGACTGAAAGTGAATTGGCTGACTAAAGATTGTTCTAGATATGTCTTGATATGAAATAGCCGTCTAAAGTTGGTTTTTGGTTTCCTGATGGCGAACATGGAAACAAATGGTACGACTGATTTTGATTCGTTCATAGTTATTGTAAATAAAAATCAACATTTTAAACAAATTTCAGTAAAAAATAAGAATTTGGCCGACAATAAAAAAATCAAGGGTAGCTTACCCATCCCCATCCTCCGCTCGTCCCCTGCATCAGGACCAAGAACTTTTGGGTTTTTATGAATTTTAATATTGTCCGTGGATTGAAACTCATCATATTCTTCAACTTCTCTTTGAAGAAGTAAGTAAGTTTGAAGTATGTTTTCTTATTACAATTACTATAATTTATTTATTATTTAAGAATTTTTTTGAAAATCAAAAGAACGTTCTGTAGTGGGATTCTGCGACTATTCTCGGTTGTCATACCGAAAACGGTATTCACTAACTTGTACTTTGCGACGAAATTCGGTTGCCTACAAATTTGTTCGGTTCACTTATCGTCAACAAAGTATTCGTCGCAAGTCTCCGACAAACTTTTCGATACTTTCACCGACAAAATCGGAAAAGGTGTTTACTAAATACCATTTTCCGAAAATTATTGCAAACAGAACTTTGCGATACCGAATATCTACCGAAATGTGTTATAGAATTCCACTACTGGACTCTTTTCGACCCGATATGTATGAAAAATATTTTATTATTCAAAAATTCGACCCCATTTTGTGAAAGTTCTTAGCATTCAGGGGAAAGCACGACAATAACTTCGTATTATATTTGAAGTACTAGTTCCGCGTTTGCACTTATTAATTTAAACACGTGCTAAAGATGTTGTAACACATGATGTTATTAGATTAAAAACTTTATTAAGCTAAACATACGAAAAATCATAAAATAAATGATTTAATCAGCCATTTTATAAGCACATTCATTTTAACACATGAATTTTAAATTCCAACTTTACTTCAAGCAATCTTTACTTAAACGCGCTCAACTTCGTAAAATACCAGCCAGTTTTCGACCCAGAAGCAATACCAACAATATGCCAGTAAGAAACACATAAAAGTCGCGTGTATGAAAAAGCATTCATGCAGGAAATGAGTGCTTATTTAGGCCAAAACTAACATGGCAGACAGGCATAGCAACGACCAACAGTGACTGATAGAAATAATAGCTTCTACAACAGCAACAGAAGCATCAGCAACAAAAACCGTTAATGCGCGTCAGGAAGTGTGCTGTGCTGTTGCTGTCGGGGCTGCTTACTGCTGGCTGCCACTTGGCGCAGTTTATGGTTATCTAGCTAATGCGGATCATCAACGCCAACACGTCTTGTGCAAATAAATTTTATATCGAGCAAGGATGCAAGATTTGCGTTGATTGCCAGCAAAAAAGAATGCAGTGAACCAGAAAAACAGAGCTATTCGCATCGTGTTATAGATGTCAGTCACAGTCGCAGTCGCAGTCGCATTACTAAGCAACAACATAGCTAGGCGTTTTAACGAAAGAGTTGAGCAAACTGCTGACTAGTTGACTGACTAGCTGGCATGACAGACAAAGTGGTTAATAATGAGTTTTGCATTAATCGATGAGGTTTAGTAGCCAAGAGGTTGTGGCATGAATTAATTAGAGTTGAAATGGAACTTGAGCATGAATGAGCGGAGTTGACATGGTGGGCGTGGTGAGTGATTGACATGCAATTTTAAAGATTTGGCTGAAGTCGTATTGCTTCAAATGTCAGATGTCAGAGGCAAAAACATGTGCTAAGAAAAATAATTCATTTTTCAATTTTAATTTTACATGAGGCACGATTTCCCACAAGAACAAGTAGCAGCAAAGTAAAATGTTTCAAATCATATTATTATGAGTAAAACGTATGACACGTACTGAACATACAAACATACATATATCTCTGCACACTCAATATACAAATTAAGCGTATACTTTAACAGACGCAGCTTATTATGGAAAATTCCATTCATTTTAAGATATTAAACATCCACTTAGTGGTAATTAGCTATAAGTAAATAAGGCTGTATGTGTTGGATACATTAAATCTACAGTCAACCTACTTGAAAAATAAAAAGTGCTTTTTGCGGAAATTGCGGCTAAAAAAAAAAAAATGACACCGAAGATTGAGTCGAAGCGAGAATTTCCTCCACGCCCAACAAATTCAGCACATTAAAAACCGCACTTTTGATACATTAATCCTTGATTGTAAAAATCGATTCAGCGGAATTAAGAAAAAAAAAAAAAAAACAAAAACAACCCGCATTTTGCTGATGATGAAGCACGCAGAAGTTGCTTTGTAAAAGTCCTGCGGCAGTTGCAGCCTTAATGTGCTCTTTGTGAAACGACTGAAATATATTTGACAACAAAAATGAGATAAATTTATACGCGCGCCTTTTGTTTTCATTAATTTGTAATCAAGTGTTGATTAATTGCAAGTGCTTAATGCAGGGATTAATTTTTCTGCAGAGGCATTGCATTAATATATGTACATGTGTTGGTTGAAATTCTGGTCAAGTTGTAGCTATAAACTGCAGATTTTAATAAAAAATGACTTTTGGTGGCAGAATAAGTAATTGGGACAAATAGTTATGTCCTCTTTCTAGAATGACATGTGATGTAGACTTTAATTATGAATACAATTTTCTGCCATTACTTGATTATTGGCTTATCAATCCCAACGCAAATGAGAAGAGTTTTTAATATAATTGAGCATATCCTTTAAAAAGAAATTTTTTAATTGAGAAATTGTTATGATTCTTTCACTACACAATTACTTTTTATGCATTCAAAATTACAAAAATGCAAACTTTATAAAAATATAAAATTTTTTAAATTTTAAATTTTAACAATAGAATCTTTGAATAAACCTATATTTAAACATATCATTTGAAAAAACATTGAAAAAGCCATTTTTGGTTTCATATTTTTTTTAAACACCAACTATTTTCATCCACTTTTTTGCGAAATTAAGAAATTCGTTAAGGTTTTTTTTGAAAAATTATAAAAATTAGAAGGAAAACGAAAATGATAAAAATGGAAAAATGATTAAACGGACAATTAGTAAAAATTTCAAACAAAAGAGAAATAAATGAAAAATTACCGAGTTATTCACTTTCAAATTCAGCACTTTCATTTTTGATTGATTTTTTTTTCTATTTAAACAGAAAATAAAATAAGTACCTACTAAAAAATGTTTGTGTATTTTAGGTAAGAAAGTTTTTATGGAGTAAATTTTTTGGAAATTTAAGAAACTTGCACGTTCTAATAGAAAACGAAATTTGTTAAATAAAATACTTCTAAACCACGAATGTTACTTACCACAAAGGTATGCAACTACCAAATTGCAATAACATATCTTTGAAAATTTTTGCAAGGCAAATTATTTACCTTACATATTTAAGGTGTTGGAACGAATCTGAATTGGATGAGGACCTTAGTATGTTTGGCGATGCCAAAAAATGTCAAAAATTTGGGTATAAATGGTTAAATATAAAAACGTGGCTGTTGAGGCACAAACTGTGTGTGGCTTTGGCGTCGAAGTGCCTTGATTCCCCCTCTGCAGATAATGACATATCTCAGAGAATTATAAATTCCATGAAAAGCTGCTTGAAAACATGCTGTTTAGCCGTTTGCAGTCGGTATAAAACAAGTAGATCCAGTTTTTGATCCATTTTGTACAAAATTTAATAAAACGCACAGTAAAATAGCTCATAAGAAGCTCTAATAACACTGGCTTACAGCCAATATGTACTTTGAATGCCACTATCCTTTTCTCATGTGAAATCAGTCGCTAATTCCGAAAAAAAAATTTTTTTTTCTGTCACTCCGTTTTCGAGATATGGCCCACTGTAGGATTTTCAACGAAAAAAAAGTTGCTCGTGCTGTTAGTTTTGGCGGAATAAATTCAAATTTCGGGGATTTTTTTATTTTTCAGGAAAATTTCCAAAAAAAGACAAAATAGTTGCAAATTTCTTTAAGAAATCAAAATATTTTGTTATTTTAAATATTTTTTACTAAAAGCCTTTCCAAAAAAAATAAGCTATTGTTGAAGAAAATCTATTGAGAAATGAAAAAGTTGTGTTAAATGGAACGAAATCACCCAAATTGTGTGATTATCAATTTATGCATTTGGACCTATTTTATTGTCATAAAAAAAATGAGAACTAAAAGTTGTTGTAATAAAAACATAAATTCTTCATTTTTATTGTTCTTTTAATAATTTATATTTTTTTACATTATTTAAATTGTATAAAATAATAATAAAATAATTTTTGTTGTTCCCTTAAATCATTTATATTGATATTTACATTGTAAATAATTTTTATTAATCATTCAGAAATTCAAAATGATTAGAATTCTTGTTTTGTCGTTTATTTAATTCAGGATCGGTTTCTCTGATGAGAAACCAACATTAGTCGCACATCATTCCTTCGTCCCAAAATCCTTGGTACCGATTCTCAATTGCTTTCATCTGTTGGTGGAATCTTTCCCCATGTTCGTCGCTCTCGTCACCGAGATTCTTCGGAAAAAAATTCAAATTGGAGTGCAGAAAATGAATTTTCAGAGACATATTTACGCACATTTTTGTATAGTTCTTGAGCAACTCGTTGACTATTTTCTCGTAAGATTCACTTTTATTGTTCCCGAGGAAGCTAGAAACAGTCGTCCTAAAAGAATCCCACGCCACTGCCTCAACTGGTGACAATAGTTCTGCGAATTGAAGATCGTTTAACACCTTTTTTATTTGCGGTCCAACGAAGCCACCTTCTTTTATCTTGGCATCAGAAAGATTTGAAAAAATCGTTTTCAAATATGTGAATGCTTCGCTTTCTTTGTCTAACGCCTTGACAAAGTATTTCACATGATAGAATAACAAGGTAGCCCAACTAACAATTTTCCTCCTATAAAACACCTAAGAACATTCTCAACAACATATTAAAACACAACAGTTACGGATATAATCATTGTATAATAATCGTATAAGACAAAAAAGGCGCACTTTTTTGTTTGTATTAAACCCTACATCAGTAAAATTATATTCTGTTGAACATATTCTTATCATTACTTTATAGGAGCTTTATATCATTTTTTCAGTCTTATATCAGTGTTTGTTGCTATAGAAGGCATTAGAGAATATTTATATCATGAAAACATTGAAGTTTTATAGCCGTGTCAAATATGTCAAAATAAATGTTCGAAAAAAAAATGTTATTCGAAAAAAAATAATTTTGAAGTGTTCTCTTATAGTTTTTCTTTTCTTTGTTTTCATGTGACAGATTGAAGTTGACTTTCTCTTTTGTTTTCCAAACATTTTTTTGCGTTATAAAAATTTATTTATTGTGTTGGAAGCGGATTCGATCTTGGTACCTCCGTGTTTCCAGTCCGACACATTAACCTCTAGCCCATTTTTTCATATTCAATATTTTGAAAAAATTTTTAATTAAAAACGACTGCGCTGCCTATTGGTAGCTTCAATATTTATATGTGACATTTATTCGAAATCTCAATAATGTCGTATTGAGGTGATGCTTCTTTTATTTTCTTTATAAGAAAAGGGCGAAATTTTTGTTTAGCTATTCACTCTTTATTAAGTATTTATAGTTCATTATTTATTAACAGATAATTTTTTTCATATTAAATGAACTGTTATTTTTCAAATTTTTATTGTTTTATACGAATAAGTAAAACATAATTTCCTGGTTCAAAAACATTTTTTATTAAACTTTAACATTAAAAAAATTATAAATAATTATTTTCGGCATGCCCGAAGTTAAAGTGCCCATTCTTGGTAGTAATATTTAAGTATTACCCAACAGAATCGAGCTTATAATTTTTTAGGTTTGTTTTTTACAATTTTTAACGTTTTTCTTAAAAATAAATCCTCGTCTTACGCTTTCATATTACCAAATTATCTCTGTGGAATAAATAAACTTAGTTATTCCTTTTACCTACGTGTCTACGTAATTATATCAAAAAGATCTCTAGAAAGTGTCAAGATTTATTTAAAGAAGGTGGCAGAAGTAGATTGACGTCTATCACATCCACACCGTAGTGCTATCTACTTCTTCTACCTTCCTTAATATTTCTTGAAAAGTGTTTTATTTTTAATACGAAAGACAAGCAACATCAGCTCTTTGAGAGTGCATTTTTATGAAATAATTATAATTTTATGTCGATAGGTCACAAATTACGGTTGTAATCCTGTCGACCGACAGATTGAAAGTGCTATATCTTGTCAGGAGGTGACTCTTATCAATAAATATAAAATTTAATATATGTGGGCTTATAAACACATACAGAATTTAAAATTCCAAATGGTAAAAACTCCCTACTTTTATTATTTGTGTTTACATTACTTGTGATTGACATACATTTTTAAACTACAATTGACGGTGAACTCGCTTTTTATATTAGAAATTATATGAGAATTCGAAGTTTGTCAAATAGGTCGGGTGCTAATGTTTTCATCTTGGAACATGAAGGTCCATGGTTCAAATGCTGCGGGCGCATAGAGAATTTTTTTTTTTAATAAAATATAAATAATTTTTTTTTTATATATTCTGAATGACAAGCTAAGTTCGAAAAAGAGAAAATTTGTGTCATGGCGATTTCTGTATTCGTTTCGAACAGTTTTCGAACTTCGGACTGAGAGGTACAAAGGCATAAACATTGTATAATTTTGTTATGCGATGTTTATAGGAAGAATCACTTCATAGTTATTTAATACAATGAATATAACATCATTATACAATATGAATGTAGTTTTTCTATAAACCCTGAATAAGTAGATTCAGAGAATGTTCTTGCAATGATTTATACTAGTAAACACTGCTATAACAGCAATTCTTCCAAATTGAAGCACTATACAACGTTTATAACATTAAATCATACTATAAGTTTGAAATTGGAAGGAAAATTGTTAGTTGGGAGGCGCATATTGGAGAGGAAGTGAGCTAGATGGCAAAATCAGCTGTTCGAATTTGAGTAGTTCTAATTGTTGTTGTTGCCTTTTCGTTTGACGTTTGACGCACTCACAGCATTGTTTGTGTAAAGATAGACATTTGAGCAGCCATATTAAAATGAGCCTACCTTATTATTCTATCATGGTTTTTCAAGTTGCTCTCTCCAACTTTCGACTCAATTCTTTCTGGCCAGTCCTTTTTGTAATAGTGGTGTTCACGTGCTCGACTATCCCCCTTGCAGAGAAAACAGTAGTACTTTGTGTAGCCACTCTGTAAACCACAAAGCATACCAACGACTTTGAGATCAGAACATATTTTCCAGTCGTGTTGTTCATATTTAATACATGTCAATAGCTTCGCCATTGTTTCGTACGTTTCCTTTTTGTTGACTGCATGTGCGATCGGAATCGATGACTTTTTGTTTCCTATATGAAGTAATACTGCCTTCAAGCTCACTTTGCTTCCATCAATAAAAAAACGCCACTCTTTTGAAATGTACGGCTGACCGAAGGTATTAAATAAGCCAGGAATGTCTACGCAATAGCAGATATTGTCATTCTTAGTAATGTGTATTGCAAATGGTTTTTTACGATTTCTGCAGTATGTCACCTTAACATCGGGTTTCAAAAAGTTGAATTGTTGCATACGAGAAGCATGCAATTCCGATTTTTCCTTTGACAGTTCCAAATCTCTTATCCAATCATTCAGCTGCGCTTGCGATAAAAGGTGAGTTGTGTTTTCAGTTGTAATAGTACTACCACCTGTGGTTTCTTCCGACTCCACTGAATCTACGGATTTTCTATTGTTTTCACGTCTTGAATCGGAACAAGTAGGATATGGAACATCGTCAGAATGAGATACTGGCAATGAAACAGTCGGGACAGTGGCGTATATCACTCGTTTGTGTTTTCCAACATCAGTCACTTTGGCCAGACAAAAATAGCAATCGTTTTGGTGGCAAAACGGTTGTCTCCAGATCATCGGAATTCATGTATCGTTTTTTACCCGAGCTCCATTCAGACAATATTAATTTGCACGATTGACACAAAATACTTGGCGTCCATGATTCACGAATGTTCTTAGCCGAAGATATGACATTTGCAGTAAATTCGTAAAATTGACTGGTTTCTTTTCGAAAGTAAGTTCATCGCACACGTAGCAGAAAATATCTGGGTCGTTTTTACATTGGAATTCTCGCAGTCTTTTACTCATTTTATTTTAGAGAATATTTTATTTTTTATTTTTTTTCTTTCGTTACAAATTGTGCGTCCGTTTGTTTGCCACGTTTTTTAGTATAATACATGAATGTTTTTGCTTTTATACATCTCGAAAGTGCTGCAGATATGGTACAATAAAGGTAGGTAGGTCCATGACTCAGAGCGCAACCGCCGAAACACAAAAAAACACAAAATAAGTATTCACATGGTATAATAAAAACAGGTAGGCTCTCTTTCTTATAGCCATAAGTGTCGAAATCAGGTGTTTTGCTGTGACGGTTTCGACGGTTGCACTCTCAGTCGTGAGCCTACCTGTTTTTATTGTAGCCTGTTTGTTCTTACCTTTTCTTTCGCAAAACCCTTGACTTGATTCCTATGAACAATAAAAATGATAAATAAAAAATTATAGTACAATGATCCAATTTATTTATATGACAATAAAATTTTTAAAAATAACATAACTTGGGTGCTTTCGTTCCATTGAACACAACTTTTTCATTTCTCAATAGATTTTTTTCAACAATAGCTTATTTTTTTTGGAAAATTAAAGGCTTTTAGTAAAAAATATCAAAAGTAACAAAATATTTTGATTTCTTAACGAAATTTGCAACTATTTTGTCTTTTTTTGGAAATTTTTGTGAACAATAAAAAAAATCCCCGAAATTTGAATTTATTCCGCCAAAACTAACAGCTCGACCAAAAAATGATGTTGGCATTGTTTGTAAGAAATTCTATTAGCTTTTATTTGATATATAATTTGTTTGATTATTGTTGTTGGTTCTGGAGATATATGCAATTAAGTGGAACCAACTTTTTTTTTCGTTGAAAACCCTACAGTGGGCAATGTCTCGAAAACGTAGTGACAGAAAAAAAAAAAAATTTTTTTTTGCGGAATTAGCAACCGATTTTACATGAGAAAAGAATAGTGGTATTCAAAGTACAAACAACTTTTCGTTATTTGTAAACCAGTGTAATGTTCTGTCAAGGGCTGAAATGGCCAAATTGTTTTGGATTTTTAAACATAGCAAAGCACAAAATTCTAGAATAATTGCACTTAACCTGGTAAGATAAAGGGTATATTACCTTTGTGAAAACGTTGGTTTCACCAAGAACGAAGCGTATCCGATATAAAAAGTATAAAATGAGCGTGATCCGCCCATGAACATGCCCACATCCCATACAATTATGCACATCCCATAATGCATTAATTTTAAAAACAAGTAAAGAAAATCTAAAGTCGGTCTAGGCCGACTATGAAATACCCTAAGCCCACTTTTCAAAAACAAAAAATTTTTATTGTAAATGGGCGTCTCCAAGGGCGGATGAAGCCTATATTTTATATGCATTTAAATGTTGATGAACATTTTACACATACCATGTTTTATTCCTGTAGCTCACAGTTAATGCCTTTATTGTCCTTTCCCTATTGGAGGTAGGCGTGTTCATGGACGGATTACTTCCAATTTTTGAACACACCTGAGTTTTGGTATAAAATACATGCATACCAAATTTAATTTCTCTATGACAAACATAACCTTATTTATTGAGTTTAAAACTTTTTGGGCTGTATGGTAAATAGCCGTGTCCGTAGGCGGATGACGTCCATTTTTCAAAACCATCTTTGTCTTGTCATAAAAAACATACGTTCCAAATTTTAGCTCTGTAGGTTAAACAGAGGCTTATTTATTGCGTTTTCAATTTTTGGGTTGTATGGGAGGTGGGCGTGTCCGTGAGCGGATGACGTCCATTTTTCGAAGACATCTTTGTGTTTGTATAAAACACATACATATCAAATTTTATTGTTGTAGGCTAATTATGAGCTGAGTTATGCAGTTTTCAATTTTCGCGTTGTATTGGAGGTAGGCGTGTCCGTGGGCGGATGATATCCACTTTTCAAAACCATCTTTGTTTTGTTACAAAAAACATACGTGCCAAATTTTAGCTCTTTAGGTTAAACACAAGCTTATTTATTGCGTTTTCAATTTTTGGGTTGTATGTGAGGTAGGCGTGTCTGTAAGCGGATGACGTCCATTTTTCAACGACATCTTTGTGTTGATATAAAACACATACATACCAAATTTTATTGTTGTAGGCTTTTTATGAGCTGAGTTATGTAGTTTTACATTTGTGCGTTGTATCGGAGGTAGGCGTGTTCGTGGGCGGATTCCAAAAATATTCAATAGTGCAGATCCTTGTGTCCATGTGATCATGTGTACCAAGTTTCATCTAATTATCTCAACTCCTTCTTCTTATCCTGTGTATACGGACAACACACAGACGGACAGACGGACGGACGGACGGACGGACATGGATAGCTCGACTCACGTGGTGACGCTGATCAAGAATATATATACTTTTCTATACCGGACTCGCTTCGTTCTATGCGTTACAAACGTTTGCACAAAGTTAATATACCCTGACCTTTCAGGTTTAGGGTATAATTATGTACTCCAAATATGTAATGAGTAAATTATGTATGTACTGTGTACATGCAAATTGTTCTAACTAACTGTACTCATCGCAAATGTTCTACATGACTTTATGTAATTAGTCCATAATCTATGTAATACGTACATAAGAACTTTACTAATTACATAAAATTGTTTGTAAGAGTTTGCGATGAGTATAGTGTGCATATCTGCAACACTCGGTTTTTTCAAAATATTTCAATAAATAAGGTATAAATTCCGAAACAAAATATGTTCTCATATATTTTTACGAATATTAAAGAGATTTTTACGAAAAATATTCAAATCGGTTTTATTGCGCGATATAGGGTTAAAATAATGCTACCCTGCATAGTTATTTTTGTTTTAAGTTATTATTTTTATTAATGTCTGAATAAGCAAATATACAAATTATAACAACTTTTGGTTAGTTAAAAGGCAAAGTTTTTTTTTTAGAACAATTAATTTAATCAATTCTATTGTCTACTTTGGCCATTTATAAAAAAATTCTATTTGCCTGACGTCTATGGTTGACCTCAGGAACTTGACTTTTGCCAATCAAGAATATTTAATAACCCTCATATTATGTTTAAAAATGTTAGTTGCTTAACTTTATATTGTTTGCTTGTCAGAGCCACTCAAGTGCGTTCATCTTAGCCATGACTCCAATTGGATGATTGTGAGATAATTAAACATGAATATGCTAAGGACCATGAGCAAACCCGTATATCGTGCATAACTACACATTCTAAGCAAACCTTAATATTTGTAGGCAAGGCAATACATATTTAATCAAGCTATTCAGAGGATTAAATTAAATTCAATTTAAAGTTAATCAGTTGGTTCGTCTTTCAATAAAACTATGGGCAAAAGAATTTAAATAGTGTCACTCACACACCGACAGTCATATCATCCAAATATCCTGTCAACTCTAGGAAACTTTCAAACCGCAATGTTAACCGAAATGTTGCTTGCATTTGTTGCTATTGATGATGAATTTGATTTGAAATAAAATGACTAGAAAAGCTACAGTCGGTGTAGCACGGCTGTGACAAACGTTGTATGCGGTTTCAGACGCAAGTGCGTTACGTTGATTCTTATGCAAAACCAAAAAAAAAAGAAACAAATTAACCATTTCAGTCCTTGAAATTACTTTGACCGAGCTTTTTCTCCATTAATATTTGTGCAAATTTGACCGAGAACAGGACCTACATGTTTTAGACAGACTCCAGCCGTTCGATGTTCATGTTATCAAGAAACTTTGTACGACATTATTTACTCTCTGAAGTTTGTCATTGTCTGCAGAGAGGTGACGACTAATCAGAACACTTTGTTTCTACTGATAAAATTGTGGATGTCAGATGGTGATTCGAACCCGGATCTGGGGAGATTCGTTGGCAAAAAATATTGGGAGAATGCATTAAGAACCGTCTATTTTATGCTAAAATGGAGGCTTTACTGTGAAAAATTGGAATATGTTTTTTATTCAAAGTGTTGTCTATCGCTAGTTAGGGGAAGAGTGACATGAAAGAGCCAGTTTTAAAAAAGTTACAAAATATATAAAAATAATTAATAAAATTATAATTCCTGTATCAAAAGTATTTTCTCATTCATTTATGAACGTAATACCATGAAATATTTTCCAAAATAAACAATATTCTTGGACCTGTAGCCATTTATAAAAAACATGAAATTCGGCTCTTTCATAACACATGGGCATTGAAAGAGCCAACCAAAGTTTTGAAAGAGCCATCTTCTTATTACAAGACTTAACACGAAAAATAACGAATATTTTATTAAAAATATTAATTGTTATTATAAAAAGTATTGTTTTTACAAAAACAAATTAAATAAATAAAAAAATTCAAAACTTTTTAGTAACAAAAAATAGTTAAAAAACTTAAAAATATTTTTAGCAAAAAAATTAAATCGCTTTGAAGAAAATCTTTAATAATAAGACATTTTCCAAAAACAAAATAAGAGGTTTAAAACACTTAAAAACATTTTTGACAAAAATAATTTAAACTTCCTTCACGCTTCTTCATACCACCGCAACCCAGCTCTTTCAAAACAAATTGTCCAAAGAAACATAACCTCAAAAATTAGTATGAAATCAAGATTTTTCCGGCAAAATAAATATGTTATTGGTAGGCCTAATATATCCATAAAATTATAGTATAAGAATATTACTGTTATTTTTAAAGGTGAAGACGTCACAAAACAAATAAAATGTTCTGAAAAACTTACTTAATGATGAAGAAATCCAAAATACGATACACCATCGTCGTTTATTATCAGTGAACTGTCAAATGTTCGAGGGTGCCATATGGCGAGTAT
Organism: Tetanocera ferruginea; assembly: GCA_958299015.1. Classification (NCBI taxonomy): domain Eukaryota; kingdom Metazoa; phylum Arthropoda; class Insecta; order Diptera; family Sciomyzidae; genus Tetanocera; species Tetanocera ferruginea. Next base: position 87,793,618 of record OY282642.1, on the reverse strand, counting down.
TGCTTCTTATAAATTATAATTTAAGAAGCATTCGTATGAAAACTACCGCGTAAATCAAGATGGCTCTTTCAAAACTTGGCTCTTTCATGCCACTCTTCCCCTACTACTTTTCTTCATCTCTCTGATAATTTACGGATTCCGTTTGAAAAACATGATACTTCTTTTGCGGCTATTCAAATATTGATACATTCAAAGGTAAAGGGAGCATGTACTGGTTATATATCAATATATTCACTTTTTAAAATTAATGAAAAATGTAGTTAATAAACTTTTTACGTGTTGACTACATTGCAGACTTCAATGAATACAAGCAATGTGTACGTTTTATGTACATTGTAAGAAATGTACTTAATACATAAAATATAGACTCAGTACATTTCTCGCATACAAAACGGCTGGTACACGTGTAATATACATTACAGCGCAACTGTACACATTGATGAAAGCGTTACAATTCTTCAATACATAAAACACGGATTTGTACGCGTCCCAATCAGCCATTTAGAAATAGTGCTTGGATTAAGCTTACATGCAATACAAAAAGCAAGCCTTATCCAAGCACGCTTGAAAAACACTTGCCCAGGCAATAAATTTCCAAGTTCCTTTGTATAACTATTGCGTAAAACACAAAAAGCAAGTGATGTACAATAAAACTTGGAAAGGCTTGCATGAAGTAAGTGTTTTGCAATCATACTTAGAAAACGCTGACAACGGTAATAGTTTTACAGCTGTTCAATGTTGTGATGCTCTCATATATACATACATAAATGTATTTTGTTTTCATTTTGCTCGCTCAGCAGCCATAAGGCTTACGGCAAGCTGTTAGAGTGTCCGACTCATATGCGGTAGTTCGCGCGTTCGATGCCTGGGGTAGCAAACACAAAAATTTTTGAAGGCATGCAATTTTTCATATAAATATATGCTTCAATTTTAACAAACGAAAATAAAAAATAAATAAAAATAAAAATGTTCCGGTTGGGAATTGAACCTTGGATGTTCAAATCCACAACAAATCAAATAACCAGTGGCTTACCAACTGAGCCACGGAATAAAAATTTTTCGCGAGTGCTAATTGATTTGTTGAATGCAGCACACTTGGAAAAAGCTTATTAAAACACTTATATCCAATTGTAAAAACAACACTTGGATTAAGCTTGAAGTAAGGACTATTATTCCAAGGGTTCACTTTCGTTTATCTTACAATTACATGTAAGCGTTCTACAATAGTAAATGAAAGCGTTATCCAAGCTTGAGGCTTACGTTTGTAAGCTTAATTAAAGCTTATTCCAAGCTTGTTTGGCTGATTGGGGTGTCACTTGTTCACTGCATTCATAGCCAATGCGGTGAAAATTAAGAGCGTGGAAGAGAGATAAAGAACTAGGTTCCGTGGATTGGTATTAAGAGATATTAATTGAAGTAACCATTAAGCAGTTAATGGTTTCGCATACTAGTTGATGAATGAAAAGAATATCGGTAAATTCCTTTCGGCATATTCGAGGATGGGTCTAACAAAGGGAAAGATAGAGAGATTTAGATATTATCAATATTAGACCTTAAGTTAAGTTCTTTGTCAAAAATAACACCTAAGTCCTGTAATGAGCTTACAAAAGGGACTAGCTTGCCGAGAATATAATACTTTCTCGTAGGAAGTTGGAGTCGGGTACAAGAGTATGTTATAGCTTGACATTAAACGACGTTGAGCTCCAGAAGATTTTTTTTAACATCAACTGGAAAAGCAAGCCAGATCGTTTTAAAGGTTGCGAGAATCGGCGTTAGTTTGTATGCGCCGATAGATTTTCATATCATCAGCATACTTACAAAGATTGGATTAATTGATGATACCATCTACATCAGCAATTGTTAAGACGAATAGCAAAAGATGCACGTAGCTGTAAAAGATTTTGAATTGGAAAGTCTAAAGATGACATTATGACTGTGTTCTTCGAGATAAGATTTAACCCATGTATAACATATAACATATAACAGATATGGAAAACCAAAAGCTTTAACCTTAAGAAGGATAAAACGCTTTACTGAAGTCGGTGAAAACTGCACCAACTTTGTTACCACTTTCCAACGATCATAAAGTGTTTGAAACAAATTCTGTGAGGTTAGTAGTATTCGATCTGAATTTGAGGAAGCCATGTTGACTAGGAGAAAAGATAGATTTGCAATGGAAAAAGAGAATATCGTTGATAATACTTTCAAAAATTTTCGGAGCATATGAATATTTTGCAATAGGTCTGTAATTAGAAATATCATTTCTGGGCTCTTGTTATAACCTAAACCTCTTGTTATAACCCACGAGGTGATTGTATATTAACTTTGTGCAAACGTTTGTAACGCATAGAACGAAGCGAATCCGGTATAGAAAAGAAAATATATTCTTGATCAGCGTCACCTCGTGAGTCGAGCTATTCATGTCCCTCCGTCCGTCCGTCCGTCTGTGTGTTGACCGTAAACACAGGATAAGAAGAAGGAGTAGAGATAATTGGATGAAACTTGATACACATATGCACCCAAGGATCTGCACTATTGAATATTTTTGGAATCCGCCGACGGACACGCCTACCTCCAATACAACGCAAAAATTTAAAACTGCATAACTCAGCTCATACTAAGCTTGTAACAATAAAATTTGGTATAAGTATGTTTTATATCAACACAAAAATGTCTTCGAAAAATGGATTTCATCCGCCCACGGACACACCCACCTCCCATACAACCCAAAAATTGAAAATGCAATAAATAAGCCTTTGTTTTATCGAAAGAGCTTAAATTTGGCACATTTGTTTTTTATAAAAAAACAAAGATGGTTTTGAAAAATGGACATCATCCGCCCACGGACACGCCTTCCTCCCATACAACGCGAAAATTGAAAAGTGCATAACTCAGCTCATAAAAAGCCTACAACAATAAAATTTGATATGTATGTGTTTTATACAAACACAAAGATATATTCGAAAAATGATCGTCATCCGCTCACGGACACGTCCACCTCCCATACAACCCAAAAATTGAACACGTAATAAATAACCCTTTAATTAATCTTGAGAGCTTAAATTTGCCACGTATGTTTTTTATGACAAGACAAAGATGGTTTTGAAAAATTGACGTCATCCGCCTACGGACAAAACTCAATAAATAAGGTTATGTTTGTCATAGAGAAATTATATTTGGTTTGTATGTATGTTATACCAAAACTAAGGTGTGTTCAAAAATTGATAGTAATCCGTCCATGAACACGCCCACCTCCCATAGCGAAAACACAATTAAGGCATTAACTGTGAGCTACAGGAATAAAACTTGGTGTGTGTAAATTTTTCATCAACATTTAAATGCGTATAAAATATAGGCTTCAATAGCCCACGGACACGCCCATTTACAATAAAAATTGTTTTGTTTTTGAAAATTGTGTTTAGGGTATTTCATAGTCGGGCTTGACCGACTTTAGACTTTCTTTACTTGTTTTTCTTTGTTCACAAACTTTGAACGCGTTTATCTCGAAGCCATGTTTTTTGTACTGGTTGCGGCACTAGCGGGTTCATTTTTTGACGAATTTTGTTTTATTGTTTTTTGAATCGATTTTTTTTTTTAATTTTTTGAGTCAATATTTTTTTCAAAAAAACTCACTTTCAAGTTTGGAACTTCACCAAAAATTTAAAAAAAATTTTTAAAAAAAGATCCTGTCAATTTTGTTAAGATTTAAAAAAGTCATTTTTTCCCAGATGGGCCATTTTTTGCGACTCTCAGCGCTGCAACCACGAGGCCCCGTTTTTTTCTCTGCTGCCAGTTTGGAGCTCTTTAAAACCACGTTGGAGTGAAAAGTATATTTTTTTAATTTTTTTCTTGTAACTTGTTCAATTCTCTACAATAATAAAAAATTTTGGAAAAATTTGTGTTTTTGACTGACAAGGAAAGGTCCCCAGGTGACAGTCTCCGATTTGAATGATTTTCGGATATGGTATAGAAGACAAAAATCTAAGGTCAACGTATTTTTTTATATGTGCTCAATCGATGGCTTAGAGTTTCAAACTCGCTTTCAAAAATCAGCGAAAATTTCGTTTTTTTGCTATAATTTCGCTATTTTCTATTGAAACATTTACAAATTTGATACCAAACTAAAGCTCTTATAAAACCACACACAATGGCATCAATTTTTCATAAGAAAAAAATTTTTTTGTAATTTTGTTGTTGTAATTTTTAGTAATATTTAGTCGATATCAAATAAGTATGTTGACACAATTTTTTCATATTAATTTATGTTGGATTTAAGGCAATTTGTAAAGTTACCTTTTTTTTTTTGTTTTTTTAAATTTGTTACTGTTTTATAATGAAATTTTTGTTTGATCGAAATGCATTTATTTTCCTTAAAGAAAAAATTTCATTACATTAAAAGTACCCAATATGGGTATCAAAAATTTTATTATTTTATGGCCTATTCTCTTGTTTAAAATTTTTATCGAAAAAGTTGACATTTCATAGGGCTTCCATACAAAATGTGTGCTTTTTTCATGTAAGGCTCACCGAACCAGTAAACAATAGTTTTAATCATCCAAAGTACCAAATATGGACATTTTTACGATATGCAAAAGAAATGGAATGCATTTTCTCATATATCTTTAAGAAAAAATTTTTTTTGATTTATAGCAGGAAAAATCATAAAAATCAGTTATAACTCATCAGATATGAAAATAATTTTTTTTATTTAAATTTTATAATAAAAAACATTAATTTTAAAATAAGTCCACGTCATTTTTGCTCAATAATTTGGGCCATTTTTGGGCCATTTTTCATTTAGTTTTGAGTTATTTTTCACTTGTATGATTTTTAATTTTTTGTTTTGTTTTGGGCAAATTATAAAACTCTTTGTTATTTCAAATATAACCTTAGTTATTACGGTAAACTTTTTAATTACAGCCTAAAACAGCTTAAGAGCATGTGGCAAAATGAATGCCTATGACAGTTAATGCATACATTTAAAACCGGGTAACTACAAGACAAACCGCAACCGCACTCACTGACATTTGATGAAAGTCTCGTGTTTTATTCATTAAAGGACAAATTTTCTTCTGTCACATCCTACCTGGTTTTAACAACCATCTGCACAAAGATTTAATACGCTGTCACCACATGTGAAGGATAGAGGAAGGAACAAATTAGGCAAGCTTGTGCAAGTCATCAATAAGTCAAACTGTCCAAGTTGCCTGAGTGCATATTGTATAAATTTGAATGCTTTATTTAAATGATGCTGGTTTGCTAAATATAAACAGCCTTATATTTTTGATAGCTACAGCTATAAACAGTTGTAAATAAATTTGCATTTTTCATTATATACATCATTAATGAAAGCTCTACGTATGTTTTTCCATGCTTTTTGTGCGGATTAATTTTTTTTTCATTTGAAGAGAAAAAGTTTAACATACCCAAAAAATATACCAAATAACGCTGCTACAAAACTGCCTTAAAGACAAAAGCAATAAAAAAAAACACTTATAGCTTACTGCACTTCCTTTAGGCATTTTATCAGTATACGTTACTGAATCCTAACCACCCACCCAACCAACAATCCTTGTCATTTACTGCAATGCGTAACGCGCACTCAACAATGAATGTTTGAATAAAAAAAAAAACAACACAGAAGCATTACTTTTTTTAGAATGAGATTAATTCTTAAAGTTTTTTCAAGTAAGCTAAAGTGAAGTATTTTTGTTCAAAAATATATTAAATGTCATAAAAAGCATTACTAGAGTTTGGTTTTTCATTGAATGTTGCTAGGCTTAGCAAATATCATTTATTATTTCAACATTCTTCAAACATTTTACTGTCTTTCTGAATACGCTGGTTCAATTATCATTATTCAAATCTGTGGATTAACGCGCTTAAATTAACATGCACATAAAAAACAGCCAAAATATGTTCGATGGAAAAGCGACAAGATAAGTCATCGATTTGCAGAAAGATGTATTGAAACTATTTTTAGAAAAAAACAAGTAAAGAAATTCTAAAGTCGGTGTAGCCCGACTATGGAATACCCTTAACCTCCTATCATATATAAATATACTTAAACAAACTTAAATAAATTCTTATGTTTTCAAAGTCCATGTATTCCTTAACAGTTTTTAACAGTATTCACTAATGTGGGTAGTATTGGAGTGAGATGAGTTCGTGGGTGATTGGCGCCCATTTCTTGTGCGTACCTTAGTTTTGATATAAAATTCTCTCATACAAAGTTTAATCCCTGTAAGTTATATACGAACCTTTTTATGGTATTTTCAATATTGTAAGTTGTATGGGTGGTGGGCGTGTTCGTGGGCGGGTAATGCCCATTTTGTGGGCACACTTTAGTTTTGAAATAGTCGTGTTTGTGAACGGATCACACCCATTTTGTATGCATGTCTTACATAAGCGCAACCAAAGGGAGGTTTCGGGGTTTAACCCCCCCCAAATTATTGTAGTTTTATGAAATGAGTGAAAACCCCAAATGTTTATTTCAAATCGGTTCTGGTTGATGCATAATCTGCTAAATTAGTCATATTTTATTCCTTCAGACTGCACAATTAGCCGGATCGATTTTGTATGGAGAAAAAAAAGTGAGTCGGACACCGACTCAAATGTAAGAAGTACTCTCAAAAACTAGAAAATATTTTTTTTAAACACCTATAAAAAATTTATTTTTCTTTATATTCAAATGCATTTAAGATTATTGGAAAAGTACTGACCTCTTCTTTCTTTTAATGTATCGTATGGTGTTGTTTAATCAAAACTGAGTACTATGAAAAATGCGTTTTTTATAAGTATTAAACATTTCACGCACATTTCCCTAAAAACTGGTTAAAAGAAATCGATTTGCGTATCTAAAAACTCATATGTACCCACTAATATATATTTACCCACCCAAATTTGCCAAAATCAAACAGTAATTATGGCAATTAAATAATAATTGAGCTGAAGGAAGCTTTTGAATATCGATTTATATATCAATGGAAAGAAAAGCTCAATAATTTTCCAATAAATTTAAATTCATGTGAATATCATGAAAAATACATATTAAACACGTATTTAATACAACCTCTTTGCGAAAACGTCAAAATATGGATTTTTTGGGGTCTCAATAGAGTTTGTAAACACAAAAAATTTTAGTTTTTTGCTTTTCTTGGGTATGCATTCTGAAGAAAAAAGTTTATGCAAAAAAATTCGTTTTCTGCAGAAAAGACGTCCAGAAGCACAAAAACCGCTCCATGGGGATTTCTCCGATCCAAACAAAATTATACAGAAATTTTTTTGAAGAGTCCCTCTAACTTTTAAGTCAGTGTCTAATCAAATTTCAATTTCGATTCGGCTTACTACACATTTTTAATTTTTGTTATATTCTGATTCTGACCACTTGCAGGGTTTTTGGTAATACTTCGATTTGAGTTATCTTTTCAACTTCTAGCATGGAGGAAACTTGAAATATTTGGAAACAAATTAATTCAAAAGTAAGACATAGTAAAAAAGCCTAAATTTGAGGAAAATCGGTTGAGTCACTCGCCACTGAACAAATCAAAGAAATTTCCCGTTATATTGTTATTTTTCGTCCTTTTTTAAAGTCATATTTTAAACATCCATAACACAAACTCTACAGAATTAAGTTTGTAGTGAAGTTATGTGATTCATTATAAATAATTGCAAATGACTTCCGAAAGTGGAGAAAAAATTTACAATTTCTAATTTTCCATCGTTGTGTCCAAAATCCGTTTCATAAAATTCTCTAAATTTTTAAATATTATCCGATATTAAGGAATTATGGCTTATTAGGTAAAAATATGTTGGTTTAATTTTTCAAAAATTTAGCGGTTTTTACTTTCGGAATTGAGCATAATAAGTGCTCACTAAAGGACGACTTTTAAAGCTAGTGCCAGCCAATTGGGTATTTTTACAGCGAAGTGATGTATGTATGAAAAATGTTCACTGCATTCAGTAAAAAGTTTCTCGGAAAAAGTAAAAAGACATAATATTTAGAGAAATATGTTATAGAGTTTGCTCCAGAGAATGATTTTCTCTAAATGTGGTACTACAAAATCCCTAACAATGATAAAAAGCTTCCATGAAAAAGGGAAATATATAAAAATATATCGTTTTTAGAGGATAAGACTTTTTTATTGTTGAAAAAAGATTTCATTTTATTGAAAAAAATACTTCGCACAATGAATTTTTTATCAAAATCCCAATAAACCAAACGAATTTGCCTCGAATTCGAGGAGAATCCGAGATCTCGGATATTTATTTCCAAAACGAAGTTCGAAAATGTTTTGCTAATGAACCCAATGGCGGGAGAGATGCACATTTCATTCTCGAAACGAGATTTTTTATCATAATCGAATAACTACCGAAGCGAGAATTTTAACATTAGCAAATCGTTTTCGAATAATTTTGGCAATTTTTTTTTAAATGAAATTTTTTTAAAATATTCGTATCTTCCGCAAATCGATTATTATGATAAAAGATTATAAGATTATAATTGTTATAAAAAAATAAAAAAAAAAATTACATGTTCAGGATTCGTACCCACGTTCCCCGGATGCCAGTCTCCTACCAAGTCTCCTACGTTATCCACTAGCCTATCGCACTTGCTGTTTTAATGCTATGTAATTTGCTTGATTATGAAAACAAGCGTTTGAGGAAGTGGGTTCGACTCCCAGCTCAGACAAAAAAATTTATCAGTATTTTTTGTGCTTTTGGTGTTTTTTCTCTATTTTTTAATAAAATCTGAAGGGAATTTAAAAACAAAAAAATCAATGTTGCGATGATTAATTGCAGATATATAAAAATTTATTTTATTTACGAGATTGCGGATTCGTTTCGAATTCGAATCGAATACGAGATATCTAATCCGAGTTCTCGGTTTCATTACTAATTCGAAACTAAACCGAATACGCTATGTGGTTTATTGGGATTTAGTAAAAATTTTTAATTTTCCTTAAATTTTTTTCTATAAATGAGAATTTTTTGTGCGAGAAAAATAGTTATCATTATTAGAGACATTGAAATAATTCCATTTCCCACAAGTGAAGAAATATTTATTTGAAAATTTATTCCAATTGAATTATCTAAAATAGAGAATTTTTTTATCGGAGAAAGATAGGTATTTTTTTCTGAATGTGTGGGGAGAAAAATATTAAATTTTTGCTGACCTTATTGGGACCCGAGTAAAAATGAAAATATTTTAGCTCAAGTCTTATAACCTTCGTTCAACTGCTAAACAAGAAAAAAATCCATTAAACGGCCTACAACTGGTGCTTGCAAACTATTTTGGCCGAACAGATCCTAAACAACGTTGACAGTTTTAATTTAAAAAAAAATATATGGTGCTGCTCATGCCTTAAGTTTGAACAAGGAACCATTAGTGCAAAAATTGAACGCTACAACTCAGCATCTGTAATTACGTTAAATTGTTTTTATATATAAGTTCTACATTTGATAAAACCCCCCCCGAAAAAAAATTCCTGGTTGCGCCCCTGATGTCTTAGATTTTGTAAAAAATACATACATACAAAATATATAATTCAAACATAAGCTTATTTATGCAGTTTTAAATTTTTTGGTTTGTATAGGAGGTAGGCGTGTCCATCGGCGGATGTCGTTCATATTTCAAAAACATCTTTGTTTCAAAGAAAACATGCATACGTAGAAAATTTTATCTCTGTAGGTTGAACAGAAGCTTATATATTGAGTTCTCAATTTTTGGGTTGTATGAGAGATGGGCATAAGCTTATTTATGCAATTTTCAATTTTTTGGTTTTGCGTTGTATCGGAGGTAGACGTGCCCATGGGCGGATTCCAAAAATATAAAATAGTGCAGATTCTTATATGGATAAAAAAAATGTCAACCGGTCGGGGTCTCAAAAGTTAGAAGAACTCATTAAAATGATTTCTGCATACTTTTTTTTTCAAATCAGAGAAAAACCGCTGAAGCAATTTTGATTCTCCTGAAGGTACTTTTTGGAAAAAAAACATGTTTTTTGCTTGTAACTTTTTATTTTTCACAGAACGCATACCCACATCTTCTAAATTATTAAATTTCTTACTTATACCAATATTCTGATATAAAAAAAAAAATTTAAAAATTATATTTCATTATAACTCATATTGTCCACAAAAAATTGAATGTTTTGCTATTTTTAAATAGGAATTTTTTTAAAACCACTGTAAATGACACATTTTTTATTAGATTTACGTGGAATTGCTATTGTTGCAAAGGTATTAAGTCTTTATTTCGTTCTGTGTATCGCTTAAGTCAAAGCTATGTGATTAAAAAAAAAATTTCTCGAAAACTGGACGATAAAGCAGTGAACAAATGAAATTAATTGTTTGTATGAATAAGAAATGCTTCATTTTATCAGATTTCTATCAAAATTGCTTTGGCGGTTTTCCTCCGATTTGAAAAAAAGTATGCAGAAATCATTTTAATGAGTTCCTCTAACTTTTGAGACCCCGACCGGCGGAATCTAAATTTCGATCCGGTCTTATGTGTATCGAGTTTCATCCAATTATCTGAACTCCTTCTTCTTATCCTGTGTTTACGGACAACGCACATACAGACGGACGGATGGTCATAGATAGCTCGACTCACGAGGTGACCCTGATCAAAAATATATATACTTTTCTATACCGAGCTCGCTTCGTTCTTTGCGTTACAAACGTTTGCACAAAGTTAATATACCCTGACTTTTCAGGTTTAGGGTATAAAAAGAAAGAAAATATAAACTTTTTAACGATTTAATTCTTCTGGCAAAGAAAGATTTAATAAACGCATTTAAAATTACCAGAAATTGTTCAAGATTTAGGAAATTTTTTATCGATAAGGAGAAAACAGAACTTCATCCACATGAAATTAATATTTCATATTTCATAAAATCAAAGGTTGTCTTAAAACCATATCAACACTAGAATATTTTCAAAGTCAAAATCAGCTTTTTATATGCTCTCTTAAACGTGGACATGCAACATTATCAGAACGAGCACAAAACTTCATATTTTATGTAAAATATAGAATCGGCCTACAGTCCCCCATACAAAGGGTTTGACATCGCAGACATCAAACCATTTTAGTCAGAGGGTTGCTCAAGCTTCTAATAGAAAAAAACCGTTTGTCAATAATCAATCACAAGAATCATAAAAAATCACTCGAATAGAAACAAATTATTATTGCATTATATTTTTTTACGTACATCTTCAAAAATTTAACTGTTAAGTTACAAAATTATCTTATGATAGCATGAATCCAATGGACATAATGAGAGACCTTAGTGAAGACATCTGCGTTTGTGGCACAATCTATTTCGCCAAATGAAACAATGCCTAATTGAATGCTGCCATTATATATCAATGGACCGCCAGAATCACTTCTACACGCTCCTTTTATACCCACATCGACTCCAGCACAAATTCGGTCATTATTGAGTTTACGAGTTTTATGACGTTCTTGACACTCTTTATCAGAGTAGATCTTCAACTTAACTTCCTGCAAGGTGGTCTGTTGCACTCCAAAAGTCTTTTGAATGTAATGATATTATATGTGCATATTCAATGGTAAAACTGAGGTCACACTCACCCCATTCAAACCCCAGCCAGTCAAGACTCCAGGCTCACCCTCGGGTAACTGACTTATTTCAAAGTCTTTTTCAGGCAACTCTACAGGAGCAATTGTTTCGTAATTGTAGACAAGCTTTTCAACCAACTCAATCAAGGCAATATCGTTTTTGAAAAACTGTGATTGTACGTATTCAGGATGCATGATGACTCGTTTGATAGCAACCACATTGGGACCCTCGACAGCAATATCTGTTTGACCGTATTGAATTGTTTGATTTCTGGCATAGGGTACATTTACACAATGGGCTGCTGTGAGAACCCAGTTGGGTGCAATTATAGTACAGCCACACGAATGGGAACCCGTAGGTTTGCGCAGTGATGCCTTTTTAAAAGAAAAAAAATTATTAATTCGAAGAACTGGATAGTATTCGAAATTCAACTTGCCATAAAAGGATATTTATTGATATATGAATCGCAACCATTGACGACTCGCCCTTGGGGCACACAAAAAGCTGTGCCCACCAAAAATAAAGACACCACAGCAAACTTATATTTCCACATGTTGTGACAAACTGTTAAATTTAATAATATTCTAATGCTTATATTAAAATTTCTGCTTCTGATAAGACATTTTATCAAAAGTGAAAAAAAGTGATAATAACCGATACTTTAAAATCGATAGCATCATCAAAAAATTAATAATTGCTGTGCTTGATATTACTTTTTATCAAATTAAGATATCTAGTGTTGTTATAATAAAATTGAGCGAAATGCGCAGACAGTGTTATGCCATGATCCAAATCAGTAGTGGCCAAACTTCTTACTGGGTAGGTAATTTTATATTTGCCTTACACAATTCTCATATTGATTTTGATTTTGATTTTGATTTTGATTTTGATTTTGATTTTAATTTTGATTTTGATTTTGATTTTGATTTTGATATTGATTTTGATTTTGATTTTGATTTTGATTTTGATTTTGATTTTGATTTTGATTTTGATTTTGATTTTGATTTTGATTTTGATTTTGATTTTGATTTTGATTTTGATTTTGATTTTGATTTTGATTTTGATTTTGATTTTGATTTTGATTTTGATTTTGATTTTGATTTTGATTTTGATTTTGATTTTGATTTTGATTTTGATTTTGATTTTGATTTTGATTTTGATTTTGATTTTGATTTTGATTTTGATTTTGATTTTGATTTTGATTTTGATTTTGATTTTGATTTTGATTTTGATTTTGATTTTGATTTTGATTTTGATTTTGATTTTGATTTTGATTTTGATTTTGATTTTGATTTTGATTTTGATTTTGATTTTGATTTTGATTTTGATTTTGATTTTGATTTTGATTTTGATTTTGATTTTGATTTTGATTTTGATTTTGATTTTGATTTTGATTTTGATTTTGATTTTGATTTTGATTTTGATTTTGATTTTGATTTTGATTTTGATTTTGATTTTGATTTTGATTTTGATTTTGATTTTGATTTTGATTTTGATTTTGATTTTGATTTTGATTTTGATTTTGATTTTGATTTTGATTTTGATTTTGATTTTGATTTTGATTTTGATTTTGATTTTGATTTTGATTTTGATTTTGATTTTGATTTTGATTTTGATTTAGAGTTTGAGTTTGATTTTGATTAAAAGCATCTCTCTCTTTCTCTCTGTATGTTTTTGGCCCTCGAATTAAAAAAATAAATTGAACTGTAAATTTGAGCAGAGTTAAAAGCCTGTAATTTACATAGAAAACTGCATATTAAGCCCCATTAAGTGCAGTGTTGCCAGTTTGAAGAAAACTTTTTGACAAATTTTTCAATCGTCTGTTGACCTAAAGGGAAACCAGTTTGCTTCGTAGAATAAAAAAGGGACTTCTTATATCGAAAATTTTGGAAGAATAGCCTGCAAAAACGGTAACATTATAAAATCATTAAAAATAAAAACATACCAATAAAAAACTTTTAAATCAATCTAAAAATTTAAAATGCAGTGAAATGTGTATCAAATATAAATTCATGGCAGCCAAGTAACAGTCACATTTTTTACGCAATCTTAATAGAAACAAGTAAAGAAAGTCTAAAGTCGGTCTAGGCCGACTATGAAATACCCTAAACCCACTTTTCAAAAACAAAAAAATTTTTTATTGTAAATGGGCGTCTCCGTGGGCGGATGAAGCCTATATTTTATATGCATTTAAATGTTGATGAAAAATGTACACATACCAAGTTTTATTCCTGTAGCTCACAGTTAATGCCTTTATTGTGCTTTCGCTATGGAAAGTGGGCGTGTTCATGGGCGGATTACTCCCAATTTTTGAACACACCTTAGTTTTGCTATAAAATACATACATACCAAATTTAATTTCTCTATAACCTTATTTATTTAACATAACCTTATTTATTGATTTTGAATCTTTTTGGATTGTATGGGAAAAAGTCTTGTCCATAGGCGGATGACGTCCATTTTTCAAAACTATCTTTGTTTTGTTATAGAAAACATATGTGTCAAATTTTAGCTCTGTAGGTTAAACAAAGGATTATTTATTGCGTTTTCAATTTTTGGGTTGTATGGGAGGTGGGCGTGTCCGTTGGCACATGATGTCCATTTTTCGAAAAAATCTTGCTAATTGTTATTGCTATGTACGGACTGAACATGCTAGCCTGGACCAGCACCTGTTTCTCTATTATAGTGCTATTTATGTCATATCATATGCTACTTACTTATTTTTAATACGATCCGATGATGAGCTTCTATGCTAGTAAATAATATAATTATGAATGCCATTAAAATTAAAAATTCTTGTTCATGAGCTGTAAAAATAAAATTGCAAATTATTTTATTTTTGCTTCAATTTTCTGGAGGAAACTTATAACGTTAGAATAAAATTCAACAGATTCTGTGTTTTCTTTCATTGTACTGCGTACCATGGCAAATTGAAACAGCAAGTATTGCAAAGTGTCATACGGATCAGTTTCGAATTTAAAGTGAACTTACTTCTTCGTATGTTTTATCCGAAACTGATCCGTTTCCGTATGAAATTCCTCTTGAAAACGCGAATTGCTTCTTCAGCTTTTTCGGAATCATCTCTAACTCGAAACGGGCTCTAGATATTAATACATTTTGGACTCTTTTTTTCAAATCGAAACGGACTTTTTTTTAAAGAATGCAATTTGATAACAACTTTAAATCTGCCAATAATACTAACGTTCTGACAATTATTTTTATGGTTTAGAAACGAGTTCACAACGTTTTCAAAATGGGTCTGTCGAAATATAAAACATGGAATTCCGCGCTGTCGAACTCGTATTCTCAACGGATTCGCTTACGTTTTTGTGCACATTGTGATAAGAAGATAAGAAAATTTCTTAGTAAAACTGGTAGAAAACTGAAGAGGGTACTCTTGTCATAAAACTACCTACGTCTTTGTGCGGACTTTAATAAAAAATATGTTTCATATCATTGTTATATTAGAAAGAATTTTAAGAGATTATTGAATATTTATGGAGGGAAAAAAGGGATTTCTTTCAGTTGTTTGTGGGATACAACCTAAAAAAATACTGGCAACACTGATTCAGTGAAACCTTCCGCATCACATTTCCGCAGTACTGCACTTCGGCTAAACATCTAGGTTATATAGTTTTTATAACGAATACTAAATGAGAAATATATTAAACCGGTAGTGTTTAGCGACAAGAAAGAATCTAAAAACTTCATCGATAAAGAACTGAGTGCAGTGTTGTTGCTGCTTTGTGCCTTTTTCAGCTATTTCGAATAACCAGCAGCTTCACTGTTTGTTTCGTGGAGCTCATATACCATGGCTTGAACTCATTATCAACAGATAGATAGGAGGAACATCTATCCATTGTGCTATCAATACCATTTTTAATATGAATGATATAGAAAACTCATCTTTCCTCAGAGATGTATCGATTGGATCGATTTTTCAGTCTCCTCTTCGTCTATATTGTAAATTTCATCGAAATCGTTAGAGCCGTTTTCGAGAACATAGTTGTAAATACATATTTAAATATAACTCGTTTAATAGAATAATATGTTACGTATATTTCGAAAGAAATACCGAAAAGATTGAACGGTTTTAAAGTGTCACCCCTCATTTGCAACTAAGTATTTTGAACTCTAAAACATCACGTTCTGATATGGTTTTTGATTTGTGAAACATTTCGTCTGTAGTTCCACAATAAACATTCTCCACCAGGATATGATCAACGAACTTAAAAAACATAAATCAATACTTTTGTTTTGAATAAAATTTCGAAAAATTTGTCTAAATAAATACATATTTATTTGTGGTGACCAGAGATCTGCAATGAGTACCAAAAAAATTAGTATACTTAAGTCATGAGCCATAACTATTGGTGCAAATTGGTACTTATTACAACTCAACAAAATACTTTGACTCATTCTCTCTAAAACCAAAAAAATACTCATAGTTCTCTAACATGCATGTGTGTCTGCAAATTCTGACTTTATTGGATGTTGGTTAGTAATCTGAGGTGAGTCACTTATTGATTAGAGAGAAATGTAAGAACAATGAGTGAGTTGAGTATTATTTTGTGTTTTGCCCTGCTGATGGTTTTTGCTGTTTTGTTTACTTTTTATGTGAGAAAATGAAAAAGTTAAGTATTATTTTTCGTTATGCTTCTTGCAAAACAGTTATTGTTTGGTTTGGCACGTGTTGCTGGACATTTACAATCTAATTTGAATGAAATAACAAGAAAGCTGAACTAAAAATGACTCTAAGTACTTAAGTCATTCCACTGAACTCAGGTGTTTATTGGTGTTGTGAGTCATTGCGGTATAGCACAATAAATCTATTCACTCAATGAGAGAACTGAGCACTGCATCGGTTCATATCAATATAAAAATAATTCTTGTTCATTCAATCGCTATGTGTACGGCACAAGAAAGAGTATGAGCAATGCATTGTATAAAAACAAAACTCATTGAGCATAGTATAATTAACGAAGTAATAGCAGGATTGAACGTACTCTCTCTGTCAGTACCCTAAATGTCAAAATCGGCCATCTTGGCGAATGCAGACAAAGCAAACAAGCCAAAGTAAACAAACAAATCTAAATTCAATGGAACATCGTGTTGTGTTTAGTGTAAATAACATTAAATATTTTTGTTATGATATTGTTTTATTATAACAATAAACTAGATAAAATAAATATAATACAATAACTGAGGAATAACAGTGACTTCAAGGTGTTTACAGCGAATTGTTCTAAGAGGTCCGAGTTTAAGCAGCAGCAACAGTGACTGCAAACAGCATCCAATGAATTGCAGTTTATTCAATTTGCACTTTTAATTTTATTCATTATTACTTTAACAATAATAATAAAAATAAAATACAAAGCGACAAATCACAATTTTCTACAATTATTTAACATAAACACGCGAGAGTTGGTAGCGGATCATTGCTTACATTTTGCCTATTCTTAGCGTTCTACTCGTTCGTAGATTTTGTATGAGCTTTCAACTTCGTTTTGACAATCACGGTAAGCTGCTCTCCTCCCTGATATTACTTCGTTAATTACACTATGAGTATGAGTGAATATGAGTGGAAGTTCTTCTTTGACTTAAATCCACTTATACCCTTTTTTGTTTAAGTCAACCAATGACTCTAAAATAAGAATAATTACAGTTCTCTGGTGGTGACCGTGGCATGCAGGTTAAGTGTGTGGCTTAAGCATGATCGGAGCCCGGGTTCGATCTCCAGCCGTGGCGAAAAGTTTTTTCAATAAAAAATTATTCTGATCGGTCACCACCTCTCTGCAGACAATGGCAAACCTCAGAGAGTAAATAATGTCATGTAAAGCTTCTTGAGAACATGAGCCGTTCGGAGTCGGCATAAAACATGTAGGTTCAGTTCTCGGTCAATTGTGTGCAAAAATTTAATAACACACACAACACGTTAAGACATGTGTGGCTTTTCTTAAAAAAATCAAAGCATTTTAAGATCGTTATTTTTATACAGTTTTTCTCAAAAAACAACTTTGTCCTTGCGGGGCAGTAAGATGTCCTTTTATTTTCATAAAATTTTTTTTGGCAGATCTTGACAACCACATGAAACTTTTGAGACCTCTTAGGATGTGAAATTCGAAAAAAAATGTAATTCGATACGCTCTAATGTACACTTGTACGCAGTCGCGTATGTATGTTGTTACATTGAAAAACTTTTGGTAGCACTACCGCAGCAAAATGTTCGTTGCTTTTGCTGTTCTGCTGAAAGTAATTTCAACCTTCAGCAAAACGAAGCTAAGCAAATTAATTGCTGCTTTCGTAGTGCTGCGACAAATAAGAAAAGTAAAGCAACAAAATAATTTCTGATGTTTTCGTAGCACTACGCAGTAAAACAACTTATTTTTAATGCTGCTGCTTTTGCTGTTGCTGTTCGATTTTCAATAAGCACAGCAAAGTTAAAGCAAAAGCAACCGATGTTTTTTAAACGCTGGAAAAAATCACAATTGTCATCCATGCCATCCCTGCTGTACACGTCTTCTTCGAGTGCTCTAGGTTCAACGACGCGAGAACTGATGTTTCGGTCCTCCTCTGCGAAGTGGTGACACCCCAAAACTTGGTGAACCTCCTGTTGAGAAGCAAAACCAACTGGTTAGTGGTAAGTTCTGTGTCATAATTGATGAACTTCGAAAAGTCAAGCGTTCGCAAAATAGGTCAGCGTGAGAAAGGAAACTATATACGAAGTTTAAGGATCTCCCCTACACAGTGTCGCCTTTAAAATTTAAGCTCTTAACTTGACAGTCTCCAGTTAGACAAAATTAGTCCTTCAGTTTTCATTTGAGTGCTGTTCCCTTATCCCGCGAAGTGATGCCGTACGAAGGTTCCACGGGATTCATTCTGGTTCGGAACTTCAATGCGGAGGTTTAGATTTAGGACAGATGGGGTCTTTTGAAGGATACACATTCGTGAATAAAACAAAACTAAGCAAAACAAAAAATAAAATAATATATTTATGTATATATTTAATATATTCCTCAATAAAATCCTTGTTAAGATTCCACGCCAATTGTTAAATGAATACGAAAAAACGTTATTCCATTCACTACAATAAATCATGGTTTTGCCTTTATGTAAATTGACAAAATAGATAAAAAAAACTTTTCAAAATTAAGCTTTGCAATATTAAAAATCAAAGGATTGCCTATTTAAGAATCTCTTTGAACATATCTCTTGAATTTCTTTACTGACAGACTGACACGAACAATCCAGCCAACTAATGTTGGTTCTAATGACCAACGAGAATGAAGCAAACCGAGACACGCCATCAAATGTTTTAAGGATATCTATGTTTCTTGCATTTAAGTACTTTTTTATGTTTTTTGTTGGTGTATCAAAGAAAAAATAAGAAAAAACAAACACAGAATTAAGTACTATTCAATAGGACTAAATCGAATGCATTTGATAGTCTTCGAAAGCTAAGACCAAAGAATAAAACAAAAAAATAAAAAGAAAACTGCTGAAAACTCAATAGAAGACATTATTAAAGTGCAGGCTGTGAAATATCAAGGATGGTTGACTAGTGCTGCAGAAATTCCTCTATGTTCGGCTACTTCGTTTCCTCATGTTCATGCAAGGACAGCTCATTCGAAGCACTTAAAAGCCATGATTGAGTTTCACTCTTTGCTCTTTGTTGCTGGTATTTGATGTCAATTCATACGTTCTTTGGGTTTCTGCTTCTAGATGTCTACGCGTGGACTTTAGTGGTGCTTAGAGCTGGTTATTTTTGGGTGCAAAACATTAAGTTCTGGCTTTAATTTTTTTATTAAAGTAACATTTTTTTTTTTATTATATCTGATTGGTTTCCGGTTTTGGCTTATGACAAAGGAAACGGAAGCCATTGCGCTGTTAATAAATTAAATGATATTAATTAATAGATTTTATGCAAAAATGATTCGAAAAGAAATCGCCATGTCTAACTGAGTTAGCTTATTAATATGACGTTTACAAGTATTTGCTTGTAACTGAATGTTTATTAGAGGAATTATTTATAAATGTTGGCACACTAGCAAAACGATTGTTTTTGATGTAACTATATTTGAATATTTAAAGAGCTTTAGAGCTGTTAAAAGTTATTTCTCTAGTATTGGTTTTATTTGTTATAGAGTTTTCTATGAAGAAATCTAGTGAACTTCAAGCTCTTCGTATGCAAGGATTAAAGATATGATGATGCTGCCTGCTGCTGATGTCGATGCTTATGCTGACAGCCATGACAGCCATGATGATATTTACTTCAAAGATGAAAAAAAGTATAAAAACGAAATACATTAGTGAAACGGTCGTTAAAAACAGAAATAGTTGAGCGTTGAGCTATAAATAAAACTTTTGAGGGTGGAGTCACACATATACAGTATTGGACAAAACTCAGACACAGAATTTAGTTTGTTGGCAACTAGTTAAAGAATATATCAGCACAAGGTAGTTTTTATGTCGTAACTTGGTAAGAAAAAGTACGTGTGTTAATTTGTCAGAAATTCAAAAAAAAAAATGTTGACTGTTACAAACAGTCAACAAAATAAAATGAAAAAATGGTCGGTAAAAATAAAACTTTCTACACTTTTCTATAAAATTTTCTAACTTAACATCAAATTAACATGATTATTTGTCGGAATACGATTTGTGCTAAACTCGTTTTATTTTAGTTGTCCTTGTAACATTAGAAGATTGGACATCTTTAGAAAACACTAATCAGATAAAAAAAAGGCTTTTTAGCAAATTAACGAACATGAAATAAATAAAGGATACGAAGTTAAAATAAAGCCTGAATTTTGTTTTTCTTTTTTGCCTGCTCTTATAATGAATGACTCAAATAGAGTAAGGTTATGTCTGGAAGCATGATTGGACGTCATTGTTAGTGAATAAAAATGGTACCCTGGCAATATGGTTACGTCGAGTCATGAAGTTAGTGATAAATAAGCTCTGTTCTTTACGCAGATATTTCTTGTAATCTTATCTCGCCGCTGTCTAACCCTCATCAAGACGAACCTTTTCTGTTACTTTCTGAGTTGCCATGAGTTTGCCTGAATTTTCACTTTAATTGTGAAATGGACTTTGTTTTAATATTTAAAAATGCTTTGTTGGCAAATTACTTTCAATATTTTATAATAGAATCTTAAATTTTGAAATTTAATTTATTGCCTACACTGTACAGCTAAATTTGAAAAGCATTTTTTCCATTTAATCTGTTAGGGAGTTGCTGTATTTTTCAGAAAAACAAAAGTTAAAAAATTAACAAATAAAATCTTCTATTGCAACAGTTATGTTAAGTGCTGACCAACAGCTGCTCAATTCAACTTTTTGAGAATTACAATGAAAGGATATTCATAAAAATTTTAAATAAATAAAAATTTTAACAAAATTAAATAACAAAAGTAGCTATTTGTTAATTAGCAAGAAATTTTTTTTATCATTGTTGTGTGTTAATACTTTATTCGTATCCGCTTAAAATGTTGAAACATAAATATATATCACTAGCAACCCTCCGCGGCTGTAGCACGCGATATGTTTTAATATGAGAAGCAAAATTTAATCTGATTTGTTTATGACACTCAGAAAAAATGGCCATGTCAAATTAACGTTTTGTAATGTTATATTCAATGTAGATTAGAAAACTTGGATTGATTGTATTTTGTTGAATTGATAAGAAAAAGTAAAGAAAGTCTAAAGTCGGTCTAGCCCGACTATGGAATACCCTAAATCTCCCATAATATTTAAACTTTAACAAAACTTCCTATCAAAATCCATGCATTCAATCAACCTATAGAATTAATACAGAATTAACTAATCTGGTTTATATGGTAGGTGGACATGTTGGTGAGCAGATGGCGCCCATTTTTTGTGCACACCTCTGTTTTGATATGAAGTGCACCCATACCAAGTTCTATGTCTAGGTCAAATATAAACCTTTTAATAGTGTTTTAATATTATGGGTTGTATGGGAAGTGGGCGTGTTAATGGGCGGACCACGTGTACATTAGAGTGGGTCGGAAAAAAAAGTTTGAAAAAATCACCCCCTATTTTAAAGTTGACCTCGAGAGGATTCCGAAAACAAAAAAATTCTTTTTTTTGGACCACCGAAAAAACAGCCAAAATGCTCTTTTTTAAATAACTTAAGCATTACATGTCAGATCTTAAAAAATTATATGTCGTTAAAAGGGCTTTACAAGCACTACAATGTCTTCTGAATAAGCCCCATTAGCACGATTTACTCCCCTTAAATTTTTGGTAGAGATAATTGGATGAAATTTGTTACACATGGTCACATGCACCCAAAGATCTGCACTGTTGAATATTTTTGGAATCCGCCCACGGACACGCCTACCTCCCATACAACGCAAAAATTTAAAACTACATAACTCAGCTCATAATAAGTCTACAACAATTAAATTTAGTATGTGTGTGTTTTATATCAACGCAAAGATGTCTTTGAAAAATGGTCGTCATCCGCTCACGGACACGCCCACCTCCCATACAACCCAAAAATTGAAAACGCAATAAATAAGCCTCTGTTTAACCTACAGAGCTAAAATTTTACAAATATGTTTTTTATAAAAAAGCAAAGATGGTTTTGAAAAATGGCCATCATCCGCTCACGGACACGCCCACCTCCCATACAACCCAAAAATTGAAAACGCAATAAATAAGCCTCTGTTTAACCTACAGAGCTAAAATTTTACAAATATGTTTTTTATAAAAAAGCAAAGATGGTTTTGAAAAATGGCCATCATCCGCTCACGGACACGCCCACCTCCCATACAACCCAAAAATTTAAAACGCAATATACATACCAAATTTGATGACAAGCATAATCTTATTTATTGAGTTTTAAAATTGTTGGGTTGTATGGAAGGTAGGCGTTTCCGTGGGCGGATGATGTCCATTTTTCAAAACCATCTTTTTTTTTGTCATAAAAAATATTCGTGGCAAATTTTATATATGTAGGTTAAACAGAAGCTTATTTATTGCATTTTCAATTTTTGCGTTGGATGAGAGGTGGGCGTGTCCGTGGGCGGATTCCAAAAAAATTCAATAGTGCAGATCCTTGGGTGCATGTGACCATGTGTACCAAGTTTCATTCAATTATCTCAATTCCTTCTTATCCTGTGTTTACGGACAACACACAGACGGACGGACAGACAGACGGACGGACAGACAGACGGACGGACATACAGACTTGGATAGCTCGATTCACGAGGCGACTCTGATCAAGAATATATATACTTTTCTATACCGGACTCGATTCGTGCTATGCGTTACAAACGTTTGCACAAAGTTGACATATCCTGACCCTTCCCTACGCCTTTCTTTATATACAAACAAGTAAAGAAAGTCTAAAGTCGGTCTAGGCCGACTATGAAATACCCTAAACCTACTTTTCCAAAAATAAATAATATTATTGAAAATGGGCGTGTTCGTGGGCGGATGAAGTCTATATTTAAATGTTGATGAAAAATTTACACATACCAAGATTTATTCCTGTAGCTCACATGTTGATGCCGATATGGTAGTGTTCGTGAACGAATTAATCCCAGTTTTTAAACACATCTTAGTTTTGGTACAAAATACATACACACAAAATGTTATCTCTATTGGTTAAACATAGACTTATTTATGTAGTTTTCAAGTTTTTGGCTAGTATTGAAGGTAGGCGTGTCCGTAACTCGATGACGCCCATTTTTCTAAAACATCTTCATTTTGTTATAAAATACATACGTACCAATTTTTATTATTGTAGGTTAATTATGAGCTTTTTAATGCAGCTTTCAATTTTTGCGTTGTATAAGAAGTGGGCGTGTCCGTGAGCGCATGACGTCCATTTTTCGAAAACGTCTTTGGTTTGTTAAACAAAAAATACGTACCAAATGTTATCTTTGTAGGTTGAGCATTAGTTTATTTACTGAGATTTCAATGGTTGTATGTTAAGAGGTGGGCGTGTCCGTGAACGGATGACATCCATTTTCCGAAGACAATTTTGTTTTGATATAGACTTTTTACGAATTAATTTTTAATGTTGTAAGTTAACTATGAGCTTAATTATGCAGTTTTCATTTTTTGCGTTATATGGGAGGTAGGCGTGTCCGTAGGCGTGTCCGTAAGCAGATTCCACAAATATTCAATAGAGCAGATCTTTGGGCTTAAGTGACCATGTATACCAAGTTTCATGCAATTATCTCAACTCCTTCTTCTCATCCTGTGTTTACGGACAACACACAGACGGACGGACGAACAGACGGTCGGACGGACATGGACAGCTCGACTCACGAGGTGACTCCTATCAAGAATATATATACTTTTCTATACCGGACTCGCTTCTTTCTTTGCGTTACAAACGTTTGCACAAAGTTTATATATCCTGACCTTTTAGGTTTAGGGTATAACAAGTAAAGAAAGTCTAAAGTCGATCTAGCCCGACTATGAAATACCATTGAAAATGGGCGTGACATGAATCACATATATTATATAGGTGGGCGTGTTCGTGGACGCATAACGCCTAATATTTTACACAAAAATTTAACACATCTTAGTTAGTTAGTTAATTTAACACATACCAAATTTTATCTCTGTAGGTTAAACGTGTGTTTATTTATGAAGTTTTAATTTTTTGGGTTGTACCGGCGGTAGGCGATTCCGTGGTTGGATGACGTCCAATTCGGTGCTTGTGTATTTCATATAAACACAAAGATATCTGCGAAAAATGAGTGTCATCCAATCACAGAAACGCCCACCTCCCATACAACCGAAAAATTCAAAACTCAATAAATAAGCTTCTGTTAATCTTACGGATATACAATATGGTACGTATGTTTTTTATAATAAACCAAAGATGTTTTAAAAATGGACGTCATCTGTTTACGGATACGCCTACCTACCATACAACGCAAAAATTAAAAACTGCATAAATAAGCTTGTGTTTGTCTGACAGAGATTAAATTTATTACGTATTTTAAAATAAAACGAACACGTTTTCGAAAAATGGGCGTCATCCACCCACGGACATGCCCACCTCCCATACAACCCATACAATTTAAAACTCCATAAATCAGCTTATTTTTAACCTACATAAATAAATTTTGGTATGTAGTATATTGATGTATTATATTGATAAAGATGTTATATTGATACGCCCACTTCCAAATTAAAAAATTTAAAACTCAAATAAATAAGCTTATGTTTAACCTAGAGGAATAAAATTTGGACCGCATGATTTTTTTAACAAAACGAAAATGTTTTTAAGAAATGGGTGTCATTCATTCATGGCCACGCCCATTTCCTATACAATTGTTTGCAATTGCAATTGCAAAAAATTGAAAACTCAATGAATAAGCTTATGTTTGTCTTGCAGAGACAAATTAAAACCGGGACCGTAATTTTTGACGGGAAAGAACTAGTTTTATTCCAAATTAACGTATCAGAATAAAAGTCTTTAGTTGTAATTTTGCACATTCAATAGCTTATGTTTAAGTGGATTTCACTTGTAAGCCAACGATAATAGGAGCATGGAAATAAGTTTGCATAGAAAACAAAAACAAAACAATACAAATATGAAAAAAGATAATAAACACATCTTTATTTTTATGTTTCTATATTTTTCGTGAAAAGGCTATATTTTTTGCATATAAAAATTTCGGAGGAAAATTCAATAATTACGAAACAAAAAACTTTGCTTAAATTTTTGTTCATTGCTACCAAATAAACTTAACAAAAATAAAACGAAAATAAAATTCCTAATAAAAAGCTGCGGCTTTTCTCTAAAAAAACAGGTATTCAACAAACATATATCAAACACCATATCAATACATTTCC
Organism: Tetanocera ferruginea; assembly: GCA_958299015.1. Taxonomy (NCBI): domain Eukaryota; kingdom Metazoa; phylum Arthropoda; class Insecta; order Diptera; family Sciomyzidae; genus Tetanocera; species Tetanocera ferruginea. Next base: position 87,768,191 of record OY282642.1, on the reverse strand, counting down.
AATGAAAACAAATTTTTCATAAATATAGGTTCTTTTTTTACTTCCGAAAAAACACAATCTATAGCACTTTGAATGAATGAAAAATGTAAACCTTGAAAATATTTTATTACACTTTGATTAAAGGTCATGAATTTATTTTTCCAGTAAAATCCGGCTGACGTGAAGGTTTTTATTCAGAATATTTGTAAAAAGTTCTCTAATAAAATTAAATCCTTTTCGCATATCAGTCGGTTATATTGGCTTTAGGGGCCTCTTCTTGACCAAGGACGACAGCATCAATTTTGTCATTGAGCAGTGAAGTTCATTATTAATGTAGTTGCCATGGCAATAAATACTGAATGTCATTCGATTTTAACACACGGTGTGTAAAGTAATTAAAGCACAACTTATACAATTTAATGACAGTTGTGGCAGAACGCAGGTAATGACAGTTATTGTAGCTGTTACCTTACAGAAAAAAAAAAAAAAAAAAACGCTTAAAAATAAAAACAAAGAGCACAGAAAAACTCGTTGCTTTCAGCGTTAAATACAAATGAAAAGCGACAAACAAAAACCTGCTGTTGACACATGCAGCATAAAATAAATGACAATGCAAGAGAGTCGACTGGTTTTAGAAACTATGACATTCTAGCACACAGAACTATTGTAACAATAGCGAATAATGGCACAAATGCAGTTGGCGAACAAGAAGAAGAACATAAATAAGAAGCGCTGACAGACTACAGCTTAAATTAAATCAAAAATAAGGTGGTAACCAGCATGCATTCTATGCGGTCGTTGGTTGTATACATTCAGGTAAATTCAGTCTGAATGCAGTACACATGAAGATTGCTTAAGGATACACCAATGATGATGACCTTGACATCCGCTGGTGTTCTCTTTATGTTTAGAAATAATCTTCTCACCACTGCCACAGCGGTATGCCGAAGTTAAGGTGGTACCCATATCAAAAGAACAGATTAATATCCACACAAAAACACACACTCATGCACTCACACAAACATATACTGATCCTTGCGAGATTTTAATGCACGACCAGCACAAGCACATAATAAATGTACCTTTGGACAGGTTACACGACTACTGCAGCATTTTGTTGCTCGTTATTTTTCTTGTAGTTGTTGTTATTGCTGTTGTTGCTACTCTTCGACAGCAAGGCTTAACCGAAGTTGGTATCCGCTACTTATGTACCACATGTCAACACGGCGATTATGCTTCAGTGTGTGTCGTACAAGCGAGCTTCTTCTCTACAGTTGTTGACTTAAAATGCGATGCAAGTAAATCTATGTTTTTCATTCCCCGTTAACCCCCACCCAACCTTCTTAACTGTTTGGCTTTATTTGTATTCTGTTCGAAATAATCTCAAGCAACATGAAATGAAACCATTTTTGTTTTAGCTCTTTCTTTTGTTTGTTGTTCTTGAACCAACATTTGTGTGATTCTAGCTTGCAATAAACGGTTTTGTTCTGGCCATTTGAAGTATGTCCTAAATCTAAAGAAGTCTTATTTGTCTTTTGGTATTTCCGAGTTTATTTTTAACTCATTAGTATTAGAAACAGAATCCGGTTTGAATTTGCTTTTATGTGGTACGAGTTAAGTACTGAAAATTGATTGCATTACAATATGGAGTTAGTCTTAAATTTAAATGAAGAATTTTATTTTCACATTGAAATGTTAAAGCATTTTTCCATCTCAGTATCAATTTATATAGATGTCACAATTGACACAAATTCCTATTCTAAGAATTGTGAAAAATTTACACATTCAAAATTTTTCCCGTAGCTCATATGATAATGCCTTTTCGTGTTTTCGCTATTACGGGTAGTATGGGAGGTGGGCGTGTTCGTGGACGGATTACGATTATTTTTAGAAGACATATCTCTGTAGGTCAAACATGAGCTTATTTATAGAGTTTTTAATTTTTGGTTGTATGGGAGGTGGGTGTCTCCATAGGTGGGTGTTTACGGAAAACACACAGACGGATGGATATGGATAGCTCGACTCACGAAGTGACCCTGATCAAGAATATATATACTTTTCTATACCGGACTCTCTTCGTTTTATGCGTTACAAACATTTGCACAGTTTTATGCGTTACAAACATTTGCACAAAAATAGTATATCCTGATCTTTCAGGTTTAAGGCATAATTAAGCAATATTTTTAGAGTAAAATAGAGTTAAACTTTGACAAGCATTTTTTTATATTTAAAGCCATATTTAAGAAAAATATATTTTTATCGCATTTTCTATTGAATTTCTTCAACTTGGTCCCAAACACATAAACATTCTCTCAGAGGAACAAATAAAATAAATTTAAACAAGCTAACAATTTTATATCGGATTTCTATTTTTATAACCAAGATGATATGATATTTTTATAACCAATATTTTTTTTTGTTTATATTATTAAAAAGATACCCAAAACTGGAAAACTCAATAAATAAGCTTATGTTTAACCTACAGAGATAAAATGAGGTATGTATGTTTCTTATAACAAAACAAAGATGTTTCTGAAAAATGGAAAAATCCACGAACACGCCTTCTTCCCATACAACTCACAATAGCGAAAACTGTAAAGGAATACTTGGATTTTGAATAAAATAGGAAGTTGTTTATATTTGCATAAATAGGTTAGGTTAGATTAGTTAGACACGGCTGTCTATTGTGAGACAGACATTGGCCAATTAGGCCCGCTGTGATACCAGAAGGTTAATTATTTGCCTACTCTAGCGTACCGACTACAATTCTTTTCACCCGAAAATTTGACCCCAACTATTGGCACCCTTTACTTGAATAGCATTTATGAAACATCGTTAACCTCCCGTTATTTATGAACTGTACTTTTCTAATTTTGTAGTTTATTTCCTCTCTTTGTTCTATATTTTACAATAAGATTAATTAACTTATTTGCTTGTAAACTTCGAAACTACAAAGATCTTTCCATCGTCGGATAAAAAAGTTTTAAAGTGTTGATATCGATAGCGAACTGAAATTTTGGTGAGTACTATTTCTTATTTATTCATGGATTTTTTGTGTAGGCACGCTTTATTTTGAGATTATTTAAATATTGAATAGCTAAACTTAGTCTTTTTATCTTAATTTTAACCGCGATATTGTAAAAATAAGTGGATTCCAACAATTGATTCCATCAAAAATAAAATTCAGTTATTGGCAGTGGGTGCCCTTCTATCGTGAAGAAGCTCCAGCAAAAAAGGTGTTTGGATTGACCAAGCCGAGGAAGCCCTAACCACGCTTGGTGAAAGAGATTGGAGACGGCGCGCGCAAAGCAGAGACGCCCGGCGAGAGCTGATGAAGTCGGCCGTAACTCGACAACGGGTTGTCATGGCCACCTAAGTAAGTAAGTAAGAATAAAATTTGTATTATTTTTTACCTGCTAGCTTTGTATGTAAACAAGATAAAAAAATAAATAATTTTTTTTATGATATAAAAAAATTATAAATAAAACAATAGGGGTTTTCACGAGGCCCTGAGTAAAAGAGTAAAAAAGTAATGTGTAAAATTATACTCTCAAGCCTCGTGAACGCAACATAGTAATCATTGTTCGAAATTCCGGAAATTAGTTAAAACTATTTACAATTTCAGAGTCTGACCATCTTTTTATAGGTTTTTGCGTTTTGTTTTCTCAGATCCAGGCCCTAAATGAACAATATATGTATGCTTTAAAAAAAGGTATTCTTATGAAATTGAAAAAAATTTGACTTACTTCTAAATTTTTTATTTTTGAATTTAATTTATTTTCACAGCTGATTTATGCTTCCATGCACACTAGCTAATTTTTTGAAATTTGTACGCACATACATCGGCAAAATAAACGACGTCTTATGTTTTTTTGTAACATACCTGTAATTGAGTTTGAAAAAATCAAACTGTCATTTTCTGACACTAGAGTAAAAAAATATTTAAGTCAATGCCTGAGGTTGAGTAAAAGTGCAAGTTTTCATTCAAAGCATTTTGTTGTTGGAGAGTATTTTTATTTTACACTTTAATTTTTTACTCTTTTACTCAGGGCCTCGTGAAAACCCTTAATGATTTTTTAATTTTTTTAAATTCAAGGTGCCAAGTATTATATTTTTTTGAGTGCTAATAATTATGGTAATATGCCAATAATTATAGTTTCTGAAATAATTGTACTCAAGTGCCAACGATTGTAGTAATTAATGTGCCAATAATTGTATACACGTGCCAATAGTTGTAGTTTTCGAAAGACTTTTTTTATTTTAATTTTCACAAAATACAGGGAGCTTACATAAATATGTTGAAAATGGCTTCCAATTTCGAATTCTCCAAATAATGAAATAAAATTACAAAGAGAAGATTCGTTTGAAAACAAAATGAATGTTGAATGTTGCAAGGCTAAATTTCATTATGGGTGCCAATAATTGTAGTCGGTACGCTATTTATACTAATAAAGCTTTGTAGTCTGTACACCGAAGATTTTGAGAGACTGTCTAAGTCACTATAAAACCAGTTCTGCAGAAAGAGGTGTACTAAGGGAAAAAGTTATGTACACTCAGAAAAAGGTGTCTCGGAATATGATAAAAAAGGCATCATATTTAGAGAAAAATGGTATAGACTTTGCTCCAGAGAATGCTATTCTCTAATTGCGATACTTAAAATTCTACAAAAATGATAAAAACGTTCCATAAAATGGAAAAATATATCGTTTTTAGTTTTACAAACTTTTTTTTTTGAGAAAATATTTGTTTTTTTTTTAAAGAAAATACTTCTCATAGTGAATTTTTTATAAGAAAAGTTTTTTTATTTTCAATAAAATTTCTCTATAAATGAGAAATTTTTTGTGCGAGAAAAATACTTATCATTATTAGAGACATTGAAATATTTCCATTTCCTAGAAATAAAGAAATATTTCTTCGAAAATGTGAAAATTTATTCTAATTGAAGAAAATTTTATTTGAAAAAGAGAAAATTGCTATTACCAAAAATAGAGAAATTTTTTACCGGAGCAAGGTATGTGTTTTTTCTCAGTGTAGTCAGTACAGAGACAGCTATGTAAAATCTATGTACTGCAACTTGTATGGGAACCCCACGGGAGTTAAAATGAATGAAAAATGTATTCAATACATCATGTTATGTGTTGAATGCATCGCAGACTACATTACAAAAACTTTACTCAATACATAAAATAAAGACTCAGTACACGTCTCCCTTATTCGATTGAAGTGACACATTTATTCAGTACATAAAATATGGACTCAGTACACGTATCAGTAGAACATCGGCACACGATTTTGCTGTTTTATGTCATTCATTTCTTGATTTTCAAACTAGCAACACCTCCAAAGCCTGTAAAAAATCAGATCGGGAATGAGTTTATCCACTGTACTCTAGAACAAAAGCGATGGATAAGTAATAATTGCATTTGTTGAGAGAATGATTTAGGCACAGACATGAACTGTGAAATATGAACATTCAATACATGAAATTATGAACAAACAATATATATGTGTTGAGTTCATAAAATTCTTTATTTAATTCTATATTAATATCTTTAATAGAGATTTTAACATGTACTCAATACATGAAAATTGTAAAATTTGTGTGTGCCGAAAACTATGCCATGAATTTATGTATTTGTAATTCATGTATTGAGTCCATAGGTTTTTCCCTCAGTGTGGCGGTTTTTAGCTAGCGCTGGGCATGTTTAGTGAAGAAGAAGTGGGGTGGATTCTTCCTCCTCCTCATCTCTACAGCTTCTGCAGAAATCGTTATGGAGGATGTGTAATAATCGGGCGTGGTTATCAATTAAGCAGTGCCTTGTTAGGACGCCGATAACAAGTATTTATTTGATCCTTGTTGAGGGAGATTAGTTCTTTCGAGCGTTTCAAGTTCAGAGTTGGCCAAACCTGAAGCGCCGAAGCGTGTTGCATTTGTTTCCCGTAGACCACCTTATGTTGGTTCTTTTAAGAGATAGCTTATTTGTGAGTAGTTTACATGTTGTGAGAGGATTCTTTCCTTTTCTCTCACTAAGGTTTTGGTAATACCATTTCGAGTTAGTTCATCTGCTTTGCAGTTTCTGAAGCCAAGTAACAGCTTCATGTATAGCAGTGACTTTTGCATGGAAGACACTGCAGTGGTCAGGGAGCCTAAAGGCGTTATTGATGTAAAGTGTTTCGGAGTAGACTCCTTCCCCCACTTTGCCATCCAATTTTGATCTATCGGTGTAGATTTCAATTGCATTGCTAGGTAAAGTGTTTCCAGTATCCCATTCATTTCTGTAGGGAATGGATACATCAAACTTTTTGTGGAAGAAAAGTTTTTGTGTGATGTAGTCTACGGTTTTGGGTATTTGAGGAAAGAGTTCCCTAATGCTTGAGTATCCTATTGTACCTCGTCACCATTGAAAGGTGGTTTACAGACGTATCACTGTGTTACCGGCCATCTATTTTCTTAGGATATCAAGTGGTATAAGGTGAAGCATTGTGTCGAGTGCGTCTGTAGGAGTGGTTCTCAATGCTCCGCTAATGCACAGCTCTGCTGATCTTTGAACTTTGCGAAGTATGTTGAGGTGTGTTTGTTTGTTCAGTGCAGGCCACCAGACTAAAGCACCATATGGCAATATTGGCCTTATAACAGCTTAATAGAGCCAGTGTGTAACGTTTGGTTGTAGTCCCCATTTGTTACCCACTGCCTTTTTACATGAATATAGGGCTATATTGAATTTTTTAGCTCTTTCAAGCAGGTTGGGTTTCCAATTTAGTTTTCTATCTAAGATGAGACCCAGGTATTTTGCTTAATCCGAGAAATTATGTCTTTTATTTCCCAGTTTTGGAGGACTAATTGTGGGTAAGTTGTGTTGTCTTGTGAAGATCACTAACTCAGTTTTGTCTGGGCTTTCGCTGAATCCACAGCTGGTTTGTTTAACTATATCAATATATATTTCAACATGATAGGAGGTTTAGGGTCTTACATAGTCGGGCTAGACCGACTTTAGATTTTCCTTAATTGTTTTACCTTAAACCTGAAAGATCAGGGTATATTAACTTTGTGCAAACGTTTGTAACGCATAGAACGAAGCGAGTCCGGTATAGAAAAGTATATATATTCTTGATCAGCGTCACCACGTGAGTCGAGCTATCTATGTCCGTCCGTCCGTCCGTCCGTCCGTCTGTGTGTTGTCCGTATACACAGGATAAGAAGAAGGAGTTGAGATAATTGGATGAAACTTGGTACACATGATCACATGTATCCAAGGATCTGCACTATTGAATATTTTTGGAATCCTCCCACGGACACGCCTACCTCCCATACAACGCAAAAATTTAAAACTGCATAACTCAGCTCATAATAAGTCTACAACAATAAAATTTGGTATGTGTGTGTTTTATATCAACATAAGGATGTCATTGAAAAATGGTCGTCATCCGCTCACGGACACGGCCACCTCCCATACAACCCAAAAATTGCAAACGCAATAAATAAGCCTCTGTTTAACATAAAGAGCTAAAATTTGGCACGTATGTTTTTTATAACAAAAAAAAGATGGTTTTGAAAAATGGACATCGTCCGCCCACGGACACGCCTACTTCCCATACAACGCGAAAATTGAAAACTGCATAGCTCAGCTCATAATTAGCCTACAACAATAAAATTTGATATGTATGTGTTTCATACCATTACAAATATGTCTTCGGAAAATGGACGTCATCCGATCACGGACACGCCTACCTCCCATACAACCCAAAAATTGAAAACGCAATAAATAAGCATGTGTTTAACCTACAGAGCTAAAATTTGGCACGTATGTTTTTTATGACAAGACAAAGATGGTTTGGAAAAATGGACTTCATCCGCCCACGAACACGCCCATTTACAATAAATTTTTTTTTTTTTAAAAGTGGGTTTAGGGTATTTCATAGTCGGCCTAGACCGACTTTAGACTTTCTTTACTTGTTTTATTTTGAAGACGGTATTTAAAACTGTTTTGAAATGTATTAAATTATGCGTTTGAAAAATTTAATTTGTTTCTGACTTTGTGTGTCAAGAGCGCAATTCTTTAAAGTTCTGAATATCAGATTAGATCACAGTATAATAAATAAAAAATATGCCATGGAATAGATCAAGATATTTTATTTAACGATCTAAAGAAATTTAATTGCTCGTGTCAAAATTTTAGGTAATATAATTATTTATAAGAATATTTCAAATAAATCAATTAATAAAAGTTCTTAATACTGTGAATGAAGTAAATTTATTTTGAGGGTTATTTTCGTTAACTTTTTGTGCATCTTTGTTGCGTGAAACGCCTGTTATGACAATAATTTGTTCAAGGTTAGATATGGAAGAACTACATTTGAAGTGATTTTGTCAATTATTTTCCCTTCAAATAGATCGACTTATATTTAATTATTTCATTCAAAAATAAATTCAACAAAACTATTTATTTTTTTAGCTGGATCAGATGCGACGGCTGTGGATAAAACCATTTTTCTGGTTTTTGTCTGATTTTTGCAATTTTTGCATAAAAATATATTCAAGCAAAAAATGCATATCTTTTGTTTAGATTTTGAAAATGATGTTAGTTCTCATACTTATATTATAATTGTTATGATTTGAAGAGTTTGTCTCTTACGATTGCTCACTTTTACGTTGACCTACAAATTAATAGTTCTGTTTTGCATAACGAATGACTTCTATGTTCGAGTGACTAACGTGCTAGCCATCAAAAAAATTTGCCAGTTGTCTTCAATTTCAAATGCAAACACTATTTTATTTTCTTATGCTCTTAAACTCGGCAGATTTAATGTTATTTATGACTTCTTTCACGCAGAAATTCATTAAAATTAAATCAACGCAATTTCCATCGATATATATTTCACTCTGTAGAACAAACTCTCCGGTGTTAACTAGGAAGGATTTCGCCTAACATGTATTTTTCGTCTTATGTTGAGATTATAACATTCAAACAGTACACCAAGTTACATAAGAGTAACTTTAATACTTTCATTGTGGTGGAGGGGGTTGAGTTTCTTCCTCTTGCTCCTGTGCATTTGTATCAACATTATTATTTGCCTCTGCTTCATCTATGTTCGCTTCCTGCGCTTCAGTTTCAGTTGCTTGCTGAGTTTCTGTTTCAGCAACTGTTTCAACATCCTTGGCAATAGTCTCCAAATTGTCTTCAGTTTGTTGTACAGGTCTTTCAGAGGTCTCAGGACTTTCTTCTTTATTTAAATTTTTTACATCTTTATCACCAAATGTCTGGTTATCAAATGTCTCTTCAACAGTTTCCGGTAAAGGTATTAAAAATTCATTTGGGTCAGCATTGAGCTTTTTAATCAAAGCACTGAACTTTTCTTTTGCTTTTCTTTGTTTTGCCTGAGATCGTTTCAATCGATAGAAATCCTCGCGCTCGAACTCATCCAGTTCTTCACTAATGTACATAACTGTTCTCATAAACCTCGGTATTAAAACATAGTCCAGTCCATTGATGCGCATGTTATTCTGCCGCGAAGCTTCCAACAATACAACAGAAGAATACTTCAATGAGGCAAGCGTAATAAGCAGCTTGATTGTTTCTTGAAACTTTTCACGCACCATTTCGACATGCTTGCCACCGCGTGAGAGACCAGTCATTGGGAAACAGGAAGTCGGTCTAATGACAAGAGCAAATGTTGGCAATGATACGCCTACAACTTTGCCAGTTTTGATACGAAGATACACGTCGGCACGTTCAGGCCTAATAACTGATATGGGCTTAAAGTCTGTGCCCATATATCTAGCCTTGGCAATCGAAAATAATGCCTCCTGCATTACTTTATTCAGATGTAACTTTTGCTTCTGCAAATCAGCCAGAATTTCCCTTAATTTTAAGTCAAGTGCATCACGTTTTCGTTTGAGAAGATTGAGTCCCTTGTTAGCAGCAGCAATACGAAGTTTCATAAGCACATGATTTGCCCGTGAGGGAAAAACCATAACACGATCCGTATTGGACATTTTGAAAATTGAATTTTCTTTAAAATTTTTGTATTTTTTTTTTTTCTCGAATCAAAACATTTCACGTAAAATTTGTTTTGCTCAAAAATAAGAAGTTTGACTGAAATGGGTGAGGCAGGAATTTATTAGAGCAGTATTTGCTAGGTTCAGGTAAAGTAGTTGCTTTTTTGAAATGGAGAATTATCATTTTTTATTGGATGAAGGAGATAAACTTTAACAGAACATTTTTTCCTAGGTTTGAATTTAGACTCGGTTATATTGTAAACATTTATTTAAATTAAATCTTTGAATTATTATTCGGCACTATTGCTGAAAGGGTTAATACCGCCGTTGTTGGCTTTTTTATTTCCATTTTTTTTTTTTATTGGTAAAAACACTTTCTTAACTATCCAATAGATTTTTAAAGATAATATATTATAAATGAAACAAATTGTAAACGGTCCGATACTTGGATTTTCCAAACTTCGTTTAAGCATCCCCTATTCCCCATTCCCCTAATCGAATTTTACTTCCATGGAGGTCCCATCATTTTCTTTTTCAAAAATTTTAACAAAATGGTTTTGTATATTTTAAGATTTTTTAAGATACACAGTAAGACTGTGTACACATCAATCAACTGACTGAATAAATTAAAATTTACTGTTGTTTGTTCAGCCAAAAAATTAACTCTCTGCAAGAGAAAAAATGAACTTTGAATACGTCAGTGCTTCAATCAAAGTTTTGACCTTGCTCTAAACCTGAATCATTCAGTCAAAGTTTTGCAAACTTCGGCTCCTGCTCAGTAATAAGCTTGCTTATTTCTAGGCGATACAAGCGTTTCCACAAAGTTAATATATCCAGACCTGACAGGTTACCTTAAACCTGTAAAAACGCCAAAAGTACGCTCGAATAGAAATTGAATAAAATATATCGTTGCATAAAAAATATTTTTTTTTGTCATCAACCGTTTGATGCTGCATCCCAAAAAAAGTTGTTTATGCAAAAACTCGCATTAAACCCAGGAATTTAATTGAAAATATAAATGGGTAGATATGTATATCAGGACAAGCTGTCACGCACGTCAAACACACACACACACACTCATGCACAAAAAAAAAAATGCAAAGCTATGAGTACATGTGAAAAGTGATAAAAGAATATAAGGAAAAAGAAAACTGAGCTAGATTTATTGCATGGAGATGTCCTTAATAAGAACCGGAAATTTCACTTGTTTGTCACTTTTTTGCTGCATCATTTCTGTTGTTATAGCAGTGTACTGCAGCAGAGTTGATGGCTCGGTTGCATAGTGATGTCTACGTAGTGTTTTTTTTTTGTACACTCCGTGTACCGTAATATTGACGGAATTTCTTTGACTGCACCATTAGTGCAAACAAACACTTTTGAGCCTTTCGACGCTCTGCTTTATATTCTGCTCTTATATACAAAGTAGAATTGCGTTTGAAAACGATTCCTTGTGAAGAAAATTTAGCGAGAAACAAACATTATTTCAACAGAATTAAAACTTGATGAAAAGTTACCTTGTGAAAACTTAATTAAATGCCCCTTAAAAGCTTTTCCACAAAAACAGTAACACAGAAGCAAGTATTTTAGACTAATTCTTGGAAAGGATTGCATTAAGTTTGTGTTTAGTTATCATACTTAGAAAACATTAGCAATGGTCATAGTTTTGAAACTGTTCACAGCATGCCTTGTCACATCGTTGACCGGGAGTATCTTAAGAGTTTATTTCAGATTTAGTAGCCTTGACTTTCCTGTACATATAATCTGTGTTATAACAATAACGTGGTGCCCGTGGAGTGCAGGTTAACTGTGTGGCTAAGCACGCTCGAAGCCCGAGTTCGATCCCCAGTCGCGGCGAAAAGTTTTTTCAATAAAAAAAAATTTTTCAGACCAGTCACCACCTCTCTGCAGACAATGGCAAACCTCAGAGAGTAAATAATGCCATGTAAAGCTTCTTGAGAACATGAACTTTAGCCGTTCGGAGTCGGCATAAAACATGTAGCTCCAGTTCTCGGTTAATTGTGTGCAAACATTTAATAACACACACAACACAAGTGATGATAAGAAGTTCGATCAAAGTCCTTTCAAGGGCTGAAATGGCCAATTCGTTTTTTTTTATAACCGTATAAAAACAAGTAAAGAAAGTCTAAAGTTGGTCTTGCCCGCTTATGGAATATCCTTAACCGCCTTTAATATTTAAATATACATTAAAATACTAAAACATATTGATATAAATTCCTATCAAAATCCATGCATTCTAACTACCTATAGATTAACTTATCTGGTTGATATGGTAGGTGGGCGTGTCGTTAATGGGCAAACCACGCCCATTTTTTGTGTACATCTGCGTTTTGATAGATAATAAACAGGCGTCAAATTTTATTTTAGTAGCTTATGTACAACTCTTTATACAGCGATTTTTATTTTATGGTCATATGGGAGGTGGGCGTGTTTGTGAGCGGGTGATTCCCATTTTTTGTAAACACTTTTGTTTTAAAATAACATCTTCCCATACCAAGTTTAATCCCTGCATGCCATGTAAAAACCTTTTTATGGTATTTTCAATATTGTGGGTTGTATGGGAAGTGGGCGTGTAAGTGAGCGGATCACGCCGAATTTTTTGTGCATGTCTTAGATTTTATACAAAATACATGTATGTCAAATTTCATTTTTGTAGCTTTAACAAAATCTTCTATACAGTGATTTCAATTTTTTGGTTGTATGGGAGGTAGGCGTGTTCGTGGGTGGATTCCAAAAATATACAATAGTACTAATCCTTGGGTTCATGTACACATGTGTACCAAGTTTCATGCAATTATCTCAACTCCTTCTTCTTATCCTGTGTTTACGGACAACACACAGACGGACAGAGCTAAATCGACTCGCGAGGTGACTCTGATCAAGAATATATATGCCTTTCTCTACCGGACACGCTTATTTCTATGTGTTACAAACGTTTGCACAAAGTTAATATACCCGGACCTCTCAGGTTTAGGGTATACAAAATTACTATTATTAACGTTTAAGACCACTCCTTTGATGTTGTTATCCTTAACAAAACCGCGGAGAACGTGTATAACATCCAGGAAAAATGCAATAAAAGTGTAAAAACTAATTGGTATTAGAACACATCATTATTCCAGAAAAGTATTATCTCTTCGTATTACAAAGGTATTGAACGAATAGTTGTGAAACTGTTGAAAGTTGTGATACTATCATATAGTATATATTAATGCTACCTGGTGAAAAAAAAAGTTTCTCAGGTCAAATTTTTCAAGTAAATCTTAGTTGCTTTTATAATGATTTCCCAAATATTTCGACTTTTACGATTCGCCGTTCATGAGCTGTAATGGTTGAAATAAAAACTTAACGACGCGTTTCGTACACTCAGAAAAAACACATATCCTTCTCTTATAAAAAATTCTATATTAGATAACATATATAATTCTATATTCTTTTTCAAATGAAATTTTCTTCAATTAGAATAAATTTTCACATTTTTGAAGAAATATTTCTTCACTTTTGGGAAATATTTCAATATCTCTAATAATGATAAGTATTTTTCTCGCACAAAAAAATTCTCATTTAAAGAGAAAAATTTATTGAAAATGAAAAATTGTTCCTATGTATTGATAAAAAAATTCAGTTTGAGAAGTATTTTCTTTAATAAAAACAAATCTTTTCTCAAAAATAAAAGCTTCTTTTTCTCCAAAAACGATATATTTATATATATTTTTCCGAGAAGCTTTTTATCATATTTAAAGAATTTTTAGGATCACATTTAGAGAAAAGTATTTTCTGGGGCAAACTCTATGCAATTTTTCTCTTAATATGATGCCTTTTTATCATAATCCTAGAATTTTTTTTCTAAGTGCATGAATTTTTTATTTTTTATTTTTTTTTTTTATTTTCACTAACACAAATGTTGTAAGTGTGTTAGTAAAACGTTCACCAAAATTCAGCTAGTTTAGGTTCAGCTTAAATCCAACTCAGCTGGATTGTGTTCAGGTTCAGGTTTTCACCATGGTGGAAACTCATTGAATGCATTCAGCGAACTTAAATGCTTCCAAGTAGCGCTGAATTTTATAACTTTTAGGTGACTGTTGGCATTTAATCAAACAAATATACGTATGCTATTAAATCACAACTATTAAAAAATTAAAAAGTATAAAGAAGTGATTATAAAACACTTCAAATTTTAAGATTTGCATATAAAAAATGCACTAACACTGCAATAACATAGCATTCGTTGTTGTTTTGCTAAACTAGTTGACACATGCACCTGTAGTTCGACATTTGGGCAATATGCCTGACATTTGTCGTAACTATTTAATAATATAAAACAGCGCTAACTAAAGTGTCACTGTCAAAACACTTGTGTCGCTTGAAGGCGGCCAATGAAATTTAATCTGTTACCCACCACGGTCTGAACTTAATCGCAGAGTTGCCTGAAAGCGTAGTTTTCTATAATATGGAGTAGGTTTTATTGTTACAGTACGAATTTAAAAAAGTCTTGTACTGGTACTATTTTATTAAAGGTATTTCATAGGTTGTGTCTATATTTGGGTCAGTAAAAAAAAAATTTGGGTGCTTTAAAATTAACTTTTTTTTGAAATTATTAAGGTCTTACAGCAAAAATTGATGATATATGATGCAAATATAATATACTATAAATATTATTATGGGGCCCATATATAGGCGGACTTGTTCGTGAACTTGGATGAATACATGAAATGTTTGTTCGTTTGTGGCCTTTTTGGTAGACATATGAAGATTCATGTGTTGGTCTCAAGAAAAAACAAAACTTTTTGATTTTGTGGGAGAGGAGCTTCAGGTTGTACAAAAGTTTTCTTAGTTAATAGTGGTTTCCGCATACTTTAAGTCAAAGTTTTGAATTTTGAAGCACAAACTGGCAATTTTATTTGTTTTTATCGTCAATAATCACATAAAATGGCAAATATTATGGACAACGAAGCTTGGAGGGACTTTTTAGACCATTTTTTTAAAATTTTTTTAGAGATATTCCTTGATAAAAACAAGTACAAAACGAGCAAAGCGTGTAATTTTTTGTAAGAAACGTACAAACTACTACATATATCAAGTGAAACAGTTCCGAACTTGAGAAATAAAATTGGAAATATTAGGTTTTCTTACCGAAGGGAAGCAAAAAAGTAAACACAAATTAAACAAATCCAGCTCCTCACGTATGAATTGGTACTACAACAAGGCTGCATAGAAGTTTTCGCAGTGTGTGACAAATCGAAATCTGGGTACTCGTACATGTTGTGGGTTATGCTTATTCGGGTCCCTTTATGAACTTTAAAATTTGAAATTTACAAAAAATGTTCAATAACACATTCAATGTTGTTTGTTTATTCGCTCCAATCTTGATACACAACATTCTTCTCTATTTGTTGTTTTTTTCTCCGGAATGAATAAAGAAATGTAGTCATAAGGCTTTTTCGTTTTTATGTTGAGAGAAGAACATATCAAAGAGTTAGCAGTGCGTGGAGTACATTTCAAAAATACTCTACTCGGACTTAGTTCAGAGAACTCTGAATTAATAAAAAATCAAACCATACATCAAATGCCTAAGCTGTGTTTTAAGAGTATTTTTTGTTAAGTTATTATTTAAAATCATATTTTTTGCACAATTTTGTATTATATGCTATTTTTATTGTTTTCTTTTAGTTTTGTTAAAGATTATTCTTTTTCATTTACATCATGTAAGTATTATCTGATATATGCTCTACGTTCTCGAACGTTTGATACAGAGGATATAGAGTTGCATCGAGAGTACTCTTGTTGTGCTATGAGTGAAAACAAAAACTCGATCAATCTGCTGTTATCACACTGAATAAAATAAAAATCGCGAACAAATTTTTTGACATTATTTGCTCTGCTCTGAACAAATAAACGAAAACGCCTATTATACTAAGGCAACTCTTTCTTATTAGTACGTTTTAATTTGTACGCAACCCTGCTTACAGCTGAACTTGGCAATTATGAGGTGAATTCACATTCACAATACGTGTGTGCATAAAAAATTGGTAGAAAAGCAAACTAGACGCGCGAAAATTTTTTTATTTTGATTAAACTCGAAGTCGCCCATCTCTTTATCTTGTTATTAGGTTACATTACAAATGCCATAAAATTGAAAGATCGATTTTTGATTTTGACACTAGTAAGACCATGATTGAAGAATATGAGGTTATCCCAATATTTGACGTTTGCTTGCGAAAATGGAGATAGATATCTTTGTTTGAAGATAAGAGTAAAAGAGCGCCATTTAATGACACAAAAAACCCTCAGCTGCTTGAATATCAGACTATTTCTTAGTACAATATATCTTAAGATATTTAAATCAATACATTTTCTAATATTTATTTATTTTATATTATTTCGGGATAAACTTCTAATTATTGAATCATGAGTAAGACAAAAAATGTTTGCACAGATCGAAAAATCGAATAAAATTATATATGTTCATAACAATTATGCTATGTTTGATTTAGTGGAAAATGTATTTAATTTGAAGCAAAACTATTTTGAGTATTAAAAAACTAAAACACATAAGTACAGGAGACGCATTTTTGTATTATAATTTTTCTCTTGATGATTGATTAAAATAAAGTAATCAAAAATGAGTTATTATACAAAAAGGTACAGAAAAATTTAGTAAGGAAAATAATTATCAAATTTTGAAAGTATAGAATTTTCGCCCAATTTAAAAAGTGTTATTTATGTGCTTTTCATTGGAAACACCTCTTTTCATGTTTTCAAAAATAGTCGATTGGTCGTAAATCGGTTAAAAAATTGCGCAATTTCTTATACATTTTTCATTTTCAATTTTTAAAGTTATTCTTAAATTGCACAAAAATAATGCTGATTTTGAAAATTAAACGCAGTGATTTGCTTGTTTGCACCATCATAAGTAAAGTTTTATTTCTTTCGCTGCTTATGAAGCTCCTCATCATCGCCTCATAGAGCATCATCAACGTTATCGTAATTTTTTGGCATTTTCCTCTATACTTTGGCCACATTTGTAGGCAAACTTTTTTGTGTTAAGTTAACTTTTTGCTGCTCTCTTTCCGTCGTCGTTTTCTTGCAACACTAGCATTGGTTGCTAAGAGATGCGCTTCAATACATTCGTATAGTTTTTTTTTTTTTATATTTTTGTTTTTATATGTTGTTATTTCATTTAATAGTTTCCTAAGTTTTTGCTACTTTTTTTGTGTATGTATTTATAAATATATATTTTTATACTTTGCAGGAAATGTGAACGAAACACATTGGATATGATATAAATTCTGGTAATTAAAACTTTGTTGTATTATGCTGTTGCGAAACTAATAAAAGTTTGTTTTTAAAAGAATTTAAATATATTGCTTGCTTTATTTTGCGTGGCAGTTCTTAAAGTTCAATATAGATAATTCAACATTAAATATTTGCAGTTATTTCGGATTTACTCTTTATTAGATGTGAGCTGTGTAGCGTGGCAAACGAAGGTTTTAATAAATTTTGTAATATTAGAAAAAATTATTTTTATTTAACTGAAAGTAGATTTAAATAAATACACTCAAAAAAATTAAATTATAATTTAAGAAATAAAAGTCAGAAACAATTACTAAATTTAAGTAAATCCTGTACTGTATAAGTATATGATGACTCACATATGGGCATCTCCCAGTGGCACGGACGCGACATTCGCACGGTTTTAATTACTCGAAAAACAAGAAAGAAACAAAATGAGCCGATATGTATTTAAAGTGTTCTAACGATGAAAGAGTGCTACATTTTATAAAAATATTGGCAAGATTTAGTACAAATTAGTACAAAGTAATAAGCAATCATTCAAAGGAACGGACGGAAGAAATATGCAAAATTTAGCTAATTCTGAGAACTTTTTTTAAAATATAATATACATGTTAATGGAGGTCAAAGTATAACTATTCTTCGTAGACTTATGAAAGATTATAATTATCTCTTCTCTTTTTTTAAAAAGATATAGCACGAATACGGGCGCGACATCATAACCGCGACAAATTTTTCAAACAGTAGTAAAATACTGTAAAGATGTTCATTATAAATTTTAATAAAAATACATCATAATAAGTTAAATTCAAGTTACATAGCAGTAATACTAATCAAAATAAAAAAAAAAATTAAGTTAAAAGCTATAAGAGTGCTTTATTTTAATGTTTTTCTTCACTTTTGGTGGAACTTTTTTGGGAGAAGCCCAAATGTGCGTAATTTCTTAAAATCAATATTTTACTAAAAAAGTTTGAAATGTTGAAATTGCTCATTAGATACTAAATTAGTTAAATTTTTATTAAAGTTAATAATTTTGATTACATTTAAAAAAAAAATATTAAAATTTCTTTCATATATACAAAAAAAGAAAGTTTTACAATGCCATCACGAATTCCCTTATATTCTTTATATAATTATAAAATCATATATAATCATTAATCTTATATATTAATACGTGAACATTAATACGTTTGTCGTACGCTTTTTTGGTATTAATTAAAACTCAAAATTAATGAAACTTACATCATTCGAAAGGTTATGTTGCCCAGATGTGCAGAATGTATACTTACTTTTACTTAGATGGCGCTTACAACAGTTGGTCGGTTTTGGCCTGGTCTAAGAATTTGCGCCAGCCTCTTTTATCGTGCGCTTGCTGGCGCCAGTTGGAAACTCCAAGCGTCGTCAGGTTATCCAATGCCTGGTCTTTCCAACGGAGATGCGGTCTTCCTCGTCTGCGTTGGCCACCGCTGGGTACCGAATCCAATATTTTTTCGCTGGAGCTTCGTCGTTCATTCTCTCGACATGACCTAGCCAGAGAAGCCGCTCTATTTTAATACGCTTGACTATATCGATGTCGGCATATAGCTCATACAACTCGTGGTTCCATCGTATTCGGTACTCGCCATTGACGCAGATTGGACCATAGATCTTGCGAAGGATTTTTCTCTCGAACGCTCCCAAAGTCCTTTCATCAGAGCTGCTCAACGTCCAGGTTTGTGATGCGTATAGTAGGACGGGCATGATTATTGACTTATAGAGCGTCAGTTTGTTCGTCGAGAGAGAGCTCTGCTTCTCAATTGGCTACTGAGCCCAAAGTAACACCTGTTGGCAAGAGTTATCCTTCGTTTAATCTCAATACTGATATCGTTGGAGGAGTTAATACTGGATCCCAGGTAAACAAAGTCCTTCACTACCTCAAAGGAGGTGTTGTCAACAGTGACGTGGTTTCCAAGACGCTGGGACTGTTTGTTTGTTGACACGGGATACTTCGTTTTATCTGCGTTCACTGCAAGACCCATTTGACTCGACTCTTTTTCTAGCCTGGAGAATGCTGCACTGACTTCGCGCGTATTTCGGCAAATGATGTCAATATCATCAGCATACGGCAGCAGCATAACGCTCTTATAGAAAATTGTGCCGCTGCGTCTCAGGTCAGCAGCTCGGATGATCTTCTCCATTACTATATTAAAAAAGTCGCACGATAAGGAATCACCTTGTCTGAAACCTCGCTTGGTATCGAACGGAAGGGAGAGGTCCTTCCCGATTTTCACTGCACTGCTGGTGTTGTTCAGTGTCATCCTGCAAAGACGTATTAGCTTCGCAGGAATACCAAATTCAGACATGATGGAGTATAGGTGACTCCTTATTGGACTGTCGAAGGCGGCTTTGAAATCGACAAAGAGATGGTGCGTGTCGATTTGTTTTTCGAGGGTCTTTTCCAAGATTTGTCGGAGCGTGAAGATCTGGTCGATGGTGGACTTTCCAGGTCTGAAGCCACACTGATAAGGTCCAATCAGTTGGTTGACGATGGGCTTCAGCCTTTCACACAATACGCTCGACAGGACCTTAAATGCGATATTAAGAAGGCTAATCCCACGGTAGTTGGCGCAAATGGTGGGATCGCCTTTCTTGTGGATTTGGCAGAGCACACTGTATATATAGTGCAGAATGTATATATAAATGATATATCTGATAGAGGGGGTTCCCAACCTTCTAAGTGAGAAATACAATTTTTGTGAAAAAATCTGCTCTTTGATTATTATATAATTTTGTTGGGAAAGAGTTCTTGAGTTGGTCGAATTTGAATTTTTTTTAAAAGTAACAATTTCTTAAAAAAATGAAGTTTTATCCATTCGTCAATTGTAAAATTTGTAAAAAAATGTGTCTTGAATTAAAAAATTTGACTTTCCAAGTGGATATCTTGGTTAAATTTTAACGGTTTTTCAATTTTTCTAATTTTTTCTAAAAGTTTGTTAAATTTTCTTTTAAATGTGTTAAAAATTACAGCAAAGTTCTAACCAAAAGTATTTTAAATGAATTTTCTTAAAATTGTCGTTAGTTACTTAGCGTGTGTTTCAACCAAATGCCAAGAGAGAGAAAAAAACTGTCTCACATTGAATGTTCTAAATTGGGAAGCCAATATCTCCGCCATCTGCGAATAGATTTTATTTGTTTCTTTTTTGTATTTAAGTCTTATCAGCTAACTTAAAAGAACTTTTGAAAATAATACTGGTTTTTGTTTGTTTATATTTAAATTATTCCTTTTAAAAAAAGACCATACAATTTGATTTATTTTTAAAATATGGGGTAAAAATGATTTTTGTTGTAAAAAACAAAACCTCAAAATTGCATTTTTGATTTTCTGTCAAAGTTTTACTGAATTTAAGGTGAATTTATTTTGTCTTGACACTAAATTAATAAACTTTCCGTACCATCAAAAAATCAAGGCTACCCCCTATGATTTTTTTGACAAAATAAAATTTTTTTAAAATGTTGTTTTTCTGTTTTTGAAAGAAATAATTAAATAAATAAATAATTTTTCTGAAGAAAATAGCTTAATATCTCCCATCAATGAAAATTTATAGCCTCGAACTTATTTTGATCATCTTGCATATATTTATAAATAGGCAATCAATAAATTGATCGAATTTCGACCCCAGGCGATACAACACTGAGAACAAAAACATACTTTAAAATTTAACAAAAATTTTTAAAATATAAATTTAACGCCTTTGCGTCTCTACAAAACAAAATTTAAAACAATTGTGTTTAAATTTCAACTGTACACTCCTTTCAATTTTTTTTCATTCATTATTTCTTTGAAACTTTCTTTGACATTTTTTTAATTTTGAATTTTCATTGGTTTGAAAAATATCGAACATAAAATAAAATAAAAACTAATTCAGTTTTTCAATATTGAAATATTTAAAATGCAAACTTCATTGAAAGGAGTTGAGATTCGGTATTCGGAGGGTCCCAAGGGTCGCTGATTACGAATCTGTCATCAAAAACTCGGAAAAAATTAAAAAATGGCATCGAAAAAATTATGCTTTAAAACATTTGTTTTAAATTTAAAAATTTTTGTTTTAAATTTGTTTTCTTATTTAAAAACATTGTTTTAAAAACAAAAAACCTTGTTTTAAATTTAACTTTAAGAACAGTTGTGTTTAATTTAAATGAATTTGTTTCAAGCTCTATTTCAAAAACAAATTCGTTTAAAATGAACACAATTTCATTTAATTTTAACACATATTTCCGTCAGTGTAGTAATTATTAATAAATAATAATTATAAAATCAGAGTTAAATTGAGTTGAGGTGAGTTATAATAACTATGGGTTGAGACTCCATGTTTGTCAAGTGAGTTGTTCCTAAAAAGTTATCTGTCAAAATTTACTCCTAAGCACTTCATCTCATTTGAAAACTCAATCACCTTTCATACATAGTGTGGGCTTTGTAGGATATAAGAACCTCTTTTTCAGGATTGATAGTGAAGGTTTTGCCCTGACACCATCTTTTTGTTATGCCTTAAGGCTCAGCCATAATGGATTTGAGCTGGCTGCAGCCAATGTCAAATTTTATACGAAAGCATGGAAATTATACGTATCAGCAATAATAGCTCTCTAACTTGAGCTGGCTACAGAGAGAGCGATTCAAAGCGCATGTTGTTTAAATTTTGTTTGTGAGTATTTCGTAAAAAAAAATTTAGAAAACATTAGAACTTGTGTTTATTTTGTGTTCTGATGAAAAAAATAGCAGGAAAAAATGATACAGGTCTGTTAAATAACAGAGAAATGCTATTGACATAAGCCCGAGCTAGCTCAAGTCGTTTTGGTTAAAATAACGATTTGACAGATCCAAGTTGGCTTTTCGTAAAGTTTTGACGTTAGCTGCAGCCAGCTCGAGCCTATTATGGTTGAGCCTTAGGCACTTCGCATTCTGGCCGATATCGTTCGCTCATGACAGCACAGACCTGTGATATCCAAATCATCCACATAATATTATTCTCAATTAAAAAAGCTTTGGTTATTTAGCTTTTAGCTTTTTGTTTAATGTTCAATGTAAAAATTCATTTTGTTTTTTTGAGAATCAACGTTTTTCCTTAGCATTGCCTCTTTGATTGCATTTTATTACATACTGACAAAGGTGCCTTGACTATCATACATAACGCACTTTGTTTTGACTCAGATGCCGTTTCGACAAAACCGGCTATGCTGTGGTTTGCAATCACTGTGGGTTTGCCTGCCTAATAAGCAAATTTAAGACTTCTTATAAGGATACTTTTCAAACGAGTCTCCCTTATAGCAAGTTCAAAAATTTTTCATTGTATTTTAGACGAAAAAACTCAGGCTGATTGGTCTTTACGCTTTAGGTAAATGATTTAAACACAACTTTTACCTTTGTCCATTCCTTTGGAATGTATTTTAGAGCTTGGCTGGCCCTAAACATCCTTGTGAGTGGAAGGACTAATCAGTCGATAAATTGTTGCATGTTTGATAGGCAACACCCAGGGAAATATGAGGCAAAATTTTTTAACACGGCTCCTGTCAATCTAACATGATAATTTTTACTCGCAAAACAACAACAATTTTTAAAGATTAACACTGTATTATGCAGTGTTAAAAATGAACATAAGTAAAGTGTTGATTTGCTCATTGCATCTATATATAAAAAGAAAAGACAGTGCGAATAATGTTGCTCTTGAGCGAATTACGTGACAAAATGCCCCTTTTCTGAATGTTCTGTTCAGCAGCAGCCATTTTATGTGATTTTGCGCTCTGCACAAACGTTCATTTAACAG
This sequence comes from Tetanocera ferruginea, assembly GCA_958299015.1. Taxonomy (NCBI): domain Eukaryota; kingdom Metazoa; phylum Arthropoda; class Insecta; order Diptera; family Sciomyzidae; genus Tetanocera; species Tetanocera ferruginea. The sequence goes on along the minus strand of OY282642.1, from coordinate 87,745,106 downwards.
ACTTGAATTATTATGTAAAGTGTTTATTACACTGTTGTAGTTCAATTTTGGTTTTGCGATAAGACCAACTTTTTCGGATTTGGGGAAGTCCCATGAGTTCAACTGCGTCCTTTGTTAAGTTTGATTGGCTCAAAATTTTGAGAAAATCATGTTTTTCCAAATGGTCGATTTTGAGCTATTCTAAGCCTTTTGCCATGTCTATTTATAAAGATATTTGGCAAACTAGTTGCACGGTCTTACCAACCACTGAAGAAAACAAAAGGTCATGAAATTCTATGTCAACAGTTCCTATACTACTTTCAAATCCGAGGAGTTGTTCTTGTGTAATTAATAATTTGTTCCATACATTGTTGTTTTCTTACGAAAAATTCAAATTAATTTTACTGTACGACAATTTTAAAGTTTTTCCATAATTTTAAGAATTTTTAAAAATATGCTGGTAGAAGATACAAAAAAACAGTTACACGTGTGTTATCGTTTTGAAAGTTTACATGTTAATAAGTTTTTAAGTATGTTCAAAGTTTACACTTTTTACCACTCTTTACCAGAATGGGCCAGAAGAGGCAAGCAAATTTTGTTCCATGAGTTTAATTTTCAATTTTTTTTAAAAAAACAAGAAGTTCTCAAAAATTGATTAATTACACAAAAACTTATCCTCGGATCCGAAAGTAGCATGAGAACAATTGACGAAGAATTTCAATACCCTTAGTTTTCTCTATTGGTTGTAAAGATCGTACAACTTGTTTGCGAGATATCTCTAGAAATAGACGTGGCAAAAGGCTTAGAATAGCTCAATATCGACCATTTGCAAAAACACGGTTTTCTTAAAAATTTGCGCCAATCTAACTAAACCAAGGACACAGTTGTGTTCGGAGGACTCCCCCAAATCCGAAAAGGTTGGTCTAATCGCAGAACCAAAAATTTCGTGTCAAAAACTACAACAGTGTTATTAACAGAACTGATCGTGTTGAATTTCAATCACATGATTTAGTGTTAAAAAAGTGTTATTTTTACAGGATTTATTTTCTGGGTGATGGCTTGATTCTGTCGGGATGTTGATTTATATGGACCAAATCAACACTTTTTTACTTTCGTAAAAAAAGAGTTTGTTAGGAAGACCTCTGATGCCATCAGATACCGAATGGATAGTCTCTGCAACTAGCGCGACTGCAACTGCAATTTGATAGTCTCTTGAAACCAAACTCCGCAAAGTTTTTCATCAATTAAAGGCAATTAATTACATACAGAGTTTATGTTAAGCTTCCGTCGGGTTTGAGAAGAGTGCATATTACCGTTTGAAAAGTGACTTTTGATAGAGTTGAACACTCTGTTTTGATTAATAAGGTAAGTAACCTTGGATTTTATCCTCGTTACTACTATGGTTAGAGAGCTACCTTGTTGGTCATAAACAAAATGTTTAAATTGGTAAAAATTCAGCTAAATACATTGCAAATTATTCAGAGGTACCCAAGGTAGCCACCTAGGGTCTTCTGTTGTTTGTTCCATTTATAAACGATCTTCCGAATTTATTTTCTGAGTGTCTGATGTATGCTGATGATGTTAAGATCTTTAGATGTGTGGACTCTCATGAAAAATTCGTGACATGTATAGTCTACAATTTTGGTATCTTAATGTATGTTATATTTTTCTATATGAAGAACCATTTTTCCAAGGATCATATGTTGAATTCGGTACTACTCGAGAAAGTCGGTTTAAAGAAAGATTTAGGAGTCATATTTGTGCGAAAGTAAAGCTTTGCCAATAATTTTTATGCTATGATATCAAAAGCGAATGCGATGATTTGATTGGATTTCTATCGTGCAAGACTGGGGAGTTTTATAATCCCTTTACCGTGAGGTGCATTTTCTTTTCAATTGTCAGATCGGTTTAAGAATACAATTGTATTTTCTGGGACCCTCAATATTCTGAACATATTAAAATAATTGAAAATATTCGAAGGCGTTTTATTAGGTTAGCAATTCTCAAGCTTAACTTGGCTTTTATGCTTTTCTATGAAGCGCGATGCACTCTTCTTCTGTGCGAGAAAAGTATTTTCTCGCCTTATTTGCCCGGGATGCAGTGATGAATCACATTGATTGTGCTCGACTTTTAGCTCTTTTCAAATTTTATGCACCTGAAAAAAATTTAAGGCAAAGGAACTTGTTCTATATACCCTTCCGAAGGACTTATTATGGTTTAAAACTATCTTATTATTTTAAGGGCGGGCAGTGAAACTAAATAAAGTATTTGACAAAATAAATATGTGAAAAATAATGTATTTTAAATCAAGGTAAAATTAAATTAAAATTATTAAAGGTTCTTTACTGAAATACCTCAATTGAGAACCTAGTTCAAAAAGTGTTTCTGAAAAAGTTTCCGCAAACATGCTATTGTTAAATTCAGATGAGTCCTCAGCCAGCGATGAAGAGTCTGACGAAGAAGATGGCTTAAAATTAAGTATCTAATTTGTTTTTTAATAAATTATTTACTAAATACAAAAAAATAATTTTAAGTGATAAAAGTCTTTGTTTGAAACATTGCAATTTTTTATATCCGGTGATATCCTTCAAGTGGCTGCCGCAAGTGTTGATACACATTTGTGCCCATTTTATAGCATTTTCCATAACTTTCCGAAAGATTTCTGGTGAAAATTGTTCGCATACCTGTCGAATATTCTCCTTTAGGTTTGCGATTGTCTAAGCCTTGTTGGCACAAACATTCAACTTCAAGTAGCCCCAATGAAAGAAGTCTGAAATAGTTAATCGGTTGATATTGCTGGCTAAGCCAAATCACCAAAAAGGGAGATTACGCGATCAGAAAAAGCTTCTTTCACAATATCCATTGTGGCTTGAGCTGTTTATTCGGTTGCACCATACTGTTGAAACTACATGTTTACCAAGTCCCGTTCATCCCATTCCAGCAGTAAGAAGTCATTTAATATGGACTTGTAGCATTAGCCAGTAACAGTGACTGTGTTACCTATGGCGTTCTCAATCACTCCTCGTGCGTGAATGCCGCACCACACAGTGAGTTTGATAAAATGACTCTTTGTGCATCAAACGTGGATTTTGCCCCAAAAATGATGATTTTGCTTATTGACGTAACCGCCCCATCATTTTGCCCCAGAAATGATGATTTTGCTTATTGACGTAACCGCTTAAATGGAAAGGATATTTCCAAAATTTATAACATATTCCGAAAAGGTGATTCATTTTGCACCATCTTGTACAAATATTGTAGGTAGTCAAGTCAAATTGTATAACTTTTTATACCCTAAACCTGAAAGGTCAGGGTATATCAACTTTGTGCAAACGTTTGTAACGCATAGAACGAAGCGAGTCCGGTATAGAAAAGTATATACATTCTTGATCAGCGTCACCTCGTGAGTCGAGCTATTCATGTCCGTCCGTCCGTCCGTCCGTCTTTCCGTCCGTCCATCTGTGTATTGTCCGTATACACAGGATAAGAAAAAGGAGTAGAGATAATTGGATGAAAATTGGTACACATGGTCACATGCACCCAAGGATCTGCACTATTGAATATTTTTGGAATCCGCCCATGGACACGCCTCCCATACAACGTTAAAATTTAAAACTGCATAACTCAGCTTATAATAAGCCTACAACAATAAAACTTGGTGTGTATGTATTTTATATCAACACAAAGATGTCTTCGAAAAATGGGTGTCATCCGCTCACGGACACGCCTACCTCCCATACAACCCAAAAATTGAAAACGCAATAAATAAGCCTGTGTTTAACCTACAAAGCTTAAATTTGGCACATATGTTTTTTATAACAAAAAAAAGATGGTTTTACAAAACGGACATCATTCGCCCACGGACACGCCTACCTCCCATACAATGCGAAAATTGAAAACTACATAACTCAGCTCACAGTTGACCTACAACAATAAAATGTTATATGTATCTGTTTTATTTTCAACACAAAGATGTCTTTGAAAAATGGACGTCATCCGCTCACGGACACGCCCACCTCCCATACAACCCAAAAATTGAAAACGCAATAAATAAGCCTGTGTTTAACCTACAGAGCTAAAATTTGGCACATATGTTTTTTATGACAAGACAAAGATGGTTTCGAAAAATGGACGTCATCCGCCCACGGACACGCCTACCTCCCATACAACCCAAAAAGTTTAAAACTCAATAAATAAGGTTATGTTTGTCATAGAGAAATTAAATTTGGAATGTATGTGTTTTATACCAAAACTAAGGTGAGTTCAAAACTTGGGAGTAATCCGTCCATGAACTCGCCCACCTCCCATAGCGAAAGCACAATAAAGGCATTAACTGTGAGCTACAGGAATAAAACGTGGTATGTGTAAATTTTTCATCAACATTTAAATGCATATAAAATATAGGCTTCATCCGCCCACGGACACGCCCATTTTCAATAATATTATTTATTTATTTTGAAAAGTAGGTTTAGGGTTATTCATAGTCGGCCTAGACCGACTTTAGACTTTCTTTACTTGTTTATTCTTATTTTCCTTCGGCATTCCAGGTGAGTAAAAGAGATTGGAGCCGCCTTGCACAAAAAATCTAGTGAATAAGGCATTAAAATACCAATCAATAGAATGTTAAATTCAAAAGAGTCTTCAGCCAGCGATGATGCACAAATCCAGTTGCTTTTGATTACTTAAAGAAAGAGTTCAGCCGAATTTTAAATCAGGAATCACTATGTTGAAAACAATGCCTACAAAATCCCATATTAATATCAAATATGGTTTTTGAAGTGAAACTTCTTTGGCGGCGAGTGAAATTTCAAGGTTTCTTATTCGTGACGCTTGGCTGACGTTTTCAATTAATATGAAAATTTTCAAAAAAAATATTGTTCCAAGCGGGAATTGAACCCGGACTTTTTTAACTAAGAGTCGGAAGCGCTACCATTATGCCACATAGGCACATGATAAACAGACAAACAAAATGTAATTAATATTGAACAGGGTTTGGTCCGTAACTAGAATATCACAGAAACAAACATTGTCTTTTAATTTTCATCCTTAAAGTATACAAGGAAAATTTATTTCTTTAAGCTTCGAATGAAAATATTTAGGCATATAAATTGACACTTTTGTGTGAAGAAAATGTGACTTTTTCGATAAAAACCATAACCAATACGGTCCTTGGATGTAAAAATTGAATAAACAGAATATTATTCCATTTCGTATTGATTGAATTTCTTATCAGATACTTTCTCTCTCTATTTTACACTAAAATCTCTCTTAGTTATTACTATTTAAGAAGTTTCACTTCTGCCAACACGTTCTGCCTACACATACGTTGCTATACGCGAGTTTTTTTGTATATTGTGTATGGCAGGAGCGGCCAATTGGGAATTCGCCCCGGACGACTTTATGTCTCGGTACGCCGCTGACCCTGCGGCTTTCGGTTGGATGGTTGCAGTAGGCACATGTACTTCCTGCGCTTACTAAGTATTTCGAAGGGTTGCTTAGCGGTGTAAAACACTTGGATCGTGCGCATTTCAGTGTGTTTTTTTGAAAATACCTGACGCACTTTTAAGGCAAATCTATAGAGACTGCATAGCGAGCCTTTTTTCTTATTCCATAGGAATGCCTTTGATCAGCCAGATTTTTGCATTCGTCTGCCTTCTGAAAACTGGACTTTAACTTTAACTCTGGGTTTTCCCCAACTTGCAAAAGCTGAGAGTCTAGCAGAGTCTTCTTTTCATCGGTGTTGATATCATTAGTACTGTTAGACCCTAGATCTTCATACATCATTGTGTGACTGACTGCATCAGTTCTTATTTCAACCGCAATTGTGTTTTTGGTTTTTTTCGGGATCACCCAACTCTTTTGTTTTATTGGTTTGCGTTCACATTTCTTAAATTCATTATATATATTTTGAAATAAAATTACCTAAACTTTAATGAGTCACTTATGGTCAATACTAAAGACTTAAAGTCACTAAGAAACATCGCTCAAGATTAGGGTTCCCAACTGTCCCGGATTTCGCGGGATGTCCCGCATTTCAGCTAATTTTTTAGCGTCCCGCGATGACTCCTTGCGGGACGCCTTATGTCCCGCATTTGAGAACTTAAGATTGTTTGTATCTTAATTTCCAATTTGACATGAAACAAAGTTTACTAAAACTGTGTAATTTTATTATGAAATTTAATTTATCATATATCTTTCATACATTTTATTTACCAAAGCTTTTTGAAAAACCAAAAAATAAAGGTTTTTTCATGAATTGGGCAAGAGTTGGAAAGAGATCTAAACAATATCAGGTCTGTTTCCGTACTCACTTCAAGTAACTTGAAGTTACTCGAAAGCGTTTCCGTACACATTTTTCCAGCTCGAGAGAGAAGAAGAACAAGCAAAATGTCACTTTTTGTGGCTCTCTATTACTCGAACTTTACTTGAAAAATTTCTTCGAGCACGAATCTCGAGCTTCAAACAGCTGATTGTCAAAGTGATAAAATTTAATTGTTGCATTGTATTGCGAACATGCAGTTGGTAAGAAAATTAATAAAAATAGTTAAAATTACAAAATCAACGCTATCGAAAATGTTTTAAATACAGAAACACAGCAATTAAATTTTATTGTTTTCAAAAAACAGGTGTTGTGCTTGAAACTTACTTGAAAGCGTTTCCGTACTTTTTGACAAATTTTCTCATTTTGACAAATAATCAAATTACTCTCTATTACCCGAACTTTACTTGAAGTGTGTACGGAAACAGACCTATCAAGTAACCAATGCGATGGTGTAAAGGCATCGTTGATACCCTTTATTCCTCAAAGAATAAAAGGAAATATTTATAAAAAAAAAAAATTGCATCTAATGTTGTCCCGCATTTTTGAGCCAAGTCCCGCATTTTTGATGGCTCCGTCCCGATTTTGAACTTTCCAGAGTTGGCAACCCTACTCAAGATACAAATTAAAAATAATCAAATAAAAATGAGCCAAAACTGAACAAATATTGGTCTTAAACAATAAACAAAACGTGAAAAGCTCAAAGCTTTTTGGAAAAATAGCTTATACAAAAAACCTTGAAAATCATCAATTTGTTTGCCCTTTTCCCATATGTTCTCGCGTGATACTGTTTAAGGTCACGAATATAGACCGTTCTTACTCTATCTTTAGTCATGTCCAATGTCAAGAATATTGTTATGAATAATTTGAAAAATTTCATGACACTTCAAACCAGCTTTTTTTTACGCAGATAAAAAAATCCTTGAATGCGACTGGAACTCACTCTATAATACTTAAGTCACATTGAGCGGAGTATGAAAAGTGCTCTACACTGCATAGCCAACTAACTGAAGAATCAACTAAGCGAAAACAAGCATAGTTCTCCAAGCTTGGTCATCAGTCACGCCAACATGATACCCAAAGCAATTGTGGCCAGTGCAAAAATCCTGCACATAAAACTTCATCGACAACGGATTTCAATATATGTATGATATGGCTCAGAAAAATACTACAAGCACTAGTGAAAAAACCTTTAACTTTGGACGAAGAGAGAAATGTAGTAAAATATGTACACGTTTGCAGCAGGTACTTGGCGCTGACAGCATCCTCCGCCGGTCCTTAGCATGACCTAGAAAATATTAACAAAACAACTTAAAAATTAAAAAAAAAAAACACCAAAAAAATTCGTAACGAATGCCAGTGCATGAACGTTGCCATGGTATGACAGTTTTGTTTCCTATCTTGTTCAAATACTCCGAACCCTAAGAGAAATGTACAAAAAAAAAAAATCTTGTACCTAGATTTATGCAGCGCAAAAAACCGCAAAAATGCTTGGCAGAGAGCCAAAAATTAACAAAAAAAAAAAAACAAACTATACCAACATAGCGTCAGGTTGAAGTTGCATGCACAGCGCTAACCACTAGTTTCCAAAAGCCTGCCATACCGTACCAACCGGGTTGATGTCCATTGTGTGGTAGATTTTTAACTTTTGCCACGTTCGCGTATAATTCTTGTTTATCTCTCCAATATTTTCTGCTTGTAAACAAAAATACTTTACATTCAGTCATGTTCGTCCCAACTTGGCTGTTATGTGTGTCATCACAGCAGCGAGCTTCGCGAAAAGCCATTAAACAATGTTTATATATCTTCAAAATTAATTTTTTCGCTCTGTCCCAGTTAAAAAAGTGCTTCCAAAAGAACGTTAAATGGAAGGGAAAGTCGTGAAATCCATCCCTTCAACTTTCATACCCAGGAGACATTCTTTTCACATATGCATGTCATTGGGAGGAATGCTTGCCGTAATCGTCTTTAGAAGTGCTTCAAGAATTTTTAATGGAAGATTTCTTTGAGGCCTTCAATGAAAGGATTCTAGTAGTTTTTTTTCAGGAAAACTTTAAGAAAGCATTCCATGATTCAGAAGAAATAAGACAAAATGGTTCTAAGAAAATATAAAACCATTATCTAGCATAAGACATGCCATGAAAGTATTTTTGGAAGCTATTCAAATAGGCTATTATAGAAATTTATGGGAATGCCTCCCGAGAGCACTTTTCGATAAGGCTGAGGAGAAGCACAATGGATTTTTAGAATTTCTTCTGAAAGCAGAGTATTAAAGAATGCATGTCAAGTTTGTATCAATAATAAGTTTTCAAGTTTGTATCACCGCGGGGGTGCGGTGCTTGACATTCGGAGTTGGCACCTTATCAACGAGCAGAAACTTATTATAAGGTATTGTGGTTGTGCGTGGAAGCAAAAAACCGTTTACTTAATCATTATTTATTTGTAATTTAAACTTTATAAAAGATTTTCATTCATACTTTTTATCCAAAATATTGGCAATGAGTGTTAATATCAAATCTTAAATTAAATAGTTTGCATGTTTTCTTTCATGTATGTTCATGTATTAAGACTAATATACAAAATTATAAGAGATTTTTAGTCACGCGGTGTTGGCCGCTTTTGTGGTTGACGCGTGTGTCAATGAACTAAAGGGTATAGTTCGGCCAAAGTAAACTAGTTCTGTTTAGTAGAAAATAAAAATTCTGTCCTAAACTCCAATAAAATTAAATATGTCTATAATATCTCTCGGAAATAATGTCAAGTAGTTAGGACTTACTCTTGGTTAGAAGCTTAGCCGGAAATCAGATACTTCATTTGGTAGGTATACCTATTCAATCTGTCTCCTGAAGGCTAATTGAATAGGTATACCTAACAATACCAATATATAAGACCACCGGACTAAGATTGTACGAACTTTGTACAGCTTTGGCTAAAAAATTTTAATTTTCACTCGGGTGTGCTTTCGTTTGGTGTCTAACGAAAGTAAAATGTCGATAAGCTGCTATCACAACGGACCGACGAGGCCTTCTCCGCTCAACTCTCGGTTAGGCTCAACCAACCTTACTCTTGCCTCGACGGACTTTTGGGCGCATATTTCACTCCATTCGCTTTGCTACTAAAGAGATCATTGGTTTTCGGTGCCCGCAATCTCGTAACAATCGTCAATGGTATGACCAAGAGTGTCGTGACGCGACAGCAGCTACATACGCCGCATATAAAAATACGCTGCAGTCAGCTGTAATGCAAGCCATTCGCGAAAATTGTCTGAAAAGAGGAAGGAAGAGGAAAATGCCTTTTCAGACGCAAAAAAAAGAGCAGAAAAAGCTTGAGTGTGAAAAAATTGAAGAGTACCAGGACAAGAAGGATGCTCAAAAACTCTACTAACAGGTTAAGCGTCTAACCCAAAGTTTCAAGCATGGAGCATCCACTTGCAAAGATGAAAATTGTGATCAGATAAGTAGTAGCAGTATTTTTCAAATCTGCTTGCGGGTGACGATCCCAATAATTAAGCCAGCCCTTGGAAAATGCGGTCCGACAGCACCAATCGACGATGATGGAGTGGAAATTCCACCACCTAGCCATGACTAGGATAAAGTTGCTATCAAGCTTAAAACCGGCGGCGGCGAGTTTACAACGTACATGCATCAACTCATTAGCAAAATATGGTTAGAAGAAAGCATGTCCTACGATTGAAATCTAAGTGTGCGCTGTTCTTTACTAAAGCATGGAGTCACAACAATCTGCGCGCCAACTACCAAAGCATCAGTCTTATTTTCATCGCATTTAAGGTTCTTTCGATCGTATTGTGTGAAAGACTGAAGCCACATACCAAAACACTGATTGAACCTTATAAGTCCACCATAGACTTGATTTTTATACTACGTCAAATCCTGGAAAAATTCACGAAAATCAAATCGACACCCACCATCCCCTTGTCTATTATAAAGCTGCGTTCGATAGCCCGATTCGGCCTGTACGTCTGTACGCAAGAATGTCTGAGTTCAGTATAACTGCAAAGTTGATAAGACTGCAGGTTGACGTTGAGCAATACATGCAGCTCCGTCAAGATAGGAAATTACCTTTCCGAAACCTTTAATACCAAACGAGGTTTCAGACAAGGTGACCCGCTATCATGCGATCTCTCCAATTTCATCATGGAGGGGATCCTACGAAAGGCAGGTGTACATCGAAATGGTACCATTTTCTACAAAGGTTTTCAGCTCCTTGCTTATGCTGATGATATCGATATTATCGGCTGAACCAAGAGATATATAACTGCTGCTTTCAGCGCTATTGAAAAGGAATCAAACAAACTTTGAAGCTATCAAGGAGTTTACATAACTTGGCATCGCCGTAAACAGCAACAACAATGTCAGCCTGGAGATTAAGCGAAGAATTTCAATTGCTAATAAGTGCTTGAAACCCCAGGTTCGAAGACGAAAAGGAAGACCATGCCTCCGATGGATTGAACAGGCCGAGAAAGCCTGTTCATTTAATAAAATCCCACTTTTTAATGGAGCACTCTCTCAGGCGCCTAGTGATAACTGGTCCGTTGTTTTACAACTTTATTAGGGAAAAATAAATATATTCAAAACTTTTATTTGACAGATCGTTCGACACCACGCTCATTTCATGTCCGAAACTTATACCGAAAATTTGGGTTGCTCAAAAAGTACCGCGCCTCTCGTGTAACGCTCATAAAAATTACCAGTTAACCCGGCCATTGAAATGCGGTACATGGGGAAATAGTATTGTTGAGGTTTCAAGTATGAATGCTTTATACCTCTTGGTGAAGAAAACAAAGTAGCAGTTTCGATAGTAACATAATTGAAGACGTAGAATTCCGTTTAAGTTGTAACCTCTTCTACTTCTAACGATTGTTTTAACCTTCAACTACTGTGGTGGTGGTAAATTTTACCCTCTCTTATTTGTTTTTAAGTTCACTCTCTTCAGTTGAGCGCTATGAACTTTATGCTCATTGTATCTTCTCAAAATCCCATTACTTGCATTCAGTTGTGTTTTGATCGTCGTGGGTATTTAATGAGTGGATCTTTATGCGTGCTGGTGTAAAAATTACCACTCCTCCGGGCATACGTTTTTTTTTATTGGAAATATTTTTACCACCACATCAGACCTGGCGTAAATATTTAATGTAAAATAAAATAACACTCCTCAGGTTTAGCGTTAGTTTTTCGTGGAATAATTTTGACTACTGCTACAGTTATCGTAATTTATTTTTACAGATCATGTCAAATTCCAGGAAAATAAATGATTAAAGATTGCTGGCCAGATTGCTAGAAGACTATGACGAAATGAGCGACGTTGATGACGAAATTGCAGATCCAGATTTTTGCATTCAAGAAAGTGATGCAGATGATGAAATAACCATAGAAGACGAAGCAGGCAGTGAATTTAATAGAAATATTACTGCTGACAACTGGTTTTCTTCAATAGAGGTTATTCAAGAATTTAAAAAAAAACAGCTAACGTACTTGGGTACATTAAGAAAAAATAAAAGAGAAATACCCCCAGAGTTTCAGCCTAACAGAAATAGACCAGTTGAATCTTCTTTATATGGTTTTACCAAAGACGTAAACCTTTTATAATATGTGCCTCGTAAAAATAGAGCTGTTATTTTAATATCTTCCATGCATCAGAAAAAAGAAAATGATGTTCAAAGTGGAAAACCCGCACTAATAGCAGACTACAACAACACAAAAGGAGGAGTTGACGAACTTGACAAAAAATGTTCCATATATTCGTGTAGTCACGTACACGACGCTGGTCACTTGCAATTTTTTATAGATTAGTGGATATACAGTGGCTCACAGCTTATTTCGTGCAGACGATGTGTTAAACTTTGAAATGCTATAACTTGGTAACTAGTACTGGTAATGAAAAAATTTAAACGACATTTGTTTGCTAGTAATTATATATTTATATATAAATTTTCATTTCTTTATATAATGGTCTACTAAAAAAATAATAATCAAAAAACTGAAAAAGCAGCAAAATTCAACGCCACAGCTTATTTCGTGCACTCCACTGAATCTTAAGAAAATGTAATATGTTTGTCTTTTTTAATATTTTGTGTGGCCGCCAAATCCATCTTTAATCCATCTTTAATCCATTTACTGGCTATCCATTTACTCTACTAATTTTTTGTAATATCTGGGGGTATTTGTTGCCATTCCTCCATCAATGCATTTTTTAATTAATTTTTATTGGAAATATTCCGCTTGCGAACGCCACTCTCCAAAATTGCCCACAAAATTTCTATTACATTTAAGTCGGGTGACTGTGCAGGCGGATTCATAAGATGCGGGCAATTCCAAATCAACCATGACTGGACGATTCTCGATTTATGTTTTGGGTCGTTGTCCTGGTAGAACCGAAATGTCTCTCGTACGCCCAAGGTGTCGATACTTTGAAGCAAATTTTCTTTTATAAAATCTAGGTACATTGTCTTGTCCATAATGCCTCCAATAAAAAATAATTTTCCAACGCCCGATGCACCATACAGGCCCAAACAATTACGCTGCCGCCACCATGTTTTACTGTGTGCTTGAGATGGTTATTGTTCAGCTCAGTATAAGCCTTACGCCATACATATTGCATTCCTTCAGAGCCAAAAATATTGAACTTAAACTCGTCCGAGAAAATGACGTCATTCCAGAATGTCCTAGAATATAAAACGTGTTATTTGACGAAGTTCAGTCGACATAGCTGATTTTTTTTTTTTAATATAAGATTTGTTGCGTGTAACTCGACCATTAAACTCGTTGGCCCGCAGCAGATGACGAATTGTTTCGGCACAGCATTTCTTGCCCAACTCCTTCTCAACCTCCTTGGCCAATTTGGGAGCCTTAAGCCTCAGATTTTCTACGATTTTTCGCAGAATAAGTCGCTCGTCCGCTTCTGTACATATTTTATTTGGAGCATTTCTGGCCTTATCAGCCACACGATTTTCTTGCAAAAAGCGATGGATGATGTACTGCACTGTAGAGGGTCTCAATTTTACTATTTCAGCTATTTGCGGTTGGATTTTTTATTTTTTAAAGTGAAATAAAACTATTTCGTGCTGTTATATTGTTGTGCGACGGCCCATTTTTAAGACAAATCAATTCGTGCACTTAAGGTTTTAAGTCCAGACTAAAAACAACTGTTAACTCCGATCAGAAGAATCAGGACATCAGTCAAGATAAATACAGCGAACGAGAAAAAGAAAATAACGGCATCACGTTCAAAAGCTTACATGTAAAAACAGTGTGCACGAAATAAGCTGTGGCGTTGAATTCTGCTGCTTTTTCAGTTTTTTGTTTATTATCTTTTTAGTAGACTTTTATATAAAGAAATTAAAGTTTATATTTAAATGTATAATTACTAGCAAACAAATGTCGTTTAAATTTTTTCATTACCAGTACTAGTTACCAAGTTATAGCATTTCAAAGTTTAACACATCGTCTGCACGAAATAAGCTGTGAGCCACTGTATGTGCGGCAAATGCTTATGTAATATACCAATCTTGTGACGAGTTTGATGGCTAATCGAGGTCAGACTTTTTAAAAAACTGGGCCGACAATTAGTTTTACCACACTTGCAAAGGCGAGAGCATTACCAACGACTAGCTAAGTTACTTCGAGATAACATAAGTAGCATATTAGGACCAGACTCCGTAACTCCCGCTCCAGTAGAGCCAACCACGGTTTCCAGGAAGCTGTGCTACTTCCGCTCAAGTAGGTTAAAGCGAAAGACTACACATGTTTGTCTGTTTTGTTGCAAATCTATGTGCATGGGGTGCAGTAAACGCGTATGCGTGAATTGTGTAAGTCAGAAAACAAACAAATGAAATTCCTAAAAATGAATTGATCTCAATTTTTTTTTCAACAAAATTTTTCTTTGTTTTCTTTTTTGGTATTAACGTTGTACATTTGACTGTGAAAAAATGCCTTTTTTGTTTGTTTTTTTTAAAACGTTTTTTTTTTTTAATTTTTTATGGGAACCTTTCTAACAAGCAATTTGGATTTCGTAAGGCCTGCTCAACTACAGATGCCATTGGAGCCGTGAAAAAATGGCGCTTTATGCAATCGGAGGCACTATTGTTTACTTACAACACCCGATATCAAAAACGCCCCGAGGATAGAATTCTTCACTACAAAACAGAAGCGGGCTCAGAAAGGTATTAGATCACAGTCGGAGTGCCACAAGGATCAGTGCTGGATCCAGTTCTATGGAATATCATGTATGACGGAGTTCTGCGTCTACAGCTGCCGGATAGAGCCCATATTATCGGGTTTGCAGGTGATATTGGCCTCGTAGTCGTAGCAAAGCATTTGCACGAAGTAGAGCACAAGTGCAACCAAGCGGTAAATGGTAGTATAGCAGTGACTGAACACAGCGGGGCTCTGTCTGGCAGAGCACAAAACGGACGCAGTACTAATAAGCAGCCGGAAAGTCGTTGAGTCCGCTAAAATATCGGTTGGTGACCATACAATTTTATCGAAATCATTCGTTAAGTACCTTGGCGTTATGATTCATCATAGGCTTAATTTTAAGCAGCATCTCACATACGCAAGCGAAACAGCGGAAAGCGTTGCTGCAGCGTTAAAGAGAATTTTATCGAATACCAGAGGCCCTAGACAAAACCGTAGAAAGCTGATTGTCACTGTCGTTAGATCAATACTCCTGTACGTAGCCCCAATATGGGCCGAGGTAATCATATCTAACTCCTATTTACGAAGCATAGATTCGGTTTATCGCGTCTGCGCACTTAGAGTATGCTGTGCATTCCGAACTGTCTCCTTAAGACACAGCGCTGGTTGTGGCGGGAACTTCCCCTCTAGATCATCTCGCGACCGAGAGCTTGATATATGGCTAGCTTCGAAGTGATTTGCCTAATTGCTCAAAACGTAGGATAATACGTGATCGCAGTGTGGCGATGTGGCAAATGTGCCGGGTGGCATCACACAAAGAACGATGGACGCAACGCCTTATTCTAAATTTGGAACCATGTCTGAATAGGCAACACGGCGAGGGAGACTACTACCTCACCCAAGTACTAACTGGGCACGGGTACTTTATATCGTACCTACATATATAAAAGCACGAAGAAAATTCTTTCTGCAGTTTCTGTACAAGAAATGTTATTGAAGATGTAGAGCATGTTTTCTTCGTCTGCCCAAAATTTAACCCAGAAAGACTTAAGCTAAGCAATAAATTAGGAAAGTCACCAAAAGTGGAAACTTTGGTGTACATTATGCTTATCTCAGAAGCAAACTGGACCTCAGTTTGCAACATGACATGTACGATAATGAAAGAATAGCGCCAAGTAGAAAAACTTCGCAACGCCATCAGAAGTATAGAGGAGTAAACAGTACTCAACCTTGCCAGGGGGTTTGAACATAAATATTCATCTTGATAGGGATCGTCGCACATAGGGGTATTTGGCTCGAAAAACCGCTCATTAATCAATTTCTCAAAATTTAAAGTTGAGATGTAAAATTATTTTCTAGCTTTTGTTAATACTCATTAAATAAGTTACCATTTGTTTTTTTAATTTTAATGCACACACTTCGTCGCAGCATCAGTTGAAAGTCATCGATCGTAAGCTTGCATTGTTATTGAGTTAATTTGAGTGAAAAAGATCACACCTAAACAAATATTTTTTTTTTGTTATTAATATTGTGAAATAAGTTTGTTGCTATGAAAGATTTTGCTGCAGGTATGTACTTTAAAATATAATTTTTTTTATTGATATTGAAGCTTTATTTATTTAGATATATAATTTGTTATGAAGGTATGAAAATGGGAAATTTTTTAAAAATATTTTTATTTAGTATGAACCTTTTTTTATATTATTTGGTGTTATTGGGTAACATTTTTGGTATAGGCTAATGAAAAAAGATGTCAAAAAGCAAAAACCGAAAAAAAATGCTGCCCGAAACCGCCCCCCTCCCCCAGATTTCATTGTCCCTGATAGGTGTCTAGTTTGATGAAAGAGAAAATTTGAAATTAAAGAGAAAAGTGACATGACATTGGCCGTTTATTTTTATAATTTTGTATTTAAGTAAATATTTTTAAGATTCTAAGAAAAAAATTTCATGGAAAAATTTTTACGAGCTCAAAAGTTACAGCCGGATTAGTGAGAGCGCATTTTTATTTTTCCTTGCATTTTTCTTTGTTCACAAACTTTGAACGCGTTTATCTCGAAACTCTGTTTTTCGTACTGGTTGCGGCACTAGCGGGTTCATTTTTTGACGATTTTTTTTTTTTTTTGTATTTTTTTAAACTTGATTCGCTTTCGTATGACACGAGCTTTTTTTTAAATTTTTTTTCGATTTTTTATGAATTTTCAAGTCAATATTTTTTTCGAAAAACACACTTTCAAAATTGGAACATCACCAAAAAGTGAAAAAAAAATGTAAAAAAAGTCATTTTTTTCCAGATCGGACAATTTTTGCGACTCCCAGCGCTGCAACCACGAGGCCCCGTTTTTTTCTCTGCCGCCAGTTTGGAGCTCTACAAAATCATGTTGGAGTGAAAAATATATTGTTTTGAATATTTTTTTTTTAATTTGTTCAATTCTCTACAATAATTAAAAAAAAAAATTTGGAAAATGTTTGTTTTTGACTGAGTTATGAATTTTTCAAAAAAAGGTCTGTTTTCTCTGCCGCGAATGTTATGTCCCTCCTTAAGAAACTTAATTTACACCTTTATTTGGTCGAAACAAGCTTTATAGCCCTTTTCAAGTTATTTTAGACAAATATCATTTACTTAGGACAAACAAATATTTTTAAGCGGTTTTTCGTGCCAAATACCCCTATGTGCGTCGTCGACCTTGCGTTTGAGTCATCCCTTTACAAGAAGAAACCGCAGGCGTCAGATTATGTGATAGATGCTCAGTCCTCCTTCCGAAGCAATACTTAACGGTGACTCCGAGGGGTCAGGTGGATAGGTTTTTTTAGTGGTATAAAATTGGTAGCCTTTATTTAAGCTATATGAGCTGGTGTAGCAGTAAATTTCTGCATAAAAAAAATACCACAATAATATTCTTCTTCATGACCAAACAAAATGGCCAAACTAAATTATTTACTAAAGATAAAGTTATCTTAGAATTTTCAAAATAACGTTAACGTGTATGAATAGTACACCTAGATAAAAATGAAATGTAATAAATTTTAAAATATGACTGCATTGTTTTCGACAATTTGTGAATGAGGCATGTCCTTAGAAAAAAAAAAAAAAAAACAATTATTTATGCACAGCTTTGCATTCAGCTAAGCCAACAAGCGGCTAGCAATCCATCCATCCAGCTGCAAACTCAAAAGATACAAGATGAAAACTATTTCTCTTTCTTGTAGCAACTAATTGTTATGCGTTGTTTTTGTTGTTGTTTTGGAATTTATCTGTTGTGTTGTTGCTGGAGTTGAGCATACTTTTTCAACAATTTGAATTTTTAACCAAGCTGATGCCCAACATAAATGCTGGCTTGTATCTGGCAAAAAGTATAAAAAAAAATACCTTGCGGCGAGTTGTGTGTGTATGTGTGTGTGAGAGTCTCTGAGTGTATGCAAACGAACAAAACAAACAAACAAGGACTCAAGCGCGCTAAAAGATATTTAAAAACACACACTCGCACTTGATTTTGCTTAAAGTGCTGCAAAAGCTACATTTAACATATATTGTTCATTTCTTTTAAAAAAAAATACATGCACAAAAGAACGTTCTTGAGAAAAAAAAAAAAAATAATGCACAGAAAAAATAAAATAAAGAAATTCGCGCAACAACAACATTCAAACATTTTAACCCATGCCTCGCTTGACTTCAGCGGAAGGACTGAAGGATAACAATTATTTTAATAGTGTTGCTTGTTCGTTTGCCACTCGTGCAGCTGCTTGGTAAATTTTATAAACTTACAAGAATGCAAACTCATACACACACACACACACACACATAAGCAACACACATTTATAAGTATGTTAGAATAAAAGTCATGCCATTTGCTGCTGCTGCGGCTGTTGTTGTTGTTGCTGCTATTTCTACAGCTTGCTGCAGCAGCATTGCTTGCAATTACAGACAAGAACGGCTCAACCGCATTTGGCAAATAAACCACGCTTCCGTTTGAATGCATTTTTAATTGCATAAGTGTGTGAGTGAGCAGCTGTTCTTGAATATATGTGTCTGTGTGTGTTTGTTTGTGTGTGTGTGTGTGTGTGTGTGTGTGTGTGTGCTTGCCTTAAGTTCAAAGTGTGTTCTTTAGTTTTCTTAATGTTTTGAAGTTTGCCTTGCATAAATATGTGTTAAAATATTTTGGCAGGAAATGCTGCTTTTTTCATCTCAGTCCATCGTACATTTTGAAATAAGATTAAATTTTAATTTAAACACTCGTTAGAGATGTTGAAGTTGGAAATTTTTAAAAACTGCTAACATATTCGTACACACAGCACTCAAATAAAACAAAGCAACATATCTATTTCATTCATTAACTTTTTGCTTGCCTTTAAGTTAAACTAATTATATGAAAATTTCATGTTTATGGATAACTTAGCAAAAATTCACCGAAAAAATACTTCCGGTCATAGAAATGCCATATGGGAAGAGGAAAAAGTAATTAACAAACATAGGGAGGGTTTCAATGAAGTGAAGCACACTCAATGACTTTCATAATGATTATGATAATGATGATGGTGATGTTGTTGATGTTGATGATGATGATGATATTGATGTTGAAGATGATAATGCTGATGATGATGATGATAAAGTTACCGACACAAAAGTTCTGTTAAGCTGAACTAGCTTGAGTGAGAAAATAATAGGCTTAAAATACACACAAATATTTGGAATTTATTTAATTTCGAGTAAAGTATACTTTTTTTATATTGAAACTAAAATGTCTTTTAACAAAAGGTGTATTATACCCTAAACCTGAAAGGTCAGGGTATATTAACTTTGTGCAAACGTTTGTAACGCATAGAACGAAGTGAGTCCGGTATAGAAGAATATATATATTCTTGATCAGTGTCAACACGTGAGTTGAGCTATCCATGTCCGTCCGTCCGTCCGTCCGTCCGTCAGTCCGTCCGTCTGTCCATCCGTCTGTCCGTCTCAACATCTGTACGTCTGTGTGTTGTCCGTATACGATAAGAAGATGTGTTGTCCGTGTCCGATAAGAAGAAGGCGCTGAGATAATAAGATGAAACTTGGTATACATGGTCACATGGACCAAAGGCTCTGCACAATTGAATGTTTTTGGAATCCGCTCACGGACACGCCTACCTCCCATACAACGTACAAATTTAAGACTGCATAAATAAGCTCGTAACTAAGGTACAACAAAAACATTTGGTGTGTATGTGTTTTGTATCAACAAAAAGATGTCGTCGAAAAATGGGTGTCGTCCGCTCACGGACACGCCCACCTCCCATGCAAACCAAAAATTTAAAACGCAATAAATAGGCGTTTGTTTAACCTACAGAACTCAAACTGGGTACTTGTGTTTTTTATGACAAAACAAAGATGATTTGGAAAAAAGGACATCATCCAACTGCGCACACGCCTACCTCCCATACAACGCAAAAATTGAAAACTACATAAATAAACTCATAACTAACCTACAACAATAAAATTTGGTGTGTATGTGTTTTGTATTAACAAAAACATGTCTTCGGAAAATGGGTGTCATCCGATCACGGAAACGCCCACCTCCCAAACAACCTTAAAATTGAAAACGGAATAAATGAGGCTCTGTTTAATCTACAGAGATAAAATTTGGAACGTATCTGTTTTATGACAAAACAAAGATGATTTTGAAAAATGGACATCATCTGCCCACGGACACGCCTACCTCCCATACAACGCGAAAATTGAAAACTGCATAACTTATCTCATAATGAGCCTACAACAATAAAATTTGATATGTATGTCTTTTATACAAACACAAAGATGTCTTCGAAAAATGGACGCCATCCGCTCATGGACACTTCCATCTCCCATACAACCCAAACATTGAAAACGCAATAAATAAGCTTCTGTTTAACGAAAGAAGATAAAATTTGGCAAGTATGTTTTTTATGACAAAACCAAGATGGTTTTTGAAAATGGTCGTCATCCGCCCACGGTCACGCCTACCTCCTACACAACCCAAGAAGTTTAAAACTGAATAAATAAGATTATGTTTGTCATAGAGAGATGAAATTTGGTATGTATGTATTTTTATTTATTTTTTTTTTATACCAAAACTAAGGTGTGTTCCAAAATTGGGAGTAATCCGTTCATGGACACGCCTACTTCCCCTAGCGATAGTCATTAACTGTGAGCTACAAGAATAAAACTTGATATGTGTAAATTTTTCTTCAACATTTAAATGAATATAAAATATTGGCTTCATCCGCCCACGGACACGCCCATTTTTAATAATATTATTTGTTTTTTTGGAAAAGTAGGTTTTTGGTATTTCATAGTCGCCCTAGACCGACTTTAGACTTTCTTTACTTGTTTTAAATTAGAAATATTGTGTATTTTTTGCGAAAATGTTATAACTTTATAGCAGTGATTGTCAAACGCACACAACGATATCATGCTTCGTATCTTAATGTAACGATGTGCATACACTGAGCCAATTTCAACATTGAAAACAAAACATTGAAGAAACGTTCAAACAACGTTGAATGCTAAACATAGCACTTGGTCAAACAATTTTACATCAGCTGTTTCGGCAAATCATAGCTGCAATCTCTTTTGTGGTAATTTTTAATTGCTGTGGGAAAAAGGAATGCTCGTGGTATTTTTTAATTCGTGGGATTATTTTTTAATTCGTGAGGGATTTTTTAATATTTGTGGGAATTTCTGAAGTATCTTTTAATGGCTGTGGGGGTTTTTGGGGTATTTTTTAATTGCTGTGGTATTTTTTAATGAAAAAGAAAATAATAATTAATATATTAAAAATTCCGTTTATTCTTTGTGGGAATTTTTGTGGTATTTTTTAATTATTGTAGGAATTTTTAATGTTTGTGGGAATTTTGAGGTATTTTTTAGTGGCTGTGGGAGTTGTTGTGGTATGTTCTTAATTGCTGCGGTATTTTTTATTTTATTATTAGTATTTTATTTTTTTGAGAATCGGTACCAAGGATTTTGGGACAAAGGAATGATGGGCGACGAATAATGTAAATTATTAAAAGAACAATAAAACTTAAGAATATATAATTTTATAACAACAACCTTCAATTCTCATTTTTTTTTATGGCAATAAAATAAGTCCAAATGCATAAATTGATAATCACACAATTTGGGTTCTTTCGTTCCATTCAACACAACTTTTTCATTTCTCAATAGATTTTCTTCAACAATAGCTTATTTTTTTTTGAAAAATAAAGGCTTTTAGTAAAAAATATCAAAATTAACAAAATATTTTGATTTCTTAACGAAATTTGCAACTATTTTGTCTTTTTTTAGAAATTTTTCTGAAAAATAAAAAAAAATCCCCGAATTTTGAATTTATTCCGCCAAAACTAACAGCTCGACCAAAAAATGATGTTGGCATTGTTTGTAAGAAATTTTATTAGCTTTTATTTGATATATCATTTGTTTGATTACTGTTGTTGGTTCTGGAGATATATGCAATTAAGTGGAACCAACTTCTTTTTTCGTTGAAAACCCTACAGTGGGCAATATCTCGAAAACGGAGTGACAGAAAAAAAAAAATTTTTTTTTCGCAATTAGCGACCGATTTTACATGAGAAAAGAAAAGTGGCATTCAAAGTACATATTGGCTGTAAACCAGTGTAATTTATTGGAATACAAAAAATTTTCTTAAAATTATTTTACTTTTTTTTTTTAATATATTCTATTATTACTATTTATTTTTGGTATTTCTTTAATTTAATATTTAGAATTCTACATACCAGAGATGATATCGGATCATTTTCGAGAGTACTCTTTTACAAAGGCAAATAGTACTTTTTTATTGTTTAGGGTACTTTTTATTAAGTAATGATATGTGAATAAATACATAAATTAAAACCAATACTTTTTTTAAATTTTATTATATTTATCACATAAAGGAACAATTAATAATCGGGATTTCTTCAGAACCCGTTAAATATGTATATTAGGTCATCTCGACCTCTATGGGGCAAAAAAAAAAAAGTTGTCATTGCCACCAACTTAAAATTAACCTTGATCGATTCTAAGACGAGTGCACAACATTTTTTTTTGTCTATAACGATAGCCACCAGTGAGCTAAACTATTTTGAAAAACATCCATAAACCGTGGTTTTCGTAAAAATATTAGCTGGTGCAGCAAATAAACAAATGGTTGGAAATAGTTGTACTGAAGAAGATCTTACTATGTGGTTTAATGAAAATTTTTGACTTTTTCTATTAAAAGTTCTTGTTCTGGGAACATTTCTAAAATCAACGGCAAATAATGCATGACTGGTCGAGAATTTTGGCAATAAGTTTATGACTGCATTTTCAAAAATGATTTTTTTTAACTCTTGATAAAATTTCAAATAAAATTCTTTAATACACCAGAGTACTTTTTTCGATATGAAGGTACTCGGGTACTTTTGTAGAGTCAATAGTACTCAAAAAAGTACTATTCCACTCAAAATATCATCCCTGCTACATTTTTATAAATAGGCAAACAGAAAATTTGTCGATTTTTTTGTTTCAAATTGTAAGGGAGCCCCCATACGGTGGGGTCGGAGTAGATTGGTTCCAAGGCAAAAATGTTCCTCTTGAAAAATTAATGAAGGTCGGTAATATTGAGTTCATTAACAGTAGGGGGTTAGGGTTCAGCCTCCCCTGTAGATCGAAAACCTTGGGTGACCCGAAAATTCTGACTTCAGATTCGGATTCAGCGAACCCAAAACCTAAGCAAACCTAGTGAAACCTCTTGGGATTTTTAAAAACTTCAGTGTTATTGTTGATAAATAATTTTTAAATACGACAATGTTTTAACATAATTCTATCATATAAATTATTATATTATTATAATTACTTTTATTTTATAATTATAGATTATTGATTATAAAAAAAAATTAAAAATTTCGATAAAGAAACACATTTCTGTAAAGTAAAACTTTTAAATAGTTAAATCTTTTTTTCGGATATGGCTCGATATAACCATGCAATTATCTCAACTTCTTTATGGATAAAAGAACATATGTTGTCATATTCCACAAGAATTCAACATCGCTTGCCCTACCTTCGCCTCTACGAGTCACTGCTAGCTTGGCTCTAGTTTCAAGGTTTATGTACAATTCCTGTAGTGGAATAGCTACGTGTCTTAAAAGCTGTGATTCAAGCCCGGCACTTTCCTTTGCTTGTCCATCTACCATCCCGTTTCCGTGGATTCTATAGGAAATCTGCGGGGTATGCGATACAAGTCACCAGACGGGTCACAGGTTACGGATTGAGAACGGCCTCTACAAAGGTAAGTAAGTGCATAGTATTGGAAGTGTTAAACGAAAAAACCCACATAGCCTGCAACTGGCACTGTCAAACTCCATGAAATGTCCGGACGCTTTAAAGGGAAGTTGGCACTGCCCAAATAGTAGGAGCCCTCGAAAAAAAGGGCTGACTTCACCGTCACACAGTGCGGCTTTTATCAGTTCTAGAGAATAGAAAATCAAAATTTTTTCCTTACGATTTGAAAATTTTTTTAGATATAAGCAAAGATATGTTAGAATAAACCATGGTGAAAAGATGAGTTTTCTACTTCTAGTTGTTTTTTCGCAACATCCTTATGAAGTGATCGGATTTTTGAAGAAATTTTTTATATTAATTTTTGTGAGAAATAATTGTAGTTTTTATAAAGTCGCTGTGCTCAGAATAATCTTCTAGGTATTTAATGTTTCATGGTAAGTGGGTGGGAATGTAAGTCCATATTTGTGCAAATTTAGTTCTATATGCAAAATTGAAAGGTCTCTGCAGGATGACGTTGCAGCTCCGTGAAGATAGTAAAAAAAGAGTTCTTCAAAACCTTGAATACTGAACGAGGTTTAAGACAGGTTACCATGCGATCTCTTCAATTTTACCATGAAGGAGATCATACAGGAGTGCCTCCCAATGGCAACAGATTTTCTACAATGCACCTCCTTACGTACGCTGATGATATCGACATTATATAAGAGAGATTATATAACAGAGATGTTAATGCTGCTTTTCTGCTTTTGCTGCTAGTTTTGCCCAACACTTCTTCTTGGTAAGCTTATTAAGACAGTTTGGAGAAATCTCTTGGTTTGAGAACAAAAGAGACATGGAGAAAATAGTTTCTAAAAAAGTATGGAGGTTGTTTGTTGTAACTGTTGTGCACGTTCCTCCGGTACTTTATGCAAGTGTTATTCTTCCGTTTTTCAATAGTAAAAAAACAGGCAACTTCGACTTCGACTTGGTCGAAGTTAAAATACAAAATACATAAGGCTGATAACGCTGGTTCGTAAGAGTATGAAATTTAAGCTATTTTTGTTTGCGATTTTTTAAAATTATACTACTATGATGAGGTCTAAAATACATAAATTTCAAATTGTTTAATTGAAATATTATTTGAAAAATTTTTTCTAACACTCCCTATTTTTTAAAAGTTTCCAATTTTCGGGCTATATGAGAGGTGTCGTGTTAGTGGGTGGATGACGGCCAGTTTTGTAAGATGCATTAGCTGTTATGCTTTCGACAGACGAATAGACATATGGACAGACAAACGGACAATATTGCATGAAACGATCAATATCTTGCTTACTTACTTTATATATTTTAATTTCAATACCAAACTTTGAATGAATAACATTAATAACACAATTATTATGTGAGGTAAAAACCAACCTGTGAAACCACCCCGAAAAATTTTCAAATTTTTTTTTTTAATGAAGCTTATTGTTAACTTCCAATACAAAATATAAGTTGCTATTGTCTAATTTCCCGTTATAAATCATATCACGAAACACTTGAATGAAATAGAAGCAGCACCAGTGTTCCGCGGAGCATGGTTCGAGAATCACAGATTTAGACTGTAACGAGAGGCGAGCTGCGCCCAAAAAAATTACAAGAAAACCAATGAAATAAATATTGTAAAAAAAATATATTCTGAAGTTGCTGTAAATTCAGGCGAACGAAAAAACTTTAGACATGATGTTTGGCATGAAACAACTTTTTGTAAATTGTACAACAAAGAATTTCTTAACTTAAAAAAAAAACAACATAACTGGTGTACAACAGGAATGTTGAAAAAGAATAACATTTTTTAAGAAAGCCTCAGTTTTTCCGTTCTTTCAATAGAAATATACCTAAATATTTGCGAAAATTTGTTTGCATTGAATAAATTAAAATATTTCAAATTTTTGCAAGATTAAATGGAGTGTAAATAAAGATAAAAAAATAATATAAATAAAACAATAATTGCATTGAAAAAAAAATAAATAAATTTCAGTGGATTATATTAAGGCAACTGTTAGTCCTGAGTGGTCGTCTACAGTAAGTATTGGTTTCCACGACATTAACTTAATAGGAATATTACCGCAACAAAAGTGTTTTCTTGAATTTTTATTGTAATCTAAATGATGCTTTTTATTGTTATTCAAATTGATTTTATTTATTTTTCTGATAATGTGTCTGCTATTCAGCTATGTAATTAGATTGTTTAATAGTAATTTATAAATTACTGAGCAAAAACTGTTAGCAGCTTAGTGTATGCTGCAAATAAATTAGATCAATTGATGGCCCCTTAATTTAAGCCAGTTATTTACATAGTTAAGCATATAATTTGTTCTATGTTAAATATATTATATTACGTATACGTCGTACCAAGGCGAAGATTGTTATTCTACAGACGTATTTTGTTTTTATTGTACGGTTATTTTCAGATTTTAGCAAATAAAATATAAGTACATTTTTGAAGTTTTTTTTTTTGGTGAAGAAAATCCAAACAACAAACATTTAAAAATTGCAAAGTTTTCTGAATTAAAGTTCATACACACTTAAAAATTGTTGAACATTTTATACATCGATGACCGGATATTTAAACACCGCTAGGTGTTGACGAACTCCAATTCACCAGAATTCAAATTTTGTGCTATCAAAACGCAGTTCAAACATAATTTATCATCAAAATTGAATAACATTAACCTTATAATTTTGAAAAGTTTCAAATTTCAAACGATCTTTGAAAGAAACTTCGTTCTTAGCAATTTTGCTAAATTCCGGCATAAAAGTAAGGACTTATTACGTCTCCAGCATGCCAGTTTTCAATTCAACATACATATATTTGTTAATGAAGGCTTAACGAGATCAAACTTCGTTATCTTGCAGCATGCCCTACGATATAAAAAAGAAAAGCTCTTATAAGCCGGTTTTACTCGTCGTAGTATCGTGCACATAAAGCTCAAGGGTAAAGCTAATGCTATATCTGTTTCTGTCCCGTCTACCAAAAAATGTTAAAGTAATGAAAAAAACGAGAAACAAGTTCAGAAACTCTAAAGTTGGTCTAGCTCGAGTATGGGCGGCCCTTAACCTCCTATCTTTATATATAAAATTCTTCTGTACATGGCTTTGTCACTGAACTCCTCCTAAACGGCTAAACCGATTTGAATGAAATTTTTGTATTTAAAGTTTGACCCGGTAGGTGGCGCTGTAATTGCTGTGGGAGTGTTTAAAGGGGTATTTGGGATTATAACTCAGAAGCGAATCGAGACATTGTCATGATTCTTTCACTACACCACAGGGATGATTTTTTGAGTAGTATTGACTCTACAAAAGTACCCGAGTACCTTCTTGCCGAAAAAAGTACTCTGGTGTATTATAGAATTTTACTTGAAATTTTGTAAGGAGTTAAAAAAATCATTTTTGAAAATGAAGTCATAAACTTATTGCCAAAATTCTCGCCCAGTCATGTGTTATTTGCCGTTGATTTTAGAATGGTTCCCAGAACAAGAACTTTTAAAAGAAAAAGTCAAAAATTTTCATAAAAATTCGCAATATCTTTGGTCATGCGGCAAAGATTTGAAATTTTTTGGACCACATAGTAAGATCTTTTTCAGTACTACTATTTCCAACCATATGTTTATTTGTAACTGCTGCACCAGCTAATATTTTTACGAAAAACATGGTTTTTGGATGTTTTTCAAAACAGTTTAGCTCACTGGAGGCTATCGTTATAGCCAAAAAAATGTTGTGCACTCGTCTCAGAATCGAGCAAGGTTAATTTTAAGTTGATGGCAATGACAAGTTTTTTTTTGCTCCTTAAAGGTCGAGAAGACCTAATGTACATATTTAACGGATTCTGAAGAAATCCCGATTATATATTGTTCCAGTATGTGATAAACATAACAAAATTTAAAAAAGTATTGCTCTAAATTTATGTATTTATTCACATATCATCTAATATATAAAATCAAATGTTTGTCTGTCTGTTTGTCTGTCTGTCTGTCTGTTCCGTATAGGCTCGCGCACCGCATATCCGATTGAGCTGAAATTTGGAAACCGAGTACCTCTCATAGGGAGAAAGAACAAAGGGGGTGTAAAAAAGTGGGCGGAAGTATGTGGGTGTGGCACTCTATAAGAACTTCTAAACGCCTGGACCGATTTCAATGAAATTTGGAATGAAGGTTGAACTGCTCCCAAAATAGAAAATAGGCTATAAAAAAATCCAAAGACTTCCGCAAGAAGGCGCTTTAAGTATTGCGTTTTTAAGAGTCAATAACTCCTAAACGCCTGGACCTATTTCAATGAAATTTGGTATGAAGGTTCAACTGCACCCAAGATAAAGATAGGTAAAAAATTGGGCGAAAGTATGTGGGCGTGGCACTCTATAATAACTTCTAAACGCCTGAACCGATTTCAATGAAATTTGATATGTAGATTCAACTGAACCCAAAATAAAACATAGGTCATAAAAAATTCCAAAGACTTCCGTAAGAAGGCGCTTTAAGTAGTGCGTTTTTAAGACTCAATAACTCCTGAACTCCTTGACCAATTTCAATGAAATTTAGTATGAAAGTTCAACTACACCCAAGATAAAGATAGGTTAAAAAAGTGGGCGGAAGTATGTGGGCGTGGAAATCTGTAATAACTTCTAAGTGCCTGAACCGATTTCCATGACATTTGGTATGAAGGTTCAACTGCGCCCAAAATAAAACATAGGCAATACAGAATTCCAAAAACTTCCGCAAGAGGGCGCTTTAAGTAGTGCGTTTTTAAGACTCAATAGCTCCTAAACACTTGAACCGATTTCAATGAAATTTGGTACGAACGTTGAACTGCACCCAAGATAAAACATAAAATATAAAAAATTCCAAAGACTTCCGAAAGAGGGCGCTTTAAGTAGTGCATTGTTAAGACTCAATAACTCCTAAATGACTTGATTGATTTTACTAAAATTTGGTACATGAAATAACTTGACTCTGCAACAGAATTGAAGCTATTAAAATTTCAGAAAACTTCCGTTAGAAGGCGCTTTATTCAATAAACTATGGTCGGTTCATTCACGTCAAAACGGATGAACCGATTTTGATAAAACTTGGCAAGCATTTGTATCTGTTACTGAAATAGATCCTATGCTTTTAAAAGTTCTTTCGACAAAAAACAAGGAATGAGCCGAAGGCAAACGAAGTCAAGAACCAAAGACGAACGAAAAAAAAAAAGTTTAACGAATACCAGCAGAAGCTATATAAAGATGAAAAAAAATTAACCGAACAGTATCGACCAAAACCGAAGTTGAACGAAAACAATCCAAAAACCGAATGGAATTTGAGATAAAATTGCATATTAAATGCATGCTTAGAAAAACTTTAAACGCATTTTTCTCGAAATGACTTTTCAAACTGCACTCAGAAAATAGTTTCTCGGAATATGATAAAAAAGGCATCATATTTAGAGAAAATTGGTATTGACCTTGCTCCAGAGAATGCTTTTCTCTAAATGCGATCCTAAAATTCTCTTAAATTATAAAAACCTTCTATGAAAGAGAGAAATACACAAAAATAATTCGATTTTAGAGAAAAAGACTCTTTAGTTTTGAGAAAACATTTATTTTTATTGAAAAAAAACTTCTCATAGTGAATTTTTTATCAAAATATATGGAAAAATTTTCATTTTCAAAAAATTTTTCTGTATACATGAGATTTTTTTGTGCGAGAAAAATATTTGTCATTATAAGAGACATTGAAATATTTCCATTTCCTAGAAGTGAAGAAATATTTCTTCGAAAATGTGAAAATTTATACTAATTAAAGAAAATTTTATTTGAAAAGAGAAAATTGCTTTTATCGAAAATAGAGAAATTTTTCACCGGAGGAAGATATGTGTTTTTTTCTGAGTGCGGGTGTCCATTTTCCTCAGAAACCAGACGTTAGAAGACGTTGAAGATGACATTATTTTGTTTTAATCATGTCTGGCAGGTACAGTTTTACGGAAATTTGACTAAACACTTTCGGCGGAAGGAGGGGGCAAAACCGCAAAAAACGATAACTTAAAAAATTTTAAAATTGAATTGATAATTTTAAAAACGTAAAAATGAGAGCAGTTTTGAAAATCGTCCTCTTTCTGTGCTCGAGGCACAACCCCGAGTAACACCGGGTTACATCCGCTAGTTACTTAATAAAAAGTACCCAAAACAATAAAAAAGTACTATTTACCTTTGTTAAAAAGTACTCTCGGAAATAATCTGATATCATCACTGCTACACCATTAATTTTTATGCATACAAAATTACAAAAATACAAAACAAATTAAAATAAACAAACAAAAAAACCTTAAATTTTTCTGATAGTTAGGCTTGATATTTCGACCGTATAAACCGTTTTAAATTTTTATGATAGCAACTTTAAAGGAACCCTTTATTTATGCATACCATATAAACGAACATTAAAAATGCCACTTTTGGTTTTTAAATATTTTTTGAACAGCAATTATTTTTATCAAAGTTTTTTGCGAAATAAAGAAATTCGTTAAGGTTTTTTTGAAAAATTATTAAGGAAGGAAAACGAAAAAAATTAAAATATGCTTGAACGCACAATTAGTTTAAATTTTAAACAAAAAAGAAATGAATGGAATCCTTTGTAAAATGACCGAGTTATTTACTTTCAAAGTAAGCACTTTAATTTTTGATTAATTTTTTTCATTTCAACAGAAAATAAAATAAGTACTAAAAAATTTTTGTGTATTTTAGATACGAAAGTTTTTATGGAGTCAATTTTTTGGAAATTTAAGAAACTGGCACGTTCTTATAAGGTCTGTTCCCGTAGTTTTTGGACTAAAAATGGTAAAACTGTCAAAAGTCTGAGAGTATGAAAAAATCTCTCGAAAATAGAGAAAAACACAAAAAAGTACGGGAACGCTTTTCGGACTAAAATTGTAAAAACTGTCAAATAAGAACGTTTGTCCAGCGTTGTCTTGATATGGAACATCGGCACTGCAAACGAAATGCTTGAAAATTTTAATAATATTTAAATTAATTCAGATGTTTAGCATTTATATTAGTTTTTACACATTTTCCCATTTTTCTGGTTTCCATTTTAATAGTTTCAAAGAAGTTTTGATGTATCGGAATTTCTTTGCTAACTTGTAAACAGCTATTTTTAAGCTGTTTGACACTTTTACCATTTTTATCCGATGAAATTTCTCGGGCTAAAACTTGCAACTTTTTACAAGGAGGAGAAATGTTTTACTCTCTCGATTGCACTCTCTTGTACCATTTTTCGAGTACGGGAACGCTTCTCGCACTAAAACTGGTAAATTGGACTAAAATTTTAGAGTACGGGAACAGACCTATAGAAAACGAAATTTGTCATATAAAATACTTCTATACCAAGAATGTTACTTACCACAAAGGTATGCAACTACCAAATTGCAATAACATATCTTTGAAAATTCTTGCAATTCTTGCAATATTTAAGGTGTTGGAACGAATCTAAATTGAATGAGGACCTAAGTATGTAATAATCATATAGAAATCGCATAGAAAAGCACAAAACTTTAGAATAATTGTGTGAAAAATTGAGAGCATTTTGTTATGATTGGTAGGGCTTTTTTATACACTAAACCTGTAAAACGTCTTTGTGCAAACAATGGTTACACCTAGAACGAAGTGTTTCCGATATAAAAAGTATAAAATGGGCGTGATTCGCCCATGAACATGCCCACATCCCATACAACCCACAATATTTAAAGGTTCATATATGACTTTGAGAGATGAATCTTCGCATAGAAATATTTTATATCAAAACTAAGGTGTGCACAAAACATGGGCGTCATTTGCCCACCAACACGCCCACCTCCCATTTAAACTACTATCGTAAAAACTCTCTAAAGAGGTTTATATATGAGCTACATAGATAAAACTAGGTATGTGAGATTATTGTATAAAAAGTAAGATGTGTTCACAGAAAAAAGCGTCATCCGCTCATAAACAGGTCCACCTCCCATGCAACCCACAATATTAAAAACACTATTTAATGTTCATATCTGATAGATGAAACTTCGTGTGGGAACATTTTATATCAAAACTGCGGTGTGCACAAAAAATGAACGTCATCTGCGCAACAACACGCCCACCTACCACACAAACCACATTAGTTAAACCTGTATTACTTCTATAGGTACAAATAATGTATGGATTTTTATAGGAATCACGTCTATTTGCTTTAGTATTTTAATATATATTTAAATGTTAGGGTATTTCATAGGGTATTTTATAGTCGGACTAGACCGACTTTAGACTTTCTTTACATATTTTATGATTATTTATAAAAATCACATGTCACAATGTTGATTTTCGCTAATATCCGAAACTACACATCCGATTTAAAAGAAAATTTGTGAATATATGAGGGTGATTTGAGCTTGAACGATAGTTTTCGAACCGATAGGTGGCGCAGTTGTCGTTTTTTACAAAAAGTTTTAATTATGTCAACGAATTATTTTTAATTTTAATCAGACTTCACCACAAATATGAATTTTCATCTAACGCTGTATAGGAAAAAAGGTTAAAATTTAATATTTGAACAGAATAAACATTAATGAAAATCACAGTTTTAAAATTATTAACCAAAAAAGTAAATTCTACCAGAAATTTTTGAAGAAAAATATGCCAAAAATGCCAACTATTTTAACGTATCATATCTCATAAGCAACACATAAAAAGCACCACAAGAATCTAGCTGCATCGGGTATCATAAGCTAGTTATATATAAAATTATATTGATATACTTAACCCTTTTTGAACCGGTACCCGATTCCATGAACCAAATTTGACGAAATTTGAAACGATTACCATTGCGCATCCACTGATCACGATTGTGGTGTTAAAAAAATTCTAGATATCTTGGGCTGCCTGTAATGGACTGTGTCGAAAACGACACGTTGGCCAGTTATGTGTATATCAGAGTGTTAAGAAGAAAAAGTAGTTACACAAAAAGCAGTTAAATTGTAATTAAATTAATTATAATAATTTATGATGATATTCATCGAAACATTTTGGATGAAGTGCAATATTGCAATTTTTGCACTGATATACTGTTGCCAAATGGCATAATTTATAACATCTTTTCTGATGATTTGGTGGTCTCCAAATCACATGTTCCCGAACAGCTAGACATGGTAATGTTTTGGGTCTTCCTGCTTCTTCAATATGAAACTCGATTCCATTTCTTCAATTGGACGATCTTCATATAATATCAAACCACGGGCAATTTCACTTTTAAATTCAATTTGAGACAAAACCCGATTTCCTTCAGCTTTTGCAACCATACAATGAATCTTCCAGGCGTTTACAGTAGTTACAAGTAGTAACTTTACAAATAGCAGAATTGATGAAATTAACAGCGGCCACCATCACTTTTTTCCACGAATAGCAATACGATAGTTGGTAACATTTTAAGTCAACTCCTTCCATGTGTTTGTTTTATTCACTTACAATGTTTGTCACTGCTGTCGAACTGACACCTTCTTCTTCTCTTCTTTTGAATATCTCCAGTTCAGCAGCGACAAAGTTTGAAATTAGTGTGACTTCATTACTGTCATGCCAACGACTTACAAAAAAGCTGTTTGTTGTATCAAAAACGGAATCGAATTCATGTTATTTCAATTGCTTCGGCTTAGGCTGTTGTTGTTTATTCTTCTTAGCCGAAGAAAATTATTGTCAGCACAAGTCAAGTGCAAACTAGCACCTCTCAATCGATTAGATCTTACAGTTTTGACTGCTCGAAACTTTCTTTCATTCAACCAGCAAAATAGGAATTAAGAGGAGAAAAAATTGTCAAAGAAGACCGCGTGGTGTTCTGGATTAAAAACGGATTAAAGTAACTTCAATACCACAGATACTCCTAAGCCGACTTGTTTATCGTATGGTGTTGAAATACCAGCATATGGCATAGCTTCATACAAATAGCCTGTATCGGAACACAAACAGCAGTTCTTGAAATCAAATCGAATTGGTTTTCCTCTGATGAAGATTTTGCAGTTATGTCTGCCAAAGTATGGTATCATCTGCTCATCGATAGACAGGTAAGTAGTAAAAATCCCGAAGTGCTTTTATTTTATATTCAATAGATCAATCAGAGGACGAACTTTGGCAAAGCGATCAGTAGTGTCAATATCGTTTTTTTTTTCATCAAATGAAATATACCTTTTATTGCTTTGAAAGTATTTCGAGACATCGCTTGCTTGACGATAGATATTCCAAGATCAGGTTGAGTAGACCAGTACATACTGACTTGAGGAACTGTGTTATATCCAGACAAGATCAGTATTCCAATGAAACGACACAAAAGCTACTTCGTAATGTGTATAACAATATTATGTTGCAATATTCAACCATCAACTTCATAACTTCATCATCAAAATATATGTTTGGAATTTCAACCAAGTTGTTGCAACGCCTAAAACATTTCTAGCAGGTAAATTTTGTCAGCTACTGGCAATGAATACTGAATACTGATACTTAAAATTAACTATTTCGCTTGCTATGCCTAGGATACAAATCTAAATGCAAATAATACTGGTAAAGTCATAATGAATTTATAATGATACACTAAGGGAAAAAGTTATGTAGTCAGTACATAGACAGCTATGTAAAATCTATGCACTGCAACTTGTATGAGAATGCAACGAGAGCAGTATTTACTGAGTAAAGGGAGCGTGTACTGACTACATATCAATTTATTCACTTTTTAAAATGAATAAAAAATGTATTCAATACATCATGTTATGTGTTGAGTACATAGCAGACTTCAATAGATACAAGCAACGTGTACTGAATCAACGTGTTTTACAAAAACTTTACTCAATACATAAAATATAGATTGAGTACACGTCCCTCTTATACGATTGAAGTGACACATTTATTCAGTACATAACATATGGACTCAGTACACGTATCTCTTGCACATCGGCACACGATTTTGCTGTTTTATGTCATTCGTTTCTTGTTTTTCAAATAAGCAACACCTCTAAAGCCTCTAGTAAATCAGTGCGGGAATGAGTTTATCCTGTACTCTAGAACTCTAGAACAAAAGCGATGATTGGATAAGAAATAAATGGCTTGGTTTCTATAAGCAATTGCGAATTATTTTGTGAAATCTAGTCATTTCTTTATTAAGCTATTTATTGCATTTGTTGAAAGGGTGATTTAGGCACAGACATGAATTATGTATATATTCAATACATGAAATTATGAACAAATAATATATAATGAATACATTATGCATGTACATAAAAATAATAATACATTGCATAAAATTATGTTTTTAGCATATGTAATGAGTAAATTATGTATGTACTCATTATATAAATGTATGCACTAAAAATATGTAGTGAGTAAATTATGTATGTACTGAGTCAATAATTTATGTAATACGTACATAAGATCTTTACTCATTACATAAAATTATTTGTAACAGTTTGCGATGAGTACAGTGAGCATGTACTCACCACATACATCCATGAATTCACGACACATATTTATGCGTTGAGTACATAAAATTCTTTATTGACTACATAACCGCTTGAAAGCATTATGTAGTCAATAAAGATTTCAACATGTACTCAATACATGAAATATGTAAAATTTTTGTGTGCAGAAAACTATGCGATGAGTACATAAATTTATGTATTGAGTCCATAGGTTTTTCCCTCTGTGTATGAAATCGCGTTACAACAAATAATTTGTTTAAAAAAAAAAAATAGTATTTTTTCCAAGAACCGTGTAATTTGAAAATCATGTAGAAGAAGACTCTGTAAAAGAAGAGAGTTGTATGTTCCTAACTGACCAGAGTGTCGTTTTCGACACAGCAGTTTTTAGAAGTAACCCAGGAAGGGTTAAAATCGTTTTTTTCGAAATAGAGGAAATTTCTTTTATTTATATAATTTTGTTACACTACGATCCAATACATATAAAAAAAACAAAATATTATTTCAATAATGAAATCGGCCATTTTAAAAAAGCTATGTAATTAAGACTTTTTCTTTTCAAAATTAGTATATAGATAAAAATGTAAAAAAATATTGTAATTGCCAGAATCGTAAGGCCAAAAGTCCCAACTATCATTTAAAATAAAGAAGCAAGCATATGCCTGTTCTTTTACCTGAGTAACAAAGGCTCAAAATAGATGTGTCAAAAACGACACAGTGGTCCAAAATGGGTTTAACAAATATAAATAACTTCTACTTTTTTTAAAATCCATGTATTCCTTTACAGTTTTTAACAGGTTGCACTAATGTGTGTTTTATGGGAGTTGGACGTTTTCGTGGGCGGCTGAGGTCCATTTTGTGTGAGCACCTTAGTTTTGATATAAAATCCTTGCATACCAAGTTGAATCCTTGTAGGTTATATATAAACCTTTTTATGGCATTTTCAATGTCATGGCTTGTATGGGAGGTGGGCGTGGTTGTGAGCGGCTCACGCCCATTTTTTGTGCAGATTCCAAAAATGTTGTAGATTTTTGGGCTCATGCGACTATGTGTACCAAGTTTCATGCAATTATCTCAACTCCTTCTTCTTATCCTGTGTTTATGGACAACACACAGACAGACGGATGGATGGACGGACGAACGGATATGGATAGCTCGACACACGAGGTGACCCTGATCAAGAATATATATACATGTCTATACCGAACTCGTTTGGTTCTATGCGTTACAAACGTTTGCACAAAATTAATATACCCTGACCTTTCAGGTTTAAGGTATAAAAATGTATGTTTATATCTAATAAAGGGCCCAAGATATTAACTTTAGAATATTGCTTCCTCTTTCCCTATCCGAAACTGTAATGATACCTTAAAGAATGTGACCCAACAGTTTTAAAAAGGACATTTAATTAAGCTTTAAGCTCTGTATATGATGATAGTTTATTTTAACGATTTAGGGATTTGCCATTTTAAATTGCTCTGTTCTTAAGTATTTAATAATTAATTTAAACCGTAAAAATTTTCTTTAAAAAATTTCTTTAAAAAATATGACAACAATTAAGTTGGTTCGTTTTTTTTTTTTTGTCAAAAATTATGACAGCATAAAAATAGTTACTGGTCGCATGCCTATTTGAATGATATTTGCATCTTTTGCAATGAAATATTTATACGTTGGACCGCCATAAATTCAAGGACTAGCTAGTAATGTTTCTTTCCGGCTTAAAAACTTATTTGTCTAAAAGTAGCATTAAAAGCAATGTAAGACGTGATGCTTTAGATACCCGTTCACAAGAATCTCAAAACAAAAGAAAAGAAACAGCGTAACATCGAACTGAATGTTCGTCTACTTAAATCTACGACTACAATTTTACATCTGCAGCAACGAAACTGTAATAAAAAAGTCGACAAATTAACCCCATCGCTCTGAGTCATCATTCATGTGCTCGTTTTACCGCTCGCTACCCGGAGTCCTGTCATTAATTCTCGTTGCTTAACATGCATTCAACCGGCTTTTATTCCCTGATTCCAGCCTAAAGCTGCTTCAAGTTTATGTATAATTTTTTTTCTTTCCTGCTGCTGCTGTCGTCGGCGTCATCGTTGTTGCCAACTTCTTCACGTTACGGTTGATTTTGAAACAAATGACAGGAACGTGACTTTAACTTTGTAGCTCGCATCCAATTTACAGATTTTGAGATGTTGCCACTTCCTGGTCTTGCAGCGTTGCTGCTGCGACTGATGGTGTTGTTGCTTTTTCCACAAGCATTTTGTTGGCAGGAAGTAAGATGCTTTTAACGTACCATTTACGAGCATTTGACCAGACTTCTGGCATTGCGTGTCTTCGTTGTCGCAGTCTTTTAATCATGTTAAGCCTGCGAAAAAAAAAAAATGAAAAAGGAGACAATTTTTAAGTGCTTGCATTTGACATAAACATGCTTTATATTTGCATGCATACAGCAATCGGCTACCTTCCGCCAACCTGGCATATTTTGATACCAACCAGCCAGCAACTCTCATATCTCGCAGCTACAGCATTCTTTGCCTACGACTGCCTACAACATGAGGTTTCCATCTACCTCAGTCTACTGCAGTTTACGGAAGTCACACCGTTTCCTTCGCTGTCACTCATGGCGCAGACTTAAAGTTGAGTGAGTGTGTGTACATGTGTGTACGTGTGTAAATGTGGCTGCCGGAATTGCGGATAAAGTGTAAGTAAGGCAGCAGCGAGGATAAACATTTTAGTTTCATAGTCCTCGAGTTTTACGACGTGCTACGTGGCAGCATTGCACGTGGTTTTATATCGCATGCTGTGGCGGATACATGTGGGAACAGTTATTGTTATTGTTGTTTACCTGTTTGTTATTTATGTTTTGTCCTTTTTTGCATTTCCGCCGTTATTCGCTTTGTTTTAAAATGCCGTCCTTTCGCACGTTATTTAAAATTATGTGTATTGCCAAAAACTTAAAAAAAAGAGAAAAAATAATTCAAAATTTATTCCTTACGGAAATTTTGTTTTTGTTGCTTTAACGTGCGTGGACTTCTTTATATTGAGTTTATCTGAATATCTATGAACTCCACAGGCAAAATTTTTGTCATGATTTTCATTTCTGTCACAAATTTGTTTAATAAAAACTTTGTTGTCCTGAAATTGATTGTTAAATTCGATTAATGTGTTTTTAATACGAGCGTTTTAATATATGAGAAAAGTTTAGAAGAAAGTTTTTCTTTTTCAAAAGCATTTAACCTATATCGTTTAAGTGAGCCTAATAAGGGACTTATTCATATATAATAAGCCTTTGTTTCTTCAAAGCTAAAATTATAAGAAATCTTTTAAATTTAACTTACTTCAAATCAAATTTACTTCAAAATCACTACAAAGTAAAAAATAATTTTAAATTACTTTTACTATTTATTTCTTGGTCAAATTTGTATTTTTATCATAAATATATTAATTTTTTATGATAATAAAAGCTTAATATTTCGCCATCCCTACTCTATTTAAGTCTTTTTTATTTGTAAATATCCTGCTTGGGTGACGCTGTATTAATTTGTAATCTTAATTTTTCTTAAATCTTAATTAAAATGCTATGTGTGTGTTGCAGCTGCACAAAAAATCTGATTATATTAGCGCCGACTTCGAAGCTCTTTTTATCATAAAAAAATTAATATATTTATGATAAAAATACAAATTTGACCAAGAAATAAACTTTGTAGTGATTTTGAAGTAGGTTTTTTTTTTTTGTTAAAAAGTTTCTATATCTTTCTTTTTAGAGAAAATGATGTATTTTAAAAAAGTGTATAAATTAATAAAACACCAATTATTTATGCTCATAATATGGAAAATGCTTTTCTGTCGTTTCTTATTCTGGTCTTTGTCAGTATCTTTATCAGTACCTACTCTTGTATTTTTATCACTACCCCAATGTCAATATTGACTGAAATATAGTGTGTTTATAATATTGACACGCCTCTTTGTCGAGAATATCACACTCTTTGTCATAGTGTTTTCAATAGTTCTACCCATTCTAACAATGAATTTTACCACCCTTAAGTCAATATGATACAGTTTTTTACACACTGCCACACGCCTTAGTCGAATAACGCCCAATTCTTCGGTAGGAATTTGTAATAATTGTGCCTACGTCTGTACTTTTTCAGTTAGTAGTGTCAGTATTCGATTAAGTGTTTTCTAATATTGCCACACCCCTTTGTCGAATGACGCCCACTTTATTCACAATAACTTGTTATAAGTGTGCCTACCTCTATACCAAATATCAGTACTCTAGTGTCAATATTATTCAAGATACAGTGTGTTTTATATATTGCCACACCCCTTTATCAAACAACGCCCACTGTATTGAAATTAATTGTTTTATAATTGTGCCTACTCCTGTAGTTAACTTTAGTACTCTAGTGTCAATATTATTCGAGATAAAGAGTTTTTCTAATATTGCCACACCTCTTTGTCAAATAACGCCCACTTAATTGTTTGTTATTTTTTTACCTACTCTTGCATTTTTGCTGTGAATTTTATTAACTCTAGTACTCTAGTGTCAATATTTACTGAGATACAGTGTTTTTCTTACAGTGACACGCCCCTTTATCGAATACCGCCCACATTACTGGCAGTAATTTTTTATATTTGTACCTACCTTTGTACTAAATTTCAGTATCGTAGTGTCAATAGTAATCGAGATACAGTATTTTTGTTTTTAATATTGCCACTCTCCTTCTCGATTAACGCCCATTTTTTTTTAACAAAAATTTGTAGTAATTTTTCCTACCGTTGTAATAAATTTCTGTACCCTAGTATCAATATTATTCGAGACACAGTAATTCTCTTATATTGCCACACCCCTTTGTCGAATTACGCCCAATTTTTTTTGTAGTAATTTTCAATAATTGTACCTACCTCTGTACTTAATTTCAGTACTCTACTGTCAATTTTCTTTGAGATACAGAGTTCTTACAAAATTGCCACACCCTTTTTTAGAATTACGCCCACTTAAGTGATCGTCATTTTTAATATTTGTGCTTGCCCTTGTAATTTTACTGTGAATTTTTTTACCCTAGTGTCAATATTTACTGAGATACAGTGTTTTTCTTACAGAGACACGCCCCTTTTCCGAATACCGCCCACTTTCATAGACGGGCACCTCCGCGTTGATAGACTCTATATGTTGACAAAATATTACGGCAATCGGGCAAGTACTTTAGGAGTAATCGATGTACATACATTCACAAAAAAGAAAAAAAAAAAAACAGAGAAACCAACCAACTTGAGAACCTCCTCCTTTTTGAAGTCGGTTAAAAACCAGTTCTGTCAGGCTACTGTTTAATTGCTAATACAAGCATTACTTATAATGTTTCCATGTTTTGCTTTTAAGCATTGAAATGGAATCCATCAAAAACTGTTCCGAATTTATTGATGGAAGCTACACCCAGTGGCGGATTAATAAATTCCTCATGGAGGGGGAGGGGCCTAAATCAGTTTTATTTATACATAATAATTTTTCTTATTTAAAAATATTCTTATTTTTAGGTATATGTACTTAATTCAAAAGTTTAAAAGTAGGATTATATCTGACCCTAGGATGCTCGGCTACCTAAGAGGTGGTAAGTGACTCTGCTGGGCCTTACGAGGCCCATAAGCCATTATCAGCTGTTCTTTCGATTTTCATCCAGATAAATGTCAAATCGGAAAATATTATTAGTTAAGAGTATTGTATAATGCAGCAGCTTAGCAGAGATGTCATAAATAGGGGTTTTTAAGGGGGGATGGGGGTCGGTGTGCCTTAAAAAGTAAATATTTTTTAATGAACTAAGCTTGGTACACATATTCACATGAACCCAAGGATCTTAACTATTGAATATGTTTGGAATCCATACCACCATACCCATACCATCTCATATCACAACAAAATAAAAATCACTATATAGAGAGTTGTATTTATGATACAGTAATAAAATTTGATATTTATGTATTTTATATAAAATTGCAAACTAACACAAAAAATGGACGTTATCCACCCATGAACTCGTCCATCTCCCATACAACCTAAATATTGAAAACTCTATAAAGAGGCTTTCATTTAAGCTACAGGAATAAAACTTGGTATGGGAGCATTCTATATCAAATCTAAGGTGTGCATTAGAAATAAGCGTCATCTGCAAACGAAAACATCCATTTCCCATGCAACTCCTTATAGTGCAAACTCTTTAAAGACATTTATATAAGTTAACGATGCAGGTTAATCTCTGTCACTAATCCCCCTGTATTTCATTTTGGGTACATTTCTAAAACGTAAATCTAACATTTTTGCGCACACGAGTACGATAAGAGTATGTTGGAGCACTCCGCTTGGCAACAGCATTTGGAGGTCATCTTGTGCAGCGAGAGAGACTGCACTTACCGAAGAAGAATGCGTAAACCTAACGTTACCAAAAGTCGTTTCGAATACGTCCGTCCACACCAGTATAACCAGTATTTATGATCGATCGTGAGGAGAGAGTGATGCGCTGAACTCATTACGCAACAACAATGAACAAAAGGCAGATTTTGATCTTTTGTATTTGATCTATTTGAGAGACGTTAAGATTACACTGGCTCTTACTTAATGGAAGCAGCCTATCTAGAAATTTTGTAAGCAGGCATTAGAAGATTAGGAGCAATAAAGGCGAGTCGCTTCGCACAAAAATTAAACTTTGTCGT
Source organism: Tetanocera ferruginea (assembly GCA_958299015.1). NCBI lineage: Eukaryota > Metazoa > Arthropoda > Insecta > Diptera > Sciomyzidae > Tetanocera > Tetanocera ferruginea. Next base: position 87,703,201 of record OY282642.1, on the reverse strand, counting down.
TCATTTTAATTTATATGAGCTACAAAGATTAAACTTGGTATGTGAGTATGTTATATCAACACTACGATGTGTACAAAAAATGGGCGTCATCCGCCCACAAACAAGTCAAAACAATTGGGGTGGGTCAATATGACCCAATGGTCGTACAGGATTAGGAATATCAAAAATTGCAAAAACGAAAAAAAAGGCCTGCTGCATCTGGATTCACTCTGGCCCAACGTTATTTCGAAACAGCTGAAATTGCCGACAATCAGAAACAACACCGCACTCTGTTCATGCAGTTGATCAATGTAGGTTTATGATTAATGCTTATCACTGAACACTACCGGTTTGATATATTTCTCATTTAGTTTTGATATGAAAACTAAATGAAAGCATAGATGTTTAGCAGAAGTACAATACTGCTAAAGTGCGATGCGGAAGAATTTTACGAAATGTCCACTTTTAAAAACATCTTTGTTTTGTTATTAAAAATATACGTATCAAATTTTATCTCTGTAGGATTAATTGAAGCTTTTTAATTGAGTTTTCAATTTGTGGGTTGTATGGGAGGTGGATGTGTCCGTGAGTGCATGACATATTGCATCCCGAATTCAGAATTAGTCCTTGCAGGGAGGTTCTGGGGTACATATGGGGAAAACGTGTTTTTGGGGAACATATGTTGCACGCTTGTCAATAAATTTACTATTATTAATCAGAATAGCAGAATATTTCTTAACATAAAAAGTGTTGATGAGCTGAAAGCTGAAGCTTTTTTTTTTAAAAATTTGATTCCCGTTGCAACAACAAATGTAGAAAGTATATTTTTTTCAAATAAATATAAATAAGGCAAAAGTAAGAAATTAAATATTTTTAAGTTTAAACAAACCATTAATGTAAATAAATGCGTTTTTTTGTTTTGGTTTTTAATAAATTGGGGCCTCGGTAGTTCCTATGTTCGAAAACTGAAATCCTTGGTTCAAAGCTAAAACAAAAAGTTATATAAAAAATTAAAACCAACTTCGTTTAATTAAATACAAAATTATCACAAAACAAGTAAAGAAAGTCTAAAGTCGGTCTAGGCCGACTATGAAATACAATAAACCTACTTTTAAAAACAAAAAATTATATAACTGAAAATGGGCGTGTCCATGGACGGATGAAGCCTTTATTTTATATGCATTTAAATGTTGAAGAAAAATTTACACATACCAAGTTTTATTCCTGTAGCTCACAGTAAATGCCATTATTATGCTTTCGCTATGGAAGGTGGACGTGTTCAAGAGCGGATTACTCCCAAATTTTGAGCACACCTAAGTTTTGGTATAAAAAAAAATACATACCAAATTTGATCTCTCTATGACGAACATTATCTTTTTTATTCAGTTTTAAGCTTTTTGGGTGAATGGCCTACCTTCCATACGGTAGGCGTGTCCGTAGGCAGATGACGTCCATTTCCCAAAACCATCCTGGTTTTGTTATAGGAAACATACTTACCAAATTTTATCCCTGTAGGTTAAACAGAGGCTTTTTTATTGCGTTTTCAATTTGTGGGTTGTGTGGGAGGTGGGCGTGTACTTGGGCGGATGTCCATTTTTCTAAGACATCTTTGTGTTGATAGAAAACACATACACACCAAATTTTATTGGTGTAGGTTAGTCATGAGCTTATTTATGCAGTTTTCAATTTTTGCGTTGTATGGAAGGTATGCGTGTCCGTGGGCAGATTCCAAAAATATTCAATAGTGCAGATTCTTGGATCCATGTGATGTGGATGTGTACCAAGTTTCATCCAATTAGCCCAACTCCTTCTTCTTATCCTGTGTATACAGACAACACACAGACGGACTCACATGGTGACGCTGATCAAGAATATACATATATACTTTTCTATACCGAACTCACTTCGTTCTGTTTGTTACAAACGTTTGCACAAATTTAATATACCCTGACCATTCAAGTTTAGGGTATAATAAAAATGAATTTAAAATAAAATTTTAAAGACATACAGCTCCGGCGGTCAAAAAAATAGTAGTGACTCCAACGTTTCAGCAAAAATTTGTAATAAAACTCATACGTTCTTAGATGTCATAATTTTTGTTAAGATTGAGTATTCTTCACATCTTATCATTTATTTAACAAAAACTTTGAACTAAAACGCTGATACCTCAAAATAGCTTAAAATACCACATACAGCGGTTTAAAATTATAAAAATTATATATTATAAAGTTCAACAAAAATATAAAAATAACACAAAATTTGGTAATTAACTTTACAGTTTGGATAAATTCAAATTCTTTCTTGAGATTGATACTTATTTGTATGATCTTTGTAAGCAATTACTAGTTTGCAACGACGTATCATTGAGTTCACAGGATCCTGACATGTCTTGATAGGTATGAAGTACCAAATTCGCTCAACCTCTTTCCAAAGCGAATTGGATTAAAATTAGAACACATTTTCACATGGACCCAAGAATCTGCACTATTGAATAAATTTGGAGTCCACTCACGGACACGCCTACCTCCCATACAACGCAAAAATTGAAATCTGCAAAAATTAGCCTCTGTTTATTCTACAGAAATAAAATTTGGCACGTATGTTTTTTATGACAAAGAAAAGATAGTTTTGAAAAATGGATATCATCCGCACATGAACACGCCTACCTCCCATACAACGCAAAAACTGAAAACTGCACAAATACCCCAATAGGCAATTAAGCCAGCGCTCTTCAAATGAAGGCCTGCATTGACTGCTACTTTTGAAAACCAAACACATCCTTTCTTTGCTGCTCTTATGAGCCCTTCTTGAAGGCCTTCTTTTTCTGCACAAAAGGCAGCACAACAAACTTTTTTCCCTTCAAAGACAAACTTTTCATATACTTCAGGGCAACTTTTTCGTTTAAAGTCAAAATATATATCAGTTTAAAAATATGACATAATAATGGCCCTTCTTACTGCTGTATCAAGGTTTATAGATTGAAATTAATCTGACATAAAAAAACATAGGAGAGAAGATAAAATAATAGAATTTATAAAAAAAAGAAAAAGGTTTAAAAGAAAAAAACCCTTCCTTTAGCCATTCTTAAGAAGTGCTTCTATTAGCCCTCTTTTGGGCTATCGGTTAAGAGATGGTTTTGAAAAATGGACGTACACGCCTACCTCCCATACAACAAAAAAAGTTTAAAACGCAATAAATAAGATTATGCTTGCAATAGAGAGATCAAATTTGGTATGTATGTATTTTATATCAAAACTAAGGTGTGTTACAAAATTGGTCGTAAGCCGGGAATTTTTTTTTTTTTTTACAGGAATAAAACTTGATTTTATAGCCGGCATAAACCGACTTTAGACTTTCTTTACTTGTTTTTCATTTGGCTACAAAGAATGATCTCTTGTGAACTGAATCTTTTTTTCAACATGCTTCTTGGTTAAAAGTGTCACTTTATAAGGACTATGTGTGCTCAAATCTTCGTCGCTGTATTAAGCTCTTCTTATATTTGAATGTTTAATCAATTTCGCCGTCATTACTGTCTTGCGTACCCGTGTCTGGTCTTTTAGTGTATTTTAAGGCATTGCAAATCGGTGGTTAGTGAACATGTGAGTAGATTTTCAACCTCTTTAAATTTTTTGCTCTCGGAAATTTATTTTTTTATCAATTCCCGCTTTTCAACAATGTTTTTCTCGTCCCATTTCTGGAAAACTACGGCACAACTAAATTTTGTTTTTACATAAACTTTTTTAAAAATGGAAAAAAGCTTAAAACTGAATTTTTGGTGTATTTTTAATATAATTTAGCAAAATTTTTGAATATTTTGTTTGTGTTAATAAAACGCTACTAATTTTTTGACCGCAGAAATTTCCATCAATTCTCAATAAAAGTGAATTTACGAAAAGTTGTTGTTTACTCGATCAGGTCACCAGATTGTATACTCACCATATAACGGTAAAAAAAAAGTCGTGGCGAGAAAAAAAAAGTCGTGGCGAGAAAAAAAAAGGCTTGCTTACAAAAAAAATGTGCTTGATTACTTATTTTATTTGGCACTACTATTATTTTCACCGCAACAGTACATACCTAAGCGGCATAAAATAACTATTTAATAATTTTATATTCATTACATTTCTTTGCGAATAACAAGCAAATTAGAAAATTAAAAATAACGGTTACTTGCAAGCGAATAAGAACTCATCCAAGGGTTTTGTTGTTTATTTGTTTAAATTTACTTTGATACCTTCTATTTAGTTAATATCGTTTTATCGGCGAATATGATAATTTTTTCAGCATTAATTTTCCCCTTCAATGCATTTATATATATTTTATTTATGTTTTCAAATAATTATATACAAATTTATAAATTTCTTTTAAAACTTCCTTGTTTTTTATTTCTTTTGATTTTTTCAATAAATTTCGCAACAACTCTCTAAGCCTCAGTGGAAGAAATCCTTTGTGCTTGAATTAATATTCATATATTGTTGTACACTTCCTTATGCGAACATAAGTATTGGTGATAAATTTTATTTTTGAAGCATATTTTTCGTATGCTTTTTTTTATTTTATTTCTATGCCCAAACTTTTGAGTTCCTTCGTTTGTCCATTTTTCACCTTGGCATGGGATCTTCGCTTCATTTTGCTTCTTATTTAAATAAATATAAGTAAGAATTTTTGTTCATTTCCTTGTTCTTCTTGAGCAGCTTTTCCTAGCTTATTATTTCTCAAACCTTCTGCTTTTCCCCTGACACCCTTGGCATGACTGGTCTATTTATTGATTCGTGGTTCTCTTTTGGTGTTAAATTTTGTTACCTCGTTTGCCATCTGCAATACAAAAACAAACCAAATTCAGACCACAACAAAAAAGAAAGAAGAAGAAAAACGCAAAGGATGCTTACGCAAAGCATCCTTGCATATCTGTTAATTTAACATAAAATCCACATTTCCTATAAAAATCTAAAAGAAAAAGCAAAAGCTTTTACAGTTAAATTTTTAACAGAGCTTTTCAAACTTTTGAATAGTTATCAAACCTTTGACGTTGCTTTTTTAATGTTCTAAAAGCTTTACCGCGCTGCCAGAGTTTTAAAATTGCAATACATGTCTAATATAATGGGTGTTTTTTAGAGGTATTTTAAGAGGCAATATCGAACAGAACCATTATTTTCAAAAAATTTGTATAATTTGGAAGCTTTGTTAAGACGTCAGTCTATTCATGTTGAAATGTCAAAACAAAATAAACACAAATCTCTTGACTGATGACAAAATGGTCGCCAGTTAAAACAGTTTTGCCAACTTTAAGTTCTATACCTCAAAAAAACACTCTTTATTAAGCTTGATTATTTAGTTAACCGAGCACTCATATTTATTGCTGAAATTTGTCATAATTCGGATTATTTAGTTATCCGAACGCCCACATTTATTACTGAAATTTGTCATAATTCTGATAAGAAAGATTTGTATACCCTAAACCTGAAAGGTCAGGGTATATTAACTTTGTGCAAACGTTTGTAACGCATAGAACGAAGCGAGTCCGGTATAGAAAAGTATGTATATTCTTGATCAGCGTCACCACGTGAGTCGAGCTATCTGTGTCCGTCCGTCCGTCCGTCCGTGTGTGTGTTGTCCGTGAACACAGGATAAGAAGAAGGAGTCGAGATAATTGAATGAAACTTGTTACACATGGTCACATGCACCCAAGGATCTGCACTATTGAATATTTTTGGAATCCGCCCACGGACACGCCTACCTCCCATACAACGCAAAATTTTAAAACTGCATAACTCCGCTCATAATAAGTCTACAACAATAAAATTTGGTATGTGTGTGTTTTATATCAACGCAAAGATGTCTTTGAAAAATGAACGTCATCCCCTCACGGACACGCCCACCTCCCATACAACCCAAAAATTGAAAACGCAATAAATAAGCCTCTGTTTAACCTACAGAGCTAAAATTTGGCACATATGTTTTTTATGACAAGACAAACATGGTTTTGAAAAATGGACGTCATCCGCCAACGAACACGCCTACCTCCCATACAACCCAAAAAGTTTAAAACTAAATAAATAAGGTTATGTTTGTCATAGAGAAATTATATTTGGTATGTATGTATTTTATACAAAAACTAAGGTGTGTTCCAAAATTAGGAGTAATCCGTCCATGAACACGCCTACCTCCCATAGCGAAAGCACAATAAAGGCATTAACTGTGAGCTACAGGAATAAAACTTGGTATGTGTAAATTTTTCATCAACATATAAATGCATATAAAGTATAGGCTTCAAAATTTTTTGTTTTTGAAAAGTGGGTTTAGGGTATTTCATAATTGCCCTAGACCGACTTTAGACTTTCTTTACTTGTTAGTAGTATTTCCTTGCAATAAAAAGAACGTAGTGGACATAGCAGCCCTTGAAATGATACTGACCGAGCTTCTAATGATCAAGTTAAGAGTAAGATGCAATAAGGACACTTTTGTTAAAGCTTCATTTTGAGATATTCGATTTTAAAGTTTTAATGTGTGTTACTTTTTAATTGTTGTATTACTTGAAAAATTTTTCGATTTGACTACGCTATCGCCTTCGTTGGATAATATATTAGCATAAGTATTTATATTTTTCACTGAGTCGCTCTCACCGAAAAAGTCGCTCGTATGTTTTGAAGTCAGCTTAAGAGATATCAACTCAATATTTTAATGGGGCATAAAGGAGAAACTGTGATTTTTATTAAGTTGTTTTACGCAAAAAAGACACACTTCAACTTGAGCACTTATTGCATCTACTTCCGCAATTATGTTGCGTGTGTTATTTAATGTTTCTACATAATCGATCGAGAACTCGACCTACATGTTATATGTAAACTTTGAATGGCTTATGTTTATATTCTCAAAAAGCATTACCTGACAATTGATGTTTAATTTTAATTAGTTCGTTAGTTAATTAATTAGTTGGTTCGTAAGCCACGTCCGCCACATTTTCGTATTAAGTCACTTATAAATTATATTAGTTCGTAAAAAGTCGTCAAAGTCAATTTCGTAAAAAATTAAAAAATTACTAAAACTAAGTAATTTTATAAAAATTTTTCTGATATTAGAAATTATTCTCAACATTTCTTCAGTTTATTTCATTGATCCAAAAATAAAACTAGCAAGGAATATATTTGATTTGGTCGAAGTTAAAATATTTCCACAACCGTGGTAGGTGTATTCGAAATTATTTTATGACAACACCTTGTGTGTGGGATAGACTTAATAGTCATTCAGTTTTTCCCATATATAAAACTCATAGTACGCTTAAATATCTAAACTTATGTGTGATATATCAAGTCTGTCGATACTTTTCAAAGTCGCCTAAGTCCCACATAAAAGGTTTTTAACAAATTAAAGTTTTTATTTTCTGCGATTTCGCTGGATTATTTTTTTTTAAAGATAATACATGAGTTTCAAGAAATCTGTATGAAATATTTAGGGTATTCACAAGGTGTGCTATCACGTCTTATTTTTTATAGTTCTAAGATTTTACAATGGTTTAAAATTGCTAACGTTTCCTTCCATACAAAAACGTGCTAAAATATTATAACACTGAAACCAATGTTTTTTGTCCAGTAGACAATTTAGCCACCGTTCTTCAAACGAAGGCATGTATTGACTGCTACTTTTGGCGACTAAAACATGATTTCTTCGCTGCTGTTATGAGCACTTCTTTAAAGCTGTTTTTTTCTACTTCAGGGCAACTTTTTCGTTTGAAGTAAGAATATATATCAGTTTAAAAATGTGACATAATAATGGTCTTTCTAATCGCTGTATGCAAGATTATAGACTAAAAATAATCTGACTAAAAATATAGGATAGAGAAGATAAAATCAAAGGATATAAAAATAATCAGAAAAAGGATTAAAAGAATATATATTTTTTCGATAATTTCGGTCTACCCCTTCTTTCAGTTATTCTAAAGAAGTGCTTCTATCAGGCATCTTTTGAGCAGCAAGAGCGGAAGGTCAGAAAATTTTCCCACTTCATATAAAAAAGAAAGTGTAGTTGTATGTGATTGTGGAAGGGCTATGCAATCTATATGTAAGCCCGCTAAAAGCGGTTTGAAGCCCTGCTATTTCCGACTGGTCAGGGTATATTAACTTTGTGCAAACGTTTGTAATACATATATTCTTGATCAGCGTCACCACGTGAGTCGAGCTATCCATGTCCGTCCGTCCGTCCCTCTGTCTGTGTGTTATCCGTATTAACAGGATAATAAGAAGGAGTTGAGATAATTAGACGACACTTGGTACACATGGTCATATGAATCCAAGGATTTGCGCCATTGAATATTTTTGGAATCCGCACACGGACACGCTTACCTCCCATGCAACGCAAAAATTGAAAACTGCATAACTCAACTCATAATTAGCCTACTACAACAAAATTTGGTATGTATGTGTTTTGTATTAACAAAAAAGTGTCTTCGAAAAATGAAGATCATCCGATGACGGACACGCCCACCTCCTATACAACCCAAAAATTGAAAACACAATTAATAAACGTCTGTTTAACTCACAGAGATAAAAATTAGCACGTATGTTTTTTATAACAAAACAAACATGATTTTGAAAAATGGGTGTCATCCGCCCACGGACACGCCTACCTCCCATATAACGCAAAAATTGCAAACTGGATATATAAGCTAATAATTAACCTACAACAATAAAATTTGATGTGTATGTGTTTTATACCAACACAAAGATGTTTTTGAAAAATGGACGTTATCCGCTCACAGACAACGCCCACCTCCCATACAACCCAAAAATTGAAAACGCAATAAATAAGCCTGTTTTTAACCTAAAGAGCTTAAATTTGGTACATATGTTTTTTATAACAAAACAAAGACGGTTTTGAAAAATGGACGTCAGCTGCCCTCCTCCCTACCTCCCATACTCAATAAATAAGGTTATGTTTGTCATAGAGAAATTAAATTTGGTATGTATGTATTTTATACCAAATCTAAGGTGTGTTCAAAAATTGGGGGTAATCCGTCCATGAACTCCGTGAGCTACAGGAATAAAACTTGGTATGTGTAAATATTTCATCAACAGTGAAATGCATATTAAATATAGGCTTCATATATGCATTTAATGCAATTATGCATATTTAAATTTTTTTGTTTTGAAAAGTGGGTTTAGGGTATTTCATAGTCGGCCTAGACCGACTTTAGACTTTCTTTACTTGTTTTAGAATGTTTTTCTTATACAAATTCCAGTAGTCATATAAGTGATTAAAAAATTCCAAAGAAATTGTATGTCTGAAATTTTTTTACCTCAAAATAAAGGTGTAGTTTTCGAAAATGATTTCTTGTGTTTATTTATCTTATACACATTTTTAAACATTTAAAATTGAGATTAAAGCAAATTATTGTAGGTCAGACAAAGTAGGTCAGTGAAGGCAATAATAATTTTATAATTCATGTGAGTGTAGAATCCTTACATATCGAAGTTTATGTGAGCATGCATTCTGTGAAAATAACTTGCATTAAGCTCTTACTTATTAAAATGGTTGTGAAAGCTTTTGACATATTTTACATCCTTTTTTATATATGAAGATAATAAGTCAGTACAAGAACCCATGATGCATTGTTGTATGTTAACTTTGATAACTCTTTATTTTAAAGCTCTTTGTTTACAGACTATTAACAGAATTTACAGAGCTTTCTAAGCTCTTAAAGCATCAACTTGCAAAGTTGCCAAAGCCTGCATGAAAGCATTTTTTATATTGAAAGCCATAACCCAAATTAAGGACATTTTCAAACATCACCACAAACAAACACAGCACTGCAATCGTTTATATGTGATTTTTTCTTTCAGGCCAAAAGAGTTTCTTCTAAAATACAAATACAGTTAAATATCACAACTTTTGATCACACATAAAAATCCTCACCTTAAATAGAAAAGACGTAACTCATAATTATTCGAAACCGTGTTTTTTTTTTTGCATTTTCTGTTAGAATATCTTCCATGAATCCAAAAAAACTGAATTATGGTTTTAAATACTGAATTTGTAGACGATTTTCATTACAAAAAAAAATTCAATAATTTTTAATTGGAGCGAGCGAGCGAAGCTCCCATGGAACAGGTTGTTTGAAGTTGTTTAGAGACCTTAAACTCTCGAACGGATTGACCGATCTTAAAATTTCTTTTACTGTACTGTTCTACGCTTCCTAACGAAGGTTGTTTTCTTAGGAAGTTTAGTTTAAAAGATAATTGAAAATAATATTTCCGTGAGTTTTGTTGTTGTTATTCGCTGAAATAGTTTTCTTCTAACATGCTTGTGTATGTATGTATCAGTCAATGAAAAACCGAACGACATGAAACGACAGCAAAAATCTTACGGCGAATGTTTTTCGCTGCAACAGCTTTTTATCAATGAATAGTAAAAAATAAGAGTACGAATTTCATTTATGAAGGAAAATAGTTAGAAAATAAAAACAAAACATGAAATCTGTTTATATTTGCATATGTAGGAAAACCCTGTTAAATAAAATAAATTTGCAGTTTTAATTCTTATTTTAGGCTTATTTCCTTTCATAAACAACATTTGTTGTTGTTTGACAGACATTTGTTATTCCATAAATTGCAGCTCAGCGCTGCTTATAATTTGCTGCTAAGGAATCTTGCACATGTTAATCCAGTTTTGTTCTTTACTGTTACAACTACAAAACATTAAACAATTTTAAGTGGGCAAGGAACAATGAGCGCGTAATTTTCGCAGAGTATTTGAAAAGAAATTTACTATTATTTTGTTTTCATCAGCAATCCATTAAATATATTTAATAATAAATTTCTTAAATGATTCTTAAACTTATTTAATAGCAGATTTATTTCGTTTGCAATTGAACGCAGGCATGCACGTTAATTCTTCCCTTTTACCCGCTGCTTTTTTGAAGATCTTAAAAATGCGAAAAAAGCAAGTGTCACACCAGCTTTAGCATAGGAGAAAATAATAGAAAATTTTTCGTTTTTCAACGAAACGAAATTTGATTTGATAAATTTTTAACGTTATTTAAAAAACGAAATAATTTTGATAATTTATTTTTCTGCCTCAACGAAACAGAAAAAATTCTGTTGATTTCGTTGTGCATGTCTGATCGAAAGATAAAAGCATTGGTTTTATCACGGAAAATTTTTCCGTTTCGTATTTTCTCAAGAAATTTTACACACAACTACAAAAATCAACGAACGTCCGTTATAACCGTTCATTAAAAATTAAGAATTAAAGAGAACGTTCGTTCAGAAAAAAATTACTATCAGCATCAATATCGTCAGTGATTTTTTTTGTTGTGCATGCGTCATCGGTTCGGTTTGCGTTGTTGCTGTTCTACATGTTTTCGTTTTTGCGTTATCGTGGAGAAATGATAACAATAAGAAATAAGAAAGAAAAGTAAAGAAATCAATCTGCAAGAAACATTCAGATAATTAAGTGCCGGTCGTGAACAAAGTTCCTGAATTTTTAATTCAAACGCTCATTTTGAATAAGTGATTAAAAACGAACGTTCGTTCTTTTTTTTTTTATTGTGTGAAAAAACCGAAATAATCCAATTGGATTTTTATTGCCTTTAATTGTTTTTACACAACATCTTTGGACTTGAAAGTTCACTTAAATATTTCTTTTAAGCATATTTCTAAAGCTTTCGGTGTTCAAAAGTAAATAAATTAAATAATTATTTTTTAGATTTAGCAAGAAAAAAATTAAAGATGTGTTAGTCTGTCAACTTATGTGAAAACGAGAAATTATGAAATTGTTAAATATTATTATTTTCGTTTTGAATTATCATATTCATTGCACCAAAAAAATATATGGCAAATTTTTTCTAAAAATTTATCACATGCTCTTAGTAAATTCCTTTTCTACTTATAAGAATATCAGTTATTTGTTTTTTATCGCCATAATTTTGTAAAATATTATGGAGATACCAATTTTTTTGTTAAAGCAACAATCTTAAAAATTAAGTCATTTCTAATAAATCATATCTCCATCTTATGTTACCTTATTTTTGTAAATGGTAACATTCCTATCATTAGAAAACTATAGAAAAGCGATTTAAAAAAATTAAATATTTTTGGAATTTTTATGCTAGAGTTGCCAACTTTCTGAAAAACTTTAATTTGGTTTTATCTCAAAAAGTGAATTTTAGTTTTTTTTTTTGTTATTTTAAACTGTTTGCCGTTTTAGAGGTTTATATATAGTAATGTTTGTTTTATATATATTAATGACCTCACACATGACTTTGGAACATAAAAATGGAAGAAAACTAGAATAAATTAAAAAATTTTAATTTTTTCGTTTAAGATACTCGAAAGAGATAATATCTCTTTTTTTACAGATTTAAGAAAAAATTTTTTAAAGCGAGCGACCCAACTAATTTGTATCTTCAACGTACCTATTTATGTGGCCAGCTTAGGTACTTGCTAAGCGATTGCTACGACCTAGTTTATTTACAAATAGTGTGTTATAATAGCATTAGTGTCATAACAGCATTAATAGTTTTTATTTTTTGCGTGAAGCTAGGTGAAAATCATCGAAAGATATCCCATGCAATAGTGTGGCACTTCAATCCACTAAATACACCTGGTGGAGGTCCTCCAATTATCGCACCTAAAATTATTTTATAATATTACCTGAATAAGACTTGTACATGACAACATTAAATATCAAACATTGGAGCATATATTAAATACAATTACTAAGCGCAGAAACGAAGTATGAAAGATTAATGAACTAACACGCCCACTTTTAAAATGTTAATTACAAATCTAAAAGGACGTTATGGTATGAAAAGAAGAGAATAATAAAAGAACTTAGTTAAGACATCATTTTTAGTTGCTAAAAACTTCTGAATAAACTACGTTTTTGGTACAACATTCATCGTTTGGAAGTATGTAATATGAATTGGTTTGAAGAATTTCCAATACGTGAAAGTCCAACGTACAATTACCCATGCGAGAACACATCATTACGCCAGTCAACACCAACAACATTGAATAACTGTCCCTGAGCTTTGTTTATAGTCATGGCAAAACATACTCTTACAGGAAAATTTACCCTTTTAAATTGAAATGGTAAATCTGAAGATATCATTGGAATCCTGGGAATAAAAGCTATTGCACCCACTGCAGGCCCAGTAAGAATGTGCCTTTAAAATGCTCGACTAATTCTATAAAAGTTAAAAGATAACTGATGTTTAGTGCCTTTTATTTTTTCGGGCAAAAATAACGGTTACTTCTTTTTTATCGGTCAAAAATAACAGTTATTTTGTGACTTATTTTTTCGGTCAAAAATATTATGATTCATTACTTTATTTTCATGTTATCGGTGCGCATATTTTACACATGCTATCAATAGTTTCTTAGACGGTAAAATGGCCTTTGAAAAAAATACAAATTGCCTGATAGTTTTGACCGAAAAAATAAAAGGCAGAAAATAACTGTTATTTTTTACTAATAAAATAAAAGTCAAAAGTAACTGTTATATGAGCCCGAAAAAAAGGCACAAAATAACTTGTACTTTTGTCTGAAAAAATAAAAGTTAAAATATAACAGATAATATGTAAATTTTTCAAAAAAAAGCCATAACCGGTACGGTCCCTGATTAAATTACTACTTATAAATTAAGCTTCAACTAAAAAAACCGTCTTAGCCCTATCGAATTTGGTTAGTAACCAAATTTAAAATTTACTATTTTGGTTAAAAAATTAATACAAACCAAACGCATGAATAAAAAATACTTATCGAATAAAAATTAATAATAAATGAAAAAAAAATTTGTTTAAAAATTAAGTACCCTTCCCGATCTACGCAAGAACTGTTGGTTAAAATTTGATACAATTTTAGAACCTGCCGTTTCTAAATTCATAAAAATCAAAGAAATAAACTGTTATATCAAATTGCTCGATAATCATATAAAATCAGGATACTTGTATGAAAGTGGCTAAAAAATAAATGAAATTACAAATTCAAAATCGAATATCATTTTCTTATTAAAAGTTGTAGTGCCTTGATCGTTAAAACACTTATTAGATGGTATCTATCAAACTATAAATAATTTAAATAACTTTTAATACTTACTGTTCCGACTCGTTTTCGCAAATACATATAAGGGCATATTTTGGTTTTCTTTAAAAAAAAACATCATATACAATTATGTGCTTCAGGTCTAATCACACAATGGCAGCATTTTGTTGAAATAATAAAAAGTTAAGTCATACTAAGTCGCAATTGTACGTATACTGTCGGAAAGGGATTATGAATAAAACTTAAATAATAAATAAAAAAAATCAAAACAATACAAAACGAAATAATGAACAAAAATTAAATTCATGAAAAACAATTAATGCTAAATGAATAACGAAACTGAACTGCATTCCTTATTAAAAGCATTCATTTTAATAAAAAATCTAATTCAACATTCGGAATACGAAAAATTTATGATAAATACATTTTTTAAAATTGGATATGAATTCAAAATTGTATTCATGGATCAATTTTGTATTCAATGAATGCATTCTTATGTCGTTATTCAATTCTACTAACACAGAGAAAAATGTGAAAACCTTTCGTGTTACGTAACGTTCCAGAAAAGCAGAAACGTGCTACCTTTGAAAACGTTTGATCCAGATTTTGCTCCTCTAAAATTTATTTTCATTTTAAAAACGGACATTTTAAAATGAGCTTCTAAACGTTCGTTTGATTTTCTATAAAAAACATTTTAATATGAGTTTTTTAAACGTTCATTTGAAAAAGAAATCGCAAAGAAACAGACCGCATGAAAACAGGTTTGACTATATTAATGACCAAAACATTTACATATTTAGCATAAATATGGCATAGCTAAAAACTAAGCACCAAAGACTTAATTGCTTGAAGTCTCAGCGCCAACTGAATGAGACAACTTCTTGCGTCTGCTCTTGTACGTAAAACATCCCTTATTTAAAGCACTTTAAGTAAAAGCAACAATAACAACAAACACAATCGGAGAGGAAAAGAGCGAGAAAGCTTTACGCTGCAGCGCGCTGGTTGCGTATCTAACGATTCAATGCAGCAATGTCTTTTGGATTTGACTTTTTTGGCTACTTTTTAAACTCAAGTTTTAATAACTTTTAAGAGTAGTTTTAAAGAAAAAAAGTACGCCACTGACTAAGTTAAACATGTTGCTTTATGTTAGTGAAAGAATTATAAAAATCGATTGAGTAGTTCTTGAGTTACACGCCTACGTAGATACGTGAGAAGCCTTTTATATAATAAGTATAGAAGTATAGAAGTATAGAAGTATAGAAGTATAGAAGTATAGAAGTATAGATATAGATATAGATATAGATATAGATATAGATAGATATAGATGTTCTTTTTATCGTATATTATTCAACAACGACGCCCTGTTTAATAAATAAACTTTTGCTTTAAAAAAATAATTGAAAAACAGTTTAAATAATTCTTAACAACGGCCAGCAGCTTCATGTCGTATTAGTTCAACTCTTTCCATTAAGAATGCACCCTACGTTGGAACTAATAAAATTTAAAAATGCTTCATTAATCTATAGATGGTTTTGTTACGAAGCAGCATAAAATATGCCTGTCTTTCGCCCTTAAAAATTGTTATCTTGTAGGCAACCAACTCACAAACACGCAGTACTTGAGAACCTGTGTAGCCACCAGGTTTTATGTTATGCAAACACACACGTGTAAAAACTTTTTGAAAGTTTTTTCTCATATATTTTTTTTTTTGTTTCTTACTTACGTTGCGTTTCCGCGCTTTTGCTACGTATTGACTTTTCATGCTACGTCGTAGATTGCAACACCTCAAGAAGCTGTATTTTGGACTAGTCATTATGAAGGGGTGTGTGTTTGGAAAACCCTAACTATATATATATACGTTGTGTGGTTCCTAAAAAGTTATCATTGCTTACTCGGCTATTTTGTGGTTAAGTAAACGGAAAATGGAAATAAAAAAATATGAAATATAAATGAAGGGTAGATAAGAACAAGAATTCAAATTTATGATTGATTAGATGGAAGAATAGGGGTAAAGGTGTGCCATTCCGTCTTTCCGCCGACTGCTAGAAGTTGGTTGAAGCATGTGTTGTTTTTGGTGTTGCTTATTTATATAATAAACTAGTATAATGTTGGTTTTTGCATAGTTGTTGAAAAGATTTAAAATTTTTTATCAACAGTTTGCCGATATTGAGGTCGTGTGATCTGACTTTAAGTTAATAAAAACGGAGGAAAAAAAAAATAACTAAAAAGAAACTGTGTACCTATAATCCATGGGAATTATTTCTAAGCTCATTAGCACCTTGGCGCGGCGGCGTTAGTGTGAAGCTGTAAACGTTAAACTCTTCCAAACTGAAGAAGTTTCAGCCTTCATGCAATAATTTAGTTGAAGCTTTTAAAGCAGCCAATTTGCATGTAAATAACGATTGCTATGCTCTGTTCCAAAGTGAGTGGCTTCATTTTTCATGCCTCCCTTCGCCTGTTAGCCAAGCAGTCGCGAAGTACTCTGCTCAGTCCAGTAGATTCGCGTTCACTTGCTACTTCGTCGAGCATGTTAATTGATTTCATTTAACTAAATGTCGCGCGCAACATTTACTCAAGTTGTTATTATTTATTGTTGTTGTTGTTGTTGTTGTTGTTGTTGTTGTTGTTGTTGTTGTTGTTGTTGTTGTTGTTGTTGTTGTTGTTGTTGTTGTTGTTGTTGTTGTTGTTGTTGTTGTTGTTGTTGTTGTTGTTGTTGTTGTTGTTGTTGGTGGTGTTGTTGTTGTTGTTTTTGTTTTAGATCTTGTTGTTTCGGCTACTGTTGTTGTAGGCTTTGCAGTTGTTTATCTGATCTGGCTACAGCGATCATTAAATTTACATTGTTTTTGTTGTTTGCCTCTTAGTTTTATTGTTGTTTTTTTTTTACTGCTCCAGCCAATCGGCTTGGCGTAAAGGCGGTTTCCAAGAGCTGCTAATTTTCTTATGTCTCTGTCATAACCAATGAAAAGTTTGCTCAAGCTGTCTTCATATGCATGATCAAAGCGGTTAGCTTCGTAGCTTTTGGAGAAGCTAAGCTTTTTCTAATGTTTCCCTCATTTTGTATGTTATACCTCTACTGAACATCAAATATCAAATCATAAATTCTAAGTTAAGAAGTAAAAATCATTGAAATTAGATTAAATGATTATTAATTTGTTATATAGTTTTTTTCTTATATTAGAACGGTCTGTTCACGTACTTTTCTAGTAAAATAATGAAAAACGTCAAAAGTAATGAAATTGAGAGAGAATTAACTTCAACACTGAAGATCGATTTTCTGGTAAAAAACTGAAAAATGTCAAATCCAATTTCATTTCTATGTCATTTAATTCCTTTGTTAGATATAAAAAAAAATGCTGAAGAATTCAAAACTATAAAAAAATGTCTGCTGAAATCGTAAAAAAAATTATTTTAAATTAACTTTGCGAAAGTGACGACGATCTCAACGCTCCAGTTCGACTCACCAGTGACGAATGAGTGAGTTCACTAGCTATCGGTAATCACCACTGGTTACCCACCAGATTACCTGATATGCAATACACTCATGAATTAAACACGGGGGTGTCATTGCCGGTAATGATTCCATTGCTGTCTGAATTACAATTCACTAGCTGTTTCATACTTCATACGTTACTGCTCACTATGTTTTCACTGGCTATCGCTCACCATTCCTTTTGTTATACAGTTTATGTGGAAGAAAAATAAATTAAATAAATTTATTTGCATTACCTGCTACATTACCTCGGGTACTAGAATTCAGTAGCTACTATTCATGCATGATATCATGACCGTTAAAAGACTAATTGTGATTGCCAGTACTGGAGGGAATGACCTTTGGGAGAACACAACTGGTGAAGAAGAGTTTAGTGCAATTTTATTAAAAAAGAGGCCTCGGAATTGCATTAAAAATTATTTGGATGAAGTGGTACCTTCCTACAGTGACAATGAATTCAAGATCCATTTCCGAGTAAGCCAGGGCCTTTTTGATACTCAAGATTACGACCAGATAAAAAATTCTCGGTCAAAAAACATATAGCAGTTTTCCTTTGGTTTGCTGGGCACGAGGCATGCTGCGTAAGGAACTTGGGTGATAGGATGGACCTATCCATCTCAACTATTAGCGTGGTTTTAACCAGATCAATTCTTTTCATAAGAGGTTTGGCTCGTGGGGTAATTCACTGGCCAAATGATAATGATATAAAGGTTAGTAGTGAGTTTTTTAAAACTAAAAAAGGATTTCCAGTTAAGGAAAAGGTAAGTTAAAATGGAGACTTTAATATTTTGCTACTAATAACACTTTAATACTTCAGGAGCTATTGACGGCAGCCATATAGTTATAGACTCGTCAGCTTCCAGGAAAGACGACAACATTGACCGATGTGGAGATGTAAGCCTGGTTCTTCAAGGCATATGCAATCAAGATAAAAAGTTCATTGACATATTCGTTGGGTTTCCTGGATCATCACATGTCAGCTGGGTTTTTAAAAAACTTTTTAATTTTCCCAAAGTTAAGAACTGCTTGCGGAGGTTATTCTTCTTGTGAAACTTCACAGAAATATCGCTCATTTGTTTGAAAAACTACATATAACTCGAAAAACGTAATATTTGCTGATGCTGAAAATTTATAATATTAAGCTTTGTATTGTATACAATTTTAAGATTATAATCTGTAATACTCATGTTTTTTAATATTGGAAACCTCAATTGAAAATTTGAAACGCGTTTTCTGCAAAATTACTTTTTTGAGTTATGCGGTCGTTATTCGAGCAATTGAGCGCTTAGAAATTTATTTTAATTTAATAGATTACATTATTTTGGGCGATTCGGCGTACCCATGCATGGAAAACTTAATAACTGCATACAAAGACAACGGGCACCTTTGAAGAGCATAGAAGGATTTCAATAAAAAGCTAAGCTCCTGTAGAGTGGTCCTGAAGAGTGGAGGCAGATCAGCCTTGATTCTGAACCTTGAATAATGATATTTTTATTTCGACTCCAATTGGGAAAGCTTTTCAAGAATCTTTTCAAGAAGGCCAATCTATTTTTGTTCCCTTGATTCCTTTTTTCCATTAATTTGAGCGCTTTGGAATGAAAATCTGCCCTTTCTTCCCGTATTTTCAGCAGCTCCTTCATGACACCAGCCGTAGATTTCACCTTTGGCTGAGGATGGTTATTTTTTTTACACTTCTCTGCAAGTTTCTTAAAGAAAAACAGATTTGTGTTTTAATACTTATGCTATCCCTTGAGCTTAAAATCAGTAAATGTTGAAATTGTCGGAATGAAAAAATACTGATTGCTTTTTGCATAATGCAGAAAATGTAATTGTTGTTCAGAACCTGTCATAACACTTTTACTTGAAGTCAAATCCTGGGTGCTTATGCCTGCTTGGGTTAGAAGGCTATTTCGAGTAAGACTTTCCTCCTGCCCAAAATGTATTCTGAAAACATTTTTCTCTTCTTTTGATGAATATTCCACATTTCGATAATTAAAACATATTTAAGAATAATTTCTTACATGATATAAGAACATCTATCTAACCTTTCGAATTGAAATGATAGGCGATTTCGTCCAGTTTGTGAATTAAGACCTTTTGTTTTTTTAAATTGTTGTCGAGTGAACGATATTTACCTTCAATTTGACTAATATAGACTCGTAATCAGCTGAAACCAATCGTTCACGAATAAAGTTCCACATTTTTTTTTAGTTTTCAGCTGCACTGTCTTTGCCACTTTTTCGGACAGTTCATCGTCCAAAGACAGCAACAATTTTTTGGGTGCTTCTAGCCAAACATTTTTAGGGGAATCTTGAGTGGCGTGAACTTCATTTGCTTCCTCATATGAAGTGCACTCTTCACCCAATTCATAATTGTGCATCGGCTCATAGACTGCGTCAATGTCATCTTCAATGGTTTGCAATTGCTGCGCTGAAGCCAGAAGCTGCTGACTAAATGAAGGCTCTAGGCAAAATGAAAGTATTTAACAATCTTTAATATTTAAATTGTTAAAACAATAATCCAATTCGTAACCTTTCATTGTTTCCGGAAGAACACTGAACCAATAATTCTTTTTTGATCATATCGAACAAAAATAAATACAAACAACTTGCAAGTTTCAAATTTCGAACTTTCATGAAATGGAAAATAATTAAATTGATTGTCAAAATCAGCATTTGACAGTTTTCATCTTCTTACCTCATGAAATTCTACTACTAAAAACTTTAAGAACCTTGAACTTGAACTTAAGAAAACTGAATTTACCCTCATTTAGACAATCCTCTCAAAAAACGAACGCTTTTCAGGCACTTTCAAGTAAAGTGATTGAGCAGACCTATTAATTTTCAACAAAAATTTTAGTTGATTTTGAATAAAAATAATACAAAATTAAACCTATAGTTCCAACTATGACGATTATTTCATTTTTTTTTTTTTCAATGTGAATAATAGAATTCGCAAACGGCGAACAGTTTCATTTCAAAATTGGTCAAGTCCTATGGACAGGACAATAAATGTTAATATTTACATCTCAATATATGAAAATACAGATATTAAGAATATTAATCTTGGAATGGGTGTGACCGTGGTATGCAGCTTAAGTGTGCGGCATAACGCGCCTGGAGCTCAAGTTCGAACCCCAGTCGCGGCAAACGTTTTTGCGATAAAAAAATTTTTCTGATCGGTCACCACCTCTCTGCAGGCAATGGCAAACCTCAGAGAGAATATAATGCCATGTATAGCTTCTATAGAACATGAACTTTAGCCGTTCGGAGTCGACATAAAACAGGAAGGTCCACTTCTCGGTCAATTGTGTACAAACATAATCAATAACACACAAAAACAATTGATTATAAGAAGCTCGGTCAAAGTCCTTTCAAAGGCTGAAATATCCAATTTGTTATACCTTAAACCTGAAAGGTTAGGGTATATTAACTTTGTGCAACGGTTTGTTACGCATACAACGAAGCGAGTCCGGTATAGTAAAGTATATATATTCTTGATCAGCGTCACCACGTTAGTAGAGCTATTCATGTCCGTCCGTCCGTCCGTCCGTCCGTCTGTGTGTTGTCCGTAAACACAGGATAATAAGAAGGGGTTGAGAAAATTGGCTGAAACTTGGTACACATGATCACATGGACTACTTTTTAATATTTATGGAATCCGCCTACGTACACGCCTACCTCCCATACAATGCAAAAATTGAAAACTGCATAACTCAGCTGATAATTAGCCTACAGCAATACAATTTGGTATGGATGTGTTTTGCATCAACACAAAGATGTTTTCGATAAACGGGTATCATCCGCTCACGGAAACGCCTACCTCCAATACAACCCACAAATCGAAAACACAATAAATAAACCTCTGTTTAACTTACAGAGATAAAATTCTTCACGTATGTTTTTTATGACAAAACAAAGATGATTTTGAAAAATGGATATCATCCGCCCACGGACACGCTTACCTCCTATACAACGCAAAAATTGAAAACTGGATAAATAAGATCATAACTAACCTACACCAATAAAATTTGGTGTGTATGTGTTTTGTATCAACAAAAAGATGTCTTCGAAGATGGGTGTCATCCACTCACGGACACACCCACCTCCCATACAACACAAAAATTGAAAACGCAATTAATGAACCTGTGTTTAACCTAAAGAGCTAAAAATTGGCACATATGTTTTTTATGACAAGACAAAGATGGTTTTGAAAAATGGACGTAATCCGCCTACGGACACGCCTACCTCCCATACAACCCAAAAAGTTTAAAACTCAATAAATGAGGTTATGTTTGTCATAGAGAAATTATATTTGGTATGTATGTATTTTATACCAAAACTAAGGTATGTTCAAAAATTGGGAGTAATCCATCCACGAACACGCCCACCTCCCATAGTGAAAGCACAGTAAAGGCATGAATTGTGAGCTACAGGAATAAAACTTGGTATTTGTACATTTTTCGTGACATTTACATGCATATTAAATATGCGCTTCATCTGGCCACGGACACGCCCATTTTCAATAATATTTTTTTGTTTTGGAAAAGTAGGTTTAGGGTATTTCATAGTCGGCCTGGACCGACTTAAGACTTTCTTTACTTGTTTTTGTTTGTTTTTTTTTTTTAATATATATTTTAGAGTGGGTCGACCTCCATACCAAAACTAAAAGTTTGAAAAAATCACCCCCTTTTTTAAAGTTGACCTCGAAAAGATTCCGAAAACAAAAAAAATTTTTTTTGATCACCGGAAAAACAGCGATAATGGTATGTTTTGCAGAACTTAAGCATTACATGTCAGATCGGGCTAACGGGGCTTACTTGCTAGTTGAATATGACCTCAAACGTCAAAATTTTCTAAAAAGACAATGTAGTGCTCGTTAAGCCCTTTTCAACGACATATAATTTTTAGATCCGAAAATTTTATGATATTTTTTAAGATCTGACATGTAATGCTTAAGTTATGCAAAAAACGACATTTTGGCTGTTTTTCCGCTGGTGTAAAAAAAAATTTTTTTTTTGTTTTTGAAATCCTCTACAGGTCAACTTTAAAATAGGGTATGATTTTTTCAAACTTTTTTTTCGACCCACTCTAATATACATTCATATTAACGGAAAAACTTCTTCGAACCTTTTTTGATAAAAATTGTATAATTTTTGTACAATTTTTCGAATTGAAGTACGTCATATTGAATGCAGCATCTGATTTTTTTCATGTTTTTACTTTTTAAATCCTTTAGCCTTATAATCATATAGTGAATTAAAAAAATCAGTCACCTTTCCGATAACCGTGTTCAATATTAACTAACTACGTCATTGTGTACCACGGAAAAGCGGTATCGATAACCACTTTTCATGCGACTTTTTTGGCAAACAATTATACAAATATTCACGAAAACAAAAGTATCAACGCATTTTCAACTTAGAGTTTCGTACAAAATTTGAAATTCTTCTTATTTTGAGAAATTAAATATTCTCAGCTTAAAACGATTTCTGAATGTGATCACAAAAATCTGTTATTTGTCTTGTTGTGCACAGCACTTTGGCTTGTGATTTATTGTTTATCAACAAACATCGATCGAGAAAATGACAGGCAACAAGTGTCGATCATATAAATCGAACAATGCTACAAACGATAAGAAAAATGCAAGTGGTCAATAAAAAAAAAAAATAACAGTAATTCGCTGCGCATTTACATATGTATAAACACTTACATATTTATATAAAAGTAAATGTGCTTTTGTTTGTATATATTTTTCTTTATATGATCTTGGCGCAAAAAATGCCAAATGCCGATTCTAATGCAACCAGCGTCAAGACTACCAACTATTTCCGTTGCAAAGTGCTACAGAAATCGTAAAATTTGAAATAAAAAAAACATGTTAAAAGGAATAAATCAACACAATCGCACGATCGGACAACAACAAATGCAATTCCAACGCTAGACAGCGATGCGCTCGATTTTTTTTTATAATCTTTGATTTGTTTTTTTTTTTTTTTTTGTGCTTGCATGTTTTACTTTATTTTTTGCAACCATTTGGTTTCATTTAATTAAGCAGATGATCCAATTTCACAACCGATCCCGCCAAGCGCCGCTCTAGGTCCCTGCGCCATGGACCAGTGGCAAGCGGCTTAGATCAAAAGTTCGATTTCATGCTAAGTCAGTGTTTGTCAGTTGTTGATTTATATGCTCGACTAGTGCTTCCGATGCCCAAAGCAGCACTACCAGATGTCGTCACATGCCGACTGTAGTGTATACGCTGCACATGCATTCAACAGTGTGTTAGCACTTTGCCGAATACATTTTACCAGTCGCTCTAGTTTGATTACAACATTTTGTTCCAATTCGAAACTTTTTATTTGATTTGTTTTTGTGTTTATTTTCAATATTGATAAATGTTTCAATATGTTTCGGCAAAATTGTCTTTCAAGTGTCCGCCGCATTGCGATTAACGCAATCAACATACGTAGAAAAAGTGATTGCGTTAGAGTAGCATATTGGAAAGGAAATTCAAAAATACTAAGTTTTAACTGCAGTTCAAGTAACTCGAATGAACTCAAGGATGCGATGTGATGCCCATACAATGCGATGTGATGATAGGTATTTTATAGATTTAAAGAAAAATTAGAACATTAGAATTCGCCAGGAGTAAAGCTTTATAGCGGCAAAGCTTATGAAAGTTTTCTGGTGACATATATTTAAATATATTCATCGTTATGTGTTTAACAAAAAGCGGTATTTAGCTTTATCCCTCTTTAGTACTGTTTGCAACCAGTAAAGGCAGCCCTGCTTGTAATAATGCACCACTGACTAAAAGTCAATATTTTTCATAATATTTTCACCATGAAATAATGTCTGCAACGCTTTGTGCTTTTCTTTCAACACATTATAATACTTTTGTTTTATTCATAAATTTTTATAAACATATTACTAGGTCGTAGCAATCGCTTAGCAAGTACCTAAGCTGGCCACATAAATAGGTACGTTGAAGATACAAATTAGTTGGGTCGCTCGCTTTAAAAAATTTTTTCTTAAATCTGTAAAAAAAGAGATATTATCTCTTTCGATTGTCTTAAACGAAAAAATTCAAATTTTTTAATTTATTCTAGTTTTCTTCCATTTTTATGTTCCAAAGTCACGTGTGAGGTCATTAATATATATAAAACAAACATTACTATATATAAACCTCTAAAACGGCAAACAGTCTAAAATAACAAAAAAAAAAAAACTAAAATTCACTTTTTGAGATAAAACCAAATTAAAGTTTTTCAGAAAGTTGGCAACTCTAGCATAAAAATTCCAAAAATATTTAATTTTTTGAAATCGTTTTTTTATAGTTTTCTAATGATAGTAATGTTACCATTTACAAAAATAAGGTAACATAAGATGGAGATATGATTTATTAGAAATGACTTAATTTTTAAGATTGTTGCTTTTATAAAAATTGGTATCTCCATAATATTTTACAAAATTATGGCGATAAAAAAACAAATAACTGATATTCTTATAAGTAGAAAAGGAACCTACTAAGAGTATGTGATCAATTTTTGGAAAAAATTTGCCATATATTTTTTTGGTGCAATGAATATGATAATTCAAAACGAAAATAATAATATTTAACAATTTCATAATTTCTCGTTTTCACATAAGTTGACAGATTAACACTTCTATAATTTTTTTCTTACTAAATCTAAAAAATAATTATTTAATTTATTTACTTTTGAACACCGAAAGCTTTAGAAATTTGCTTAAAAGAAATATTTAAGTGAATACTCAAATCCAAAGATGTTGTGTAAAAACAATTAAAGGCAATAATAATCCAATTGGATTATTTCGGTTTTTTCACACAATAAAAAAAAAAACAGCGAACGTTCGCTTTTAATCACTTATTCAAAATAAGCGTTTGAATTAAAAATTCAGGAACTTTGTTCACGACCAGCACTTAATTATTTGAATGTTTCTTGCAGATTGATTTCCTTACTTTTCTTTCTTATTTCTTATTGTTTTCATTTCTCGACGATAACGGAAAAACGAAAACATGTAGAACAGCAACAACGCACGCACAACAAAAAAAAATCACTGACGCTGCTAGTAATTTTTTCTAAACGGACATTCTATTTAAACCTTAATTTTTAATGAACGGTTTAAACGAACGTTCGTTGATTTTTGAAGTTGTGTGTAAAATTTCTTGAGAAAATACGCAACAGACAAATTTTCCGTGATGAAAAAAATGCTTTTATCTTTCGATCAGGCATGCACAACGAAATCAACAGAATTTTTTCTGTTTTAACGCTGGTATGACACTTGCTTTTTTCGCATTTTTAAGATCTTCAAAAAAGCAGAGGTAAAAGGGAAGAATATACTTTTTAAAAAAGGATAATTATACACTCAGGGAAAAAATGCTGTTTTATCAAACAAATCATGGGTTGATATAACAGATTTCACTGTTAAATACCATCCAACAAATGAAACTTTCAAATCAACAGTCGGTTGACTGTTGGTCTATGGAACACGAAACCCGTATAAATAACCCGTATACTTATTTATTGAAATTTGATCACTGGTTTGAAAGTTCATGTATGGCCGAGTGTGCTAACGTGTGCGTCAAGTGCTCGAGTGTCCACGGTTCAAATCCGGCAAGGCCAAAAAAAATTTTTTTTTTATTTAAAATATTTTTTTTGTAAATAAAAAATTAAATTTGCAAGTTTTTTTTTTGCAATATCGTAAGCATTTTATTTTGAAGGTTTTTTTTGACCGAACAATTAATGAAACAGAATTATTAAATTACAATTATTTCAATTATTAAATTACAATTTTTGATACTTACAAAGCTAGGGTTCGAACCCACGTCTCTCGTATGACAGTCTAGTGCACATCCACTGAGCTACTGGCAACGATAATATAAATATAGCAAAACACATACAAAAACTATTGCTTAGAAAAAATTGACAATAAAATATAAGCACAAAAATATTTCAACAGATGATTTTAACAGCACAAAAATACTTTGAAACGTTCATTCATCAAAGAAAATTGTTTACTTAAACGCAAATCATTCAATCGAACAGTGTTTTGAAATAACAGTGGCCGACTGTTAATATAACGGTTGATATTTTTCTGAGTGTAGATAATTAAAATCGATAATTATACAGTCCGTTGAATTTAGCATTTTAGTGTTATTTTGAATTTTGTCAAAAATTATGAATTCTTTACATAAAAATGGAAAAAATTTGTTAAAATATTAAAAGTCGAACTTTTTTGCAGTTCTTGTGTTAATTTTTGTTTATTTGGTTTTGTACATTCATTATAAATAAACAATAAAAAAAGTATATTGTGAAATGTCAGAATTTAATGTGCCTCTGTCAGATTTTAAGCTGCTAGCGGCTGAGAGAGTAAATATTTTTTAACAGTTTCAGCCATTGAAAATGACTGTTCTGCACTTTTTTGGACTTGCAGCGTACTGCTCACACCAACTAAAAATTGTGTAGCTTCGTTTGGTGTGTTGCACTTTTTGTATTTTTAATATATTAAAAATGCGAAAAAGCAAGTGTCATTCCACCTTAAACAAAAATTTCTTCGGATCCAAACAAAACGAATTTTTTGTTGAAATAAACATTATTTTCAACGGTTGATTGGGACAAAAACGAAAAATTTTTATATCTTTTTTTCCGAAACGAAATAAATATTTTTCGTTTTTGGAATTACCGTTTTTTTATTTATTTTGCTTCAACCAAACGAAAAAATATTTTGGTTATCGTTAAAATAACGTTCAAGTGCATGCATGCGTTCGATTGCAAACGAAATAAATCTGCTTTTAAATAAGTTTAAGAATCATTTAAGAAATTTATAATTAAATATATTTAATGGATTGCTGATGAAAACAAAATAATAGTAAATTTCTTTTCAAATACTCTGCGACAATTACGAGCTCATTGTTCCTTGCCCACTTAAAATTGTTTAATGTTTTATAGTTGTAACAGTAAAGAACAAAACTGGATTAACATGTGCAAGATTCCTTAGCAGCAAATTATTAGCAGCGCTGAGCTGCAATTTATGGAATTACAAATGTCTGTCAAACACCAACAAATGTTGTTTATGAAAGAAAATAAGCCTAAAATAAGAATTAAAACTGCAAATTTATTTTATTTAACAGGGTTCACTTACATATGCAAATATAAACGGATTTCATGTTTTGTGTTTTATTTTCTAACTATTTTCCTTCATAAATAAAATTCGTACTCTTAATTTTTACTATTTTACTATTTATTGATAAATAGCTGTTGCAGCAAAAACATTCGCCGCAAGATTTTTGCTGTCGTTTCATGTCGTTCGGTTTTTTCATTGACTGATACATACATACACAAGCATGTTAGAAGAAAACAATTTCAGCGAATAACAACAACAAAACTCACGGAAATATTATTTTCAATTAACTTTTAAACTAAATGTAATTTGAAAAAACTTCCTAAGAAAACAACCTTCGTTAGGAAGGGTAGAACAGTACAGAAAAATAAATTTTAAGATCGGTCAATCCGTTCGAGAGTTTAAGGTCTCTAAACAGCTTCAAACAACCTGTTCCATGGGAGCTTCGCTCGCTTCGCTCGCTCGCTCCAATTAAGGTACTATTACAGTGTGTACAGTGTGTAATGAAAAATAATTTTTTTGTTTTCTTTAGAATATGGTTCCTTAAGGTCTTTAGAATGCGTGTACGAAATTTTAGAAAAAAATATCAAATAAAAAAAAAGATATAACATACATTATATTCGTATGTCGCGCATTTTTCATATATTATCGTTCATAGAAGAAAATCTAATCGCGTTTTTCTAGAAACAAGTTTTTTCGAATTGGTTTCTAAGATATCTCGAGTTCTGCTTGATCGATTTCGATGAATCTTGATTCATTGTGATCTTCATA
The DNA here is from genome assembly GCA_958299015.1 of Tetanocera ferruginea. Taxonomy (NCBI): domain Eukaryota; kingdom Metazoa; phylum Arthropoda; class Insecta; order Diptera; family Sciomyzidae; genus Tetanocera; species Tetanocera ferruginea. The sequence goes on along the minus strand of OY282642.1, from coordinate 87,674,783 downwards.
GACCCTGTTAAGCACTCTACCTATAAAAAGCCTTAAAAAAGCCATAAACTTTTATATTTTGTTTTTTATGGCTACGAAATTCTGCCAAAAACAGGGGTTTTTTGTAAATTTGTTTTTCAACGCATGCCATTTTTTTGTGTGTTGTTTCTTTTTTATTTGCGTAGGTAGAGTGCTCAACTACAACCTTTTACTGAAGAATGCACTTTGATTTTTTACTTTCAGACGCCTTGAAAATGCTGGAGACGAGAAACCAACTGACAACCTTTTTTTAAAGACGCCAACTTCAACGACCTCTATAAAAGAAACAACAAATACAAAAACAAACAGAAACATTTTTGTTATATCTTCGACTTTAACTGTACATAATATAAATAAATTTGAATTGAATAATTTATTAATACTATGTAAAAAAAATTAATAAAAAAGGTGTTGTTTTTAATAGCTTCACACTGTAGTAGTACCTTAAAACTAATGAAACTTATTTTCTGAATCAAGGTTTTAAGTCAGTATTCTGTCAGTATTCTGGTCTTACCATTTTTTATAAAATATTTATTGATATTTTAACAATACAATAAAACATTAAATAAAATATAAAAGCTGACTTTAAAATATTTATTATAGAAAATCAAAAAAACGTTTAAGAAGAAACATTCATTTATAAATGTCCGTTTTTAAAATGAAATAAACGTTAAGGGAGCAAAATTTGAGTTAAACGTTTTCAAAAGTAGTACGTTTCTGCTAGTTTTGAAAATTTAGTTTTCTCAGTGCAATAGGTAATGGGGGTAAATAAAGGCATCTCTAATCAGTGGTGACCGTGGCATGCAGGTTAAGTGTGTGGCTTAGCATGCTCGGAGCCCGGGTTCGATCCCCAGCCGCAGCGAAAAGTTTTTTCAATAAAAAATTTTTCTGATCGGTCACCACCTCTCTGCAGACAATGGCAAACCTCAGAGAGTAAATAATGCCATGTAAAGCTTCTTGAGAACATGAACTTTAGCCGTTCGGAGTCGACATAAAACATGTAGGTCCAGTTCTCGGTCTATTGTGTGCAAACAATTAATAGCACACACAACACAATTGATCATAAGAAGCTCGGTCAAAGTCCTTTCAAGGGCTGAAATGGCCAATTTGTTTTTTGTTTTTTTTTCTAATCAGCGGCGGATCTGGAAAAATTTTTAGGTGAGGGTAAATTATCAAAAACACACATTTGCGATTTGTAAAAATTTTGTTTTTTTTACAAATAGACAAATTGTACTTTTTTTAATTGAAATTATTGAATTGTTTAAGAAGCATTTTTCCCAGACACATACACGCACATTTCCATGTTTATTTATTTTATCCTTTTTCTGGAACAATATCTTAGCGAAAAGTAAATAAAAACTGTAAATTTAACTTCTTTTAGAATTAAGTTTGATTTATTCAAACTTTTCACATTTATTCCCAACGCTTATTTATAAAAATATCAAGTTAAGGTAGGCTTGAAAAATTTCAGAATTCCAAAAAAAGGGGAATTAACTCAAACAAAAATAATTGTATGTACAAATTATTTGCGCAGTTGATACAATTTTAGCAGCTTTAACCTAACATTAATTCACTTCAAAACAACCCTGTTATTTATCATATGAGTGGCTTAGAATCAAAACTCACAAGCTCCACTTATTGAAAAAATTGAGTTAATGATGCAGTTTCGTTGATTTGAATGAATAATATGGCTAGCCGAAAGAAAATGTTGCAAATCTTTGAATCTCCGTCGTCCGCAACAGGGACTTTATTGAGTTTGGTTGCAAAACTCACAAAAGTGGGCAAAGTATTGGTTTCAAAACTCACTAACTCCTTAAAACTAGCAAAATCAAAAAAGTCAACACCGGCATTAAAAAATGTAGCCTGCAAAACTCACAAAATCCATAGTTAGCAAAAATAACGGTTGTTTAACTGCATTTGATGTCGTACGAGTGGAATTAGTTCATTCGTTGTTCTATGTCTGAGAGTAAGTCGTGAATTTTGTCTTGGTGTTTTAAGACAATAAATAATTAATTAAATAATGGAAAGAAATGCTAGGACAGTGCAAGATGGAGAAACCCCAAGGAAAAAGTTGAGGCAACCAGAAAATTGGCAAAGGACTAAAGAACAAATAATGCGGCAAGTTAATATTAATATTGACATTCATCGGTAATGCTGCCAATTCCACCTTAATGCGGTCATAAAACTAGTAAGTTTCTTTGCAAAGAACTAAAAATCAGTGACCTCAAACATTTCCACGCTCAAATGTATTTGAAAAAAGATAAAATTTATCAGGATAACTTTATCTTAAAACATTTGAAATCTTACACTGTCAAAAGAAGAAGGCCTACAACCAATACAGGCAAGGCTCGGAATATGCAAACAAAGTATTTCATCAGGAATACCAAGGAAAAACGTGTTCCAGTTTGTTGTAAAACTTTTATTGATGTTCTGGTATATATCTAGATTTAGAGTTAATCTAATAGCAAACAACTTTTTGAAAATGGAGAAATGCCCAAAGAAAAAAGGCGAGGAAATAGAAAAGAAACTGCATTCCTACCAAAAAAAGAAAGTGTGATGAATTTTGTTAGAAAGTTTAAAGTGATCGAGTCACACTACTGCAGGACATCATTATTTGCCATCTAAGCATCCATTCCATTCCATCCATATTCATTAAGAAAATGTGGAAGGAATATATGAAAGAGCAATCAAATGATATCTTTCAAAAAATATTTTAACCTAGGATTTGGAACACCAAGAACTGATGTCTGCTCAACATGCCTGGAACTCTCAGAACAAATCAAAAGGAGCGCTGATATACACACACTGAGAGCGACAACATTCTTAAATTTGTTGAAGGATAAAAAATGTGACTTGCTTATTCTTAGCTTTGATTGTCAGAAGAATTTACCGCTACCAAAACTACCAGATCAATCAACCTACTATAGCCGCCAAATTTGCTTTTTTCATTTTACGATTGTCAAGGGTTCTTCAGGCAGTTCACAAATAGAAATACTGTAACATCTTACTGTTGGACTGAAAATCAATATCGGAAAGGTACAATCAATTACCGTGAGGTACTCTGCTATTTTTAATAATTTATACATTTAAATATAGGTTCAAATGAGATTTCTTCCTTTGTTTTCGATACTCTGAGCAAGCTGGATATGTCGTGCTATTTAGCTGTAAAGTTAGTGACTGATGGTTGTACAGGTCAAAATAAGAACTCCATTATGGTGGCAATGGCAATGTATTGGTTTTATTCAGCCCCCAAAAATATTACTGGAGTAGAGTTAGTATTTCCTATCACGGGCCATAGCTTCATACCACCAGACAGAGTCTTCGGATTGACTGAAAAACAAATAAAAACACTTGAGATAATAGTTACACCTGAACAATATACTTATATCATGAAAGAACATGCACAAATAAAAAAAAAAAGGAAATTTTGAAATTTATGATTGAAAAAGCTCCTAAACTAATGTTTTAAAAGCCCCTGCAGATTGGCATTTTCAAATTAGAAATTCCAAAAGAATCTTTTTCACACGATCAAAAAATATAAATAATATCCAAGTTCGGGGAGAAAACACGTACTCTTATATGCTCAACGACCCAAAAAGCATTTTGCGAAAAGGTAAGCAATTGAGTCAATTAAAACCAGAAGTTATTAGAGACAGCTTGGTTGGTTTAAATCCTGGAAAAAAAACTGACGTTACGAATTTGCTGGAAAAACATTATGGTGCAGATTGGAAATCATTAGCAGAACTTAAATTTTACAAGGACATTCTAAAAGCCCCTGAGATCTTAGATTCGGATAAAGATGAAGAAATAATGTGTGAATTTCAAGCGGAGCAGATTCCATGAAGGGTTTGCTCATTCAAAATATTTTAAGGTTTAAGGTGATTCATTTTTCTTTTTGCTTTCTATTTGAAATAACCTTGTTATGAAATACATTTTTTACTTTTGTTTTAAAACACTTTTATTGCTACTGAAATATAAAATCAATTATTACAACACTAAGAAATTGTCTTGTATATATTTAATGAAACGTACAATATCGCATTTGAGTTGCAATACTCACAATATCCAAATTAGTTAATTACATAACTCAAAAAATCCATGATTTTGCTGCAAAAATCACAATATCCAAAAGTATTTCTCGTTATTCTACTATTTAATGTTCATAGAAACATTTTTCGTTTTTCTCGAGTGAAATGAAGAAAAAAAAATATGACAGATGTATACAATATTTCCATAAGGGCTATAGCTAATGTGACCAACTGCTTTCGGACTGCTTTCGAAATTTCGGAATGATATGCAATACGTCAATTTGACAACTTTTGTGGTTTTAATATGGCTTAAAAGATACATATATCGATGGATTAAAGACAGTTTGAAAAAAAAAGTTTAAGTACATAAGCGTTTGACAAGCCCATATTTGAAGAAGAAGTACTAGTACTAGGATTGGCATCGGTACAATATATTTTTCAGCGTTTTGATTTGCAGTTGTGTCTTCTCGATGGTCCCATTTTTTTTTAATGATAGCGAACACTCTTTCAACGGTCGTGGAAGTGCCTGGCAAAGACAAGACAAAGCTGTAAGTTTAAAATATTAAAAATGGTAATTCACTTCAAAGCTGTTAAGTATTGTTGGATCGCATGATTAGTTGGTGCTTAGAGCAGTGTGTGACGACTGCGAATCGATACAAAGGCAACATCCAGACAATGCTGACATTCGAATGATTCGAATGATAAAAAGTGGTTATTTTTGGCCTATCCCGTTTTTGACATTTTTTTTTTTTGTAATATTTTTGGTGCAATATTTTGATATAGTGTGACGCCTTCTATCTACGCGTCTCGATAATACCATCTCCCTTAGAAATAGGTAAAAAGCTGTTATTTTTGGCCTATCTCGCTCCGTTTTCGAGATATCCCGCTTTTTATGTTTTTTTCATATAAGCATTTTATTTATTTTTGGCCTATCTCCTTCTCGTAGTTCGAAACGCGTGTTTGAGCTGAAGCTCTACTGGAAACAGTTAGGCGCTGGTGATCGCTGCTACAGACTGCAGTTAAAATTTTTTGCCTTGCTGCGAATAAACATAAAAGCATGAATATTCGTTGCTTTTGGCGAATGTTGCGAATGTCTGGCTTCGTCGGACATTCATGTTTCGCAGGCATTCGTATCAGGGCTGCCACTCTCAAACATTTTATTTTACCAAATTTCATCCAAAAATTTACCAGAATGAAAAATAATGTACCAAACACAAGAAACTGTATTTTTAAGTTAAAGAAACAAAACAATTATACATTATTTTTAATTAAATTAATGAGTTTTCGTTTCTACCAAAATATGTTGCCTTTTTTCGTGTTCGATTCTAAAATAAGTGCAAACGGGTGAGGAAATTCTGTGTTCGTTTCTTAAAATATCGCACTCACACAGGGCAGAAAATGCGCCTTTTTTGCGAAGCTTTCTCAGGGGAGAATGTTGCCCTGCATATCAGCTGTTCTTAAAACGGCAATGTCAATGTATTAAAAATAATAACTTACTTATATATCTTAGCCATGATATAAAAATTAAGGTAGCATTGACAGCTGCTTATTTTCTCTTGAGAAGGGAGTTGGCTGCTGTCCAAAACGGCAGTCAAAGCAAAACAGTTACTGGCCACATTCAGCGTAGTCAACTGTTGTGCTGTCACAACACTATCATACCTAGGTGAGCTATGTTTTAGCCGAATGGGTTGACGAAATGATAGTCTATGTATTATTTATTTATAACCTTTTATACTATTACAATAATTTAAACTATTTATTTATAATTTTCTTTTTTAAGTGCATAGGTATTTCATGTGCATATTTTGATTTTTAAGTACTTTAAAAATATCTAATATTAAATTGCACTCTAAATAAGTCATATACAAATGATAAGTAAAGGGTTTTTCAATAGGGACGCTACAAAAGTAGACCAATAGGGACAGCAAACGACGCCATATTTTATCCCGCTCTCTTGACATTTCTCTTCAGTAAGGTTTGCCATTTCATCATGGAAAGATATACGAACCAACAATGAGTCGAAATTATTAAAATTTACTACCGAAGTTCGGAGTCAGTGGCCTCAACTTTAAGAGCGCTACGTCCAATTTATGGCTTCAGTTCAAGAAAGTCCAAATGTGTCTCTCACACGTCGATCTCAAGCGTTGGGCATCTCCGTGACGTCGTTGTGGCGAATTTTACGATAAGATCTTAGGCTACATCTTTACAAGATTAAATTGACGCAAGAACTTAACCCGCTTAACCACCAGAAGCGTCGTATGTTCGCGTATTGGGCTGAGCAGCAACTTGAAAATGATTCGGATTTTCATCGAAAAATCATCTTCAGCGATGAGGCTCATTTCTGGCTGAATGGCTTTATCAATAAGCAAAATATGCGTTATTAGTATAACTCAGCAATCCACACGTAATCCATGAGTAAACATTGCATCCCGAAAAAAATTACAGGTTAGTGCGGTTTATTGGACGGCGGCGTCATTGGGCTGTACTTCTTCCGTACATCTTCCGTGATCCTTCTGATCAAGAATGTCACGTTACTGTGAATATCCATCGTTATCGCGCCATGTTTACCGATTATTTTTGGCCCGAATTGAAAGATATGGACTTGGACGACATGTGGTTTCAACAAGGACGGTGCCACAAACCACACAACACACGTTACACTCGGTTTATTAAAAAGTAAGCTTGATGAGCGTGTTATCTCAAGAAATGGGCCAGTCGATTGGCCGCCTCGGTCGTGCGATTTGACGCGGTTAGACTATTTCCTGTGAGGCGTTAAATTGCAGCAGTATCGGCCAATTTATGCTTGAAGATCGTTGAAAATTGGGTGTAGCGTTTGGACTTCTGTAAGCGTGCCCGTGGTGGCCATGCAAAAGAAATCGAGTTCCATACATAATGGCATCATATGTACTTTCACAGGAATAAAGAATTTCATTGATATCCAAAACCGTTTTTGTTTTATTTAAAAAAACTTTTGTAGCGCTCTTATTGGACAACCCTTTATTATATGTTGAAAATGAGTTTCCACCACCTCAGATTGATGTACCTATATCTTATTCTATTAAATGAGAAATATTTGTATATATATTTGCAATTGCGTTCTCGAAAACGGCACTAACGATTTCGATGAAATTTACAATATAGATGAAGAGGGGCTGAAAAATCGATCCAGATAGGTCTCATCTCTGGGAAAAGCTGTTTTTCCGAGTTTTCACGCATTTAATAAATAAGTTAATTTTTCTGCCGAATATGTTATGTTAAGTTTGCTTATTTTGTTATAGCGGTGATAGCTCAGAGAGTAGAGCTTCTGTCCAGTAATTTCAATGTAGTGAGTTCGAATCCCGCCGTGATCAATAAGTTTTTTTTTTTTATTTTTTTAACTAACTTCGTTTTATATCATAAAATAAAAATGCATTTAAAGTTCATTGAAAAATATGATCTTATATGTTGTTTCTAACATAAAGTTTGCATTTTCGATACATTAAAAACCGTAAAACATTTTAATATACGGCAGGAATCTGAGCGGAGCTCGGTCGCCCAGGTACTGTAATTAATTAACACAGATTTAAACTTGAAGTTTTAATTTTTGAACAGTTGAGACAGTAGCGTACATTTTAGCGACTCCCACCTCATCAGTTTTACTGAGCTTTATCAAAATTAAATTTTGCTCAAGTGTTGGCAATGTTGAGTATGCTGAATGTGGCCTTTGTAATATGTTGTTTGCTTATGAGCGTGCGCTCTCTTCATCGAAATATTTTTTGACAATTTGAAGTAGCTAGTCGATAGAAACGTCAATCCATCCTTAGCGATCCATCAATTTCTTTCCTAAGCCAACGATCTTAGCAACTGACAAATTCAAATTTTTGACATTTTACTTTGCGTTCATTCGTGTTATTTCCACTTGATACATTCGTCTTTATTTGAGAGATAATTTTCAATCATAACGGTGGTTCTGAATTATGAGCATTATTGATATAATTTGTATACTATCATTTTTTTAAATGTAACTTATGGCTCATTCCATACAGACGAGTGTGACGTTTTGACTACTTTATCGTGCTGAAAATGGTATTAACCGGTTAAAATTTTAGCAATTTACTATAGGGTATTTTAGAAGATGCCCCAAGGTTTCAAAATGCTAAAACATAATGCAGTTATTTATACTAGTTCAATAGTTACATTCGCTTAAACACCTGGGACGGGTGTGACGAGCACAAGTTTAAAAACTAAAAATTCTGAGTTTAACATTGAAATTCAGTCCATCTGCCACAATAAGACCATTTTTGACTTGCATATATTCAAATTTAATATATTTTCTGTTGAATACCAGTGAAAAATATTTTGAAAAAATGGCGATAACCATTCTTTTTTAAACTTTTAAATGGGACGGGTGTGACATAAGATTGTCCCGGGTGTGACGAGTGCGAATGATGTGGGAATTATATATAAGAACTTAATGGGTATAATAACTTTCACATATTTTTGACACTTAAATCAAAAATATATGTTTTTAATTAAGGATTAATTAAAAAAAAAAATATTTTTTTTGCAAAAAATTTTTTTTGCATGAATTTTTTATCAAATTAATACCTTTACAAATAATTATAAGTTTTTAATATATTTAAATAAAAAAATATTTTTTTGCAAAAAATTTTTCGCATGAATTTTTGATCAAACTAATACCTATACAAATGATTTCGCTATACATGAATTTACAAAACTTGTTTTAATCAAAGAATTTATTCATATACTTGCAAAAATTTCATTATTAAAAAAAATTTTGAAAACCGTTCCGGGTGTGACCAACTTCTTGTAACGAAAATAAAGAATACAAATAATTTATTGAATGAAAAAAGTTAACAAATTTATGTAAAACATCAACATCCTTACTTTAGGAAAGTTTCATTCTTATCATAAGCCCATGTTGCTTCTTAGGAAAACTTTAGCCTTTTTTGGGACGGGTGTGACACAGAAAAAACACTCAGTTTAAATATTTTGTACTTTGAAAACGCAGTAACCAATCATTATTACAACCTATTCTAACAAAACATTAATATCTTTTTTAATATTACTAACCTTATTTTTTAAAAGTTGTATCAAAAGATGACTGATTTTAAGGTTTAAATTAAATCAAAATATTTAAAAATTTTTTTCAACTCGAAGTTTGTTAAGTTAAATTGTCAAAATAATATAAAAAAGCATTTAATTTAAAAATATTCTTGCAGCAGGACTAACTTAAGATTCCACTTCAATTCGAAAACCAAAAATTACTTCAAATACATGCATTTCAGAATTCACGTTTCCGTTCCTCATTTCTGTGGAATGAGCCTTATTTTAAATTTTTTACCAAACCAAAAAAAAATTTACCATTTTACCAAGTTAAAATCTTTTTACCAAATTTGGTAATATTTTACCAAAACGGCAGCCCTGATTCGTATTCGTCATAGCTCGTACTCTCCGGCATTCGTGCCACAGCGATTGGAACATGTGTTTGCGCATAAATTTTATGCAGAAGGCACATTTGTAGCTCGTATTTTGACGAGACATTCAAAACGCCATTTGAATGCACTCAAGTTGTTCTCTGCGTAGAACGCATACTGCGTAAGGGGTATATTAATTTTGTCACGACGTGTGTAACACCCAAAAGGAGACGTGGTAGGTATAGAAAAGTATATATATTCTTGATCAGCAACACCACCTGAGTTGATTTAGCCATGTCCGTCTGTCTGTCCGTCTGTCTGTCTGTCTGTCTGTCTGTCTGTGGACACGATTGCAGCCGCAATTTTGAAGCTATCATGCTGAAATTCAATATTTAAGCTTTTTTTAAAAAAACTAAGATCAAGTTCGAGAATGGGTTAAAATCGGATGAAAACCACGCCTGCCTCCCATATAACCCCAAAATTGAAAACTCTGTAAAGAGGCTAATATTACAATACTGAAATTCGGTATTTGTATGTTTTTTGTCAAAAATAAGGTGTGTAAAAAAAAAATGGGTAACATCCACCCACAAACACGCCCACCTCCAATACAACCCCAAAATTGAAAAATCTATAAAGAGGCCAATATTAAAGTTACAAGACGGAAACTCGGTATTTAAGTATTCTATGTCAAAATTGAGGTGTATAAGAAAAATGGACGTTATTCACTCACTAACACGCCCCCCTCCTATACAACCCTAAAATTGAAAACCCTATAAAGAGGCTAATATTAAAGATACAAAACGTAAACTCGATATTCGTGTATTCCATGAGAAAACTGAGGTGTGTTAGAAAAATAGGCGTGATACACAAACTAACACGCCCACCTCCCATACAACCCCAAAATCGAAAACGTTATAAAATGATTTATATTTAAGCTGTAGGAAAATAATTTGATATGTATGTATTTAAGACATATAAAAATAATAAAATCCTTCAAAATCTCATAAAAAAGCTCTCCAATTTAAGATTCTTTTACCTTTAAGAACCGGCCGTGGGGGTATTTTAACTTAGGCCAAGTCGAAGATATACCTTACTAGTTTTGTAGTATTCTTTAAAAAAACGCTTTCAGAATCTCTTATGTATACATAAAAGTACCCTTAAGCTGTGGGCACAATTATTTTCTCCAAATAAAATATTAAAAAGTAATTATCGTGCCTGACACTTATATTATTGTAAGGATTATATACTGTAAATCATATTTAATTAATATTTAAAATACTTTACACATAACATAAATATCTATGTTTTTGGTGTGCATGAAAGTTTTTCAGGATTTTCTGACATCACATCTTTTTGGCAATTTTGGATATTATCTCTATAAAACGATATGTCTTTTGATTCGATCCATTTTGGAGTTCTTCAAAAAAGTGAAAGTACTGATTCACAAGGGCATGCGTCAACGACGAAAACATAAGTAGTCGGAAGAGCAATATCTGAGCCATACGACGAATGGAGTAATACTTTGCATTCCAGCGTTTTAAGATATGATTTCACCGGATGCGCAATATGTTACCGAGAATTGTCATGTTGTAAAATTACCTTGGCGTGCTTTTAATGAAAACTCGGTTTAAAAGCATCAATTGAGTTTGGTAGATTTTCCCTGTGGTAGTATCATAGTTTTAGCCACGTTCAATTGGTCCTACCAAATACACAGCATGACCTTGTCACTGTGAATATTTTGCTTTGGCATCAATATTGGCGTATGCACGGGCGGCTAAATTTTTTTTGATTTTGTATTTTACAAAAACATCAACACAGCTACCCCTACGACCGGCAAAAAAATTTGTTTTTATAATAGTTCTAGTGGAATAATCGAAAAACTTTCTCGGGAAGAGTTTAATGATTTTTTGCGAGCTTTAATTTTTTGAAATCAGGATAGCATATTAGGGTGGATAGAACTGAGATATGATGCTTAAAATCAGAACGGGACAAAAGTTTGTCCTTTTGAGACAAAAACATCCAAATGCCAAAGATATGAAGAAAAATGTAAATGGGCGACCTCTACGGTCGGTTCAGATAATTCAAAATTTTAGTTAAACATTGGAATATAGCTATGAAACATACAATTCATAAAATATTTTATTGTCTTTTTGAAAACTTAAATTTTTCGTGGAAAAATTGCCCTTTTGGCAACACTGAGCTCGACTCGCTTTGTCGAATTTATTAAGAAAGGTGATCCAGATTTTGAGCATGTGCAACGCAAGAAGTGGTCAAATTCAAAAAATACCGTTAAGAATTTATCAGCTCCGCGAAACAGTAATCCTCTCGATCCAAAAAAGTTGAAGACATTCACAATAGGTTTCAGAATAGTTCGCTAGTATTCCATTTCAATCGCCGATTGGTTCAGTAAAGTGGTGTTAGTCGACAATGTTTTCGATTCTTTTGAAAAAAAGTTCTTTGAATTTTCATGTGCTTTAATATTGTGCAAATCAACGAAACCATTCAGTTCGAAACATTCGGCTGTACTAAATAATGAATGCCGAACATACGACAATTGAAACGGAATATGACATTTGTCGATATTGAGAAAATTAATTATCCAGTCGCGATTTATAATATCACCATTGACGGCGTTCGCATTAAATGATTTGGCCGAAATGTCCGTTCGTTCTGATCTCTCGCAATGACACTGCAAGTTTTCGGAATGATGCGACGAAAATCTGGCTCTAAAATTTATCAAAAGCAATTTATTCTATCTTTAAACTCGATTAAGTTGATTAATTCGCGTTTGGTTATCCAATAAATTTGAAGGGATGAAAATTAGCCACAAACGTCTGTTCCGAACAAATCTGTTTTGCCGAACGAATGGGTTTGGATCGAATTCGCCAAGAATTTTGAGTTGCTTTCCTGTCCAAGCCAATGAGTTTTAACCGGATTCAGTATATTTTTTATTGCTTTCGCGATTGTTTGAAAGCTCTATTGCTGCTTTTTTTCAGCGGCATACTTCCTTTTCTGAGCACTGCTCGGATATGATCGTTACATTGTTCTTAAATTTATTAAAACAAATGCACAAATGAAACACTTAAAACAACATTGTGACAAGTGTCGAAATGAAATCAATTGAAGTGAAAGATTCAGAGTTGCCGCTTTATTCTGTTTTGCGTTCCGTGTCATTCACATAAGCTGAACACTGGTAGAAACAGCGAAACTGGCAGAAATTTTTCTTGCCTTTCAGGATTATGAATGCTTTTGGTGAAAATCGTTTCTCGAAAATGCCTCGAAGATATTTCTGCCCCAGGCCCCAAAAAATGTTAACTCGACGCTGCCCGGTATGTAACCCTTGGTTGATATATATATAATCTTTGAAGTTTAAATTAAACTGAAATTTCAATTAACTGCAGTGTAGTTAAATATGTTAGCTTAAAATCATTCGACTCGATCAATTAATTCTTAATTTTATAACATTTTATAACATAAATAAAAATTACTATAAAATTAATACAATTTTTACTGCTCACTTTTCTATGCTTTCTTAAAGTTTTCATACGCTATGTTTGTAAACTTTTTCACATTGCATACGTTTCTACAGTGTGAAAACATAATAATTTTAAAAATTGATGTAAAATTTTACAAGCCACAAATTAATTTGACACTCCAACTTAGGCATCTAATAACCGCTTAAATGCAATTCGTATATTGTTAAAAAAATATTTTAAGAACTACTAGGATTGAAATTTATAGGCGCTATAAACCTGCACCAACAAATTTTCCTCTATACAAAGTCAACAACAGAGTCGTATAACAGGCATTATAAAAAAGTTATGTGAAATGAAAAGGAATGAAACCAAAGCAGAAACAAATGTGAAAAAATCATATAAATGTATCGGATGCTGATCAAAACAAAAAAAAAAAATATTTTATAAATGATGCGTGGAAGATCAAAGAGCGCTAGACATTAATAGTCGAAAATATTAACAAAACTCAAATTATAACAAAGCAACAAGTGAGCGCAATAAAACAGCAGCAGCTTCAATGGAGTAGCAGCAACAACAAGTGTGCTGCGCGTGCGTAACAAATTCATGTACATAACACAGACGTGAGCATCCACTATAGACTGCACAGCCTGCAGTTGCAGCGCTGTAACGCTGCGCCAGATCTTCCCGCAATATTTTATGTGTTTTTTGATAACAAAAATTTAAGCAGAATTTCCCTTTTGCTGTTTATTCTGTTCGTCATAAAAAGTACAAAAGGACGAACAAGTGCAGTTGAAGTGCTTGCATAGTATCTTGCTTAAATTTGGATAATTTCATGCATTCCCCATAATTAAAATAGTAGCAAATTTTTAGAATTAGTAGTTGTTGTAGCTCAAACTGCATTTAAATACGAAGTAGATTATTTTTTAAATCATATCAAATAATGCTCCTCCAACCGCACAGTGAACACATGTGGCAAAGAGTAGTCGAGAAATCCATTTGAACGTGGCTGTTGACTGAGCAGCCAACGTTGACAAACGCAGCGATATTTTTTTTTATTCCTAGCTTTAGTCAACAACGCGCAGCAGTTTCGTCTTTAGTCCAACATGGATTTGTTTATGTTTACTTTGCGTGTGTATCGTCTTCTGGTTGTGTGAGAATGTGCGGCATTGGTTATGGTTATGTTAGAATTCATATCAAGACGTTAAGAAACCAAAACGAACTCACGTTTGACTGACAGTCTGACAGGCAGATAGACTGACGCATAAGCAGCGACATAGCAAGCGATATAGACAGTTTGCCAGATAGCCGCATGTTTTATTGCGCTGCTGATCGTATTGCTGCTACTGCGCTGCTGCTGCGCTGTCTGTGACTGCTACTGTTGCTATTGCTATTGAGTGAGTGGTGGGTGCAACCCATCAATTTGTCATCGAGATCAGCCCAAACAGTTTTCGTTGGGGTCTCGTGTTGTTCGTGCCGAGCTTCGTGTGATAACGGATGAGTTTTAGCAACCATTTAAAGCGAAGCTTTAGAAAGACTCTACAAAAATAAAATATTTTATTGAAAACTTAAATGTTGAAAAAAACACCGGAAGTGAAAATTTGACTATAATTTGTGTGTTACTTAGATGCTTTAATTTTTTTTTTAATGGTTTATTTGCAAGGATATTAATTATATAAGTGAAGAATATGGAAGTGGATACGGCAAATAGCGTTGCCACATTGAAATGTGAAAAAATGAAACCCGTCGAAACTTTGGTGTTGGCAAATTACGCGGCCAAAGCGGAGCAAAAACGTGTTGGTGTTGATATCGGTAGTGGTCGAAAGGAGGACGAAAGGATTACAAGTGCGGTTATGAAAGTATTGGAAGGATATGACTGGAATTTAGTACAGGCGTCGGCAAAGTGAGTATGTTTAAGTCTTGATAATTAATTGAGAGTCCATAGATGTCTTGAATTAAAGTTGACAGCATTTAAACCATGCACGGTTAAAAATTTTGGACTAGTTTTTAATCCAAACTTTGGTTTAAAGAAATTTTTAATCCAAAAAGTACTATTTTTTATTCCATACTTAAGTTTAATTTGTTTTTAGTCCAAAAAAGTTTAAGTTTAAGACTATTTTTGGACTACAAATTTACATTAAGGTAGTATTTTCAGGAAAAATTATTTATGTTACCTAAGATTGAAAACTACTGCTGCTACGAAATTTACGCTAAATATAATAGTTAATGTTGTTAAAGCATCCGAAGTTTATTTTTTAATTAAATGAAACAAATTGTTTCTTAAAATCTGAACCAAAATATTATTATATTCATTATTACATTGAGCAGTGTTTCAGAATACATAATAAGGGTATTCATGCAAAGCGGCAAGCTTGTATTTTGGGTAATTAGTTATTTTTATCAGTCGATTGTGCATTTGGAGAGATATGTCAGCTGTTAACTTGTTAACAGTCAACTTTCAGCATACATATAAACAGCTGATTGCTGGTTTGTGATATATCTGGTTTGTGTAAACGGTTCTCCATACATTTCATTTATAAGGCTGATAAACTTATACGGTTTATATCATTTATAAGGGCATTGCCCATTTCCATGAATACCCTTAATGTATATATAGTGAAGTTTATGGCAATATAATAATATGTTCACACGAAGGCCTTTTGGCTGAAAAGCCAACGAAAAGCAGATCTTTCTAAAAATATCTAATCCTTTTTGGATTATAATATTTTATACTTTCTGTGGATTAAAAATTATTCCTTTTTGGATTAAAAAATTTTAAACTTTTTTCGGATTAAAAATAAGTCCTTTTTGGATTGGAAAATTTAAAACTTTTCATTGGATTAAAAAGTAATCTTTTTTTGGTCGTGTCCTATATGTAATCCAAAAAACATTAAAATTTAGCCCAAGATTTTTAACCGTGTGGAAGAGGTACCTACGTGTTGTGATATTACAAGTGGCTTTAAAGAATTTCTGAAAAGCATTTCTGTTATCACAATCTTGTGATATCAGCATACAAACCATCTGATTTCTGGAGAATTGAAGTGATGTTTTAGCGTTTTTTTGAAATTGATATATTTTTCAATTACACAAAACACTGCTAAAATTATAATTTTTCATATGATTTAAACAAAATCCTCTACTATTCTTCAAAACTGTTCTCAGCATAACCATCTGACTTGATTTAGTCATGTCTATCCTCTGTGAACATGATAATAGCCGTAATTTCCAAGCCTTTTGCAATATAATTCGATATTCAAGCTTCATTTTAAAAAACAAAGATCAAATTCGAAAATGGGTGTCATCCACCCACGAACGCGCCCACCTTCAATATAACCCCATAACTAAAAACGCTATAAGTAATATAGTTATATCTATAGGAAACTAATTTGATGCGTATGTATGTATTTTACATAAAAACTAAATCAAGTAAGAAGAATGGGCGCTATTCACCGATAAACACGATTACCTCCCAAGTTCAAACATTTCCACACTTCTTTATAGAGTTTTAAATTTGGGATTGTATGCGAGGTGGGCGTGCTTGACGGCGGATCAAAACCATTTTCTAACTCGTCTTAGTTTTGATATAAAATACATTATAGCGAATTTTTTTTTGTAGCTTAAATTTAAGCCCTTTTTAAAGAGTTTTCACAAATGTGGGTTGTATAGGAGGAGGCGTCTTTTTGGGGATAACGCCCACCACTTTCCCAATGATGTTTTCATATGAAAAAAAACGTGCCAAATTTGTTTTCTTGTAGCTTTAAGAAAAGCTGATTTATAGAGTTTTCAATTTTGGGGTTGTTTGGGACCCCAAACTTCTCTATGGCGCTGAGGCATGGGTGGTATCGCAAACAGATGCAGACGTTCTTAGGGTGTTCGAGAGGAAAGTAGTTCGCAAAATCTTTTGTTGTGTTCGAGTTGGCTATGACTATCGCATTCTCATGAACCACGAACTGTACGAGCTCTAAGAAGACATTGATGCGAAAGCCGAGAGTCGACAATGAAGAGGAAGACCATGCCTACAATGTATTGACCAGGCCGAGGAACCCCTAACTGCCGTTATTGAAATAGATTGGAGACGGCGCGAGCAAAGCAGAAACGTCTAGCGAGAGCTGATGAAGTCGACCGTAACCCAGCCACGGGTTGTCGTCATGGCCGCCTAAGTAAGTAAGTTGGCACATAATTGATATACCCTGTCCTTCCAGGTTTAAGGTATAACAATTAAAGAAAGTGTAAAGGCGGTCTAGCCCTACTATGGAATACCCTAAGCCTACAATTATATTAAAATATTTATTAAAATACTAAAACAAATAGAAATAACTTCTTATTTTTTCAAAATCCATGCATACTTCATAGAATTATTCAGTTTTAAACAATGTGGGTTATAGGGGAAGTAAGCGTGTTCTTGGTGTATGACGCCAATTTTTTGTGCACACCTTAGTTTTAATATAGAATGCTTCTACACCAAGTTTTATCTCTTTAGGTCAAATGTAAACCTTTTCATAGTATTTTTAATATTTACAGCTGAGAGTGTTTGCAGGCGGATGACGCCTATTTTTTATGCACGTCTTATTTTTGATATAAAATGTCTGAAATATATATCTATTACTATAGTGCACATCTTAGTTTGGATATAGAATATTCACATATCAAGTTTTATATATGTTGCTTATATATAAACTCATATAATGTGTTGATTCTCCTTTTTTGGGCACACTTAAGATTCCAAATAAAATGTTTCCATGCCAAGTTTATTCTCCGTAGGTAATATATAAACTTTTTATTCCCTAAACCTAAAAGGTCAGGGTATATTAACTTTGTGCAAACGTTTGTAACGCATAGAAATCAGCAAGTCCGGTATAGAAAAGTGTATATATTCTTGACCAGAGTCACCTCGTGAGTTAAGCTGTCAATGTTCGTCCATCCATCCGTCTGTGTGTTGTCCGTAAGCACAGGATAAGAAGAAGGAGTCGAGATAATTTGATGAAACTCAACTCACGTGGTCACGTGGTCATTTGGTACGTACGTATTTTATATCAACAAAAAGACGTCTTCGAAAAATCGATGTCATCTGCCAACGGCCACACCCACCTTCCATACAACCCAACTATTTGAAATCCAATAAATAATATTATGTTTAACCTAAAGAGATAAAATTTTGTATGCATTTTTTCCCTAAAAAAACCAAAGATGATTTTGAAAAATGGACGTCATTTGCCCACGGACACGCCCATTTTCAATACAACCTAAAAATAAACAAAAACAAAGAAAACATAATCAATAAGATTATGTGTAATCGAGATATAATTTGGTCCGTTTGTATTTTTTAACAAAACGAAGATGGTATTGAAAATTGGGTACCATGACACGCCCACCTTCCCTACAACCCAAACATTGAAATCGCAACATATAAGCCTGTGTTTAACCTACAGAGATTAAATTTGATACGTATGTTTTTTTATAACAAATCGAAGGCGTCTTTGAAAAATGGTTGTCATCCGCTCACGGACACGCCTACCTCCCATACTACGCAAAAATTTAAAACTGCATAAGTAAGCTTATGTTTGTCTTACAGCGATAAAATTTGGTACGTATGTATTTTATAACAAAACGAAGATGTTTTAGAAAAATATGTGACATTCAAACACGGACACTAGACCGTACCTCAAAAAAAAAACTGCGCCGTAAACCAGCGAATATGACGCATTTGTGCAAGAGAATTACGAAAAAAAATTTTTTTTTTGACCGAACGTAAGGCTCGCGCATTTACATATTTCTTCATATCTCTGGTGTTTACAGTCGGATTTTAAAGTTTGGCATATCAATGTTTTTGCCTCAAAGAGACCAATATGACCTCTTCAGAAGTCATTGATCTCAGGTGCACCGTTCTAGTTCTTACCCTCAAGATCTCAGTTCCTACCATCCTAAGGTACCATCTTTATATTAAAAAAATAAAGCTCTGGAAATATCATTAATCTTTTGCCCAGGAAGTATATCGAAATTTCTAGCAAAACTATTTTTAAAAAATTTTTAAAATTTTTTTGCCGAACGTAGGGCTCCCTTTTTGCATTTTCATCTTATCTTCGCTATTAAAAGTCTGATCATATTGAATTATATATCGATGTTTTTGTTTAAAGGAGACTAATTATTTTTTTGCCGTAATGCCAATGCTAAAAGAGGTATCAACAATATTTTTATTGTGATTTTCTAAATATACAAAATGTTATTATGTTCACAGCCACATCGAAAATAGCAATTTCAAACACTGGCTTGTGCAATTCGTTTTTCCCCGTGAAAAAACAGTTGAAAATTGCGTCCGTCTAATATTTATCTCAAACGAGAGTTTTAATCATTTTCAATAAAAATCGACCAAAAAACATTTAAAAAAAAATGTCTTTTATTGACTTAAATAATACAAAATTACCAACGTAGTATGATAAATTTTTTATTGTATCTGCGGCACAACAGTGATAAAAGTCGAAAGTTGGATGTTTTTAAACAAAAAGTTCCTCGAAATCAATTTAAGGCCTTCCAAGGACTTGTAGGAATATTTTTTTTATTTTGGAAAAAAAATTGGTCTCTTTTAAACAAAAACATCGATATGACATTCAATATGATCAGACTTTTAATACCGAAGATATGATGAAAATGCAAAAAGGAGCCCTACGTTCGGCAAAAAAATTTTCAAAAATTTTTTAAAAATAGTTCTGCTAGAAATTTCGATATACTTTCTGGGCAAAAGATTAATAATATTTCAGGAGCTTTATTTTTTTTATATTAGGATGGTACATTAGGATGGTAGGAACTGAGATCTTGAGGGTAAGTACTAGAACGGTGCACCTGAGGTCAAAGATTTCTAAAGAGGTCATATTGGACTCCTTAAGAAAAAAACATTGACATACCAAACTTTAAAATCCGACTGTAAACACCAGAGATATGAAGAAATATGTCAATGCGCGACCCCTACGGTCGGTCAAAAAAAAAATTTTTTTCGTAATTGCCTTGTACAAATGCGTCATATTCGCTGGTTTACGGCGCACATTTGTTTTTTTGCATAGAAAGTGGTACGGTCGAACGGACACGCCTATCTTCAATACTACCCAACAACTTGAAAAATCCATTAATAAGCCTATGCTTTACCTACAGAGATACAATTTTTACGTATGTATTTTATACCAAAACTAAAATTTGTTCAAAAATTGGCCGTCATCCGTCCACGAACACGCCCACCTCCCATACAATCCAAAATAGCGAAATCATTGTAACGACATTAACATGTGAGCAACAGGAATAAAACTTGGAGTGTGTACATTTTTCATCAAAATATTAATTCAATAAAAAATGAGCTCGTTCGCCCACGGAGACGCTCATTTTCAATACTTTTATTGTATTTTGAAAAAGCAGGTTTAGGGTATTTCAAAGTTGAACTAGACCGACTGTAGACTTTCCTTACTTGTTTATAATGTTTTCATAATTGTTGGCTATAAGGGCGGTGGGCGTGTTTGTGCGTGGATCACGCGACCAATATTTAATATTAAACACATACAAATCAAATTTTATTTCTGTAGCTTAAATACAACCCTTTTTAAAGTATTTTTAATTTTGAAGTAAAATAGGATGGCTTTCTTCAGGCGAATTCTTAAAAACTTCAACAGTGCAGTTGGTTTGAAATGACTTAAATCGTCCGGGATCGCAGAATTGACTTCCCTAGAGTAGACATGGATAAATCGACTCACGAGGTGATGCTGATCAAGAATATATTCACTTTTCTATACCGGACTATACCTTATTGTAGATGTCTTTTAAGGTTTAATGTATAACAAGTAAATAACGCAGGGACCGAAAATTCAGCGTCACTATGAACGCGATCTATGAAAGGAAAAAACGTATTTTAATTACCAAAAAATGTCCTTGATTCCATACCTACTAACAACGCATTTGCATAAAAAAAATACGTAAATACTAAAAATGGTGACCGTGGCATACAGGTTAAGTGTGTGGCCTAGCATGCTCGGAGCCCGGGTTCGATCCCCAGCCGTGGCGAAAAGTTTTTTTCAATAAAATATTTTTTTGATCGGTCACCACCTCTCTGCAGACAATGGCAAACCTCAGAGAGTAAACAATGCCATGTAAAGCTTCTTGAGAACATGAACTTTAGACGTTCGGAGTCGGCATAAAACAAGTAGGTCCAGTTCTCGGTCAATTGTGTGCAAACATTTAATAACACACACAACACAATTGATCATAAGAAGCTCGGTCAAAGTCCTTTCAAGGGCTGAAATGGCCAATTTGGTTTTTGTTTTTAAATACTAAAAATTAAATCTTGATTACTTTATTCGAATCCGATTCGTAGGGGTAAGAAATCTTTAATTGTAGCTCTTTTTTTACAAGTCTTTAATAAATGATTTTCCTGCAGCCTAAAAACAAGCATCTTTATAAAGTTTTAAATTTTGTGGTTGTATCGGAGGTGGATGTGTTAGTTAGTGGATGACACCCATTTTCTCAACATGCCTTATTTTTGATATGAAATTTACAAATACCTTATTTTATTTTTTGAAACTTCGACAGAAGCCTCTTTGTGTAATTTTTAATTTTGGGGTTATATGTGAGGTGGGCGTGTTAGGGGGTGGATGATGTCCATTTTATAGCTACAGGCGTACTGCGTTTGGGGTATATTAATTTTGTCACGACGTGTGTAATGTCCATAAGGAGGAGGCGTGGTAGGTATAGAAAAGTATATATATTCTTGATCAGTATCACCTTCTGAGTTGATTTAGCCAGGTCCGTCTGTCTGTCGACACTGAAATTCGGTATTTGTATTTCTATATCAAAACTGAGGTGTGTTGGAAAAATGGGCGTCATCCACCAACTAACACGCCCATTTGATTTAGTGTATAATCAAGAATTTATAAACTTTTTTATGCCTACCACGCTTCCTTTTGGGCGTTACGCACTTTGCTCATAAGGAAGCGTGTGGGGGTATACGAAAAAACATTTTTAGTCTTCAAAAACGTCCAATATAAGAATCGAACTTGAATTTCCGTAGCTATCGCATGAGAGTCCATCGCTTAACCAACAAGCCATGCCAAGGCATGTTTGAACGTGAACAAAATGTAGACAAAAATCATGCCTTATTTTTACACATTCTTCTGTTTAACAGATCATTCAGATTAAAGTAGCGAGGATCAGGTTAATAAAATGTGGTTGACTCTCCTGACCAAATCGGAGCATTTTTCCCTGAGTGTTAATGTTAAATTTATCATCACTAGCATGTTTGGATAATGATAAATTTAAGTTATGAAAATTAGTTAAAAAATTTTTTGATTATTATGACTGCTGAATATGCTTTATCAAGCATTGTCATTCTGATTATACTATGTGAAAAAAGTTATCAAAACTTTATCAACTAATAATAAATAAATAAGTTTTACTTTTTAAAGTGTGTTCCATATGTTGTTGCTTTTTCTCTCCCCTCCTACCGACCATTAATGAATTAACAAAGATATTCTTATCATTTGCAAATACTTGAGGTATAAATAATTTGATTAGAATTCACTTCAGAAATCAAATTTTTCACCAGATGATTCATGCAATTTATTCAACAATAAAACACACAGTTACGACAGACTAAATCTAGCCCCAAGTGTGCAAGTGTGTGTGCGTGTTTGTCTAAGCGTGTGTTTGCCGACATAGTAAAAATAATCACACCGTACTTTAAGTCAATAGAACGAAGGAACACTAGGGTAAAAAAAAAAGAAAAATAAAATAAAAACGTGTCAACAGTGGATAAAATGAAAAAAATTTAGAAATACTTGCAGATAGACTGAGAAAAAAGCCAGGCAACGAGCCACATACGTTGTGCCTGGACTAAATACGACATGTTACGTTTGTGTATGCGATGTAAAAGCAAAGTTGACACACATGTGTGTGTGTGTGCTTTAAGTGTATTTAAAGCAAGATATGAAAAGGAAGTTAGCGACTTCCTCCCAGTGCTGATAAAATTAAAAAGTAATTTTTTTTCTGGCGACTGTCAAGTCAACTATTTACAGAGTTCTGAACGGTTGTAATAACATTTATAAATCTATTAGGTGAAATACACCAACATAAAGAAGAACAGCGAGAAGTTCAGTGTCATGGACAGACAGACAAACAAAGCAACAAACATACAAATAAACTTTATAGCCATAAGCCAAACAAGGATAATAACTAGATAAATAAATTTTGCTCAAGGAGACAACTACGTGGAGAGTAACTCAATCAAACCAAGCTAAGTTTAGAAGCTATGTTTTTTTACAACAAAAATTGCAGTTTAAAGCAGAAATTAAAGTAGTATCATTCGACATCAAAGTAAAACTAGAATTCTCCCACGGTATGCAATGTTAATAGAATGACTTAGTTGGTTTCGAAAGCCTCGCTCTAAGAGCGTTATGGACAAAAATATGACCTAGGAGTACTTAGCAGCTAGAGAGGCGCCATGTTTAGAATTAACTTGTGAAATTTTTAGTATTGTATTAAAAAAAAAAAAAACAACAGAAAAAAGCTAGAAGAAATGTGCCATGAATGAAAAAGTATCAAGCAGCTCGTTAGTCATTTGACACCACGATGCTAAAAAAATATAGTTAAACACTTTTGCTGCTTGACTTGATTTGACTTTTTGTCAATATTTTAGCAGTTGTTTTTGATGTTGTTGTTGTTGTTGTTGCTGCTGTTGTTGCCGTCAAAATGTCAACGCAGATATATAAACAACCATCAATATAGGTTCATACAAATTCTTACTTGTTTGCTCTGTAACTATAGCTTGTGTATCGATGTGTTTGCTATTTTAATTAATTGTTTACATACAAATAAGCAGACAAATACACCGCAATATAAGGTAGTTAAAAAAAAAAAAATGAAAAGTATTGAACCGCTACAAAGTAAAAGACGCAAAAATATATGTTAATTATCTTCACTTGTACGAATGCATTGGATGATTCATTCGCAACAACTTTGGAGTTTGTTGAGCTGATAAAAGAGAAGAAAGGAAGTAGTAGTATGTTTGAAAAAAACAAAATAGACAAAAAAGATTTAAGCAACAAAGAGAGGTAAATTAACTAACCCAATTTTCAAAATACTCGAAATTTAAACACTTTTTTCGATATGTCTCTACAACAGAGAAGGGCACAAATTAAATTTCCTATCCCATGGATTATGAACATGAACAGCAGTGATGATATTTGATAATTTTGGAGGCGACTTTTTTTACTCTTTTGAAAGTACTTTTTCGGACGCGAGAGTACTTTTTGTTAATCTTTACATAAATAGGCGTAGGGTTAACAGTTAAGAACAATTTTCTCTCGTGTTTCTCAACCAATTTTGATAATTGTTTTTGTAAATCAATCAGAGTGCGGAGAAGAAGTGCACCAAATGTTTTGTACCTATATATAAAAAGGCAAACAAAAAATTGGTCGAATTTGGGCCCAGGCGATACTAGTTTGATTAAATAAGCTTTTGTTTTGTTGCTGAGGCACGGGATTTTGTACCCACGAACCCTAAACTTTGTGAGGTTCGACAAAATTAGTTGTGCCGCATCGGTGTTAAAGGTTAGTGAAGAGTGGATAAATTAAACCTCCATAAGCTGTAACCTCCATAACTACCCAAGTGTTGCCCCTAGAGGAGTAAAATGTTCGACCGACCCCCATTCAATTGTTTCCCAACATTTTTCAGAAATATACCCACCTCAATCTCTACCCCCTATGGGGGTTCCCAAACAAAATTTATCTTTTTAGGAAATTTGACCCCACCGCTCCCAGGGCACGCCTAGTAGGGTAAAATGTGTGCCTGACCACCATTGGTTTTTTCTTCTCCTAAGCACATTACTTTTTAATTTTTGAAAAAAAAAAATTTTAAATCGGCTTCCGTCACTCCCAGTGTGCCTTTCAAAAGGCTGAAATGATTAATTATTAACATTTATTAAAATTTCTTCTTGAAATTTGTTTTGAGCATTCCTGTCGTAAATAAAAAATAAAAAGTTTTGAAATTTGAATTGTAAGAAAATTTTAATTAAATTAATTTGTTTTTTTTTTGTCATAGGATGGATATGTATTTCTTTCGATTTTCAGCGACGACTCGTAGCAACGATATTTTTCCTCCTCAATTCGGCATAACAAACTGTTGTAGTCCTCTATTAATATTACGCCTTTGGTGGCGTCCTTGATAACGTGTAGATTACGCAATATTTGTTGCGCTTGTTGGTAATCTTCGCGCTAAGTCCATACTTCTGGATCGGTAGCAATGAAACCAGTTGAAAATCTGAAGCGAGCGAAAAATGTTCTCAAATATTTTTGCCATTCCTGGTTCACTTTCTCCAATGCCAATTGAATCTTTTAGAGGTGTAGACACTACTTTTAAGCCAACAATGTTTACTGGACGAGCACGTACTTGATTTCCGTTGCTGCCGATATCCTCGCTATCATCTTCCTCGTCTTCTTCGTTGACATCAATGACATTATCTGCCTCTATAACTTCTATCATCTCGCTCTGTTCATCGTCAGACGATTCGTCGTTCTGAAAAGTTTTTGATCGGATCCCAGCTAGCATTTCGAAGACTGTTTTGCTGACAATCGCCTAAACGAGTCTTTTACGAGTCCACTTAACGATCAACAAAAACAAAAGACATGTCCTGTGCGGAAGCATATTTTACTCCGCTCAACGATCAAAAACTGACTGCATTTTTTCAAGGCAACTTATTGTATATTGAACATAGCGTGTGCAGAAGCATATTTCGATCGGCAAGGCAATAGAAAAGTAACTATTTGTTTTGTGGAAACTAACTGGTAATTGAACGGGTAATTGAACAAATTCAAACATCATATTTTTCACGCCATGTCGCTCAGTTTCGACAGAGCAATATCGGAGTAAAGTCAACCTTGCTGTTTGTGAAATTATTAAACAAATTCAATTAGTTTTCGGTTCTATTAACTTCAAAATACACACAAGATCTCACAATATTTAACATCACTCATCCCAGCCAGCATTTTATGAAATTTTTGAACATATAAGAGTCGTTGTCGATTTTCCTGCATTGTGCGATCATTTTCTGATCAAAAAAGACTTTTTGTTCGCCAGAAATTGGTACCCTACACGCGACTCTTCTTGAAGAGTCATTTTCGAGTCGTTTTTGTACTTTCATGATCAAAAAAACGACTCGAAAACAACTCGAAAATCAGTCGTATTTTAATCATATTTTGGTATTTTTAGATCGAAAAATGACTCGAAAATGAATCGTATTTTAATCATTTTTTGATCATATTCAAGATTAAAAAACGAATTAATTAACGAACAAAAGACTCTTCAAGAAGAGTCGCGTGTAGGGTACCATTTTCTCCCGAAGAAACAGTCTTTTTTGATCAGAAAATGAGCGCACACGTGACTGTCACCATCGCGGAGGAGAGTCGAAAACGTCTCTTATATGTTCAAAAATTCGATAAAATGCTAGCTGGTATAACCCAAATAAATACTATTAAACTTCTCTTTGTGAATGTATTTTAAGAGAACAATTTTTTCTGTCTCAATATTGAGAACAAAATCTTAATCATGTTTAACGTTTCCTTTTTTTTGATGGTTACTGTATCCGAAAGTACTGTTTTTGAGCCAAAAGGAGTTGGGGACTTTCGAAAATCGAAAGAGGTAAAAAAGTGGATATCCACTACAAACATCATATCTGATGAACAGTATAAGCTACTTCGTGTGGTTAACGATCGTGTGCATTCGGCTGTTGCTTTGTTTTTATTTTGGCAGCAAATCAAGTCAGTTGCTTTTCAGCATTTGTTGAAATAACATCTCTTGCACAATTTTTATACCCTAAACCTGAAAGGTCAGGGTATATTAACTTTGTGCAAACGTTTGTAACGCATAGAACGAAGCGAGTCCGGTATAGAAAAGTATATATATTCTTGATCAGCGTCACCACGTGAGTCGAGCTATCCATGTCCGTCCGTCCGTCCGTCCGTCCGTCCGTCCGTCTGTGTGTTGTCCGTATACACAGGATAAGAAGAAAGCGTTGAGATAATTGAATGAAAGTTGGTACACGTGGTCACATGGACGCAAGGATCTGCACTATTGAATATTTTTGGAATCCGCCCACGGACACGCCTACCTCCCGTACAACGCGAAAATTGAAAACTGCATAACTCAGCTCATAATTAGCTTACAACCATAAAATTTGGTATGTATGTGTTTTATATCAACACAAAAATGTCTTTGAAAAATGGACGTCATGCGCTTACGGACACGCTCACCTCCCATACAACCCAAAAATTGAAAACGCAATAAATAAGCCTCTGTTTAACCTACAGAGCTAAAATTTGGCACGTATGTTTTTTTATGACAAAACAAAGACGGTTTTGAAAAATGGACATCATCCGCCCGCGGACACGCTTACCTCCCATACAACGCGAAAATTGAAAACTGCATAACTCAGCTCATAATAAGCCTACAACAATAAAATTTGATATAAATGTGTTTTATACAAACACAAAAATGTCTTCGAAAAATGGACGTCATCCGCTCACGGACACGCCCACCTCCCATACAACCCAAAAATTGAAAACGCAATAAATAAGCCTCTGTTTAACCTACAGGGCTAAAATTTGGCACGTATGTTTTTTATGACAAGACAAAGATGGTTTTGAAAAATGGACGTCATCCGCTTACGGACACGTCTTTTTCCCATACAACCCAAAAAGTTTTAAACTCAATAAAAAAGGTTATGTTTGTCATAGAGAAATTAAATTTGGAACCATTTCATTCATCATTTCAGGTTTGCGTTTATCGAAAGGACTTTGACCGCTTTTATTATGAAAAAAAATGGGCTTAAATCAAACTCAAACTGTTCATAACTGAAATTGCGCTTGAAAATTATTTTGACTAACACGTAAATTTGTGTTTAATATGTGTAATCTTGGGCTTGTTAGTAAAACAGATTAATTTTTTTGTTGTTTATGCACATTAAATATATGAGCAACTGGACGAAGAAATTCTCAATTGATTGTTGTTCTTGTTAGTATAAAATATACAAAAGTGCATAGAATAAATTAATCTTATATATAAAATCAAATGTTTGTCTGTCTGTCTGTCTGTTTCGTATAGGCTCACGCACCGTTTATCCGATTGCGCTGAAATTTGGACACCGAGTACCTTTCATAGTGAGAAAGAACATAGGGGTGTAAAAAAGTGGGCGGAAGTATGTGGGTGTGGCACTCTATAATAACTTCTAAACTCCTGGACCGATTTCAATGAAATTTGGTATGAAGGTTCAACTGCTTCCAAAATATAACATAAGTCATAAAAAATTCTAAAGACTTACGCAAGAGGGCGCTTTAAGTAGTACATTTTTAAGACTCAATAACTCCTAAACGCCTAGACCTATTTCAATGAAATTTGGTATGAAGGTTCAACTGCACCAAAGATAAAGAAAAGGTAAAAAATTGGGCGGAATTATTTGGCCTTGGCACCCTATAATAACTCCTAAGCACCTGGACCGATTTCAATTAAATTTAGAATGAAGGTTCGACTGCGCCGAAGATAACATACGCTATAAAAATTCGAAAGACTTCCGTAAGGGGGCGCTTTACGTAGTACGTTTTTAAGACTCAATAACTCCTAAACGCTTAAGCCGATTTCAATGAAATTTGGTATGAACGTTCAACTGCACCCAAGATAAAACATGAATATAAAAAATTTCAAAGACTTCCGAAAGAGGGCGCTTTAAGTAGTGCATTGTTAAGACTCAATAACTCCTAAATGATGTGATTGATTTTACTAAAATTTGGTACATGAAATAACTTGACTCTGCAACAGAATTGACAACAGTCATTGAGAATCAACTTTGTTCGGCGCATTCACGTCAAAACGGATGAACCGATTTTGATGAAACTTAGCAAGCATTTGTATATATTACTGAAATAGATCCTATGCTTTTAAAAATTCTTTCGACAAAAACCAAGGAATGAGCCGAAGGCAAACGAAGTCAAGAACCAAAGACGAACGAAAAAATAAAGTTTAACGAATATCAGCAGAAGCTATATAAAGATGAAAAAAAATTAACCCAACAGTATCGACCAAAACCGAAGTTGAACGAAAACAATCCAAAAATCGAATGGAATTTATTTGAGATAAAATTGCATATTATATGCATGCTTAGAAAAATTTTAAACGTATTTTACTCGAAATGACTTTTCAAACTGCACTCAGAAAATAGTTTCTCGGAATATGATACAAATGGCATCATATTTACTGAAAAATGGTATTGACCATGCTCCAGAGAATGCTTTTCTCTAAATGCGATCCTAAAATTCTCTAAAAATGATAAAAACCTTCTATGAAAAAGAGAAATATATAAAAATAATTCGATTTTAGAGAAAAAGACTCTTTAGTTTTGAGAAAACATTTCTTTTATTGAAGAAAAAACATTTCATAGTGAATTTTTTATCAAAATATATGAAAAAAATTTTCACTTTCAAAAAATTTTTCTGTTTAAATGAGAATTTTTTTGTGCGAGAAAAATATTTGTCATAATAAGAGACATTGAAATATTTCCATTTCCTAGAAGTGAAGAAATATTTCTTCGAAAATGTGAAAATTTATTCTAATTGAAGAAAAATTTTATTTGAAAAGAGAAAATTGCTTTTATCGAAAATAGAGAAATTTTTCACCGGAGGAACAAATGTGTTTTTTCTGAGTGCGGTTGTCCATTTTCCTCAGAAATCAGACGTCAGATCGAGACGTTCAAGATGTCAGTTTTTGTTTTAATCATGTCTAGCAGGTACAGTTTTACGGAAATTTGACCACACACTTTCAACGGGAGGAGGGGGCAAAACCGCAAAAAACGATAATTTAAAAAATTTTAAAATTGAATTGATAATTTTAAAAACGTAAAAATGAGAGCAGTTTTGAAAATCGTCCTCTTTCTGTGCTCGAGGCACAACCCCGAGTAACACCGGGTTACATCCGCTAGTCATAAATGAAATTTTTATTGAGTTTATATTAATTTTCAATCTATGAAAACACAATCTCGACCCATCACATATGGGCATCTCCCAAGAAAGGTTCACCAAAAGTGAAGAACAACATTTAAATAAAGCACTCTAACACAGGGGCGGATCTGGAAAAAATCTTGGGGGGGGTAAATTATCAAAGACACACATTTTCGTTTTGAGAAAATTTTGTCTTTTTACAAATAGACAAATTGTACTTTTTTTAATTGAAATTATTGAATTGCTTAACAAGCATTTTTCCCAGAAACATACACACACATTTCCGTATTTATTTATTTCTTCCTTTTTCTGGAAATAAAACTCTAAATTTAAATTATTTTAGAATTAAGGTTGACTTATTAAAATTTTTCACATTTATTCCATTATAAAAAAATTGCATAATTATATTTTCAAGTATGTGCAATGAAAAAACATAGTTCTTTTTACGACTATGATATGGTACACTGTGAAAAATAAATGAACAATACAAAATGAATACTGATTACACTGCGCGACGGAAGTTCTGGTGCCGGAGATTTTTCAGCTGATTATAGACAAATTGGGTTTCCTGATTTCAAATATGAACTCCGTTTTTATCCATCAGCTCGAGTTTTTGAGCTTTAGGCAAAAACATGAAAATTAGTTCTTTTTCTGATAATTTCGCTAAATCTATTATTTTGATCTACCGATTTGTATTACTATGACTGATTTCAACGAAGACTAGTAGACCTTTCCATTTTTGCACATTCAATAACAATATCTTTGGCAGATTCGAAGATATCGACGTTTAAAGTCAAAAAAAATTTCACAATATTACGTAGGCTGCTCTTTTGAAACCCTTGTATCTTTGATATTTTTCAACGAATTTACAAAAACTTTTTTTTACTTGGTAGAAAATCTTTGGAATTTTAATAAACATTTTGGTTTTTTTATTATCTTGCATATTTTCAAAGAACTTGAAAAAACAAACAGTTTTGTACGTTCAATTTAATTAAAATGCTCACAACTTTTATATAAAACTCTTTTCTACTTACCTACGTACTTTTGAAGTAAATTTTAATAAAATGGAATGTAAAAATCAGTCATAGTAATACAAATCGGTAGATCAATATAATAGATTATAAGAAAATTATCAGAATAAGAACTGATTTTTATGTTTTTTCCTATAACTCAAAAACTCGAGCTGATGGAGAAAAAAGGAGTCCATTTTTTAAATCAGCAGCTAAAATACATTCAGGATTGTTTATCGAGATCTCTGCAACTTTTATAAAGATTAATTTTGTTACTCTATGTTATTAGATCGTCATTAGATAGAGAAAAAAATTATACAACAAAATCATCGCAAAATTATCAATAACTTCGTAAATACTTATTTTAATATCTCTTAGTATATGCAATAATTCGAGTCCATTCAATCGTTCTTGTTGCATAGTTGAACGTAACCATGTTTTTAATCGTCGCAGTGTAGAAAATCTTCGCTCAGCTGTTGCTACACTGATAGGAAAAGTGGCAAAGATAGCAAACGTTTTAGAAATTAGTGGAAAAATGTCATTATTACCAAGAGTACATATATAGCTGAAATATTTCTATAAAATAATTTAACTGATGATGAAATAATTGAAGTAAAAACAAACTTTTAGATTTTAATTGTTTGAACTTTTTGTTTTGAATTTATAAAGTGAAAACTGAAAGTAACAATGCACGTATTGTTTTTTTTGCTAAAATTTGTTGGCACATAGGTTGCAAAAAAGTTTGGCAGGTTTTCAGTAAAAATTAAGAAGAATAAAATATTTTAAGTGGCAACTCTGGTCTGCATTGCCAAAATCTTAATTGCGCTTATTGCAAATCAAAATCAATGTTGCTTGCTCAATGATTTCATATAAAGGACATTTTAAACTAATCGTTAATATTTTGCAAAAATATAATTTTTAAGCAAACACTTACTACGCTGACTTCAAGTTTTTTTTTTTTAATTTTTATTTGTAAGAAAATATCGCATCTTTAAAGTTGATTGTTTAAAAAATGGCTGTAAATTTGAGTACATAACATGCTATAACTTTATTTTCAGGCTCATTTTTAAAAAAAGATGAAGTTACTGCCTTGATGTAAGTGTTTGCTTTACATATAATTATATTTTTTTTTGCAGATGACTACAGGTTCAGTTATTTTACAAGCAAAATGGTCCTACTCTTTTCGCATCGCTTCATAAAAACGGCACCTACACGCAAATGACGTTACAAAAAAAACAAACAATATTTGTTTTTATATACTGTAATCATTTTTGAAATCAATAAAAAAACTAGAGTTTAACAATGTCTCTGACCTTCTTTTTGTAGTATTTTTTCAAAAAACGCCTTCAGAATGGCTTATATATACATAAAAGTACCCTTAAGCTGTGGGCACAATTATTTTCTTCAAATAAAGTATTAAAAAGTAAAGTGTTTAAAAGTTCTTGGGGGGGGTAATTACCCCCTTTACCCCCCCCTTGTATCCGCGCCTGCTCTAACAGCTTTAAACCTTATTTTTTTTTTTTTATTTTTATTAGTATTACTGCTATGTTACTTGAATTTAACTTATTATGATGTATTTTTATTAAAATTTATAATGAACATCTTTACAGTATTTTACTACTGTTGAAAAAATTTGTCGCGTCCATGATGTCGCGTTCGTATTCGTGCTATATCTATTTAAAAAAAAGGGAAGAGATAATTTTAATATTTCATAAGTCTGCGAAGAATAGTTATCCTTTGACCTCCATTAACATGTATATTATATATAAAAAAATGTTTTGAAAATTAGCTAAATTTTGCATATTTCTATATGAGCATAAAAAAAATTTCTTTATTATTACTTTGTACTTTGTACTAATTTGTACTAAATCTCGCCAATATTTTTATTAAATGTAGCACTCTTTCATCGCGTTCGTGGTGACCGTGGCATGCAGGTCAAGTGTTTGGCTTAGCATGCTCGGAGCCCGGGTTCGATCCCCAGCCACGGCGAAAAAGTTTTTTCAATAAAGAATTTTTTCTGATCGGTCATCACGTCTCTGCAGACAATGGCAAACCTCAGAGAGTAAATAATGCCATGTAAAGCTTCTTGAGAACATGAACTTTAGCCGTTCGGAGTCGGCATAAAACAAGTAGGTCCAGTTCTCGTTCAATTGTGTGCAAACATTTTATTACACACACAACACAATTGATCATAAGAAGCTCGGTCAAAGTCCTTGCAAGGGCTGAAATGGCTAATTTGTTTTTTTTTTTTTTTTCTTTCATCGCGTTAGAACACTTAAAATACATATAGGCTCATTTTGTTTCTTTCTTGTTTTTCGAGTAATTAAAATCGTGCGAATGTCGCGTCCGTGCCACTGGGAGATGTCCATATGCTTTTTATCAGAAATATTTTTTGATTCATTAATAAGTCTCTAAAAGCCATCTAATATAAGGCTCAGAGCCAACCTTTTCATTTGCAACTCAATAGGTTTTTAACTTTTTAAACTGTTTATCTGTATTAGCTTTCTAACTGTATCTATAAAAAACTGTCTATGTTTGGCTTTTTTTATTTTTCTGCTCTTCCCTCTTCATCTCTTGCAACAAAATTACGACAGTATTGATTTTCCAAAATACCCAAAACTAGAGTTTTTGGTTGTTATGGTCATTAATGTATCCATGGTTATAAATACTTATGACAATTATGTAAAAATATTTTATTTGGATGATTAATCAATAACAAACTAGGCACATTATTTTGTGCCTATTTTTCCAAATAATACTCCTCTTATTTGTAACTCAAGTGACACATTAATTTAACAAAGAGTTTGTAATCGTCGTTTTAATCCAACGCTTATCTTCTTGATACAAATCGCGTTTGCAAATTAATATCCGGAATGCCAATAAAAGCGTTTATTCAAAAGATTACAACCTTTTTACACCATCTTAACATAATTCACTCAAATGTCTCTTTTACAGCTGGTTTTGTCATAAATGGATAAAATAATTAATGGAGAAGAGTTTTCATAAAGACACACTGGTTCTTAGTATAAACTTAATCACATTGAATTAAATTGTGTTGATTCTAAAGAAGAAAGGACTTACTTACATAGCACGAAGATTAAATTTATTTCACTCTAGTTGGAGAAAAAAAAAAAAAATGGGAATTATCATCGAAAATTCTCTCAAAGTAGAATGAAATAAAGTGGAATGCAAAAACTTATGCAAATTTTTGGATAGAATCACAGAAAAAAAAAAAATTGTATGTAAAGTACTTTTACAGGCACCTCTTAGATATCAACTCTCATGGGTGACGGAAATGACGCAAAAATTTAAACTAAAATTTACATAAAGAAAAATAAAAAAAAGTTTCTGTCTACAGAGCGCAGTACAAAAACGACTTTGTTCAATGTATAAACGGCAAGAACATTCTTGGCTTTTTAGTGCACTTAAAGGACACTTAACGTTATAGTACATATAAATTCAGCAGAACTTTTTTTCCCAAAGGCAACAATATCTCTGAATCCTGCATATTTTCGAATGTAACCTTTTCATTTGTTTTTTAGTAGACCTTTTTCAGAAAACAACTGTGTAAATATTTTATTCTCTGGTTAATATTTTCTTAAAATCATAAATATTTCTATTGGAATCTCATTAGCAATAATTCATATTTTAATGCGACAGCAAATTTGCAGTTTTATCAGACACTTTAATGTGGAGTACCTACATTTGTTGACATTTATGTTTATATCATACAAACTGCTGTTTAAATTTAGATATAAGGACTTCCAAAAATTTTAACTTTTATTTGTACAGAGTTTTTCATATCATGTAAATATATATGAATTATATATATGACGTACTTGTCGCCTGGCTACATACTCATACTATACAAGCAACATTATGAAAAGTCCTTGCTTAAGTATTTTTCTGTATTTTGTTTTTGTTTATAAATTCATTTAGTACTTGTAAATTCTATTAAATATTTATTGCTAAGTATGCAAGACTTATGACATATTTTTCAAACACAATTGAATAACTTTAACGTCAGCAGCGGTGATGTGCGGGCTTGTTATACCTCAGAACAAACACATACCAAGCATCAAGCATTACCGCAAAAGCCAAGCCTTGTTTCAATGACTTTTGAAACATTCAGATTGTCAGTTCCATGTCGTTGATGGAAAATTTAACATTTCCTTTGAACTTTTGCCTATGTGGCTTGCCTTAGCCTTTGCAGCCATTGTACAGTGGGTTAGATACCAAAATTGTAAATATAACAAAATATAAATATAATATAAAATATATAGTTTTAATACTTCTTTCTAAGCTTATTTGTTTTGAAGACATATTTTTTTAGTTAATTTCATTGCTTTCTGGTAACTGTTTCTGTGAAATGTTTAAAAGTAAGGAAATTTGCCACTTTGGTCTTTAAACGAAGGCCTTAAAATTCGCAAAATAATAGGTTAAAGTCAGACAGCTGGTAAGAGTGGTTCAGTGCAGTTATCTGGTCATCCAATCCAGAAAGTGAAGTTCTCTGGAGCATCGTTGTTCATTCTCTCCAAATGATCTAGCCAACGAAGCCGTTCAAATTTTAATATGCTTGACTATATCGATGTCGGCATATAGCTCGTGAGTCCATCGTATTTGGTACTCGTCCATCTTGCGCAGAATTTTTTTTTCGAACGCTCCCAAAGTCCCTTCATCAGGGATGCTCAACGTCCAGGTTTGTGATGCGTATAGTAGGACGGGCCTACTGAGCCCAAAGTAACACCTGTTGGCAAGAGTTATCCTTTGTTTAATCTCAATACTGATATCGTTGAAAGAGTTAATGCTGGATCCCAGGTAAACAAAGTCCTTCACTACGTCAAAGGAGGTATCCAAGACGATGGGACTGTTTGTTTGTTGACACAATATACCTCGTTTTATCTGCGTTCAAGACATCATGCAAGACCCATTCGACTTGACTCTTTTCCTAGCCTGGAGAATACTGCAGTGACTTCGCACGTATTTCGGCAAATGATGTCAATATCATCAGCATACGCCAGCAGCATAACGCTCTTATAGAAAATTGTGCCGCTGCGTCTCAGGTCAGCAGCTCGGATGATCTTCTCCATGACTATATTAAAGAAGTCGCACGATAGGGAATCACATTGTCTGAAACTTTGCTTGGTATCGAAGGGAAAGGAGAGTTCCTTCCCGATTTTCACTGCGCTGCTGGTATTGTGCAGTATCATCCTGCAAAGGCGTATTAGTCTTGCAGGAGTACCAAATTTAGATATGATGCAATATAGGTAACTCCTTATTGGACTGTCGAAGGCGGCTTTTAAATCGACAAAAATATGGTGTGTGTCGATTTGTTTTTCGAGGGTCTTTTCCAAGATTTTTCCAAGCGTGAAGATCTTGTCGATGGTGGACTTTCCAGGTCTGAAGCCACACTGATAAGGTCCAATCAGTTGGTTAACGATGGGCTTTAGTCTTTCACACAATACGCTCGACAGGACCTATGTACCTTATATGCGATATTAAGAAGGCTAATCCCACGGTAGTTGGCGCAAATGGTAGGATCGCCTTTCTTATTGATTGGGCAGAGCACACTGAGGCTCCAATCATCTGGAATGCATTCTTCCGACCATATTCTGCATAGAAGTCTGTGAATGGATTGAAACAGAGCTTCGCCACCAGTCTGAAATAGTTCAGCCGGTAGGCAATCGGCTCCTGCGGCTTTGTTTTTTCTTAAGCCGAGCTATAGCTGTTAAAACAACGTTATAGTCGGGCAGCGAAACTTCAACGCTGTCATCCAAAATTGGGGTTTTCGGGAAAGTATCTCTATTAGCAGAATTCTTGTCAGCGTTGCCATTTAGAAGATTAGAGAAGTGTTCCCTCCATAAGATCAGTGTAGTCTGAATATTTGTCACTAGATTCCCGTTTTCATCCTTGCAGGAATAGGCTCTAGTCTTAGCACCATCGGTCAGGTGTCTTATCTTTGTGAAAAATTTTCGAGTCTCTATCATGTTGCCATGCATCTCAATTTTCTCGCATTCTGTCATTTTTGTCTCTTGTTTTTTTTTTTTGCCTGAGAATGCGTTTTTCTTCCCTCCTCTTCTCTCGGTATGGCTCCACAACAGCACGCGTTACAATCTACTGCAGGGTGGCTTTGCAGGTGGTAGCTTTCTCTGCAGTAACGTCACGACACTCCTAGTTTTGGCGAGGGCGGTGATCACCTCTTCGGCAGCCGTACGCATAGAGTGGGATATGTGCGTCCACTACGCGCATTTATCGTTGATCTGAGGAGTGAAAGTCGAGAACGGAAGGTTTCGGCTGTTCGTTTTGACTGTAGCTTGTCGACGTCTAGCTTTCTCTGTGTAGTAGCTGCGCATGGGCGTGTGCGGATTTTGTCTGCGACAAAAAAATGATCTGAGTCTATGCTGGCAGCATGGATCGTTTGTACGTGTAGTACACTGGAAGAGTGCCTTGCGTCAATCAAAAGGTGATCAATTTTGTTGCGTGTTTTTTGATCAAGAGACAACCAGGTGGCCTTATGTATATTGAGATGAATCTAGTGCTATTGATGTTCATGTTTCGTGCTGCGCCGAAGTCAATTAACCTCCTTCCGTCATCGAATGTGTTGTCGTGGAGGCTAAACTTTCCGACTATTCGACTAAATATCTTGTCCTTGCCCACCTTGGCGTTGAAGTCACCAAGCACGATTTTTATGTCATGACAGGGTCGCCGCTCTTATGCGTCTTTAAGGCGCTCGTAAAAACTTTCTTTGGTCTCGTCATCTTTTTCTTCTGTCGGAGCGTGCCCACAAAATATTAGGCTTACTTTTAAAAATTTAGCCTTTTTAGCGGATTATAGCAAGTCGTTCGTTTGCAGGAGTGAATCGCAGGACATGATGCCGTATTCTCTTGCCAACTACAAATCCGCATTCAAACTCGTGCTTAGTATATATCACAGGATGCTTGCCGTAAGCAACCCATCGCATTTCTTGGATTTGCAGTGATATCAACGTTTTATCTTTCTAACATATCAATCAGTTGGTTAGAGGCATCATTCTAATTTAGGGTGTGGATATTCCAGGTACATATCCGTAAATTCTTATTATACTTTTCATTGAAATATTTTATTACGTGGTGGGTTTCAAACCCGTCGCACAACCATTGCTTGAAGACCAAAGGGGGCTTGCCGCACAATTTAGTCGTCCAGACTAGCGCTTGCTAATTTTTCCGTCTCCAGGAGACACCACGCGGAGATTTGAGTTGACTGGAGACGATTTTGACATGGATAATGCTGGCCTCGCCAAGGTGAGACAGTCAGACACATTGTCATGTGAAGATCGCCCCCCTTGTCTCCCTTGATATCATATATGGTAAAATAATAACCAAAGTGACTATCTTAAAGTTCGAGGTTTTATCAAACGTTTTATCAGTGCTTTCAGGTGCTGTATGTGGACAGTGGAAGTTAAAATCACGTAATTGTAAATTTTCGTCAAAAGAGTTTTTCGAATTGTTCTTCAAATTCCCTTCCCGAACACAATAATGAATGAATAGACAGAGCAAACTTTTGAAAATGTTTGCTATAAAAAGCGCGAAATCAATACAGATGATCAAATCATGGTCAAATGCTATTTCGATATGAAACTATACAGATATTGTACATCAAAACCCGAATTGATGGCATGGAAAAGAATCAGAAGTGATGTTGAAATTAATGTTAATTTTTAAAACTCGTTCCAAAAATTTTCGTAAATTAGAAAAAATTAAAATTGGCTTTAAATTATGAAGATTATAATTAGCTGCCTTCTTTTTCAAATGAATAGGCGAAATTTTAAATAAGACTGAAATCCAAAAAAATAACTTGTTTTTAGGATTTATGAATTTTGGTCACTAAACTTATGAACTGTTTCACATTTCATTAGTATAGTTACATTGGATACATGCATTATTATCGCTCATATCATGAAAATTTTTGGAACTCCTTGTATTTGTACATGCATTTTATGAACTTCATTCAAAAAGGTTATGAATAATTCATGTGCACTTTGTATTTTTTCATAGCATTTCTGCAATTTTTTTAAGTTCATGTATCTTGTTTACGCACTTTTTGAACTTTAAGCACTAGTCTAATAAAGTTTTCATGTCCTCGTTTTTATTCTTTTGTGTATTTTGTATATTGAGATCATGAATAGTTCATGTGCTTCATGAAATCGGTAACTGGACCAAAATACATGAATGTAATTTATGGTGATCATGTAGAATTTCATAATTATTGTGTGCTTTTTTTGGTTCAGTGTAGATGCTCAGTCCTATTCACTGTCCACATCCTATTTATCTTAATTAATTGTTTAGTTTAGTTGCTCATCAATCGGTTAAAAATTTTACAATTGTTCAATGAGAGAATCCTTTATGCTGAATTATCAGTCCAGTTTATGTTTAGAATACGGTGCTTCGTCCATGAATGCCAGAACATTCGAACATTGTAAAAGACATTGTGTTTCTTAGACATTTAAGGACATATCTGCACTTTAAATGAAATATTCGCAAAACATTAACCAAAAATCATTAGATTTTTTCAATACACCAACATACTAAAATTTCTCTGAAATTGTACAGTTATTTTACACTTAGATTTTGATCAAAATCTGACTTAAGAAAAATAAAGGCAACTCCCTTGATTGAGCCCACTGTGCACAGCGTGTCTGTGGTTATGTTGATGTTCCTTCATGCGTCCATTTATCTGCCCGAATGCTGTAAGCTGTCCATGAAATTTTAATCAAATTCAAGTTCTTTTCCTTGAAGTCCCTTTTAAATATACTGAATGTTGTTGAAGTTTAAAGTTTCATGCTGCTTTGTTTGCATGCGGAAAACAAAACAAGTCATTTGAAGTGCTAACCTGACATTTCAATGTGGCATTTATTTAGCATTATAACGGAACGTTGACAAATTTATTTGCATGAATTTGTCTTCATGTCGTACGACTTAAATGCCATTCCGATATAAATTAATATATAACACAGTACGACAAAATCAATTTTTTTTGAGTACACATGAGAAATGTTAACAGAATATGAAAATAGGCTTAAAATAAAGAAATACGTGTCTCGGCGATTTGCTGTAGCACGTCAGAATTTTGAGAAAATCGATTTTAAATATGGTACATCCCCACGAAAATGTAGAACAATAACAAATATTAAAATATAAGTAATGTGTTATAAATAGAATCTTTCTAAAACTTCAGCACAAGTGCGTGAAGTAAGGAAAGCTGAACGTATTGTAATGGAAAAAAACCATTCATACGTGAGAGAGAGAGAGAAGGAGGGAAATGAGAGAAGACTGCAATTAGTGACAAAGTAAAAAGGTTGGTCGTTGGCTTAGAACGTTAAGGCGCAGATAAGAAGTAATGACAATCTTCGAAACAATCGACCGCCATATGGTTCAAATCCCAGACGACTTGTTTTAATTTTTTCTAATTGCAGAAACCCCGATCTGTAAGCTAGTTGAAATTGAATAATAATATTTTTAGTTTGATCTGGCTCGGAGCCCCGAATCGCTGAATCAAGCAATTCCCGGCCAGCGAAAAAGATTCTATTTAAGTTATTGGATTTCAAATCAACAACATTGTATTTTTAATGAATTTCGTACATTTTTTGGATATTTTTTAATTTCACATGAAAATTAAAGAGCCATCTAGCGGAAAAAAACAAACTTTTTTTATAAAAACAAATCCAAATTTAATTCCCTTTTCAAAACTGGCTCAAGCACTTAAATCCGTTCACCCATTCTGTTTTTATAGAACTTTTTATAATAGTACTACGTTACAAGTGAACCTCCACGATCCTTCGAATCTTTAAAATCGATTTTCTCAAAATTCTGACGTGCTACAGCAAATCGCCGAGACACGTATTTCTTTATTTTAAGCCTATTTTCATATTCTGTTAACATTTCTCATGTGTACCAACCACTGTCGTACTGTGTAATAAGATAAATATTTTCTCAAAATATTTGTGATTGTAGTTTTGATCATTTGAGGTTTAAACTAAGAGTTGGTGTTGGCAGAAATTTAATTAATTTTTGTTTTGTTGTTTTTCTATCTTCTTTAAAATGATACTCAGGCACCTTTTGTATTTAGGTCGAACAAAACGAATTTTTTTATCACTCAGAAATTTAATAACCTGTTATATTTTTATATTCGTGCTGGCTATCAAGATAGATTGACCCATAAAATTTGGTGTCCACATCAAATACCAACACACACACATACACACACACACACGCGCAATGGTACGCATACAACGCATTTAAGCCATTGAAGCGTGCGGTATCTATGTAGCATTTGTAGCAACCTGCGTGTTTTGACCAAATAGCCCGGCTGACATGGAATCCTTTAGAAAATCCTGCACAATGTGAGGCATTTAACAGCTTTAAGCATATCATGAGCACGAGTTATGACAGCCAATTGGGCCGCATAGCCTTGGTTTCTGCTGTCACCCAGACGTATGTTAAGTTTGAACACGCACAGCAAATAACGAAATAACCGCGAAACAAAGCATGTTGTTGCAACATGTTGATAGCCTTAACTGAGTGCCAAAAGTATGCCATTTTTTTGGAGAAACGCTAAATTTGCTGGACACCCACCACCAGGTGGGTCAACACAGAATCAATACCTGGCAAACAAACAGTCAATCGAAAAAACTTTCAAAATGGTTTTGTGCAGCAAACAAGCCAGCGAAGCTTGTGTGTTTTGTGAGCGTGAATGATGATTGGTGGGTGGGTCTCATATAACAGGGCGCCTTTCATTGTTTTTATGCTTGTGGCTTTGTTTCATGTTGGCGTGCATGTCACGAGCCGTAAATGTGCTTCTAAAGTCAATAGAAAG
This sequence comes from Tetanocera ferruginea, assembly GCA_958299015.1. Lineage (NCBI taxonomy): Eukaryota > Metazoa > Arthropoda > Insecta > Diptera > Sciomyzidae > Tetanocera > Tetanocera ferruginea. The sequence goes on along the minus strand of OY282642.1, from coordinate 87,632,974 downwards.
AATCAAACAAAAAACTTTATCCTGTCTGAGTAGGACTAACTTTGGTTTGGTGTAGTTGTTGTTTGTCACCCTTCAGTGAAACAATATGATTTGTTTGCCTACAGCAGCAATTTAAAAACTTAACTTTTTCTTTTGAACACAGGTCATCGTCTGGTCGCTGTACTTTGCCTCCACCAATATTTGTAATAATGTCTTCCTCTAGGCTTTGAACTTTACGATACTTGATCTTTGTGGTTACAGGCGTGTTTGTGTTTTTATGTTTATAAATTCTGTTCGATGAAATGCTCGCACCTTTATTTCTAATTTACGGTGTCTTCTCACAGTCACGAGGACTTAAATTTTATGGTGTTTGTATTTTTTTTTTTTTACTAAAAATTTACTGTTTTGTCTGGTGAAGCAAGTAATTTAAATTCAGATAAGCGTAAAATAAGATGGTTGAGTAAGTTATCCATTGAGAAGTCTTACTTAACATTATTAAGAGTTTTCGATTAAAGCTTATCTGCCTTAAGGGTATTCACTTCAGTGAATTTGAGCATCGTCTTGTAATTATGAACCTAAGCCACAATCTATAGTGAGTCGAGAACGTTTTTGTTTTTGTAAAACTAAGGTGAATTCGAACAATTTTGCAAATTTTTTAAGCATAGATTGAAGGCTTTTGGCTTATCAATGTTCAAAGTTACTTGAATTTAAAAACTGTCCCCAAAATAACTTTCCATATGTTTTTTTTTTTTATTTTATAAAAACCAATGATATTTTTTAAAAATTCTTTTAGTTTATTATTAAGTGAACATTACAAAATAAATGAAAATTTTATTTACACTGAAAAAATACACTTAAAATAATGTATGCACTTTTTGATTAAGGTCCTCCATTAGGTTTTTTACCGACGTTTCGTTGACCTTAGTGTATACTCGACGCCATTTACGTCGAAATATTTCGATGTTTTTCGTAGTTTGTTTGGTCTTCTTAAGATTTATTTTCATAAAAGCCAATATCTTTCGATTGGACGAAGTTAGGCGCAATTCGGAGGTTTGGTTTGTAGTGACATGTTGCTAGGTCAGGCCAAAATAGTACTGAACCTTCGTGCTGACGTATAAAAAATTCGTGCGGCAGCAAACGCCGCTCCATACACTCGCTGATGTAAATTTTGGTGTTGATTGTGCGATCTATCACAAATTCTTTACTTCGAAGCCCACTTTTGGCCTGTCACACCATGTATTTCCTTGGAAATTTGGTATGTTTTTCGGTGGTAAATTAAGAGAATGCTCCACCTCTTCTAACCGCAGTATAATATCCGTGTCCAAGTAGCTGCTTGCAGTACGTTTCATCGTCCATGCTAACACAATCAAATTTGGGCATGTAATCGCGATACAGTTTTTGAGCCCTTCTCTTCGGCTCGACGTTCTTTTCTTCTGACCTATCAGGTGCTTTTTGTACTTTATAGCTCCTTAGGTTGTACAATTTATTGATCCGTTGAACACTTGACTTCGATGTTCCCGCTTTTGCTGCCAAATAACGACCCGAAGTGCCTGGATTCTGACTAAACAGCCGCTTAACGTTCTGGGCCACCGCTTGGATCGCTGGACCACTTTTTCTCCCTGAGTCTGGGGTTTTTGATATAGAGGTAAGCTGTTTGTATAGTTTTATTGTCCTTCCAACAGTTTTTACACACAGGCCAACTTCCTTAGCGATCTTTTTGTATGTGATATTTGGATTTTCGGTGACCGTGGCATGCAGGTTAAGTGTGTGGCTTAGCATGCTCGGAGCCCGGGTTCGATCCCCAGCCGTGGCGAAAAGTTTTTTCAATAAAAAATTTTTCTGATCGGTCACCACCTCTCTGCAGACAATGGCAAACCTCAGAGAGTAAATAATGCCATGTAAAGCTTCTTGAGAACATGAACTTTAGCCGTTCGGAGTCGGCATAAAACATGTAGGTCGAGTTCTCGGTCAATTGTGTGCAAAAATTTAATAACACACACAACACAATCGATCCTAAGAAGCTCGGTCAAAGTCCTTTCAAGGGCTGAAATGGCCAAATTGTTTTTTTTTGTTTTTTATTTGGATTTTCCAGGTATTTGCAAATAATTACTTTCCGCTTTTCTTCTTTTTGAGACGACATCTTTTTAATAGCTCTTTTATTTAACTAATGAGTATTTTTTTTTAATCTGCAATATTTATACTTTATTTAGATGCCAAATGTATTGCTATAGAGGTAACACTTTTTTATAAATAACCTTAAAACAAAAGGACAGTTATATCTGGAAGAGTCTTTATATATAATTGTTTACTTTAATATAATAAACTTTAACTTCTTTCGAGTAAAAGAAGCATTTTATATACAATTACTTTTAAAAATTCTCTTAATTATTTGTTGTTACATGAATATATAAATTGTATAAAAAAATATGGACTAAAATCCGTCTTGGAAAATATTTTTTCGTTGTTTTTTATGTACCGTGCTCTGCTTACCAGTAATTTAATAAAGTGCTCTCAGACAAATAAAATAATTAACACTACACCAACTTTGGAAAGGAAAAAAAAAAAATTTTAAATATTACTACACTCAAAAAAAAGCTTTTTGGAATATGATAAAAAAGGCATCATATTTAGAGAAAAATGGTATAGACTTTGCTCCAGAGAATGCTATTCTCTAATTTCGATACTAAAAATTCTCTAAAAATGTTAAAAAGATTCCATGAAAAAGAAAAATATATCGTTTTTTGAGAAAAAACTTTTTATTTTTGGGAAAAGATTTGTTTTTATTGAAGAAAATACTTCTCTTAGTGAATTTTTTATCAAAATATAAGAAAAGTTTTTCATTTTCAATAAATTTTTCTCTATAAATGAGAAATTTTTGTGCGAGAAAAATACTTATCATTATTAGAGACATTGAAATATTTCCATTTCCTAGAAGTACAGAAATATTTCTTCGAAAATGTGAAAATTTATTCTAATTTAAGAAAATTTTATTTGAAAAAGAGAAAATTTCTATATCGAAAATAGAGAAATTTTTTATCGGAGCAAGGTATGTGTTTTTTTCTCAGTGTACGCAATTTTTTAACATGCTAATTTTATAAGTATAGATAATAATATTTAGAGAAAATTAGCCTAAAATAACTGCTTTTCTTTACAAAAAGTAAATTTTTGCAATTATAAATTTTGAGTTTTCTTTTATGTTCTGCTGTGTGAAATGAATAAATACTAAAAGAAAATGTAGAGTACGAACATGCTACTTACATTTTTTTTTTTTTGTTAACATTTTATTTATCTTGGTGCCGATGCAATCGGTATCGGTATACTTCTTTTTTCAAACAAAAAGTGCAAAATTTTACTGAATTCGAAAGTGATTTAAAAAAGACATGTATAACCTATCTAATTTTTATATCCTTAACTTGAAAGGTTAGGGTATATTAAGTTTTTGCAAACGTTAGTAACGTTTAGAACCAAGCGAGTCCGTTATAGAAAAGTATATACAATGTATATTATACATTCTGGATCAGCGTCACCTCGTGAGTCGAGGTATTCGTGTCCGTCCGTCTGTTGAGATAATTGGATGAAACTCTTCACACATGGTCACATAGACCCAAGCATCTGCACTATTGAATATTCTTGGAATCCGCCCCACGCCTATGTCCGCCCTCGGACACGCACATTTTCCATAATACACGAGTCTAAACACGGTCTAGGCCGACTATGAAAACCCCTAAACCTACTTTTCCAAAAAAAAATCAAATTATTGAAAATGGGTGTGTCCGTGGGCGGATGAAGCCTTTATTTTATATGCATTTAAATGTTGAAGAAAAATTTATACATACCAAGTTTTTTCCTGTAGCTCACAGTTAATGCCTTTATTATGCTTTCCTTATGGGAGTTGGGCGTATTCAATGACGGATTACTCACAATTTTTGAACACACCTTAGTTTTGGTATAAAATACATACATACCAAATTTAATTTCTCTACGACAAACATAACCTTATTTATTGAGTTTTAAACTTTTTGGGTTGTATGGGAGGTAGGCGTGTCCGTGTGCGGATGACGTCCATTTTTCAAAACCATCTTTGTCTTGTCATAAAAAACATACGTGCCAAATTTTATCTCTGTAGGTTAAACAGAGGCTTATTTATTGCGTTTTCAATTTTTGGCTTGCATGGGAAGGAGGCGTGTCCATGAGCGGATGACACCCATCTTCGAAGATATCTTTTTGTTGATACAAAACACATACACACCAAATTTTATTGTTGTAGGTTAGTTATGAGCTTATTAATGCAGTTTTCAATTTTTGCGTTGTATGGAAGGTAGGCGTGTGCGTGGGCGGATTAAAAAAAATATTCAATAGTGCAGATCCTTGGGTCCATGTGTACCAAGTTTCATCCAATTATCTCAACTCCTTCTTCTTATCCTGTGTATACGGACAACACACAGACGGACAGACGGACGGACGGACGGACGGACATAGATAGCTCGACTCACGTGGTGACGCTGATCAAGAATAAATATACTATAATATAAACACAAAGTTAATATACCCTGACCTTTCAGGTTAGGGTATAATTAGAATAAATATGAAAAAGTTTAGTTTTGAAACAATGTTATACCCCCACGCGTATTGCGTAAGGGGTATATTAATTTTGTCACGACGTGTGTAACGCCAATAAGGAAGCGTGGTAGGTATAGAAAATTATATATATTCTTGCTCAGCATCACCATCTGAGTTGATTTAGCCATGACCATCTGTCTGTCCGTCTGTCTGTGGACACAATAACAGCCGTAATTTTCAAACTATCGAGCTGAAATTCGATATATAAGCTTTTTTTAAAAAAACTAAAATCAAGTTTGAGAATGGACTAAATCGGATGAAAACCACGCCTACCTCCCATACAACCCCAATGATGAAAACTCCATAAAGAAACAAATATTTACGCTACAGAACTTAAACTCGGTATTTGTAAAGTCTATGACAAAACTTAGGTGTGTAAGAAAAATTGGCCACATCCACCCACTAACACGCCCACCTCCCATACAAACTTAATATTAAAACCTATGTATAGAGGCTATTAAAACCTATGTCGAAGCTATAAAAGTAAAATTAAATATTTATTATTTTTGTATAAAAATTAAGCCTTGAGAAAACAAAAGGGCGTTATCCACCCTCAAACACGCTCACCTCCCATGCAACCCCAAAATTGAAAGCAGTATAAATAGGCTTCTGTCGAAGCTACAAAAATAAAATTAAATATTTATTATTTCTATATAAAAATTAAAACGTGTTAGAAAAATGAACGTCATCCACCGATGAATACGCCCACGTCCCATACAACCCCAAAATTGAAAACAGTATAAATAGGCTTCTGTCTAAGCTACAAAAGTAAAATTAGATATTTATTATTTTTATAATAAAATTAAGATGTGTTAGAAAAATGGGCCGATGAACACGTCCACCTCCCATACAACCCATAATATTGGAAACTCTATAAATAGGCAAATATTTAAGCTACAGACCTGAAATTGTGTATTTGTGTATGTATATTATATCAAAATTGAGGCGTGTTAGAAAAATTGGCATCAACTACTCAAGAACAACTCCCACCTCCCATACAACCCTAATTGAAAATTTTAAAAAAAGGCTTGGCTTTACTTTGCAGGAAAACAATTTGATATGAATGTAGTTTAGAATGTAATTTTTTGAAATTTCATATAAAAAGAGCTGCAATTTAAGATTTTGTACCATTGCAAATCGCTCGTGGGGGTATTTTAACTACGGCCAAGTCGAAGATATACCTTACTAGTTTTTTTTGGATATGAAAAATCCAATTTGGATATTTCTTACGAAAACAAGTTGTTCGGCACAGTTGCTCAAAATAATCCTTGGCTTATGTTAACATGGTTCCCCAAATATTTCAAAAATTTTTTGTAAAAATATTGGCTGGTGTGGTAGTTTAAATTAAAAAAAAAAACAGTCAGAAATAATATATCTAAAAAAATTCTTCCAATATATTTTAATTGATATATGATGGCTTTTAATTTTTGCTAGAAAAATTAGGATAGAATAGTGAAAAAATATATTCTTTTAAAATGGTTTCCAAAAGAAATATTATGATATAAAAAAATTATGTGAAAGCTTAAAGATTTTTGATATTTCATTTTACGTTTTACATATATTCAAAAAATGTTTTGTTTTTTTCCGTTCGTGGTTCTTCTTCTCCTATGATAAGACTTAAGTTTAAGCAAAGCTGAAATATATAAAAAACCATTCATCATATGAAGCAATAAAAACCCACTGTGTGCACTTGCCCTCACATCATGGTGTTCGCAAACCTTCTATGGAATAAAGATCTTAAAAAAAAAAACAGTCACATATTTGACCAAAAAAAAACTGCTTTTACATCTTATCAGCAACAAACATTTTTCGCATTGCTTAATGCGGTTACATCCTTTGAGTTTACTAGCTGCCAACATTTTATATAGCATTTAAATTTAATTCGGAATGTATATGTCTCATAAAATCTATAAATAAAAACATATTTACATTTACATATTATATAAATGCTTTTTTTTTAAACAAATAAGTAGGTATGTTTTTCTATCTAACAAACATAATTTTAAACTTCTTGAGAAATATTCAAATCTGCGCTGCAAGTTAAAAAAAAGTTGTTATCGCGTGCACAGAAGGCAAAGAGCAAATAAAAAAGTGGCAGACACACAAACCAATAAATAAAGAAAAAGAAATACTACGGCAGCAATAAAAAAAAAATTTGTCAAAAAATGCGTGGGAAAAAAAAGGAAAAGAAGAAACACAAAACAAATGAAATGAAGTTATAATGCAACAACAAGCAGCCACTGCCAAAGAAAAGGAAAGTTTGTGTCAATATTTGCTAGATATTCCATTCAGATCATTTGTGTCTGCATTATTTCTATCTACACAATTTGTATCTGTAATTGCAGCTAAGACCAATAAACGAACGAACAAACAAACAAACAAACAGACACAAACACCGAACTATACAACCAATTAAGTAAAAAATTTCTAAAAAACACATTTCGTTGAGACACAAATGCTTAAAAAACCATTTAGTTTGTAATACAATTTTATGTTATTGTTATAACCATTTTGAAAACGATGGCAACGCATGGCTTGTGAGAAATTTAAAGTACCTTGGGGTCAACCATAGAATAAGTTTAAACCTTATAAGCACATTTTTATACATTTTATGCTAAACTTTTTGATTTATGACCAATTAAATACCAAACAGTTTAAGTAAATATCAAGTTTTTCAAAAATATGTAATTTAATTGACTTCAATTCAATTTCAAATTTCTTACCTTCTCTGTTTGAACCAGCTTGAGCTATTTGCTAAACTGAAAATTTGGTAGCATTTTTATACCCTAAACCTGAAAGGTCAGGGTATATTAACTTTGTGCAAACGTTTGTAACGCATAGAACGAAGAGAGTCCGGTATAGAAAAGTATATATATTCTTGATCAGCGTCACCACGTGAGTCGAGCTATCTATGTCCGTCCGTCCGTCCGTCCGTCCGTCCGTCCGTCTGTGTGTTGTCCGTATACACAGGATAAGAAGAAGGAGTTGAGATAGTTGGATGAAACTTGGCACACATGGTCACATGGACCCATGGATCTGCACTATTGAATATTTTTGGAATCCGCCCACGGACACGCCTACCTTCCATACAACGCAAAAATTTAAAACTGCATAACTCAGCTCATAATAAGTCTACAACAATAAAATTTGGTATGTATGTGTTTTATATCAACACTAAGATGTCTTTGAAACATGGACGTCATCCGCTCACGGACACGCCCACCTCCCATACAACCCAAAAATTGAAAACGCAATAAATAAGCCTGTGTTTAACCTACAGAGCTAAAATTTGGCACGTATGTTTTTTATGACAAGACAAAGATGGTTTGGAAAAATGGACTTCATCCGCCCACGGACACGCCCATTTACAATAAATTTTTTCTTTTTTTTTTAAAGTGGGTTTAGGGTATTTCATAGTCGGCCTAGACCGACTTTAGACTTTCTTTACTTGTTTCATTTTAATAATGTGTGTGTCCTTCACCTTGTTGAATTAGTTCGAGAATTCAATTGGGCATGCAAAGAATGAGACCCGGCAGCTGGTTAATTTCAAATGAGACTGCCACTCTTGAATAACGGCAACTTTAAGTTCTGCAACAGTGTTGTAATGAGAATTTTCGGCATAAACACGTTTAGCAAGTAAGCCCCAACCATTTTCCATTGGGTTCATGTCCGGAGAACACGCAGGTCAGGCTAAAAAATTTACTCTTAGCATTTGAACCCAGTCTCGTGTCTCTTGACTTTTGTGAACGGACACATTTTCTTGCTGAAAAATCTATTTTGAGCTTCTCTTTCTTCGAAGAAAGGTAGAAGATTAACCTTCATCTGCTCATTGTGTCAAAAACGACACAAGAAGAACTTTCTTGTAACTTTTTTCGAAAACCATCAATGAACATCCTACAAAATTTTTTGACTTTATTTCTTTCGTTATTTTAGATGCAAAAACTTTTTCATATTCTAAAATATTGTATTTTTAGGGATTTTATTCAAATAGTTACGTTGGCTACCTTCGTGTGTCGTTTTTGACACATATGGCAACTCCACATGTTTTTGGAGAGAAAATTAACATTTACTTCGCTTTTAGTGCTAAACAGACAAAATAATGAAAAACTTGATTGTGAAAAGTGCTTGCGATAGCAATGCTAATTTTTCTGGAGGCAGCGACGAAGAGTATGAACCTGATGAAAAGCTTCCTGTAGTTGAATTCCCAAACGGCTAAACAACAATTTTCGATGTCGTTAGCTTGAAAAAATTGTCATTTTCTATTAAAGTGGAACGCACAATGACCGATATCGACAACGATTATTGTCGTTAACTTTTTGGGAATTCCACAACTGATCTTAACGATGACTTGTTTTCTATCGATACTGATTCGGATATTGAAGAAAATGATACACCCAGCCAAATAAACGATTACGATTGTGTCAGTGAAAATATTGATCCCCAGTTTATTTGAAAAGATGGTATGGAAATCAGAACGATTTCAAAATGAAAGTGGAAGAGTTCATAATGAAAATGTTATTGTTCTTCCTCCTGGTAATACAAGATATGCGAAAGTTCGTGTTGATGATATCAAAGGTGCATTTCTACTCTTTTTTCCGCATCATATCGATAAAATTATTCTAAATTATTCTAATGCCTTTGCTAGAGCTAAGTATGGCAAAAACTATTTAAAAATCGATTCAAATCTGTTGCAGGCATATGTTAGTGTTTTGGTATTGGCGGATGTTTACATGTATATTTTTAGTGCTATTGTTTTTCAAATAAACTTATTATGTTTCGGGTTCCAGATCAAAAAATGAAACCATAACTGAATTGTTCGATGGCGAATATGGTCGTCCAGTATTCAGAGCAACCATGTCAAAGAAAACGTTTGCATATGTGAATCAAGTTATTCGATTTGACGATGCAATTGGAAGAAGACAACAGCGGTCATCAGATAAATTTGCTCCCATTCGCGACTTATTCGAAAAGTGGGCTGGTTCATTGTCAATCAGAAATGAGTATCATCAGTAAATTTTTGTTCAATTATTTCAACTGATGTGCCTTTGACATCTACATCTCCATATCCACAAAAAACAACAAAAGTTCTCTTCTATAATTTCTATATATCTATAACGTATGCAATTATTATATGCAGTGAACCAAAAAAAAAAACAAAAATTGTACAGTATGCTTACAAATGTTTATTCTGCATTATCCCTGAATATATAAACACCAACCTTATAAAATAAAATGGTAAAAAATTCTTTATTTTATTCACTTTTCGATAGATTTAACGGAAATTCTGAAAATATTATATTCTTAAAAAAATTAGCAAAAAACAAAACAGGCACATTTCTTGAAGCAAAAACAAAACAAAATTGTACACTCTTCATATAACGCAGGAACCTTACCATTTCTTTATATAAGGATCAGATACCGTTATCAAATAAAGTTTTTTTTTCCATTTGTCAACGCCACATATATTTTGTTTGTAGTATATTAAAAGTTTACGTGCAAGTTTAAACGTAAGAAAAGAATATCTTAAATTCAAAGCCATCTTCATCAGATATGAAGGAATTAATTATACAACTTTGGAAAAAGAAGAAGCGATTGAGAAATATTGGTGAAATGGTAAAAAAATCCGCACTCTACGGTTTAATATATTATTGATATGTGAAAGAAAAATGGGTTATTTAGTAGAACAGCTGGAAGTGGAAGGCAAACACAAAATGGACTCCCTTTAACGCAAAGAAAAATGGGTCGAATAATCAACGAAAATTCGAAAATGTCTGTAAATGTAGCAAAAAACTTAAATAAACACGGTATTGTTCAGGTACATCAGCGGTTGGAGTAAGCCAAAAGTGTATGTTAGGAAGGCAGGAACTAAGTGAAATTTACAGATGAGTCAAAATTCAATTAACTTGGATATGTTGGACGAGAATTCGAAAAATGCTTATAAAATCGTAAAATACGGCAGTGGCAGTGTTATGGTATGGGGTGCAATAGGAGCTAATGGGGTTGGTAACTTTCAGTTTGTTGAAAGCATGATGCATAAATTTGATCAAAACTTCTAAAAATTGGAAATTGTCGACAATTTAACTTTGTTCACACCAACGATCCAAAGCATTCCTCGCTTGTTGTTAAAGAATGGCTTCTGTACAACTGCAAAAAACTACTACTCCATCCGCCCCGAAGTCCTGATTTAAGCCCATTCGAGCATTTGTGGGCTCATATCGAAAAAACTAAGAGAAACAGGTAAAGAAAGTCTAAAGTCGGTCTAGGCCGACTATGAAATACCCTAAACCCCTTTTAACAAAAACAAAAACAAAAACATTTTTGTAAATATTTTTGTAAATGGGCGTGTCCATAGGCGGATGAAGCCTATATTTTATATGCATTTAAATGTTGATGAAAAATTTACACATACCAAGTTTTATTCCTGTAGCTCACAGTTAATGCCTTTATTGTGCTTTCGCTATGGGAGGTGGGCGAGTTCATGGACGGATTACTCCCAATTTTCGAACACACCTTAGTTTCGGTATAAAATACATACATACTAAATTGAATTTCTCTATGACAAACATAACCTTATTTATTGAGTTTTAAACTTTTTGGGTTGTATGGGAGGTAGGCGTGTCCGTGAGCGGATTACGTCCATTTTTCAAAAGCATCTTTGTCTTGTCATAAAAAACATTTGTGCCAAATTTAAGCTCTTTAGGTTAAAGACAGGCTTATTTATTGCGTTTTCAATTTTTGGGCTGTACGGGAGGTGGGCGTGTCTGTCAGCGGATGACGTCCATTTTTCGAAAACATCTTTGTGTTGGTATAAAACACTTATATATTAAATTTTATTGTTGTAGGTTAACTATGAACTGAGTTATGTAGTTTTCAATTTTTGCGTTGTATGGGAGGTGGGCGTGTCTGTAAGCGCATTACATCCATTTTTCAAAACCATCTTTGTCTTGTCATAAAAAACATACGTGCCAAATTTTAGCTCTTTAAATTAAACACTGGCTTATTTATTGCGTTTTCAATTTTTGGGTTGTATGGGAGGTGGGCGTGTCTGTGAGCGGATGACGTCCATTTTTCAAAACCATCTTTATCTTGTCATAAGAAACATTTGTGCCAAATTTTAGATCTTTAAATTACACACTGGCTTATTAATTGCGTTTTCAATTTTTGGGTTGTATGGGAGGTGGGCGTGTCTGTGAGCGCATGACGTCCATTTTTCAAAGACATCTTTGTGTTAGTATAAAACACACACACATTAAATTTGATTGTTGTAGGCTTATTATGAGCTGAGTTATGCAGTTTTCAATTTTTGTGTTGTATGGGAGGTAGGCGTGCCCGTAGGTGGATTCCAAAAATATTCAATAGTGAAGATCCTTGGGTGCATGTGACCATGTGTACTAAGTTTCATTCAATTATCTCTACTCCTTCTTCTTATCCTGTGTATACGGACAACACACAGACGGACAGACGGACGAACGGACTGACGGACGGACGGACGGACATAAATAGCTCGACTTACGAGGTGACGCTGATCAAGAATATATACACTTTTCTATACAGGACTCGCTTCGTTCTATGCGTTACAAACTTTTGCACAAAGTTAATATACCCTGACCTTTCAGGTTTAGGGTATAAAAACCGTAAAAAACACAAAAAAGCTTAAAAATTCACTCCGAAACATATGGGCGACAATTACCCCTGACATCACACAAAGTTTGTCTCTATCAATGCCAAAAAGGTTAAAAGTCGTTACGACTACTAAGGACCGCCACAAGAATTACATACTTCTTTAAAAAAAAAAAAATGCCGTAAACATTTGCTTTTTAAGAATTTTTATACCTTAAACCTGAAAGGTCAGGGTATATTAACTTTGTGCAAACGTTTGTTACGCATAGAATGAAGCCAGTTCTGTACAGAAAAGTATATATATTCTTGATCAAGGTCACCACGTGAGTCGAGCTATCCATTTCCGTCCGTCCCTTCGTCCGTCCGTCCGTTCGTCTGTCCGTCTTTTTGTAGTCCGTGTACACAGGATAAGAAGAAGGAGTTGAGATAATTGGATGAAACTTGGTACACATGGTAACATGAAGCCAAGGATTTGGAATTGAGATAATTGGATGAAACTTGGTACACATGGTAACATGAAGCCAAGGATTTTGGATTGAATATTTTTGGAATCCGCCCACGGACATGCCTATCTCCCATACAACGCCAAAATTGAAAACGAAATAAATAAGCTCATAACAAACCTACAACAATAAAATTAGGTGTGTATGTGTTTTCTATCAACACAAAGATGCCTTCGAAAAATGGGTGTCATCCGTTTACGGACACGCCGACCTCCAATACAACAGAAAAATTGAAAACGAAATAAATCAGTCTCTGTTTAACTTACAGAGATTGAACTTGACACGTATGTTTTTTATGACAAAAAAAAACCAGTTTCGAAAATGGACATCATCCGCCTATGGATACGCCTACCTCCTTCATGACGCAAAAATTGAAAACTTCATAAATAAGCTCGTAATGAACCTACAACAATAAAATTTGGTGCGTATGTGTTTTGTATCAACACAAAGATGTTTTCGAATAATGGGTGTCATCCACTCAAGGACACGCCCACCTCCCATACAACCCAAAAATTTAAAACTCAATATAAGCTCATGTTAAAACTACAAAGACAAAATTTGGAAAGTATTTATTTTATATCAAGACAAAAATGTCTTCGGAAAATGGGTATAATCTGCCCACGGACACGTCCACCTCCCATATAACCCCACAAGTGAAAACTATATAAAGAGGTTTCTGACCAAGTTACAAAAATAAAGTAAGAAATTTATTCTTTTTATATCAAAATTAAGGCGTGGTAGAAAAATGGTCGTCGCCCACCCACGAACACGCCCACATCCCATATAGCCCCAAAATTCAAAACTTTTATAGAGTTTAAGAAGAAAGAGAAGAGGCTTCTCTTTAAGATACAGGAAAAAAAATTTGGAACGTTTGTATTTTAAATCAAAACTAAATTGTGGAAAAAAAGTGGGCGTCAACCGCCTACGAACACACCTACCTCCCATGCAACCAATAATATTGAAAACTCAATAAATAGGCTAATATTTAAGCTACGGAACTGAAATCGGGTATTTGTGTATTTTATATAGAAACTGAGGCATGTTAGAAAATTTGGTGTTAACCACTCAAGACCACGCTCACCTCCCATACAATACCAAATCGAAAACTTTATAAAGGTTTGTCTATACTTTGCAGGAAAATATAGAAGAAAATATAGGAGGAATATTAGGAGGAATAGCATGTATTTTAGACGTCATCAAAATAGTAAAATTATTGAAATCTCATCAAAAAGAGCTACAATTTATCACTGTGGAGGTATTTTAACTTCGGCCAAGTCGAAGATATTCTCTACTAGTTTTTATGCGCTATTTTTGGCCGCCTTGTTACACTGTGGGCCGTATGCAGAATTTTCATTTGGGGAGGGGGGGGGGGGGGGGGTAGGTGTGGTAGTGCTTTGATAAAAAAATATATAAGAACTTACAAACAAATTATAAAATAGTTGATACCTCGAGTAAAAATTAAAATTTTTTACTTCTGTCGAACAACGTTCCTACAACAGACAACTTAGTTGAAATGTAAGCAAAAAGCTGTAAAACGGCTCATCAACGAGCGCTTGCAAGACAATTTGGTTGTACAGTCAAAGTCTCCCCCCAACGTCCTTGGTTATGGGCCTGCTGTCTATGATAGTATGTATTTGATTCATTCAATTGTAAATTTATTATTATGAGCGTTTTTAAGTTTAGGACTGGCCAAATTTGACGCGCCCGAATGTTCATTTTGAGTTTTACTGTGACAAAACTTGTTTAACTTTTCAAAAATTTTTTTTACTCGAGTAAAAACTTGAAATAACACCGCACTTTTTTTTCGGTGCAGATTTCTATCTTCAATTTACCTATCTTCAATGGTATGGTTGAAGGCCTTTAAGCTGCCATTAATTTCTTGAGAATATGGCAACATCGAACATTTTGTAAAAAAAAATCATGAGAAACCTGCACAACACATATTAAAAATACAATAAGTATAATAAATACCAGACAAATTCAAATTGCTGTTACTCACATCATTTTATAATCTGCGGCGTAGACAACTGTATAATTAAAATCAACAACATTATAATGTCTTAAGCATATCCTAACAACATACAAGTATAGTATGCGAATTTGTACAATTATAACTTGGTAAAGTAAGTAATGGTGAAAATATAAAAGTACCCACAATTACTTAATCAGCCACTGCCTAGACTGTTAAGAAGATGAAAAAAACATAAAAAAAAACCATAAAAAGTAGAAAAAAAAGCATAAACTTATTACGAATAAGCCTTAAGCTATCAACATTTTGATGGTGAAATTTTAGCAAAATATTTTAGAGTTTGTGTTTTCTGTTGGAATTTAATTATTAAATGTGTGAGTCGGTTTTTGTTATATACGGGAAACAAGAATCGTCAAAAAATGATATCTTTCTATTGATATATTATTTCGTTTGACATACAGTGGCTCACAGCTTATTTGAACCAGTACCCATTTCAAAATTCATACTGCCCTATGAATAAACGCCCTATGAATAAACATAAACGCAGATTTGCAGATTAATATCTAAACATAAAGAAAGGATATTTATTTATTTCATTTATGTTTGATACAAAAACTTACAAGCTAAAAACAAAAAATACTGCTTCATTTCAAGTCACAGCTTATTTGAACCACTAAATGCTAGGCTTAAAATAATTAACTATTAAGTTATTTTAATATTTTGTGTGGCCTCCCTTTTGGTCCACAACAGCCTTAAGTCGTTTTGGCATGGAGTCTACCAACTTATGTGTCACTTGTGTGGTGATTTTGGCCCATTCCTCAATTAGAGCATTTTTCAAATCATTTTTGTTCAAAATTTGATGTTTGCGGATGTTTTGATCCAAAACTGACCGCAAATTTTCGATCACGTTAAGGTCAGGTGACTATACCGGCAGTATCATCAAGTGAAGGCAATTCCAAATAAGACACGACTGCACAATCCCAGACTTATGCTTCGGGTAATTATCTTGATAGAATCGGAAGCTACGCCGTATTGCAAGTTTCTCAGCACTTTGGATTGAATATTTTTTAAAATGTTGAGATATACTGTTTTGTCCCATTGTAGCCTCAATGAATTCCAACTGGCCCAAGCCTGATGCGAACATACAGCCCCAAACCATGACGCTGCTACCGCCATGCTTCACTGTTAGTTTGCGGTTTTCTCTTTGCAGCTCTGTATTAGGTTTCCGCCAGACATACGATATGCCGTCAGTGCCAAAGATGTTAAATTTAGACTCGTCGGCGTATATGACTGTGTTCCACAAGTTGAAGTCCTTACAAATGTTCTCCTTAGCGAAGGCAAGTCAACTAAGGTGATTTTTTTATCTATAAATGGCTTTTTACGAGCTACTCGACCATTGAACCCATGCTCGCGAAGCACACGTTGGATGGTTTCGGCACTACACGTCTTTCCCAATTCATTGTTAACTTCATTAGCCAGTTTTCGAGCTGATAACTTCGGGTTGGCCTTTATTTTTCGTACGATATACCTCTCGTCAGTAGTGCTAAATATTTTGTTTGGTGCTTTTCTACCTTTATCAAGCACTCGGTTTTCGAGCACATATCGTGAAATGATGTGCTGCACCGTCGAACCGCTTAAGTTAACCATTTCGGCAATTTTACGGCGGGATTTTCCTGTTTTGAAATGGCTTAGGACTTCTTCACGCTACTAAATTGTTGTACGCCGTCCCATTTTTAAAAAAAATCAGTTTTTGAAACTTCAACAGACAATATCATAGAACAAATTAACTTAAAAAACATAACTAGAAAGTGGCTAAAAAAAAGCGGCCGTTATTCGGCACTACTGTCGGACGCAAGTGTTTGGTTCAAATAAGCTGTGATCACAATTCCTGATGCGCAATGGGGTTTTCACCACTTGCAGAGTGAAGCTGTTAATTATCACATATTTTTTTCAAATGTTCTTCGTGGTGACCGTGGCATGCAGGTTAAGTGTGTGGCTTAGCATGCTCGGAGCCCGGGTTCGATCCCCAGCCGTGGTGAAAAGTTTTTTCAATAAAAAATTTTTCTGATCGGTCACCACCTCTCTGCAGACAATGGCAAAACTCAGAGAGTAAATAATGCCATGTAAAGCTTCTTGAGAACATGAACTTTAGCCGTTCGGAGTCGGCATAAAACATGTAGGTCCAGTTCTCGGTCAATTGTGTGCAAAAATTTAATAACACACACAACACAATCGATCCTAAGAAGCTCGGTCAAAGTCCTTTCAAGGGCTGAAATGGCCAATTTGTTTTTTTTTTTTTTGTTTCTTCGTTGATATTTTATCAACAGATCTACATTTAAATTTTATCATTACCACATTTAGTTAAAAAGATAGGACAGTTTCAAAATTTAATGAAGCACTGGTTCAAATAAGCTGTGACCCACTGTATATCAGATGAATTTTGTTTTTGTAGAAATTGATAAAAAACATTATTAAATCCTTTTTTCTACTTGCTTTCTACATTTGAAATAAAAGTTAACAGCCACATATTTATAAGAAAAAAACACAAATATTTACAAACAAATTCTTCCGAAGCTCATTTGGTAATAATTTCATTTTCATATCTTAAAAATTACATCTGAGTCTGACATGCAATGTAAACTACATCCAATGAATGCAGGCAGATGCACATCTGCATGAGTGTGTTTGCATGTACATATATGTGTAATTCATTTATTCGTTTCTATACATGCACAACCTTAAGCAGCACTCCACGGCTGACATGACGCTAATCAGAATCAAGTGATGCGCCCTGGACGCTTCAAGATATTTTGAGCTGTCTTCGAAAGATGTGCAAAACTCATTAAACTGATATCTTCAAGTATAGCAGGCAACGTCAGCAATATCCGCAGCATGTTGCTCGTCGTTGTTTTTCCATTCCCAGCAGCATGCAATGTAAGCTACATGCTAATTCATTTGAATGTGGTTGGATGACTTTGGTGGGGTTGGTGCAGCAGGTGGAATGGCGTTGCGTTAAGCATGGCTCGTTATATAATTCCGCTCGCTTTTAACAAAATTAATAAGACTGCGTATTCCGGAGTTGTACGCATCAACGTTTCATCATAACGGGTGACCATTTAAAGTACTTATCTTTAATAACTACTGCTATCTGTCATTTTGGCAGCTACGCAATTATGTATTCTTCAAAATGTGACATTGGAATTTCTTAGTAGAAGTGGATATTAATAAAGAGCTTGCAGAAGAAATGCATGTTTGCAGCATGATCACTACAATAATAATTATATTGCTACATACAAATTTCATCTTCGTTGCAAACATAAATTATTGTCGTCATATTAACAGAATTGATTAAATAATAATATGAACAAAAACAAAAAATACTTTTAAACGTTTTTAATTATACGTTATATAAAAAAATCATTATAAATTAAAGCAAAAATACATATTTTTTAAGAGTTTATTACACTTGAAAATATCAAATAAAAAAAAAAACAAAACAAATTGGCCATTTCAGCCCTTGAAAGGACTTTGACCGAGCTTCTTATGATCAATTGTGTTGTGTGTGATCATAAGAAAAATTAAATGTTTGCACACAATTGACCGAGAACTGGACCTACATGTTTTATGCCGATTCCCAACGGCTAAAGTTCATGTTCTCAAGAAGTTTTACATGGCATTATTTACTCTCTGAGGTTTACCATTGTACGCAGAGAGGTGGTGACCGATCAGAAAAATTTTTTATTGAAAAAAACTTTTCACCGCGGCTGGGGATCGAACCCGGGCTCCGAGCATGCTAAGCCACACACTTAACCTGCATGCCACGGTCACTTTGAAAATATCAGTGTTCATAAAAAACTTAGATGAATTCTGCGTTCACTAATTGTGTGTACTTGTACATTAGTTTATGTAAAATACAAGAATTAGTTATGTTAACGTATAAAAAAGTTAATTTATGTGTTGGTCACAAAATATCTGAACGAGAACACTGTCTTCGAGAATGTTTTTACTATAGTTAAGTGTATGAGTGTATGATGAATGATACAATTGCAAAAAAAATCACAACAAATTGTTGGATACTGACAACGACAAATTTCAAATCATGTGTGTCACATATCAACAAAATACATTGCTAACAAAAAAAAAAAAACAACAACATGAATGCCGGCAGCGTCAAATTAAAATTTTCGAATCGACAAACATACCCAAACAATAAAATTTATCTATTCGCATTGTCAACAAAAAAGTCATACACTGGAAAACCTGGAAAAGTGAGAAAAATCATCCTTCGATAATGCTTTATAGCCACTACATAATATTCGTCCGCGAGGCATGCAAACGTCCTTTCCGAATCTACGTTACTTTAACAAAAGCATGGCCGCCTCTAGTAATCTTTCTTCTGTTTAGTATAAAAAGCATCATACGAACTCACCTTTTTATACCCTAAACCTGGAAGGTCAGGGTATATTAACTTTGTGCAAACGTTTGTAACGCATAGAACGAGGCGAGTCCGGTATAGAAAAGTATATATATTCTTGATCAGCGTCACCACGTGAGTCGAGCTATCCATGTCCGTCCGTCAGTCCGTCCGTCTGTCCGTCTGTGTGTTGTCCGAATACACAGGATAAGAAGAAGGAGTTGAGATAATTGAATGAAACTTGGTACACATAGTCACATAAACCCAAGGATCTGCACTAAAAGAATATTTTTGGAATCCGCCCACGGACACGCCTACCTCCCATACAACGCAAAAATTGAAAACTGCATAACTCAGCTCACAATGAGCCTACAACAATAAAATTTGGTATGTATGTGTTTTGTGTCATTACAAAGATGTTTTTGAAAAATGGGTGTCATCCACTCACGGACACGCCCACCTCCCATACAACCCAAAAATTGAAAACTGCATAAATAAGCCTCTGTTCAACCTACAGAGCTAAAATTGGGCACATATGTTTTTTATGACAAGACAAA
This sequence comes from Tetanocera ferruginea, assembly GCA_958299015.1. Lineage (NCBI taxonomy): Eukaryota > Metazoa > Arthropoda > Insecta > Diptera > Sciomyzidae > Tetanocera > Tetanocera ferruginea. Next base: position 87,613,312 of record OY282642.1, on the reverse strand, counting down.
GATGGTTTTGAAAAATGGACGTCATCCGCATACGGACACGCCCACCTACCATACAACCCAAAAATTGAAAACGCTATAAATAAGCCTCTGTTTAACATACAGAGCAAAAATTTGGCACATATATTTTTTATAACAAAAAAAAGATGGTTTTGAAAAATGGACATCATCCGCTCACGGACACGCCTACCTCCCATACAAAGCGAAAATTTAAAACTGCATAACTCAGCTCATATTTAGCCTACAACAATAAAATTTGATATGTATGTGTTTTATACAAACACAAAGATGTTTTTGAAAAATGGACGTCATCCGTTCACGGACATGCCCACCTCCCATACAACCCAAAAATTGAAAACGCAATAAATAAGCCTCTGTTTAACCTACAGAGCTAAAATTTGGCACATATGTTTTTTATGACAAGACAAAGATGGTTTTGAAAAATGGACGTCATCCGCATACGAACACGCCTACCTCCCATACAACCCAAAAAGTTTAAAACTCAATAAATAAGGTTATTTTTGTCATAGAGAAATTAAATTTGGTATGTATGTATTTTCTACCAAAACTAAGGTGTGTTCAAAAATTGGGAGTAATCCGTCCATGAACACGCCCACCTCCCATAGCGAAAGCACAATAAAGGCATTAACTGTGAGCTACAGTAAGAAAACTTGGTATGTGTAAATTTGTCATCACCATTTAAATGCATATAAAATATAGGCTTCATCCGCCCACGGAGACGCCCATTTAGAATAAAAATTTTTTTTATTTTTGAAAATTGGGGTTAGGGTATTTCATAGTCAGCCTAGACCGACTTTAGACTTTCTTTACTTGTTCTTTACTAAAGTAAAGTTTCTATTCTAAAGCCTCTTATTTAATAAGTAGAATGTTTGCATGGAAACGTAAGGTACCAGTATTATGGTTATACGACATGCATACTCATATAATCCATTTAAACCTTCTTCGTAACGGAAACTGTAAGCACTGCTTACTTTTTTACTTACAAAAGGAAAAAAGGAAGAATTTTAGTCGCATTAATCGATGAAATACCTCTATGTTAGACAGACAAGGCTAAATCAACTCAGGTTTTGATGCTGATCACGAATATACATATATACTTTTCTATACCTACCATGTGGTGATCGTGGCATGCAGCTTAACCCTTTCCCGCCGGTTGTACTTTATAAAGTACAACAAATTATATAGTCTTTAAAAATTGTTTATCCCAAGACCGTTGAGTATTTTGATGACGTTTTTTATGATGATTTTTTATGACAAGACAAAGATGATTATGAAAAATGGACGTCATCTGCCTACGGACACGCCTACCTCCCATACAACCTAAAAAGTTTAAAACTCAATAAATAAGGTTATGTTTGTCATAGAGAAATTAAATTTGGTATGTATGTATTTTATACCAAAACTAAGGTGTGTTCAAAAATTGGGAGTAATCCGTCCATGAAAACGCCCACCTCCCATAGCGATAATAAAGGCATTAACTGTGAGCAACAGGAATTAAACTTGGTGTGTGTAAATTTTTCATCAACATTTAAATGCATATAATATATAGGATTCATCCGCCCGCAGACACATCCATTTTCAATAATATTATTATTTTTTTTTTTTAAAAGTAGGTTTAGGGTATTTCATTGTCGGCCTAGACCGACTTTAGACTTTCTTAAATTGTTTTGACGTAGAATTACGTCTTACAGCGCGGTTTGTATGGGGTCGTTTTAACAGATTTTTTCAAAGTCATTAGGCAACGTTTTTGGCGAATACTTTAGGGTATACCTACAGCCTTTAATACTCTTCGTTCAAAGATAATATATACACTAAAATATCAGATATATCCTGCGCTGAATGAATATCTAACTTTGGATTTTGTCACTATTATATTAAAGTCACAAAATAGTAAAATATAAGAAGAAAAATGCATGTTTTTATATAAGAAAATCAATCATCAGCTGCTTATGTGCCTGCTGCTTTCTTGTTTTTCTTTCGTTGTTTATGCTTGTATGCTTTGGTTTTGCACGAACTGATTGGTTCGCTTTGGCAGCATTGTAAGCATTAGTTCGCATTGGGTTTATGTATGCACTACTGTTCTAGTATACAAAGTGCTCTATTTTGAAACCATAGGTCATGAACCTCTTTTCAACTCAGTCAATGAACTCAATCTGTCAAATATAACGAAATGGTTCTGTGATCCGGTTAGATTTAACTCTTATGAAAAAAACGAGTTGGATCATATTTCTTTTTTTGCTTTTACCCAATAGATGGCGTAAAATTTTAATTTTTGCTTATAATGCAAATTAATTTGGATTCCAGAAAGACTTTTATTGTATTCCAGGAGACGAAAGTGGCCCCAATGGAAAGTGCATTTGATTCGCCTTCTTTTCAAATAAGTCAATGAACTCAACCTGTCAAACTTAACAAAATGATCGAAAAAATTTGAAATTTTGCTTGTTTCTTTTTGCTTGCTCATTTAATCATACTTACTTTTAACATTTTCTTTGTTTGGCCTCGATAAGTAGTCCATAATTGAGTGTTATTCATTTATTTTTTAATTTTTGGAAGATCAATAAAAATACGTGCGAAATGAACAAAACTATCGGACCAAAGAGACAAAGTAGAAGAGGTTACAACTTAAACGGAATTCTACGTCTACACTTACGATACTATCGAAACTCTTTCTTTTTTTATTATTAATTATTTAATGTTAAATTGCATTGTGCACCATTTTAATTTTTTGCCACATCCTTAAATCGAAAATAAAATTCTCCTCACGTTCTAAAATTCAAATTTTTTTTTCCCCAATGTATTAAATTTAACTACATGGGTTTAAAATTTAAACCATGTCAAATACTTAAACTACGTTTTAGTCCAACATGGGCTTAAAACTAAAACTTTAGACTCCTTTCGTTTTAGTTTTTAAATTCAAAAGCTGATGTACTAAAATTCAAAATTTATTCCCAATTTATTACATTTTAATACAGCCTCGACTAAAAAATTTTTTAATATTTTGAAAAGTATTACTTCTAATAAAAAAGATTGAAAAGTACATTAATCTAAAAATTTGTTTAAAAATTATTTCAAGATTTTTTTAATGCAGATCCTTGGACACATTTGACTGTGTGTACCAAGTTTATTCCAATTATCTCAACTCCTTCTTATTATTCTGTGTTTGCGGAGAACACACAGAACGGACTGACATACTAAATTAAACCTGTCTCACAACACCCCACTCTGCCTTTCATGAATTTTATTCACAAAAATTATGAATGTTTCATGTTTGTTTTGTATTTTTTATGGCATTTACGAAATTTTATTGATTGGTTCATATAACTTTTACACACAATTAATGAAGATTAAACACTTGGCTTATAAAATATTCCTGTTGTCGTGGTTTTTCTTTCGTATATTTTGTACATTGCTATCATGCTTAGTTCATTGATGACTCACGTAATTGGTTACTGGTCCAAAATTCGTGAATGTAATTCATGGAGATAATGTAAAATTCATAATTATTGTGTGATTTAGTATAGCTTATTGTACTGACGTACTTGGTCCCGTAGTTGAATGGGAATATCTTTTGGAAATTTATAAGCCTATTTAAAGAGTTTAAATTTTTTTCCTGTATTTATGGACGGACGGACGAATGGTAATGGATAAATTTACTCACGAGGTGACGCTAATCAAGTATATATCGCCCATTTCGTATTAAAGGGTAGTATCAGTTGCACTTACCATCTCCGATTTGCCTTAAATGTTTTTCTTGGATTAGTTTATTTACTATAAAATCAAATCCGGAGTTTGAGATTTTAAGAAATTTTTTTCACGAACCCACAGACAAGCGTGCGTCAATTTAAATATAAAACTCTTGGAAAAATTGAAGAAAGTTCGAATTTTTCTCAGGGTTTCAATTGCAGTCAAGACATTGCCTTATTTAATAAGAAACGAAAATTCTAAGAAATCATTCATGTCAATTTTAGATACAATGAATACAACTTATGATACACAAAAACTTACGAAGTGACACGAATCACCTTAAAATTCTATTTATGCATTAAATTGGAAAAAAAACAATGAAGTATTTGGGCTTTAAATATTTAAAAAAAATTCTAATGACAACGAATAGAACTGACGTCTAAGTTTCCTTTTTGTTTAATAAATATTTTTTTAAATCTTAAAAAGTTCAAAGCTAAAAAATATGTTTAGCATTCCGCAGCATTTCTTTCTAACTAGTTATTTTTTATAATAATTTTTTACCCGTTCCCTTATTTCTCAGGTCTTACTTTAGATTTGTATAGAAATTTTTCTGGTTTTTGTTTTTCTTATTGTTGAAAAATGTAACTTTTTCGTATTCGCATCAGTGATGTTTCCTCTCGAATATATAAATTATACACTGTTTACTGTGCAGCACAACAACAAATACTGTTTTGTTGACCCTTTAATATTCTATAAAGTTCACAACTGGTGTTTTTCATAAATTTCTTAACGTTGAACTTTTCCCCACTCGATGCTACAGGACTATTAAATCCCAGTCGGTAAAATTTTGCAAAGAGTGTAGGTGTGAACAAACTGAAAATTCTCTTTTAATGAAAAGCCTTACATAAAACAAAGAAAATACTTAAAAAAATCATTTTTAATCTTAATATATAAAATTAAATGTTTGTCTGTCTGTCTGCCTGTCTGTTCCGTATAGGCTCGCGCACCAATTATCCGATTGAGCTGAAATTTGGACACCGAGTACCTTTCATAGTGAGAAAGAACATAGGGGGTGTAAAAAAGTTGGCGGAAGTATATGGGCGTGGCACTCTATAATAACTTTTAAACGCCTGGACCGATTTCAATGAAATTTGGTTCGTAGGTTTAACTGTTCCCAAAATAAAACATAAGCCATAAAAAATTCCAAAACCTTACGCAAGAGGGTGTTTAAGTAGTGCATTTTTAAGACTCAATAACTCCTAAACGCCTGGACCTATTTCAATGAAATTTGGTATGAAGGTTTAACTGAAACCAATATAAAGCATAGTTTAAAAAAGTGGGCGGAAGTATGTTGGCGTGGCGCTCTGTAATAACTTCTAAGCGGATGAACTGATTTCCATGACATTTGGTATGAAGGTTCAACTGCTCCCAAAATAAACCATAGGCAATAAAAAATTCCGAAAACTTCCTAAACGCATGAACCGATTTCAATGAAATTTGGTATGAACGTTCAACTGCAACCAAGATAAAACATGAATATAAAAAACTTCCAAAGACTTCCGAAAGAGGTCGCTTTAAGTAGTGCATTGTTAAGACTCAATAACTCCTAAATGACTTGATTGATTTTACTAAAATTTGGTACATGAAATAGCTTGACTCTGCAACAGAATTGAGGCTATTTAAATTTGAATCAACTATGTTCGGCTCATTCACGTCAAAACGGATGAACCGATTTTGATGAAACTTGGCAAGCATTTGTATCTGGTACTGAAATAGATCCTATGCTTTCAAGAGTTCTTTCGACAAAAATCAAGGAATGAGCCGAAGGCAAACGAAGTCAAGAAGCAGCAGAAGCTATATAAAGATGAAAAAAAATTAACCGAAGTATCGATCAAAACCGAAGTTGTATGAAGACAATTCAAAAATCGAATCGATGCTTATAGGATTTTTTAAAAATGAAATTTATTTGAGATAAAATTGCATATTAAATGCATGCTAAGAAAAACTTTAAACGAATTTTTCTCGAAATGACTATTCAAACTACACTCAGAAAAAAGTTTCTCGGAATATGACAAAAATGGCATCATATTTACTGAAAAATGGTATTGACATTGGTCCAGATATTGCTTTTCTCTAAATGCGATCCTAAAAATTCTCTTAAAATGATAAAAATCTTCTATGAAAAAGAGAAATATATAAAAATAGTTTGATTTTAGAGAAAAAGACTCTTTAGTTTTGAGAAAACATTTGTTTTTATTGAAGAAAATACTTCTCATAGTGAATTTTTTATCAAAATATAGGAAAAAATTTTCATTTTCAAAAAATTTTTCTGTATAAATGAGAATTTGTTTGTGCGAGAAATATATTTGTCATTATAAGAGACATTGAAATATTTCCATTTCCTAGAAGTAAAGAAATATTTCTTCGAAAATGTGAAAATTTATTTTAATTGAAGAAAATTTTATTTGAAAAGAGAAAATTGCTATTATCGAAAATAGAGAAAATTTTCACCGGAGGAAGATATGTGTTTTTTTTTTTCAGAGTGTGGGTGTCCATTTTCCTCAGAAACCAGACGTCAAATCGAGACGTTGAAGATGTCATTTTTTGTTTTAACCATGTCTGGCAGGTACAGTTTTACAGTTTTATTTGACTAAACACTTTCGACGGAAGAAGGGGGCAAAACCCCAAAAAACGATAATTTAAAAAATTTTAAAATTGAATTGATAATTTTAAAAACGTTTAAATGAGAGCAGTTTTGAAAATCGTCCTCTTTCAGTGCTCGAGGCACAACCCCGAGTAACACCGGGTTACATCCGCTAGTTAAAAATAAAAAATAAAATTTGCTACACTAAAACTAAGTGCATTAATCATGTCGTCATTATATCATGGTGGCGGCCGTGGCCGTGCATTTTACGTGTGTAGTGTGAGAACCAAGGGATGCCGAGTTAAATCACACCTCGTGCAAAAGTTTTTTCAAAAGACATTAATTATTCTGTTCGGCTTTCATCTCTCTGCAGACTCAAGAGTAAATAATCGGGATCCGTTCGGAGTTCGGAGGGATAAAACATGTAGGTTCCGTTCCCTGTCTTTATCTTTGCTCATTATTTGCTCAATTATGTCTTTATCTTTGCTCATAATTTTTACCAATAACGTCATAAAATCGTGTAAATTGCACGTTAATATGGTTTATGACATAACAGCTCAATTTTCGATTTTGTCTCAAGTTGTAGAGTTAACATATTCAGCAATAATTTTTATGGTTGACTTTCTCGTGGCTTTTATCATCATTGCTATCATTCCTCTAAGCCTTCCAATATGCGTATGGGTCTGGCCAGACCCAAATGGGTTTTAAATGTGTATAACTTTTTTCCTCTGTATAACTGAGTGATGCCGGTCTTCAACTATGACTCCTTCAACTGTGGTACTCCCAAAATAACGGAAAAGTAACCGTTAAGTTTTTTAAATATTTAAAGCGGAAAATTCCATTTGAAGCTACTTTCCTGAATAATGCACATACAATGGGTCTGTACAGACCCAAAACAGTAATATATTCAGGGACTGGAATTTTGCGCATTTGCTTTATGTAACAACTTGGAGGATGAAGACTTCGTCCCAGAAAGAAGTAATAATATGAATGAGGCAAAAGATATGGAATATGGTATAAAAATAATGATCGTTCTTGATAACGGCGATGATAGCGATGATACGGAGAAGTCATATAGAGAAGCCGTAGACACCGTGGCTATTCCTTTTCAGGAAGAGTTTTATCGTTCCAAAGGCGAGAATTTCTGGAATACAAGTCCACAAGTTCACATCAAGGTCCATCACTTGGAATATTGCCACATAATCATGGTATTTTTAAATTCTTATTACACGGGAAACTAATCGAAAAGCCCTCGAATCATTTCGTCTTTGGAACGAAGCGCATTTCAATAAAAAGCAGCAATTTTTGCGGATGAACTCCCAGAACGATGAACTTCTTGTGATTCCGTAACAAATTATCCCCTGAAGGAAATAATTTATACAGGAATGTAATCGGTTGCCAACGAGAGACGTATCAAGGTGAATGGCGACGGAACACTTTACGCTGACAACTTCCTTCTGTCATACAATTTTGGCATCTCTAAAAAAATTTTGAGGGCGTCTCTAGAAAAAATAAGACGTTCATCCCCCCTCAATTACTGGATTAAAAAAGTCCTGTGAATAACACATTATTTTGCTTTCACAATAATAACATTATCTTGTGATCGTATATGGCAAAGCCTAAGAAGGCAGTAGTAATTATATGCACCGTTCACTACCGCCGTGATATTGATCCATTAAAAGCATCAAAACTTAATCAAATATTGAACTACAATCAATTCAAAGCCGTTGTCGACACAATGGATTAGATTTTGGCAGGGTATTCTTGTAAGCATTTGACGAATCGGTGGCTTTTGGCATTGTTTAACAACAATATTTATTTCATGGGTTCTGCCTCATCCATAACCCATGACAACTTGAAAACTGAAAAACAGAGAGAAAAACTTCGTTCATGCATCATTGAATTAGCACGAAAACTCGTAATACCATAAATGATGGAACGGGCAACCAACCCCTTATTGTCCAACCAGTCCCTTATGGTCCAACCAATCCCTTATGAGTCACTAATCATGGCAGATTTAAGATAAAAGCTCTTGGCTTTTAAGCCCTGTTTGTTACATGAATTTAAAATTACCTGGAAGAATGTGGATATTATGATTTATCTAGATTTATAAAATCTGAGTTTCCATTCGATCAGATCTGGTGTTCCACAAGTCAGTAATCTTCCTTAGCACGTTCTTAGTATCATTTAATACTAAAATCTTCTGTCTATTTTCATGTCATGTCAAGTCTTACCTCCTCCAAGATGTTTCAAATATTTCTTCAACTTTGTGCCAAAAAATTTATTTCAAGATTTTTTGTATGACCAATAATATAAACATCTAAGGAGATCTCTGCTCACAAAATCTTCTTTTTTTTGCTCCAACACCAGATCCTAGTTTCTCGTGTTACAATTAAGTTGTCGGGGTGTTTATTTTATATATTTTGTTCAGATAGCATTACTACCAATCAATTTCTTGTTTATAAAATATTTTTGTTTTTAAGTATCTTTCAACAGCTTGTATAAAATACTGTATTACTTTCAACTGTAAAATAATATTCCTACTGGGCAACTCGAAGGTTATTGCAAAATTCTTGTTTAAAGCCGCCGGAAGCAAGGCATCATCGTACTCATGCTGTACAGTCTCCCAAGTTCATGGTATGGTATATTGGTATATGTGAGTGTAAGTGTTTGTGTGCAACCTTGAATGTTTACTCCCATGATTCCTTTCTTCTTAACATTCCTAGTAGACTTGCTTGTTGTCTCGTTGACGCGTAACTCTTTGTGATTGAATTTAAATTGTATTTTATTTTCTACTCTATTCTTCTGTCTGTTTATATCCTTATGGCTGCATTTGTGTGTGTGTTTTTTTTTTATTTTTTAAAGAAATAAAGGAGCTGAATGATGGTAAATAAATCAAAGTTATAATGCTGTGTTGAGACAGTCTTAAATTAAATTACTTAGTTTTTAAACTTGACCAGCAATAGTTATGGTAGATCTTAAGGTTCGAGTAAAGAGAACGTTGCAATTAATTAAGACATTGTAATTGAATTGTTGGGTTTTTCTTCGAATACTTGAAATTTCTTTTATTAATGCAATTTTTTGCGTGCAGACTTCCTTGTCTGTTTTTCTTGTTGCTGATAAATACATAGTTAATGTTCTGTCTTAGGTCTTGTACATGACATTGAATGATTTTCTCGATGGGTTTTTTTGAACTTGTCAGATCTGAGACAGGCTGTTTGAGGACAGCTATATTTTGTTTTTGTATTGAAATAGTTTGGCCTTTTTATTTTTCAAATAGTTATAAAACTGCTTATAAATTGTATTAAATAAGAATGGAGTGTTAATTTCTTTGTTTATTGCAGATCGCCGTCAGATCGTAAAAAGGATCACATAAAACGTCCAATGAATGCCTTCATGGTCTGGGCTCAGGCAGCACGTCGCGTTATGTCGAAGCAGTATCCACATTTGCAAAACTCAGAATTGAGTAAATCATTGGGAAAACTTTGGAAGTGAGTTCTTTAAATTGATAAATATACCATGGAAAGTTAAAAATCGAATTTAACATTAGTTTTTATACCCTAAACCTGAAAGGTCAGGGTATATTAACTTTGTGCAAACGTTTGTAACAGGTAGAATGAAGAGAGTCCGCTATAGAAAAGTATATATATTCTTGATCAGGGTCACCTCGTGAGTCTAGCTATCTATGTCTATCCGTCCGTCCGTCTACACACGACAAGAAGATGTTGAGATAATTAAATCAAACTCGATACACCTGGTCACATGAACCCAAAAATTTGCAGTATTGAATATTTTTGGAATCCACCCACAGATCCGCCTACCTCTCAAACACCGCAAAAATTTAAAACTGCATAAATGAACTCATACTTAGACTACTGGTAACAAATTAGGTATGTATGTATTCTTTATCAAAACAAAAATGTCTTCGAAAAATAGGTGTCATCCGCCAACGGACACGCCCACCTCCCATACAAGTAAAAATTAAAAACTCAATAAATAAGCTCATGTTTAACGTACAAAGATAAAACTTGCAACGTATGTATTTTATATCAAACCAAGTGCACGCTCACTTCCACGCCCACCTCCCATACTTTCCAAAAATTTAAAACTCAATAAATAAGCTCGTGTTTAACCTATGGAGGTAAAATTTGGTACGTAATTTATAACAAAACAAAAATTTCTTCGAAAAATGGGTGTTATCCTCCTACGGATACGCCTACCTACCATACAACCTAAAAATTTAAAACTCAATATATAAGTTTATGCTTATTCTACAGAGATAAAATTTGGCACGCATGTTTTTTATAACAAACAGAAGATGATTTTGAAAAATGGATGCCATTTGCCTACTGACACGCCTATTTCGCATCCGCTCACAGATACGCCCATTTTCAATACTATTCTTGTATTTTGAAATAGTAGGTTGAGGGTATTTCATAGTCGGGCTAGACCTACTTTAGACTTTCTTTACTTATTTGTTTAAAAATTTTTTAATATTTTGTTCAAAACATTTCATTATATTTTAAACCTTATTAACCAAAATTCCGGTTAACCGACCAAAATTAACCGGTTATCGGATACTATTATTATGCGTCATTTTTGGTTAACCGTCACCATAACCGAATTGACAACCCTAAAGATGTTATTAAGCTATACTTTTTCGAAAATGATATTGTTTCGGTCATTAAAAACTCTTTATTGCGTTACCGAACTGATATTTTTTTATCGTGAAAATTTTGTTATAGATCAGGACATTTGTCTACAATATGGCAGCATAACCATTCGATTTTTTTCGCTGGGATAACGCTCAAGATAAGGTCTTATCTTATAACCCAGCAATCTTAAATTATTTTTTTCAAAAACAGAAAAACAACATTTAAAAAAATTTTAATTTTGTCAAAGAAATCATCCGGGGGGTCCGTGACTTGATTTTTTGATGGCACGGACAGTTTATTAATTTAGTGTCAAGACAAAATAAATTTACCTAAAATTCGGTAGAGACTTTGAAAGAAAATCAAAAATGCAATTTTGAGTTTTGGTTTTTTACAACAAAAATTATTTTTACCCCATATTTTAAGAATAAATCAAATTTTATGGTCTTTGTTTTAAAAGGAATAATTTAAATATAAACAAACAAAAAACGGTATTATTTTTAAAAGTTTTTTTAAGTTAACTGATAAGACTTAAATACAAAAAAAAAAAAATAAATAAAATCTATTCACAGATGGCGGAGATATTTGCTTCAGAATTTAGAACATTCAATCATGATTGAATAATTATAAAGTTATTCGTATTTTTTGATGTATGCTTATTTTTTGCCAACAAAGAAATTTTGACAATCTGCCAACAGTGTTTTGTGATGCTGGGAAAAAAAACGTACTTTTCAGTGTTTCATTGTGTAGTTTTCGTGTGTAAAAAATAGTTCAATAATTTCTTCTCAAGTTAACAAGGAAAAAAAATCTATGTAGGTGTTGTATCAAGTGTATGCTTCAAATTAATCGAAATTTAAAAGTTCGTGTGCAAATTTTATATAAACATTAAATTTGTGTGATGCTGTTTTAAACAAGATGCCCATTAATTCATTCAAAATTGATTGAAATGCGATATTCACGTTCGTTTTTTCCTTTTTCAGTGAATTTATGAAACAAAAAAATTATAAGCCGTCGAGCTTTTCTTTCCAAAATTCCACTTTTTTCCGGAAAATTTGTGTTCAGCGACGAAGCTCACTTCTGGTTGAATGGATAGGTGAAAAAGCAGAATTGTCGTATGTGGTGTGAAGAGCAGCCAGAAGCATTACAAGAAGTGTCAATGCATCCCGAAAAATGTACTGTTTGGTGTGGATCATGGGCCGGTGGCATCATTGGACCGTACTTTTTCAAAGACGACGAAGGCAGGAATGTTTTTGTAAATGGCGAGTGCTACCGTGCGATGATTATAAATTTTTTTGCCCAAAATGGAAGAGCTGGACTTGCCTGACATGTGGTTTCAACCAGACGGTGCCACATGTCACACAGCACGCGAAACAATGAGAGGCAAGTTCGGTGAACAGTTTATTTCACGTTCGGGACCGGTCAATTGGCCGCCGAGATCATGCGAGTTAACGATTAGATCATTAACTAGATCAGATAACTAGATCATGCGAGCCTTAAGATTATTTTTTGAGCGGCCATGTTAAGGCTCATGACTATAGGGAAAAGCCCGCAACGATTGACGCACTGGAAGCCGACATTGAAGAATTTATTCAAGAGATACCGGCCGATATGTTGGAGAGAGTATGCCAAAATTGTAACTAGCTTATGAACCATTTAAGGCGTTGGCGGCGTCAACATTTACATGAAATAATCTTTAAACATTGAATTATATAGATCGTTATAGTGACTCAAATAAAGATTTCATACATTTCTCTAGATTTTATGTGTTTGATATTTATGTAATATCTAATGATATTTAGAGAATTTGCTAGTATAACTATTTTATATAGTTTTTATGACTAATATTATGCATAAGTTAAGTTTTTTTAACATTTTTTTAAACAATTGCAATTAATTTTAGTCTCCTCTAATATATTAATGCTTAAAAGAAACGGAGCATTAAAAGTAGCAATAAAAATTAATTGTAGTCAATTTAATATGAAATAGTATGATATTTAGGCAACCGTATGCATTTTTGTACCCAATGACATTGCTCTCATGTTCTCATTCTGCTCTCATTTTAAAATAAGCATACCAAATAGAGAAGACGTCAAAAATACGAATAACCTTTTTTTCATTGAATCATGCATTCAATTTGAGATAGTTTTTTTCTCTCTCTTGGCATTTGGTTGAAGCACACGATAAATAACTAACGACAATATTAAGAAAATTAATTAAAAATACTTTTGGCAAGAACTTTGCTGTAATTTTTATTAAACTTGAAAGAAAATTTAACAAACTTTTAGAAAAAATTAGAAAAATTGAAAAATCGTTAAAATTCGACCAAGATATTTACATGGAAAGTCAAATATATTAACTCAAAACACATTTTTTTATAAATTTTACAATTGACGAATAGTTAAAACAACATATTTTTAAGAAATTGTTACTTTTAAGAAAAATTCGACCAACTCAAAAACTCTCCCTCAACAAAATTTCATATCAATCAAAGAGCGGGTTTTTTCTCAAAAATTTAATTTCTCTCTTAGAAGGTTGACAACCCCCTCTATCAGATATATCATTTTTATATACATTCTGCACATCTGGGCAAAATAACCTTTCGAATGATATAAGTTCCATTTATTTTGAGTTTTAATTAATACCAAAAAAGCGTACGACAAACTTTAATGTTCACGTATTAATATATAAGATTTATATATTTAATAATATAAACACGCAAATAATATTTTGTAGGCCGTTTTGACCCTTTTCCTTGAAACTTAGTTAGGAATTATCATTGCATTAATTATGAAGGAGTACAGTTTTAAAACAAAAAGCATAGTTTAGCAAGAATAAAATTTTAATATATTTTGAGTTATTAAGTTGATGTAAGGTTGTATATTCCAAAATGCATTATAAAACTGCATTGTACATATACAATGCCATAATTCTCTCTTTGTGTTTTCTGTTGGTAATTTCAAATTTTAAGCTCTGTAAAAACCATCGTTTTTATTCAAATTGTTGTACCGGTTCATTTGTTTTGTTTTTGTGTCTCGTTGAACAAAATTTTATTTCCACTTTTTATAACCAAAGAGCAGCACAAACACTGGGTAGCAGAACTCTTGATAAAAGCGAGAAAAAAAGCTTAGGTTATGTTGTTTTTATACCCTAAACCTGAAAGGTCAGGGTATATTAATTTGTGTAAACGTTTGTAACGCATAGCACGAAGCGAGTCCGGTATAGAAGAATGTTTATATATTTGATCAGCGTCACCTCGTGAGTCGATTTAGCCCTGTGCGTCTGTTCGTCCGTCTGTCTGTGTGTTATCAGTAAATAGGATAAGAAGGAGTTGAGATAATTGCATGACATTAATGTGTTCATATAGATACAGGGATCTGCACTATAGAATACTTTAAGAATTCGGAATTAAAAACTCAAAATTGAAATCATTATATAGCTAGTTGTATGTAAACTATAGAAATAAAATGATTTAGAATAACATATTGATATAAATATAAATATATTGAAGTAAGAAGAAAGAGGAGTGGTCCCATACGAACACGCCCGCCTTCTATACAAACCAAAAATTGAACATTTTATATATAAGTTTTTATTTGAGCCATAGGGATAAAATTTATCATGCATGTATTGCAAAAAACTCTATAAAGAGGCCTCTTGCAAGATAACCCGGGTTATAGATGAGCTACAAAGATACAACTTATTATGTGCGTAAGTTCCTAGTTAGACAAGACCAACTTTAGAGTTTCCTTACTTGTTTTTTTATTAATTTTGCAAGTCGATCCAAAAGTTATAATAGAGGCTTCCTAGTGGGAAAATCCATCCTTACATAATGAATTATTCTTTACTTATTTTTCATCCGCAGGACATGAAAACTTCAATACCAAATGCCCATTACTTTTACACAGGCATGATCCCCACTATAAGCTTCCTTTTGTAATGTATGATATGCATCATACGTGCTTACGTAACCCTTTACTAAAATAAAGTGCAGGGAATGTACTTTCGACAATTGGAATCAATCGGGCTTCCATGCTTATGTACTTTATTTAATAAGCAGGATGTATGCATGACAGAGTAAGGCACCTGTACTGTATTGATATACGACGTGCATATAATCCATTTAAACCTTCTTCGCAACGAAAATTGTAAGCTATAGCCTTACGTTCACCTTATTTTGTAAGTGTTAACGTAAGCAGTGCTTACAGTTTCCGTTGGGAAGAACGTTTAAATGAAGGGTTAAATCGTAATTATTAAAGAAAAGATATATAATTGTTAGACAAACCTTATTTTTATTTTAAAATTCCTAGTATTCCTAACAATATACATATGGCTATTGAACAGTAAAATAAATAAAAAATCTTATTTTAGCCATTTTTGTATGCGCAACAACGAATGATCTTACTACACCGCCGTTCACCATAAGATTGTTCTTTATACGTTTTTTCTTTTGGTTTTTTGCTACACTTAACATCTTCGTAACGATAGTCAAATATCGTTTTGTCATCATACCACTGCATGTCTCTTGCTTTACGCAATAATGTACATATGGAAATGATCACACGAAGACATGATCGGCTTAAACGTGCATTCCTTTTGCAGTTGCAGTCGTAAGTGAAGATGTAAGTTGCTCCTTATATAACAAACAACATACTTACTTCAGCATGATCCTGTTTTCACCACCATAAGCTAAAGGAAAACATGAATTATTTAGTAAGCATCTTACGATTTTTCCGACTGGGGGGTTATAGATGAGCTACAAGGATACAACTTATTATGTGCGTAAGTTCCTAGTCAGACAAGACCAACTTTAGAGTTTCCTTACTTGTTTTTTTTTATTAATTTTGCAAGTCGATCCAAAAGTTATAATAGAGGTTTTAGATGACGTCCCGAATGTGTTAAATATGATAGGAGGTTTGGTGTATCCCATGGTCTGGCTAGACCGACTGTAGAGTTTCTGTACTTGTTTCGCTTGTTTTTGCTATGTTACAGATTTTGTTGCCCGTTGCATTGCTTGCTAGCGAAAACAAAAGTACAACATAAAACACACAAACAAAATAAAAAAAAAAGAAAAAATTAAATTTTAACGAGTTGAAAAAGTTGACGCGGGCGGCGGTGTTGCTAATAATTTGTAAAAGCAATTCAAGCAACAAAAACATTTGCAAACAAATGTTATAATATTGTTGTAGAATTAATTTAGTTTATCGTAGTTGTTTTAGCAAAACATGCAATTTTTTGGCATCATAAGTTTTCAACTAAAATTTTTAATTATGAGTTTTTGAATAATTTTTTTTTTTTTTGTTGCTTATCACTCTGAAATTCCAATTATTTCTAACCAAGTTATGAGTTAATTAAAAATTTTGCGGTTCAAATATTGCGTTGATAACAGTTCCTCATGCATTGTTGTAATTATAAAATAATATATTAAAATTCAGTATTTATGCCTTGGATTTCCAACACTTTCATTTGATCTGGCTTGTTTCTTGATAAGCCAGCCGTTAAGCATCTCTGTCTGATATAGCTATTCAGCTTTTGTGGCTACTATCAGCACAGTTCAATTAAAATTTGTTTTTGTTTTTTATGAACAACAAAAGACGAATTATGAAAAAAATTAAATATCTGTTCTTATCGGCATGAACGATGTGGTGACAGAAAGCATCTTTGGAGTTGGTACGGAAATAAAAACATGTTTGAACGCACATGCGTTCGGGTTAATTGCAATTGTAATCGAACAAATTGTTATAGGTTTGAAAAATGTTATTTATGATTCAAGATAAGACGAGAGGAAAAAAGATTTATAATCATTAATTGGGTGGCAGAAGTGGTGGCAAACAAAATTTTTTCTTATAACAGAGTGTATTTTGAATAAAGCAGTAAATGTGGGCGTTTAGGTTATCTAACGTCTGGCAAAATTGCCAAAAAAAACAACAAAATACCAAAAAACAATTATAAGTTGAAGAAAAAAACAACATTGGTAATCAATTTACGGCATGCTTACTTTTGACTAGTGCGTAAATCACGTAATTTTCTCATTCACATTAAATACAGATGTTTTGTAAAAGAAATTGTCATTATCAGCATCGATATAAGCATGCCAGACTTACTGCCATGGCTAGCGAAGTGTACAGAAAATAATTTCACTAACGATGTATTCTGGTGTGTGTGTAAGAGATGAGTCATGCTTTAAAGAGAAAAACGAAAACCAATAAACCAAACGTTTCTCAAACTCGAACGGATCTGCGGCAATCTCTGAAAATTTGTTCGTTAACGATACAAATATACCGACTAGAATTATTGGTATCCAAAAATGTTACCCCAACTATGGGTACCCTTTACTTGAATAGCTTTTATGCAAACTCGTTACTCTCCCGTGATATATTAAGCTCACTTTTCTAATTCTGTGTTTTCCTTCCTCGATTAGTTTTATTTTGCATAAAAGTAACTTAATTTCATGTAAGCTTCAGAGCTGAGCAAAACGGTTTCATCGTCACTGTTGATATTGAAAGTTAACTGACATTTGATAAGCAGAAAGCGGATTTTTATGCAAATGCATATTTTACCTGAACCTCGAAAAGGTTTTGGACAAAGACATAAACAAAAGCAACAAAAACTAAAACGATTAGCACTATACATTTTTTGCATATTTGCATTAACTTTCAATCTTAATATACCGAATTCAACGACCGCTGATTCCGAAACACCGAAAATTCCAAATTGCATTAATTCCTTAGGTCGCAACCGACAACCCTTCGTTTATATTGGGTCACATTCGGGAATTAAATGATTTAGGAAAACCCGCAAAAGTCCCTCCATCCGACTAAAAACCAACTATTTTTTATTTTCTATTTATTAAAATTTTTTGCATATATCTTGCATAAATCTTGCATATAATCTGCATATATTTTGCATATTTCTTCCACATTTCTTGCATATGCTTTTGCGTAAAAATCCGCTCTCTATTGATGAGTACTTTTTTTATACCCTCAACCTGAAAGGTATATTAACTTTGTGCAAACGTTTGTAACGCATAGAAATCAGTAAGTCCGGTATAGAAAAATATATATATTCTTCATGAGAGTCACCTCATGAGTCGAGCTATCCATGTCCGTCCGTCTGTAAGTCCGTCCGTCCGTCTGTTAGTTGTCCGCAAACACAGGATAAGAAGAAGGAGTTGAGATAACTACATGAAATTCGGCACATGTGGTCACATAAATCCAAAAATCTGCACTATTGAATATTTTTGAAATTCGCCCAAGAACACGCATACCTCCCATACAACACAAAAATGAAAAACTGCATTAATAAGTTCATAATTAACCTACAACAATAAAATTAGGTATATATGTATTTTATATCCAAGCAATGATGTCTTCGAAAAATGGATGTCATCGCAGGCCTCAAATGTGGATGGATGTCAAAGCAGGGCTTTAAAGCGCTACACTCAGAAAAATATCAACTGTAATATTAACAGTCGGCTGCTGTTATTTCAAAACACTGTTCGATTGAATGATTTGCGTTTAAGTAAACAATTTGCTTTGTTGTATGAATGTTTCAAAGTATTTTTGTGCTGTTAAAATCATCTGTTGAAATATTTTTGTGCTTATATTGAATTGTCAATTTTTTCTAAGCAATAGTTTTTATATGTGTTTTGCTATATTTAGGGCCGTTTTATTCACTTTTATAACTTAAGATTTAAGAATAACTTTGGGTTTTTTCGGCGTTTCTTACTTTATTCATTTTATTCACTTCAAGTTGTCAAACATAACTTTAGAAATTCAAGTTTATGCATAACTTTTGTTTGGTAACTGGCGTCAACTTGTGATTTTTTAACTTCCAAAAATATGAGCAGTTATGAGTTCTAACTTGGGATATTTGGTATAACTTTTGTTTTTTGTTTCAATCACAAGTTTTCGTGTGAATGTCAACGAGTTAAAACAAATTGTTTGTGACTGACAGCTGAATTTATTTTAAATTAATTTTCATAGCGCGCATCATTTGAGCTGCCTGCAAACAATAGTTTTGATGGAACGACACCAATGACGATCTTTTTGGGAGCTTGTCGAAGACCTATGTTCGAAAAGATTCTTGTAAGCAGTGTGGCTGATAGCGGTGATAGGAGGTGCTGCATTGAGTTCATTCAACTGCAAAACCGCATGATTGCACTTCTCCTCAGCATTGTCCAACTGTTTAGCGACGACTACAAGCACAATGTCATCTTCGAAGTATATTATTTGAGCCCTATGTGGTAGCTCCAGATGCAAAACTTCATCACAAATGATGTTCTAAAGAACTCAGGTTCACGAGGGTCCTTTGTGCGTTCCATGGAACTTTTTGAAACTCCTCTGGTAATTTTGAAACCCACTTCTGTGTCAAATAAGAAATCACTTTCTTAATCTCGTATAATTCTATGCAGATAGGTGCATAATGGAACAATCTAACAATTGTGCGAATTCAGTTTGTTAAGCAGTGGTATATTCTGTCAAAAATCGAAGCAAAATAGATGAATACTATTTGATTCAAGCCCTATCGCACGAGTTTAAATGAGATGCAAAACAGTCGCAACAGGAATTTTGTGGCTTGCCTTTTCGTGCTTCCATAATATTTCATTCCTTTTCATCTTTTGATTCAAGATTTAAATTATTGCAGTAAGATTATAAGAGATCTTTTGGCGCATAACAAAGAGATATGTATTATCAACAGAATCGTCCTGAAGAATAAAGAATTTTTCGAAATTTTTGTAGAGTGAATTTCTGTACTTAACATTTAATTACCTGTTAAGAAGGTCGTTTTTAAAGATTTTCATTATTATTATTTATTAATAAAATATATTTTAAAACAAAAACAGTCTTCACTTGATTGGTATGCATTTTATCTGATAGAAGCAGCACTGTCCACATAAATCGGCGTAGCGAGTTAGATAAGTCCGCAAATATTTTCATGAATTGTACACGATGCAGGCTTACAGGCTTGTATCATATGATCTATTATCTATTTTTTGTTGTTGTATTTAAAGCTTGCATCTCTATACGAAGTCAGTTCATAGATAAGTGCATTTAAATCACTTTTGCTATCTATAATTTTTTTAAGAACAAAATCTAATATATAAAAATCTCGTGTCACGGTGTTAGTGTATGAACTCCTCCGAAATGGCTGGAACGATTTTAATGAAATTTTTTTTGTGTATTATTTAGGTATGAGAATAGGTCGTAAAGTACATTTCACCTTCCTTCCCATGATGGGCGTGGCACTTTTTTTAGAACAGAAATTTTCGGTCTTACTTTTGTCTATAAATAACATGTCAATGAAGCTCGGAACAAACTTACTTTTGAGACGTAACCTTCGACTATAAAATTTGAGCAATTTTCGGAAAGGGGGCATGGCACCGCCCATGCAATTCAACTTTTTGGAATCGAATAGATTTGGAACTAAGTGACGTTTAACAATGAAGCTCAGTATGAAATAACTGATTGATCACCTCTTTCAATGATAAAGCTGACACGGGCATTGGAAAACGGGGAGTGGATCTACAACTCAAATTTTCGATACAGAATAGCTGTGGAAGTAAAAATTACAAGCATTCTAACTCAAAATGAAGTTTCTATGTGGTGGTGTCCTGCTACGGGAAACTCGAACGGGCATTGTGCAAGGGGTGTAGCTCCGCCCATACAAGCAACATTTTTTATATTGAATCGCTTTAGAAATAATATACACAGATCAAGGAAACTCGGTTTGGAGTAACTATTTGCTGGTCTCCTACTACTCGAAAATAATCGAAAACTTAACTGAGTATTGGACAAAGGGTATGGCAAATTTTGGAAATAATGGTCAAGGAATATTGAAACTCAGAGTGGAGTTACTATGTGCTGATGATCTTCTATTGGCAAACTAGAACAGGCATTGGACAAGGACGGCAGTAACGCGCCGGGTACCAGCTAGTGTTATATAAATTTGTGTGTTTATACTGGATAAGGTGCATGCATATATTTATTTAAATAGTCAAATTCGCTGACAAGCTAATAATTTTTTCGTTCAACGAATTCCAATTTCATAAGTTATGTACATCAATTTTGTGTCAAATATCATTAAATTCCCTGGGATATTTTCATAACTTTTACGTTTATAACTCGACTCAACTTCGATGTTGAAAACTTCAGCTTAAATTCAACGACACTGAATAAAATCAAAATTAAACTTGAGAAATTAAAATTTAAAACTTCGCAAGTTATACAGAAAGCCAAGTTGACAAAAGTTATTGAAACTTCGCAAGTTAGCTCAAGTTAGAAAAAGTGAATAAAACGGCCCTTATATTACCGTTGCCAACAGCTCAGTGGAAGTGCACTGGACTGTCATGCGGGGGGACGTGGGTTCGAACCCTAGCTGTGTAAGTATCAATAATTGTAATTTAATAATTGAAATAATAATAATTCGGTTTCATTAATTGCTTGGTCAAAAATAACCTTCAAAATAAAATGCTTACAATCTTCCAAAAAAAAAAAAAATTCCAAATTTCATTTTATTATTAAAAAAAAAATATTTTATATAAAAAAAATGTTTGTTGGCCTTGCCAGATTAGAACCGTGGACACTCGAGTACTAGACGCACACGTTAGCACACTCGGCCATACATGAACTTTCAAACCAGCGATCAAATTTCAATAAATACGTTTTTATACAGGTTTCGTGTTCCATAGACCAACAGTCAACCGACTGTTGATTTGAAAGTTTCATTTGTTGGATGGTATTTAACAGTGAAATCTGTTATTTCAACCCATGATTTGTTTGATAAAACAGCATTTTTTTCCTGAGTGTACTAGCAGGCGTTCATATCGATTTTGTAGACCTTCCACACTCATATCCAAGCCCATAAAATTTATATGAAACGGGGAAATTTTCTAGGCCTTCCTCTGTCGCGACTCTAAAGAGGCCTGATAAAAGCACTTCTTAAGAATGGCTAAAAGAAGGGGTAACAAAAAGTATTGAAAAAATATTTTTTTCTTTTAAACCTTTTTCTGTTTATTATATATTCTATGATTTTATCTTCTCTCCTTTGTTTTTTCAAGTCAGATTAACTTCAATCTATATTCTTTGATAAAGCAGTAAGAAGGGTCATTATTGTGTCATTATTATTGGGTCATTATTATATTTTTAAACTGATTATATTCTAACTTTAATCGAAACAGTTGACGTGAAGTATATGAAAAGTCAGCTTTTGAAGGGAAAAAAGGTTTGTTGTGCTGCCTTTTGTACTGAAAAGAAGGCCCTCAGGAAGTGCTCATAAGAGCAGCGAGGAAAGCATGTGTTTTGTCTTCAAAAGTAGCAGTATTTGCAGGCCTTCGTATGAAGAGCGCTGGTTTTATTGCCTTTTAGGAATAAGCTTATATATGTTAACTTAATTAACTTAAAATTTAGGTGTGTATGTATCAGAAATAAGATGTGTTCAGAAAATGGGCGTAGTTCCTTCACGAATACGGTCACCTCCCATAAAATTCACAATACCAAAAACACTATAAAAGCATCAATATAATGAGTCACAGGAATAAAACTTAGTATTTGTACATTTTTCATCAAAATTGCAATGTACACTCAGAAAAAAGCTTCTCAGAATATTATAAAAAAGGCATCATATTTAGAGAAAAACAAGTAAAGATAGTCTAAATTCTAAAAAAACTCAAACAAATAGACCTAACTTCCTATCAAAATTCATGTAATCTTTATAGAATGTGTGTTGGTGGGCAGATGACGCCCATTTTTAGCGCACACTTTAGTTGTTATATTACTTGCTCTCAAACTAAATTGTATCTCTCTGGGTCAAATATGTGGGCTCGTTTAATAGCTCGACTGACGAGGTGACCCTGACTAAGAATATATATACTTTTCTATACCGGACTCGCTTCGTTCTATGCGTTACAAACGTTCGCACAAATTTAATATACCCTTACCTTTCAGGTTTAAGGTATAATGATATTGTTTTTGCTCTAGAGCATGCTTTTCTCTAAATGTGATCCTTAAAATTCAATAAAAATGATGAAAAGTTGCTATGAAAAAGAGATATACATAAAAATATATCGTTTTTAGAGAAAAATACTTTTTAATTTTCAGTAAATATTTGTCTTTACTGAAGAAAAAAATTCCCATAGTGAATTTTTTATCAAAAAAAAAGGAAATTTTTTTCAATTTCAATAAATTTTTCTCTATAAATGAGAATTTTTTTTGTGCGAGCAAAATACGCATCAAAATTGAGAGACATTGAAATATTTATATTTCACACAAGTGAAGAAATATTTCTTCGAAAATGTGAAAATTTATTCTTATTCAAGAAAATTTTTATTGAAAAAGAGAAAATTGCTTTTATCGAAAGTAGAGAAATTTTTTATTGGAGAAAGATATGTTTTTTTTTCTGAGTGTATATAAAATATGAGCTTCATCCGTCAACGGACTCGCCTATTTTCAATACTATTATTGTATTTTGAAAAAGTAGATTTAGGGTACTGCATTGTCGGGCTAAACCGACTTTAGACTTTCTTTACTTGTTTTATATTAGGAATTTTTTTATATTAAAAGAAAATAAATCTATGACGATTTTCGGAAGCTTTATCGTTAGCAACATCAACACCATCTGGAAATACCATCTATCAGAAATAGCTTAAAATTTTATTCATACGAGAATAAACAGGTTATTTCTTGGCTAAGCTATTGCTTATGAAGCAATACCTTAAGCTTATAAGGAATTGCTTAGTTTTTGTTCATTTGGCTCAATGAACGTAAGATGGATTTTGAATACCGTATACATTGTTTGTTAGAACAAGAACTTAAGAAACATACTAAACATCCGATTTGGAATACTTGATGAAGTTTTGAGGGTTTCTCATTTCTGATCGTAAAATGGCTCATTAAGCAACTGCATAAAATAAATTATAATAAATGTTAAACAGATAAAATCTACAATATAGAAAAAAATAAGAACAACTAGTGAAAACTTATCAAAAGCTTTCTTTTCAATTCAAAACGTCACAATATTTTTCACTCTTGTATTTATAACTCTAGCGTCAGTTAAGTGAGCATTCATTAAGCAAACGAACAACGAAAGAAAGCATGCAAGAATCTCGTTGGCAAATATACGAATTTAGCTACATATATTTTTGAAACTTTATTCACTGTTAGCTTAACGTTGCTCTAACATTTACGCTTGTGGTTGCACACAAGCAGCTGATGCTAGCTAACATTACACACCGGGAGGAATTTAATCAACATATTTAATTAGTCACGTGGTGTGATAAAAATGGTTGTAGTGTTCATTAAGAAGTACATTTTTCCAAACGTGGTACGTTTGATGAGTAATCTTAATAAAAAAGTGCCATTTATTCTAGAGAGCTGCAGGGAATCAGAGATAAATATTTTTATTCTATTTTTTGTTCTTGCTTTGGATCGGCGCAAAAATTTGCCATTACAAAAAGGATTTGCTAAATATGCTTAATGCTGTGATATCAAATAAGAAATCAAAAATATGTCAAGTTAATTGAAATGAATTCTGTATCTTAAAGTAAAGCTGTTCAATTTGAATAAATATTTAATGAAAATAAATTACGTTAAACCGTAATTGAGATAAAGTATTTTTGCTTTTGAAAATGTAATTATAAAAAAAAATTTCAATTAATACAAATGCCATTAAAGTACGCAAACAAAAGCATGTTAAATTTAAAAGCTGTTGTAAGCATTTAAGCTAAAAATTGATTTCTCTTTTCTTCAAAATTCTTAAGACATTTTAATACTTTCATGTTTTGAGGATTAATTGTAAGAGTGTTACCACAAATAAGAGAAAATACTTAAAATTTGGCATATTTGCCACAGCAGGAGAGATGAACTACCACTGTATGACAGGGGTGAACGCAGGGGGGTTTTGGGGATTAAAACCCCCCAAATGAATGAAAATAAAGAGTATAAGGCAAACTATTAAAAATTAAAAGATTTGAGTAAAAAATAAAAACTAAAAAAATTAATAGATTCGATACTTAGAGTAAAAAAACTTCTTATGAAAACTAATAATAAAAATAAAGGGATCTTAAAACACAGAGATTCAATACTCAGAGTATTATGCTCTTCATAAAGAATTCCAGTCTTAAATCAAATGAAAGATAAATAAAATTTGTAAGGCAAAACGATAAAAATTATGAAGTATTTTACATCAGTTGTGTTATTTTAAGCTACTTTTTGGTGTGTTGTTTTGATAACACTGAACAACAAAATCAAATTTCTTCCAAAATTACAAGGTTCCGCCAACAGATTCTGATAGAGGGGACAAAAAACAAAATGCACGTGTATCGGCGTTTTAAAATTTTACGTCTGAGTCTTATTTTAGGGGGGAGGGGATTTAAATTTCCCCCTTTTTGAACATTCTTATAATTAATCGGCATACGAAATCATGTTATCCTTTCATTTTGGGTATAAGATATGTTCTGAGGATTTATGTAAAATACTATGGGCAACAATTTTGTAGAACATTTTAACCCTCTAACTGCTCAATTGGTGGGTCTTTTTTGACCCATCTGTAATAAGGGACAAAAAAGACACATTAAACAGGGATATAACGGCTTAAAATGTTTCACAAAAATATTAACCATAAAATTCTACTATAAGTCTCTGTATACATCAAAGCTCAAAAATCAACTTGAACGCCAGAATTAAGCGAAAACTTACAATGTGTTTAAGAGTTAATTTCGTACTTATTCAGAGTTGGTTCATAAGTAAAAAGAAGATAGCAAATTTGGTAATTTTTCCACTAATGCACTAATCTGGCGCATCATACTTAGCAACAACAACGAACCTTACCAGCTGCACTTTGTCTGATAAGATCCGTTACGTTCCAACAATAAACTATGGAAATCAAATCAAATCAAAAATTTAAATCAATTTCCGCTCCCGCTCTACAAAAATTGTAAAATATTCTACGGAATATTTGGAACAGGTTTGTCCAAAAAACTCTTGCTTTAAACTTGATTGCGAGCCTCCGGTTTTTTGATGGAAAATTTGAATTTGTGTTTTACTGCAGTATGTGAAAAAATATATACAAATATCCAAAAAACATGTATAGTATTATGAATCTAGTGAAAAACCGAAGTCAAATAAAAAAAAAAAGTTGCTATAATTCAAATTCAAAATAAAAACGATAATATACAAAAAATGTAAGAAATATTTTGATTCATCAAGAAAAAAAAAAACAACAATAGTAAAATAAACAAAACAAAATAAAGTAAAAGTAACAAAAAGTTTTATAGAAAAAGAACAAAAAGAATCTCAATATAAAATTGAAAAGATTGTCTTAGGAAGTCCTGTTTGCTTTCAAGTCGTGTAGTTTTTCTTCGACTATCTGCTGTCGCAACTATAACTGCCTCCATAAGTGTTGATTTTTTTCAACACCTCGTCGAACACTGGCCAAAAGTTGAACAGTACTTTCAGTTCCTTGAATATGGCATGGAATTTGCAGATCAAGTTTACATATTTTATTATTTATTTACTAACTTTCATTAAAACAAAATATTTTCTAAGAACTGGAATTATACAAAAGATTTCACGAAATTCAAAATTAAATAATGAAACGATAAAAGCAAATCTAGCTCGCAACTGTTGTTCTTCTATTTTAAATAAATTTTCAAAATATATTTTTAATGTTATAATGAAATCTGAACATTTTTTGTTATTTTGTTGACACATGATGAAACGAACACGTGAAATTTATAAATAAATTAATATATTAAATATTTGTTCGATGCCACTAAAATTTGTACATCAGTGCAGTACTTTTTTGGTTTATTTTTTTTCAATTTCTTCACATTTTGTATCAAAACATAAATTCAAACTTTCTTTCGAAAAACCGGAGGCTTGAAATCGATTTAAGACTTAGTGTTTTTTTTGGGAAAAGATGGTCAGAATCTTCCGTAGAACATTTTCCGCGCCTACGATTTTTTGAAAACAAAAAAAATTTCCCCGGCCTAATATAAAAGGCTTGAGACTACAAAGACTCAAAATATACGCAATTAACCCATTTGCCATTGGAAAACCCATTTGGATAGAAAAATACCCATGAAAATAATTTTATTAAAAAAATCACTAAAAAGTTTGGGTAAGAAATATCGCAATACTTTTGATGGGGATGGTTTGGTAATAGATCAAAATTTCTTAGACTTATCTTGCCTTTTCATCAACATCAACTTTGGTTCGATCACATTATTAATAATAAAGTAATTAGTTTTGAGTATAATTCTACCAAATCAGCCGTTCGGCTTTTAATTTTGCCCTCCACAGCCTAAAGTAACGAACAACAAAACAACAAAACAACAAAATTTGCCATTTCAGCCCTTGAAAGGACTTTGACCAGGCTTGACACACAACATTTCAAGCGCAATGGTCCAAAAATAAAAGAGAAATAGATATTGTTCTCTTAACATTATTTCCAGAATAACAAATTTAAATAAGTGAGAATTTAAAAACATAACCCCCCCAAAACTTTTTCCTGGGTGCGCGCCTGATGCCAGCAGATATTCTTCGTAAGACATATTAATTTCTTCAAGGCGGAGAAAATTTTCAAAAATATTTAAATTTGAAATTTCATCTTGATTAAGGTATTTCAGAATTATTAAATTTTGGAATACTTTTGGAATCCGCCCACGGACACGCCTACCTCCCATAAAACGCAAAAATTTAAAACTGCATAACTCAGTTCATAATATGCCTACAACAATAAAACTTGGTATGTATGTGTTTTATATCAATACAAAGATGTCTTTGAAAAATGGGTGTCATCCGCTCACGAACACGCCCACCTCCCATACAACCCAAAAATTGAAAACGCAATAAATAACCCTCTGTTTAACCTACAGAGCTAAAATTTGGCATATATGTTTTTTATAACAGAACAAAGATGGTTTTGAAAAATGAACATCATCCGCCCACGGACACACCTACCTCCCATAAAACGCAAAAATTGAAAACTGCATAGCTCAGTTCATAATTAGCCTACCACAATTGTGGGAGCTTGGGGTGGGAGCGATGCAAAAAGCGAAACACGTACGCTAACACTCTCAATCCACGCGATAGCGAAGAAAACCGCTCTAAAAACTCTTCATATTTCGAATAATATGCAACGTGTATCTGTACAGCTTTGCGCTCAAGCGAAGTTTCTAGAGCAGGAGGTTGCGTCATTCTTGGCCAAGCCGATCGTTCGAGCGAGAGCCAAAAAGGTCCATGCCACCAAAGAGTATTATCGACTAAGTCTTGTGGCGTAACTCCACGCGTTGCTAAATCTGCAGGGTTCTCATGTGTGTCTACATGAAAGCAATTATGAATTCCGACCTTCTCTGCCACCTTCGAAACTCTGTTGGCTACAAAGGTCGTCCAGGAACAGGTGGGCTTACAAAGCCAGGCAAGCACTATTGTGGAATCAGTCCAGCAATATAAGCTTTGCCTTTCAATTTCAAGGTGCGATTATAAGGTGTCTACCATATCCGCGAGAAGTGCTGCACCACATAATTCAAGACGCGGTAGTGAGATCGTCTTGACTGGGGCAACTTTACTTTTCGCATAAAGCAGATGACTGCCAACACAATAATTTTGTTTTACGCGAATGTAAATCGACGCGTGAAAACCCAACAAAACGTGGTATGCGAATTTTATTGATGTTTTCATAATCTAGCAAAAAAGATTGCCAAGATTGAAAATTGTGTAATGGGAGATTTTCATCCCAATCAATTTCATCCAACCAGATGCGCTGCATTAGAATTTTTGCTATCACCACAATAGGTGCCAGCCAACCTGCAGGATCAAATAGTTCATTGATAGGCTATCATTGATAATACTTCACGTTTTGTATACGATGATTTAATCTCAAGACGCTTAGCGGCAAAGTAGAAAAGATCTGAAGTGGCATTCCAACAAATTCCTAACGCTTTGGCGCAACTTGCATCTTCTAACTTTAAAAAGTCTTCATGAAAAAGATGCTCTGTAGGTAGGTCTACCAAAATGCTTGAAGCATTTGCAGTCCATTTTCGCATAGTAAAACCTGCAGAGTCTAAAGCAGCGATAAGCTCATTTCTAGCCTTTATTGCGCTTTCCACATCGTGAGCTCCAGCAAGAGCGTCATCGGCATATCTGAAATTTCTCAAAATTTGAGCAGCAAGGGGATATTGCTGCTGAACATCATGTGCTAACTGCAGCATGGTTCTAATGTCTTGAGCTCATAATCCTGAATTGAATATCATCAGGTGAGCTTCGAAAAAGAATTTGTTGGAAAGCAGAATATTTTGGATCAACAAGAATCTGGCGGTACATCTGCTGGATGTCACCATTAAAAACATATTTGAAAAACCACCATTTCAATATTAGGAGCGTCAAATCAGCTTGGAGAACAGGGCCTGCGTGCAGGACATCGTTCAAGCTGACCCCATTCGAGGTGAGAATTGACGCATTGAATACCACCCGAACCTTTGTTGTAGTACTCTCTGGCTTCATTACTGTATGATGTGGCAAATAATAATGAGATGGTGACTTTTCAAATTTTGGAGCTGCAACTTTTTCCATGTGACTCAATTTGAGGTACTCTTCACCACTTCTTTGTATTGCGTCTTTAATTCTGGACTTTTGTTCAATCGAGCTTCACTTCTAGCCCACTGCTTGAAAGCTATACCTCGAGAAAATCCAAGATTAATATCATCAGGGAATTCATTTTCACATGGTAAGGTAACTATGTATGGTCCTTTGTTATCGCGTTTTGTGGTTTTCTGATAGCTTTCCTCACAAAATTTATCAGACTGGGAAAAAAAATTGTTTTTTAGGTAGTTCCTCCAACTCCCAAAAACGTGCGATCTGTTGATCGATCGCAACTTCACTATAATGGCTCAAACATGTTGTAAAGCTGGATATTTCGTTACAAGGCATAGGGCCTGTGAAAATCCAGCCGAAAACTGTTTCTTGCGCCAAAAGTGATCCAAGAATATTGCGTTGAATGCCATCGAGAATGATGGCAGGGTACAAATCGCCACCGATAAGTACGTCAACTTGATCACTTCTGAAGAAGTGCGGGTCTGCCAGTTGTAAATCCGGCACATTCTTGCTCAAAGAAAGATCAATGGAGCATGACGGCAGATTCCCAGTTAAGCGTGACAGCACAAATGCTGTAGCTTCTATTTGAAATTGCCTGTTAATAGGCGAACTGAGAATTATTTCGTTATTAAGCCCCGAGACTTGAGCGCTTACGGCTCTTGTGGGTAACTTCAATAGCTTCTGCAATCTTTCAGATACGAGCGTACCTTCAGAGCCAGAGTCGATCAGAGCTCTGGTTGTGTACGCTGATCCTAGGTGCCATACGGTCACCATTGCTGTACCAAGCAATACGTGCTTGGTAGTGATAGCGAAGCATGATTGAACGTCATTGCTAGTGGACTGTATTTGCGTAGAATGGGATTGTGTGCTAGAGCCCGGGGGGTTGGGTCGAGAGCTCGACCTACTTGAGTCAACACTCGAAGTAGGGGATTGGAGTGGAGTCGAGTCTCGATGCAAGAGAGTATATGACGTTGTTTGCACATCACACACGAATTCTGACCCTTGCACTCTTTCACCTCATGAGAAAAGGCTAGGCAATTGAGGCAAAACTTATTTTTGCGAATCATTGCTAGCAGATTTTGAGTATCCATTCTCAGAAAACGGGTACAAAAGCGAAGTGCGTGCTGTTCATTAGAGCACAGCTTACAATTCGCTGAAGTAATTTTAACTTGGTAGTTATTTAATTTTTTACCAGATGAATTGCTCTGGTTTGGCTTAGAGTTGGAGGAAGATGTGGTGAAGTTTTGTCTAGGTATTGCGCCGCTTGAGCTGCGAATATCAGACACGGTTTCAAGAGTTTGAAACCGACTGGTGAGGAAGGAATCGAGATCAGTCCATTTCGGAATTTCGTTTTTATTGGAAATAGACTGCTCCTATAAGGAGAGCGTGACCTCTGGCAATCTTGTCGTACATTGGTAAACAAAGATTGCATCCCAGCTATTGATATCAATGTTGTGCATTTTTAGAGCAAAAATACAACCATTGATATCTCTTTGTAGTTTTTTAAGTTCTGTGCCAGATTCTTTTGGCACATGGGGCAGATTAAATAATATTTTTAATTGGCTGTTGACCATGACCATACGCTTGTTTTCGTATCGGTCAGATAAATCTTGCCAAGTTTTTGCAAAACCATCATTGGTTAAAGGAGATTTTCGTACAATCTCTTTTGCTTCTCCCCGTGTTTTTTGATTTAAGTGGAATAACTTTTCCGTTTTGAAGGACGGCCATGAGAGGTAATTCAAACCAAATTTCATTGAAATAGGTCCAGGCGTTTAGGAGTTATTGAGTCTTTAAAATGTCTTACTTAAAGTGCCATCTTGCGTTAGTCATTGGAATTTTATTTTATTTATGGCTTATCTTATATTTTGGGAGCAGTTGAACCGTCATACCAAATTTCATTGAAATCGGTCCAGGTGTTTAGAAGTTATTATAGAGTGCCACGCCCACCTACTTTCGCCCACTTTTTACACCCCCTATGTTCTTTCTTACTATGAAAGGTACTCGGTGTCCAAATTTCAGCGCAATCGAATAAACGGTGCGTGAGCCTATACGGAACAGACAGACAGACAGACAGACAGACAAACATTTGATTTTGTGTATAAGAATATTATTTAATTAATATATTACTATATTTTTTTTTTTAATAAATTTGTGCTTGCAAAATATTGTGTCTTGCCCACAGTGCAATTTTCCTATGAATTTGTTGTCAATTTTGATTGCAAATTGATGCCTTAGTCCCACTGTGCAGCTTATTTACTTTCTCATTACAAGTATATGCAGCCGGCTAAAGAGCTGTGTATCAAGCGCAGCAGGCACGAGATGCAGTCTCAGCCAGTGCTGTCACTTGAAAATTTTAAATAGTGGTAGAATGTGCTCAAAAAAAGTGGTAGATTAGGAAAATAAGTGGTAGATTGTTTCCCCTTTACAAAAAATTTTATTTATTTGCTATAATCCAATAAAAATAAGGGTTTAGCGTTATTTTGTCGTATTTGTATTATGTTTTATATGTATTTTTTGTACACAATATTAATTATTTTGGGAACAATTTTTTTTTGTTTTGTTTAATAAAGTCCTATGTTATTTATTTAAAATAATTTTAGTTTTAAGAACGATTTAAGTTTAATCTTTTGCATGAAACACCCCGCGAGTGACGGCGTCCCAAAACAGGTGCGCGAGTTACGGAGGGTTAAATATTATTGCAAAAAAGAACAGGTAATTCTCAAATTATTTTCTAAAAAGTGCATTACATCCATTATTAACAGTTAGAACCCGATCATAAAGACAATTCAAATATGAAATTAAAGGTAATATAAATGGTCTCTCTCTGCTTACTCCAAGAATAAAGGCTAGCTCACAAGTTCAAACCACCATGAAAACCGATCATTTCAAGATAAATTTTTGGCACAAACTTATAGATTCGGAGATCATGACGCTTCGTTTTCAAACGCCATACATTATTTTGTATGAAACTGCTACTACGGGGTAATTCATCTATTATTCACTTCCTAGGGCAAAAATTATAATCTATTGGAAAGAATCTACGTAGCTTCTTTTGACAATGAACAAGAGACATGTCTTATTTTGTTATAATGTTTTGTTTAAATTTTTTAATTATTTCCCTTTGTTTTTTGATTTATACACATCGCTTTTCGGCTTACTGCACATCACCTTAAGTATTAGCGCTTTTTTAATTCATTAGGATGTAGGAATCTCTGAGAAGAGGTGCCGCTTATCTACCGACTGGAAAGCTTATTTGCTTAATATCTACACCTTAAATATTTCCATAAATCCCGCTTCCAATCATGAGCTTCAAATTACAAACAAAACTGCGAACAAGCCAAGAGTAGACTGGGATCTACTCGCAAGGAACGTGATGATGACTTAGATGATGAAGCAATATTCAAGCATAGTTTTCAAACGCATCAAAATACAACTGCTTAGGTCTTATATTAAATTTAAAACTTTTATTTTAGACCCACTAATAATATATAAGAAATAATCGTTGAGATATTTTTAAAGAAATACTTATTTCAACAAAATGAAGTCAGCTGAGAACCTTCGAAATTTTGATAAATTTGACTTCTGCATATACGGGAACTTACAAGCTCCAGAGGATGAAATTTTATTTTGCCTCAAGTGGCAAAAAAAAGCGTTTTAAAAAAAATTTCTGACTTCGATTGTGAATGGGTAAGACAGATATTATTAAAATGGCTTGAATTCTTATTTTTGTTGTTTGCCAATTTCTAAGAAATATTTGGAATAATTGAAAAATAACTGCAAAACAAATATTACAATGATTTTTTTAGTTTTTCATGGATTAAATGATAATTTTACCATTTATTAAATCTAAACTTATTTTTTAAATTTAATCACACATATAAAAAACTTACTTTCCTGTTGAACTTAAAAAAACTTACAATTATTATGTTAAAATAGGTTTATAATAAAAACTAGCATGGTATATCTTCGGCTTGGTCGAAGTTAAAATACCCCCACGGCCGATTCTTAAAGGTAAAATAATATTAAATTGTAGAGCTTTTTTTGTGAGATTTTGAGAGATTTTATTATTTTTATGTGTCTAAAATACATACATATCAAATTGTTTTCCTGCAGCTTAAATGTAAGTCATTTTATAACGGTTTCAATTTTGGGGTTGTATGAGAGGTAGGCGTGTTAGTTTGTGTATCACGCCCATTTTTCTAACACACCTCAGTTTTGTCATGGAATACACGAATATCGAGTTTCCGTCTTGTAACTTTAATATTAGCCTCTTTATAGATTTTTCAATGTTGGGGTTGTATGGGAGGTGGGCGTGTTTGTGGGTGGATGACGCCCATTTTTCTAACACACTTCAGTTTTGACATAGAATACACAAATACCAAATTTCAGTTTCTTAGCTTAAATATTAGTCTCTTTATAATGTTTTCATTATTGGGGTTGTATGGGAGGTAGGCGTGGTTTTCATCCGATCTAGCCCATTCTCGAACTTGATCTTTGTTTTTTAGAAAAAAGCTTAAATATGGAATTTCATAACGATAGCTTCAAAATTACGGCTGTAATCGTGTCCACAGACAGACGGACAGACAGACGGACATGGCTAAATCAACTCAGGTGGTGATGCTGATCAAGAATATATATACTTTTCTATACCTACCACGCCTCCTTATGGGCGTTACACACGTCGTAACAAAATTAATATAGCCCTTACGTAGTACGCGTGGGGGTATAATTATGACGGAAATGAAATAGTGGTAAAATGACAGCACTGGTTTCAGCTTTGAACGCAAATAATTAAATTGAGTGCGTGAGAGAATAAATACTTATTAAATACAACTTGGGGTTGCTATTAGCAAGCACAAAGCACGGTTCTGGCGTCGATCGCTGCGGACACCGCACAAAGAAGAATGCAAAAATTGTTGAACAAGACTGCAGAAATGCTGCTGAGACTCTTGCTCCGTACAATTTTTGCTTGTTTTTGGCTCCAAAAATATTTACTCAGCCCAGTGTGCTGATATTTTTGTTTTTGTAAGTTTTACAAAAATAACACAAGTTTGACTTTTTACTAAACGTCAACCGTGAGCACAAAAACTTTTTTTTTTTTTTAAGAAATAGACGATAAATAATTCTTCGCAAGCTTGTCTCAAGTTCAAGGAACCTTGTACATAAAGTTATATATATATATGGTTTTCCCGCCAAATTTGGTTAAAACCGATATATATCACTTAAAACACAATATAAAACACTAACTTGCACTTGAAGAATTATTAATTATTTTTTTTTTCCACTTTACCGAACCGCGGCAATGAGGCGAAGTTATTTTACGAATATACGTCACTTATCTCTTTAATTAGTATATAATAAATTTATAATAAAAGGCATTATACA
Source organism: Tetanocera ferruginea (assembly GCA_958299015.1). Lineage (NCBI taxonomy): Eukaryota > Metazoa > Arthropoda > Insecta > Diptera > Sciomyzidae > Tetanocera > Tetanocera ferruginea. Next base: position 87,578,342 of record OY282642.1, on the reverse strand, counting down.
AAAAATATATTATTAATTGAAATAAAAAATTCTACCTGATTTTTCTTTTTCAATAAATGTTGGTTGTTATTGAGACGTTGCTGTTGTTGATGCCGCTGATGTTGAAGCTGCTGGTGTGAATGCACTAAAGCTTTCTTTTGTTTTTTTTTGTTTTTTAATTTTAAAATAAGCTTTTTTTTTTGAGTTCTTATTGGTTTCGTTTTTTTTTTATTTTTTTGTAAGAACTTTTTTTTTCGACTGCACTTATGTTTTAAATTTAAGCACTTTTGTTTGTTAGTTTTTGTTTTTTGTATTTAAAAACTCGCGGCGCACAGTGTTGCGTCTAGTGGACAAAAATCAAAAATTTTTTTTCATCAAATCATACAAAATGGGTATCGTTGTAAAGGAAATACTCCAATTAAGAAGAATTTAAATTTTTAGTTCCATTAAATAATTTTTGGAGACGCTACACCTGTTTAAAGTCAACACAATTTCATAGTTTTTTTATGGTACAATTTTCGTTTCCGAGCACTTAGGCAAATTTTTTTTTGTTAACTCATTTTTCAAGATATTTTAATATTTTTAATTTTCATTTAAAGTTAATTTATAGTAAAAAATAAGGTTTTTGTTATTGGGAAGAAAAAAGTTAAATTGAATTTTTTCAAAAATTTCAAAAATTGATAAAACTATGGAAAAATAAAAAATTTTGTTAAATTTATTAGTCAGCTTCTTCCAAGTTCCGCTGAGATCACCTTTGAAACCAACAAACATTGTAAGTATGGTTTATTATCTTTTAGAATCTATAAAAAACTTTTCCGAATACGTCCGATTCTTTGAGTAATCGAATTTTTAAAAATGGTCCAAAATGCAATTTTTCATAATTTTTCGAAAAATTGTTATTGTTTTAACAGCAATACAAATGTAAACAAACATGTTTCTTATCTATTTTATTAAAAAATGATCTAAGTCTGTTTTTTTAGATATTTTTTTTATATTATAGGACATGTTTTGAATAATATGTATTTTAATATATACAAGAAATATATCATACCGGAAAAAAAACTTAATTCATTTTAGAAATAAGCGAACAATTTTAAAAATTTGTACCCTACAAGTTAAAGAAGGGCTTTAAAGATCTTGCAATAATTATTGGGCACAAATTAACTAAAAAATAAAAGATTCATATTTAATTAATTGTATTTTTCGGAAATATATATATTTTTTTTGCAAACATATATTAACGTAATAGTTTTTTAGGCAATTACTGGAAATTACGTAAATTTTTTTTTAAGTAGAGTACACCTATGATTACTATTGCCACCCACAATGCATTTACCGTTTTTAATTAAACATTTTACATAAAAGTTTAACGCGAGATTTGTAGTAAAAATGTCATATATTTTTAATAATTCCGATTTATTTAATAGTTGGATTAGTGCTGGACCACGAGATAAAGTATCTTTCATCGTAGCTTTTGTTAAAGAAAAAATTGATGAAAGAGTATTTGATGAAAATCAAGTAAAACAAAAAGTATGCGTTTTTTGTCAAAAACTTCAAAGAAAGTGGATTGAGTGTGGTTACAAAAAAGAATATTTTTTAAAAAAAAATTCGAATTGGCTAAATCTCAAAGCTTTCGAATTTTCACATCCAGATGATGTAAGTAAACAGCTTTAAAGAAAATAAAATATTTTTAATATAAAAAGTTAAAATTAATCTATAATTTAGCAACCTAGTACAAGTCGCGGAAGGCCTCAAATGCAATTTCACTTGGCATCAGAAAAAACAAAAAAAAGGAGAATAGCTGATATAGCTGGTGAATATTCTGCGGAAGAGTTAGATTTTGCTTCCCAATTTGCTAAAACAAATAGCAATCCTGAAAGTGAGCCTAGAAAAAAAAAAAGTTTGTCACCAATGGAGGCATTAACGCTGTATATGGATTTGGACCTTTCTGTAGAAAAGTACAATATTTTGCGAAAAACAGTGAACAAATTGCATGAAAATTGCTTTCCTAGTTATTATGCTATACAGAAATTAAAAAAAACGTTAGTACCGCCAGTAATAGCTTCAGAAAATTCTGCTGAAGTTCCTTTAAAACCTTTAATGCGAAAGACAGCAGAAAGTGTTTTGAGTTTATGTAAACCTAATTTACTCCAAAACAAAGTTACACTTATCTGCAAGTGGGGTATGGATGGAAGTTCTGGCCATAGTCGGTATAAGCAGAGTTTTTCTTCAAGCGAGTTCAACGATGAGTTCTTATTTTTAATTGCTTTTGTTCCAATAAAGTGAGTAACTTTTGTATAATTTTATATAGTAAAAAAACATTTTTATTACTTTAGATTAATTGACTCAACATCCAGAAATGAAATTTGGGTCAATGAAAAATGCTCTTCCACTCTTTTCTGTAGACCTGTGAAATTTATCATGGCAAAAGAAAATAAAAATATTATTATTGGAGAAAATGCTGCTATGAAAAACCAGATAAATGAGTTAGAATGCGACATAATCGATCTTGATGGAAGACCTATTGAGGTCTCATACATAATGCACTGTACAATGATAGATGGTGCCATTGCAAATATTCTAACTGAAACCAATTCAACAAGTAGATGTTTTATATGCAAAGCAAGTCCTATTGAAATGAATCGAATTGATTTGGTTAAAACTCCAAATATAAATCATTATGAGTATGGACTTTCAACACTACATTGTTGGATAAGGTTTTTTGAATGTTTACTGCATATAGCCTATCGATTGGCATTTAAAAACTGGCAAGTAAGAGCAGAACATAAAACGGTTTTTGCTGAAACTAAAGCACGAATACAAAGAGAGTTTAGAGAGAGACTGGGCCTGCTAGTGGATTATGTAAAAACAGGTTATGGCACCACAAACGACGGAAATACGGCTAGGAAGTTTTTTTTAAACTATGAAGTATCTGCAGAAATCACAGGACTTAACAAAGATCTTATATACAACTTTGCATTAGTGTTAAGAATCCTCTCATGTGGCAAAATCATTAAAATTGATGAATTTAGTAAGCTGCTGAGAAAAACGAGGAACTTGTACATAGAGTGCTACAATTGGTATTATATGCCTTGCTCTGTACACAAAGTTTTAGTACATGGATGCGAAGTAGTAAAATGTTTCGATTTACCAATAGGTGACTAAACTTTTAATATTGTAGTTTGAAGTAATTCGATCTAAGATATATTTTTTCACAATAATTATTTTCGCAGGAACTTTATCTGAAGAAGCTTTAGAAGGAAGCCACAAAAATATTCGATATACTCGTCTTAATCACACGCGGAAGTGCTCAAGAGAAAATTCCAATACAGATCTTATGACCTATTTGGTAATCTCATCAGACCCTCTTTTATCTTCTCAAAGAAAAAGTAAATATAATAAAAAGATAATTGAGGAAGATTCTAACATCAATTTGTATATTTATAATGAAAATAAAGATGAAGATTAGCACTTTTTTAATTCAAATAATGTACATAAAGAAAATATTAAATAATTATTAGTAAAATTAATATTTGCATTTTATTATTCAAAGCGAATATCTTTCAAAAAGAAGAAAACGTCAATGTATTAAAAATATATAAGTTTTTCCAGCATAGTTTAGTACAAAAATACTCTTACAAAAATATTTATATCTTTTAAACTATATAACATATTTCAAAGCAATAATTTTTTTTTGATAAATCATAAACCATATATTAAACCAAAATTAAAAAAATTGTAAATTTAAGAATTTTAAATATGGTAATAATATTTTAAAAAACTTAAAAATCTCAAAAATTGAAATTTATAACCTTAATTTAGACATGATGGAATTTATTTTTTTTAAATTTTTTTTCATATTTGATATCAGCGACCTTAAATAATTCACCACTCCAAATTTCATCCAAATCGGACGACTCCTTCTATTTTTGTCCAACTTTTGTATGGGCTCGCAACACTGTGCGGCGGTTCACGTTAATAGTTTGTAATATTTTTGTTAATTAAAAACCCTGCTCGCGATGGACCATGTATTTTTGGATATCGAGGGGTAGTTTCAACACTTACAAAAACTGGAGATTTGCCGAAATAAATGTAAATAAATAAAAAGAATAAAAACTCGAAAGGTTACACTGAACTTGGTCGAACGATGTCGCTTTTATTATTGAAAAACTTAAAAACTAACAAAGTTTTAAAAAGTGCAGCGAGAAGCGCTGCTCAAAAGAAAACAAAGAATAAGAGCCGCAGTTGCTCATTGAACACCGCTGTATCGACAATTTACAGGGTGTTCACCGGTGGACCGAACACTTGGTATGTGTAAATTTTTCATCAACATTTAAATGCATATAAAATAAAGGCTTTAGCATTTACAATAAAATTTTTTTTTGTTTTTGAAAAGTAGGTTTAGGGTATTTCATAGTCGGCCTAGAAAGGCCACCGACTTTAGACTTTCTTTACTTGTTTTTAACATAAAGTTACAAAAACACATATGTTACAAAGAAAATAAACCATATTTCATTTAAATCCATTGTTTTACACAAACAATGCTGTGAGGTGATATAAACGTCAAACGAAAGGCAACAACAACAATTAGAACAACTTAAATTCGAACAGCTGAATTTGACATCTAGCTCACTTCCTCTACAATATGTGCCTACCTTGTTATTCTGTCAGGGTTTCAGCCATCACCTCTTACATTGGAGTCAAATCTCATTTGGGTGTCCTGAACGTTCAGCACATTTGTGTCTATACGACCAAGTTTAAGCTCAGCATACCATCGGCTGATGGTTGCTTTTGACGGAACAGAGTCCGAATAACGCTTTCGAAGCCATTGCTCAGCTTGGACGGTATTTTTTTCCCATCAAAGAACAGTGATAAATCAACTCACGGAATTACTTTGAATCCATTATTTTGAAAATATCAACAGTAGCGTCACTTAAATCACTGCAACTTCTGAACTCAACGTTAGATTGCCATGAAATTTTGACACGAATTGTTTGAAGTTTGAAACTATTGAAATATTAAATCGATATTTCGTTAGAGCTGCCACCTTGTAGTTAGTCTCGGGACTTATTGGACCTTGTGTTATATTTTCCATTTCCTCAGCGAATTTTTATCAAAATCTTTGTTTAAATCCCTTAAACTTAGAATTTCTGTTTTTAACTGTTTTTTCTGAGTTATCGACATGAAAATTTAAACTCAGTTTAATAGAGAATTTTAAACTTTGTTTAAGCAAACTTTTGCTTAAAATCGATGAGTTAACAGGCCTTAATCTATACTATTATATAAAATTGAAGTGAAAATATTAAGTGCGCAATTGACTCCAAAACTACTGGACCGATTCTTATGAAAAAATTTTTAAAATATTATATTTGTGCTACAGAATGCCACAAGCGGGGTTTATTTTAGAAAATTTAACAATAAATATATTTAATTAATAGCCGATACACATTGACTGCAATCTGTGACGTACAACAAACGTCAAAAAATAGAACGCATGTCTTCTTATGTAAGTGTAATTTTTGCCTGCAGCACGACAAAAAGAGGATTCGACGACAAATGTTGCAGCCGCAGACTTCAATCTTTTTCTAATTTGACAGCCGACAAAAGAGTACTCTGAAGTTTGTTTACGTTTTTGTTTTAATTTTATTCAAGCTAGCTGTGCATTTTTTGTTGTGTGAGTCTTGTGATTATTGTTTTGATAAATATAGTTTGAAAGCGAGTTAATAAATTAAATTAAATTCATCAAAAATACAAAAATACAGATTGTTGCTGTTGCAATCATTAAAATCAAGTCGTCGAGAACACTGCTTAACACACACAAGTTGTTAAGTTTTTTAGGAAATTGCCACCGATGTTAAGCATTGCTTGGTCGCTTGCTTTTTACGCGTCTGTGTTACGAGAGCTGAAACTACATATTCCTATCAACCCTTCTCTTTAAAGTTTATTGATCTCGCTCTCCATACTCATTCGAAGAGTAACCAAAAGCAGTTGGCGCTCTTTGACGTGATGGGAATACAAGTTAAATAAACCTTGCCCAGTGGAAAAAAGAAGGGGTAAAAAGCGATTCTAGAACCACTTCTCCGGGACCCAGAAGTCCTTTCCAACTGGATTCTTTTCTTGTTTCTTTTTTGTATAAAACGAGACAAAAATCAATGCATGGCACTTACGCTTCTACCGGAAGAGCTTACAGAAGCTGTTTTATGTAATGAATTCTAAAACGGCATCTAGGGATTTACTTACAGAAGTCATCGAACTGAACAACGCCCAGAAGTGCTTACTTGCAACCACTTCTAGAACTACTTTTCCTAGTAGTCCTTCTATAATCGATTGCTAGAGAACAACTTGCAGAAGAGGTTATTCAGAATAGATTTTAGAACAACTGCTTTCAGTTTTATTTGGATAGTACAGTCTTTTTATTAGCATTCATGTTAATTTAAAGCTATTATAGGAACTAATAAAGAACATAAAAAAAGTTTTAATTAAAAAATCACAATTCATTTCTTTTAAAATTACTTAAAATTAAGAAAACTGAATAAAATCAATTATTGTTATAGGTAGGTATGTACATTGTACATATATAATGATCTAATATTAATAAACAAAAAACATAAAAAAATATTGGAATTCATTTTCGTTCTAAAGACAAATAAAAATTAAATTAGAATTAGGTAATAAATAAGTAGATAAGTAGTAATATTTAAGTAGATAAAAAAGTTAAGTTTAAGTTTTTTTTTTCGCCAGGCAATTCGATTTATGGATTCTATTTTTTGCTGCTTTGAAACCCTTTTTAATTTCAATGACGTAATTTTCTTTACTTATGAGTGTGTCTGCTGAGCTTTCTGGAATTAAATAAAGACTTATGTAGTTATGTTGATTAACAATGTTGTACAAATGAAACTTACTGAAAAAAATATTGTTAACCGAATCAAACATTTTAAACGGTTCTTTATGATGGATTCCATCGTAATTATGGCTTAGGAAAATGTCTTTTCCAATTAAATTGTGTAAATTTTTTCCAATTCCGCCTCTTTATATAATTTCCCGAATTACTGATATCTAGAAATATTTCTTTGAGTAAGTATTAGAATATATAAAAGTAAGTTCCATAGAATACCAATAATTCCTCATCATAAGTTTCAATGTTCGTTTCGAAACGTTGTAATTCTGCTATATTCGGAATTGGGAATAAAGCTGATATTTCATTGTTATTGTTTTTTTCCACCGCAAGCTCACGGACCATAACTTTAATTGAAGCCAACTCACCAACTATGAGCTCGTTTTGCTGATTAATAAGTTGTTTTAGATCATCTATTGTTTTAGCTTGGTGTTGGACCATTTCCTTTAGTGTCTTGATTTGAAAATTAATATCTAAAAATAAATAAATAAACATTTTTGAGCAAATTGTCCATACAATTTTTTTATGTAAAAATGCAGATGTTACAATAAAACAATTATGTACGTATATCCAATTTTTTACTTACTATTTATTAGATCATATGCTTTAGACGATCCTTTTGTTTGCATGCGTAGAACTTTATTTTCGTTTTCGGACATAATTAAGCTGAGAAAAAAAGTTATTTGTACTTTTCAATTACAACTATTGTGAAAAAGAGGAATAAGCACGCGAGAATTGCCAAATGGTAAAGAAATTATTTTAGATCCAATATCATTTACATCGAAAATTTCTTCATCGTGTCCTGATATATCTCCAGTACAAATTTTCAAGTATTGCATAGAGTTCAACGGCGCTTCAAAAAACTCTTTAAATTTTGCAAGCGTAAGCCTACACAAATCCATTGTGACCCTCCAAAAATCCGGTTACTTTGATTGGAACAAATGGCTTTATGTAACAAAAGTTATCAGGTATAGCAGTGCTTAATGATATCTTCTGTTTGAAAACTGATAATTTTTCCTTTGCTGTTCTTCTTAAATCCTTTTTCTTTTTGTTTTAGCTCGAGATTTGCTCCAGAATATTTGTTATGAATTTGTTGCAGGTTAAGTGATGGTTTTCGAATTTTCCTTTTTAAGTGCTGCATGAAATTCTCAAAAGCATACGCCGAAAAACTTGAAACAGCGCCCATTTCTTCGACATTTTTGCTTAAATGTAGAAGACAGTGAACATTAAAAGTTACACTATTTTCACCAAATAATAGTGGAAAGTTTGCCACAAACTGCTGTAGCATTTCGTTTGCTACTCGTAAATTTGATTCTTCCATAAAAGGTGTTGAAATCAGACGATAAGCCGAATGCAACAACATAAATTCGTAATAAAAGTCGTCGTCTACAATAGACTTTAATACGATGGGCCCAGTATAAAGTATGAATTGACGGAATTCTGTCGATTTCCATCTTTGGATTTCATCAATTGATCGAGGTTTTCTTTGAAATTCTATCGGGATGTTCACTGAAAGCGACACAAGTCTCGATGATATCAACTCCTTTTGATTTGTGTTTATTCTCTTTGTACTTTTTCCATTGAACAGTAATCGTAATAATTTCCTTGTTACGCCCAAGTCCACCAAGTGCATGGGCTCCAATGGGAACTGTGTAACCATTCTAATATCAATGAGCTCTAATAAAGATGGATTATGTTTGTTGAACCCCCGGTGAAACGCAGGTTGCTTTCTGCTCCTAAAATCCTCATCTGTCCTTAATTGTGATGATATAGTACTGAATGTTGTCTACTTCAATTCTTCGGTTATACATAATAATTCCATTTATTTTAAGATTTTTCATTTCGGTCACGAAGTCATGCAAGTACACGCAGAGAAAAAAAAAGTTTATCGCCAGTTTGCTGCAAACGAACTTCGTTTGTCATGCTTCAAATCATTGTTTGTAAACGTTTGAACAGTTGGCATAATAATGGTTAGTTGCTGGAAACACTTTATTTAGTTGCAAGAAATAAATTTTGTTTGTCATTAACGGCAGTGATTTTTAAATTGCAGTAACCGACAAATTTATTTTTTCCAACTGAAAACTTCGTTTGCAGGAAAAGAAATTAATTTGTTATAAGCGAGTAGTTCTCAACTGACAAAAAAGTTGCTTGATTTCGGTGATGAAAAGCGTTTAATATTTGCCATCCACGAAAAGGAAGTATTTTTAGAGTGTGAACAAACAGACATACAACTGTGAATCACAAGCGCAGTCACACAACTGCTACACAGCTCGCTTTCGTTGATGACAAATGTAAAATATTTGCCATAAACGAAGAAACAAAAATGTGTTACAGTTTAAGTAAGCGCAGCCACACAAATGGCATCTCGCTTGTACCGTTGCACTTTGTCTTAACAAAAATTTTAGTTGTTGTTTTTATAATAATAGTCAGTTGCGGGAAGCGCGTTATTTAATTGCAAGAAATTAATTTCGATTGCCATTAACGTAAGTTGTATTTAAATTTCGGCAACCGACAAATTTGTTTTGTTCAACTGAAAACTTCATTTGTAGAAAAAAGATCCATTTCTTATGACATACACATTTGTAATCTAAAAAAATTCATTCTAGACAATATCTCACAATAGCTCAATGGATGCATGCTAGACTGGCACGCGGGAGACGTGGGTTCGATTCTTGGCTGTGTAAGTATCAAAAATTTTAATTTAATTATTGAAAATGTAATTCGGTTTCATTAACTGCTTGGTCAAAAGGAACCGTCAAAATAAGAATAATAAAAATAATAATAAAAAACATTAATTAAAAAAAAAAAAAATTTGGTGTTCCTGTTGGGAATAGAACCCAGGTCACTCAAGTTTCTAGACTCGAACGCCAGCACGCTCGGCTAAACTTGAACTTCCAAAACAATGATAAAATTTCATTAAGTTCGATGTTTTTTTCAAGCAAAAATATTTTTAAGTTGATGACAACTGAATACTCGTTTGCAGCAAATACAGTTCGCAAACGAAGTATAGTTGGTGAATTTTTCAGTTACGATAAACGAAAAATTTCTTTGCGTATACGTGTCAACATTGTATGGTTTTTTTATTCCAAGATATGTGCCGATCAGGAAAACGTTAATTTCTTTTATATTTACGAGTCTTCCTAGTATTGGCCACAAACCTTCTGAGCTGCTTTTGTATAGAGGCAGTCCATCCACTCCAATGTCTAATACAAGTTTGTTTACGCCTCGCAAAACATTCACCGGTATTTTTTGCAGTTGATTCTCTAACCCCACATGCAAATACGTACCCGGTGACACAGTTCTAATGATTGCTTTTATGTTTTTTTTTTTTTAGAAGTCCATAGAGGCTTGTAGGTACATCTAATCCCTCGGAATGTAGCACCTTTAGTAGAGCATGAACTGTAGCCCTAGTTGGGTTATAATCGTTGTACCACTTCACTAATTTGGTCCTTATATTGCCCTTTTCCAAATAAACTGCAACAGAAGAAGCTTGATCAACATCTTTGCGTCTGGAATCTTCATTGGCAAGCGCGCTGGACTCCACTTGAGTTGGTGTGCAAGACTGCTCATTTACAAAAAAAAAACCAGCAATATTATTGCTATTTGCGCAGTTTTTGAGTTTTTTTACCGCTTCTGAATGTACCTCTTGCCAAATATTCCACTGGGTGCTGTGCTGTTGTTGCTGAAGAATGATGAGCTGCAAACCAATGTGTGCATATTTGTTTCGCCGCATGCAATTTCTTTACACATATTTTTATTGTAGTTTTTTAATTAACACTTGAGAAAGAAAGATATTTTAATATATCAAAATGTGGCATTCACAGTGATAGCATATTTTGTATAGATTAAAGATAAATTAAAAGTTTGAAAAATGAAGTGTTCGTATTTCTCTTAACTACAAATAAATGCCTCGACGTAAAACAAGTTTGACAAGTTTAACAGAAAATGCAAGAGCGTTGCTCTGCATTAGGAGAGCAAGAGCACGGATTCAAAGAGAAAATTGTTGGTAAATTATGCATGCAGTTATTTGATTACACAACCGCGATTGGAGTGAGCCAGTTGCGTAGCTAGGGTTGCTGGCACCCGGGCCGGAAAATAAATTGTGCACCCTTTAAGAAGGTTATACTTAACCTCATAACAGCAATGCTTAAAAAGTACCACGAAATTAATATGAATTTTTTAAATAATAGTTTACTGTTATGATAATTATGTTAAAGTGCAAATGAGTATAATTTTATATTATTTATAAAAGTCGGTAACAATATACAAAATTAATCTCATCGATATTAATATATTTGATATCATTTGAAAGATAATTTGGTAACTTATACAAAACTGAAAAATTTTCCGCAATCAAGGAATTTTTCAAAAATGTTTTGTTTACGCAAACTTTTGACTTGCAATAGTGAGTAAATCGCCAAAGATCTATTTTGAATAATTTTGCATAATTGAGGAAAAAAATAGGACCTTACTTACTGACCCTGAATAACAATTTAAATATTTTTTCGAAATTAATCCACGTCTTCTATATAAAAGATTGGTGAAAATTAGGAAAAAATATTAAAATTCATTTATAAATTTTTTTCCTAATTTTTATTAATTTCGTATACATTTCAGCTTCAACTTTAATAGACAAGAATGAGGTCTGTAACATTTGATTGCTCTATTCTCGACCATAAATATCACAGTATCACAATATCACAGTGATACCAAATTGATATCAGAAATTGGTTTCATAGTCATTATCTACATAATTCCCAAAGCAAACTTGCCCTGGGAGAACGAGGTCAAGAGTCATGAATGGCCCAAAAAGTGCTGGTAATTCGAAGAAATCTGTTAATGCTCCACATTTGGTGACTGAGAACAAAATTTTAATTAAATAATAATACTTAGAATAATTTTAAGAATAGTTTGAAAATAAATTTAATGAGTTTTAATCAATTTAATTTTTTTTAGAAATTTTTTAAGCAAGTATAGCCCGTTTCAAAAGAGAAAAACATTTTTAAGTTTCATTTTGCGATGCGCAGTGAGAAATTATTTCTAAAGCTAGAAATTTATTTTGTTTTTTGACACAGTACTTTAAAAAGCACCATTAAATTTTATTGTGTTATTACGAAATCTGTTTTGCGTCGCTAAATAAGATATCACAGCCGAAGCTTTAAATCCTTTTTTGAACTATATATTTAAAACTAAATAATTTTCTTAAGAAAAACATTGTTAAGTGAAATTCCGGCTGACAAATTATATTCTGACACAAATTTTTTTCAATTTTTATTGGTTGATTTTGAAAAATAAGACTCAGTACTTCCGCAGCGCAGTTGCGATGAACAACAATATTCAGGAATTTACAATAAATTTTTTCATATATTTTGCTGCTCAAAGAATATTTAATTTTATTTTTAATTTCGACCAATCAGAATAAAGAACATACTGAAAATTATTTTCTTTTTCTCCAACATGCGCGAAAATGTTCTTCTCTTTTGAAACAGGCTATAATAAATTGAGCAATGATTTTTAAATTATTTTAGGTAACAGGATACCCAAAAACATATTACTATTAAAAATTAGTAATATGTTGATGTGAATGCATTGCCGTGAATTTATTACGGATTAAATTTATTTTCTTGCATTAGCATTTATGTAATGCATTTTAGAATCGATTTAAAAACAAGACCTAACGTAAAATTTTGCTGAGATATTGGATGAAATATGTATCTACTATACTAGCATGTTTGAGCACTTCTTAAGATGAATATTTGAAGTATAAAAGCTTTTTTAAAAAAACTTTATGGAATATAAAGTGAGGAATATATATATAGGAATATACTTTAATTCATCACTTTAATGATGAATAAAGGACAAATGAAAAATAAGACCATTAAAAAATTATCTTCGACTTGCCCGAAGCCAAAATACTCAGGTTGAAGTTTATTCGAATTTATTTAGGTTATTTAGGTTACAAGAAAACAAGACTAATGTATGATCTTTCAATTCAACACATTAATTTTTGTATAAATTATGAAGGTTTTGATATTTTGTGACGTCACTTTCTATGGAAGTATTCACAAAATTTGTTGAATTTCAACTTCAGGGTATGTTTCAAATTTAAGCATTACAGTGGTGCTCCAATTTAGCGAACACCGATTTAACGACCGTAGTGAAGATAGCAACGCACGCCCATCCACACGTTTCGAAGTTCGAAAACATTTAACCAAAAATTCACCACACACAAGATTTTGACCATAAACGAAAGTGGTCAAATGCTAAACTAAATATTATGCGTCTGCTTGTCAATGCAGTCATTTTCATATTTAAGTACACAATTAGCACAGGCAAAAAATTTCTATTCCGTGGCTCAGTTGGTTAAGCAGTTGATTTTATCGATTTGATTTGATTTGATGAATGGAGCGGCCCTGGTTCGATCCTCAGCAAAACCGTATTTTTTTGACGTAGAATTACGTCTTACAGCGCGGTTTGTATGGGGTCGTTTTAACAGATTTTTTCAAGGTCATTAGGCAACGTTTTTGGCGAATACTTTAGGGTATACATACAGCCTTTAATACTCTTCGTTCAAAGATAATATATACACTAAAATATCAGATATATCCTGCGCTGAATGAATATCTAACTTTGGATTTTGTCACTATTATATTAAAGTCACAAAATAGTTAAATATAAGAAGAAAAATGCATGTTTTTATATAAGAAAATCAATCATCAGCTGCTTATGTGCCTGCTGCTTTCATGTTTTTCTTTCCTTGTTTATGCTTGTATACTTTAGTTTTGCACGAACTGATTGGTTGGCTTTGGCAGCATTGTAAGCATTAGTTCGCATTGGGTTTATGTATGCACTACTGTTCTAGTATACAAAGTGCTCTATTTTGAAACCAGAGGTCATGAACCTCTTTTCAACTCAGTCAATGAACTCAATCTGTCAAACTTAACGAAATGGTTCTGTGATCCGGTTAGATTTAACTCTTATGAAAAAAACGAGTTGGATCATATTTCTTTTTATGCTTTTACCCAATAGATGGCGTAAAATTTTAATTTTTGCTTATAATGCAAATTAATTTGGATTCCACATCCCACTAGCACTAGCTAGTGTAGTTTGCAAACTATGTATCGAACAGAAAGTGTAGCTAGCAAACTAAATATCAGACAGAGACGAGAGGAAAGGACATGTGCTCAGCGAGAAATATAGACAACATACGATTTTTTAAAAACCGGGGTCTTAATTTTAATTTGAAATAAGTAGTTAAACTGACTGTAGCTCGCAAACTATATATCTGGCAGAGACGAAAGTGGCACCAATGGAAAGTGCATTTGCTTCGCCTTCTTTTCAACTAAGTCAATGAACTCAACCTGTCAAACTTAACAAAATGATCGAAAAATTTGAAATTTTGCTTGTTTCTTTTTGCTTGTTCATTTAATCATACTTACTTTTTAACTTTTTCTTTGTTTGGCCTCGAGAAGTTCCATAATTGAGTGTTATTCATTTATTTTTTAATTTTTGGAAGATCAATAAAAATACGTGGAAAATGAACAAAACTATCGGACCAAAAAGATAAAGTACAAGAGGTTACAACTTAAACGGAATTCTACGTCTAAACTTACGATACTATCGAAACTGTTTCTTTTTTTTTGTTATTTTCAAATAATTATCTTATATTATTGATTATTTAATTAATGAAAAAATTGAATTGAGCAACATTTTTTTTTTTGTCACATCCTAGTATCAAACCGCGGACTGCGGTAACCATCGCATTAGAGTCGCGAGTTTTAACCCGGGCTAATCTATTGCTTTTTCTGTTGTTAACAATTGTACAGTGTTCTACGTGCTATGATTTCGAAAGTAAACCTTAAGTATAAATAATAAACCTTCAGGAATTATATATTTATAAAAAAATATGTGTATATAACTTTTATGGGTTTGCTTTATAAATTTTACAGTTTTAAAATTAAACTTAAAGTCTAAATAATAACCCTTTTGGCCTTAAATGTCGCAAGTCGCAAGAAGTTTAGTGGGTTTATTATTAAAACCCTTAAGTTTTAAACTATTGCAAAAATAAACTTCGGTTTTAATAATCCACTGTTTGGTTTAAATTTTACAAAACATAACTTCTTAGATTAATTTTTAACACTTGATAATTTTAAAAAATAAACTTTCGGCTTAAATAATAAACTTTGTGAGCTTAATTTTCACAATACAAACATTTTTAAACTTTTTGGGTTTACTTTTTGAAACCCAAACATTTAAATTCGTTAATTTTTCGAATGTAAGACTGGAAAATTTTTAAAAATAAACTTTTAGGTTTAAAAAACGAGTCATAAATTCAAAGAGAGTTTTAAGGGTTTTAAATTTAAACTCAAATTTTCGCCTGTATAGATGCTGGAATTGTGTGGCTTGTCGTTTGTGGCTAGGTTTTTGTGGCTAGGCTTTTGGCTGGGCTTGCGTTGGTAGGTTTTTGTGGGTAGGCTTACGTTCCTAAGTCTTAGTTTCTGGAATTGTGCAGTTAGTCTTTTGTGGCCAGGCTTTTGTGGCTAGACACTTGTGGCTAGGCTTACGTTGCAAGGGTTCTGTAGCTAGGCTTATGTTATTAAGTCGTCTTACTTTCTGGAATTGTATGGCTAGGGTTTTGTGGCTAGGCTTTTGTGGGTAGGCTTTTGTGGCTAGGGTTTTGTGGCTAGACTTTTGTGGCTAGACACTTGTGGCTACGCTTACATTATGTTATTACGTTACGTTGTTATGTTGCTATGTTACACTGAGAAAAGAACACATACCTTGCTCCGGTAAAAAATTTCTATATTTTTGATAATAGCAATTTCTCTTTTTCAAATAAAATTTTCTTCAATTAGAATAAATTTTCACATTTTCGAAGAAATATTTCTTTACTTCTAGGAAATGGAAATATTTAAATGTCCCTAATAATGATAAGTATTTTTCTCGCACAAAAAATTTCTCATTTATAGAGAAATTTTATTGAAAATGAAAAACTTTTCTTATATTTTGATTAGAAGTTCACTATGAGAAGTATTTTCTTCAATAAAAACAAATATTTTCTCAAAAAAAAAAATATTTTTTTTTAAAAATGATATATTTTTCTATTTCATGGTAGATTTTTATCATTTTTAGAGAATTTATAGTATCGCAATTAGAGAAAAGAATTCTCTGGAGCAAAGTCTATACCATTTTTCTCTAAATATGATGCCTTTTTTATCATATTCCGAGACACTTTTTTCTGAGTGTAGGCTTACGTTGCTAAGTCTTAGTTGCTGGAATTGTGTGTCTTTTTGTGACTTGGCATACGTTTATTTACAATTTTCAACTTTTGGGTTGTATGGGAGGTAGGCGTGTCTGTGGGACTACTAATTTTGTTTTTGCTTTGCATATTACAAAGTAATAATCTTGATTATTTTGATGCGAAAGGAACTTAACTATTATTATTGATATTTATACTTTTCAAAAAGTTTTTCGTACGAAAGTACCATCTTTAAATATTTGTGGTCAATATTCTTATCAACGTTTGTTTTATAAAATTTAATTCACGGTTATTTGTTTGAATAGTTAATTAATTAATTTTAAATGCTCTTAAATACCTGCATATTTGTTTAAAATATTTGTTTAACTATTCTGCTATGATATGAGTTTGATTTGTATTTCAATACTTTAACACTGGATTGAACGTGGTGAGTTCAAAATCGTTGCTGAACTTTATAAGATGAGCAAGAAAAGTGTTGAAATATTTTCCAAAAGCAATACCTATGTACTAAAATATTGCAAAATATTTTAGTGAGTAAAAAGTTTTAAAATTATTTGGTGAAATTGTTCTTGATTTTTTTGGATATTTTTTTTATTTTATTTAACAATTTTAAGTGCTGTAAAGCAATGAATAAAAACGTAAGCATTAAGAGTGTGCAGCAGCGCTTGCATACCGATTATACACAAGTTAAAAGAAATAATTGCAAACATTGGCTTCAGCAAGCAGTGTGTTCGAAATTGCTGTGTTGTATTGTGGTGAATTTAAAAACTGTGGCTGAGTTCGAAAAAATCCGACGCTATCTTCACCCATTGGGTGAAGATAGCGTCGGATTTTTCAGCCACACTTTCGAATTCGAATATGCATGCGTTGCTATCTTCCCTCCGGTGATTTAACGAACTTCCAATATAACGAACCCTTATTTAAAGTTCATATTGCGATCATTTGAAATTGTAGGTATTCTATTTAATAAACATTTGCTTCTCTGAGTGTGCTTCGTTTGTTTTTGAATTTGTAATAACATTAATATTAATATTTACTTATCTTATTCTCAAATAGTCCCCTCGGGTTAATATACATACTGAAGGGTTTCCTTTTTAAAAAACATTATAGGAATGTATTGACATAATCTTGGATTTTTCATTTGGAGTGTGAACAGATTTTAACCAGCAGCTTTCTAAACATTTAATAATAATTATTAATAATACCTAAAACAAGTTCAAAAATTCAACTTTATTGGAGTGCATAATTAAGACAAAAAATGTAAGGATATTTGTTTCAAGTTGACAAATGTATTAGCTTTGTTATATGATAAAAAACTCGAAAATAGTATTACCGATTTAATGAACTTTTCGATTTACCGAACGACCCTGGACATTATACCTTTCGTTAAACTGTAGCACAACTGTATGACAAATCTCAAATCATGAAAATTATTTCATTATGGACTTTAAAGAGATTTGCAATAAAGAGAAGGCTGTAATCGTGTGGACAAACTAATGAACAGACAGACAGACGGACATGGCTTAATCGACTTATGGTCGTGAAAAAAATTTCGTGACAAAAAAAAAACTTTGAAAAACGTAGAAGTAGATTATGGTAAACGAGTCGGCACAGCAGAAAATCAGATTTTTCTTATTCCTGGTAATGCCAATGAATCAAAAAACGTTGTTTATGCTGAAGTATTAAATAACTTAAATTAAAATATCTTCACTTTATTATCATTATACTATTTAATATAATTTGCTTCCAAATACAAATAATATGCAAATACTTTAACGTTTTTTATTACAGAAATTTTTCAAATATACAAAGGTATTATTGATAAAGAGAAAATGTCCTCGGACGAATGTGGCCTGCTAGTTTTATATAATTTTCTAATGTTAAAACTTACAATTGGTCGGAAACCGTCATATTAAAGGAACGTTGGTGAAATTTCAGTGCTTCAAACAAGCATAAATTGCAGTTGCAATATGAAAAAAACAAACTCATACAATTGCTTATATGTGATCCCTTAGGTTTTTTTTTGACGAAAAAATAATACGGCTAATCAGAGGGTAAATCTGTTAAAATTATAGTTGGAAACAATTGTGGCTTTATTTGAATGCTTTGTTCCCACTGTGCCGTGCCTTGAAGCAATGAGCAACAGATGCTATCCGTTTGTTTATGTTATCGTTACTCCGCTTCAAAATCCATTCCACATTTATTTTACGACTAAAATACGTGCTTTGTGGTTTTCTTTTTATTTGATAACGTCAATTGTTATTACTCTTAACTCCTCTGGAGCGATTAAAAGATTGTTGAAGCTATTTTTTGAATTGTGTTTCTTAGCATTTAAAGAATCTTTCATTTTCTATCTGGCAGTTATGACATAAACAGGCACTATAATGAAAAGCAATAATCAAGGGATGTTAGTTATTGGGTCGCCAATACAGCGATCCAGTCGGAATTTGATATCAACATTTGTATTTGCTACCATCTGCAAGTCATTTCATACTTGGATTTCAAATCTGAATGAGCTTTCCTCATTTTTTAAACAAAGGAATACAATTTTCAATCAAAAAGTACATACTTGTGTGTTCAATTATTAATAATTTTATTTTAATTTTGTCAGAAAAATTGTTATAAAAACTGTTAAAAAACATTGATGTCACAAGTTTATGAGCTTCGACGTTTGTTTATAAAAACACTTTGTATGGCAGGTATGTGAGGTTTTCATCTATTTTAAATTTGAGCGCAGTTAAGTCTATTTTCAGAAAACTAAGGACACTTTAGCAAAAAAAAAATAAATAAAAAATAAATAAAAAAAAAATAATAAAATAAATAAAAAAAAATAAAAAATAAAAATAAATAAAAAAATAAAAAGAGCAGCCTAAAAAAACACGTGTTTTGGAATTTATTTTACTTATATATTTTTATTAAAATATGACAACGTGATTTAACAAGGTCCATGTCCATCCAGAAGCTTAAGAGATTCTGTTTGTGAAATTTTCACCGAAATCAATACATTGGTTTATAAGGTTACCCCCCACATGTCAACAAATTTGTACTCCTTTATATAATAGTGTAGAGTATAAATATATATAATACAAAATTCTATATATAATACTTTCGACCTTAAATAATTGCTTATCACATTTTTCTTGGTTTTTATTTGAAGCGTTTAAGATGTAATTTTCAAAACCAGACAAACGTTAATTATAATACAAAAAATAATCTTTTTAATTAACTCAAAATCTTTACTATAGCTATTAATAATTTTTTTTATCTTCTTTTTATTTCACTTTAACTGCGGAAACGGATGTATCTTAACCGAATTCAATTATCTTGTCTTTGCAGAAATCTAAAGGATACGGACAAAAAACCCTTCATAGAGTTTGCTGAGAAATTGCGATTGACACATAAACAAGAACATCCGGACTACAAGTATCAGCCACGTCGTAAAAAGGCGCGCAGCATAACGAACAATGCCGTTCAGTGTGCTGGTGGGGCGGCGGTGGCGATGATGGGTAAAGCTGCAACAGCAGGACAAATAGTAAAAACTCTGATGAGAGCAACAACATCAACTACAATCAACAGTAATGCGATGGGAACAAACACAGAAATGGACATTAAAACCAACAACAATGGCAATCGAAGAACCACGAACAACAACAACAACAATAATAATAATAGTTGTCGCAATCTGCTAGCAGAACGTGCAAATTGCAGAACTATAAAACAACAGCTGCAACCGCAGACAAATGTAAGCCAAGGCATTGAGAGTAACTGCGCAGATTTAACATCTGTTTCATCCCTGGACATGGGTAACGCCAACGATGTGCTGGCCAACGAGGCATTCATGAAGTCCCTGAACAGTGCCTGTGCCGCCAGTTTGCTGGGTCAGACAAGCTTGGAACATGACCACTTAGAGCAGCAGCGTAGATACGACGAGTACATTCGGCAGATGGATTCTCCTTGCTCGACATCAAGTTCGCTGCCATCTACGGCACCAAGTGGCAACGATGGACAGCCGTTGACTCCACCTGCCACACCCTATACCCTAAACATGCCTGGACTAGGGCTGCATATGACTGCGCTGCATGCAACAAAACGCTGTCAAACGCCCACACAGCAGGGTATGCCACAGAGTTTGCTTCTACGACAGCTTAACGATTCAACAACAGCAACAGCCAGCAACACAAACTTAGCAACAACAACCACATTATCGGACTACTCATCACTACAGCTGGATAGCTCAACGGCGGGTGTGCGCGAGTACATGACTTTGGGTGGCAACAGCGAAGCTCAATACTTCGGCGAAGCTGAAGGCATGGATTTTTGCCGTACGTCTTCTTCGGCTGATTTTTTGCTTTCCCCATCACAAGGCATCGGCGAGACGACAGCGGCATATCTAACGGCAACAACTCACTTCAATCAGCGCGATCGGGAATATGAAGTTGCATCAAATATAGCCGCCACGACAAGCTTTCAACACTATCATTCTTATGCGCAGGCGCACAGTTCGTCGGGTTCAAACGCTGCCGTGGCTATCTATATGGGCTACAATGGTATGGCAAATGGAACGATAGAGTCTTCAGCTCCCATCTCGCCACACTCCATTACCACGCATAATTATCTACAGTCTCCGCAGACAACGAACCACAGCTACTTGGCGCCAGTAACTGTAGCAGCTGGTTCTGGTAGTGGTGGGAGCGGCGGCGATGCTGCTGAAGCCCACATCGATCCAAAGGAAATCGACCAATATCTAATGGATCAAGGCCTGCCAATGGCACATAACACAATAACCCAGCAGCAACAACATACCACTCAAGGTCATGCAGCTAACGTACAGATGTCATCCATGAAGACGCCAATAACCATAAAAACAAGCAACAATATCAAAGCCATAAAAACCTCCTGCTCCTCATCCTCTTCCTTACCTTCAAACAACTCATGTTTGACATCGTCGCAACTCTACAAATCGGAAGAACAACATGTGTTAGAGCATCAAAATCAGCAACAACAACAACACCAACAACCTGTCAACGTTGGTCAGCAACAAGTTTCCATGGATACAACGTTTACTGCAGCAGCGCCACCACCAACAACAATAACACCAACGAAAACCACAACGACAACAACGTCCGGCATCGAAAATTACTTTTATGCATCGCACTCTTCCTCGGATGAGACCAAATCAAATTCCAGCTCATTAGTGACGCAGGCCTATCTGCAGCACCAACATCACCAGCATCAGCACCAACATCAAAATCATCATACCACCCACCATCCACACCACCCACAACAGCAACCGCCAACGCAATATCTTTGGGGCAGCTATGTTAATCCCTGAATCCTAAATTCTAAAGCAGCATAGCACACGCTGACGCTGAATGGCCATTAAATACTTTTTGTTGGTGCGCCAAACTTCAATTTAAGCCGGTCAACACATGATATTTTCGTTGCCTTCTCCTCATTCTCAGTAATCCTGCAGGCCATGCATCACGCTTGGTGTTGTTACTGCTGTCTAGTTGCCAGCTTATGTTATGAAGTTGGCTGTTTACAGCTCTTAAAAGCTGGTTGTACATTACTTTCAAGCCGAAAAGTAGAATTTATCTCTTAAGTGGCTGACTTCTTTTACTATGACTGGCAAGCATTCGAGTTTGAATATAATATTTTGCCGGATATCCTGTTGCTGGTTCTCGACTTGCGAAATGTGACTTTATTATATTATTATTTCAAGCAAATCTTCTGCGGAAAAAATGTAGTTATATGTAATAAATTTGTAGCTTAATAAAGACTTCATATACTTAATTTAATATTTTTTTTACTATTATTAGCGTTTTCCAGCAATACGGGGCAAATGCATAACAGAATACAATATCTATGGGATACGTTACTATTTTTCTTGTAGGTCTTGTTGAGTTTATGATTGATATTTCTATGTTTGAAATTTGCCAGAAATCCCAAAAATCTGGACTTACGGTAAAAAAAACAATTTTGTCTTCACATAGAAAACAGTGAAAACGTTTCGTAGCACGAAATGCAGAAAAGGTGCTACTTTTGAAAACGTTTAATCCAGATTTTACTCCTCTAACCTTTATTTTCATTTTAGAAACGGACATTTTAAATTTATCTTCTAAAGCGTTCGTTTGATTTTCTAAGATACACATCTTAAAATGAGCTTTTAAAATGTTACCTTGATATTTAAAAATGATCAAACAAACGTTTTAGAATCTAATTTTTGTCTTTTTTTAAATTAAAATAAACGTTTAGGAGCACAATATTCTCAGTGTACCTTGCTTGCTTTTTGGCAAACTTATTAACCGACTTCAAAAAGGAAGAGGTTCTCAAGTTGATTGGTTTCTCTGTTAATTGTTTCTTTTCTTTTTTTTTGTAAATGTATGTACATCGATTACTCCTAAAGTACTTGCCCGATTGCCGTAATTTTTTGTCAACCTATGGAGACCAGTAGCGCGGAGGTTCCCGTCTTTAAAAGTGGGCGGTATTCGACAAAGGAGTGTATCGCCATGAAAAAAACACAGTATCTCAGTAAATATTGGCACTAGGGTAATAAAATTCACAGTAAAATTACAAGGGCAGGCACAAATATTAAAAATTACGATCACTTAAGTGGGCGTTATTCGAAAAAAGGGTGTGGCAATGTTGAAAAACTCTGTTTCTCGAAAAAAATTGACACTAGAGTACTGAAATTAAGTACAGCGGTATGCACAATTATTTAAAATTACTATCAAGAAAGCGGGCGTTATTCGACAAAGGGGTGTGGCAATATTAAAAACACACTGTATCTCGAATACTATTGACACTAGAATACTAAAATTAAGCACAGTGGTATTCACAAGTATAACAAATTACTGCCAATAATGTGGGCGTTATTCGATAAAGGGGCGTGTCACTATAAGAAAAACACTGTATCTCAGTAGATATTGACACTAGGGTTCTGGCATTTACAGCAATAATGCAAGGGTAGGTACAATTATAAAACATTACGCTCAATTAAGTGTGCGTTATTCGACAAAGAGGTGTGGCAATATTAAAAAAATATACTATATCTCAGTCAATATTGACACTAGGGTACTGGAAACGATACACGAGTAGGAAGAATTATAACAAAATACGTTCAAGAAAGTAGGCTAGATTCAACAAATAGGTTTGTCACTATTAGAAAAACTTTGCATCTCAGTTATTATTGAAACCAGGGTACTAATATTTGTAAGGTGATTAGGTAGAACCACTAAATCATTAAATCAATGAATCATTAAAAGGTGGAAGGGATTATAAATAGGTTGTGGTACTTCAACCCTTTCTTTCCGGAGGTGAAACGCTTGTATTTCTATGCAACCATTAGAAATATAGTCAAAATTATTAAATGTATGTTTTCCATAGGGTTAAGGAAACTATTCTATATCGGATCATGCTGTTACTAGGGAACTGAAATTTCGTACATTGCTAGGTTGAATTATTATAAAGTAGGGCGTTTAAAATTTAAAATAACTAACAAACCAGAAATTAATAAAACTAAATTTAAAAAACTAAGTTTCATATTTCAAATTTTCCTCAAGAATTTAACATAAAATGAATGTTGTACCTCGAGCACAAATAAAGGACGATTTTCAAAACTGCTCTCATTTTAACATTTTTTAAATTATCAATTAAATTTTTAAATTATCGTTTTTTGGGGTTTTGTCCCCTCCTTCCGTCGAAAGTGTTTAATCAAACTTCCGTAAAACTGTACCTGCAGGACATGATTAAAAAAATTACATCTTCAACGTCTCGATCTGACGTCTGGTTTCAGAGGAAAATGGTGACCCAGTTTGAAAAATACCATTTCAATAAAAATGCGTTTAAAGTTTTTCTAAGCATGCATTTAGTATGCATTTTTATCTCAAAAAAAATTCCAACTTTAAAAAGTCCTTTTGGCATCGATTCGATTTTTGGATTGACATCGTTCAACTTCGGTTTTAGTCGATACTGTTCGGTTGATTTTTGTTCTTTACATAGCTTCTGCTCATATTCGTTAAACTTATTATACCCTAAACCTGAAAGGTGAGGGTATATTAACTTTGAATAATAAGTATAGAAAAGTTTTTATATTCTTGATCAGCGTCACCTCGTGAGTTGAGCTATTCTATACTTACAAGAAAAAAGCAACCATTTTGTATGGAAGCCCTATGCAATGTTAACTTTTCCGATAAAATATTAATAGGCCATAAAAAAATACAATTTTTTATACCAATATTGGGTACTTTTAATGTAATGAAATTTTTTTCTTTAAGGAAAATAAATGCATTTCAATAAAACAAACATTTTATTATAAGCAGTTAGAAATTTAAAAAAACCAAAAAAAATAAGGTTAGTTTTAAAATTGACTTAAATTCAACATAAATTAATATGAAATAATTGTATCAAGATACTTCTTTGATATCGACTAAACATTACTAAAAATTACAACAAAAAAATTACAACAAAAAAATTACAACAACATTTTCTTATGTAAATTTGATGCCATCGTGTGTGGCTTTGTAAGAGCTTTCGTTTGGCACCAAATTTGTAAATGTTTCCATGGAAAATAGCGAAATTAAAGCAAAATAACGAAATTTTCGCTGATTTTTGAACGCGAGTTTGAAATCCTTAACCATCGATTGAGCACGTATAAAAAAATACGTCGACCTTAGATTTTTGTCTTCTATCACATATCCGAATCAAATCGGAGACTGTCACCTGGGGACCTTTCATTGTAAGTAAAAAATAATTTTAAATTACTTTTCCTATTAATTTCTTGCTGGAATTTGATAATTTATTAATATACATTTATGTATTGAAAATCTTATTATATTAATTGTTCTTAATTTGTTATATTTTTATTACAAATATATTAATTTTTTATGATTATTTCTTCCTTATTGTGTGCAGTGCCTGCCTATCATTACTACATTGCTTACCAGTTCCAGTTCTTACCAGTTCCACCACTTCTTGCCAGTGGGTATCTATTATTACTCCAGTTCTTACCAGTTCAAGGGCATTGTCATTGCCTTCTATATTGCTGTATCCGGGGGCCCAGCAGAGAGTAACACTGGCTATAACAGACATTGTTCAAAGCTGGTTTATAGTTAATTTCTATTTGAGCTTTGGTCGTTTTGCTTTCCAGCGCTTTTATCGCCATTTGCACTCTTTCATCTTGGATCCATCAGTGTAGTACTGTATTATCTTTTCGTACGGTAAAAAACCTGGTTTTACGTACATTTGCGCACTTATAAGCCTGTAACTTAGGTGATTACCGACCGATTTTTACTGGATTATCTATCACAAAGACCTTTTAAATTTTTTAACAAAAAGGAACATGTAAAAATCCACCCGTAGTTTTGTAAGTTCAAACAGTTTTTATACGCTGACTGCATCAGCATCATCTCAAGAGATTTTTAAAAAACAATTACAAAGGTAATAAATATGCTAAAAAAAATTTTAGATTTGTTAGGATGTGTGAATTGGTGCAAATTGGCACATAATTCAGCTTACTTTTCACCATTCTGGTAGCTGGTAGTTAGTTTGCAATTTTGTTTTTTGGTCATATTTAGTTTTCTTCAATATCTTAACGTTTCTCTTTAAGCCTATTTTCATTATGTGTTAATTTTTTTGGCTAAAAAACATCTTCTTCTCATTTACTTTTAGCCGTAACTTTATTTGCGGTAAAATTTAAAATGTTTTAAATACATATCTAATTGCTTGGACTGTTGTTTATTTACAATTTAACAAACATTTTAATATTTGTGGAAATAATTGACGTACAACTGCTAGATATCTAACGGCAAAGTTAGTAATGATTGTACTTTTATCTGAGTGGGAAACTTAAGTAAACTTCAATTACTTTATTTTTTTAAGACAAACGATTCTACACCTAAGTATGTATATTAAAAAAAGTGGCAGCAATATCTCCTTGATGTTTTTTTATAACAGAGTTGTCACATCTATATCTATACTTCTATATCTATACTATTATATAAAATTGAAGTGGAAATATTAAGTGCGTCAATGACTCCAAAACTACTGGACCGATTTTTATGAAAAAAATTTTAAAATATCATATTTGTGCTACAGAATGCCATAGGTGGGGTTTATTTAAGAAAATTTAACAATAAATATATTTAATTAAGTTGTTAAGTTTTTTAGGAAATTACAACCTATGCTAAGCATTGCTTGGTCGTTTGCTTTTCACGCGTTTGTGTTACGAGAGTTTCAACTACATGTTGCTATCAACCCTTCTCTTTAAAGTTTATTGATCTTGCTCTCCACACTCATTCGAAGAGTAACCAAAAGCAGTTGGCGCTCTTTAACGTAATGGGAATACAAGTTAAATAAAGCTTGCTGTGTTGTTGTTGCTGTGGAATGATGAGCTGCAAACCAATGTGTGCATATTTGTTTCGCCGCATACAATTTTTTACACATATTTTTATTGTAGTTCTCCAAATTTTTAATTTACACTTGAGAAAGAAAGATATTTTAATATTTCAAAATGTGCATTCACAAGTGTGAAAGCATATTTTGTATAGATTAAAGATAAATTAAAAGTTTGAAAAATTAAGTGTTCGTATTTCCCTTAAACTACAAATACAGCTACAAATAAATACCTCGACGTAAAACAAGTTTGACAAGTTTAACAGAAAATGCAAGAGCGATGCTCCGCGCTAGGAGAGCAAGAGCAGCAACTCAAAGAGAAAATTGTTGGTAAATTATGCATGTAATTATTTGCTTTCACGACTGCAATTGGAGTGAGGCAGTGGCGTAGCTAGGGTTGCTGGCACCCGGGACCAAAACTAAATTGTTAAGTAAGCCCTTTTAGAAGGTTATACTTAACCTCATAAAAGCAATGCTTAAAAAGTACTACGAAATTAATATAATTCTTTTAAATAATAGTTTACTGTTATGATTATTTTGTTAAAGTGCAAATGAGTAAACATAAATATTTTAATTCATTGTATTATTTATAAAAGTCGGTAACAATATACAAAATTAATCTCATCGATAGTAATATTTTAGATATCATTTGATAGATAAATTGGTAACTTATACAAAACTGAAAAATTTTCCGCAATCAAGGAATTTTTCAAAAATGTTTTCTTTACGCAAAATTTTGACTTGCAATAGTAAGTAAATCCCCAAAGATCTATTTTGAATAATTTTGCATAATTGAGGAAAAAATAGGACCGGGAAGTAAAACGTTAACAAATTTTCCCTCAGTGACCCTGAATAACTATCAATTTAAATGTTTTTTCGAAATCAACCCACGTCTTCTATATAAAAATTAAGTGAAAATTAGAAAAAATATTAAAATTAAATTAAAAAACTTTTTTCCTAATTTTTATAAATTTCTTTATAGTACTCTTTATACATTTTAGCTTCGACTTAAATAGACAAGACTGAGGTCTGTAACATTTGACTGCCTTATTCTTGACCATAAATATCACAATATCACAGTGATACCAAATTGATATCAGAAATTTGTTTCATAGTCATTATCTACATAATTCCCAAAGCAAACTTGCCCTGGGAGAACAAGGCCAAGAGTCATGAAAATTAGAATAGTTTTTTCTTAAAAAATGTATTTTTGACAGTTTTTGTTAGTTGATTTGAACAGAATAATAATTATGTATTTTAGTAAATTAAAGGAGTTAGGAAACCATCTTAGAGTTTTAAATAGACATTTTCAAAATAAATAAAAAAGCATCAGAACGCCAAAAAATTGTTATAAAACGCCATTTCTTTAATTTAAATAAAAAATGTTATGAATTTTAATTAATTTTTTTTTTTTTTAGAAATTTTGAAGTAAGTAATAAAAAAACATCAGAACGCCATAAAATTGTTATAAAACGCCATTTATTGAATTTAAATAAAAAATGTAATGAATTTTAATCCTTTTTAAATTTTTTTAGAAATTTTGAAGTAAGTAATAAATTGAGCTTTTAAATTGTTTTATGTAACAGGACTCAAAAACATATTAGTATTAAAAATTATGTTCTAGCAGGTTAAGAGCTGCAAATAAGGTTTGTTTGTCGATGTATAGTCTCAGAACTTAGTAATCACAAAATTATAAAGTATATTTTTTAACCTTACATTTATGACACGAGGACGTTTTTATAAAAAGCTCTGAAGAAATGTATTGCTGGAGAACATCCCAGCAAAATCTTCGCTTACATATAATCGAAAAAGTAATCCAGAAAATTTCATTCATCGCTTACCCTCTCGCTTACTGAACCCATTATTTTTATATATCCATGTCATTAGAGGTAATCGAAAGCGCTGTCACTTGAAAAGATTAAACGCTTAAAACGGTTGGTTTATAATTGATTTCACGAAATTAATACTTGAATAACAACTTTCAAGTTGATGTGAATGCATTGCCGTGAATTTATTACGAATTCAATTTAAGTTCTTGCATTAGCATTTATGTAATGCATTTTAGAATCGATTAAAAAACAAGACCTAACGAAAAATTTTGCTGGGATATTGGATGAAATGTCTACTATACTAGCATGTTTGAGCACTTCTTAAGATGAATATTTGAAGTACAAAAGCTTTTTTAAAAACTTTATGGAATATAAAGTTAGGAATATATACATAGAAATATACTTTAATTCATCACTTTAATGATGCATAAAAGACAAATAAAAAATAAAACCATTAAAAAATTATCTTCGACTTGCCCGAAGTCAAAATATTCAGGTTGAAGCTTATTCGGATTTATTTAGGTTATATTTTTTCCAACTTTTCATATATCAAAAAATTTCGTGACAAAATTATTGTGCCCGCTACGCTTTGCGGATGGAGTATAATAAATATTTAATACAAAACTTTGAAAAACGTAGAAGTAGATTATGGTAAACGAGTCGGTACAGCAGATAATCAGATTTTTCTTATTCCTGGTAATGCCAATGAATCAAAAAACTTTGTTTATACTGAAGTATTAAATAATTAAAATGAAAATATCTTCACTTTATTATAGTTAAACTATTTAATATAATTTGCTTCCAAATACAAATAATATGCTAATATTTTAACGTTTTTTATTATTGAAATTTTTCAAATATACAAAGGTATTATTGATAAAGAGAAAATGTCCGTGGCGAAGCCTCGGACGACTGTGGCCAGCTAGTAGTATATATATATACTATACTTCATTTGCGAACTGTATTTACCGCATACGAATATTCAATTCAAATTATATCTTGCCAAAAGCGAAACATAGTTCTATATAACAAAAAGGTTACTTTGTCTCAAACGGTGTTTTGTTTTTTATACCCTAAGCCTGAAAGGTCAGGGTATATTTACATTGTGCAAATGTTTGTAACACCAAGAAATAAGCGAGTTCGGTATAGAAAAGTATATATATTTTTGATCAGAGTCACCTCATGAGTCGATTAAGCCCTATCCCGTCCGTCTGTCCATCCGTCCGTCTGGGTATTGTCCGTAAACATAGGATAAGATAAGTGGGCGTGTTCATCGACAGCTAACTCCCAATTTTTGAACACACCTTAGTTTTGGTATATATTACATACATACCAAATTTGATCTCTCTATGACAAACATAATCTTATTTATTGAGTTTTAAAATTTTGTGTTGTATGGGAGGTAGGCATGTCCGTGTGCAGATGACGTCCATTTTTCGAAACCATATTTGCGTTTATATAAAACACATACACACCAAATTTAATTGTTGTAGATTATTTATGAGCTTATTTATCCTTATTTGCGTTGTATGGGAGGTAGGCATGTCCGTGGGCGGATGATATCCATTTTTCAAAACCATCTTTGATTTGTCACAAGAAATACACGTGCCAAATTTTATATCTGTAAGTTAAACAGAGGCTTATGTATTGCTTTTTTAATTTTTGGTTTGTATGAGAGGTGGGCGTGTCCGTTGGCGGATGACGTCCACAAAGACATCTTTGTGTTGATATAAAACACACACATACCAAATTTTATTGTTGTAGACTTATTATGAGCTGAGTTATGCAGTTTTAAATTTTTGCGTTGTATGGGAGGAAGGCGTGTCCGTGGGTGGATTTCAAAAATATTCAATAGTGCAGATCCTTGGGTGCATGTGACCATGTGTACCAAGTTTCATCCAATTACCTCGACTCCTTCTTCTTATCCTGTGTTGACGGTCAACATACAGACGGACAGACGGACATCAGACAGGACTAAATCCACTCGCGTGGTGACTCTGATCAAAAACATATATTCTTTTCTATACCGGACTCGCTTCGTTCTATGCATTACAAACGTTTGCATAAAGTTAAGATACCCTGAACTTTCAGGTTTAGGGTACACTGAGAAAAAAACACATACCTTGCTCCGGTAAAAAATTTCTCTATTTTTGATAAAAGCAATTTTCTCTTTTTCAAATAAAATTTTCTACAATTAGAATAAATTTTCACATTTTCGAAGAAATATTTCTTTACTTCTAAGAAATGGAAACATTTCAATGTCTCTAATAACCCAGCAGTTATTTTGGAGACAATTGGAAAAACCAACTAGTTTATTTCTAGTGAAATTGGAGTTAGTTGCGTACTAGTCCAAAAGACGCTCAGAATAGAATAGTTTGAATTCATTTTATATTCTAAGTTTGTCTTGTCAGCAGGCACACACAAAAACAAAAAACCAGATACGCTCAAAACGTGTTTTGGCTCGTTTTTTCATTAAGATTCCGAACTTATTTTAACTTTCGCAAACATTTTCGATGAAAATGGTAAATGGTAATATACAGGTAAAACTTTAAACAAAAATTTAATAAGTTATTTTGTACGTACCCGTGTTCTGAATAAGGCGAATAATAGGGCTTTCTAAAGACCACTTCTGGACTGTACCAAAACGGACCAGTTTAGAACTATTCATAATGGAACTAGTACAGAAATAGGGATAAACGAATGTTTATGGGGACAATTGTCTTTTCCTATGACATCAACCCGTAAAAAGCGTCAGTTCGTTCAATGTAAAAGGGTATTATAATGGGACCAGTACTGGCCCCTTTTGGAACTAGTTTAGAACTATTCTAAATCTGGTCCATTTATCTGCAGGAAATGATAAGTATTTTTCTCGCACAAAAAATTTCTCATTTATAGAGAAATTTTATTGAAAATGAAAAACTTTTCTTATATTTTGATAAAAAAATTCACTATGAGAAGTATTTTCTTCAACAAAAACAAATATTTTCTCAAAAAAAAAAGTATTTTTCTCTAAAAACGATATATTTTTCTAATTCATGGAAGCTTTTTATCATTTTTAGAGAATTTTTAGTATTGCAATTAGAGAATAGCATTCTCTGGAGCAAAGTCTATACCATTTTTCTCTAAATATGATGCCTTTTTTATCATATTCCGAGACACTTTTTTCTGAGTGTATATAATAAAAACAAATTGAAAATTTTAGCCTTTGAAAGTACTTTGACCGAGCTTCTTATGATCAATTGTGTTGTGTGTGTTATTTAATGTTTGGAAAATCTCCACAAAAGTGTCAATTAAATAAAGTTTTTTTTTTAACAAGGCAACATTTTAATTGAACATCTGACGAAGGACGAAGTAACAAGCCTTAAGAACAATGAAGTGCAGAATCGAATAAAAGTTTTTTTTTGTATGTGCTTCATGATGTAGTAAATTTCAGAGCTAATTACAAAACTTGGCAAAAATTATTCTTAACAATTTGTTTTCTTCTTGTTCTTGCATTTGTTTCATTTAACTGTTTCTGACTGTCTACCATTATTTCTGGCAACATTTATTTCTTATTATGAAAATTCTATAGAAAATTCAGTTTTTCTTTTTGTTTGTGCACGCTACGTATAAAATGATAATCAGTTCATTCGTCTGGCTATGATTATAAGAAAGTTTTTTTTAAGAAAAGTTACAGATAATTAATAATCATTAAGAATAAGTAGTCGAAAAGAGCAAAAGGGTATTTGAATGAGCTAGACGTTTTATAAGCCTGAAATATGGCAAGAACCAAATTGTGTATGAGTTGCTAACTCATTATTAGTTATGTATAAAAAAACTATTTATATATTTTTTTATATTGTTACAAATAAACAGTCAATGTTATTCAAATCAAGAATTGTTTGACCGCATGTAACTTTTTTTTGGTCTGCTCGTTTACTTTTCAAAGCGAGTATTCTATGAAAAAATTACTCTTAATACAACTGCAGGCATTACATCCGGTTGCTTTGTTTTTTTGTTGTTTTAAGTTTGTACAAGTGAGACAAGCTCAGCGGTCAAACATACTTAATATTTATACAAAAATAATTTTAAAACAATTTTAAACAGCACGTTCTTTCAATTTCTTTATTTTCTATCTTATTGTTTTGTTACTTTATTTTTCCTTTAGGTTGTCCTTGAAATTAGTTAAATTTTTATCTTCTTTGATATCTGCAAAATTCTTTGGTGTATTTAAAACCGTATCGTGCACTTGAATTTTAATTTAAAATCCATCTCAAACGCCTAAGTAAGAAATTATTTTTGTCCGTTGCCATGTAACTATTTAACGTTGATGCCGGTTCAAACATTAAGGTTAGCAATATTTAAGTTAAGTGTTGACAATATAAAAAAAAAAAATACCTTGACCTTCCTTAAACTCTTCAAGCAAGAAATGAAGCAGTTATTGTCAAAAAAAAGTCGCACTTGCACAAAAACATTGTAATAAGCAACTCTGGCCTTAATTAAAATTCTTTCTCGTTTTTATAAACTCTATTTACTTGCTCATTTTCTTAATTATTTTTTCGACCGAACATTTTTTCTTTTCATTGGCGATGTTTTCATGTTTGAACACAGGGTGCAACAACTCAAGGCGTAAAAGTTGAAGTTATGTATATCTGAAATTTCTAAAAAATCAGACTCAGTGTTTGTTGGTTCGATTTCACAAATCTATTAAAATAACCTTTACCGCCGTTTGCAATGATAATGACTTGTAAGTAAAATCTGAGAAATTTGGGATTAGCCAGAAAAAGTACTATAAGCCTTTTTTACACAATATGTGTAAAATTCAAAATTTTTCTGCAGCTAGAAATTTTTTCCAAACCGTGCAATTTTGTATAGCCTTTATATTAATAATTTTTCGTCTTTCATGTTAGGTATACCTTTAGTTTTTTTTTTTAATCTGGCGGAAGATTTGTAATATAGGATTTTTTTAACGTTTGTTGGTTTATATAAATGTGTTTTAAGTGTCAACAAAATATCGATCATGATAATAAATCTTTTCTATTTTATAATACCCTAAACCTGAGAGGTCAGGGTATATTAACTTTGCGCAAACATTTGTAACGCATAGAACGAAGCGAGTCCGGTATAGAAAAGTATATATATTCCTGATCAGGGTCACCTCGTGAGTCAAGCTATCCATGTCCGTTCGTCCGTACGTCCGTCTGTCCGTCTGTGTGTTGTCCGTATACACAGGATAAGAAGAAGGAGTTGAGATAATTGAATGAAACTCCGTACACATGGTCCAATAGACCCAAGGATCTGCTCTATTGAGTATTTTTAGAATCCGCTCACGGACACGCCTAACTCTCATACAAAGCAAAAATTGAAAATTGCATAAATTAGCTCATAATTAACCTACAACAATAAAATTAGGTATGTATGCATTTTATTTAAAAAAAAACATGTCTTCGAAAAATGGGTGTCATCCCCCGACAATCACGTCCACCTGCCATACAACCCAAAAATTTAAAACTCAATAAATAAGCCCATGTTTAACCTACGGAGATAAGATTTGGTACGCATGTGTTTTAAACCAAACCAAAGATGATTTTGAATAATGTACGTCATGTGCCCACAGACACGCCCACCTCCCATACAACCCAAAAATTATAAACTCAATAAATAAGCTTATTTTTAACCTACAGAGATAAAATTTCGTATGTGTTTATTTTATACCATAACTAAGATGTATTAAAAAATTGGGCGTAATTCGTTCACGCCTCCAAAAAAACCCACAATAGCGAAAATACTATAAAGGCATTGACATGTGAGCTACCTTGAATAAAACTTGGTATATATAAATTTGTCATCAAAATTTAAATGCAAATAAAAAATGGGCTTCATCCGCTCATGGACACGCCCATTTTCAATACTATTATTGTATTTTGAAAAAGGAGGTTAAGTGTGTATCATAGTCGGGCTAGACTGACTTTAGACTGTCTTTACTTGTTATTTATGATAATGCATTTTACTTACATCGCGAACAGCTAAACTTAAGAACTGGTCAAAATAAGAACAAAATTATTTTTATGTATTCCAATTATTATTATTAGACTGCGGATTTTTATGCAAATAAATTATTTTCTCAATATATATGCTCTAACGGGACTTACCGTTATATTTCTTTATAATATAGAGTTTCCTACATATTCTTTCAGTATGCAATTTAAATGCAAGTTATATGCAACTTGAAAATGTTATTTCTCATTGAAATTAAGATAATATGAAGATCTTTTTATAATATCTTACTACAATGGTATTATTTTTACATTTATGCGTATATAACGGTTATCAAGTTAACAGTGCCGTTTTTAAAATTAACAGTTTGGTTTATTTAAGTTCTAATGCAGGTAGCTGCATATTCAAATTATAAAAGAACTTTTTTACGATAAGAAAAATTTGTTCTAGAGCAATGTGTACAGTAGTCAGTGGCGTAACTGCCAGGGGAATGGGGGCTATATTTTCCTAGGTCCCACAACTAAGGTTCCCTTAAAAATCATAGTTTTTTAGTGAAGAACTTTAATCGAAAACAATTTGGTAAATACTTAAAATGTCCCTCCGAAAATAAAAATGTATATTTTGCCTTTTTGAACAAGTCAAATTTTGGAAGATAATGGCTGGTTCACACTGTGTGACCACATTGTCATTATTGCTGTCAAAAGCACTGCCATTCGAAATCACACAATCTGAACAGTTGTCGCAACGTTTTCATGTCATCCTGCGTCACAAAATTGACTTTAAAATGGTGTGATAATATGAACTAATAAATTTTTGTGTGACGAGCTGTGTGACACAATGGCAAACAAAAAAATAAAAAGCCAACATGCTTGTTTTTGTGTGACGATGTGACACACAACTTTGTATGATTTTTTATAAATAAAACAATTATTTTACAATAAAATAAGCAACAGAATTAACAAATCACGGTAATTTAGTGACCACAAGGTTTGTCAACGACAAATAGGAAGTCTTCCATGTCTTAATAATTGTCCAGATTCCGAAAGAATAAAGTTTCACAGGATACTTTGGCTCAGTCTTTCTGGAACAAGTACAAGCAAAATTTTTCGGCGGTGTAAATAAGAATGCTCAGTTCTGGCGTTATTTCCTCGTTAACATGGATTCTTGTGGTGCCCTTGGTACAACTTTCAAGTGCTTATTTTATCTTTTATACTTTTCTCGTATCACCTTGGGTGCAGATACAGGCAAAAGTTTTTAACGTAAATTAATTGGCATCGAAAATTGGTTGACCAAGATCTTCATGGCTTTTTTGACTTGTACATAGGTAGTTTGGTCCATGGCTGTCTGTGCTAGCTATCATTATGTACCGTGCTGTTTACTTTGGCTTATTCGATACCGCTTGCGGTATCTTGCCCGATCCAAAGAACACACCTATCTATTCAGTAGTACTCGTACTGTTCGTTGTCACATGCTGATAAATTCTGATCGTAACAGAAATTGTTAACAAGCGCACAAGCACAACTGTGTTACCATCTCTAGTTTATTCTAAATAATCATTTCCAGAAAATGTATACACTATATACTGTAGGCTAGTTAAACAAGGTTTCAATTTAGCTTTCATTCATACAATTCCTTTAA
Source organism: Tetanocera ferruginea (assembly GCA_958299015.1). NCBI lineage: Eukaryota > Metazoa > Arthropoda > Insecta > Diptera > Sciomyzidae > Tetanocera > Tetanocera ferruginea. Next base: position 87,542,374 of record OY282642.1, on the reverse strand, counting down.
TTTTTTGTTTCTCAAAATTTATTTAAAAGATGAAAGTGAAATCTTTAAAATTTTGTTTTGTCCAACTTGAATCCAAGATATCTCTTTTTTATTTTGAAATCCTTTATATGCCAGGTTTAATCAGAAATAAATGGTAGTAGCGTGGACAACGTAGGAAAGATTTTAAAAGTGAGCCGTTTACTTAAATGGTAGTGGTCGTCTTATAATTTTTATTTTAACTAAATTTTAATACGCTAAAATTTCAACTGTCCATTAAAATATGTATTTTTATGTTACCTTTAGTTCTGAATAAAAAGAAAATATGAACTAAGTCAACTGTTTTTAAATATCATAACCAAGCTTTCAAAAAATTATTTAAAACCTTTGTCACACTGTTTGAACTAGTGTCACACATAATGGCATTCAAAATTCAAATTGCCACACAAGTTTCATGCCATTTTGTGACAAACAATGTGAACGTACTTGTCATCCTACAAAAAATTATTAAAACCTGCCACACAAAAATGACTATGGTAGTCACACAGTGTGAATCAGCCATAAGCTTTTTACTTATTTTTATTATAAAATAAAATAGAATATACCTTAAAGTATAATCCCTACGGCAAAAGCAGGGTCAATTGCCCTAAAGTGACCGGTCCTGTGACAGTTCAATTTGAGCCTATCACAGGACAGGTTTTATAAAACTCTATATAAGAATGGGACTTATAGTTCTTGAATACGTTTTTCTATATTTATCTTATCGTTACCAATAGCTCAGTGGAAGTGCGCTAGACTGTCACGCGGTGGATGTGGGTTCGTACCCTGGCTGTGTAAGTATCAACAATTTTAATTTAATAATATAAATTCTAATTCTGTTTCATTAAACTGCTAAATCAAAAATAACCTTCAAAATAAGTATGCTTAACACCTTGAACAAAATTGTAAATTTAATTTTTTATTTAAAAAAAAAAATTAAAAATAAATAAAGTTTTTGATTTTGCCGGGCATTGAACTCAGGTCAGTCGAGTACTAAACGTGAACGCTAGCAAGCTCGGCTAAACATGAATTTACAAAACATTGATTCAATTTCGTTATCAACGTGCGCATAAGTGTTCTATAAATAGACCGGCTACTGATTAGGTCCAAAGGTATCTATGAGGTGTCAATTCATACCTGCCAATATTTAATACCTGCGTCAATTTACCCCTACCAATGACAACGCCATGTAAAAGGGACCAGTTGGTTTCATATGTATGTTGGTGTCGGAATTGGGACCGGTCACTATCACTTTGGAACCTATCACGTGATAGGTTTTGAACAGGCTCTTTTGTCCGTAGGGACAATACATATTATTTTGGCGCGACTTAAGTAGAGTTCACAGAAATATTCAAACTGTTACGATCTTTGTTATGTACTAGAACGATGCTGGTACCAAAGATTATCGTATTTAAATTAATCTTCTCTGTGAAATTACTGAAGGCCGTTTGTTAAATTCGTGTCCACTACAATTGGAAGATAAACTCAATACTTTCACCTAAAGGGCTTTTCACATGTCAAACCTGGCCCTCCTTCATCATTTTTATACCACTGGCAGTACTCAATAAATAATAATCAAAAACAACAAATAATATTAGAAGACCGAATTTCCAATAGTTAAATGATGCGATAAAAAACAAGATAGTGAATGAATTTGAAGTAAGAGTCCGAAAAATGAGCAAAAAATTAATCTTGTATAAACTATTAAATGTAAAAAATTGAAATAGTTTTTCGGTTTTTTCTTCCTACATTTCCATTTTTACTTTTCTATTATACAGGAAATATATTACAAAATAGTGCGAAGAAAGAACTAAATATTTATCACAATTATCAGATATTTATAAAATACTAATTTGAATGGAGTTAAAAACAGCATATCTGTGAAATAGTAAGCTTTAGCAAATTGCAGACAAGAATTAAAAATATGAAATAATAAATTTCAAGTTTTATTCCTATAGCTCACATGTTAATGCCTTTATAGTATTTTCGATATTGTGAGTTGTATGTGAGGTGCGCGTGTCCATGAACGGATTACGCCCAATTTTGGAATGCTTCTTAGTTTTGGCATAAAATTCATACATACCAAATTTTATCTCTGTACGTTAAACATCAGCTTATTTATTGAGTTTTAAATTTTTGGATTGCATGGGAGGTGGACGTAACCGTGGTTAGATGACAACCCTTTTTTTAAGCCGTCTTCGTTTTGTTATAAAATACAATCGTACCAAATTGTATCTCTGTACGTTAAATATAATGCCATCAGTTGCGTTTTCAATTTTTGGGTTGCCTGAGAAGTGGGCGTGTCCGTGGGCAAATGACTTCAAATTTTCAAAATCATCTTTGGCTTGTTTTAAAAAACTTGCGCTCCAAATTTCATCTCTGTAGATCAGGGGTGCGCAAACTAATACATACAAAGTTTTGTGGTTGTATTGCAAAGCTTTTGTTTTTCAAGTTAACACTGAACGAAAAGCACGAGTTAGTTCATTAAAACAATCACAACATATGTTCAGTCGCTGTTTGAACTTCATGCTGAAAGGTTGCGGTCGCTTGCTACTGCGTTGACATATTCAATACTACAAGTTTCGTTTAAAAATTAAGTAAAATTCTACGAATTAATTAAATCCTTTTTATTTATAAGCAAAAAATTATTACAGACAAACAAATACAATAAACAAACGCATAATCATGCGTATGAATGGCAGTTTGTCGTTTTAAATAAGGGAACGCAGGAGCAAGCGACCGCAACCTTACAGCATGAAGTTCGCACAGCGACTGATCGTGTGCTGTGATAGGACGAATGTGAATAAATATTCAGTGTAACAGTGCGAGTCTCGACTGCAAAGCTTTTTTGACTGAAAGCTGTCGTATGCATGTGAAAGCTATCCGCCCATGGGCGGCCTTTTGCGCAGTGTAGATTAAACATAAGCTTATTTATTGAGTTTAAAATTTTTGATTTGTATGGTAGGAGGGCGTCTCCGTGGGCGTATGACACCCATTTTTCTAAGAATGTTTTTTATATATAATACAAACATACCTAATTTTATTGTTGTAGGCTAATTATGAGTTAATTTATGCAGTTTTCAATTTTGTATGAGAGGAAGGCGTGTCCGTAGACAGATTCTAAAAACATTCGATAATGCAGACCCTTGTGTCCATGTGACCATATGCACCAAGTATCATTCAATTATCTCAACTCCTTCTTCTTATCCTGTGTATACGGACAACACACAGACTGACAGATGGACGGACGGACGGACGGACGGACGGACGGACGGACGGACATGGATAGCTCAACTCACGAGGTAACCCTGATCAAGAATATGTACACTTTTCTACACAGGACTCGCTTCGTTCTATGCGTTACAAACGTTTGCACAAAGTTAATATACCCTGACCTTTCAGGTTTAGGGTATACGCAAAAAAAAAAAAACGTTTATCGCCAGTTGCTGCAAACGAACTTCGTTTGTCGTGCTTAAAGCAATTTTTTGGAAACGTTTGAACAGTTGTCATAATAATAGTCAGTTGCGGGAAACGCGTTATTTAGTTGCAGAAATTTATTTCGTTTGCCATTAACGTGAGTTATTTTTAAGTTGCAGCAACCGACAAATTTGTTTTGTTCAACTGAAAACTTCATTTGTAGAAAAAAGATCCATTTTTTATGACACACAAATTTGTAATCTAAAAAAATTCATTCTACACAATATCTCACAATAGCTCAATGGAAGCGTACTAGACTGTCATGCGGAAGACGTCGCACAGTGTGAAATTTTCGCATTCTAGCGGAACTTAATTCCAAATCTTACTGATCTGCACCCACTGTTACCTAATTTGACAGGATATATAATTTTTTTGTTATAGCAATGCAAATTTTCAGTTTTTTATTTCCTTATAAAATGATGATATAAGCGAATAAAGAATATACCAAAAATTTCCTTTCTTCCCAAAAATTGTAGAGTTTTAAATATTTTTTAATGATTTAAGTATTCTTTGCTTACAGCACACATTGTATTTTTCATGTTTTTTACTTGCATTGTTTAATATTAAAATTATTAATGTATATTAAATAAACTTTAATCGTTATCTGATAAGATTTTTCTCAAATACAGAAATTAAAAAAAATATATCCGGAGGGGCAAAAAGAAGCACGAGACTACCTTTGGTTCTGGTTTTAAAATACTCAAAAAAACAGGAAATGAAAAAAAGAGCTTGTCTACACGTGTCTACAATTTTAAAACTCTGTCCAAAGTGCAAACATCCTTATATTTTTTTTTTTTTACCTGAGAAGGAAACAAGCGAAAAAGTATAAAAAAATGAAAAAAAATATAATCTACTTATTAACGCGTAAAGTGTAAATATTTTAGATTCTAAATACTTATAACCTTTTTTCACAATTGCAATGGATTAGAAACAAGATTATTCCATAATTGTTACAAGAAATAAAAAAATCCGTATCTGATTTTTTTGATAGTAAACCTTGACTTTGATCACTTGTGGCAAAATATATATTGCAAATACATAGCAATATTATGCAAAAACAAACGTTTTGGATTATTAAAAGCTGAAAAAAACAATTTTTTCCAAGGAAGACCAACATAATTTTTATAATTAAGTTCCACTAGAATCCGTATATTTCACACTGTGCGTCGGTTAGAATCATGTCTGTGTAAGTATCAACATTTTTAATCTAATTATTGAAATTCGAATTCTGTTTCATTAACTGCTTGGCCAAAACTAACCGTCAAAATTAGTTTTTTTAAAAAAAAAACTTATTTGAAAAAAAAATATTTGGTATTCTTGCCGGTATTGAACCCAGTTCAATCGAGTTCTAGACTCGAACGCCATCACATTCATTAAAGTTGAACTTCCAATACAATGATGAAATTTCTTTAAGTTCGTTGTTTTTCGTTCCAAGAAAGATGTATTTTTAATTTGATGACAACTGAATATTCGTTTGCGGTAAATACAGATCGCAAACGAAGTATTGTTGGTGAAGTTTTCAGTTGTGGTAAACGAAAAATTTCTTTGCGTATATAATTACTCACAAAAACAAAATTATGATCAGAATCATTATTTGTAGTGACAAAAAAAAAATTCAACGATTTTATATAAAAGAACCCAAGCTGCCTGGAAAAAATGTAAGAATGACGTTCTCCTAGACATAAACTCATCTTTAAGTCCTATTAGAATATTTTGTATGTGTAAAACAAAATATTAAGAGAATTGTTGTTCTTCTGTGTGATATTTGAATAACCAGATTCCAGTTTTTTTTCATTTTACTTTGAATGCCGTATGTGAGTTGGAACACCCTGTTCCTACTTAGAGCATGCCTACTTAGCTAAAGGTATAGTTTATTCATTTATATCCTTTTCTTGTTGTCTAGGTATTTTTTTTTTGTTAAACTGTTGCTAGCAACTCAGAATTTGCTCTTTTTGGAAAACCGATTTTTTTGTTTTAATACCGTATTGAGTGCTTTTTTTTAAATTAACGTATTTTTATATTTTGTTTTTGTTGCTCAAAAAATTTAAAAGACAGCGAAAACATCTTCATATAAAAATAATACATTTCCAAGAATTTATATTAGCGTACATTTATTGTTCTTGCTATTTTTTTTTTTTTTGTGTTTATATACTTTTGTATTCTGTTTTTTGTGATAAGTTTTATGTCTGGACTTTCTAGTAAAATCAGTCAATTTAACTGTTGTTAGCTATTTGTTAGCCTGTTTGTTGACTACTTATATTATTGTCATAATATTAACTAAGGAATTTATTTTTTTGCTTAGATTATTTGACGAGTATTTGATCAAGACGTCTTGATTGGGTTTCAAGACAAATTAAAAATTTGTATTTTATTTATTGTTTTACTTTCAATTGCCCGCAAATTGACGACATTTATTAAATGTCTGAATATTTATGATCCTTCGCGACATTTAAAATTAACGAACTGGTTAAAAACATGAGATATAATTCCAAAGAGAACGGATTCGAATAAAAACAAAAAAATTTTGGAAAGAAAAAAAGCTCTTTGGTTGTTACATTTAAAAAAAAAAAAAAAAAAAAAAAACAAATTGTCCAGTTCAGCCCTTGAAAGGACTTTGACCGAGCTTCTTATGATCAATTGTGTTGTGTGTGTTATTAAATGTTTGCACACAATTGACCGAGAACTGGACCTACATGTTTTATGCCGACTCCGAATGGCTAAAGTTCATGTTCTAAAGAAGCTTTACATGGCATTATTTACTCTCTGAGGTTTGCCATTGTCTGCAGAGAGGTGGTGACCGATCAGAAAAAATTTTTTTATTGAAAAAACTTTTCGCCACGGCTGGGGAACGAACCCGGGCTCCGAGCATGCTAGGCCACACACTTAACCTGCATGCCACGGTCACCACTAACATTTGCATGCCACGGTTGTTACATTTGCATGGTTTTAATCATCGATATGTTAGCAAACATTAAATATTTTAAAGTTTTTAAAGTCATAATAACTGACTTTTATGGTTGTCTGTCCATCCATATGTGAAAAAACTATTAAAATCATGGTTAATGCTTTTATAATTTTTAGTTAAAGTACTGCCTGTAATGGTTGACGGGAACTCATTGAAAAATCGGACTTCACTGAACAAAAATTGACAATGAAATAATGTTTGACGATATATACTAGCGGATATAACCCGGTGTTATTCAGGGTTGTGCCACGAGCACAGAAAAAAGATGATTTTTAAAACAGCTCTTATTTAAAGTTTTTAAATTTTTTAAATAATTGTTTTTTGTGGTTTTGCCCTCTTCTTCCGGCGAAAGTTTTTAGCCAAATTTCCGTAAAGCTGTACCTACTGGACATGATTAAAAAAAAAACAAGTAAAAAAAGTCTAAAGTCGGTCTAGGCCGACTATGAAATAACCTAAACCTACTTTTCCAAAATACAATCACATTTTTGAAAATTGGCGTTCAGTAGGCGGATGAAGCCTATATTTTATAGCATTTAAATGTTGATAAAAAATTAACACATACCAAGTTATAATCCAGAAGCTCACAGTTAATGCCTTTATTGTGCTTTCACTATTGTGGGTTGTATGGAAGGTGGGCGTGTTAATAGGATACGGATAACGACCAATTTGTGAACACATCTTATTTTTGGTATAAAATACATACATACTAAATATGATCTCTCTAAGACAAACATTATCTTGTTTATTGAGTTTTAAAGTTTTTGGGTTGCGTTTTCGTGGTTGGAGGACGTCCATTTTTCAAAACCATCTTTTTTTTGTTATAAAAAACATACGTACCAAATTTTATCTCAGAAAATTAAACAGAAGCTTATTTATTGAGTTTTAAATGTTTGAGTTGTATGGGAGGTGGGCGTGTCCGTGAGCAGATGACACCAATTTTTTGAAGTCATCTTTGTGTTGATACAAAACACATACACACCAAATTTAATTGTTGTAGGTTAATTATGAGCTTATTTATGCACTTTTCAATTTTTGGGTTGTATGGGAGGTGGACGTGTCCGTAATCGGATGACGTCCATTTTTCAAAAATGTCTTCACTTTGTTATAAAAAACAAATGTACCGAAGTTTATCTTTGATTGTTAAACATAAGCTTATTTATTGATTTTTCCATTTTTAGATTGTATGGGAGGTGGGCGTGTCTGTGTTCGGATGGCACCCTTTTTTGAAAACATCTTTTTTTTTATAATACATACTTATCCATTTTTATCTCTGTAGATTAAACAGAAGCTTATTAATTCAGTTTTCAGATTTTGGGTTATATGGGAGGTGGGAGAGTCCGTGGGCGGATAACACCCATTTTTCAAGATAATGTTTTTTTTTTATATTAGAAACATAAATACCAAATTTTATTTTTGTAGTTTAACTACGTGCTTTTTATGCAGTTTTTAATTTTTCCGTTGTATCGGAGGTAGGCGTGTCCATTGCCGGATTCCAAAAATATTCAATAGTGCAGATCCTTGGACCCATGTGATTATGTGTACAGAGTTTCATTCAATTATCTCAACTCCTTCTTCTTATCCTTTGTTTACGGACAACACACATACGGACGGACAGACATACGAACGGACGGACACGAATAGATCGACTCACGAGGTGACGCTGATCAAGAATATATATATACTTTTCTGTACTTATTCTATAGATATAAGTTAATATATCTTGACCTTTCAGGTTAAGAGCATAATGACCTCTTCAACGTCTACTGTTCGGTTGACTTTTGTTCATCTTTATATAGCTTCTGCTCGTACCTGTTAAACTTCTTTTTTTCATTAGTCTTTGGTTATTGACTTCGTTTGCCTTCGGCTCATTCCTTGAATTTTGTCGAAAGAGTTTTTAAAAGCATTTGACCTATTTCAGTAACAGATACAAATGCTTACCAAGTTTCATCAAAATTGGAGTTATTTCGGAGTTATTGAGTCTTAACAATGCACTACTTAAATTGCCCTCTTGGGGAAGTCTTTACAATCTGTTATAGCCTATGTTTTAACTTGAGTGCAGTTGAGCAGTCATACCAAATTTTATTGAAATCGGTCCATGCGTTTAGGAGTTATTGAGTCGCACTATTAAATCACCCTCTTGCGGAAGTCTTTGGAATATTTTTTAGTTTATGTTTTATCTTGGGTACAGCTGATCGTTTCTACCAAATTTCATTGAAATCGGTCCTGAAGTTTATGAGTTATTGAGTCTTTAAAACGCACTACTTAAAGCGGCCTCTTGCAGACGTCTTCTTTTATAGCTTATGTTATATTTTACGGGCAGTTGAACATTCGTGCCGAATTTCATTGAAGTCGGTCCAGCTGTTTAGGAGTTATTATAGAATGCCTCGCCCACATGCTTCCGCCCACTTTTTTACACCGCCTATGATCTTCCTCTTTATGAAATGTACTCGCTGTATAAATTTCAGCTCAATTCAAACAAACAAACAAATTTTAATATTTTTATACAAGATTATTAAATATTTTAATGTATGACTGGTGTTACACCGATTGCGGCGGATGTAACGAGAGAAGAATCTATATGTGACTGTAGTCAAGCTGCTTTACTAAAAACAAAAATTTGTTCTTGAATCATGATATGATTACTCCAAGGTAGTATTGACGTTTCTGTTGGAAACGGACTCCTATCAAAAAATATAGCAAGAAAGAGAGCGCTCACAATCCGTCATAACATACAATTAATTTTCACTGGTCACATTCAGCGTACTTAACAGTTGGCAACTGCTAAGTCAAAACTTGATGCACATAAATATAATTTTATTTGTACATTTACAAAGCTTGACATTTCATAAACTTGACAACTTTTCTGAAACTTCAATACCGATAACAGCGCTTCCCATTATGTTGCTGTCCCAACAGATGACACAGCTGAATGTGGCCAACGCATATAACAACGAACAGCTGTTTTCGAACCTGAGTTCGTTTACTTGTAGCTGAGAGAATCAACACTTGCCAATACTATCTGGTAAAATTATTACATCATGTTCTTGAATCGTGTTTTTAATGTTAATTCAACAACTACAGAAGATTATATTAAAACTAGAAAGGTATATCTTCGACTTGGCCGAAGTTAAAATACCCCCACGGGCGAGATTTCAAAAAATGTTACTATTTTGATGACGTCTAAAATACATTCATATCATAATGTATGAATAAAGTTTTATAAAGTTTTCAATTAGCGGTTGTATGGGAGATGGGCGTGTTCTTGAATGGTTGATGCCAATTTTTCTAACACGCATCAAGTTTTATATACTATACATAAATACACAATTTCAGTTCAGTAGCTTAAATATTAGCCTATTTATAGAGTTTCCAATATTAGTGTTGTATGGGAGGTGGACGTGTTCGTCGGTGGATAGCGCCCATTTTTCTAACACATTTTAATTTTATTATAAAAGTAATAAATATTTAAATTTACTTTTGTAGCTTCGAAAGTATCCTATTTATATAGTTTTCAATTTTCGGGTTGTATGGGAGGTGGATGTGTTCGTGGGTGCATGACGACCATTTTTCTAACACGTCTTAATTTTAATATAGAAATAATAAATATCTAATTTTACTTTTGAAGCTTCGCCAGAAGCCTCTATATATAGGTTTCAATATTAGGGTTGTATGGAAGGTGGGCGTGTTAGTGGGTGGATGGCGCCCATGTTTCTAACACACCTGAGTTTTGTCATAGACTTCACTTATACCGAATTTCAGTTTTGTAGCTTAAGTATTCGCTTCTTTATGGAGTTTTCATCATTGGGATTGAATGGGAGGTAGGCGTGGTTTTCATCCGATGTAGCCCATTCTCGAAGTTGATCTTAGTTTTTAAAAAAAAGTTTAAATATCGAATTTGAGCACGATAGCTTCAAAATTACGGCTGTAATCGTGTCCACAGACGGACAGACGGACAGACGGACAGACGGACAGACATGGCTAAATCAACTCAAGTGGTGATACTGAGCAAGAATATATTTATACTTTTTTATACCTACCACGCCTCCTTATGGGCGTTACACACGTCGTGACAAAATTAAAATATCCCTTACACAGTACGCGTGGGGGTATAAAAACAAGTATGGTATCTGGCCGAAGTTAAAATATACCCAGGGCCTTTTCGTTAGAGTAAACAATTGTAGTGCTTTTTGTATGAGATTATAAAAAATTTTACTATTTTAATGACGTTTTAAATACATGCATATCAAATTGTTTTCCTGTAGCTTAAAGATAAGCCTCTTTATACAGTTCTCAATTTTGAGGTCCTATGGGAAGTTGGCATGTCAATACACTTCATCTTGAGTTCATAATACGTCTTTGTTAAATTAAAAATTTATTTGAGCTTAATATATCTGCAGCAAAACGGTTTGTTTTGATTGTGAACACCCGATATTTCACTATCTATGAATGAGTTTAGCTGGAATTTTCGAAATAACACTGTAAGCTGTAAAGCTTGTAAGCATCTTTCGAAATGTTATGTAATTTCATAATGTTATCACATACATACAGTATGTTTCCCAAGCACTAGTTCTTTGTTTTCATGTCTTATATGGCCAATATCTATTCCGAAATCAGACAAAATTCCTATGAAATATATCTAATTGTAAGTTATTTCTGAGTATGCATAGCATTAATTTTCGTCTTCAATCTATAGGTTATTCATTATCCTCTGACGTTATGCTTAACGCATGGACAGCATTCTTGTAAATGATATTTCAATTATTTGTATTATTAACTAAACACCATGTTATGAGTTGATTATATCGTTCTGTGCAATTAGTTTAAAACATCTTCATACACTCTGCAAAACATCTACTTTAATAATAAGTCAGCCGCTGTTATTTCAAAACACTGTTAGATAAAATTATTTGCGTTAAAGTTCACAGTTTTCTTTGTTAAATGAACGTTTCAAAGTATTTTTGTACTGTTAAAATAATATATTGAAATTTTTTTGTGTCTATTGAAATGGCTGTCTTCTCTAAGCAATAGTTTTAAATAAGTTTTGGCATATTTATCTTATTGTTATCAATATGTAAGTGGAAGTGTGCTAGACTGTCATGTGGAAGATATGGGTTCATTTCCTAGCTGTGCAAGTATCAAAAATTTTGATTTAATAATTAAAATTATCGTTAGTCGATGCGGTGAACGTTGAGGTGAAAGAGAGGAATAGACCTTAGGTTGCGTGGGTTGGTATTAAAGGATATAAGGATATTAAAGGAGTAGGGGAAGAGTGGCATGAAAGAGCCAGTTTTAAAAAAGTTACAAAATATATAAAAATAATTTATAAAATTATAATTCTTGTATCAAAAGTATTTTCTCATTCATTTATGAACGTAATACCATGAAATATTTTCCAAAATCAACAATATTCTTGGACCTGTAGCCATTTATAAAAAACATGAAATTCGGCTCTTTCATAACACATGGGCATTGAAAGAGCCAACCAAAGTTTTGAAAGAGCCATCTTCTTATTACAAGACTTAACACGAAAAATAACGAATATTTTATTAAACCGTGACCGTGGTGACCGTGGCATGCAGGTTAAGTGTGTGGCTTAGCATGTTCGGAGCCCGGGTTCGATCCCCAGCCGCGGCGAAAAAAGTTTTTTCAATAAAAAATTTTTCTGATCGGTCACCACCTCTCTGCAGACAATGGCAAACCTCAGAGAGTAAATAATGCCATGTAAAGCTTCTTGAGAACATGAACTTTAGCCGTTCGGAGTCGGCATAAAACATGTAGGTCCAGTTCTCGGTCAATTGTGTGCGAACATTTAATAACACACACAACACAATTGATCATCAGAAGCTCGGTCAAAGTCCTTTCAAGGGCTGAAATGGCCAATTTGTTTTTTTTTTTTTAATTGTTATTATAAAAAGTATTGTTTTTACAAAAACAAATCAAATAAATAAAAAAATTCAAAACTTTTTAGTAACAAAAAATAGTTAAAAAACTTAAAAATATTTTTAGCAAAAAAATTAAATCGCTTTGAAGAAAATCTATGATAATAAGACCTATTCCAAAAACAAAATAAGAGGCTTAAAACACTTTAAAACATTTTTGACAAAAATAATTTAAACTTAACTCAAAAATTAGTATGAAATCAAGATTTTTCCGGCAAAATAAATATGTTATTGGTAGGCCTAATATATCCATAAAATTATAGTATAATAATATTACTGTTAGTTTTAAAGGTGAAGACGTCACAAAACAAATAAAATGTTCTGAAAAACTTACTTAATGATGAAGAAATCCAAAATACGATACACCATCGTCGTTTATTATCAGTGAACTGTCAAATGTTCGAGGGTGCCATATGGCGAGTATTGCTTCTTAAAAATTATAATTTAAGAAGCATTCGTATGAAAACTACGGCGTAAATCAAGATGGCTCTTTCAAAACTTGGCTCTTTCATGCCACTCTTCCCCTAGTTTTGGGCAGTTATTGAGCTTCTAGAGTCAAATTTATCATTTATGTATTTTATATTAGAGGCAAGATTTTTACAAAAAATGGACGTCATCCGCCCACAAACACGCCAACCTCCCATACAATCCAAAGTATTAAAAACACTATTAAATGGTTCATGTATGACATAGAGAGATACAACTTGTTATGAGAGCACCTTATATCCAAACTAAGGTGTGCTTTAAAATATGGACGTCTTCTGTTATCGAACACTCCTACCTACTATACAACCCACAATATTGAAAGCACTATAAAACTGTTTATATATGTCCTACATAGAGAAAACTTGGCATGGGAGCATTCTATATCAAAACTAAGGGGTGTACAAAAAATTTAGCGTCGTCCACCTACGAACACGCTCATCTCCCATACAACGCAGTTTATTTAAATCTGTATAATTCTAAAAATAAAACATGCATTTTAAACAAAAATAGGTAATTATTTCTATTTGTTTAAGTTTTTTAATATGTATTTGAATATTAAAGGAATAATAAAGGCTTTTAGGCTATTCCAGAGTCAGACTAGACCGACTTGAGGCTTTAATTACTTGTTGTTCTTTCTTATTATTTGTGCATTTTATTTAGACTACACGAATATGTTATAGTTTCAACATAACTACAGTTTAATGTTCTTAAAGCCTTATGGTCCTTGTTAAAATCAAAAATTTTATAGTGGTATCTGGAAATGAGAGGTTTGGAACCACTGCTCTGTACAAAGGTGTTGCTGTTGTCAATTGTTATATTCATCAATATACTTGACCACGTGCTCTTCAGTCTTAGCAATGAACTTTTAAACATATGATTTATAAATATATGTACACTCAGAAAAAGCACCTATCTTTCTGCGTTAAAAAATGTCTCTATTTTCGATAATAGCAATTTTCTTGCTATATCTAATTGAATTTAATTTCGGAGTATGGTTCTATTTCATCATATCTCAATTTAATTTATTATTCTTTCAGATAATGGTTAATGCGTAGCAATCGATACGAAAAACTGATAATACAATGTATTATGAATTATTATATAATAGAACTCAATTGTTTTAATTAATTGACATTTCAATAAAACTTTAACAATTCAAATATTATGTGAGTGTTATGAAATTGTAATAATAGAGAAAGGCTTTTTACTCATGTTAACGAAAAATTATTAGGTTGTTTAATTTTGATTATGAAATTAATGTATGTTTCAACACACCATACGTCCATTCAATGTTTGCAGTCAATCGAAAGACATTCTGTTGTTGTAACCAGAATTATAAGAACCAGCGGTTTCGGCATCTTCATGCATTTTTGTTTTGTTTTTTTTTTCAACCAACATAAACAAAGTTGTCACATTAAAAAAGGTTTTAATTTCTTTTGTGCTGTTTATCTAGTATAACTTTATACGCACATGAGTTGAAGTGTCATAATTCATGTTTTTAGCTGTCTACATTACAATACTTTTCTCTTTCATGTGGTTTTTCGTATTGTTAGTTATAGCAAAAGTACCCAGATCAGAGTGTCAAAGAGGTGAAATATTCTTAAATGATAAACATATTTTGCATATTTTCAGGGTTGACTCTATAGTATAGTATAGTCAAGATTTAAAATTTAATGCTGCCTAAGTTCATAGAATTCTTTACTTTTACTCAAAATAAGAATATGAAATTTGATATGCTTATTTGAACAAAAAAAAAAAACATTTTTTTCTTTGTAATCTTTAACAATGTTTACTGAAGAAACAAATTATGACAACAGCATCAAAAAGTTAAATACTGAAAATTTAAGGAACAACAGGCGAAATTTAGAGCTAAAAAATTTGATTGAAATTTTGATTTTTCTAAAGTAAAGATGATTATAAAATTTAAAATTGTATATTTGAGCATATCGATGAGTGGAATTTTATCTTTGACACATTACCATTGAAATGACTTTAGTTTAGTATTTATTTTTTTTATAAATTTTTGATATTAGCAACTAAGATTTATTTCAATTTTATCAGTTTGACACAAAATTCTCTACCATCTAAAAAATAGTCAATTTTACCAAAAAAACAACTTGTACACACATTTTGACTTAAGAATTGCTCTTACAAATTAATAACATGATGCAAACTAACACTTTGTGTGTCACCTCTGTATTTACCTCTGGCATTTAGCACGGCTGTAACTCTCCATCAGTCAGATGTTCCGAAAACCTTTGGGCGGTTGGATGTGGTCTGGCCAGAACCCTATATATTTACGTGTATTTATATGGGAAAAAAGCGCTATAAGTGTCAAATTTAAACGTGATTACAAATCAAAGTCAAACACAAGAAATTTCAAGTCGATAGCTTTATAGGAAATATATTTTAAATACAATTAAAATCGAAAAAGGTCTGGCCAGAACCATCCGACCTACGGAGTGTAAGTCGTCTGCTTATGTAATGAACTAAGTCCTTTGTAACTTCGTTGGGTGTCTCATATATCTTGAATGACATTTTTTAGCTCAGTTTTACTCATCTCATGGCGCTCACTTAATTATACCCTAAACCTGAAAGATCAGGGTATATTAACTTTGTGCAAACGTTTGTAATGCATAGAACGAAGCGAGTCCGGTATAAAAAAGTATATATAGTCTTGATCAGCGTCACCTCGTGAGTCGAGATATTCATGTCAGTCCGTCAGTCCGTCCGTCCGTCTGTCCGTCCGTAAGTGTGTGTTGTCCGTAAACACAGGATAAGAAGAGGGAGTTGAGATAATTGGATGAAACTTGGTACACATAGTCACATGAACCTCAGGATCTGCAGTAATGAATATTTCTGGAATCCGCCCACGGAGACGCCTACCTCCCATACAACGCAAAAATTAAAAACTGCATAACTCAGCTCATAGTTAACCTACACCAATAAAATTTGGTACGTATGTATTTTGTGTCAACACAAACATGTCTTCGAAAAATGGGTGTCATCCTCTTACGGACTCGCCCATCTCACGTGCAAACCAAAAATTGAAAACACAATAAATAAGCCTCTGTTTAACCTACAGAGATAAAATTTGACACGTGTGTTTTTTTATGACAAATCAAAGATAGTTTTGAAAAATGAACATCATCCACTCACGGACACGCCTACCTCCCATACAAAGCAAAAATTGAAAACTAAATAACTCAGCTCATAATAAACCTACAACAATAAAATTTGGTGTGTAGGTATGTGTTTTATGTGAACACAAAAATGTCTTAGAAAAATGGGTGTTATATGCGAACGGACATGCCCACCACCTATACAACCCAAAAATTGAAAACGCAATAAGTAAACCTCTGTTTAACATACAGAGATAAAATTTGGCACATATGTTTTTTACGACAAAACAAATATGTTTTTTTAAAAATGGATGTCATCTGCTCACGAACACGCCTACCTCCCATACAACCCAAAAAGCTTATAACTCAATAAATAAGTATATGTTTGTCATAGAGAGATCAAATTTTGTACGTATGTATTTTATACCAAAACTAAGGTGTGTCCAAAAATTGGAAGTAATCCGTCTATGAACATGCCCACCTCCCATAGCGAAAGCACAATAAAGGCTTTAACTGTGAGCTTCAGGAATAAAACTTGGTATGTGTAAATTTTTCATCAACATTTAAGTGCAAATAAAATATAAGCTTCATCCGCTCACGGCCACGCCCATGTTCAAAACTATTATTGTATTTTGAAAAAGAAGGTTTACGGTATTTCATAGTCGGGTAAGACCGACTTTAGACTTTCTTTACTTGTTTTTTTCTATGTATGCCCACAGCTGCTGTATAGTTTGATTGATATTTGTACTGGATTGATATTTAGATTCTGCCGGTCGGGCTGATAACTTTAACAGTAAAAATCATAACTAATAAAGATGACATTAAGTCCGAACGACAAAGCAGTGAGCAAATGAAAAAAATTGCTTATAAATCATATAAGTTATATGAGTAAGAAATGTACCATTTTATGAGCTTTCTGAAGCCAATTTCTAAAATACTGACAGTTTTCGCACGTAGCTTTGATCAAAGCGTTATACAGAAAGAAAGAAGAACTTATAAAGGGTGTTTTTTTAAGAGCTTGCTGATTTGAAATTTAAATAAAATACATGCCAAATTATGAAATGGCCCAAAAAAAAAATTTTTATTGTGTAGATAATTTCTTGGCATTTAGCATTTAAATAAAATTTTGGGCATATGGCCACCACGACTATTTTGCACAAAGGTCATTCTGGAGGTCCAATTTTCGACCACCTTTTCAAGCATTTGAGGGCGTATTTCAGCAATGACACGTTGAATATTGGTTTCCAAAGCGTCAATCGTTGCTGGTTTATCCACATAAACCAATGACTTCACGTATTCTCACAAAAAAATACTCAAGTGGCGTCAAATCACACGAACGCGGAGGCCAATTCACCGGTCCATTTCTCGAAATAATGTTGTCGTTGAAATATTCTTTCACCATCCTGTTAAAACCACATTCGTTGATCATGGTTCTGTATCGATTTCCATTTACGGTAACGCGTCGTCCTTCCTCATTTTTAAAGAAATAAGGACCGATGACTCCACCAGCCCACACAGAGGGAAAAACTTATGGACTTAATACATAAATTTATGTACTCATCGCATAGTTTTCTGCACACAAAAATTTTACTTTTTTCATGTATTGAGTACATGTTTTCACATCGTTTTCACAATAACCCCGAGTAAAGAAAGACCTTGTGATCATGTCAAGATTTCATGCAATTATCTTAACTCCCTCTTCTTATCCTGTGTTTACGGATAGTACACAAACAGACGTACGGTTCAAACCCTGACCTTATAGGTTTAGGGTATAATTCCTCCGACGTTGGGACGCCGAACGGATTAAGTTCATGTTCTCAAGAAACTTTACATGAACTGGTTTACTCTCTGAGGCTTGCAATTGTCTGCAGACAGGCGACAGCTGATCAGAAAAATCAATTTATAGCCGGATATTTATTTTTAAACACCGATAGGTGGTGACCATGGCATGCAGGTTAAGTGTGTGGCTTAGCATGCTCGGAGCCCGGGTTCGATTCCCAGCCGCGGCGAAAAGTTTTTTTCAATAAAAAATTTTTCTGATCGGTCACCACCTCTTTGCAGACAATGGCAAACCTCAGAGAGTAAATAATGCCATGTAAAGCTTCTTGAGAACATAAACTTTAACCGTTCGGAGTCGGCTTAAAAACATGTAGGTCCAGTTCTTGGTCAATTGTGTGCAAACATTTAATAACACACACCACACAATTGATCATTTGAAGCTCGGTCAAAGTTCTTTAAAGGGCTGAAATGGCCAATTTGTTTTTTTTTAGGTTTTGACGAACTCCGATTCACTGGAGCTATCCAAACGGAGTTCAAATATAATTTATTACCAAAGTCGAATAATTTTAACATTTTGATTCTATATGTTGTCCTAGGTGCATAGTTTGTGAACACCTATAGGATAAACCACTTGAACACCGTTTGGTTGATCAAAATATAGCTCCGGCTGGAATACATTTTTAAGCTCCGCTCAATCGGATTTTATTCACACCGAATGATGATGTTCTAACAAATTTCTAAGTGTCTGGAATTCGAACACAAGCCAGAGCCTTACTGTTTATTTGCGTTGCTATTTTGCGAAAAGGACAACAAATTGGTTCTGCTGTGTTTTCTGGGGCTATTCTTGTTTTTCTATGACGTGACAAAAAAAACCACATAATCCCACGAGTGACTGAACGCACTTAAATCTGTGACCCTCAAAACGAACTGAACGTGTACGAAACTGGCGATTCATTCATCAAATCCCCAGGCTCATTCACACTGAGAATTGGCTATTGTGGACTGTAAGTGTGGAGTGGTGCCACACTAATACTCACGCAGGTGCCGCCAAAATATTTTTTATTCGGTGGGTAGGTAGGTTTTTATTTAAATTTGCACAAATATATACCCTAAAAGTCTTTAGGGACTTTCGAAAATAGGTGTGAGTAAATCCTTCCACGTTGAATACCGGTTATCTGCGAAAATCACTCTGCGTTTGTAAAAAGATGGTTGAATATAATTTTCCATTGTGTGGAACCTGGACCCCAGTGTTATCAGGGAGTATTTCGTATTGTGTGGTGGTCATTCACTGCAAGTAGTTTGATGGTCATTCACTGCAAGTAGTTTGATGCGGTCTATTGCTAAAATGTATTGTATGTATTCGGTGTAACGTAACGTTACAAAATAATATAACTTTAATATAAAATATCTTAAATATAAAGTGCATTTACACATTACATGTCCTGAATATATAAAATATCTTATTTATAATATAATATTCAATATTATTAAATAATCTAAGCTACTTACCTGCAGGCATATTAATATAAGATAGACCTACATGCAACGATAACAACAACAACGACAAAGTAGTTATTTTTAGACACCAGCCAACAATAACAGCACCAACAAAAACCACACATAATAGCGAAAGCTACAACAACTACAAAGTACTTACTTGCAAGCACCAGCCAACAATAACAGCAACAACAAAACCCACACACAATAGACAAAGCTAAGACAACAACAACGAACGAAATATTAAATTACAGACACCAGCCAACAATAATAACAACAACAACAGAGTATGACCACGGCAGCCAGAATTACACTCAGTGGTAGAATTCACAATTGGTTTCAATTGTAAATAGTATAATAGTATAAGAGTGCGCAACAGGCTCGAAAGAACAACAATCAACTTCTAGGTAAGTAAGATTTGTTCACCCTCTGCTCTGCATGTAATACAGACAGATTGTGCTGATTACGCTAAATTTTGGTTGCGCTCCACTAGAGTAACCAGCCAGTTTGTGCTAATTACTCTAGTTATACATTCAGCCGCTCTCTGCTCTGCACGGCTAAATAAATAGTTGGTAGGGAGTAGCCTAGCCGGATTGTGCTCGGTACTCTGACATTCTGCAGCCCTCTGCTCTGCATGGCAAAGTCATCGTTGTATATAATTGCTGTCTTGCAAGTGACCATACTAAACATTGAATTCTTATTCTAATGAACAATCCACTTTTAGGTCCAGTTACCAACCGATTACTTTAATGTTTACTACCTGGTTACCAACCAACTACTGAATCAATTATCATCTAGTCACCAGCTGATTATCGAACCGATTACCATCTGGTTATCAGTCGATTACCGTACCTAATACCATCTAGTTACCAGTCGATTACCGAACCGATTACCATCTGGTTATCCACCGATTACCAAACAGACAACCATCTGCTTACCAGCCGACTGCCACCTGATTACCAGTCGATTACCGAACCGATTACCATCTGGTTACTAAGCCGATTACCGACGACTACGGACTTCATACTCGCCTAACTCGATACCCACCCACAACTGCCTGAAACTGCTTTACCATCTTGTGCTACAAAGATTTAAATAAGTATAATAAGGAATTAATACTAAAATAAAACAAACTGAATTGTATTTAATATCGAAACTGCGTCTTTTATTTAACAAAGGTTAGTGGATCCTTTGTTTGTTCCTGGATTGGCTGAGTTTACCTCAGCCATCGAGAAAACCACCCTCACATCGAACTAATTGTCCTTATAGAGCAGGAACCTGAACTCCAGTATTATTAGGGAGTATTTCGTGTTGTGTGGTGGTCATTCACTGCGAGTAATTTGATGCGGTCCATTGCTAAAATATATTGTATGTATTTGGTCTAATTGTCCTTGTAGCAACGATACTATTTCTTCTTATTCTATACCCGGTATAGTTTTAGCCCTAAGTTACATAAATTCGTGTACGTCCGTGTTAGGCACTACCCGCACTCGAGCCTAGTTCGTTCCAAACAGGTCAATTACTGATTCCAGCCGATGGAATCGTGTGAGAATTCAAGTTTCTCTTTGAATCCGCAATTAAAGTAAACCCCCAAAAACCTGGTTGTATGGTCGAGTTGAATAAAAATAGTTTAATTCATGGTTTTTTGGTTTATTTAGGTGTTAAATCATATGTCAGTCTCAATTTTTTTTCATTTTGATGTTGTCTGACTCATTTCGGATTTACTCAGGTGGAGAAGACTCAGAATAAGGTTTATCGAACTCCAACGATTGCATTGTCTTTGATCCAACTTAGTTTAATTTGTTTGAACGAGTCTCCCTTTCCGACTGAGCAGGTGGTAACATTGTCGCTCTACTTGGTGTCGATTACTGATTGTGAATAATTTCGTGCAAAAGTGGTTCGTGTATTTAATTTTTATTAAATTAAAAACTAGTTACTTAAAAAATGTGGAAAGTGCGCAACAAATTGCGATATGGTATAAGAACAGATATTTACTCGTTCTTTGAGGAAAGTGCAAAATATTTCATGTATTCTTAAGAACTGGGAAAGTCAGTTTTCTTTTAAACATGACTTTACTAATTTTTTATAACACTAATAATTATACAAATAAGCTTGTTTTACTTGTACTCGAAAAAAATAACTTTTTGTGTCATTTACGAGAATGCTTCTTTTTATTTTAGGAAAAATATGTGAGTGGTACAGAATGTAATAAAATATGACATATTTTTTTAACACTTGTATGTTTTCCACAGTCAAATTTTAAAATAAAGTCTTTTGCAACCACGTATCCGTTATAACAGCTTTTAATAAACATCAATTTAGAATTTATATGTATTCCAATGAAAAAATATATTTCTACTGTGTTTGTTTTGATATTTTCCTTTTTGCTAACATCTTCACGTTAGTTCATGAATAATATATTGATACCTTAGAAATACAGCTATAAAAATTAAGCACTTGAGACAAATAAAAATTTGCAATGAAACATCCTTAGGATAAGCCATAAGTGGCTGTGTATACTTAAGAGTTTTAAGAATTGTGTGTGTTTTTTTTCCCCAGTTCCATTAAACAGTCACTGACCTTTTTTAATGTCACATGTGTACTGACATAAATTTACAATGAATGTACTCGATACACGATTGCCATGTTGTCAATCCAATAATAATGATTATGTGTTAAGGCTATTAAAATCGGTCTTTAGTTTTCTGTGTAAGCGAAAACCATGCCAAAAATTGTTGGGACTAAGTTAACAAAATGCTTTAAAAATGCTTTAAAATTAAGTTATTCTTAATTACATACATGTTCACTACTTATCAAATAAAACTAAAAAAAGAAAACTACTTTGCAAGCTTTTATTTTATTTATAAACACGTCGTTAGTATTTCAACAAACTCAGGTGACTAGACGTTTTGAATATAAGAGAGCCCTACAGCAGGACGTTAAATAAATATCACAATATGATGACATACGTGTAGGTAGGAGGCATTGTATATGCTATACAAAACATTGGTACAAATAACAATTCTAGTGATGAAAAAGGCACATTTCGACATCGATAAAGTGTTGAAAGCCATTCAGTTAAAAGGAGTCAGTTAAAGGGAGGGCGTCATAGCTATGTAAATTTATATTGAAAGTTTCGTAGCAGTTTTCCCTTTTTTGTATCGTATGAGCTAAATTCGAGGCGGGTACATTTTAAACAGCAAAATATTGATTCTTCCCCATTGTACTCGCTTGGCATTGTAATATAATCCAAAGACTGAAGTTTAAGTGTGGCAGAAGGATACGAAATTCTGTCAGCTGTTGCTGTGTAATTGATACTGTGCATAACTTATGCGTAATATTTAATGGCTTGGATGATGATGATGATGATACTTTTTGGAAATTTACTTTATATTTTGTTGCGTTAGCCGAAAATGAGTAAGCTTGTTTGATGTGCATGTATGTATATGTGGGTGTGTGTGACTTTATGTCTGTGAAAAGGTAACAAATGGTCTTAACGTGTGCTCCAAAAATATCAATAAGCTGATAACAAACATTTTCCGCTACCTTACAACTTTTTTGTTGCCTTGGGTTAAACTCTTACACAATGGTCGAAGTAAAAAAAAAAAAAAAAATTGGGTTTCCTTTTTCGTCTTGTTTCATCTTTTCCATAATGCATAATTTTTCGGAATATTTCATTATTTATTATTTTTCTTCATTTATTTTTACAGTCTGAAAATTGTTCAGGAACTTATTTATATCTATATCATCAATACTATTATATAAAATTGAAGTGGAAATATTAAGTGCGCAATAGACTCCAAAACTACTGGACCAATTTTTATGAAAATAATTTTAAAATATCATATTTGTGCTACAGAATGCCATAAGTGGGGTTTGTTTTAGAAAATGTAAGAATAAATATATTTAATTAAGTTGTTAAGTTTTTTAGGAAATTATAGCATCGGTGGCATTGCTTGGTCGTTTGTTTTTCACGCGTTTGTGTTACGAGAGTTTCAACTACATGTTGCTATTAACTCTTCTCTATAAAGTTTATTGATCTCGCTCTCCACACTCATTCGAAGAGTAACCAAAAGCAGTTGGCGCTCTTTGACGTGATGGGAATACAAGTTAAATAAAAATTGCTGTGCTGTTGTTGCTAAAGAATGATGAGCTGCAAACTAATGTGTGCATATTTGTTTCGCCGCATGCAATTTTTTTACACATATTTTTATTGTAGTTTGTAGAAAGATATTTTAATATTTCAAAATGTGGCATTCACAAGTGGTATAGCATATTTTGTATAGATTAAAGATAAATTAAAAGTTTGAAAAATGAAGTGTTCGTATTTCCCTTAACTACAAATAAATGCCTCGACGTAAAACAAGTTTGACAAGTTTAACAGAAAATGCAAGAGCGATGCTCCGCGCTAGGAGAGCAAGAGCAGCGACTCAAAGAGAAAATTGTTGGTAAACTTAGCATGCAATTATTTGCTTTCACGACTGCAATCGGAGTGAGGCAGTGGCGTAGCTAGGTTTGCTGGCACACGGGCCGGTAACTAAATTGTGCACCCTTTAAGAAGGTTATACTTTACTTCATAAAAACAATGCTTAAAAAGTACTAAGAAATCAATATAATTTTTTTAAATAATAGTTTGCTGTTATGATTATTTTGTTAAAGTGCAAATGAGTAAACAGATATATTAAAATTCATTGTATTATTTATAAAAGTCGGTAACAATATACAAAATTAATCTCATCGATAGTAATATATTAGATATCATTTGAAAGATAAATTGGTAACTTATACAAAACTGAAAAATTTTCCGCAATCAAGGAATTTTTCAAAAATGTTTTGTTTACGCAAAATTTTGACTTGCAATAGTGAGTTAATGCCCAAAGATCTATTTTGAATAATTTTGCATAATTGAGCAAAAATAGGACCGGGAAGTAAAACGTTAACAAATTTGCCCTCAGTGACGCTGAATAACTATAAATTTAAATATTTATTGAAATCAATCCACGTCTTCCATATAAAAGTTAAGTGAAAATTAGAACAAAATATTAAAATTAATTTATATACTTTTTTCCTAATTTTTATAAATTTCTTTATAGTACTCTTTATACATTTCGACATTTCAGCTTCGACTTTACTAGACAAGACTGAGGTCTGTAACATTTGACTGCCTTTAACTTAACCATAATTTTCTTAACCATAAATATCACAGTATCACAGTGATAACAAATTGATATCAGAAATTTGTTTCATAGTCATTATCTACATAATTCCCAAAGCAAACTTGCCCTGGGAGACCAAGTTAGAGAGTCATGAAAATTAGAATAATTTTTAGAATAGTTTTTTCTTAAAAACTGTATTTTTACAGTTTTTGTTGGTTGATTTGAACAGAATAATAATTATGTATTTTAGTAAAGTAAAGGAGTTAGAAAACCATCTTTGAGTTTTAAATAGACATCTTCAAAATGAAATAAAACAACATCAGAACGCCATAAAATTGTTATAAAACGCCATGTAATTAATTTAAATAAAAAATTTTATGAATTTTAATCAATTTAATTTTGTTTTAGAAATTTTTCAGCAAGTAATAAATTGAGCTTTTAAATTGATTTATGTAACCGGATACCCAAAAACATATTACTATTAAAAATTATGTTCTAGCAGATTTAGAGCTGCAAATAAGGTTTGTTTGTCGATGTATAGTCTCAGAACTTCACAAAATTATAAAGTATATTTTTATTCCTGACATTTATGACATGAGCACGTTTTTCTAAAAAGCTCTGGAGAAATGTATTGCTGGAGAACATCCTAGCCAAATCTTCGCTTACATATAATCGAAAAAGTAATCCAGAAAATTTCATTCATCGCTTACCCTCTCGCTTACTAAACCCATTATTTTTATATAGCCAGTCATTAGAGGTAATCGAAAGCGCTGTCACTTGAAAAGATTAAGCGCTTACAACGGTTGGTTTATAACTGACTAGCAGGCCACAGTCGTCATTTTCGACTGCTTCGCCACGTACATTTTCTCTTTATAAATAATACCTTTGTATATTTGAAAAATTTCAATAATAAAGAAAAGTTAAAATATTTGCATATTATTTGTATTTGGAAACAAATTATATTAAACAGTATAATTATAATAAAGTGAAGATATTTCCATTTTAGTTATTTAATACTTCAATATTAACAACGTTTTTTATTCATTGGCATTACCAGGAATAAGAAAAATCTGATTTTCTGCTGTACCGACTCGTCTAATATAAAAAAATCAAATGTTTGTCTGTTTGTCTGTCTGTCTGTCTGTCTGTCTGTCTGTCTGTTCCGTATAAGCTCGCGCACGGTATATCCGATTGTGCTGAAATTTTGACACCACGTACGTTTCATAGAGAGGAAGCTCATAGTAAAAAAGTGGTTGGAAATATGTGGGCGTGTCACTCTATAATAACTCCTAAATACTTGAACCTATTTCAATGAAATTTTATATGAAGATTCAACTGTGCCCGTGATATAACATAGGCTATAAAAATTCAAAAGATTTCCGTAAGAGGGCGCTTTTAGTAGTGCATTTTTAATATTCAATAACTCTCAAATGACTTGACCGATTTTACTTAAATTTGGTACGTGAAATAACTTGACCTTGCAACGGCATTGAGGCTACTTAAATTTCAAAAACTTCCGCAGGAGGGGGCTTCATTAAATCAAGTAATGTCAACTTATCAACTAATGTCTGGCTCATTCACGTCAAAACGGATGAACCGATTTTGATGAAACTTGGTAAACATTTGTATCTGTTACTGAAATAGATCCTATGATTCTAAAAGTTCTTTCGACAAAAATCAAGGAATCAAGGCAAACGAAGTCAAGAACCAAAGACTTATGAATAAAAACAAGTAAAGAATGTCTAAAGTCGGTCTAGACCGACTATGAAATACCCTCAACCTACTTTAAAAAAAAAAAAAATAATATTATTAACAATGGGTGTATCCGTGGACGGATGAAGCCTATATTTTATATGCATTTAAATGTTGATGAAAAATTTACACATACCAAATTGTATTCCTGTAGCTCACAGTTAATGCTTTTATTGTGCTTTCGCTATGGAAGGTGGGTGTGTTCATGGACGGATAACTCCCAATTTTTGAACACACCTTAGTTTTGGAATAAAATACATACATACGAATTTCATCTCTCTATGACAAACATAACCTTAATGAATGAGTTTTAAAATTTTTGGGTTATATGGGAGGTGGGCGTGGCCGTTGGCGGATGACGTCCATTTTTCAAAATCATATTTGGTTTTTCATAAAAAACATACCTGCCAAAATTTATCTCTGAAGGTTAAACAGCGGCTTATTTATTCCGTTTTCAATGTTTGGGTTGCATGGGATGTAGGCGTGTCCGTGAGCAGATGACACCCATTTTTCGCAAACGTCTTTATTTTGATATAAAATACATACATACAAAATTTTGTTGTTGTAGGGTGATTATGAGCTGAGTTATGCAGTTTTAAATTTTTGCGTTGTATGGGAGGTAGGCGTGTGCGTTAGCGGATTCCAAAAATATTCAATAGTGCAGTTTTTTAGTGAATAGTTTTTTTAAATATGACGGGCTGGTACTGTTTTACGGAAATTAGACTACACACTTTTGACAGAGGGAAGGGGAAAAACTCCAAAAAACGATAATTTAAAAAATTTAAAAATTTAATTGATAATTTAAAAAATGTTAAAATGAGAGCAGTTTTAAAAATCGTGTAACATTCGCATGTTTATTATGTTTTTTAACTCCTACTCCGTCGACCATGAGAAGTTGAAACAAAATTCCATTAAAATACCTGCAACCAAATTCAGCAACGAAATCAGGTAAACTTCGAGCGATGTCCGTGACGTTACTTACTTTTCAAATTTAATATAAAATTAACGATTTTTTTATAAAATTTACTTAACTTTATTCAAATTTATTAAAATGCAAAATTTCACGCACTTTTGAACGTCAGAGTGGAAAAAATAAAACTAAATGCTTTTTTGTCTGGCGTGACGTTAACTCAGAATATTATTAAGAGCAAATCAAAATTTTACCGTTAATTGATATATGTTTGCTCTTTTGCATTTATTTTGCAATTAGTTGTTGTTGTATCAAAAGTTTTGCCTAAGAGTTCGATTGCACAATTACTCTTAGAAATGGAAATTGAAAAGAGAAAATGTTCATAGAAATAAAAAAAACTGACCAAAAAAAACCTTAACTTTAACTTGGTAGCCCGATATCTTGCCAACGCAACATGGAAAAAATTCGAACTCTTTAATTAAATTAATTTTAAATATTTCTCTTTAATAATACTAGTAAAAAAAATGTTGGTTAACTTTTTATTTTTTAAAAAAATCTGCATAAAAAAACCATGCATCTTTAGTGGTAAAAAGCAAGTCGCTTTTGAGTTTTATCTCAAAGAATATAATGATGTTTTTGTTATATTTTGTCCTTTTCGTTCTACAATTATAATTTCTACTTTTTTACAAAAAAGTTCGGACGTCTGTTTAATTTCAGTTAAAATTTGTACTTCTACTTTGTTTAGTCTACATGCTTAAGATCTGTTAATTATTCAACTTCAAAATAACCTACAAACATATACATATATGTATAACAATTTTGAGGTCAAATGCAGTATTTTTTAGGGTTAAATAAAAAAAAACAAATTTGTTAAATTGGAACA
The DNA here is from genome assembly GCA_958299015.1 of Tetanocera ferruginea. NCBI lineage: Eukaryota > Metazoa > Arthropoda > Insecta > Diptera > Sciomyzidae > Tetanocera > Tetanocera ferruginea. Next base: position 87,514,393 of record OY282642.1, on the reverse strand, counting down.
AACTTATATTTATACATATTAAGCATTGCCTCTGCTTTCGTAAGAGAAAAACCTTTTCAAATAAATTGCAGTTTATTAATTTGTAGTGAAGTGGGTTTCTTATGATTTGATTGATGGTTTCCAATTATTTTTTTTTTCTTTGAAAAAAAGGAAATTTTTTCATATGAAAATTAATCAAAACGAAAAAAAAATCTAAAGCTACCTTAATAGTAATGACAAACACATTTCAACAAAATGATTTTAAGTCACAAACACACATACAAGAAAGAACCAAAATACAGGCAGTGACAGCATCTTTTAACCCACATTAAATAAATCACATTCAGCCAACGATGACAGGCCATCAGTGCTTTCATCTTTATGATGGCAGGATATGTTTTAAGAAATTGTTTGCTATACAAAACAATACATGCCACAGCTGGATAATGCAACAAACGAAAATAATAAAAACAACAATAACAAATTTTATAAAATAAGATTTAGCCATATATAGGCAAAGAACACAAATAATTCCCGATAGGATGTGGTAACCATAGCAACAAGGCAAACGACATACTTTCTACAACAATAGCAATCACAACAAAATAAACAAGGACAACAAGAAAGTGACCTAGAAAATAATTTAAGAGCTTCTTTATGTGCCGTAGGCCAACAGAAAAAAAAAACACAAAAATCTACATATTGAATGTCAACACGACATTGTTGCCAACACTTAAGGGTATGTAAAATTATTCTATCTGCCTGATGATGATGACGATGACAACAGCTCAGTTTCTGTTGGGTTTGGCTAGCTGTTGGTCTGAAGTAATTCGCTAAGGTCAAGTTCATGTTGGATGCGTAAATTAATTTAAGACATTGTCCTTAAAGAGTCCCTTACACATAAACCACACAAGTACCACGTGCGCTTATTATTTGGTTGAATGTGCTTTATAGCAGTATGTCGAACATATTGAGTTCAGTGTTAAAACAATTTTTTTTTTTTTTTTTGTTTTATGTTGGTTTTTCCTTGTTTCGATATAGCTTCAACACAAAAACTACCTTTTATAGTTTATTTTCGGAGAACATGTTCAGTCATTTCAATTTCCAAAACGTTACGTTTTTACGGTAAAGAGAGAAACTGAGAGCGTGGCACATAAACGGCAATTGAGAGAATTGATACATTTATACAGGGCAGTTTGTTAATGAAGTGTAAGTTTTAAAAACATTTTTAATCCTTTTAACTATTTTTAATACGGAAAAGTTTTGTAATGAGGATATTATATGTATACATCAGTGATGCACAGCGTTGGCAGAGCTTCCAACACAAATGCAACATTTTTGTCTAAGTATGTTTGTACAAGACAAAAATTCAACATAACAATTTGCGCATAAGATGCTTACTCCGTGAAGATCAAACGCAAACTGATTTAATGCTATCGTCGAAGAAGTTCGGCAGCTTCGCACCAGGGTTGCCACAGCCTAAAATTTTCTTTTACCAAAATTCCCAAAAATATTTCACATTTAAGAAAAAAATTTCACATCCAAAAAAAAAATATCAAATATGTGTGATCAATCAAAAAAACAATATTTTAACTTTTTTGACACATGTTTCATCCAATAAAATTGTAATAACAAAAGCTGTGTTTGATGACTCCTCTAGATTAAGATTCCTTACTACAGATCATTAAAAACTGTTCATTGAGGACATTTTTCTCTTTTTACCTCCTCTTACTTGATATTGCTCTTTGTTTTTTGAAGCCGCTCTAAGTTAAGCTTTCAGCTCTTTTGTACGCTTATATTTTTTGTAGTGTAAGTAAGAGTAACATTTCAATAAATCAAGTATTTTGGTTCTTGTTGAAAAATTCGAAAAATTGAAAGAGCATTAAATAGTTTCTTTGCTTACCTATTTCAACAGTTTAATGAAAACTAGTAATTTTTCTGGCTTATTTCTTAATTTGTTTGCTTTTGGCACTGAGTATTTGTCATCGAACACAACTAATATTGTTGTATACCAGTATTCATGTATTCAGGTTTCAAATATTTTAAAACATGTAGCAGATATCATGGTTAACCGAGAAATTTCCAATGATTTTTTTTAACAGTGTGTGGAACTTAAAATTCAACTTCTGAAAAGCGCTTTATTTTTGTTGCGATGATATTGAAGAAAACGAATAATATTGAGTTTGAGTTTTACGGTCTTTGGTACTACCCCATTTTTATATTTTAAATACCTGTTTTCAGTGTCACTGTCTGAAGAATCTGAATCTTGTTTTTGTGCATGACACGTTTCCGCGACTCTAATCCTTTAACCCTAAAATGTAATTAAATTATTAATTATTACGATGATACAAATATAAAAATGTTCTTTTCAATATGATGAAGGCCAATAATTTGAATACGTTTTTTAAACTAATTGGTGTTCGATAGGGGCCGAAATTCGACCTTTTCACTTTCATTTTCTCGATACAAAATTAATGTGCAAAAAAAAAATTTGCTTCATAAAAATTTGGCAAAAAAATTTTTTCAACAAAAAAATAGTCGGTGCACTCGTTCTCCGCACTTTGATTCATTTAAAAGAAATTAATCAAAATCGATTAGAAACACATGAGAAAATGGTTTTTTACTATTTTCTCTACGCCTATTTATATATAGATAAAAAAAAGAGACGATCATTTAAGGGCGGTAAGTTTTTTAACCATTTTTTATATGAATGCTCAACATCTCTAGAATATTGTGTCCAAATTTGAAGTCAATCCGAGTAAAACTAACGGAGGTAAAAATTTTTAAGTAAGTGTACCTCGAACGTACAAACGTACGTGTACAAAACTTTAAAGCAGTTTTCCCACAAGTTGTGTTTTCAAAGTCCGTGTTTACTGCCAGTCCTTTAGAAACTACTTGACCGATTCATTTCAAACTTGGTACACATTTTCTACATACAAAATACTTTCCTCCAACGTTGACTAAATTTTAATGGTTTTTGATTTCAGATAATTTCCGACCGAGACATAATGAACACCGCAAATTGCTCTTTTTCCAAGACGCTCTGGGAAAAGCTCCGTCACCAGCTTGTTTTTCAATATTTCCGGAAGAAATATAGTATTGATAAAAGTACACTCAATAATGTACAAAAGATTTTAATAAATTTGCTCAATCCATACTCTCAAAAAAATTCACAAAAAAAGTGTTTTTTACGCTGAAACCCTTACTTCGCCCTTAAGCTTTTGGGAAATTTTCATAAAAATGTTTTTCGTTTTCACTAGAAATTTTACCAAAATGAAATTTAATTTCACATTTTCACATCGAAAAAAAAATTTACCAGTTTTGGTAAATTTTTCACATTCTGGCAACGCTGCTTCGCACACACGACTTGTCTGTGAAAGCCGAGGGCTCCCCGAAGCTCTTATGTGCACCTCTGGTATACATATATATATTAGGATATCTGTGTTCACAGATTTATGCCTTTTTTGTTGTTGTTATTTTATTTATTAAAAAGTGACATAAAACTATATGCCAGAGCAATGTCTCCAAATATTAGAATTTTACATAGAAAATAAGCCTAGTCAGAATTAAATTTAATAAATCTCGGATGTACAATAAGACGGATTGATTTTATATGATAAAAAAAAAAATTCAGCCGACTCCGAACTTAGGGGGACTTTTTATAACTATTTCTATATCATTTTTTGAGATCGAAAAGTTTCCATCTTAACCCTCCGATGGGTAAGTCATCCGCTGCCCTTATGTGCAGTACAAGGTCTCCAGGGACCTATTTGTATATGTATGGAATTTTGTACGAACAAAATTTTGTTTTCAATTTCTTGTTTTTGTTTTTTTGTTTTGTTAGTATATTTTATTAATTTTAATTTTAAATGAATTCCATATTTTTTTTTTTTTTATATTATCGGCAAGTCCAGAAAAAGTAAACCAAACCCTTAAAAAATAAAAATAGTTAAAGTTCAATAAAAATACATGGAACGTTAAGGATATTGTTTGTGTTTTCCTGCGGTAAAAGCATTTTGAAAAAAACATATTGTATCCTTAAATTTTAACTGATTTTAATGAATGTATTTTTAATCTGTAGCAAGTTCAAAAATTGTAGGTTTTTTATTTTTTGTAATTTGGTATTTCGCGATTTAAATATCAAAGCACCGTTATATAATATTAACAATTGGAACATTTTATATTGAAATGTGAATATTAAAATTTTTAAAAAACTTATTTTCTATCGAAAAATAAAATTTAAAAAGTGATTCATGAGTGAAACGTAAGTGACAATTTTTATTGATTAGTTGGATTAGCTTGGAAAATAATTGGCTGGCATAATTTATGTCTCGGATTTACTTTTAATATAAGATAAGTTAATTTTGCATTTTTTTTTTAAATCAAGCCGACGCAATTATTTTTCATTAAAAAAGCTTTTGAAGAAGTGAAACGTGAGTAACATTTAATTTTTTTTTTTTGTTTATTTTTGTATTAGAAATGAAAGAAGATGACGAAAACATCAAGAAAAAATTACAGAACGTATGAAACAAAAGATAGAGAAAAATTATAGTTAAATCTGGATTAATTTAAGAAACATAATTTAGCAAAGATTTAAAAGATCTAATTAGTCATTACTTTAAGTCATTGGCCTCGACGGAATTGCTAATAGGCCAGTCAAATAGTCAAATTTGGCGAGGTTTTTGGCTTTTAACGAGCGTAAGGATGAACGAATTAGAAGAATTAGAATTGGAATAAATTTTGGAAAAATTATATATTTCTGAAATAGTTCTTGTGTTGTTTTTATATAAGGAATAATTTTTTTAACTATATTACATAATTCTTTCCATACAAATTTGTTTTTTCTTTTTTGAATAAAAATGTCCTTAATATTAAGAAAAAAATTTTCTTTATAAAGTATGCTTAATAAAGTTCACCAGATTAACAACGATGCAAAAAAAGGACAATTAAAATTGATTTGAAACGTGAGTGACATCGACGTGAAACGTGAGTGATAAAATCAGTATATGAAAATGCTCTTAAAATGCTGAGAGAAAACTAAATTTGTTCCTGCAGTTTATATTTCTACTCAATTTCGTTACGGAAAATTACTTTATTCTTAATTTTAACTCAAACAACTCGCAGATTTTAAGCAATTTGTTAGAAGAACTCAAAAAATGAAAATCGTGCGAAAACTTGAGTGACACACCATTTAAAGAGAGTTTTTTTGAAATATGTAAATATATTTATAAAACTTTTTGCATGAACGTATAAAAGTGAGCATAAGAATTATTGTACCTATATAATTTTATGTGAAAAGCTTTTATTTTTGATGGAGAAAAACTTACGTTTACTGCTATGACTGAAACGTGAGTGACACTGGATTTGCCGTTATAACAATATGAATTTTTTGGATTTTTATATGAAAAAAGCTTAAATAGCTATTGTTGAGTAGGTTGTCTCCCATCCAAAATATGTTCTGTGCAGGTGTTGCATCGATGCATGAGCGTAGAATGCTCTGCAAAAACTGGATTGTTAAATTGCAATAGGACCTAGTTTTCCGCTGCCGTCAGTACTTAGAACGACATAGGGCTGATTCCACACAAATGAGGAACGGAAACATGAATCCTAAAATGCTTTCAATTGAAATAATTTTTGGTTCTCGCAATAAAATGGAGTCGTAAGTTACTCCTGTTGCAAAATTATTTTTAGTTTTAATGCTTTTTTCTGTTTTTTTGACAATTCAACTAAACAAACTCCGAGTTAAGAAAAACTCAAAATATTTTGTTTAGATTTAAAACGTTGAAAATAGCCATGTCTTGATGCACATTCAAAAAAATTAGGTTAGCAATGTTAAAAAGGATAACAATGTTATTCAAGAACAGTTTATAACAAGGATTGGTTACTGCGTTAACAAAGAAAATATATTCAAACTGAGTGTTTTTCCAGTGTCACACCCGTCCCAGAAAAATGCCATAGTTTTTCTTAGAAGCAACATGGGATCATGATAAGAATGCAACTTTCCTAAAGTAAGAATATTGATGTTTTACATAAATTTGTTAATTTTTTCATTCAATAAGTTATTTTTATTCTTCATATCCGTTACAAGAAGTTTGTTACACCCGGAACGGTTTTCAAAATTTTTTTCTAATAATGAAATTTTGCAAGTATATGAATAAATTCTTTGATTAAAACAAGTTTTGTAAATTCATATATCGCGAAATCATTTGTACTTGTATAAATTTGATCAAAAATTCATGCAAAAAATATTTTTGCAAAAAAAACTTTTTTTTTTAATTTAATACATTAATTAAAAACATATACTTTTGATTTTAGTGTCAAAAATATGTGATGGTTATCATACCCATTAAGTTTTTATATATAATTCCCACATCATTCGCACTCGTCACACCCGGGACAATCTTATGTCACATCCGTCCCATTTAAAAGTTTAAAAAAGAATGGTTATCGCCATTTTTTCAAAATATTTTTCACTGGTATTCAACAGAAAATATATTAAATTTGAATATTTGCAAGTCAAAAATGTTCTCATTGTGGCAGATGGACTGAATTTCAATGTTAAACTCAAAATTTTTAGTTTTTAAACTTGTGCTCGTCACACCCATGTTTAAGCGAATGTAACTATTAAACTAGTATAAATAATTGCATTATGTTTTAGCATTTTGAAACCTTGGGGCATCTTCTAAAATACTCTTTAGTAAATTGCTAAAATTTTCACCGGTTAATACCATTTTCAGCACGATAAAGTAGTCAAAACGTCACACTCGTCTCTATGGAATGAGCCATAGGCGACTGTGTTTTCTAGGCGCAAATGGCAGTGCAGCTGCTTCGTAGGTCTTGATAATATCTAAAAATAACAAAATGGAAAAAGAACAAAAATATTTAGTTATTCAAAGAAGTCATTCTGGTGAACATAAAAATTGATTTTTCTCACCTTTACTTCAAATGCTTCAACTGCGTTCCGTATCCTTGGATATGCGGTTGTTGAGCGCTCGTTCCTTTGTGTTTGGTACTGTCAATTGTTTTGTCAATTGACTGCATTTTATTATATACTAGCGGATGTAACCCGGTGTTACTCGGGTTTGTGCCTCGAGCACAGAAAAATGACGATTTTCAAAACTGCTCTCATTTTAACATTTTTTAAGTTATCAATTAAATTTTTTAAATTGTTTTTTTTTTGGGTTTTGTCCCCTCCTTCCACCGAAAGTGCTTAGTCAAATTTCCATAAAACTGTACCAACCAGACATGATTAAAAAATATGACATCTTTAACGTCTCGATCTGACATTTGATTTCTGAACAAAATGGTCACCCACACTCAGAAAAAAACACATATCTTTATCCGGTGAAAAATTTCTCTATTTTCGAAAATTTCTCTATTCGCAATTTTCCTTTTTTTCAAATAAAATTTTCTTCAATTAGAATAAATTTTCACATTTTCGAAGAAATATTTCGTCACTTCTAGGATATGGAAACATTTCGATGTCTCTTATAATGATAACTATTTTTCTCGCACAAAAAAATTCTCATTCATAGAAAAAAATTTAACCTACATGAAAAATGTTTGCTAAAATTCGAAAAAAATTCACTATGATAAGTATTTTCTTCAATAAAAACAAATGTTTTCTCAAAACAAATGTTTTCTCAAAACTAAAAAGTCTTTTTCTCTAAAAACAATATATTTCTCATTATCATAGAGAAGCTTTTTATCATTTTTAGAGAATTTTTAGGATCGCATTTAGAGAAAGGCAGTCTCTGCAGCAAAGTCTATAGACTTTTAGATTATAGACCATTTTTCTCTTAATATGATGCCTTTTTAATCATATTCCGAGAAACTTTTTTCTGAGTAAAGTTTGAAAAGTCATTGAAAAGTCGCGAAAAAGACGCGCTTAGAGTTTTTCTTACATATGGGCATTTCCACAGAAAAGTCTACCAGGACCGAAAAAAAAATATTAACTAAACAAATAATTTGTTTGTTATTATTTAAAAAAAATGCTTGAATTTTTAGAATTTATTGCATTTAAAACTTATTTCAGTTTTTATTCTGAGAAAATTGGCCTGATATCTGAGAAATATGTTTTTCTTGCTTTTAGCTGCTTTTAAGGACTTTTTTTCTTAAGTATTTTTCGTTTATTTATTAACGTTTTGTTTGCACTCTTCTTATAAAATCCATCTATAAACTTCAAATAAACAATAAAAAACAAAAAAATAGCAAACAAAGCACGATTAACGGTTAATTTTTTATATTGCTTTAATTACTATTCGAATTTCGCGTTCTTGTACCTAAATCATCATTTGTTATCAGAACTTCGTGATCGTTCTAAGCAAGTGTCTGAAAATTGTAACTTAAATCAAATTTGGTCGCCTCACTATAAAAAAACAGTTACTGCAGGTAAAAATCATACTAAACATTTAATATAGATCATCAAAATGTGTCGCGTTCGCGATCATGCGCCGTTTTTTAAATATACTTTGTATGGGAAGTATGGAAAGGTTTCATTCGATTTTGCTGAATTTTTTACTAAGTGTTAATAGCACTAGTTAAAGCTCATGAGCTAATTCTCAAGTCATTGGATTGATTTTTAATAGATTTTTAAGAAATTTTCCATTTTTAGAACGTCAATTTGTTTGGGAGGTATACGTGGTTTTCATCCTATTTAGCTTTTGTTCGAACATGGTCTCTAATTTTACGATATAAGCTTAAATATCGAATTTCATTACGATAACTTAATAATAACGGCTGTTTTCATGTCAACAGACAGGGGGACATAAAGAAACAGGGACATACATGGTTAAGTCAATTTAGATTGTGATAATGCAGGATAATGTATGCACTTTTATATATCTGCCACGCCTCCTTATGGGCGTAAAAAACCTCGTCATAAAGTTTATAACAACATACGTAGTACGGGTGGGGTTAAAACAATATATCATAATTTTCTCACAAGCCTCATATGCATTTTTTTTTTTGTTATTAATATTACTAAAATAAAACTCCCAAATAATATATACGATGTTTTTGGTAGGCAATGTAATATTTAGATGAAATTACTTTAACTAATTCTTATTTCAAACGTGATGAGAAAAAATGTCGCATGCTAGATGTCGCGTTCGCGATCAGGCTTAAGCTCAATAAAAAAAAAGCTAATGGAAATATGTCAAAATGATAGCTATTTCTTGAAAGCCACATTAATATGTTTTAATTTACAATTTACCGCTGTAATATATTATCTTGCGTTTCGCAGATATCTGCATTTTTCTAGATGCAGTCGAAAACGAGTTCCATTTTTTGTCGCGTTCGCGATGCCATGTTTATTGCTAATATTTTGGAAACATAAAATCTAGAGAACCTAACTTTTTTTTCTAAATATAGTGCAAATAAAATGCTATTTAAAACTTGAAAAAAAAGAAAATTTGTTTTGAGTTTTCTTTATTATTTTACTCCTCAAAGGCGTACGAATGTCGCGTTCGCGACTATGGAAATGCCCATATGCAAATTTATCTCAAAAAAATTGTAATTTTAAAAAATCCTATACGCATCTACTCGATTTTTGGATTGTCTTCGTTTAACTTCGGTTTTGGTCGATACAGTTCGGCTAGTTTTTTTTCATCTTTATATAGCTTCTGTTCGTATTCGTTAAACTTATTTTTTACGTCGTTTTTGGGTCTTGACTTCGTTTGCCTTCGCCTCATTCCTTGATTTTTGTTGAAAGAACTATTAAAAGCTATCTATTTAAGTAACAGATACAAATGCCTACCAAGTTTCATCAAAATCGGTTCATCCGTTTTGACGGGAATGAGACTGATATAGTTAATTGAATAAAGCGCCCTCTCTCGGAAGTTTTCTGAAGTTTTAAAAGCCTCAATTCTGTTGCAGGGTCAATTTATTTCACGTACCAAATTCTAGTAAAATCGGTCAAGTCATTTAGGAGTTATTGACTCTTAAAGCACCCTCTTGCGGAAGTCTTTTGATTTTTTTATATTTTATGTTTTATCTTGGGTGCAGTTGAACGTTCGTACGAAATTTCATTGAAATCGGTACTGATGCTTAAGAGTTATTATGTCTTTAAAACGCACTACTTAAAGCGCCCTCTTGCGGAAGTCTTTGGAATTTTTTTTAGCCTATGTGATCTTGGGCGCAGTCGAACGTTCATACCAAATTTCATTGAAATCGGTCCAGGTGTTTAGGAGTTATTTTGGAGTGCCACGTCCACATACTTGCGCCCACTTTGTTAACCTATGCTTTATATTGGTTGCAGTTGAACCTTTGTTCCAAATTTCATTGAAATCGGTCCAGTCGTTTAGAAGTTATTATGTTGTGCCACGCCCACAGACTTGCTCCCACTTTTTTACACCCCCTATGTTCTTTCTCTCTATCAAACGTACACGGTGTCCAAACTTCAGCTCAATCGGATAAATGGTGCGCGAGCCTATACGGAACAGACAGACAGACAGACAGAAAGACAGACAGACAGAAAGACAGACAGACAGACAGACAGACAGACAGATAGACAGAAGGACAAACAGTTGATTTTATATATTAGATAGAAGATATACAATAGCTCAATGAAAGCGTGCTAGGCTGTCACGCGGAAGATGTGGGTTCGAATCTTGGCTGTGTAAGTATCTGCTTCGTCAAATATAACAGTCAAAATAAGTTTTACTTAATAAACATTAATTAAATAAAAATTTTTTTTAAAATTTTTCAAATTTGATAATTTATTCATATTAATTATTAAATTGGAAACTTTATGATATCAATTATTCTGAAATTTTTTTATTTTTATCATAAATATATTATTTTTTATGGTAATAAAAGCTTCTAGTCAGCGCTAATCATTGGCATAAAATCATGATATTTTTGCCATCCCTACTCTATTTAAGACTTTTTTGTTTGTGAATATCCTGCTTAGGTGACGCCATATTAATTTGTAATCTTAATTTTTCTTTAATCTTAATTAAAATGCTATATGTGTGTTGCAGCTGCACAAAAAATCTGATTATAGATTATGGATGATACCCTTTGTCGAATACCGCCCACTTTCATAGACGGGCACCTCCTTGTTGATGGTCTCTATATGTTGACAAAAAACTACGGTATATACATGAATGAACAAACATTCACAAAAAAAAAATAAAAAAAAAAAAAAGAACAGAGAAACCAACCAACTTGAGAACCTCCTCCTTTTTGAAGTCGGTTAAAAAAAAGAAGCAGTTTCGATAGTATCGTAAGTGTAGACGTAGAATTCCGTTTAAGTTGTAACCTCTTCTACTTTGTCTCTTTGTCTCTTTGTCCGATTGTTTTGTTCATTGTGCACGTATTTTTATTGACCTTCCAAAAATTAACAAATAAATGAATAACACTAAATTATGGACTACTTATCGAGGCCAAAAAAAAAAAAGTTAAAAAGTAAGTATTAGTAAATGAGCAAGCAAAAAGAAACGAGCAAAATTTCAAATTTTTTCGATAATTTCGATAAATTTGACAGATTGAGTTCATTGACTGAGTTGAAAAAAGGTTCATGACCTCCGGTTTCAAAATAGTATAATAGAACAGTAGTGCATACATAAACCCAATTCGAACCAATGCTTACAGTGCTGCCAAAGCGAACCAATCAGTTCGTGCAAAACCAAAGCATACAAGCATAAACAACGAAAGTAAAACAAAGAAAGCAGCAGGCACATAAGCAGCTGATGATTGATTTTCTTATATAAAAACATGCATTTTTCTTCTTATATTTTACTATTTTGTGTCTTTAATATAATAGTGACAAAATCCAAAATTAGATATTCATTCAGCATTGGATATATCTGATATTTTAGTATATATATTATCATGGAACGAAGAGTATTAAAGACTGTAGGTGTACCCTAAAGCATTTGCCAAAAAGTTGCCTAATGACCTTGAAAAAATCTGTTGAAACGACCCCATACAAACTGCGCTGTAAGACGTAATTCTACGTCAAAAATATTTGGTATTCTTATTGGCGATTGAACCCAGATCAATCGAGTTCCTAGACTCGAACGCCAGCACACTCGGCTAAACTTGAACTTAAAAAACAATGATAAAATTTCATTGAGTTCGATGTTTTTACGTTTCAAGCAAAAATATGTTTAAGTTGATGACAACTGAACATTCAAAGAATTTATATTCATTTAAAAATAAAAGACAAGTCCTTAGAATCAATACAGTTTTCTTTATAAATAAGACTCAAAACATTTTCGTTCAATTAAAAATAAATTTTCGTCGGCTAGAAATCGTGCACATTGACTTTAAGTTTGAAAGTTTTTTCTTTTAATTTTAATGTATTTATTTATTTATTTAATTTAATGAAATATAACTATAAATAATTATACAACATGTTTGAAAGGCAACTAGCAACAAAGGCTATCGGCCCGATTTTAAATGTAAGTCTCAGTGTAGCTAATGCAGTTGTTTTTCTGTACTGAGCTGAGTACAGTTTTACCAAGTGGGTTCATAGAAATATATTTAGCACCTTATCGAAATCTAAGCTTTATATTTACACATTTTTTTTTTTTTAAGTAACCCTGTACATTTGTTCTGTCACTCTCGTTCACTCACAATCGCTACCTCTCAGTATTTTTCTTTCTCTGACTTTTTAGAAGCTATTTCTTGCGCTCAGAACGTAATGCGCATTACGTTATAACGTAAGACTTACATATTTGAGCCTTATACTCTACGTCAGCTCATCTACAAGTGTTGGTGCAGAGTCCTGGCAGCTGTTGTTTTTAAACGCATTGTTGTTGCTCTACTCGTTTATGCTTAAACACACCGTTTGGCCATTTTTTTTATTGTCATATGAATAAAACGAGAGCAGCGAGTCATACAACAAACAGTTTGCAATGAACTGCGTAACCTAACGGTACAGCACAAGTAGAGCGCACAGTTCGTAGTACTTTCGTTGCTCTCGCATTTATTGTTTAAGAATTTAACGGTATTTATAAACAAATGACGGTAAACGAAAGAACGTATTTGTTGTTATAGTATTTGGCTGCGGCATCGATTCGCTTCCGGTATAAGTAGCATTCACACGATTAATGAAGTTATTAAACATCGTTAAGCCATCATTACGACATTTTTGTTGTCGGTATTGTCGGCGGCGACATTTGCACAGCTGCTTATACTTCCTGTAGTTTCCATCAGTAACGCTGTTGGTGGTAACCTTTTCGGTGGGCCACAGGTGATGAAAACTGACGGCATTCCGGTTCAGTGGATGATTGTCTGGCTTGTTTGTCAAAGCAAATACTTACAACTTAAAGGACCCTGGAAGCTTAATACACACATATGTACATGTGATCGTGCGTGCGTGCTTATGTTTGTTTAAATATTTGTGTGCGTGTGTGTTTGACTGCCACATGTGTGTGTGTGTGCTTTGTTTTAGTGTTACTCGTGTGCTTTTATTCAATTGCTACGTGTTTTCCGCATTTTTGTGAATTCATTGAATTGTAATAACAAGATTTATTCAAAGGATATCCAAAGCAAGCAAAGTTCTAACATGAACTACATGATAAGCAAAAAAAAACAAAAACAAAACAAAAAAAAAGTACATAAATTCAATGAGTGTTCTATGATGGATAAAAATACATATCAATAAAAAGGATTAAGTGAATTGTGCATGGTGCGAAAATTTTAAAAGCTTTGACATCATCTTGGTTGAAGATTGTAAGACAAGGTTTTTGTGTGCACGCAAAACGATAGAATATTTCGAAATTTTATTTACAAAAAAAAAAAAAATTCAAAATCAGCAAAATATAATTTACAAATAAAGCGTTTTAAGAAATATAAATAAACAGAGCTTTTCTAAATTGATGTGAAGTAGATTTGTTGTAGCTTAAGAGCTGTAGAAAATGAATGCTATTTAAATTGGCAATAAACTTTAATGTCTTTAGCCAACTGTAAATCCTGGTACTCAAAATAAGCTTTTTATAACTAGATTATTGCTGTTGGCCATAATAATAACTATATGAATCCCTCTTGTAACATTGCAAAGTAACAAATGCCAAATCTTTGTCATGCCCATGGGATGAATTATACCCAGCCTTAACCAAGTTGAACAAGACTTTGTTTGTTTAAAAATAGAAGACCAACATTTGTTATACTTGAACTGTTCCAAGCAATGGTCTCATATTCACATAATTGAGCCAATTTGTCAACACAATAAAAAAAATCTGTTTTTCACTTTTAAAAAAGACCACGTTATACACCATAATATATGAAGTAATAGTGTTGAACAATTCACTCAAGTAAAAAATTTTGAAGAAATGCTTACGTTATGATTTTTCTTTCTTTCTTTTTTTTTTTGCTTTGCCTCCCACGCTTTGCTACAAATTCAGTTCAGGACAACAAAAACAAAATTTTATTATTAAAATTTGCATATGAGTTGTAAATAAAAGAGACAAATCTTTTAAGATTTCTAATATTTTCATAAGAATCATAAGCCGCATGTACTGAAAGAAAAACAAAAAAAAAAAAAAACAAACAAGAAAGGGTTCAATTTTAAAATAGTCTAGCTGGCAGTTTATTTTGAATTATTTAAATAGAAATTTTTTAAGGGTCAGCACGTCATTCAAGAGACAATAAGAGGCAACATGTGCTTTTTCACTCATGAATTGATGACGCACGGAGATTTACATTTAAGTTCATCGATTGACAGAGAAAAATGGTACAGTGGTTCAAAAGAAAAATTTCTTTTTGAAATCTATGATAAATAAGGTTGGGTCGAAAAAACAATATTTGATAAACTGAGTCTAAAAAATTTCCTAGCTCATTGAAGTATCCTCCCTCCATGAAAAGATTATGTCATGTGTCGAACCTTTAACCTTCAGTTGACATGTTTTATTAATGTGTTGAACCTTTAACCTTTAATTGTCATATTTTATACACAATTATTTTTGTGTTTGTTTGGGTCGAATGTAAAGTTGCATTCAAAAATCAAAATAAGAAAAAAAAAGTCATTTATTAAATTTTCTTCATAAAATTGTTCGATTTTCTAATCTATATATATATAAAAATGAATCGTGGTTTGTTCGGCTGCTTAAAACTTGAAAACGACTGGGCCAAATTGAATACTACCTTTTGCGGGTTTGTTGGTAATTGTCATGTGAAGGTTTAGGAAAAAAAAAATATTCGAAAAATTCTCAACAGGTGGCGCTGTACACGCACATTTCGTTTTTCTGTTCAATTTGGACGTTACTTTTATCGCACATCTACTTTAAAACGAAAGAACTACATCGTGAAACAACATGTAAACGGTACTGTTCGATACCAGAGATCTGCAATGAGTACCAAAAAAATTAGTATACTTAAGTCATGAGCCATAACTATTGGTGCAAATTGGTACTTATTACAACTCAACAAAATACTTTGACTCATTCTCACTAAAACCAAAAAAATACTCATAGTTCTCTAACATGCATGTGTGTCTGCAAATTCTGACTTTATTGGATGTTGGTTAGTAATCTGAGGTTAGTCACTTATTCATTAGAGAGAAATGTAAGAACAATGAGTGAGTTGAGTATTATTTTGTGTTTTGCCCTGATGATGGTTTTTGCTGTTTTGTTTACTTTTTATGTGAGAAAATGAAAAAGTTAAGTATTATTTTTTGTTATGCTTCTTGCAAAACAGTTATTGTTTGGTTTGGCACGTGTTGCTGGACATTTACAATCTAATTTGAATGAAATAACAAGAAAGCTGAACTAAAAATGACTCTAAGTACTTAAGTCATTCCACTGAACTCGGGTGTTTATTGGTGTTGTGAGTCATTGCGGTATAGCACAGTAAATCTATTCACTCAATGAGAGAACTGAGCACTGCATCGGTTCATATAAATATAAAAATAATTCTTGTTCATTCAATCGCTATGTGTACGGCACAAGAAAGAGTATGAGTGAATATGAGTGGAAGTTCTTCTTTGACTTAAATCCACTTATACCCTTTTTTGTGTAAGTCAACCAATGACTCTAAAATAAGAATAATTGCAGTTCTCTGTTTCCGCCGAAATTCCTGATCCTGAGATTAATCTAGATTTACACGAAGTGGCGAAGGCCAATATGCTCCACGGACCATACGGACAACACAATCCTACTTCAGTTTGTATGATTGACAATAAGTGCACAAACGCTATTCACTTGCTTTCTTTTTTGCGAAACTCAAACTGGAAACGATGAATATTCACTCCATTGGCGTCGCTCACCAAATAACAATGGTAGGACATTCATCAGTCAGTTAATAGGAGCAGTTCAGTGCGATCGATTAAGTATGTATGCAAATACGTCACCAAAGGAAGCGATATGGCATTAATTGGCGTTTAACGAGATGAAATCAGCAAGTCTCAAATGGGCCGATACGTGAACTGCAGCGAAGTACTCTGAATAATATTTTCATTTGCCATTCATGAACGTCATCCGACTGTTATGCATCTAGCAGTTCACTTGGAGAATGGCCAAAGAGTGTATTTCAACACAGAGAATGCACCACAACGAGTGAAAAGACCAACAGCAACAACTTGCGCCAGTGATCCGTTTGTGAGAACATTGCTTTACTCGAAGATGCCTCGATATTACACAATATTACACATGCATCGTCAAAGAAATGGTTAAGCACAAAGCAAGCTAACCAGTAGATGAATATCCTGGTGGTGTTTTCAACTGATGCATTAGGATGAATTTACACAATTCATCCAAAGAACGACGATTGCTTTTACCTTCGGTTGCTTTTGAGTCATTGAGTCTGTAATTTTTCGAGAAGCAAGTCAAAAGTTGCAGTTGCTTGAACACGACAATCACTGAAATTTGAGTCGCGACAGGGTATTTTGAATTGCAAATAAACGATGACAACTACAAAGAAGCGTAAGTGTTGATTGAAGATTTGTGTTTGCTAATGAATGGCAAACTATTGATTTAAACACATATGTCAGCAGCAAATCGTCAAACTAGAGATGTATTGATTCGTATTGATTCGTTAAGAACAAACAAACGTTCTTATGTTGAATGAACAGCAAAAGAGTGCGTATGATCAACTGATGAAGGTTGTCCATGATGGCTGGGAAGGTAGGACTATTGTTCCTTGATGCTCCCGGCGGAACTTGGAAAACATTTCTAATATCATTGATATTGCGTGCTCAAAGTGTCATTGCGTTAGCTCTGTTGGAAGGTGAAAGAAGGTGAAAGAACGGAACATTCAGCATTGAAGCTTTCGTTAGAACTGTAAATCAACAAAAATCCTGTTTGCAATATTCCAAAGCAATCAGCCATGGGAAAAGTTTTGAAATGTTGTAAATTGATCATATGGGATGAGTGCATGATGGCACACAAACGATCATTAAAAGTCCTAAAGTGATTCCAAATTCAATAGCGGCGCATGAACTAAAGGCATGTCTTAAGTCATCGTATTTGTGGCAATACGTGAAAACCATTCGATTGAGTACGAATATGCGAGTGTTCCTGCAACAGAATATAGCCACAGACATTTTCTCAAAAGAACTGCACAGATTTGGACATGGACAAACTTCGGTACTTACTATGAGTGGTTTTATATCGATTCCACCTGCCATTTGCCAATTCACTTCAACAAAAAATGAACTCATCAGCAATCTATATTTTAAAATTGGTCAAAATAATAGTACGATTGGTACTAAGATTGACTGAGTGCCGTTATACAGCAAAATTTTTAAACTCTTTGAAATTGCCTGTCATGCCAACTATCATTTGCGTCTTAAAGGGCCTTTCAAAAGAGGCTGATTCCTAATTCCGCGAATTCCTTTGACTTCAACCAATATGCCGTTCCAGTTCAAACGCATTGAGTATTCAATGATACTTGCATTTTCGATGACCATAAAAAGGTAACAAAAGCATTCTTTAAAAGTGTGTGGCATAAATCTGGAAATGTCATGCTTTTCACACGGCCAGCTTTATGTGGCGTGGTCCAGAGTAGGGAAACCATCCACATTATTAATTTAGGCTCTGAAGAAGAAAACAAAAAAACGTTGTATATCGTGACGCCTTAAATAGAAAAAAATTATTTTTCCATTCGTTTTTGTTACAAGTCCATAAATCGAAATAGAAGTAAATGATATTACTTACTTGATTTTATTCTATATTCGCCAAATATTCGATGGGACTAAATCCGTTGGGACAACCGTCTGTATAAAAATAAGATATGAATTCAATTGAATTCGAAAAGTGTTTTTTTCAATCCATAATTAAAATAATACTATTGCGTCATCTGTTTCGTTACTAATATTCAATACGAAAAAAAATTTAGTTGGACTCCTCGACATCAATTCAATAAAAAAAAATTTAATTTGGGCAAAACAAAGTTTGCGGGGTCAGCTTGTTTTTTTATAAATTATAAAAACATACCAGATTCGCCTTTTTTAATAAAGAAATCGGATTATCGCAGTTGTTTACACGCTGAACTTTTTAAGATGTATTTTTATCTAATTCGTATTTAAAATTAAATAAATTATAATAAACAAGTAAAAAAATTCTAAAGTCGGTCTAGACCGACTATGAAATACCCTAAATCTTCTTTTTCACATGCAGGTTAAGTGTATGGCTTAGCATGCTCGGAGCCCGAGCTCGATCCCCAGTCGTGGCGAAAAGTTTTAAAAAAAAAAATTATCTGAACGTTCACCATATCACTGCAGACAATGGCAAACCTCAGAGAGCAAATAATGTCATGTCAAGCTTCTTGAGAACATGTACTTTAGCCGTTTGGAATCAGCATAAAACATGTAGGTCCAGTTCTAGTTTAATTGTGTGCAAACATTTAATAACACACACAACACAATTGATCATAAGAAGCACGGTCAAAGTCCTTTCAAAAGCTGTAGGCCAATTTGTTTTTTTTTTGTTTTTTAAAGATGTTTTTGATACATGGGTATCAGCCCACTGACACGCCTATCTCCCATATAACTCAAACATTTAAAACTCAATAAAAATGCTTATTTTTAACCTAGAGAGATAAAATTTGTAACGTATGTTTTTTATAACAAAACGAAGATGTATTTTGCGAAATGGATGTCAACCGCCCACGCCCACCTCCCACATAATCCAAAATTTTAAAACTCAATAAATAAGCTTATGCTTAACCTCTAGAAATAAATTTTGCTATGCATGTATTTTGTATCAAAACAAAGTTGTCTTCGAAAATTGGGTGCCAACCACCCACGGACAAGCCCACCTCCCATATCACCCAAAAATTAAAAAGTCAATTAATAAGCTAATTTTGAACGTAGAGGGATAAAATTTGATTTGTATGTTTTTTATAACAAAACAAAGGTGTTTTTAAGAAATGGGTGGCATCCGCTTACGGACTCGCCCATCTCCCATATAAACCAAAAAAATAAAACTTAATAAAAAAGCTCATGTTTGTCTTACAAAGATACATTTTGATACGTTTGCATTTTATAAAAAAACGGAGATGTTTTTGAAAAATGGGTGTCATCCATCCACGGACATGCCTACCACCGATACAACCCCCTAAACCTGAAGGTGAGGGTATATTAACTTTGTGCAAACGTATGTAACGCATAGAACGAAGCGAGTGCGGTATAGAAAAGTTTATATATTCTAAATCAGCGTCACCACGTGAGTCGAGCTATTCATGTCCGTTCGTCCGTCCGTCCGTTCGTCCGTTTGTCCATCCGTCCGTCTGTGTGTTGTTCGTAAATACAGGATAAGAAGAAGGAGTTGAGATAATTGAATGAAACTCGGTACTCATGATCACATGGATCTAAAGATCTGCTTTATTGAATATTTTTGGAATCCACTCACGGACACGCCTACCTCCCATACAGCGCAAAAATTTAAAATTGCATAACTCAGCTCATAATCAGCTTACAACAACAAAATTTGGTATGTATGTGTTTTGTAGTAACACAAATATGTTTTCGAAAAATGGAGAATATCCTCTTACGGACACGCCCACCTCCCATACAACCCAAAAAATGTAAATACAATTAATAAGCGCCTGCTTAAGTCACAGAGATCAAATTTGGCACGTATGTTTTTTATGACAAACCAAATATGGTTTTGAAAAATGGACGTCATCCGCCCACGGACACACCTACCTCCCATACAACCCAAAAAGTTTAAAACTCATTAATTAAGGTTATGTTTGTCATAGAGAGATGAAATTTGGTATGTATGTATTTTATTCCTAAACTAAGGTGTTTTCAAAAATTGGGAGTTATCCATCCATGAACACGCCCACCTCCCATATCGAAAGCACAATAAAAGCATTTACTGTGAGCCACAGGAATACAATTTGGTATGTGTAAATTTTTCATCAACATTTAAATGTATATAAAATATATGCTTCATCCGCCCACGGACACACCCATTTTCAAGAATATAATTTTTTTTTTTGGAAAAGTAGGTTTAGGATATTTCATAGTCGTCCTAGACCGACTTTTCTTACTTGTTTTCATTAAATTGTAAAAATAATCATTATTTTCGGCTCCTGTTTGAAATCAAATCTTCTGCACTGGGTTAATTGTATGCCAAAAGCTGTTTGTTAGCTCTAAACAACTGTTGATTTGACATGCCTCAATCAGACTCGAGCACCACACGGCGTATACGTAACAATTCATTTTCAATTTCTCATCACAAAAGCTGCTCACATATAGCGATTCATTTGATTCCATAATAAATAATTTATGTCTGCCATTCAATGGCAGCACATTTTTTGTATTAAATTAAATGCTTACGTTCAAAGGTTTCAACTGAAATTATATAAGCAGGGATTAAAACCTCTCAATTCAAAATAACTTCATGAAAACATGATTAAAAGAATACTTAAATGCAAAAGAGTGAGTATGAAGTTACTTCAAAGTATGATAAATATTAAATAATAATGAAAGCACTATGTGTCTAAGTTGTTGTCTAGTCTTGTTAATAAAAATCAATTAAATTTAATAAGACTCTAAAATAATAAAATTTAATATGTATTTTGCTACATAATTTAATCTGATCAGCTTAGCAAAAGTTAGATTATGATACGGATAATATTTACAAAAATTAAAATTTTCAAAATAAAAAGAAATGCTCTTGAACTAATGTGGATTTTGTTGAGCATAAAACAACAAAATAGAAAGCAACAAGCTTAGTAATTAAAAACGAAGCTATGGCAAAAATGTTTGCAACATTTTTTTTCACAATATTAAGCTGACAAACGTCTTGTTGTTTGCATAGCAAAGTCAACACAAAAAAAAGTAAGTCAACGAATGCTCTAAATATGAGATAATTATTGCTTAACAGCAATTAAAAATTTGTTAAGCTCTGTTGAATAGAAGGCAAACGTAGCATTGAAAACCGTGACCTACTTTACTTTTTCACATGTTAAGTGAATGGCTGCCAAATAAAAGAAAATATAAAATTATTGCTGTGCGTGGAAATGCTAGATAAACTTATTTAAAATAAGTTAAATAAGTCGTACACTCTAGTGTATTTCGGTGATTCCATGTCAAAAGGCACACTTTTCTGACATCACTATTTTTTAAACTTTTGAAAGTTTTTTGGTGAATAGTTCTTCTGAAATATTTAATAACTGCGAATGTTGTTTTTGCAAATTAATTTTTTTTTTTTTTTGTTTTTGCAAACTTATACACTGTCAAAACACTAAAAATTATATAAAAATTTATTAGGTGCATGTATTTGAACAGCTCTATCTTCTTAAGTGTAAGTTGTACAGTAAAGAAACTGGGGTAAAGTTTAAGCATCTTGAATGCATTTTTCTGGTGGTGTCACTTTTTTATAGTCTCATTTAAAAAAAAAATAATCTTTCTTAAGCTGAAGTTTACCATCATTCTTTTGACAGTCGGCGGTACAAAAATAGGAAAACTTTGATAGGCACCTTTTAAAAAAAATCATTTAAAATAGTAATCGCTAAAGATTCAACTAAAAATTTTGTGTAGACCTTCAGCATAAATGCATAAATGTGAAATTATATTAAAAAGTTGAAACAGTTGTCGCGCCGACTACGAAAATATGATGGTCTATTTCAGGATAAGAATAAATATCTACTTTCAATTAAGTACTATACAAAAATAACATCGCTAGAAAGATGCATTCAAGGTACTTAAACTATACCTGAGATTATTTTCTGTACGACTTATAGTTTAGAAGATAAAGCTATTTAAATACATGTACTTTTATAATTTTTTTTTGGTTTTAAATGTTTTTCACAGAGTATAACTTTGCAAAAAAAAAGCATATCGCAATAAAAAAAAAAAACACACAGAATATGTTTTGTTTAATGTGAACTTCTAACCTACAAAATTTAAAAAAAATCGGAAGCACTAAGGTTAGATTTTGCTACAAAATATGTCGAAATGATATGGAAGCACCGATATTTATATGTTACTCATACGCCATGTGTGCCGCAAGCAATTTTTATATTCTACTTAAAAACTGTGTGCCTTGACCGCATGTTTAGTTTTATTTTTTTTTTCAAGTGTATAGCATGAAATATATTAATTTTAAATATTTCCAGTATTATTGTTATCATCATCCTTATCCCAAAGTTTGTTTATAAGAATTATTTTCTATTCTCTCTCTGTGTTCACGCTATAAGTTTGACCAAGAAAGTAAAACAAAAGTTGATGTAAAGTTGTTGAAGCCAAATAAGAAAAACTCTTACTAATCAGGTTTTTACAATAAGATCGGAATGCTTGGAATTGAGCAGTTGAAAAAAAACATGCTTAAAAATATATAAGACGTATCATATCGAGCCATAACCGCGAAAAAGATGTAACCATCAAAGCTAAAATTTTTAAAGAGAAGATTTCTTTTAATTATTTTCGACTTAAGATTTTTAGTTACAACAGTATTTTTACACAATCCTTACATATAAATAATTATATTATTATAATTACTATTATTTTATAATAATAGATTCTTGATTATGAAATAAATTATAAGTTTCGATAATAAAACAAATTTTTGTAAATTGCTGGTTACATCTTTTTCGCGGTTATGGCTCGATATTGAGCAATAAAAAAGAACACAATCTAAAACTGCCGAAATTATAAAAGTGCATAAAGTAAGCTTCGCCATGTGTTTTGATATAAAAAGAAATATGCGCTCAATATATGCTTTAATGTCCTACACCACCAAATAAAAGAGAGAAATTTATGTAATGAATTGATTGAGGTGGTGTTTGTTTTTTATGGAAAGCAAGCTGCGCCATAAATTTCTTAAGCAACATAGAATTTGAGCTCTGCTAGTGCTGAGAAGAACTGTGACACAGTTAGTTTTTTTCAAAACACCAGCATTCTTTTTATTTCAAAACTAGCAAACCTCCGCGACCTTACTTTTATATAAGAAACAATGTTTTATCTGATTTATTAAATTATTGTTCGAATAGATTTAAGTTTCTAATCCATACAAAAGTAAAATTATTTTAAAACTTATTTAAAATGCATTGTTTTTGGTTTTTTTTTTCTGTTATAAGAAAGAATAAATTGATTGAATGTATTTTCAATCCTAAATAGAAAAACAAGTAAAGAAAGTCTAAAGTCGGTCTAGGCTGACTATAAAAAACCCTAAACCCACTTTTCAAAAACAAAAAAAAATTTATTGTAAATGGGTGTGTCCATGGGCGGATGAAGCTTTAAGTTTTTATGCATTTAAATGTTGAAAAATTAAGACATACCAAGTTTTATTCCCGTAACTCACAGTAAATGCCTTTATTGTGCTTTCGCTATGGGAGGTGGGCGTGTTCATGGACGGATTACTCCCAATTTTGGAACACACCTTAGTTTTGGTATAAAATACATACATACCAAATATAATTTCTCTATGACAAACATAACCTTATTTATTGAGTTTTAAACTTTTTGGGTTGTATGGGAGGTAGGTGTGTCCGTAGGCGGATGGCGTCCATTTTTCAAAACCATCTTTGTTTTATCATAAAAAACATACGTGCCAAATTTTAGCTCTGTAGGTTCAACAGAAGCTTATTTATTGCGTTTTCAATTTTTGGGTTGTATGGGAGGTGGGTGCGTCCAAGAGCAGATGACGTCCATTCTTCGAAAAAATCTTTGTGTTGATGTAAAACACACACATATCAAATTTAATTGTTGTAGGCTACAGGGTTGCCACCGAAAAAAATATTTTGCAACCAACCACATTAAAAAAAACTACCAAAATGGATACAAAACTACCAAATCAATATAAGCTTTAAAACTCATTTAGGAATGCTGTAAAAATGTTGTTATGCTTACATTTATAAAAACTTTCTATTGTTTATTAAACAAGTAAATTAAAAGTCACATTTTTTATTATAATTCCATTTTAAAAAGTAAAATCAAATCTCAATATTTTCCCAATACGGGCATTCCACGCCCAATACAAGTCGTGATTGCTTCATGCTCTTCGATTGGCTTGAAACTTTGTCTAAGGGTACTTTTTCCACTTATAAGAATGTAAGTTATTTGTTTTTTTTTCGCTATTTTTTCGAAAGTTATGGAGAAACCAATTTTTAATAAAAGTAAAAATCTTGAAAATAGATTCATTTCCCATAAATCATATCTCTATCATCTGTTATCCTATTTTTGTAAATGAAGTATCTTTAGAAAGATATTAAAAAGCGATTTCAGAAAATAAATATTTTTGGTATTTTTATGCTATAGTTGAAAACTTTTTGAAAAACATTTAACGTGCTCATATCTTTAACAGTGAACCTTTTGTTTGTTTTGTAATTTTTAAAGCAGAATATGTAAACTTTTTACCAACAAAAAATTACGTCAAATGATAAGTTTTTTCGCAATCTCAATTTTTTTCTGACATCCACTTCACTTTATCGTTCATAACTTCTATACCGTTTGAGATATTTATCCAAAATCTTCAACAAAAATGTTTGCCTTATTAGGGCCAATAAAAATTTATGTATATATAATGACCTCACACTTGACATTGGCCCATAAATTTTTAAAGTTACAATATATATCAATTCAACAGCATGAAATAATAATAACCTTTTTTAATAATATATTAAAGTTTATATAAATTAAAAATTATCTGACCACACTAAAACATAAAAAAAAATAACACCAAAATATTCTTTGGTGAAAAATACATAAAAAAGATTAAATGAAAAATATTTTTCAATACTTTTTGTATATTCCTAAGTTAACCATTCTTAAGAAGTGCTTCTATCACGCCTTTTTTTTATTTTCATTTATTTTCTTTGAGTTTTATTTAGCTAAAAATTTTTATTAACTACAAAATTTAAAAATCTACCAAAATCTTCCAAATTGAAAAAAAAATCTACCAAATAACCATAAGCTGATTTGAAGAAAAAAAACTACCAAATTTGGTTGAATTTAACCAAAGCGGCAACGCTGGTAGGCTAATTATGAGCTGAGTTATGCAGTTTTCAGTTTTCGCGTTGTATGGGAGGCAGGCGTGTCCGTGGGCGGTTGATGTCCATTTTTCAATACCAATTTTATTTTGTTATGAGAACATGTGTGCCAAATTTTGTTTCTGTAGGTTAAACAGAGGCTTATTTATTGCGTTTTCAATTTTTCGGTTGTATGGGAGGTGGGCGTGTCCATGGGCGGACGACACCCATTTTTCGAAAAAGTTTTTGTGTTGATATAAAACACCTACACACCAAATTTTATTGTTGTACGTTAATTTTGAGCTTATTTATGCAGTTTTCAATTTTTGCGTTGTATAGAAGGTAGGCGTGTCCGTGAGCGGATTCCAAAAATATTCAATAGTGCAGATCCTTTGATCAATGTGATCATGTGTACCAAGTTTCATCCTATTATCTCAACTCCTTCTTCTTATCCTGTGTATACGGACAACACACAGACGGACAGACGGACGGACATGGATAGCTCGACTCACGTGGTGACGCTGATCAAGAATATATATACTTTTCTATACCAGACTTGCTTCGTTCTATGCGTTACAAACGTTTGCACAAAGTTAATATACCCTGACCTTTCAGGTTTAGGGTATAATTAATAACACTCAATTATGGACTTATTATCGAGGCCAAAACAAAAAAAAGTTAAAAGTAAGCATGATTATATGAACGTTAGCGAAGCAAATGCACTTTTCATTGGTGCCACTTTCATCTCTGCCCGATATATATTTAGTTTGCGAGCTACAGTCAGTTTAACTACTTATTTCAAATTAAAATTAAGATCCCGATTTTTAAAAAATCGTATGGTAACTATATTTCACGCTGAGCACATGTCCTTTCTATTAGTGACACTCTCGTCACTGTCCGATATTTAGTTTGCGAGCTACACTTTCGTCTTTATCCGATGTATAGTTTGCGAACTACACTGGCTAGTGCTAGTGGGATGTGGGATCCAAATTAACTTTAAAAACAAAAATTTTACGCCATCTATTGGGTAAAAGCATAAAACGAAATATGATCCAAGTTGTTTTTCTTTCATAATAGTTAATTTTTATCGGATCACAGACCCATTTCGTTAAAATTAACTGTTATAGTTCATTGACTGAGTTGAAAAGAAGTTCATAACCTCTGGTTTCAAAATAGAGCACTTACTAAACTAGAACAGTATACATAAACCCAATGCAAACCAATGCTTACAATGCTACCAATACGAACTAGAACTTTCAGTTTCACGTAAGCACGTGCTACACGTGTTCACGTGTTTTTAAAAAAATAAAGTGAAAACACGAACCTCAACTACACGTGTATTTTATTCACGAACTACACGTGAAGTTCGTATTCACGTGAAAGTGCCAATGACCAACCTATGACCTCAGATAATCCCACTGCATCCGATTGGCCAAAGAATCATCCATTTTGGTCCAAATGTTTCATGGAACCCATAAAAGTACCAATGAACCCCCTGTGACCTCAGATCATCCCACTGCATCCGATTGGCCATAGAATCATCCATTTTGGCCCAAATATTCCATGGAACCCATAAATGTGCCAATGACCACCTGTGACCTCGGATAATCCCACTGCATCCCATTGGCCATAAAATCATACTTTTGGTCCAAATGTTTAATGGAACCTCTAAAACTGCTGGAGTTCGAACTTCCGTAAACACGTGTACTTCGAAACACGTGTTTGAGCTGAAGCTCTAATACGAACCAATCAGTTCGTGCAAAATAAAAACAATACAATCATAAACAACGAAACAAAAACAAAGAAAGCAGCAGGCACAACAGGTACATTATAAGCTGATGATCGATTTTCTTATATAAAAACATGAATTTTTCTTTTTATATTTAACTATTTTGTGACTCTCATATAATAGTGACAAAATCCAAAATTAGATATTCATTCATCGCAGGATATATCTGATATTTTAGTATATATATTATCTTTGAACGATTAGTATAAAAGGCTGTAGGTATACCCTAAAGTATTAGCCAAAAAAGTTGCATGACCTTCAAAAAAATCTGTTAAAACGACCCCATACAAACTGTAAGACGTAATTCTACGTCAAAAACAATATAAAAACTTGTCGCGAGCAAGGCCGCGGAGGGTTGCTAGTAGTAGTAGAGATGTGAAAAAATGAAATTTACATTTGCCTACAAAATGTTTCGGACAATATCATAATATGTATATAAAAGTTTTTAAAACTGCAAGCTATAAGTAAAAAAAATATGTAAATAATAACTTAAGTATTTTATTCTATAACCAGTACGTTGCGCGTTGCTACTCTTTCACACCCCCTTTTGCAATGACTTTGCCAATTTTCTGGTAGAAATACATGGCGAATAAGTAACTTCGTACTGAGTTTCAATGTTATGTGACATTAAGAACCAAAGCTATTCGATATTAAACATTTGAGGGTTGCATGGGAGGTGCCATGCCCACTATCTTCTATCAGTACCAAACTTCACAGGAAAATTCTGAAATTATATCATGTTCAATAAAACCTTGAATATTTTATTCAGACTTCTTAAATTTTTATGTACACATTTGGCCATTGGTCGATTATTCGACTACCTGAAAACACCGCAACAAAAACAAAGACTGAACATTTTATTTGAAAATTCCAATGCATTCGGGTACATGTGCAAAATGGGTTAAACCAGGGTATGACGCTGGAAAGAGCATTTTTCGTCATAGCCGGCAAGGTTCCATCTGGTCCCGCGAACTAGTAAGGTTTACAAGATCTTATCGACCATTCTACAGGTGACCTACTGATAATGTTAGGGAGAATTTATTTCCATTTGACCCTTATAACTGAAATAACAAGTATTATGGCAAGCGAATAGTTATAACAAGTGTCGTGTTGATAACCAATGTTTAGCATAAAAGTTAGTATCTTCCATACTAATGTTTATTCCAGGAATCTTAAAACTAAATATTTAAATATTTATTAACACTTTTTTAACGTGGTACACGGAGAGAATTCAACGCAAGTATAAAGCATTTAGCACACAATTCATACAAAACGTAGCCATGATTCTATGCTTTAAGACACAATTCATAGTATATGACTTATGATCGCATGATTCGTGGTTTGCTACACTGAAAAAATTACATTAAAATTAAAAAAAAAAACTTTTACACTTAAAATAAATGTGCACGATTTCTAGCCGGCGAAAATTCTTTTTAATTAAAAGAAAATGTTTTCAGTTATATTTATAAAGAAAGCTGCATTGATTCTAATCTAAAGACAAGTCTTTTATTTTTTAAATGAAAATAAATTCTTTGAATATTAAAAATAAATTAAAAATATTCTTACTTGAAACGAAAAAACATCGAACTTAATGAAATTTTATCATTGTTTTTTAAGTTCAAGTTAAGCCGAGTGTGCTGGCGTTCGAGTCTAGGAACTCGATTTACCTGGGTTCAATCCCCAACAAGAACACCAAATATTTGTTTTTTAAGTAAAACTTATTTTGACGGTTATATTTGACGAAGCAGTTAATGAAACAGAATTAGCATTTCAATAATTAAATTAAAATTTTTGATACTTACACAGCCAAGGTTCGAACCCACGTCTTCCGCATGACAGTCTAGCACGCTTCCATTGAGCTTTTGTGAGATATTGTATATATCTTATAAAATATAAGTTTTATCGAATCATGCTCACAACCGAGAGCATCATGTGTTATTGCTCATTCGTACATCATCGTCAAGCAACGATTTCGTTTTGTAGCACCAAAAAGAAAATTAAAAGAACATTACTTTAAGTTTTCTTTTAAAGTAAAGCAGATTTCTTTCAAATAGCTTTGAAAAGTAAATTACATTAAATTTAAAAGAAAATGCAGTACATTTTTTTCTCTGTGTACGAACGTCCACTTTCTTATTAAAATTAAATCACAATTTCTTGACTTCTGGCTTAGCCGGGCTTGTTTGTGTTGGATTTAAAAGCTCATTTGCCTGGGTTCAAACCCGGACTAGGGCAGAAACATTTTTTCTTTATATAATTATTTTTTTTTTAAATAAAATAAAATATTATATGTAAGAAAACATATTTTTTGGATGCAATTGCATCTTATTTTTGGGGTTATTTCTGTCTAAGAAACTATTTTGACATAGAATTGGAATTCTTATAATTAAATTAAAATTTTTATACTTACACAGCCAGAGTTGGAACCTACGTCCTCCGCATGCCAACTTCCACTGAGATGTTGGTAACGATAAATTAATTGTATTAATTGTATTAATTGTATTGTAAATTCAAACAAAAACACTTAGAAAAACACTAAAAACCGTGCAGGTTTTTGTATTTGTTATATAATTTTAGCTATTAATACAAAAAACTTCTGTTCTTAACTTGTAATATTGTTATCTTCTCTTTATAACTTAAATGGAAAGACTCAATAAAAAAAATTACTTACTTGTTTTTTATTTTTATTACCATTGACATTTATATTTGTTTAAAAAAAATAATAAAAAAAAAAATGTTTGGTCAAAACCGGGCTCGAACCTGCGTGCATTCATATAAAATCTCAACGTTCAGCACGCACCTTAACACATGAATTACTGAGCATGGTATTATGCGAACCAGAGAATAATTTGAGTGCATTCAAATGACGTTTTGAATGTGTCATCAAAATACGAGCTACGCATGTGCCTTCTGCATTAACATTAATGCGCAAACACATGTACCAATCGCTGTAGCACGAATGCCGTATAGTACGAGCGATGACGAATACGAATGCCTGCAAAACATGAATGTCCGACGAAGTCAGACATTCGCAACATTCGCCAAAAGCAGCGAATATTCATGCTTTTATGTTTATTCGCAGCAAGGCAAAAAATGGTAACTGCAGTCTGTAGCAGCGATCACCAGCGCCTAACTGTTTCCAGTAGAGCTTCAGCTCAAACACGCGTTTCGAACTACGAGAGCGAGATAGGCCAAAAATAAATAAAATGCTTATATGAAAAAAACAGAAAAAGCGGAATATCTCGAAAACGGAGCGAGATAGGCCAAAAATAACCACTTTTTAAAGATTTCTAAGGAGGATGATTTTTCGAGACGCGTAGATAGAGGGGTCGCACTATGCCAAAATATTGCACCAAAATATATGAAACTATTAAAGAAAGTCTAAAGTTGGTCTAGGCCGACTATGAAATGCCCTAAACCTACTATTCCAAATGTTGAAGAAAAATTTACACATACCAAGTCTTATTCCTGCTCACAGTTTATGCATTTATTATGATTTCGCTAAAGGAGGTGGGCGTGTTCATGGACGGATTAGGTACTGCCAATTTTTGAACACACCTTAGTTTTGGTATAAAATACAAACATACCTAATTTGATCTCTCTATGGCACACATAATCTTATTTATTCAGTTTTAAACTTTTTGGGTTGTGTAGGAGGTAGGCGTGTCTATGGGCGGATGATATTTTTGTGTTAATAAACAAGTAAAGAAAGTCTAAAGTCGGTCTAGGCTGACTATGAAATACCCTAAACCTACTTTAAAAAAAAAAATATTACTGAAACACGCCCATTTTCAATAATATCATTTTTTTTGCAGTCGTGGGCGGATGAAGCCTATATTTTATATGCATTCAAATGTTGAAGAAAAATTTAAACTTACCAAGGTTTATTCCTGTAGTTCACAGTTAATGCCTTTATTATGCTTTCGCTATGGGAGTTGGGCGTGTTCTTGGACGGATTACGAACTACTCCCAATTTTTGAACACAGCTTAATTTTGGTATAAAATACATACATACCAAATTTGATCTCTCTGTGACTAATATTTGCGTTTTCAATTTTTGGGTTGTATGGGAGGTGGGCGTGTCCGTGAGCGCAAGACGTCCATACTCCAAAACCATCTTTATTTTGTCATAAAACCCATACCTGCCAAATTTTATCTCTGTTGGTTAAACATAGGCTTATTTATTGCGTTTTCAATTTTTGGGTTGTATGGGAGGGGGGCGTTTCCGTGAGCAAATGACACCCATTTTTCGAAGGCATCTTTATGTTGATACAAAACACATACACACAAAATTTTATTGTAGTACTTTAATTATGAGCTTATTTATGCAGTTTTAAATTTTTGCGTTGTATGGGAGGTAGGCGTGTCCGTAGGCGGACGATGTCAATTTTTGAAAACCATCTTTGTCTTGTCATAAAAAATACACGTGCCGAATTTTATCTCTGTAGGTCTCACATAACCTTATTTATTGCGTTTTAAATTTTTGGGTTGTATGGGAGGTGGGCGTGTTCGTGAGCGGATGACGTCCATTTTTCGAAGACATCTTTGTGTTGATATAAAACACATATACACAAAATGTTATCGCTGTACGTTAATTATGAGCTGAGTTATGCAGTTTTCAATTTTTGGGTTCTATGGGAGGTAGGCGTGTCCGTGGGCGGATTCAAAAAATATGCAATAGTGCAGATTCTTGGGTCCATGTGACCATGTGTATCAAGTTTTATTTAATTATCTCAACTCCTTCTTGTTATCCTGTGTATACGGACAACACACAGACGGACGGACGGACGGACGGAGTGACGGACATGGATAGCTCGACTCAGGTGGTGGCGCTGATCAAGAATATATATATTTTTCTATACCGAACTCGCTTCGTTCTATGCGTTACAAACGTTTGCACAAATTTTATATACCCTGACCTTTCAGGTTTGAGGTATAAAAACACATACACACCAAGTTTTATTGTTGTAAGTCAATTATGAGCTTATTTATGCAGTTTTCTATTTTTGCGTTGTATGGGAGGTAGGCGTGTCCGTGGGCGGACGATGTTCATTTTTCAAAACCATCTTTGTTTTGTCAAAAAAAATACACGTGTCAAATTTTATCTTTGTAGGTTAAACGGAGGCAGGCATGTCCGTGAGCGGACTCCAAAAATATTCAATAGTGGAAATCTGACCTTCCATATGATTTTTTAGTTGGGTTTCCTTTAATCGGTAGGTGTGCGCACTTACATAAGACACCATAAGACATCGGCCGATTAAAAGTCTGTAGTGTGCGGTACCTCTAAGCAGTACAAATTATTGAGTTCTATGAACTAGAGAAATATACTAAAGAAATCGGGTGTTCCTCGAAACTTGTAAATGTGAACCACTGCAGTGGTACAGTACACTGTTAGGTACAACTTTCAGAATTTAAAAGTCTCTTACACACACGTGCAGGCAAAAACAGATACCGATAATATATTGAAAATAGCATTAATATTATTGGTGAATAACAATTTTCCACCATTTGCACCAACTACCGTGAGATTAGCCTTCTTAATATCGCATATAAGGTACTGTCGAGCGTATTGTGTGAAAGATTGAAGCCCATCGTTTACCAACTGATTGGACCTTATCAGTGTGGTTTCAGACTAAGAAAGTCCACCATCGACCAGATCTTCACGTTCCGACAAATCTTGGAAAAGACCCTCGAAAAACAAATAGACACACACCATCTCTTTGTCGATTTCAAAGCCGCCTTTGACAGTCCCATAAGGAGTCACCTCTACTCCATCATGTCTGAATTTGGTATTCCTGCGAAGCTAATACGTCTTTGCAGGATGACGCTGAAGAACACCAGCAGCGCAGTGAAAATCGGGAAGGACCTCTCCCTTCCGTTCAATACCAAGCGAGGTTTCAGACAAGGTGATTCCTTATCGTGCGACTTCTTTAATATAGTCATGGAGAAGATCATCCGAGCTGCTGATCTGAGAAACAGCGGCACAATTTTCTATAAGAGTGTTATGCTGCTAGCGTATGCTGATGATATTGAGTCGCGTCGAATGAGTCTTGCAGTGAACTCAGATAAAACGAAGTATCTTGTGTCAACAAACAAACAGTCCCAGCGTCTTGGAAACCACGTCACTGTTGACAACACCTCCTTTGAGGTTGTGAAGGACTTTGTTTACCTGGGATCCAGCAATAACCCCTCTAACGATATCAGTATTGAGATTAAACGAAGGATAACTCTTGCCAACAGGTGTTACTTTGGGCTCAGTAGGCAATTGAGAAGCAGAGCTCTCTCTCGCCGAACAAAACTGACGCTCTATAAGTCAATAATCATGCCCGTCCTACTATACGCATCACAAACCTGGACGTTGAGCAGCTCTGATGAAAGGACTTTGGGAGCGTCAACTGAACTGCTCTTTTAGATCTCTAGCAATTTTTTTAAGTCAACTCAATTCGGTAAAATTGTAGACTTTGCCATTATTTGAAACATGCAGGCAAAATAATTTGTCTTTATTAGACGATAGCTCTGTTTTTGTTTTGTTTTTTTTTTTTTTTTTTTGTTTGGATCGATCAGTTTTCTCGGAACTTTTTGAACAAAGATATGCCAGGGCTTGTAGTTATTTGCCGAACTTTAGCCTCAAGCACTCTTTTCAATACCAATTTGAGTAGTTTCAACATGCTCAGCTCCTTTAAATATTTTCAATAATTGCCTAAGACTTCATGTGAACCAAGAGCATCGGGTTTGATGGCCTTCTTATAAAATTTAAAAAATGTTTAATGTATAAATTTTTTTATATTCTTAGAACGCTTTACATCATATCATAAACAGAAAACTAAAAGCTTTCGCTGAACTTTACCAAACGTATTTGAAAACTTAACTAAAAAAAAGCAAACAAAAAAAAAAAACAACATGTGTGTTTCCGAGATAAAAAGTGTTACAAATAAACTTTTGAAATAAAATTTGAATTCTAAGGACTTCAACTTTGTCAACGTCAGCATGTTCTGGATACTGCGACGCACCGGAGCGGTGAATTTTTTCAATTCTTTGAACAACAATTGCAGCACATCAAAGGGCAGCAACAATAATACGAATGGTAAGTAAGAATAAATGAAAATGCGAAAAATGCATGCATAGTTTACAAGAGGAGCGTTTCTTCTTCTGTTTGCTTATATTTTAATACTGGGTGGTTTGTCAATATATCAAGCTGTAAAGTAAAAAAATTAAAGAATTTTCTGATATAAATACGAAGGTTAGAAATAAATGGTTGGAATACCCTTTATATAAATATATACTATAAATGCAAAAGCGAACTACTCACTGACACACAGACGCTTGGCTACAGGCATTCTGTTCGTCATAACAGTGAATGGTAACATATAAAAGCATTTATTTCTATGAATGTCGTCTGTGCACGTGTGCATATGTGCGTGTCTTATTGTCGCTAGAACAAATTGTTTGGAATATAATTCTGCTACATATAATTATTTTGTCTAGAATAAGAAGTTGATAAATTTAGCTTTTTATCTATATCCCTTTTCTTTTTCCTTTCCTTTATGCAAATGGGTAATTTTAACTTAAAGTTTATTTCCACCTTGACTACTTCTACTACTACTACTACTAAATTACACTGTATATCCACCTTTTAAATTGACAATTATGTCTTGTCTATTGTATTGCCACATGCGAGCAATGTTTATGCCACGTGTTCATTTCTCAAGTCCTTGCAGCATGCGCCACTAGCGTGGGAATTAAGTAATGTTTGGTTTTTTTTTTTTTTTGTTCTCTGTATAAAAGAGCTTTAGCTAATGTCATACATATTAACAAAAAAAAAAAAAACACAACTCAACTCAAGGACGCTTTTTTCTGCAAAACACAATACCAACTTTTACGACGCTCTATTTTATATACATAAACACACACACACACATATACACATATACACGCACTTGTACAAAGTATTGTAAAACATGCGCACAAAGCTCTATAATTAAATCAATTAAGCTAGTTACGGCTGCTGTGCTTGTCTCTGCATATGTATGTATGCGTGAGGGTATGGAGGTGACTGTTTGCTGGATGTATGGCATTAATAAACATGTACATTTTTAATCTTCTTTATATATTTTAAGTGGAAAAGTTTTTGCAAGGTTACATGCATTCTAACGGCGTATAGTTACTTTTTGTTTTGTTTTTAACGAATTTTTTTTTAATTTTTTCGCTGTGCACTTTACTTTATCGAGTTTAAAAATTATTTTTATGAATAAATAACGTTACAATAAAGTCTGCGGCAGTTAATTAATATTAATAAACAAACCATAATTTATGCTTCTTCTTTTGTTATTCTATAGTACGTTGAATATTGAACTGAAGTTAAATATGAACTTCATTTGAACTATAACTTTATGTTCAAGTCGAACATTCGAAGTTTGCCTTTTAAGTGCCTAACAATGAAAAAAACTATAACTTTTAAGTTTAAATGTTTCTATTTTGTTTCTATATCAATATATTTCAATAAGTTCTGTAGATGTTTTCGTTGTTTGAACAAATTTTATTAATAGTTTGCCATTTTAAAACTACATCAGAAATCAGATTTTTTCATGATTTTTAAAGAACCAAAGTGCCAGTTCAGGCGTATAAAAACAGTCGCCTCGCATTGTTTTCTTTATTTGAGGGAGCAAAAATAAGCCATTATGTTACAAGCTGGAGATGTGTGGCAAATGACCTACACTGAGGGAAAAATGTGTTAAAATTAAATGAAATTGTGTTCATATCTAACGAATTTGTTTTTGAAATAGAGCTTGAAACAAATTCATTAAAATTAAACACAACTGTATTTAAATTTAAATTCAAAACAAAAGTTTTTGTTTTTAAAACAATGTTTTTGTTACGAAAAACAAATTTAAAACACAAATTTTAAAATTTAAAACAAATATTTTAAAGCATATTTCGATGCCATTTTTTTAGCTTTACTGAGTTTTTAGCATCAGATGCACAGACAGCTACCCTCGGGACCTCCGAATGCTAACTCCATTCGAAGAATTTCGCATTTGATATATTTTAATATTTAATTAATTAGTTTTTATTTTATCGTATGTTCGATATTTTTCAAACCAATTCAAAAAATTCAAAAATTTTCTTGTATTCAAATTTTTGTTTGTTTTTTCAAAGAAATAATGAGAGAAAATAAAAAAAGAAAGTAGTTTATTGGTAGTTGAAAATTAAACACACTTGTTTTAATTTTTGTTTTTTAGAAACGCAAAGGCGTTAAATTTCTATTTCAAAATTTTTTGTTTAATTTTAAAGTATGTTTTTTTTCTCAGTGTATCAATTCTACATTTTGAGTGCTCAAAAACTCTTTTGTTTGATCTGATGTGTAGCCCGCGTGATTGTGATGAAGGATTATCTCTTTTTGACGGGGGTTTTATTTCTCCGAAGACATCCGAAAAATAAATTATTGTGTACCATTCAGCAAAACCAACAGTTCTTCACTGCTCTAGTCATATAGTTTCATTATGACCGGATATTATCATATGCTTCGTTTGCATTTTCGGGTTTTGCTTACTTTGAAGAACCAAAACAGTGGATTGCTGCTTTACTTCGTTATCACAACAAGGCATACATGTTGCAGTATAGAAGTGGTTCAAACCGACCCCGTTGTAATTTGTTTGGTTTTTGTATAACTTACATTAAACTTAAACTTTGTCTGTGAGAATTTAATGTCAAAACTTAGGTAAGCACAAAAAATGGCGCAACGAACATGCCCTACTCCCATACAACTCACTTTAGTGAAAACTGTTAAAAACTTTAAAGGAATACATGCACTTTGAAAAAATTAGAATTTATTTATGTTCGTTTAAGTATCTTTATTAGGCCGGGTCAAATTTTTTATCGTCCAAGCGTATAGCAGAAACGTTATCTATGATGAATTCTAAAAAAATTTCATCAAGAAATCATAGGTCTAAAATCACTCCCAATATAGCGCAAATTGAGGTAAAAATTTGGTTATGGAATTAAAAAATAAATAAGTTTTATATAAAAAATACTTTTGAAAATTTAAAAAAGCAGCGTGTATCAATGATTTTAAGCATGTTGCAATGGAAATTTCTCCGAATCTAAATTTATTTTAAAAATATTTTGCCAACTTGATATTTAAATATTGTTAAAAATAAAATGATTTAAATTTACAAAAAACTATTATATTAAAACAGTGTTAATAAAAAGTAAAATTTAAGAACTTTGAGTCTTGGTTGCACTCAATGCGGAGTATTTTAGTTCGGCTTTTCGTAGCTACTAATATAATGTTGCCTCTTTTATTTTCAATTACGGGTCGCGAAACATCTTCAAACTCTAGATAACTTAGCATGTGCTCGTTAGGAATGTTTGCGGTGAATGTAGGTTCGGATAAAATGCTGTGATCATCTAGGTTTATCAAATCAATATAGTCTGAGTATTTAAAATTAATGCTTTGCCTTTTATAAGTCCTTAACACTGTTGGATCATAAAGCTTATCTCGATAATTCAAAATTATTTCTTGGTTGCTCTTTCGCGAACCGGTTCTCTATCATCAAATAGCAGTTCTGGGTCCGCTTGTAGTCGACTTTTCCAATGCAAAAAAGAAGTGGCGAAACGGTTGTTCATTAAAATGAAGCAAGCAAACACATTTTTAAAGCAATTTGGAACCTACATAAAATGCCGTTTACGGTGCCAATATTGCTTATTTTATAAAATTTCAACCAAATCGTCAAGAGATTCAGTTACAGTTTTTGTATGAAAGAACTCGAGTAGTTGTTTTGGCTCTGAACAAGAGTCCTCACCATCAAGATTTAATTGTCCCAACAATTTTGTGTCTGGCTCTTGAACAACTACTAAGTGAGATTTTTTTGTCATCCTGGAATGAAATTTTCCATTTATTTCCACTCTCGTCAAGGCCTAATTTTTTTCCGACAAACTGAATCTCTACAGGGGCATTCCATCGTGACGTACACGACATTTGTACGACTTTTTCTATGTTTTAAAGGAGCTTGCTAAATATTCAAGTAATTATTCATTATTATTTTGCATTATATTAATAATTTAAGACCTCTTACACTTTTAGAAATAAGTTTAAGCAAATTTCTCTTGATGGTTAAAAGAAAAAAAACGATCAAATGTTGAGTGACGTACACGACAATGAATCAACCAGTTTTAATGTTATAACGATTTATCACGAAAATTCAGCTTAACCGTAAATGCAAAAACAAAATATGGATATAATAATAAAAATATGCATTTTGAAGATAACTATACAAAGTCAAATTTGGAAATTAAAATTAAGAAAAATTTCAAAATGTATAAAAAGCAAGCGTGACGTACACGACATACTGTGTGACGTAAGCGACACGTACGAATTTAAACTATTTTATTGGTGTTTTTTACTCTGAATATTGGTGTTTCGGCATCCATGCTGTATTCTTGAGTGTGAATTTCGTCTCCAATGTACTGCAGAATGTGAAAATGTATATGTCTGTGATGGGTTGCATAGACATCCATGGGGATTTCTCATTGGCGTGTCACAATTACAAAAACTCTGTATCTCGGTTAATATTGACACTAGGGTACTGAAATTTAAATTATATGGGGGTAGGGAGATTCAGTAAAACGCTCGACGAAAAAGTGGGATGAATTATACATAGGGCGTGGCAAAAAATCATTTTTTTTTTCGATTAATATTCATACTAAGGTGCTGAAATTCGGTGAAGGTGTGGGTAGAATTATTACAAATCACGATTAAGAAAGTTGATGGGACTTACATGGGGGCGTGTCACCATTAGAAAAACTCTGTAAGTTGGTTTATATTGTTTCAAGGATAGCTATTTGGTACATTGAAACATTTTTCAAAATATCTCTAAAACTGCCGAAGATTGAGATAAAAAATATATATTTTTGATAAAAAGTTTTCTGTAAAGTTTTTATAAAGAGTTTTACACCATATAAAAAACAATTTTGAAAATTTAAGAGAGGATAAAAAGTTACAGTCTCAAAATATGTTAAAATTTTAATATTTTTCAGCTTTGAAGGGACATATTTCGCAAAATAAAAAAGATAATTCAACTTTGGGTTCACAAATTTAAATAACTTATATTTTAACTGTAAAAAATTTAAATACGATCGAAATCCGTCCACGCATTTAAAAGATATAGTGCAATTATTGAAAAAATAAAAATTTTCAGATTTTTGCCTATAACTCCTAAGTTCGAACTGATGATGAAAAACGAATACCATTTTTAAAATCTACGTTTATAATTCATCTAGAATTGATAGCACTTTATTCTGCAACTTTTGTTGTTTTTCCATACTGTCCTTACGCAAAAACTTCCATTAACTGTGTGACGTACGCGACAAATAATTAACTGCTAATTTTAAATACATTAAAAATGAAAAACTACTGGACATTCAGTAGTTTTAAAATTGTTGACACTTTGTCTGTTTAGTAGTGATGTGAAAAAATTCCACCTTCACTCTTACTCTAGTGATGACAATATATATCTTTTTGGCGTGACGTACACGACATCGATTTACCAATTATAATGTTATCGATTTTATTCAAATGAAACAATTCCTTGGAGAAATGAAGGTTGTGATAGTAACAACACGATATGCGGTATTGAATAAAATCAATTACATAACAATTAGTTACGTATATAAAAGGAAAAATTGAGAAAAACTTTGAGTTACTTTTTAGCATTTATCTCTTTGACGATATCATAAATATATATATATATATATTTATTATTGCAGTGCTGAGCCAGAAAAAAGATATTGTACCATTAGGGACTTAACTCATGTAGGTTCACTGCCCTGTTGTTAAAAATTAGAAATTTTGCTTTTTTTTTTTGCTAAAATATACCGCTTTTCGTGGAATGCCCCTACATATCTTTTTCTCCCGGGTAACTTTGGCTCTGAAGCCAATGTCTTTATAAAGAGCTGTAGCCAAACAAGATCCGACTCTTTTGCACATCATGGCAAAATTGAAAGCGTCATACATTTTGCTATACGGTTCCCTCTTCAATGTGACATGGTGTGTGGCTGTTGGTATTTCAACTGGAAATTCAAAGTTTAATGTTGGATCCTGAGTAGTTGGTGGCTGTGTTGATTTTTGATCTGCAACATCTGTCATGTATGCCAGAATCGTATGCTTTCTATTTGAGTGCTGATCAGTCATGAACTGTTGTAGATGATTCATAATCAACCCACAGCTTCAAGGCGTTGTTGTAAGTTAAGTAGTTAATTAAGTTTTTTGCGACACTTTTTGAACTAATTATTTTCATATTAACTTTGACCCATATTTCAATTATTTTTTTGCGACATGTTTGGTAAAAATTGAATAAAAAAAGTGTTTTCTCTCTCACATGCACTTAAAAAGAATAGTACTTTAAAATATAGCGATTACTTGGTAAAATCACCTGATGTTTTTATATGGCAACTAACGTGACTCTGAGATATTAAATTAAATATCCATTTCAAAAACAGAGGTATCGGTGGACATTGCAGAAGATTCCATAATTATTCACTACAAAAACTTAATCACGAGTATAGTTCTGACAACACGATGTTTTATGAATGCAATCGATCAACTATAGACTACCAACAAAACAATAGTTTTCTATTTACTATTAATTTTT
Organism: Tetanocera ferruginea; assembly: GCA_958299015.1. Lineage (NCBI taxonomy): Eukaryota > Metazoa > Arthropoda > Insecta > Diptera > Sciomyzidae > Tetanocera > Tetanocera ferruginea. The sequence goes on along the minus strand of OY282642.1, from coordinate 87,473,614 downwards.
ATTTATTTTATTAAAAATGTGGTCAGTTTCACAATACAGTGGTCACTACTTACAAATTTTTACTTTTTTAATATTGAAATGAGAACAGTGTAGTAAGATAGTAATAATGAAAAATTTAATTGTAAAATTAATCATTGTAATAAATTTATTGTAATAAATAAACAAAAAACAAATTGGTCATTTCAGCCCTTGAAAAAACTGTGACCGAGAATTGTTTTGTGTGTGTTATTAAATGTTTACACATAATTGCCCGGCAACTTGACCTACATGTTTTATGCCGACTCCGTACGGCTAAAGTTTATGTTCTCAAGAAGCTTTACATGGCACTGTTTACTCTCTGAGCTTTGCCATTGTCTGCAGAGAGGTGGTGACCGATCACAAAAATTTTTTATTGAAAAACTTTTCGCCGCGACTGGGAATCGAACTCGGGCTTCGAGCTTGCTAAGCCATATACTTAACCAGCATGCCACGGTCACCAGTTATTTAAAGAACAGGTTGACAAAATTTGGTTTAAGAACACATCCCCAAAATCAATAATAGACTATTTTTTTTTTTTTTATTCCATAACCAAATTTTGATTTTGATTTGCGCTATATTGGGGTTAATTTTAGACCTATGGTTTTTTGGTGAAATGTTCTCAGAATTCATCACAGTATACGATTCTGCTATACGCATTCTCCGTTTTTTTATCATTCCAACAATTTGAGTCGCCCTAGACTTTATATTTAAAATTCTTCTGTACATGGCTTTGTCACTGAACTCTTATCAAACGGCCAAACAGATTTGAATGAAATTTGGTGAGTACATGCGGCTGGGTCTGTAGATGGTTTATATCTAACGTCTGACCCGGTAAGTGGCGCTGTTGTTGTTGTGGGAGTGTTAAAAGGGATATTTGGGATTATAACTCAGAAACAAATTGAGAAATTGTTATGATTTCTTCACTATACCATTAATTTTTATGTACTCAAAATTACAAAAATGCAAAATTTATAAAAAAAACAAAAAACAAATCTCAAATTTTTATGATAATTGGGCTTGATTTTTGATAGACCGTTTTTAAATTTTAACGATAGAAACTTTAAACAAAACCTACATTTATGCATATCAAATGAAAGAATATTAAAAAATCCATTTTTGATTTTATATATTTTTTCAACAACAATTATTTTGATCAAAGTTGATTGCGAAATAAATAAATTCGTTAAGGTTTTTTTTTTTAAAAATTATAAAAATTAGAAGGAAAACGAAAATGACAAAAAAAGAAATTATTGGACGGACAATTAGTCAAAATTTCAAACAAAAAAGAAATGAATGTAATCCTTTGTAAAATGACCGAGTTATTCACTTTCAAAATCAACACTTTCATATTTGCTTGATTTTTTTTTCTATTTCAACAGAAAATAAAAAAAGTAGGTACTTAAAACTTTTTGTGTATTTCAATTTCAATCAATTTCTTGAAAATTTTAATCAACTTGCATGTTCTTATAGAAAATTATTTTTGTCTAATAAAGGACACCTAAACCAAGAATGTTACTTACTACAAAGGTATGCAACTTCCAAATTGCAATAACATAAGTTTGAAAATTCTTGCATGGCAAATTATTTACCCTAAATATTGAAGGTGTTGGATGAATTTTAATAAGCTGAAACCTACATGGTCAAAAATTTTGGACTAGTTTTTAATCCAAACTTTGGTTTAAAGCAATTTTTAATCCTAAAAGTACTAATTTCTATTCCATATTTTAGTTTAATTTTTTTTAATCCGAAAAAGTTTATGTTTAAGACTATTTTTGGACTACAAATTTGTATTAAGGTAGTAATTTCAATAAAAACAATGTAGCAGTGGCAGAGACAGCAGCTGTGTCAGTGGCAGCGGCAGTGATCAGCTGTTTCGTCTTTTACTGCCTGTCAATTACAATCTTGCAGTGGCAGCCAGCGTCAGCATCAAAATCAGTGAATGTGGAATTTTTCTTAGTAGTTTAATTATTTGCATGTTGGCAGTGAATTTAGAAATAGGGCTGACCTCGGCAGTACTGCTTACTGCCACTGCTGCTATGTAAGTTTCACCATAGAACAACAGTATTCCTAAAATAACAGCTGATCAATGCCACTGCCACTGACGCTGCCACTGCCGCATTGTAATTCAGTTGTAAGATTGAAAACTACTACTACTACGAAATTTAAGCTAAATATAGTTCTAAATGTTGTTAAAGCATACGAAAGTTATTTTTAATAAAATGAAACAAATTGTTTATTAAAATCTGAACCAAAATATTATTTTAAACATTATTACAGTAAACAGTGTTTAAACCTTTGTGGATTAAAAAGTAATCCCTTTTCGGATTACAATGTTTTACACTTTTTTGGACTAAAATCTAATCCTTTTTGTTTTATAATATTTTAAACTTTCTGTGGATTAATAATTATTCCTTCTTGGATTAAGAAATTTTAAACTTTTTGCGGATTAAATATAAATCCTTTTTGGATTGAAAAATTTAAAACTTTTCATTGGATTAAAAAATAATCTTTTTTTGGTCGTGTCCTATATGTAATCCAAAAAAGTTTAAAATTAAGTCCAAGATTTTTATCCGTGTAAGTATGTATGGCGATGCCAAAAAATGTCAAAAATTTGGGTATAAATGGTTAAATACATATAAAAACGTGGCGGTTGAATCACAAACTGTGTGTGGCTTTGTTACCGAAGGGCCTTGGTTCCCTTCTGCAGATAAAGATATACCCCAGAGAATTATAAATCTCCCATGAAAAGCTTCTTGAAAACATGCTGTGTAGCCGTTCGCAGTCGGTATAAAACAAAATTTAATAAAACGCAGAGCAGTATAGATCATAAGAAGCTCAAATAATGTCTTTTCAAGGGCTGAAATGGCCAAATTGTTTTGAATTTTTGAACATAGAAAAATACAAAATTTTAGAATAATTGCGTGAAGAATTGGGAGCATTTTGTTATGATTCAGAGGGTTTTTTATACACTAAACCTGTAGGGTCAGGGTATATTAACTTTATGCAAACATTTGTGACAGCTAGAATGAAGCGTATCCGGCATAAAAAAGTATAAAATGGACGCGATCCGCCCATGAACACGCCAACCTCCCATACAAACCACAATATTAAAAGATTTATATTTGATCTCGAGAGATGAAACTTCGCATATAAGCATCTTATATATTAATACGTGAACATTAAAGTTTGTCGTACGCTTTTTTGGTATTAATTAAAACTCAAAATAAATGGAGCTTATATCATTCGAAACGTTATGTTGCCCAGATGTGCAGAATGTATATATAAATGATATATGTGATAAAGGGGGTTCCCAACCTTCTCGAAAAGAGAAGTTAAATTTTTGAGACAAAACCCGCTATTGGATTGATATGAAATTTGGTTTGGGTAGAGTTTTTGAGTTGGTCGAATTTGAATTTTTTTCAAAAGTAACAACTTCTTAAAAAACTGTAGTTTTATACATTCGTCAATTGTAAAATTAGTAAAAAAATGTGTTTTGAATTAAAAAATTTGACTTTCTATGTGAATATTTTGGTCGGATTTAAACTGTTTTTCAATTTGTCTAATTTTTCTAAAAGTTTGTTAAATTTTCTTTCAAATGTGATAAAATTTATAGCAAATTTCTAACCACAAGTATTTTTAATGAATTTTCTTAATATTGTCGTTAGTTAGTTAGCGTGTGTTTCAACCAAATGCCAAGAGAGAGAAAAAAACTGTCTCAAATTGAATGTTCTAAATTCTGAAGCAAATATCTCCGCCATCTGCGAATAGATTTTATTTATTTTTTTTTTGTATTTAAGTCTTATCATTTAACTTAAAAAAACTAATACCGTTTTTTGTTTGTTTATATTTAAATTTTTTCTTTTTAAAAAATACCATAAAATTTGATTTATTCTTAAAATATGGAGTAAAACTGATTTTTGTTGTAAAAAAAACCAAAACTGAAAATTGCATTTTTGATTTTCTTTCAAAGTCTTTAACGAAGTTTAGGTGAATTTATTTTGTCTTGACACTAAATTAATAAACTGTCCGTGCCATCAAAATATCAAGGCTACTCCCTATGATTTCTTTGTTAAAATTTAATTTTTTTAAAATGTTGTTTTTCTGTTTCTGAAAGAAATTATTTAAGATTGCTGGGTTATAAGATAAGACCTTATCTTGAGCGTTATCCCAGTGAAAAAAATCGAACCCTATGATTTCTTTGGCAAAATTGAATTTTTTTAAAATGTTGTTTTTCTGTTTTTGAACAAAATAATTATATAAAAAAATAATTTTTTCAAAGAATATAGCTTTAAATTTCCAATCAATTAATAGTTATAGCCTCGAACTTATTTTTATTATATCGCATATAATTATAAATAGGCAATCAATAAATTGGTCGAATTTCGACCCCAGGCGATACTATTGACAGATAAATCGACTTCTACTAACAGCCTTTGGAGAATTTCTTCATACGTGATAAAGTTATTTTTAGTAGGGGTACCTACTCGCTTCGGTATTTTCTTTCCGAGATACAGCGTTTCTCAAATGTTACTGTGGATAATATCGTCCAACGAAGACGGCTTAGGGTTAAATACATACTTACTTCAAATTAAACAAAAAAATTGCGTTTTTTACAATAATTCTAATTTAGTTTTTTCAAAAATCAAAACTAATGGTTTTATTTCAAATTGGTTTTAAATAAATGCTTTTAAATGTAAAGTGATTACTTTGAAAGTGTATTTAAAAGTAAAGTAAAATTTTACAAAAAAATTTTTGTTTTAAATTAAACTTTAAAAACAGTTGTCTTCAACTTAAATGAAATAGTTTCAAGCTCTATTTCAAAAACAAATTCGTTTCATATCAACATACTTTAATTAAATTTTAACACATATTTCCCTCAGTGTGGTCAATTAAGGTTCTGCTGATAGTGCAATATGGATAAGGAATGACCAAAAGACGAAAGAATATATTTCAACTGCTCTTCATTTACGATGTAAGGGATCAAAAAATGTCTTTTAAATGGTTGAGTTGTTAGAAAATTATTTTGTGTGCTTCCATATAACAAAAAATTAGCTTTATAAAAAGAACGTTTATGACGTTTACATATTTTGAAAGTGGCATAAGTCGCTTTGTATATTAATCAATAAATATAATATAAAATATCAAAAAATTCAAAAAAGTGTCATGCATTAAATAAAAATATAATCGAGACATTTACAAAATTGCTATAGTTCTCAACATAAAGATTGCAAAGGTTTTTAAAATATAGAGCTTCCATTTATGTTATATTAACTTGATTTCGTTGAAGAAAATAAATTTCAAAATAAGCACCCTGTTTATTTTTCCAAAAAATTCTGTTCACTTAAGTTTCCTAAGCACTGTTTGAACCCCTTCCATTTTCTCCTATGCCTTGTATTAAATATAACAATCTCTTCAACCAGTTGCTAAAACTAAATTTTTCCGTCTTTCTTTTTGTGCTAACTATATACCAGTAATTATGTTAAGCCAACCATGGATAAGCCGCAGTTCTTCTATGTGCTAATTGAAAGTTTTTCTTATCTTATTACTATGTCTTTTGTCTGTTATGGGTGACTTTTACCAAGAGTAACTAAAGCAGTCAAAGCTTAATTTAATGTTGCGCATACGTAGTGGTGAACATTTTTCTATTGTTCTTGTTTTAAGGGCTTTATGTACAAGCAAAAATAAAAAAAGAGATATGATTTTAGTGAAATAGTAAATTATGTATTAAAGATGTTGAAAGCTGCATATGTATAGCTAGTCACATACAAGCAAAGTGAATACATACTAAATAACACAAAGCTGCCAAAATGAAATTTGAACGCTATTATATATTGTTTTTATCTGTTAGGCATATAACACAATGTAGTGGTTATTTCATGTCACATTAATCTGTTTATCTCTTAATTTGACATATAATATTTATGGCATAGATAATTGGAATTTCAGCGACCATCATTATATGTCTAATGACATCTTTCGTACGTGTCGTAACCTCAAATTATTTATAATCACTTTTTATTTTTACCGTGATTTGTATTCCTAGTGTTAATTGTTACACATGCTAAGCATTGGTTAAAAAATCAAAATTTTAACTCACTTATTAATTCCTTAAACCAAAAATTAATTAAACCCTATTTAAAATATCTTCAAATCTTTTATTTTAATATAATTCTAATAGTTGTTACTTTATTTATCGACCTTTGACTTTGTTTGTGGTTTTGTTGTACGTTGTTCAGGCTGTAGGTCCATTTTTGTCATATAAAAATATCAGTTTTTATTATAAACTAATTTTATTTAATATCTTATTTTAGATATTTTATCTATATCTAAATATTTTTTTAGTTTACATTTAGATTTTTTAGAATTGTAAAAGTATTTCAAAAATTATTTTTTACAATTAGTACATAGAATATAAACATGACTTATCCAAACATTTAAACACTATAGATTAAAACAGATTATCTCCTTTTGTCGTCGGTTTTCCTTTGATTTTCCACACATCGTTTATTTACATGTGGTACATTTTTAATATGTAGCATTTCCAGTGTGTACCTTCTATAATGATTGGCCTCTTGTTGCAGTATCATCACATTGTCAAAGTCGGGTGTATGTTTTAGTTTTTCGCAGTGTACCGCTATTGATGTTTTTTTCTCAATTGGTATTGAATGTGCCTTTTCGTCCAATTTGTGAGCATATATCCTTGTCCATTGTTGGTTTTTTGTTGTCCCCACATATGCCTGGTCACATACGTGCGACCCGTCTTCTTTACAAATTATCTTGTATAGCACGTTCCCTTTGTCTAGTTTGTTTATTTCCGTCTTCATATTGCTATATAGTTGTTGTACTATATTCTTTGTCTTAATTGCAATTTGAAATTGCTGCTTATCGTATATGTCAGATTTTAAAAAAACGTTCTGAAAAACCTGGAATATATATCATCGATTTATACGTTTTTGTTTCTGTGTTCCTTTGTTATTTAAATTTTCTCTTCTTATAGTTGTTAACTATATCTTCTGTTGTTTTCTTTCGGAAATCATTTTTGCAAATCAAAATTGTTTTTATTTTCTTTACGTTTGCTTTGTGAAATTCCTCGTTACTGATTTCAAGTACTCTTCTTATAAAAATGTTTGCTGTGTTTATTATTATTCGTTGTGGATGTTTTGAGTTATAATTTAATTAGACGTCCTGAGGCCATAGGTTTTTGAAACCAGTCAATTGCTAAGAAGTTTTCCCTTTTTATGATAATTGTGTCCAAGTATAGTAGCTTTCTGTCTTTTTCTTCTTCTTTTGTAAATTTTTGAAGTGAAACTTCTTTGGCGGTGACTAAAATTTCAAGGTCCTCTTTCGTGACGCTAGGCTAACGTTTTCAATTCATACGAAAATTAAAAAAACAATACTGTAAGTAACAATGTTGAGAAGACATTCGAAAGCAACTAAAACACCAACTGAACTAAAACAAGTACCGAAAATAACTGTTATTTTACAATTTTCAAATGAAAAAAATTGTCGAAAGACTTTTTCAAATATACTTTTATGTAACAAATGTCCTCATGCTCACGAATATTAAGTCGCTTTTAAATTTGAAACTGATTCTTTAAAAGTTCATTTCTAGCCTAGTATATTTCGAGGAAAAATAAAGGTTACTTTTGACTTTTATTTTATTGGTCAAAAGTAGCAGTTATTTTGTGACTTTAATTTTTTCGGTCAAAAATATTAAGCAATTTGTGTTGTCTTAAAGGCCGCTTGACAGATTGAACTGTTGACACCATGTGTAAAATGTCTCATGGATGAGATGAAAAGAATGGTATCAAAATTTTTTATCGGTAAAATGACTTGAACAAATATAAATTACCTGATATTTTTGACCGAAAAAATAAACGGCAGAAAAGAACTGTTATTTTTGCCCATAAAAACTATAAGGCACAAAAAACTGTTATTTTTGTCGGAAAAATAAAAATTAAGAGATAAAAGTTAACATGTGACACTTTCGACAAAAACCATAGCCGGTACGGTCCCTGGATGCAAATATTGAATCAACAAATTATTATTCCATTTCGTATTGATTGAATTTCTTTTCAGATACTTTCTTTCTCTATTTCACACTAAAATCTCTCTTATTTCTTACTGTTAAAGAAGTTTCACTTCTGCCACGTGTACGTTGCTACACGCGAGTTTTTTTTCCATTTTCTCTACAATTCACGCGGTCATCCGATATTAATAGCTGACAAACACAAACTTAATGCCGTAGCTTGTTCAAAATTTTACATAAGTCAATTGACAGGAGTTGACAGGAGTTGTATTAAGTTGCGGAAAATTCAATAAGTCACGGACTTATTGTCCCGCCCGTTGTTTTAGTTACGCAAAATTTTTTTTTATGTTAAAATAGAAAAAAAATCGTAGAATGTTATAAATCATTCTTTCATTGAAATTATACCGTTTGATATTGAGTTGAAATCATCTAAGATAGTTGAACTATCTAAGGCTGATGTCCGAGTTAACCGAGGCGGTCTATAGAGCTACCAGAAGCTACAAATCTTTGCCTTTATTTTTTTAACAGAAAAAACGCTTATTTGAAAGCTTCAAGCGTACAATCAATGTTTAAAATGATTTTTATGAAATTTTAAAAATAAAACTGAGTGATTCAGCATTCCTTCTAATATAAAGTTTTCACTTTGACAAAGAATAGCATTGCTTATAGCATCTACTAGCAAAACTTCAAATAACGTTTCACTTTAGCGCTCACTCTGAAATATTTCATTGAGAAATTCAAGATTCTTTCTACAAATAACAAACTATTATCATTAAAATATACCATTTCAAACATTAATTTTATACCGAAAAAATGTTATTTTGACTTTTAATACCTCTTAAAGGGCATTCTGTTGAATAAAGTATTATTTTATGACTAGCAGGCCACAGTCGTCCGAGGCTTCGCCACGGACATTTTTTCTTTATCAATAATACCTTTGTATATTTGAAAAATTTCAATAATAAAAAATGTTAAAATATTTGCATATTATTTGTATTTGGAAGCAAATTATATTAAATAGTTTAACTATAATAAAGTGAAGATATTTCCATTTTAATTATTTAATACTTCAGTATTAACAAAGTTTTTTGATTCATTGGCATTACCAGGAATAAGAAAAATCTGATTATCTGCTGTACCGACTCGTTTACCATAATCTACTTCTACGATTTTCAACGTTTTTTATTGAATATTTATTATACTCTATCCGCAAAGCGTAGCGGGCACAATAATTTTGTCACGAAATTTTTTTCACGACCATGAGTCGATTAAGCCATGTCCGTCTGTCTGTCTGTTCATTCGTTTATCCACACGATGACAGCCGTGTCTTTATTGCAAATCTCTTTAAAGTCCAGAGTCGTTCGGTAAATCGAAAAGTTAATTAAGTCGGTAATACTATTTTCGAGTTTTTTATCATATAACAAAGTTAATAAATTTGTCAACTTGAAACAAATATCCTTACATTTTTTGTTTTAATTATGCACTCCAATAAAGTTATTAAATGTTTCGAAAGCTGCTGGTTAAAACCTGTTCACACTCCAAATGAAAAATCCAAGATTATGTCAATACATTCCTATAATGTTTTTTGAAAAGGAAACCCTACAATATGTACATTAACCCGAGGGGACTATTTGAGAATTAGATAAGTAAATACATATTAATGTTATAACAAATTCAAAAACAAACGAAGCGAGCTCAGAGAAGCAAATGTTGTTAAATAGAATACCTACAATTTCAAATGTTCGGAATATAGAATCAACAACATTAAATAAGTGTTCCTTATATTGGGAGTTTGTTAAATCGGTGTTCGCTAAATTGGAGCACCACTATAATGCTTAAATTTGAAACATATACCCTGCAGTTGAAATTCAACAAAATTTTGTGAATACTTCCATAGAAAGTGACGTCACCAAAATATCAAAACCTTCATAATTAACACAAAAAAATAATGTGTTGAATTGAAAGTTCATGCATTAGTCTTGTTTTCTTGATAAATAAAACGTTCTCTGAGTTTGAAATATGAAAAGTTGGAAAAAATATAACCTAAATAAATCCGAATAAGCTTCAACCTGAGTATTTTGACTTCGGGCAAGTCGAAGATAATTTTTTAATGGTTTTAGTTTTTATTTGTCTTTTATTCATCATTAAAGTGATGAATTAAAGTATATTTCTATGTATATATTCCTAACTTTATATTCCATAAAGTTTTTAAAAAAGCTTTTGTACTTCAAATATTCATCTTAAGAAGTGCTCAAACATGCTAGTATAGTAGACATTTCATCCAATATCCCAGCAAAATTTTTCGTTAGGTCTTGTTTTTTAATCGATTCTAAAATGCATTACATAAGTGCTAATGCAAGAACTTAAATTTAATTCGTAATAAATTCACGGCAATGCATTCACATCAACTTGAAAGTTGTTATTCAAGTATTAGTTTCGTGAAATCAATTATAAACCAACCGTTTTAAGCGCTTAATCTTTTCAAGTGACAGCGCTTTCGATTACCTCTAATGACATGGATATATAAAAATAATGGGTTCAGTAAGCGAGAGGGTAAGCGATGAATGAAATTTTCTGGATTACTTTTTCGATTATATGTAAGCGAAGATTTTGCTGGGATGTTCTCCAGCAATACATTTCTTCAGAGCTTTTTATAAAAACGTCCTCGTGTCATAAATGTAAGGTTAAAAAATATACTTTATAATTTTGTGATTACTAAGTTCTGAGACTATAAATCGACAAACAAACCTTATTTGCAGCTCTTAACCTGCTAGAACATAATTTTTAATACTAATATGTTTTTGAGTCCTGTTACATAAAACAATTTAAAAGCTCAATTTATTACTTACTTCAAAATTTCTAAAAAAATTTAAAAAGGATTAAAATTCATTACATTTTTTATTTAAATTCAATAAATGGCGTTTTATAACAATTTTATGGCGTTCTGATGTTTTTTTATTACTTACTTCAAAATTTCTAAAAAAAAAATAAATTAATTAAAATTCATAACATTTTTTATTTAAATTAAAAAAAATGGCGTTTTATAACAATTTTTTGGCGTTCTGATGTTTTTTTAATCTATTTTGAAAATGTCTATTTAAAACTCTAAGATGGTTTCCTAACTCCTTTAATTTACTAAAATACATAATTATTATTCTGTTCAAATCAACTAACAAAAACTGTCAAAAATACACTTTTTAAGAAAAAACTATTCTAAAAACTATTCTAATTTTCATGACTCTTGGCCTTGTTCTCCCAGGGCAAGTTTGCTTTGGGAATTATGTAGATAATTACTATGAAACAAATTTCTGATATCAATTTGGTATCACTGTGATATTGTGATATTTATGGTCAAGAATAAGGCAGTCAAATGTAACAGACCTCAGTCTTGTCTATTTAAGTCGAAGCTAAAATGTATAAAGAGTACTATAAAGAAATTTATAAAAATTAGAAAAAAAGTTTTTTAAATTAATTTTAATATTTTTTTCCAATTTTCACTTTTATATAGAAGACGTGGATTGATCTCGAAAAAATATTTAAATTGATAGTTATTCAGGGTCACTCAGGGAAAATTTGTTAACGTTTTACTTCCCGGTCCTATTTTTTCCTCAATTATGCAAAATTATTCAAAATAGATCTTTGGGGATTACTCACTATTGCAAGTCAAAATTTTGCGTAAACAAAACATTTTTAAAAAATTCCTTGATTGCGGAAAATTTTTCAGTTTTGTATTAGTTACCAATTTATCTTTCAAATGATATCTAATATATTACTATCGATGAGATTAATTTTGTATATTGTTACCGACTTTTATAAATAATACAATGAATTAAAATATTTATGTTTACTCATTTGCACTTTAACAAAATAATCATAACAGTAAACTATTATTTAAAATAATTATATTAATTTCGTAGTACTTTTTAAGCATTGCTTTTATGAGGTTAAGTATAACCTTCTAAAAGGGCTTACTTAACAATTTAGTTTTGGTCCCGGGTGCCAGCAACCCTAGCTACGCCACTGCCTCACTCCAATTGCAGTCGTAAAAGCAAATAATTACATGCATAATTTACCAACAATTTTCTCTTTGAGTCGCTGCTCTTGCTCTCCTAGCGCGGAGCATCGCTCTTGGATTTTCTGTTAAACTTGTCAAACTTGTTTTACGTCGAGGTATTTATTTGTAGCTGTATTTGTAGTTTAAGGGAAATACGAACACTTAATTTTTCAAACTTTTAATTTATCTTTAATCTATACAAAATATGCTATCACACTTGTGAATGCACATTTTGAAATATTAAAATATCTTTCTTTCTCAAGTGTAAATTAAAAATTTGGAAAACTACAATAAAAATATGTGTAAAGAAATTGTATGCGGCGAAACAAATATGCACACATTGGTTTGCAGCTCATCATTCCACAGCAACAACAACACAGCAAGCTTTATTTAACTTGTATTCCCATCACGTTAAAGAGCGCCAACTGCTTTTGGTTACTCTTCGAATGAGTGTGGAGAGCGAGATCAATAAACTTTAAAGAGAAGGGTTGATAGCAAAATGTAGTTGAAACTCTCGTAACACAAACGCGTGAAAAGCACACGACCAAGCAATGCTTAGCATAGGTGGTAATTTCCTAAAAAACTTAACAACTTAATTAAATATATTTATTGTTAAATTTTCTTAAATAAACCCCACCTATGGCAGTCTGTAGCACAAATATGATATTTTAAAATTTTTTTCATAAAAATCGGTCCAGTAGTTTTGGAGTCATTGGCGCACTTAATATTTCTTCAATATATATAACTTCAATTTTATATAATAGTATAGATAATAGTATAGATATAGAGCATTGACGGGCAGCTTTGCACACTTGTGATTGTATAAGTGCATGAAAATATGTATTCATCTCACGTACAGAACGATCAAAGCTTCAGTATCCAAGCAAACGTCAAGCAGACAAGACCTGCGCTTGAGTGTTCCTTGAATGCATGAAAAAAAAATTGCGAGATATTACACTGAATAAATTTTATGTTTAACAAAATTTTTTATTTTTAGAAAATAACGGCATGGCGCATTGCATGGTGTGTCATAAGGAAGTAGAATTTGCTAATCAAACAATTTTGATTGGAAAAAAGCTGTTTTAATTGTATTTAATATTAATGTTACTAAATGTTAACATATTAGTAGAAATGCGAATTTAAGTTCCAGATTAAAATATATTGGTACTTTCGTTTGGTAAAAACAAATAATTAAGAGTTGTAAAAATTCTACGAATTAAAAATAAAAATTAAAAATATTTGTAAAACTTCACTTTCTGTGTTTAATAGTACATATTATCCACCTGTCGGTCTGTTTGCATTTCATAGTCCGTCCATTACAAGTTCATTTAAATTCGTTATATAAATCGAAGCACAAAAAAAAGTCACCCAATGATACTACAAAAAGAGCTTTAGCACTGCTTTGTTTTCAGTGTAAACTTTAAAGCGCTCCTTAATACATACTCAAGATAAGAAAGTATAGGTGTGCAAAGTTGCCCGTCAATGATATAGAGTATAGATTTACTCAATGCAAAAGCTCAATAAAAGCGTTTAATACTTATTTCTTATTTCTTAAAAGATTCACAAGAACATGCAACAAATATATGACGCACTAGTGTACGTTGCACTGCACAGACATAAATTTACCGGCTTTCGTCATAATTTGGAGGAAATTCAGATTCGTAAATTAATTAATTTGCTTAATTGTTTTAGTGTACTTGTACATACTAGAAAAACTGTAATGCACACTCACACACATAAATGCTTAAAATATGGCCTTTAGGCATAACAATTACTGCATGGTAAGCATATGCTTACACTCTGTTTCAAAATGACAGATACAGTGTTAGTTTGCCATTAACTCTACTGACTGATGTTGAAATTTTTTTCTATACAATTTTCACAAAATATAAAAATACATAACAGTTGCATTATGACAGCTGTTTTAACAATGCTATTTATTTACTGTTGCAAATTTTTGCATTCAGTCGTTAAATGATAAGTTAACTTAAAGTTAATTTATTTTTTGTAATTTATGTCTCTCTTATAAGCTGTCAGTTTTCAGCTTAAAACTTTTGATTTCAACAATTTCATTTTTCATTATTTCGATTATATTTAACTGACAATCATCAGCATTATTTGTTTATGCCTAAATATTAATCAAATTATTTTTCATTGAATTAAAGTTTGAACAGCTGCAAAAATTCCAATCGAATTTCCTCGGAATTATAGCGTTATCTCTTTTCTGGTATCCTGTTGATAAATAATACCTTTTTCGAATTTTTTTTTTATTAAATTTTCATGGCTGCAAAGGATAGCAGTTATTGAATGAATCAGCAGAGATGTAAGTTTATTGTATTTCCAGAGAAACGTTTGAACAAAAATCTACTGAAACCGTAAAACTGACACCTTCACAGTTTTGCCGAGAAATTTAAAAATTTTTTGCACATCCTTTCAACACCAAATAAAATCGTCTGTCTGAGCCATCAAGACTACAATAATTTTTATTTTAGATAAAAACGCAGTCTGTAAGCAGTAGAAATGGTTTGGAAACAAATTTGTTTTATTAATAAATTTATTGAACGAAAATACATTTTTGTGTAATATTATTGAAACTGTTTGAAGCATTTTAGGTTGGTACATCTAACAAATAACTTAACTTAAATAAAAAAAAATGTGAGGTTAGAAACCGCTCTATAATCCGGTAGAGAAATATCTTGGGGAAGGTTATTATATGTAACAACATGAAATGCTATGAATATTACGAGTGTTTTTATTTACTTTATGTTATATAAAATTTTTGAATTTGAAAATGATTTTATTCAAACAAAGTATCCATTAAATTCTCAAATATAAAACGAAACCGTAAAAAAGCTTATCTTCTCGCGGATGTCCAAAGATTCATCTGTGATTTTGTACCTCTTACTTTTGCATACGTTTGTAACACCTAGATTTGATTAAGAACTGTTTGTGTGACCGTCCATACAAACTATTTGTTTTGTCCGTAGAGACATCAAAAGAAGAACAGCATGAATATAATTTTTGAAACTCAACAAAATTCGTAGGAGCAATACTTTTTAGAAAATGCTACTCTGTTACTATCTAAAACACCTCATAGGCATCACATTTTATACCGTTATTCTTTAGCAACGAAGCCATTTGAAATTTTGTTGGAAGTAGCTCGTGCAACAAATTAAAGACAGTGACAAAATAAAATTTTTAATAATTTTATAAAGTAAAAAAAGGTGATTTTATATAAATTTATAATTGCAAGTAATTATTAGAGATATTTTTGGCAGTTTACAATGGGCAGACATAAATCTTGTGACGTCAGCACCCGAAAAATTTTTATTCAGATGCACCAAGATGGAAGATCATGTCAACAAATCCCATCTGCCTTAAAAATTTCTAAAAACATGGTAGGTAATGCTCTTCAGTATTTAAAAAAAATTTGACTGCAGAAAAGGTTCAACGCAAACAAAGAAGCCGCCGTACTACTGCTCAGAAAGGTACTTCCATTGTGCGGGAATCTAAAAAAATCTGAATAAATCTGCAAACGAAGTACGAGTAACTAGCTATGGCGAAAATGAAGCAGCTCCATCCGTAGACTATTTTCTGAACGCAACCGTAAGAAAGGGCTTGAATTCGCTTAAAAGTATCGACATTGGGGAACAAAAGAGTAGAAGAAAGTAGTGTTTTTAGACGAAAGTCAAATAAATAGAGTGTCAACAGATGGAAAAAAATATGTGCACCGCCCAAGGTCAAAGGAGTTCAACCTAAAGTAAAACTGAGCTACACTGCAGCATGGATGAGGAAGCATTATGCTGTGGAGTGCTAGTCATGGCGTGGTGTTGACCCACTGCAAAAAATGTAGGGTCTTATCAACCGATTCCAATATATTGAAATTATGGAAATGTTATGCTGCCTTATTCGGATGAAAATATGACCGTAAGTTGAACATTTCAGCAGGACAATGACGACAAGCACACCGCTCGGCTGTTCAAGCAGTAGTTTTCAATGCATTAAGTTACTATTTTGGACTGGCCATATTGCAGTCCTGACCTCAATCCATCTCAATTGGAACATCTCAGCTCAAAACTTGCTCAAGATAGGCAACTTTCATAAGCATTACGATGCAATAAGAAAAGTTTGGAAAGCGTTTCCGAAGAGTGTTTGTGAAAATTTAGTGGAATCTATGCCTCGCAGATAACAAGCAGTAATTGAGAACAATGGTTTTGCTACAAAATATTGACAAAATAATAATAACTAGTATCGCCTGGGGTCGAAATTCGACCAATTTATTGATTGACTATTTATAATTATATGCGAGATTATTATGGGAGATATAAAGCTATTTTCTTCAAAAAAATTATTTTTTTATTTTATTATTTTGTTCAAAAACAGAAAAACAACATTTTAAAAAAATTTAATTTTGTCAAAAAAATCATAGGGGGTAGCCTTGACTTTTTTATGGCACGGACAGTTTATTGATGTAGTGTCAAAACAAAATAAATTCACCTAAAATTCGGTTTAGACTTTGTAAGAAAATCAAAAATGCAATTTTGAGTTTTTGTTTTTTTACAACAAAAACCATTTTTACCCTATATTTTAAGAATAAATCAAATTTTATGGTCTTTTTTTAAAAGGAATAATTTAAATATAAAGGAACAAAAAACGGTATTATTTTAAAAAGTTTTTTTAAGTTAACTGATAAGACTTAAATACAAAAAAAAAAATAAATAAAATTTATTCACAGATAGCGGAGTTATTGGCTTCAGAAATTAGAACATTCAATTTGAAACAGTTTTTTTTCTCTCTCTTGGCATTTGGTTGAAACACACGCTAAATAAAAAACGTCAATATTAAGAAAATTCATTAAAAATACTTTTGGTTAGAAATTTGCCATAAATTATATCACATTTGAAAGAAAATTTAACAAACTTTTAGAAAAAATTAGAAAAAATGAAAAATCGTTAAAATTCGACCAAGATATTTACATGGAAAGTCAAATTTTTGAATTCAAAACACATTTTTTTACAAATTTTACAATTGACGAATGAATAAAACTACATTTTTTTAAGAAATTGTTACTTTTTAAAAAAAATTCAAACTCGAGCAACTTAAGAACTCTTTTCCAATAAAATTTTATATCAATCAAAGCGCAGACTTTTTCTCAAAAATTTAATTTCTTTCTTAGAAGGTTGGGAACCCCCTCTATCAGATATATCATTTATATATGGGCATCTCCCAAAAAAGGTCCACCAAAAGTGAAGAAAAACATTTAAATAAAGTACTCTAACAGCTTTTAAATTAATTTTTTTTTTATTTTGATAAGTATTACTGCTATGTAACTTGAATTTAACTTATTATGATGTATTTTTATTAAAATTTATAATGAACATCTTTACTGTATTTTACTATGGTGGAAAAATTTGTCGCTTCCGAGATGTCGCGTCCGTATTCGTGCTATATCTATTTAAAAAAAGGGAAGAGATAATTCTAATATTTCATAAGACTACGAAGAATAGTTATCCTTTGACCTCCAATAACATGAATATTATATATAAAAAAAAATTTCTCAAAATTAGCTAAATTTTTGCATATTTCTATACGACTTTAAAAAAACTTCTTTTTTTGTAGCGTCCGTTCCATTGAATGATTGCTTATTTCTTTGTACTGATTTGTTTTAAATCTCGCCAATTTTTTTTTAAATGTAGCACTCTTTCATCGCGTTAGAAAACTTAATATACATATCGGCTCATTTTGTTTCTTTCCTGTTTTTCGAGTAGTTAAAACCGTGCGAATGTCGCATCCATGCCACTGGGAGATGCCCATATGCATTCTGCACATCTGGGCAACATAACCTTTCAAATGATAGGTTATAGATATTTAATTATTTACTTATGATTTTTTTTCCAGATTTACAAAAATACCTTTGAAAAATTAAAAAACAATTAAAAAACAATAATTAAAATGACCTATTCAATATTAATTAGAACAAATCTCAGTGTTTTTCATAAACAAAATAACGAATTTCCCTAAAGTTTCTATGTTTATGTAGTGTCTCTTGTTGGTTGCACGGAACAGTACAAGAATATCATAAGAAGTTAAAAGTATTCCATACCTTTATGTCGGGTCTAGCCCGACCGACTCTGGAGTTTTCTTGCTTTTTTTAAAATTCTTCTGGAGGGCTCTACAATGAGTTAAAGTTGTTCAAATATAAATTAAATAAAAAAATTTTCCAACTCGATCCATCGTTGACCAATTAATGAAGTAAAATGGCCTATTCTGTAGTTTTATAAGCCTTTCAGAAGTTGTTCACTCAGTTAACCAAATTTCACAAAATTTCCCGCAGCACAGAAATTCACAGTATATCTGTAAAAAATTGAATTTTTATCAATTTTATTTTGATCAACGATCGATATTAATATCTTAAGGCAGTTTTCTAGTCTAGGAGAATACATTTTTATCGGCATTTTAAAATTCTTTAAAAAAAAACAAGTAAAGAAAGTCTACAGTCGGTCTAGCCCGACTATGCAATACCATAATACTACTTTTTCAAAATACAAATTGTTAGATAGAATAACACTAGATTGGCCTGCACAATCACCTGATGGTAGTCCCATCGAAAACGTTTGTGCCTACATCAAGCAGAAGCTTTGAGGGAGACCCTCCTTTACTTTTATACAACTTTCCCAAGAAATTTTACGTATTTGAAGAGCGCCTTCTGTCGCCGAAAATTATGCCGAAAATTTTGTGGAAAGTATGCCGCGGAGGTACCAAGCAAAGTTGGCGGTGATTGAATATCTTATTGGTATAATTGCACAAAGAAAAATCGGTACATAAAAACCTAATAATGCAGAACAAAGTTAAGAAGATTTATCTATGGTTTTTACCCAAGAAGATGTTCTTCTTAAATTTGTGGGCTATGTCTTCTTAAATTAATTTAAGAAGAAATCTCATAAGGCTACTAGGTTTTCTACTTAATTTATTTTGGAAGGAATCTCATGAAGCTACAAAGTTTTCTATATGATTCGGTTTTCTTTTCAATATGAAATAAATAAATACGAAATGCTACGAAGTGCTGGTGTCGCACACTGATACGAGCCCATATAGTGGGCAAAATTAGAATAATGGATCAATTTTGATGAAATTTCATAACTAGGTGGATTATGGTCGCCTAAACTCAAAAATTGCTCGGACTTCTAGTAGCTAAAAATGAGTGTGAAAACTATAAAATTATCAATTTCAGAATGTTTATAGAATATGAAAAAGAAAATGAAATAAGAACAAACAAAACAATATTTATTAAGCAAATACTAACAATAATAAATCAAAACCATAAAAAAATATGAATCTCAATATATGAATGTTTCAAGAAATTCTTCAATTTTCATTCAATAAAATCAATAAAAGAAAATAAAAAAGAAATTCTTCGTTGCTTAAATTAAAATATTTGCTTACATTTATTAAGTATTAAGCAATGTATATGCTAAGGAATACCGGAGTTAAAAATTTGGATCCTAAAATCCCACAAAAAATTCGGTACCGTAAAACTAAAAACTAAATAACTTCCTCTACTATTTTCAAAACCCTCGTATTTTGTAGCTAAAATCCCAAATTAAATAAAAAAATCTTCCGGGATTCCGGGATCTTTTATTTTGATTACCCTAGTATATGCAAAACAATAATAATGTTTACATATTAATAACACTCTCTGTGAGAATGCATGCACTCTCATGCACACACACACACATATGTGCTATTGTTTGCAGTGTTGCCAGAGAGTCGATCTGAAATTTACCATTATTTGGGAAAAAAAATTACCACTTTCTGAGAAAATTTACCTTTTTCTAAAAAAATTACATAGTTTTCAATGATTAACAATCGTTATAACTCACTTCACTAAAATATTTGCACAATAAAACATTTCTTTGCTAGCCCTGAACAATTTGTTTCTTCCTATTGCCAACAACTTTTCCATTTAACGATGTGTAAGGGACTTCTTTTATCCACTTTTCCATTAACTTTTTTTGTAGGAACTGGTCATTTCTTTCTATAACCGATATTGTTTTAAGCAATATTCAATGCAATTTCAAAACATTTGATTACTTCTTTTGTGTTGGTGTGATTCAACAATTTCCTTAGTTTTTAAGATAAAATTTGCAGCAAATCAAAAATTAAAACAGTCCTACATTTGTTATTTTTTGGTATAAAAGGGGGCTTCCAATAATTTGGGACTGCTTGTGAGTGCATTCAGAGAGGAAACAAAAGTGCAAAAAACTGAAAATATTTGGAAATCTAAAAAATAATTATATTGCAAAAATTTACCACTTTTAGTCAAAAATTACCTTTTTTACCTCTGCCCAAAAAATGAGTCAAAAATTACCTCATATAGGGAAATTTACCTCAATCTGGCAACAGTGATTGTTTGTCAATAAATAAGTGCAGGAGTTAGAACAAATCGCAAATTAATTCTTTTTAAAATCGAAATTTAACTAATTTGGGATAAAAAAGTGAAAAAGTTATTTATTAACTCTTAAAATTTAAGATTCAAATATGTGCTTAAAAGAAAGACCCAAGATATGTTATTCCAAAAATTAATTTTTTTTTACATCAAACTTTGGCATTTTTCGTGTTTTGCAAATAAAACTATAGTAGTAGGTCATTGTAAGCTTTTTAAAAAATTTATTAACAAAAATTTTAAAATAAATGTTATTTTATTTGTACCTTTATTAAAACCCTTTCAAATATTTTTTGTTTGATTCGAATAGTGTAAGAAATTTATTTTTGGAAAGTTTTCTTGCAGACTAAAAGACTAAAACTGCCTAAAATTAAACTGACTAAAACTTTTTTGTACCGGTAATTTTTTGCTTAAAAAGGTCGACTTTCCAAAGCTTCTACTAGAACAGGGAGAGGTAAATCAAAAAATTTTTGTAACAGTTTTCTTAGTGGATGCATTATCTTTCGAAAAATACGAAACACTTGGATATGTGCGAAATTAAATTTTCGGACTTTTGCCTATTGGGCTCATCATTGTGCGTCATCTAAGACTTGAAAAAAGTCTTGAAAATGTGGATTTTTACAAGAAATGAAGAAAATATCTTATTAAATAAGTTTAAAAAAATGTTTGCAGAAAAACATGAATTTTTCTTAAAAAATACTTCTACTCTAATGCCTTTCATATCCCTTGTTTTTGAAAAGTCTTGAAAATATGGATTTTAGAAGAAATTAAGAAGATATCTTAAATTAAATAAATTTAAGAAGATTTTTTTGTTGAAAAACAAGAAGAGATCTTCTTAAAAAATACCTCTCTTTATTCATCTTTCATGCCCCTTATTCTAAATACGTTTAAAGAAGAAATCTTATAGATTTTACACTCAGAAAAAAGTGTCTCGGAATATGATAAAAAGGCATCATATTTAGAGAAAAATTGTATAGACTTTGCTCCAGAGAATGCTATTCTCTAATTGCGATACTAAAAATTCTCTTAAAAATGATAAAAGTCTACCATGAAATAGAAAAATATATTATTTTTAGAGAAAAATACTTTTTTTTTTGAGAAAATATTTGTTTTTATTGAAGAAAATACTTCTCATAGTGACTTTTTTATCAAAATATAAGAAAAGTTTTTCATTTTCAATAAAATTTCTCTATAAATGAGAAATTTTTTGTGCGAGAAAAATACTTATCATTATTAGAGACATTGAAATATTTTCATTTCCTAGAAGTAAAGAAATATTTTTTCGAAAATATGAAAATTTATTCTAATTGAAATAAATTTTATTTGAAAAAGAGAAAATTGCTATTATCAAAAAAAAGAGAAATTTTTTACCGGAGCAAGGTATGTGTTTTTTTCTCAGTGTATGTGGCACAATTTTTATTTGTGTGCGTCGTGCTTCATTTTACATATTAATGAATGTACACTGAGAAAAAAACAAATACCTTGCTCCGGTAAAAAATTTCTCTATTTTTGATAATAGCAATTTTCTCTTTTTCAAATAAAATTTTCTTCAATAAGAATAAATTTTCACATTTTCGAAGAATTATTTCTTTACTTCTAGGAAATGAAAGTATTTCAATGTCTCTAATAATGATAAGTATTTTTCTCGCACAAAAAATTTCTCATTTATAGAGAAATTTTATTGAAAATGAAAAACTTTTTTTATATTTTGATAAAAAATTCACTACTTCTCATAGTGAGTTCTTCAATAACAACAAATATTTTCTCAAAAAAAAAAAGTTTTTTTCTCTAAAAACGATATATTTTTCTATTTCATGGAACCTTTTTATCATTTTTAGAGAATTTTTAGTATCGCAATTAGAGAATAGCATTCTCTGGAGCAAAGTCTATACCATTTTTCTCTAAATATAATGCCTTTTTTATCATATTCCGAGACACTTTTTTCTGAGTGTATGTTATAAAATATTTTCTTAAATAAATTTTTGCATAAATTAAGCCGTATACGTTTTGCCTAATAGACTGTTAGTTATGAGTATACCTATAGTTTTGAAACCGAGTGTTTGTTCAATATCCCTATTAATCATCGTCTTTCGCATGATCTACCAAATCAAACACTTTGTCATCACATCGTCATCCACCAAGAAATCCCATGTGAGACAGCTGACAAAACAGCATGCGAGTTCAATTTTCCGTAATTAGATATTATGTGAATGCGTCGTAGTAAGCGACAAATTTTATCTCTTGAATAAGCCAAGCCACTAAGTCAAAGCTCATTAAGACCAGGCACAGTTAATTACTATTTTATGCAGGCCAACCAAATATGTGGTAATTTGTGGTTGGTTAGAAGACGTTAGAAGGAAGTAGAGCGGAAAGCAACAATTTGTTTGTCTCTTGTGTACAACGAAGAAGAGTATTAATCTCGATTGCTAGGCCACATGACAGGTCGATAAAATTGGTAAATATTTTGCTTTGAGTGCGGCTTTTGTAGGAGAAATTAAAATTAAATTGATAGTTATGACTCGTGATTAAATTATAAGAATTTAATTATAAGCCTTTTGAAGAGAAAGTGAGCTGAATATAAAAAATCATCAGTTCAATGCAAGGTATTTGCGTTAACGTCTTGCTGTCAATTTTAGCGTGTCAAAAAAAAGAGATATTTACGTTTTTTCTATTGAGGTTAAAATATGCAGATACAAAATTATTAGCTTCTGCTGGAACACTTTACCATTAAAGCCTCTTTTGGTTGCGCTGTTCACTCAAGAAACAAGAGCTCAATCAGTTATACATGTATTTATTTATGTTTATTTATAATTAAAACAAAAATATTTATTTAGAAAACACAAATTAATATATTGATTTCTGGCTGTAAAATATGAGCTTGTATTATAATTAAATCATGGTCATAAATTACTAGATACAACAAAATTGGCTTTAAAGAATAGTTCAAGAGTTTTGATAGGCAATATTGCGTTATATGACAGTGCTAAGCAAGATGGCGTACTTATTTTTTTGTTAACACAACTGCAATAAAACTAGATGTTGATTGGATTCTAGCCAAAGTTGTTACACAAAGAAATTGTAATTTCTTTGAAAATAATAGACAGTTTAAGAACACAATTTCTTCAAATTTTAGTATCATTCAGAATATTAATATTTAAGTATTTTAGCAGTAAAAAAAAAAAAAAAAAAACAAGAAATCTGTCAAGTTCTGATTATAAATGTAGGCATTGGCTGCTGGATACACAAGTGTAAATCCAAAAAGAAAACCCAACTTACGCACAACCGAGACCGCATGCAAATTGCTGGTGTCCTTTAAATTCTAATTTGGTTTGACATTATTTTGAGTGAGTGAGCGTGAGTGATGGTCGTTTTTAGACAGCACAATTTTAAATAAATTGCAACCATTTATTTAAGCTTGTGCTTGAGTTAAATTACTTGCAAAAGTTATTGAATTTTACAAAGTGGCGTAGAACATAAAATAAGATTTTTTTTTTAAGTGTCATCTGTCAAGTTTAAGTTTAGATTATCTGTGTGTATCGTTAAATATTAATACCATCACTAAAGCTAATTCAGTTATATTCAATTTATACGTTAGATTTTAATAATTTATATTTAAAACGTTTTTCATACCAAATTAAAATGGTATTCTAGTAAATACATACCAAACAATTGAGATAAATTATTGTGCACTCTATTATAGTATGTTTGCAATTTAAATTAATTTCCCCCCTGCGCGTTATATTCAATGAATTATGTTCAAGAACCAAGCTAAATGAATTCAGGAAACAATTGTGAACAAGGTCATTTGGTATAAGTGCGCCTTCAAGGATATTCATGCAATATTGAGTTACAATGGAACATTATTGTTTCTGCGATTCTGTTTATGCAGTATTTGTTTGTCTTCACTTACCGTTAAGAACATTACACTGCGATGTAACGATGTAGCTGGTGTAAAGGGCAAAAATGTTTAACATGAAAAACCACTTAAGTACGAGTACTTAGGATAAAAAAGTTAACTTGTGTAGAGATTTTTTTTTTTATTGCGACTTCTTAGAAATTAATTTAATTGATATTGAGTTGTTTCCACACATGTTAAAATAAATGAAAGTGAATGGATGAGATGACGAAGAAGGAGTCGAAGATGAAGTTTAAAAATAAAATTCAGGTAAAAATTTAGAAAGAAATTAGCTGCTTTATTTAATAGGAAGATACTGTCTAGTTCTTGTCAAATTTGTTCGATTTATCAGAAAATTTTTGCAATAGTTTTAACAGAAAATATTTCCGAACGATTACAGGATTATTCTTATGGTAAATGTGTGGCAGATGATACTCTAGGCAGAGTTGTGACATATAACTTTGAAAAGTAATATGTTACTTATAACATATTACCGACTACTAAAAGTAATAAAATAACTTAAAAAAACAGATACGGTTTCGAAAGATACTTTGTCTCTTTGGTCCGATTGTTTTATTCATTTTGGACGTATTTTTTACTGATCCTCAGAAAATTAACAAATAAATTTAATAAACTCTAAATTATGGGCTTCTTATCGAGACCAAAACAAAGAAAAAGTTAAAAGTAAGCATGATAAAATGAGTAAGCAAATAGAAAAAAGCAAAATGTCATATTTTTTTAATCATTTCGTTTGAAGTTTGACAGGTTGAGTTCAATGACTTAATTCAAAAGCAGGCGAAGCAAATGCACTTTTCATAGCTGCCACTTTCGTCTCTGCCCGATATATAGTTTGCGAGCTAAAGTCCGTTTAACTACTTATTTCAAAATAAAATTAAGACCTCTATTTTTAACCCTCAAACAGCTGACTGTTTACTATGTCCTATTCCAGCGGACTGGTTTACATTTGTAAACCCATTAATAATTCTCATTCGTAGCCTGCGCGGAACGTTATGAGCAACATATATTCTTTCTATCGTAACGCGACAACAGCTGCAGGCTTATTGAAGCTTGCGGTTATTCGCTGAGTTGCCAGATTTTTTAAAATTAACATTTAATGGAAGTTAACAGTTAAATAATAAAAACAAACACAAATTTTAGCTTTCAAATCCAATATATAAAAAAAATTTTATTTGCACTACAAGTAATTTTAAAAAACTATATGCCTGTTTAAAAAACTGTTATTGATAGTTAAAACTGTAAATATGGCAACGCTTTTTATGTGCAACACAGTTCTTTCCAACGCAACAAGGAAATAGCTGCACGCATACCGTTATGCGCAAATTACATTCTTTCCATTGGAACGCGACAAAAGCTGCACTTTTATAATTGGTCTACGATGACGATATGACGGATGATGAAGCTGAAGATGCAGATATTATTGAGCAGGTTACAGAGGAAGCTGGTTGGAATGCTATTATAAATCTACTCTACCAAGCCTGACCTATACATCGAAGGATGGTGCTACATGGGCTTAAAATCGTCTACCTAATACCCGGACAAGATTGCACAACATCCTATGAGTAAATGGTCATTATTCGAGAATTCAATATAATTCCTCTCCATATTTCTCTCTTGTCCGTACTTATTCGATTTGATTTCATTTTTGTTATCGGAAGGTGGTCCAAGAATAAAATTATGCAAACTCGTCAGGACACGATGAGCCTCATTTTCACTGATGTCATGAAAAATATAATCCTTCGTTATACGAACAAAAAGGGGCATGCCCTGGAAGCACTTTGGAGCGCAAAGAATCCAAATAAACCAGCTCGGACGTGGATAGAAGTTGATGTTGTTGAGTTTGATGCCTTCTTGGCGTTGTTGGTAACTGCTGGTGTCTACAAATCAACCGATCAATACTAGAAGTGCTTTGGCCACCACACGCAGCTCCGATTTATCGCGCATCGATGAGCCGGGATCGCTTCAAAGCAATATTGCGGACCATTCGCTTTGATGATGCAAATACGCGAGCTGTTCAAGCGATAGATAAAGGTGCATTTCTGAATTCAAGATGCTGCTCTATGCATCTTTGAAAGCCAACTATAAACCGCATGCTTGCATTACAATAGACGAGCATTTGGTTCCGTTTAGAGGCCGAGTATCTTTCAAGCAGTACATACCCTCGAAGCCAAAAAAATATGGAATAAAAATTTGGTAGACTGCCGATGCTGCCACTCATTATCCTCTAAGAGGAGACACATACTACGGTCGCCAGCCTGGTCAACCGATGGCCAAAAAAATTGGCACTAATGTAGTGCAATAACTCGTCAAACCTTATTGGAGCTAAGGTCGAAATATCACTATGGACAATTTTTTTACCAGATTGGATTTGACCCATCAGTTGGTAGATAAAAAGATGAGTTTAATTCAAATGTTTTGTAAACTTATATTGATTCAAACATGAGTTTTTGCTATTTTATACGTTTTTACATATATAAAACATGCGTTTACAAATGTAAACTAGTCAGCCGTTTAGCAGGTTGCCTTGAAAAAAAGGTAATATGAGTTATAAATAATTTTTTTGTAAACTTATATCTTTTTTTATTCAATTTAGAAATGAATTTTTAGTTCTCTTATGAAGTTTCAAAAAATTCTAACAATATAAACAAAAAAAACAACGCTTCAAAGTCGGAAAGTTTACATTTGTAAACTGTCAGCTGTTTGAGGGTTAAATAAACCGTATTTTGACTACAGGGGCGTACCGAGACCATGTTGGTTAGGAGGGTATTATAGTATTTTGGCCGACTGACTACCCTTAAGTCCCGACTTTTTTAATAGAACATGGTTAAATTTACCAAACTTGCTCATTCGTTCGATCAATTTTATATAGTAGTTTATGTGAACATTGTACTTTGTCGTAATATTTTTTTAATATTAATAAGAACTCAAGCTCATTCTAAGAGAGAAATTTACTTTTTATGAAAAAACTCACTCTTTGATCAAAATGGATAGAGCTTTTTGGATAGAGAGAATGCTGAGGATAGAGCTTTTAAGTTGGTTGCATTTGAGTTTTTTTCAATAGGCTCATTCCACAGAAATGAGGAACGGAAACATGAATTCTAAAATGCATATATTTGAAGTTATTTTTGGTTTTAGAATTGAAGTGGAATCTTAAATTAGTCCTGCTGAAAAAATATTTTTAAATTAAATGCTTTTTTATATTATTTTGAAAATTTAACTAAACAAACTTCGAGTTGAAAAAAATTTTTAAATATTTTGATTTAATTTAAACCTTGAAATCACTCATCTTTTGATACAACTTTAAAAAAAATAAGGTCAGTAATATTAAAAAAGATATTAATGTTGTGTTAAAATAGTTTGTAATAATGATTGGTTACTGCGTTTTCAAAGTACAAAATATTTAAACTGAGTGTTTTTTCTGTGTCACACCCGTCCCAAAAAAGGCTATAGTTTTCCTAAGAAGCAACATGGGCTTATGATAAGAATGAAACTTTCCTAAAGTAAGGATGTTGATGTTTAACATAAATTTGTTAACTTTTTTCATTCAATAAATTATTTTTTTTTTCATTTTCGTTACAAGAAGTTGGTCACACCCGGAACGGTTTTCAAAATTTTTTTCTAATAATGAAATTTTTGCAAGTATATGAATTAATTCTTTGATTAAAACAAGTTTTGTAAATTCATGTATAGCGAAATCAATTGTATAGGTATTAAATTTGATCAAAAATGCATGCGAAAAATTTTTTGCAAATACATATTGTTTTTTTTTTTATACAATACATTAATTAAAAAAATATTTTTTTTTGATTTAAGTGTCAAAAATATGTGAAAGTTTTTATACCCATTAAGTTCTTATATATAATTCCCACATCATTCGCACTCGTCACACCCGGGACAATCTTATGTCACACCCGTACCATTTAAAAGTTTAAAAAAGAATGGTTATCGCCATTTTTTCAAAATATTTTGCACTGATATTCAACAGAAAATATATTTAATGTGAATATTTGCAAGTCAAAAATGGTCTCATTGTTTCAGATGGACTGAATTTCAATGTTAAGCTCAGAATTTTTAGTTTTTAAACTTGTGATCGTTACACCCGTCCCAGGTGTTTAAGCGAATGTAACTTTTAAACTAGTATAAATAATTGCATTATGTTTTAACATTTTGAAACCTTGGGGCATCTTCTAAAATACCCTTTAGTAAATTGCTAAAATTTTAACCGGTTAATACCATTTTCAGCACGATAAAGTAGTCAAAACGTCACACTCGTCTGTATGGAATGAGCCAATAGTAAAAATTTTCTTAAAAAAATTTAGTTATATGCATTCATCAAGTGTCAAATTTGTAAAAATTCTACTATCCATGTCAATATCTTGGTCGAATTTTAACGGTTTTCCAATTCCAATTCCAATTCCAGCATTCCATCACCAAATGCTGAAAAAGAGAAAAAACTTTCTCAAATTGAATGTTCTATATTGGGAAGCAAATCCAATAGATTTACCATCTTTGAATAGATTTTATTTATTTTTATTATACCCTAAACCTGAAAGTTCAGGGTATATTAACTTTGTGCAAACGTTTGTAACGCATAGAACGAAGTGAGTCCGGTATAGAAAAGTTTATATATTCTTGATCAGGGTCACCTCGTGAGTTGAGCTATTCATGTCCGTCCGTCTGTCCGTCTGTCCGACTGAAAAAGAAAAGATAATGGTATTTGGGGTTTGGGGTTAAATGCAGTTGGTTTTGGGCACGGTTAAATGCAAATTTGGCCGACTGAAGTTCATTTTATGTACGACTGAAAGTGAATTGGCTGACTGAAGATTGTTCTAGATATGTCTTGAAATGAAATAGCCATCTAAAGTTGGTTTTTGATATGGTTGATGGCGAACATGGAAACAAATGGTACGACTGGTTTTGATCCGTTCATAGTTATTGTAAATAAAAATCAAAATTTTAAACAAATTTCATTCAAAAATAACAATTTAGCCGACTCTTAAATAGCAAGGGGGGTCGCTTACCCCCCTTTATCCCCCAATAGTTTCACCCCTGGGTGACTATATTTTACGCTGAGTACATGATCTTTCCATTAGTGGCATTTCCGTCTCTGTCCGATGTGTAGTTTGCGAGCTACATTCGATAGCGCTAGTGGCATGTGGCATCCAAATTAATTTGCATTAAAAACAAAAATTAACATTTAACGCCATCTATTGGGTAAAAGCATAAAACAAAATATGATCCAACTCGTTTTTTTCATAAGAGTTAAATCTAACCGGATCACAGACCCATTTCCCGTTAAGTTTGACAGTTTGAGTACATTGACAGAGTTCAAAAGAGGTTGTGATTGACATCTTGTGTTAAAATAGATCACTCATTTCTAAGTAGTACATACAAAAACCCAATAAAGAAATAATACATGCAAGAACCCAATGAAGAAGTATGCGAATCAGTTCGTATAAAACGAAAGCAATACAAGCATAAACAACGAAACAAAAACAAATAAAGCAGCACGCACAGCATAAGCAGCTGATGATTGATTTTCTTATATAAACAAATGTATTTTTCTTCTTATATTTTTCTATTCTGTGACTTTAATATAATAGTGATAAAATCTAAAATTAGATATTCATTCAGCGCAGGATATATCTGATATTTTAGTATATATATTAGCTTTGAACGATGGCTTTGACCCCAAAGTATTCGTCAAAAAAGTTTCATGGCCTTGTAAAAATATGTTAAAACGACCCTATACAAACTGCGCTATAAGACCTAATTCTACGTCAAAAAGCAACGGAAAAAATTTGACATTTTCCAGTTGTTGCAAACAAGTATTGAAGTAGAGACAGATATAGAAGATAAATTATAATATTATTCCTTTATATCCTTTGAATTTTATCGGTTTTTATTAATTTTTGTTGTAAAACTAATAAAAAAACATTTATTACGATTTGCTCAAAAAGCACTATATGTATTTTTGTAACTTGAATCTTCCTATATACGAATGATTTAAAATTTCTTTTTGCGTATGCCAAAACAATGAATGTGCTTTTTGATTTAGGAGCAAGGAAGAATAAATACTTTATTTCATTCAATAAATAAAATTTTCTGTTTTTTTCCATGTGAGAATGTTCACAAGTTTGCAAAAGAAAAATATAATAAAACTAGTACCTTTAACTTTTACAAACAGTGATATAAGCAAGCAGCTTAATTGAATAAATTGGTAAAAATTTTTTTTTACGGTATGTTAAAATAACTAATGTGTTTTTAAAGACTATAGGAGACGTGTAGATCTACCAAAGTTTTTTCGAATGTCAAAGAAATAAATGCCGAACTTTCTGCAAAATAATTTTTGTAAAGGTTTTATATCCCAAAGTCTGAGAAGCATTCAAACTTTTAAGCTTGTTTATCAAAAAACAATAAAAAAGCACATTCATGGCATACATGGGACGATATTTTTTTCATGAAAAAAATTGTATTTTAATTTTACCATATGGGCATTTCCAAACTGGCGTTATGCACGTTATGTACGAAAAAATTTAAAAAAAAGAATGAAGAAGTCTAAGTTTTAAAATTTTTTTTTTATATTTGTGTAGTAATTAAGTAGCACTAAATTAAGAAACAAAATTATAACAATCGACTCTAAGAATTAAAAGATATAAGCACAAATATGCACTGGCGTGACGTTACATAAAACAGAAGTGGTTTTCGACTTAGATTAGAAAATTTGCAAAACTCTGCGAATTTGGCAAGACTTTTTATATAAAACTTTATTTGGAAGAATTTAAAATGATATAAGTTTATTTTGCTGATTATCAAATTAAAAAATCTTTTCTCGGTTTTTTTTTTATTAGGCTAAGTCATCTGGCGTGACGTTACTGGCCTTACGTTACTTTAATTTTCATCCGAACATTTTAAGTTCAAATTTGTTTAAAAAAATATTTGACGTAAATAAAGCATAAAGTTTAGCTATTATCTAAAACAAAAAAAAAAAAAAAAACGAATTGGCCATTTCAGCCCTTGAAAGGACTTTGACCGAGCTTCTTATGATCAATTGTGTTGTGTGTGTTATTAAATGTTTGCGCACAATTGACCGAGAAATGGACCTACATATTTTATGCCGACTCCGAACGGCTAAAGTTCATGTTCTCAAGAAGCTTTACATGTCATTATTTACTCTCTGAGGTTTGCCATTGTCTGCAGAGAGATGGTGACCGATCAGAAAAATTTTTTATTGAAAAAAACTTTTCGCCACGGCTGGGGAGCTATTATCTAATATAACAAAAAACAAATGTTTGTCTGTTTGTCTGTCTGTCTGTCTGTCTGTCTGTCTGTCTGTCTGTCTGTCTGTCAGTATATCCAATTGTGCTGAAATTTGAACACAACGTACATTTCATAGAGAGGAAGCTCATAGGGAGTGTAAAAAAGTGGACTGAAATATGTGGGAGTGGTACTCTATAATAACTCCAAAGTACCTGGACCTATTGCAATGAAAATTGATATGAAGGTTCAACTGTGCCCAATATATAACATAGGCCATAAAACTCCAAAGATTTCCGCTAGAGGGCGTTTTAAGTAGTGCATAGACTCAATAACTCTCAAATGACTTGACCGATTTTACTTAAATTTGGTACGTGAAATAACTTGACCTTGCAACGGAATTGAGGCTACTTAAATTTCAAAAACTTCCGTAGGAGCGGGTTTTATTCAATCAACTAATGTCAACTGATGAACTAATGTCTGGCTTATTCACATCAAAATGGATGAACCAATTTTGATGAAACTTGGTAAACATTTGTATCTGTTACTGAAAAAGATCCTATGATTCTAAAAGTTCTTTCGACAAAAATCAAGGAATCAAGGAAGAAGTTTAACGAATACAAGTAGAAGCTATATATCGACCAAAACCGAAATTGAACAAAGGCAATCCAAAAATCGAATCGATATCCCAAAAGGATTTTTTAAAATTAGAATTTTGTTTTTGAGATAAATGCATATTAAATGCATGCAAAGAAAAACTTTCAACGCATTGTTCTCGAAATGACTTTTTCAAACTGCGTGACCATTGTCCTTAGAACCCAGATGTCAGATCGAGACGTTGAAGATGTAATTTTTTTTTTAAATATGACCGGCTGGTACTGTTTTACGGAAATTAGACTACACACTTTTGACGAAGGGAAGGGAAAAAACTCCAAAAAACGATAATTTAAAAAATCTGAAAATTTAATTGATTATTTGAAAAATGTTAAAATAAGAGCAGTTTTAAAAATCGTAATTTTTCTGTGCTCAAGGCGCAACCCCGAGTAACACCGAGTAACATTCGCTAGTATATTTAATATATTTAACTCCTACCCCATCGACCATATGAAGTTGGAAAAAAATTCCACAAAAATATTTGCAACTAAATTCAGTAACGAAATCAGGCAATTTTCCAGTAATTTGGCGTGACGTTACTCACTTTTCAAATTTAATATAAAATTAACGATTTTTCTTCTTAACGATTTTTTTATAAAATTTACTTAACTTTATTCAAATTTATTAAAATGCAAAATTTCACGCACTTTTGAACGTCAGAGTAGAAAAAATAAAACTAAATGCTTTTTTGTCTGGCGTGACGTTACCTCAGAATATCATTAAAAGCAAATCAAAATTTTACCGTTAATTGATATTTGTTTGCTCTTTTGCATTTATTTTGCAGTTTGTTGTTGTTGTAGCAAAAGTTTTGCATAAGAGTTCAATTGCACACTTACTCTTAGGAATGGAAATTGTAAAGCGAAAATGCTCACAGAAATAAATAAAACTGACCAAAACATTTACTTTAACTTGGTAGCCCGATATCTTGCCAACGCAATATGGGAAAAATTTGAACTCTTTTATTAAATTAATTTTGAATATTTCTCTTTAATAATACAAGTAAAAAAAAAATGTTGGTTAACTTTTAATTTTTTGGTCACGGTAGACTTTTCTGCGGAAATGCCCATATGTCCGCTACATATGATAACAAAATATTTATTTCGCCATAAGCAAACATGGTTAACTGTTACCAAATCTTGGTTGATAGAATGAAACTTTTTTTCAGTGTAGATAAGAATTCTGGAAGATTTTCTTATGTCCCTAGAAGTTGTGTTGATATAATTTCAATAAACATGTTTTTTATATATTATTTATATTGCTGGTACTTCTTATTTCGTCTCGTACAATTTAAAAGTGAAGATTAATGTGAAAATATGAAGTGCACATAACTGTACTTAACTAAATTCATATCATTTTAAATTTTTACTTAGTTAATTCAACATGGAAAGTTATATTATGATTAAAAAAGAATTATCCTTGAGAACACATACATAATTATAAATATTCCTTAAAAACAAGCAATTCAATTGTGAAAATGAAATGTCCCCATAGAGCGGCAGATGCTATAATTGTATATTTGATAAAGTACCATTAGGCTAAAGTGCCATTAGGCACTTTTACCAGAAATTTCTAGAAAGAGTATTCATGATACGGATAACAATGCTCAACACTATGCGTAAAGGGTGTGGGCGAGAGATGACAAGAGCAAGATTTTGAATTATTTTGCAGCTGTCATTCAAAATGAAACAATTCAGTAATTAGCATTCGGTGAATTTGAGTGTGCGAGTTTGGCAAACTGAAATAACAGGCTTTAATTCAAGCCTTAATTTGCCTAGAGTACATCTCTGTTGTACCAGCAGTCTGTTGTGGTTTTGCAAAGCGGTGTGTGTGTGTGTGTGTGTTGAGTGGTTGAATAGAAGGATTTTAAGCAAATGCTGATTAATGTTAATGCGAGTGATGCTACCATGAGGGTCTTCCTGCTGCCACAATGCTCAAAACGTCATTAAAAACCGCAAACATTAATAGTGCTGTCATCAGCAGGATATTGTTTAGGACAGCTGAAAGCTGGCACAAAGTTAATCGTAATTTCTTTTAAGTTCATGAATTAAATTATACACTATCTGAGCTTAAAACAAGTAAAAAAAGTCTTAAGTCAGTCTTGCCCGACTATGTAATACCCTAAACCTCCTATAATATATAATATTTTGATATATATTAAAAAACGAAAACAAATAGACGTAACTTCCAATCAAAATTCATGTAATCTTTATACCTATAGAATTAATATATTACTAACTAATCTGGTTTATATAGTAGGTGAGCGTGTTGGTAGATGACGGCGAGTGGATGAATCTCATATTTTATTTGCATTTCAATTTTGATGGAAAATTTACACAAATTTATAAAAACTACAATTTGTATGCCTGTGGCGCACATGTAAATGCCTTTATAGTAATTTTAGTATTGTGGGTTGCATGGTAGGTGGGCGTGGCCGAGGGTGTTAGACACTAATTTTTCGAAGACGTCTTTGTTTTGATATAAAATACATACGTACCAAATTTTATCTCTATTCGTGAAACATGAGCTTATTGAGTTTTGTAATTATTGGTTGTATGGGAGGTGGGCGTGGCTGTGAGCGGATGACATTAATTTTTCAAAGGCGTCTTTGTTTTGACATAAACTACATACGTATAAAATTTTTTCTTTGTACGTGAAACATGAGCTTATTTATTGAGTTTATAATTTTTGGTTTTTTGAGAGGTGGGCGTGTCCGTAGGTGGATGACACCCATATTTGCATGACATTTTTGTTTTGCTGTAATATACGTTTATACAAAATTTAATTGTTGTAGATTAATTATGAGCTTAATTATGCGTTTTTTAATTGTTGTGTTGTACGGTAGGTAGGCGTGCGTGGGCGGATTCAAAAATTATTCAATAGTGGAGATCCTTGCGCCCATGTGACTATGCGTACCGAGTTTCATTTTATTATTTCAACTCCTTTTTCTTATCCAGTGTATACGGAGAACACACAAACGGGAGAACGAACATGGATAGCTCGAATCACGAGGTGACCCTGATCAAGAATATATATACTTTTCTATATCGGACTCTCTTCTTTCTACGCATTACAAGTGTTTGCACAAGTTAATATACCCTGACCTTTCAGGTTTAGGGTATTATTAATTCATGTACCAACCTTACCCGAAAATTGTTTATGTTTAGGAATTAAATTAAAATACGATTAAAAATAACAAAAAATATTCTCATAATTTTTATATATTTTCTTCTATTGATAAAAAGGCATTATTTTTGGAATAATGTAATAAGACTTCTTTTCTATTAATTTAATTTTGACAATATGTATAATATATACACACTAAAAAATTTCCAAAATAAATTCACACCGGTCAGCGGATATTTACATTTTTAACACCGAACGGTGTTAAATTACACCGCTTACCCGGTGTGAAACGTCAAATATATCCGATCGGTGTAAAATCAGAAAGGCAAAGAAAATATCAACATTGAAATCATATAAGCATTGACAAACAAATTGAAAATCGAAATTTTTCAAGACTGAAAGCGAAAATCTATCATTAATAGTCATGTTCGGGAAAACGGTTTCGTGGAAAATCGACGTTAAAGCTTTTTTCATTCGACTTTATTAAAAATTAAATGAACTTAATCGATTTTCGAGCATGTCTACAAAAATGGTAAAAATATCCTTTCGAATAATAAAAAATTACACCGTTCGGTGTTAAAAATCATCATTTTGCGTATTAAAATAAACACCTTATAGGAATTAACACAAACATCCTATCGAATGTTTATTTATTTACACCGATCGGTGTGAAAAAAGATCCCCTTTCAGATATAAAATTTTAGCACTTTGACACGGTGTTTTTTAACACCGAACGGTGTAGGACTCCATGGAACACCGATCGGTGTAAAAATTCTATACAAATTTTTTAGTGTGTAGGAATTCCTTTGTATCGTAAACATCTTTCGAATACATGATATGTCTGACTCGAGCTTTATTTGTTTTTGTTTTTTTTTTTTTTTTGTTTTTAGTTACACGTACTTTCTAAACTTTTTACGTTTCGTTGTCAAAGCGTGTCTGGTTCAGGTTGTTAACCTTTGTACAACCTTCACTTTGGGCAGAATGCAAAACTGTACTGTAATAACACAAAAGCGAAGTGAAGTTAATCGGTTTTCTTCTGAAAGTTTGACAGCTAAGCTTTTTTGAAATAAATTGATTTTTTTTTTTTATTATAAATAAACGTTAAACATTGTGTTGACATCAAAACTTAGGTTTGCTATTTATATCAAAATAATGAGTTCAACTGCATTAAATACTTATGTTCGTTAACTTTGAAAGCTCATTGCAAGTGACATACAATTAATTGGCTTTTTCTTATTAGATTTTTTGACAAAAAAGTCTAGGTCCATTTGTGGATTGGTCATGTGTGGATTGATAGACACTGAGAAAAATATCAAACAAATTCAGGCTTGGAATAAAACAAACCATTGTTTCTATTTAATCATATATTGGAATCGAGACTTCAATAATGTATTGATTAACCCTCAATTTGGCACCAATCTTTTACTACGTAATCTGGCACATATTTACATTTGTAAATATTTTTTTTTGTCATCATTAAAGATAAACAGAACCTCAAAATTTACATGATTTTTTAGGTGGAATATATGTATTAACACCTTCTAAGTCCAATTCCGGAAAAATTTACACACCGCTCTCAAGTGGTTTAGAAGTTATAGGGTTCGGAAGTTGGGAAAATAGGCCAGAAAAGTCGTATTTTTTTTTTAAACAATATCTAGCTTTATGGGTATCAAAAGAAAGGTTTTTCTGTAACCATTTCAAAGAATTAACCTTTGAAATCCATGCATTATTTCCTACGATATAGCGTTTTACATATTATACACACTTGACGGTCCAGCTCTTTACGAAATAACCAAAATGTAAGTATGAAGATCAAATTGAAAAAAATTTATAGTTCCAATGAATAAACAAAAACCAATTTCAACAAAAAATATACTTTTTTCATTAAATTAGTACTTCCAGCTACAATATCAAAACATGACATATTGTTGTGCCAGCGAACCAAAAAATTCTGTTCATTAATATTTTCCCAATATATATAATAAAAATACGAAAAATGTATATATAAAAAAATTTGAAGAGTTTTTCCTTATAATTTTTTTCTATTATTAATTCAAAAAATGCGTTAAAACACCATAAAAGCCTTTAAAATACAAAATATTTACATATGTAAATATGTACCAAACTACGTTATAAAAATGAAAAATTTCCAAAAAGTATCAGAAAATTCTAAAATTCAAAACAAATTTTGAATTTTCAGAAAGAAAACCAAAAAATAGCCACAGAGTCCAAGCCATATTCAAAACGCATAAAAAAAGGAGTTATGGCAATTTTAAATTGGGATATTTACATATGTAAATAGTGCCAAAGTGAGGGTTAATTAATTAAATGAAAATTTGTCTACTTAGGCAGGTGGGACTCGAACCTACACGCAGAAAATTTATAACGCTGTCCCAAACAAACTTTGCTGGCAATACATTATTGTTTGGCACATATTGAGAACGCATGGGACTTTGCAGAAATACACGCTCTCACTCTCTATTTGCAGATATGATTTGCAAATTTATCTCTCTCTCTCTCTCTTAATGTACAATAACAAAATGTTTGTGAGTGAACAATGTTTGTTTGCATGAAACAGTTACCCGAACATAACATTTTTGCACTTTAAAAAGCAATCGTTCAGATACAAACAAACATTGTTCGCATCATACTGTGATCCGAATATAATATTTTTTGGACCTAAATAAGAAAATGTTCAGGTACAAACAAGCATTGTTTGCATCAATCAGTTACCAGAACACTACAAAAAGGAGTTGGTCAGGTACAAACAAACATTGTTTGAATGAAACAGATACTCGAACATTACATTTTTGCACCTTAAAAAGGAATTGTTCAGATACAAACAAACATTGTTTGCATCATCTAGTTATCCGAATATAATAGTTTTGCACATTGAAGAAGTTTACTTACGTTTCAAACAAATATTATTTGAATGAGTCTGTTTTTAAAAAAAGGATATTATTGCTTTTGTTAAATATTTTAATGGATTTTTATTAAAATATTATTACAAATACATACATATATTTTTTGGATTTTCTACAGGAGCCACTTGCTCATATAAAAAATTGACGTATATGTGCACTAGCTCGACTCCTTTCTTTCCTTGAGGTGCTGGATACTTATGAATGTAGTCATACGTGGAAATACTACTTTTTACCTCTTGTTTCCGGAATGTATGTATGTAATAGTGGCAGTCCATTTTTCAATAATTTCCGACCATTCTAAAAACTTAATATTTCCATTTGCTTCTAAAAACTTAATATTTTCCAATACTTCGGCTTCTAGTGAAATTTAAACGTGTAAAGAAAGATAATTACTTTAAAAATCACTTACTGCATCACAAAGAAGTACACCAGCGATGAGAAAGACACGAGAAGCAATACAATTTTGTTTTGAAGAAAGTATTGATTCTCATGCCTTTTTCATCGTTGGTGTACTACAGAGTGTGATTCAGAATAATTTTAATAATTGGAATAATGATCTCTCCTCGGGAATTGGAAAAGGGAGTTTTCATTTTTACGATAGCAGATAAAAATATCAAATTTTTTTATACACTCATGAATATTGACGGTTGATGAAGAAAATCGCAATAAAAAGTTCCAAAATGTTTTTGAACCTTATCTTAAAAATGAAAAATTCTCTTTCCGATTCCCCGGGTAAAATCATTTAGAATTGGGCTGATTACTTACCATCACATGGAGGGATTTTCGTTGATGAAATATGTGACCGCCTGTTAATAACGCCTTCAATACTCAACGCTCTCCTTTTGCTATTAATTATTTGTCTTCACCGTAAGCGGCTTGAATAAGCATTTTCATATTTACTTTATTAAATTTTAATTTAAGCTATGAAATAATTAAAAAGGTTAAATTAATAACAAATTACTTACGTTTAACAAATACACAGAATATACACAGAACTAAAGAATACAGAACTCAGCTTCTCCAACGCAATTAACACTTTGACAATGTATTTCATTCAACAACATTGCCAAATTTCAAAGGACGTTGCCAAACTTCCAAACTTTTGTTTAAAATTTCGAACATTTATTGTTTAGATGCAAACAAATTTTTTTTGAGGCTTAAATTTTTCTCATTTCTCTCAATTGTTGTTAATATTTTACATTTAGATGCAAACAAATATTGTTTAGAGTCTGATATAATAAGCATACTGCTCTCTTTTTTCTCTTTTAATGTTAAACAAAGTATGTTCGGATTCGAACAAGATTTATTTGCAACAATATTTCCGAACATATTTCGTTTGTATCTGAACAAATTGTTGCTAAAACCAAAGAGTGAATACAGAAAAAGTTTGTTGAAACTAAACATAACATATTTTTAATTAACTTTTTCTGCAAACTCTCTCTCAATTTAGGTGTCAAAAAGATATTATCTTCCAGTCTGAACAAATTTTTGATAATAGTTCATCTCAAATTTGCACACACTCGACCACCAAGCCTCGGTCCAATTTATATGCTTCTATTGCAATATAAAATCATGAAGTGTATAAATTCGAACAATTCATTGTTTGGAATAAGAATACGTTTGTTTACAAAAATCATGCTACATTTTCCTCTGTGAAGTTTTCACTTCTCAAAATCATTTAGCTGCAAATTTTATATTTACTGTTTAAAAAAAAGGTTTTGGATATAAGATGTTTTGGTTTGTTTTATACAATCTCATCTCATTGATAGTGTACAATTGACATGATGACACAAAATAAATAACTGTGTTTTGAATATAACCCTGCTGTAAGGTTAAAAAAAACTTACGAATTCTAGGTTAAAGGACCATTTTGGTCCATACCAAATTTTTTTGAAAACAATTGGCGTAAGATTATTTTATATACTTATTTCAATTAAGTATTTGGCAAAAAATATTTCAACTAAAAGTTATATTTGTATGCTTAATAAATCGTTTGGGAAATTCATTTTGTTTTGAATGTTTGTTATTATATTTCATACAAATTAAATTTAAAGCCAATAGTGTAACCATTGCAAACCCCATAATTATTTTTGTGATTCCCGTAATTCGTTTTGTTACGCCATCAAATAAGCTATTCAAAATGATGTTGATATGGAATAAGTTGTGTTTTTTGTGTGAGTCCCCTTTCTGCATTTTATCGTGCAGAAATGTGTATGTGTCTTAAAATGCAATGGAGTGCTGCTCCCTTACCCTGTTCTATTGTAACTCGTTCTGAAAATATTATTTCAGTATAGCCAGGACCAACTCGATTTGCAGTATCCAGGTGCCAATATATGCTTTCATCTTTTTCACTGTTTTTTCCACCACCATAACAAAAAATAATTATTGAAAATACCAATATGTATGGTAGAATAAAATTCGAGGGTAAATGAAAAGACATTGATGAACCCCACTTTTCGTGCTTATATTGCAGTACTTATTCTTGCTGGTGTTGGTATGTATATTTATGCAGATTTCTTATTTTGGTTCAATAAACAGTAGGCAAATTTATTTGTTATATGGCAGCGGCAAAAACGAAGACGTACATGGTTTGTTTAATATACGTTTTGGTCGTCCTATTTTCCGTTCAATTATGTCTGAGGAAACTTTTCAAATGATAACAAGAACGCTCCGGTTCGATGATGTTATGAGCCGAAGACAAATGCAAAGCACCGATAAGTTTGCTCCTATTCGCGATTTATGGAACCTTTGGGAAGGCATTCTTTCAATGAGTTTCAATTGCCATAAAAATGTGACTATTGATGAACAACTGGTATCTTTCAGAGGACGATGCTCTTTTAGACAATATATGCCCTCAAACCCTGCCAAATTTGGCTTAAAATTTTGATTGTCTGTTGACTCTAAAACAGGTAATGTGTGGAAGAAACAGCCATATCTAGGAAAACAAAGAAATGAACAGCCTGCTAAAAACCAAGGAGAGCGGATCGTACCTACTTGACTTGCCTCAAGGTTTAAAAGGTCAAAATATCACGGCTGATAATTTCTTTTCGTCGTTTGATTTCACGAAAAAACTTTAGGAAAGTAAACTGACATACGTAGGCACAGTTCGAAAAAATAAAACATTTATTCCACCGAAGTTGCTCATATTCAAAAAAGTTCCTTTATTTACTTTAAGATTTGCTTTCAATGAAGTCGCAACATTAGTTTCATATATCGGTCATAAAAACAATGGTATGGTTTTGATGAGTACGATGCACAAAACGAAAAAAGTAGATGTCAATGGACCAAAAAGCAGCCTGAAATTGTGTCCTATTATAATTCAACAAAAGGTGTGTATTTTTTTACCAGTGTTCATAGTTTTTAGTAAAAAAGGAGGCGAAGATACTGTCCAACAAAAGATTGGCTACTACAGTACTAAACGCAAAACAAATCGATGGCTAAATGTTGCTTTTTTTTTGATTCGTCGGCACCAAGTGATAAAATCGTATGAGACCAGAATTTTTACGACTATTAGCACTTTCTTTGGCTAAAGAACACATGATGAAACCAACCAACATACCCAAACAAAAATTCTCAGCGGAGGTATTGGCTGAGGTAAGAGCATCTTGCACAGATCCCGTACCTACTACAAGTGATACAAGAGACCCACCTGCTAGAAAACGTGGAATTTGTGGCTGCTGAAAATCCAAAAGCTATAGTAAATTTGTTATCTGCAGCAAATTTATTTGCAAACTAAACCGAGAAATAGTTTGTACATCCTGTATAATAAGTGAATAAAAAAAATGTATAATGGACCAAAATGGTCCTCAATATAAAATTTGTAACTGTTTATTTTTCTCCCTTCGAATTTATGTTAGGAACTTAATTATTTGAATAAAAACATTGATTTAGAAAAAACCACATGAGCTGCGTTTCAAGTCAGTTGAAAAGTTAAAAAAGAAAGTAAAAAAAATGGACCAAAATGGTCCCAACCTAACAGCTGGGATAAACAACCTTTAAAATAATCTATATGAAAAAACAATTTGAGCCTGGGTTACAAATGTATGCTGACGGAAATTTGTTTTACTTGCATACAATTTTTGCTGAAGAAAATATATTGACAATAATTGGATACTTATTTTATGGAACAATACTTTTTACATGGAAACAAAAATATACAAGAAATTATATGAAAATACATGTCAATTAATAATCAGTTCATGTACATATACAGTGAATCAAAAAAGTTTACATACACATGTAATTCATATCTTTAACCATTCTGAAATGATTTAATATTTTTATTTTCTTTCTCTTTTTTTTTTCTAAAAAGCTAGACAAATATTCAGTGTATTGGTATGCAGAATGCATATCCTGTTTTTTTCCAAAGCCGCTGCGTAAGTGCGCCGAAAGCGAAAAAACCCCAAAATAAATGTCAAAAAAGTTTACATACAGATTCTTCAATTAGCTTTGTTGTTGCTTATGTAACGGTAATTGCTGCTTCTCAGCCACACTTATCGTTGATCATTAATAGCAGCATTGCAATTATAAGCATATTTTGAAGTTCAATTGCAATTTGGAGTTCAAAGTGTAA
The DNA here is from genome assembly GCA_958299015.1 of Tetanocera ferruginea. NCBI lineage: Eukaryota > Metazoa > Arthropoda > Insecta > Diptera > Sciomyzidae > Tetanocera > Tetanocera ferruginea. The sequence goes on along the minus strand of OY282642.1, from coordinate 87,430,626 downwards.
AGAAGATTGCTAAGATGGGACGCGGTAAGGAAATTCCATTAGAAGTGCGTAAATTGATACTGAAATTATATCTGGAAAACAAATCATTACTGGAAATCGGCAAAATAATTGGAAAATCTCATGCTAGTGTACAAACTGTAATAAAATCATACACAAACAACCGCAATTTGCAAACAAAGCAACGATCGGGAAGACCAAAGATTTTAACGCAACGTGAAGAACGCGAAGTCGTCGCCGCCGTTCGGGAAAATCCCAAAATTTCTGCAGTGAAGTTAACACAGAACATATCCGAGTGTACGCAAAAAAAAAATTAATCCTCAAACAATAAGAAATACACTACACAGTGCTGGGTATCATGGTCGTGTGGCACGTCGTAAACCTTTTATATCCAAAGTGAACAAAAAAAGAGGTTGGATTTTGCTAAGCAGCACTTGGAAAAGCCGGATTCGTTTTGGGAAAATGTTGTGTTTAGCGACGAATCAAAGTACAACATATTTGGCTCGGATGGACCTGGAAAAGTGTGGAGAAAGGCCAATCAGGAGATGCAAGAAAACAACTTAATTCCAACCGTAAAGCATGGTGGCGGAAATGTAATGGTTTGGGGGTTTATGGCCGCATCTGGAGCGGGGGAACTTGTGTTCATAACTGACAAAATGGACAAACATGTTTATTTGAACATCCTCAAAAACCATTTGCGTACAAGTGTTCACAAACTGGGACTAATAGCAACAACTTTTATTTTCAGCAAGATAATGACCCCAAACATACGTCGTATCTTGTCCGCGAATGGCTGATATATAATTGTAAGCAGCTGCATACACCTCCACAATCACCAGAAATTAATCCGATTGAGCATATTTGGGATTTATTGGAGAAAAGGATCCGAAAACATCAAATATCGTCTAAGGAAACTCTGAAGACTGCTTTATTAACTGAGTGGTCAAAAATAACAGAAAATGACACAAATGTTTTAGTCAAAAGTATGCGCAGGCGTCTAGAAGCAATCATTGCAGCCAAAGGAGGGCCAACAAAATATTAAGTTATTAAAATCTTATTTTATTTTACCAAAAATAACAAGAGATCTCTAAAGTGTATGTAAACTTTTTTGATGTTAATTTTTGACCATTTTAATGTATTATTGAATTTTTTCCTTTCGTTTTAAAAAAACATTTAGTTTTTTAAGCTTAATTGATGTGCAAATGTGTATTATTTGAAATAAAACTCACATTTTAAATTTTATATTTTTTTTTAATACGATTAACAGGTATATTTACTATAGAATTATGGTGTATGTAAACTTTTTTGATTCACTGTATGCTCTTTATGGCTTTCGAAAGTAATTCTTGCATAATTAATAATTTTGTACATTTATCTGCCTGTTTAACAAAATTTTTTTTTGTAAAATTTATCTGCCTGTAAATATAGGATGTAAATTCTGATGTTTGCTGGCAGCAAACAGATTAAATTATTATTTTAAATATACAGTAAGGGACAAAAGTTTACATAAAGCACCAAATTGTTGGTTTCCATAAAAAGTTAAAAATTTAGTTTTTATATGCAGTACGGCGTCCCACAAGAAAATATTTTTTTCGAATTTCATTGCTGCTGTCTATGCTAGTTTTGAGATTTTTGGCATAGGTTAAGAGGTTGCGCTAATTGGATTTTGCCTTAAAAGCAGTTTTTTTGGAGAAAACAAGCGCTTGGAGACGTGGATTCAACTCCCAGCTGAGGCAAAAGAATTCATTGTTGTTTTTTTATTTGGTGTTTTTTCTGACGTGAACATAAAAATGTATTTTATAATGCGGACTCTTTTCGAATTCGAATCGAATACGATATATCTAATCCGAGTTCTCGGTTTCGAAATTAAATCGAGTACGCTGTGTGGTTTTTTGGGAAGGTATTTTTATATTTTTATATTCATATTCAAAGTAATTGTGGTATTTTTGACTATTGTTTAAGCATCGGTTATAAATGTAGGCATATCTTCTTTTTAATGAAGGTAACAAATAATCTTTTAAACTAAAAAACTAATCCATAATAGTTTTAAGTCAACGATGCTTGCAAAATTTGCATATTTTTAGCAGTTTTTAATCAATACACTAATCAAAGACTTAACATGTTAAAAAGTTTTAAAGATTTTAACTTTGGAACGGCAAAATATAATTAAAATTTTTTTTCAAATAACGTAAAATTTTACCGTATTTCTAACTGCATCATTAAATTTTTTCATTTTGATCGAAATTTAAAAAGTTATAAAGCATTTTTTTTATTTTCAAGATATTATTTCAAGATCTATTTGCGAACAGTCAAGCAAAATCAAATTTCATTCTCTTCACTTTTGAAAAAAAATGGAAACTACTCTGTACATTGACAAACTATACACATATTTCTTCAGATTAACCTTTTATAAAGTTGGAATTGTGCTCTAATAGAATATTTGATTATTTCTTTATTTCTGATTTAGTTTTCATGACTTCATGACATATCCACTCCATAGAATTAATCAAATTGGTACAAGTAGCCGTAAGTATAGAGAAAAACTACGATTTTTTGATTTGAAGCCACAAATCTTCTTTTCCTTCCTTGAATGTATCCCAATTTGACGTTATTTATATATTTGATCATCTCACAAACGTGATCCCCATGAGATCTCAACATATTCACTTTTGTCATCTGATCGTAGTAAGTTTTCCGAAATTTCTATTTTAGGATCAATCTAACCATTTATAATTCTTTATTCATACGATCCTTAATTATGCGGCTTGTTTCCGGTGATTTTAAATAATTTTCTGTTGTTGTAAAGACTTTTCAACTTGTCGAAATGAATTGAAATTTTTCGTTCTTCACCATTGCTACAGGTTTATCGACAAGTCTATCGACTTTGTTGTAATTTCAATCAGTTTCGCTATTTATAGATTTTCCTTTCAGAAGTGGTGCAATGAACTACATGTCAAATAATTACAAATTCTTGTTTAAAAATAAAGAGAAAGAAATTATTTTTAATTTTTCATACTTATTTTGTTCAGATTGTAACACACGTAATACAATATAACATAGTATTACAATAGAAATTATATCTTTTATATTTTATTCCACTGTTTATGCAAGCTTTTGTTTTATTTTTTCTACACTTAACTTGTCTGATAAAATTGTATACTTATTTTTAGCTGTGCAGAAAGCAAAACGTATGCATATTTGTATTCTACACTGTACATTTTGTGCTGTAACAAATTTTACTATCAGATATATTTTGAAAAAGTTTATTATCAGATATCACCCTTGACTTGATGCGTGTGCCAAATAATGAATATAAGACACACACATACAAGCTCACACACACTCACAGACAACGCACACACTATTAATATGCAAAAACAAGCCAATGTATTAAAAATGAAAAATTAATTTACATGGAATATTTTAACCGCAGCTGATGTCCCGTAAAAGTACGCATTACGCAGTCCATGAATTAATAATAAATTAAATAACGGTAAACAAGGCTACATACAAAAATGAAGCTGCGAAGTCAAATTAAAAAAATCTATATACCTACGTGGACTACGCCGAATGTTGAACAACCCTTTCCATAAGCAGGTCTGCGAAATCAGTTCGAACTCGGGCCACAGCTTCGAGACACCATTCAAGTACAATAAATTTTTTTTAATAAAAGCTACGAATTGTCACAAAATACTGTGAAGCTTATGAAACAAAAAAAAACTAAACAATTATTGAAGGCCGTATAGAAAAGAGCTGAAACGAACAGGACCCAAGAAAAATTTTCAATATTTTTCCGAAAATAGTTTCATATCTGACCTGAGTCTCAACTATAGCCTACCCGAAACATACCAAACAAATGCTTTGAAAGTCGAAAAAAAAAACGAATTGGCCATATCAGCCATTGAAACGACTTGACCGAGCTTTTTATGAACAATTGTGAGAACTGGAGCTGCATGTTTTATGCCGACTTCAAACAGATAAAGTTTATGTTCTCTAGAAGCTTAACATGGCATTGTTTATCTTCGAGACTTGCCAGCCGAGATTGACAACTTATCAGAACAATTAATTTCTATTGAAAAAATTTTCTGTGTCATATGGTGCTTTGAACCCGGGTCTGCCGAGATTTGATGGCTCGCATTCCACACGCTCAGCATGCACAGCCACTCTTACTCTAACTCTAACTCTAACTCTAACTCTAACTCTAACTCTAACTCTAACTCTAACTCTAACTCTAACTCTAACTCTAACTCTAACTCTAACTCTAACTCTAACTCTAACTCTAACTCTAACTCTAACTCTAACTCTAACTCTAACTCTAACTCTAACTCTAACTCTAACTCTAACTCTAACTCTAACTCTAACTCTAACTCTAACTCTAACTCTAACTCTAACTCTAACTCTAACTCTAACTCTAACTCTAACTCTAACTCTAACTCTAACTCTAACTCTAACTCTAACTCTAACTCTAACTCTAACTCTAACTCTAACTCTAACTCTAACTCTAACTCTAACTCTAACTCTAACTCTAACTCTAACTCTAACTCTAACTCTAACTCTAACTCTAACTCTAACTCTAACTCTAACTCTAACTCTAACTCTAACTCTAACTCTAACTCTAACTCTAACTCTAACTCTAACTCTAACTCTAACTCTAACTCTAACTCTAACTCTAACTCTAACTCTAACTCTAACTCTAACTCTAACTCTAACTCTAACTCTAACTCTAACTCTAACTCTAACTCTAACTCTAACTCTAACTCTAACTCTAACTCTAACTCTAACTCTAACTCTAACTCTAACTCTAACTCTAACTCTAACTCTAACTCTAACTCTAACTCTAACTCTAACTCTAACTCTAACTCTAACTCTAACTCTAACTCTAACTCTAACTCTAACTCTAACTCTAACTCTAACTCTAACTCTAACTCTAACTCTAACTCTAACTCTAACTCTAACTCTAACTCTAACTCTAACTCTAACTCTAACTCTAACTCTAACTCTAACTCTAACTCTAACTCTAACTCTAACTCTAACTCTAACTCTAACTCTAACTCTAACTCTAACTCTAACTCTAACTCTAACTCTAACTCTAACTCTAACTCTAACTCTAACTCTAACTCTAACTCTAACTCTAACTCTAACTCTAACTCTAACTCTAACTCTAACTCTAACTCTAACTCTAACTCTAACTCTAACTCTAACTCTAACTCTAACTCTAACTCTAACTCTAACTCTAACTCTAACTCTAACTCTAACTCTAACTCTAACTCTAACTCTAACTCTAACTCTAACTCTAACTCTAACTCTAACTCTAACTCTAACTCTAACTCTAACTCTAACTCTAACTCTAACTCTAACTCTAACTCTAACTCTAACTCTAACTCTAACTCTAACTCTAACTCTAACTCTAACTCTAACTCTAACTCTAACTCTAACTCTAACTCTAACTCTAACTCTAACTCTAACTCTAACTCTAACTCTAACTCTAACTCTAACTCTAACTCTAACTCTAACTCTAACTCTAACTCTAACTCTAACTCTAACTCTAACTCTAACTCTAACTCTAACTCTAACTCTAACTCTAACTCTAACTCTAACTCTAACTCTAACTCTAACTCTAACTCTAACTCTAACTCTAACTCTAACTCTAACTCTAACTCTAACTCTAACTCTAACTCTAACTCTAACTCTAACTCTAACTCTAACTCTAACTCTAACTCTAACTCTAACTCTCAATTCCATCTCCATCTCCATCTCCATCTCCATCTCCATCTCCATCTCCATCTCCATCTCCATCTCGATCTCCATCTCCATCTCCATCTCCATCTCCATCTCCATCTCCATCTCCATCTCCATCTCCATCTCCATCTCCATCTCCATCTCCATCTCCATCTCCATCTCCATCTCCATCTCCATCTCCATCTCCATCTCCATCTCCATCTCCATCTCCATCTCCATCTCCATCTCCATCTCCATCTCCATCTCCATCTCCATCTCCATCTCCATCTCCATCTCCATCTCCATCTCCATCTCCATCTCCATCTCCATCTCCATCTCCATCTCCATCTCCATCTCCATCTCCATCTCCATCTCCATCTCCATCTCCATCTCCATCTCCATATCCATATCCATCTCCATCTCCATCTCCATCTCCATCTCCATCTCCATCTCCATCTCCATCTCCATCTCCATCTCCATCTCCATCTCCATCTCCATCTCCATCTCCATCTCCATCTCCATCTCCATCTCCATCTCCATCTCCATCTCCATCTCCATCTCCATCTCCATCTCCATCTCCATCTCCATCTCCATCTCCATCTCCATCTCCATCTCCATCTCCATCTCCATCTCCATCTCCATCTCCATCTCCATCTCCATCTCCATCTCCATCTCCATCTCCATCTCCATCTCCATCTCCATCTCCATCTCCATCTCCATCTCCATCTCCATCTCCATCTCCATCTCCATCTCCATCTCCATCTCCATCTCCATCTCCATCTCCATCTCCATCTCCATCTCCATCTCCATCTCCATCTCCATCTCCATCTCCATCTCCATCATCATCTCATTAAATGGAGTTAATGAGTCATTTTAAACTACAATTTCATTAAAGTTAAACACAAATGTTTTTAAATTTTAATTGAAAACATATGTTTTGTTTTTTTTTAAAACAATGTTTTTATGTATAAAAACAATTTCGAAACAAAAATTTTAATATATAAATCAAATTTTTTAAGGCATGATTTTTGCGATGCCATTTTGTAAATTTTTCTGAGTTTTTGGCATCAGATTCGTTATCAGCTACCGCTGGGACCTTCCAAATACAAAATTTTAACTTCACTCCATGAAGTTTGTATTTTATACAGATATTTAAAATTTTTTAAATATTGAAATAGCTATTTGATTAGTTTTTATTTGATCTCATGTTTCATATTTGTAAAACAAATTGGAAAAAGCCTAAAATTGATATTCTGGTAATTATTTTCTTTGTCATTTCAAAGAAATAGTAAGAGACAGATATACAAAAAATGATTTTAATGTTAAAATCTAAATACGATTGTTTTAAATTTTATTTTGTAGAAACGCAAATGCGTTAAATTTTTATTAAAAAAATTTTTTTTTTTGAGTATTTTTTTTTTTTTTTCAGTATAGGATTGTCTGCTGACTAGAAGGAAGTAGTTTATCGTTTGCCTTGCACTTAAAATCTACTAATTTTTATTCTTCAGTTACTTTATCCTCGTTCGACTTCCTGCTGCCGCTGCACTACAGAGGCTTGATGTAACGGCAAGAAAAAGTACCAAAATCATGACCAGTGTATTCCTCTCAATTGGCCAGGTCATGGAGGGATTCGGTATAATACAGTTTAGTTAGTGTTCGTAACGAAATTTCATTCAGAGGACATGAATTCCCAGAAGACTGAATTAAGCGTTCTTCACTTACATCAGTCTATATCCATATGTTATCATGATACCATAGATAACAATTATGTACTGATTTTCTCTCAAGAATGGTGTCTTATGATATAGTTTCCAAAAAAACGACAAGTCTTCATTAGAATGACTTACGGAGAGTCATTTTATAGTTTCGTTGCTATCTTCTTACAAAACCGACCTAAGCTTTCCATAAGTTGGATATTTAGTGGTGAGGCCTGCTTAATTTTGACATATTGTAGCTACTATAATTCTGAATAATACTCAAATAAGCCTAATGGCTTGATTTGATTTAAGAATCAGTGATATTATTTAAGTGTGATTTATGTGGTGTTATTTTTTCCTTTTTTTGTGCAGCATAAAAATTATGAGTTCTTCGCCAATAGCCGACTAAATGACAACTTTTTCTAATAGCACCAATAAATATTTATTGAAATACGCTTAGTTCTTTCATAAATCTACAAATAATCAATTTATATATATGTTTTTACGACGCACACAAGCTCATTTATAAGACACGTACACAATCGTAAAAGCATAAAATATTTGACCGCATTTCCGGCGCACAAAATAATGATGATTCAATAAAAAAGAGAGCAAAAAACAACAAGAACTAAATGTATCTCATAACAGATTTGTATAGAAAAATATGTTTGCTATTTTGATGATTATTATAGCTAGCTATTATCAAAAATGACTAAACATAACAATTTGATGCTCAATTTGAGAGCAAAATTATTCACAAACAGTTATATGGCGCGGAAGAGCAAATTTTTTCGATATGAATTCTATGCCTGCACATTTTAAAATCTAAATATTTCCCCTCTGCTTATATTATTGCCAAATAAAAATGTTCTAGATTTATCTACCATCATCTAAAATATTTCGCACTAAAAGTGCTGCATGCAACACCTGCTCATCTAAATTTTGTTTCTATTTTTCTCTCACTCGATTTGTTTGTATTTCATAAAACTATTTCCACAGTATTTTTTTTTCCACAGTCTTTTGTTGTTTGTATCGATCTATTGAAAGGAATTTATGCTGCTCAATCCATGTCGGATTTTGTAGTAATTGAATTCGTGCTGATGGGACATCCACGCCAATAAAACAATTCTATGCGTAGCGGTTGCGGTTATTGATGTTGCGGCAACAATTGTTGAATTTGTTAGTCTGTAACTGAAAATTTCGTTTTATATTTTATTTTGCTTGATACATTTTATATATTTTGCTGAAAATACCAAAAACGTGTTGATGAAAACACAAAAACAATTTTTGTTGTAAAATTTTTATTGGTAGTGTAAAAAAAATTCGTCTGAATAAAATCAGAATCAATAAAAGCTCGACAAATAATTTTAATCCACCCAATTATGCGTTATGGCTATGATTTAGTTACATTATGATCAAAGTAAAAACATGTAGTTGTATGTCAATGGGGAATGAAATGGGGAATATATTCTCTATAGAGACGAAGATAAAAGTTATGTGATTTAGGTATAAGAGACAACTCAATAAAATATTTAATTTGAAAAGGTAGAAAAACCAAAATAAGCTAACGAAACAAATTAAGTAAAAGTAAATTAAAGTAAAATTGTTGTAAAGGAAAATGTGCTGTAAGGTATTGAAAAAATTGGTATGTTTGTTTTTCGGACAAAAGAGAAACTAATAAAATCAAATTAAACAAGCTTTAACTTAAATACGTTCATAAATGATTAATGGATATCAATTTCATTAAATGGAATATAAAAATAAGTATCGAAAGTCTAAAGTTGGCCTAGCCTGACTATGAAATGCCCTAAAACTATTTTTTCAATAAATAATAATATAAAAGGCAGTAGGTATGTCCGTGGGAAATCAAATTTGTATACCCCCACGCGTATTGCGTAAGAGGTTTGTTAATTTTGTCACGACGTGTGTAACGCCCATAAGGAGGCGTGGTAGGTATAGAAAAGTATATATATTCTTGCTCAGCATCACCAACTGAGTTGATTTAGCCATGTCCGTCTGTCTGCCCTGGGAGAAATCTGATGAAAACCACGCCTACCTTATATTATATATTTATAAATATTTATGCTGCAAAACTTAAATTCTTATTTGTGTAATCTATATCAAAACTAAGGTGTGCTGGAAAAATGGGTGTCATCCACCCACTTACACGCCCACCTCCCATACAACCCTACAATTGCAAACTATATAAAGAGGCTTGTGTCGAAGCTACATGAGTAAAATTGGATATGTGTTAGTTTTATATTAAAATTAAAGCGTGTTGGAAAAATGGGCATCATCCACCCACTAACACGCCCACCTCCCATATAACCCTACAATTGCAACCTGTATAAAGAGGCTTGTGTCGAAGCTACATGATTAAAATTGGATATGTATTCATTTTATATCAAAATTAAAGCGTGTTGGAAAAAAGGGTGTCATCCACCCCCGAACACGCCTACCTCCCATACAACCCCAAAAATAAAATTTGTATAAAGAGACTTCTGTCAAAGCTACAAAAATAAAATTAGATATTTATTCATTCCATATCCAAATTTGAGCGTGTTAGAAAAATTGCCACCCACGAACACGCCCACCTCCAATATAACCACCAAAATTTTAAACTTTTATAGAGTTTAAGAAGAAAGAAAAGAGGCTTCTCTTACAGGAAGAAAATTTGGTACGCTTGTATTTTAAATCAAAACTAGATTGTGGAAGAAAAGTGTGCGTCATCCGCCAACGAACACAACCTCCCCCCATACAGGCCTCCTCCCATACAACCAATAATAGTAAAAACTCTATAAATAGGCTAATATTTAAGCAAGGGAACTGAACATTAGGGTATTTATGTATTTTATATCAAAAATGAGGAATAATAAACAAATTTGCGGCAACCACTCAAGAACACGCCCACCTACCATACAACCCAGGAAAATAATAGTCTTCATTTCCCTACAAATACGCCCACCTCTCATACAACTCACAATATTGAAAATACCATCAAAAGGTTTATATGTTACCTACAGGGACTAAACTGGTTATGGGAGGATTTTATATCAAAACTAAGATGTTTACACAAAATTGTCGTCATGCGCTCATGAACACGCCCATTTTTCATACAATTTTCAATATTGAAAAAATCCATTAAAAGGTTTATATTTAACCTACTAAACTAAGCATGGGAGGACTTTATATCAAAACTTAGTTGTGTACACAAAATTGGCGCCATCCGCCCACAACTATATCTACATCCCATACAACCCGCAACATTCAAAATACCAGTTAAAAGTTTGTAAAATACCATTAATGTCCTACAGGGATAAAACTTGGTTTGGAAGGATCTTAAATCAAACTAAGGTGTGCACGCAATATGGGCGTCACCAGCCCACGAACACGTCCATCTCCCATGCAACCTATAGTAATGGAAAAACCATAAAAAGTGTAATATATAACCTACACTGAGAGAAATATGCTTTAAAATTAAGTGAATATTTGTGTTCATATCAAAACGAATTTGTTTTTGAAATAGAGCTTGATTCAATTTCATTGAAGTTAAACACAAATGCTTTTAAAGTTAAATTTAAAGCAATAGTTATTGTTTTTTAAAGTATAAAACAATAAAAGTATTGTTTTTTATATTAGAATAAAAACAAATTTCGAACAAAAATTTTTATATTTAAAACAAATATTTTAAAGCATGTTTTTTTCGATGTCATTTTTATAATAATTATATGTTCTCGATATCAGATTCATAATCATAATACCCCTGGGACCTTCCGAATACCAAATCTTAACTCCACTCGATGAAAATTGAATTTAAAATATATTAAAATAGTTGAAATATTGAAATAATTTAATAGTTTTCATTTTATCTCATGTGCGATATTTCCAAAATAAATTCGAAAATTTCAAAAAGTGACATTGTATTGACATTGTATTGGTGGCTATTGTTTTTTTTTTTTTTTTTTGTTATTTCAAAGAAATAATAAGAGAAAATTATAAAATAAAGAAAGGAGGTCAACGTTGAAATTCAAACAAATTTGTTTTAATTTTGCTTTGTAGAAACGCAAATGAGATAAATTTGTATTTTAAATTTTTTTGTTTAATTTTAAAGTATGTTTTTTTTTCATACTTAAAGTAAAGGGATGAAACTTTCATTGGAAGCATTTTATATCAAAACTAAGGTGTGCACAGAAAATGGGCGTCATCTGCACTCGAACACGCCCAACTCCTATGCAACCCACATTAGTGGAACCTGTTAAAAACTGTGAAGGAATACATAGATTTTGCAAAAAATAAGAAGTTATGCATAATTATCAATACTTCAATACTAGTATCGCTTGGGGTCGACCCAGGTCGATTGATGGACTGCTTATTTATATGCGAGATGATTAAAATAAGTTCGAGACTATAACTCTTAATTGATTGGAGATATAAAGCTATTTTCTTCAAAAAAAATATTTTTTTATATTATTATATTGTTCAAAATCAGAAAAACAACATTTACAAAAAAAATATTAATTTTATCAAAGAAATCATAGGGGGTAGCCTTGATTTTTCGATGGCACGGACAGTTTATTAATTAAATGTCAAGACAAAATAAATTCACCTACAATTTGGTACAGACTTTAAAAGAAAATCAAAAATGCAATTTTGAGTTTTTGTTTTTTTACAACAAATATATTTTTACTCCATATTTTAAGAATAAATCAAATTGTATGGTCTTTTTTGAAAAGGAATAATTTCAATATAAAAAAACAAAAAACGGTATTATTTTCTAAAGTTTTTTTAAGTTAACTAATAAGACTTAAAAACAAAAGAGAAATAAATAAAATCTATTCACAAATGGCGGAGATATTGGCTTCCCAATTAAGAACATTAAATTTGAGACAGTTTTTTCTTCTCTCTCTTGGCATTTGGTTGAAACACACGCTAAATAACTAACGACAATATTAAGAAAATTCATTAAAAAAACTATTGGTGAGAACTTGGCTATAATTTTGATCACATTTGAAAGAAAATTTAACAAAATTTTAGAAAAAATTAGAAAAATTTAAAAACCGTTAAAATCCGACCAAAATATTCACATGGAAAGTCAAATTTTTGAATTCAAAACACATTTTTTTACTAATTTTAAAATTGACGAATGCATAAAACTTAATTTTTTTAAGAAATTGTTACTTTTAAAAAAAACTCAAATTCAACCAACTCAAAAACTCTCTCTCAACCAAATTTCATATTAATCAAAGTGCAGATTTTTTCTCAAAAATTTAATTTCTCACTTAGAAGGTTGGGAACTCCCTCTATCAGATATATCATTTATATATACATTCTGCACATCTGAGCAACATAACCTTTCGAATGTTTCATTTATTTTGAGTTTTAATAAATACCAAAAAAGCGTACGACAAACTTTAATGTTCACGTATTAATATATAAGATATCTTTGAATATGTTTGGAATTTTAGGGTATTCCATAGTCGGTCCAGAGCGAGTTTAGAGTTTCCTTACTTGTTTTTACATTGTTATACTCTTAACTTGAACAGGTCAGGTATATTAACTTTGTGCAAACGTTTGTAACGCATGGAAATAAACTAGTCCGGTATAAAAAGGTTTATATTAGTGAAAAGCGTCACACCGTCAGTCGAGCTATCCATGCCGGTTAATTTGTTCGTTCGTCTGGTTGTTGTCCGTTAGAACAGGATTAAAAAAAGGAGTTGAGATTATTTAATGAAACTCGGTAGACATAGTCCCATTGACCCAAGGATCAGCATTATTGAATATTGTTGAAATCCACCTACTCACACGCTTACTTACCATACAACCCAAAAATTGAAAATTCAATAAATAAGCTTATGGTTAACCTACAGAGATACAATTTGATACGTATTTAGTTTGTAACAACACAGAGATATTCTTGAAAAATTGACGTCATCCGCTCTCGGACATGCTTACCTCCCATAAAAACCAACAAATTTAAGACTACATAAATGCCTGAATCAATACATTCTCACAGACCTGAGAGGTAATGGTAAGTCTTGAGTATTCACACACCTCTTGATTTCCTTTTCTCATTTGAATATCATACGCTCGCAATACCTGATATCGTATAGAGTTCACTCAGGCCTGAATCTAGAAATATTTTTCAAAAAATTCAAGCCTAAGTGAATGCCTAAATAACAGGCCCTCTATCAGGTCGTTCCAAGCCTGAAGATTCACTAAACCGTAACTTCTAACACGCCACACGGACAGGTTAGGAATGAGGTGATGGGTTCAACGTTCCTTACCCGATCTATCCCAACGTGCCTGCCACTGTATCATATTTCTTTCTTACGAGAAGATGCGATCTCCCCCAAGGCATTCTGAAAGTGCAACTCACTCTTAGAGCTCCCAATCTATACACCGACTCAAAAAAGGTCGTGAATCTAGATCAGTCGAGTACTAGACGTAAACGTGAGCGCACTCAGCTAAATTTGAACTGAGGTTTAGAAATTTTAGAAAAATAAATCTGTAAAGATTTAATTTATAATTTTTTCGAACTGAAATGGCGATATTTTAAATTTCTAAGCATATGACACTTAACAAGGAGTAAATCTTTGCCAGAAATAATACAATTTAGTGCAATATCTTAAAATTTAAATTTTTGCCTTGGTAACGATAATCGTGGAACAGTCCACGATAACGCTGGAACACTGCACGATAATCGTTACCAGCTATTTTTGTATCAAATAAGAATATTTTTTGGCTACTTGCCAATTTTTCCAAAGAAATTTCTTTTCTAAATTTAAAGCTCAATAAAAAGCAATTATTTTATACGTTAATAGCATTAAATAAATATGAAATAAATGAAAAGATAGCTGAGCTAAGTCGATTATGAAATATGTTGTTTTGTTGTTTTTTTCATACTAATTTGAAAAAATCGTCTACTTATTTGCTAAAAAGAATCAGAAGATTAAAAATTTGCAGAATAAACAAAATATATGAATAATGCTTAAGTTGATGCATTGCTTGGCTTAATAAAGACAAAATATGTGTGACTATGATTGCCATCTAAAATTTTAATGCCGCATAAATATATGTCGTGTGTCGCTTTAAAGCATGCAAAGACATACATATATATATATATATGAACATATATACATCACAAATACCCAGTTGAAACATTTATTTATACTTAGATAAATTTTATTCCTGTAGCTTAAATAAAAGCCTCTCTATAGAACTCTTAATTTTTCTGGTTGTATGGGAGGCAAGAGCGATCGTAGGCGGATTTCACCTATTTTTTAGGTCTTAGTTCTGTTATTTAAAACATACATATAATATTTTATTTCCGTTACTTTAATAATAGCCTTTTATATAAAAGTGATTACAATTTTTGGGTTATATACGAGGCAGGCGTGTTCGATCTAAAAACAAAAAACATTACGTTCAAAACTTTACTTTCTTACTTATTTATCATGGCACCAAAGTCTGTAGTGCAATGGTGACACCAGTCGAAAGTTCTAAGCTTCAACGGGTTGTCCAACACTTGGACCTTTGAACGTAGATTCGGGCGTTCATGTTTGCGTTGAACTCCACAGAGTCGGCATTACTTATTTTACAGAAGCGTTATCTTTCATTTTCTCAGCATAACTTAGCCTGCGAATTTGCTCAATTTTTATGAGCTAACCTAAGTCGATGTCGGTGTTCAGCTCAAATAGTCCATAATTCCATCCAATTTGGATGGATTGAACAATCAGATCTATTGGACAGATTGGACCATAGATCTTACAAAGCATTTTTTTTCCAACGCTCCAAAACTCCTTTTATCAAAGATGCTCAACGTCCAAGTTTGTGCTGTATATAGTACGATGGGCATGGATATTGACTAATAGAACGTAAGTTTTGTTCACCGAGAGAACACCTGTTTGTTTGCACACCACCGGCAGAAGTTATTTTTTGTCTGACATCAATACTGAATTCTTTGGAGGAGTTTATATCATGATATCATTACCATACGCCAGTATCATAACACTTTTATAAAATATCGTGCCACTACTTCTCTTATCAGCAGCTCGGATGTTCTTATCTATTATAATAATTATTAAATTGAAAAAGTAATCCGACAAGAAAACACTTTGTCTGAAAACTAGCTCGGAGTCAAATGATGGGTAACATCCCTTCATATTTAAATAAAGTTGAAGTAAAGTTGTAATAAAAAGTTATTGAAAAACATATTTAAAACAGTAGTCATTCTTGTCGGTACCAGAATCTTGAAAGTAGCTCTAAAACCAACGGAACTAGACCTATTTTTTAAGCCTTAAAAAATACTCGTTTTTGTTAATTTTGAATTTTAGATCCTATTGTTCCGTTATTTGTTGAAGGAACCTCTTTATTTTGATACTGACGATAAAAGCGTTAGTTTTTAACATATTCCCGTTTTGGTTTTTATATTCAACTGAAGCACAAACATTTTTTGATTACAACAAGAGGAGTACCCTTTTTTTGTTGGCCTACTTTGACATGACATACAAAAACAACAAGAACAACAACAATATTAACTTTAAAATTATGTTTAATATTTTTCCCAGTCAATATAAAAGACCGTTTGTCGATATCTTTAAAAAATTTTGTAAAATTTAATTTTCAGCGAGGCATTACATTTTGTGTCGCAAAGTTAAAAGGTTGCCTTAAAGAGGGACATGACATTGGCCGTTTTTTTAAATCGATTGATAGAATTCTAAATTTTATGAAAAAATTCCTACGGGTTCAAAAATCTTACTACAGCCCGATTAGTGAGAGCGCATTTTTATTTTTCATCTTTTTATTTTTTTTTCACAAACTTTGAACGCGTTTTTCACGAAACCATGTTTTTCGTACTGGTTGCGGCGCAAGCGGGTTCATTTTTTGACGAAATTTGTTTTTTTTTTTTAAACTTGATTCGCTATCGTATGACACGAGCTTTTTTGAAATTTTTTTCGATTTTTTCACTCACTTTTCACTCACAATTTTTTCTCACACACTTTCAAATTTGGAACATCAGTAAAAATTGAAAAAAAATTTGTAAAAAAGCTCCTGTCATACGATTATCAATTTTGTTAAGATTTAAAAAAGTTATTTTTTTCCAGCTCGAACAATTTTTGCGACTCCCAGCGTTGCCACCATGAGGCCCCGTTTTTTCTCTGCCTCTTTGGAGCTCTTTAAAACCATGTTGGAGTGAAAAATATATTTTTTTGAATTTTTTTTCTTGTAATTTGTTCACTTCTCTACAATAATAAAAAATTTGGAAAAATGTTTGTTTTTGACTGAGTTTTGAATTTTTAAAAAAATATTTGTTTTCCCTGCCGCGAATGTTATGCCCCAACTTAAACAGATCACCTGAGCCATCGTCTCCTGCGGCTTTGTTGTCTTTCGGTGTACACGATAAAATCTCATTATCAGGGCCCGGATTTTATTGGTTTTTCCTTTTTTATACCCAAAACCTGAAAGGTCAGGGTATATTAACTTTGTGCAAACGTTTGTAACGCATAGAATGGAGCGAGTCCGGTATAGAAAAGTGTATATATTCTTGATCAGAGTCACCTCGTGAGTCGAGCTATCTATGTCCGTCCGTCCGTCTGTCCGTCTGTGTGTTGTCCGTATACACAGGATAAGAAGAAGGAGTTGAGTTGAATGGAACTCGGAACACATGATTATATGGACCCAAGGATCTGCACTATTGAATATTTTTGGAATTCGCCCACGGACACGCCTACCTCTCATACAACGCAAAAATTGAAAACTGCATAAATGAGCTCATAGTTAACCTACAACAATAAAATTTGATATGTATGTATTTGATATCAAAAAAAAAAAATGTCTTCGAAAAATGGGTATTATCCGCCCACGGACACGCCTACCTCCCATACAACCAAAAATTAAAAACTCAATAAATAAGCTCGTGTTTAACCTACAGAGATAAAATTATACGTATGTATTTTATATGAAAACAAAGATGTCTTCGAAAAATGGGTGTCATCCGTACACGAACACGCCCAACTCCAATAACCACAATAGCGAAAATAAAATACTATAAAGGCATTTATTTGTGAGCAACAGGAATAAAAATTGAAATTTTTATAAATTTGTGTAACTTTTTCATCAAAATTGAAATGCATATAAAATATGGGCTTCATACGCTCTCATTTTAAGTACTATTATTAACTATTATTTACTAGTTTCGACGAGAGCGATGATAGCCGCTCACTTCAAAGATAGCCGTGCGCACAGAGTAGGCAGCGTTGCCAGAATGTGAAAAATTTACCAAAACTGCAAACAATTAAGAAATAAGCCAGAAAAATTACTAGTTTTCATTAAACTGTTGAAACTGAAAATACTTGATTTATTTAAATGTTACTCTTACTTACACCACAAAAAATATAAGCGTACAAAAGAGCTGAAAACGTAACTAAGTCCCCTTTTCCAGACGGAAAGTTTTATTGCCAGCAAGTTTTCAATTCTCTTTTCAATTTGCCATTTGCGTTTCCACTCAGCAAGTTTTCTTGAGCAATTATGAATAAAACTAAAGTGAAACTTCAAAGAAAGAGCAGGACAAAAGAAAAATTGCCGGTACGAGCAAGTCTGTACTCATCACGTTCCGATGCCTACAAACTCGACTTGCCAGCAAGAAAAATTGCCGTGTGGAAAAGGGGTCTTAGAGCAGCTTCAAAAAACAAAGAGCAAGATCACGTAAGAGGAGGTAAAAAGAGAAAAATATCCTCAATAAACAGTTTTTACTGATCTGTAGTATGGAATCTAAATCTAGAGGAGTCATAGAACACAAAACATAACAAAACATAGCTTTTGTTGTTACAATTTTATTGGATGTCAAAAAAGTAAAAATATTTCGTTTTTTTGATTGATCACACATATTTGATATTTTTTTTGTGGATGTGAAATTTTTTTCTTAAATGTGAAATATTTTTGGGAATTTTGGTAAAAGAAAATTTTAGGCTGTGGCAACCCTGAGAGTAGGTTGTATGCGTCTGCACCACTGTTGCCAGATAGAGGTCAATTTCCTTAAATGAGGTAATTTTTGCCTCATTTTTCGGGCAGAGGTAAAAAAGGTAATTTTTGACTAAAAGTGGTAAGTTTTTGCAATATATTTATTTTTAAGATTTCCAAATATTTTTATTTTTTTGCACTTTTGTTACCTCTCTGAACGTACTTATAAGCAGTCCTTTATTATTGGGAGCCCCCTTTTGTACCAAAAAATAACAAACGAGTATTGTTTTAATTTTTGATTTGCTGCAAATTTTAACTTAAAAACTAAGGAATACACCAAAACATGAGAAGTAATCAAATGTTTTGAAATTGCATTGAAGTAGTGGAAGTAGTGAAGTGAGTTATAACTCCTGTAAATCATTTAAAATTTTGTAATTTTTTTTTAGAAAAAGGTACATTTTCTCAGAAAGTGGTAATTTTTTTTCACAAATAGTGGTAAATTTCAGTTCGGCTCTCTGGCAACACTGGTCTGCACGCATACAAATATTGTCGATCGGAGGAGTGCTTTTTTCAAGCAGCTCTCAGAGTCAAATAGCCAAGTCTTCGGCTGACGGTTTTGATTGCAGCTTGTTGATGTCTGGTTTTCTTTGTGTAGGATTGTGAGCAATCTTAGCTGCACACAAACGTGTGCGGATTTTGGCTGCGACAATGGAAGACTGTCTTCAATGAATCAAAACGTGGTCAATTTGGTTGGATTTTTTTCAGGGGACAACCAGGTGGCATTATGAATATTGAGATGCTTGAATTTTACACACTCAGAAAAAAACACATATCTTTATGTGATAAAAAATTTCTCTTTATTTGATAATAGCAATTTTCTCTTTTTCAAATAAAATTTAACTCAATTGGAATAAATTTTTACATATTCGAAGATATATTTCTTCACTTGTGGAAAATTGAAATATTTCATATCTCTAATAATGATAAGTATTTTTGTTGCTCAAAAAAATTCTCATTTACAGAGAAATATTTTCTATATTTTGATAAAAAAACTCGCTATGCGAAATAGCGAACTTAAGTAAAAACAAAACTTTTCTCCAAAATAAAAAAGTATAAAGCGTGAGAGCGAATGAATGATATTAGCAAAAGCAATTTTTGCATATTCTGCACATTATATTATAAATTTTCAAATTATAAGCTTAAGAAAATATACTCTAAGGCTTAACCATTTTGATTAGAGAAACAGAACAAAGTGCGCATGCGGCGAAGTGTATCGACTAACTCGGAAACTGTGAATGATCTAACGATATCTCGAAAATGAGTGTTATGCAAATGTGGGAAGGACACGTTTCTCGAGACAGTGGATAAAAAAAATTGTTTGACTTTTACCATGGCACCTTATTTTCCGGCATTAAAAAATAAATAAAAAAAATTACGGGATAATGTTCACTTACGGAATACCGTACATTTACTTTACCAGTTTTCTCTAAATAAAATGTCTTTTTTATCATATTTCGAAAAATTTTTGTCTGAGGGAATTTGGTATGAGCGAGAATTTGGTTGAAATATTCCTAATTGCACAGCTCTTCAATTTGATTACTCTTCAAAAATAATTTAAAGTAACTTTATTCAATAAACTGTTAATGGTCTAAAATTCGTGATACAACGTTCTATAAAAACTCTGACGAAATTCACGCTCAGAAAAATTTCGAAGTACATGGAAATAATTTCAGAATTGTTAATAAAAAAGTCGATGCATAGAAAATAGTATATCGGAATGTATCATTATATCGCAAGCGTTCCGGACATTTCAGGTTATATCCGTGAATCATTGCTAATTTTTGATTTGCGGTAGTCGTTGTCCGATTTGGAAATAATTTGTGGATGTGCACAAATAAATATATTTTTTTTTTATTTAAATTTTAATTTTTTTAAACATTTATTTTTTTAAACAGCTATTCTTATTAAATACAAATTTTATAATCATGTTATATATGAAAAGTTTTGATGAATAAAAATTGACAATATTTTGGATTCTTAGAAAATAATTTTTTAAATAAATATGCAAGTGTATATTTTATAAAGTGTGTGTTTTGTATGTTGTGATGTTGGTGTTTAAATGTGGTAGTAATGAGTCACCACACATTCTTCGTTTTATTCTTAATTAACAGAAGGATCCCGCCACTCAAGTCAACCATAAAACTGATGACTTCTAGTTTTCCGTTTCTAGAAAACACCACGCAGAGGTTTGAGTCGACTTAGACGATTTCGACATGGATAATGCTGGCTAACAAACATGCCTAACATACAATACCGTAAAGATGACTATTCTTTCAAATGATTTTCCAACTGGGATTGATTGTCTCGGTTTCTGACACTTGTAGTCTATTATTAAAAATATATATCCACGATATAAACACACATTATTTTTCGGTAGTCCTTGAAAAAAAAAAAATTCTAATTGAGTTATTCGAGCCGCCTTACTTATTTTAAATTGCATTATTCTGTACTCTGATTTCTGAAGTCATTCACATTTTGACAAATGAGAGTCTGCTTTATACACATGTGATGCTTGCAAAGTTGTGCTTTCATATGTTACACATATGAAAAACTTCAGGGAACACGCACATACTCGTACACATTCGGCATGTGTTAAAGTATCAAAAACTTTTCAAGATTCTTATAATATGCGTCATTCACATTTAACGGCAAAATGTGTTTTTATATGACAAACAAGTCTACAACAAACAAAGAAGAATATTAAGAGCTTTTTTACATAAACATAAAAGCTTTTGTTTGACTCTAAACTGGCGTATAGCTATGAAGAATTTATGTTGTAAACTTATTTTATTGTTTAATTTTAAGAATAAAAAATATAAAAAAATGGTGATAAGCTGTAACTGTCAATAAAAAAAAGTAAGTTGTAAAATATAGCAAAAATGTGTTTAAAGAGATTTGAAATTCTGATATTAGCATATTTTACGAGACAGTAACAACGAGATGGTAACTAAACTTTGCATTAAGCCAAAAATTTTGCATAAAACTTAAAGATGTGTAACTAACATACACAAAAAGTAATGAAGTTAGAACTTTTTTTTCAAAAAAAAAAATATGACATGTATTGACGGTAATAAAAAACACTGTTGAATTTGTTTAAAAGAAACATGAACGTGTTGTAAATGTTTTATGTTATATATACGGTTAAAAATTTTGGACTAGTTTTTAGTCCAAACTTTGGTTTAAATGAATTTTTAATCCTAAAAGTACTATTTTTTATTCCATATTTAAGTTTAATTTTTTTTTAATACGAAAAAGTTTTAGTTTAAGACTATTTTTGGACTACAAATTTTGCATTAAGGCAGTATTTTCAGGAAAAAGTATTTATGTTATTTAATAGCTGAATTACTATGCAGCAGTGGCAGTGGCAGCAGCTGTGTCATTGGAAGCGGCAGTGATCAGCTGTTTCGTATTTTACTGCATGTTTATTTATAATATTTTTTAATATTTGCATGTTGGCAGTGAATTTAGAAATAGGGCTAACCTCGGCAGTACTGCTTACTACCACTGCTATTATGTAAGTTTCACCATTGAACAACAGTATTCCTAAAATAACAGCTGATCAATGCCACTGCCACTGACGCTGCCACTGCCGCACTGTAATTCATGTATACAATTGAAAACTACTACTACTACTACTACGAAATTTAAGCCAAATATAATTCTAAATGTTGTTAAATCATCCGAAATTAAATCTGAACCAAAATATTATTAAATACACTATTACAGTAAACAGTGTTTAAACCTTTGTGGATTAAATAGTAATCCTTTTCGGATTACAATATTTCAAACTTTTTTGGACTAAAATCTAATCCTTTTTGAATTATAATATATTAAACTTTCTGTGGATTAACAATTATTCCTTTTTGGATTAAGAAACTTTAAACTTTTTGCGGATTAAATATAAATCCTTTTTGGTTTGAAAAATTTAAAACTTTTCATTGAATTAAAAAATAATCTTTTTTTGGTGGTGTCCTATATGTAATCCAAGAAAGTTTAAAATTTAGTACAAGATTTTTAACCGTGTAGCTTAAATTGCACAAATCTCGAATGTTGCAGATATACAAATAATTTAATGCTGCCCATGAAAACAGAAAATAATGTTATTTTAATAAAAAAATCAAAAATATGTTCATAAAAATTTTAAGTAAAACTGATATTTGTACATAATTTTATTTCTGCTTTCTTTTGATTTCTTGGTATATATTAAGTTGCTCTTGAAATTCGTTTAAATTTCTTTAACTTAAGACTGAATATCATTACCAAAAACCAACTGAAGTATTAATTCTGCACGGAGTAGCTTCAAGGAGTGCACTTAAGTCTGTAATGAAGTGAATATATTATTCAAATGTTTCATTTTCTTAGCATTAACTTTAGTCTGTTCATTATTCATGCTTCCGTTGTTAACTTTTTCTGCTAATTCAACTTTAGGTTATCTGCGAAATGGTATATTAAAAATTAATTTCTTAAAATATTTTAGTATATGTCAATTTTATAACATTAAATATGAGAGATATTTCTGAAAAAGTTAAAGATGGAGCAGTTAAAATGTTTACAGAAAACCAGAAAGGCAAGCATGTATTACCTATGAATATTTGAACTAAATTATAAGTTAAAATTGCTGCTGGAACAGAATCAACTTTTGCTCATTAATGTCTTGTCATTAAAAGGTAAAAAGTTACAAAAACATGTTTAAGCAAAAGTTCGTTTTTCGAACAACAATTAATAGGTGCACCAACAAAGCTGCTCTAAATTAATTATTTCAGACAAGAAACCGCTTCTATATCTAAGCTTTAGCTAAGTTGTTGGAAGAATATTAAATGATTTTGACCAAGAAACAGCAACAATAAAGATTTTCAATGATCTGAATAATGCCGCTGAGGCCAACAGGGCCACCTAGGTGGCCTGACACTAACACCACAGGCGACATTATGTTGATGAATGTACAGCACTTAACATTAAGGGACCAACGCCAAAACGCAAAAGCCAAAGTAAAACAAAAAAAAAAAAAAACAAAAAACAAAAAACAACTTACAGCAAAGCACAGCAACAGCAACAGCAGCAGCAGCACATTTTTGAAGTGGCTTATAGCCACTACACCGGATGTAGACCGGAAAAAAAATGTCATTGGCGCAGATACCCAGAACTCCCTCAGCGGTCGGTTATTTTTACAGCATAGCGTAGTCGGCCATTTTGTTTTTGTTTTTCTTATTTATAAGTGCTAAGAGCAAAAAGTTTCAAGTTTAAGTGTAACGTTAAACTAAAATAAAACAAGCAGAAAAAAAAAAATCAAATTTCAAACTGCATTATCTTTTATGTGCCGTTACATGGCTATATTAGCTGTAGACAAGGCTATCTCTGGCCATTTATTTGTATTCATTGTTTTCCATTTTAACTTCAATGCCAGCAAAATTAAAGACAGTTTTATAGCCTTATAAATGTTTTAATTCCACAACAATGTCAATAACATATGTTTAGATGAACGTGTTATCATCGTCATTGTTGTTGTCGTTGTCGTTGTCGTTGAGCGCCTAAAAGTAGGCATTCAAGTTTTGTTATGTATGGCACGCAGCAGGCGGCAGCAGCTACAAAAAATCCACATGAATGTTACGAGCAATCGTGATTCACACCAATGCACACACAGTCGCACACAAGTAGCATCTAATACACATTCACTAGCGACACACATTTGCCTTATTTTAAATTCATTCAGACGAAACATGCCACTAGAATTAAGTTGCTGAAATCGCACCCCGGGCAAAACAATAAAATTTCAAAGTAACCCAAAGAATTTAAATTAACAACACAGAAGCTGCCTGCTTTCAGGCGGCATCGGTATGCGATACATCGGTATTTAGAGTATTAAGTTCAAAACGAAATATACATATAAGTGGTCACAACAAAATTTTCGGCAAACTCCATCAAAACCCTCTGCGATATATTTTCAAAATATAACTTTTTAAAATATGAATAGAGCTGAAGTTTAAATATAACTTCAAGACGTTATTTTTTGGGTCATCAGATAAGCAAAACTGTATTCTTGAATTAGTAGCTATAGAGCGTCGACTTCAAATGGCAATTCAAGATACGTAGCTATGTATTATACATAAAAACAAACTAAATCGTGTAAGAAAAGTGGGCGTCATTCGCCCAGGAATCATCCACAATAATGAAAACTCTATAAATAAACCCAAAAAACAGCCCAAAAATGTAAATCATTATATAGAGCGTTTATAGAGGTCTATTATAGAGGTCTATAAAGATTGCAGCAAGCTTTACAGCTACTCATTATGAAAACTTCGTAGTTTATGAAAGCACTCTTATAGACTTCTATAACGGCAAAAAGGCTAACTTTTATTATTTCTTAGAAGCTTCTTGGACTTTAATTAAACTTTGCAAACAACTTACGTGCGTGCTTGTTTATACAAGTTTTTTTACAGCTTATATGTATTTCTAATAGACTTCGGAAAGTAACCTGCGTAAAACTAATTCAAATTGAATAAGTAAGCTTTACCGAAACTCAAAAAATAACAACAAAAATTGGAAATAGGAAATATTGCAAAATATACCTGCTATTTCTCATCTTTGTATGATATTTCAATTTTTTTATAAATTTATACCTAACGAATTTTAAAAATAAATGTTTTAACCCATTTTGAACCGGTACCCGAAAAAAAATTAACCGAACAGTATCGACCAAAACCGAAGTTGAAAGAAAACAATCCAAAAATCGAATGGAATTTATTTGAGATAAAATTGAATATTAAATGCTTGCTTAGAAAAACTTTAAACGCATTTTTCTCGAAATGACTTTTCAAATTGCACTCAGAAAATAGTTTCTCGGAATATGATAAAAAAGGCATCATATTTAGAAAAAAATTGGTATTGACCTTGCTCCAGAGAATGCTTTTCTCTTAATGCGATCCTAAAATTCTCTAAAAATGATAAAAAACTTCTATGACAAAGAGAAATACATAAAAATAATTCGATTTTAGAGAAAAAGACTCTTTAGTTTTGAGAAAACATTTGTTTTATTGAAGAAAATACTTTTCATAGTGAATTTTTTATCAAAAAATATGAAAAAAATTTTCATTTTCAAAAAATTTTTCTGTATAAATGAGAATTTTTTTGTGCGAGAAAAATATTTGTCATTATAAGAGACATTGAAATATTTCCATTTTCTAGAAGTGAAGAAATATTTCTTCGAAAATGTAAAAATTTGTTCTAAGTAATTGAAAAAATTTTATTTGAAAAGAGAAAATTGCTATTATCGAAAATAGAGAAATTTTTCACCGAAGGAAGATATGTGTTTTTTTTTCTGAGTGTGTGTGTCCATTTTCCTCAGAAACCAGACGTCAGATCGAGACGTTGAAGATGTCATTTTTTGTTTTAAACATGTCTGGCCATGTACAGTTTTACGGAAATTTGACTAAACACTTTCGACAGGAAAAGGAGGAAAGGAGGAAGGAGGGGGAAAACCGCAAAAAACAATAATTTTAAAAATTTTAAAATTGACTTGATAATTGAATTGAAAAACGAAAAAAATGAGAGCAGTTTTGAAAATCGTCCTCTTTCTGTGCTCGAGGCACAACCCCGAGTAACACCGGGTTACATCCGCTAGTAAATTAATAAAAAATAGTTACAGAACACCTACACTCTAAGAACAAATGGGGAGATTTCACTACAATTATTGCTGGCAACACTTTAACAGCAATTATTGTAGTAAAATCCCACAGAACGAAATAAAATATACTCTCTCATTCCTCTCTCTCCCTCTCTCAAATTTCCCTTACAATTTTTCTCTTGCGCTCTACTAAATAGAGTGCATTTATAAATAATATCGCCGAAAATGCATATTATTTATCCTACTTGTTCTTTTATTGATAACTTATTAATTATCAATGAATTTATTAATAAGTAATCAACATTCAAACACATTCATTAGTTTGTTTTTATCACCCAGCTGTTATAGCGCAAAATCTCGTTAAAGGAGCGATTAATGATTTTCTGAGCGAAAACACGCTGAACTTGCGATAAAATACGCTTCATTTTGGCTGAATTGAAAAAGCTCGCTGCGTTGAGTTTTATTTTCTAAAAATCGTCAATAAATGCGTGAAATTTCTCAGCAATTATTGTAGTGATATTACAATCAGTTATAGAGTGTACAACATCAATTCCTAACACATTTCGATGAAAAAACACCAGATTTTTTTTTTAAAACCGTTAAAATTTTGACTTAGAAAGTGGTATTTTTGATTTTGAAACTGCATTTTTGGGACAATTGACATTTGAGGAATGCAAAAAGGATAATTTTGGTTAAAAATTTTAAGTTTTGAAAAAAATTCAAATTCGACCAATTCATAAGCTCTTCTCAAACTAACTTTCAAATCGATTAAAAGACGGATTTTTGTACAAAAATTTTATTTCATAGTTTGCACACCTACAGCCTAAATCTAATTTAATGACATCTAAATCGATAGAATCGGTCCATTGGTCTGGGAGGAGTTGAAGTCACAAAAAAAACCTTAGCCTATTAATTATATAGATATGATTTGTGGTATATGACCGCCGTCCTCGGCAGTCGTACTCGAACGTAATCTAATCTGGAGGTCCAATTTTCAATAACTTTTCTCAACATTTGTATTCATATATCGACAATAACGTGGCGAATGTTGTTCTCCAAGTGGTGGCTTGTTTCGGGTCACATATCCCCAAAGCCACATATCCCCAAAACCACACATCCACAAAGAAAATAGTCTAGCGGCGTTAAATTGCACTATCTTGGAGGCCAATTTTTCGGTTCCGGAACGTAAAATTATGCGGTTACCAAACGTTTCGTGCAGTAAATGAATTGTGTCACGAACTGTGTGACATGTGATGCCGTCTTATTGAAACCACAGCTTCTGCACATCATGGTTGCTCAATTGAGGAACAAAAAATTTCAATAATCATGGCTCTATAGCGGTCATCATTGACTGTAACATTCTGGACAGCATCGTTTTTAAAGAAGTACGGACCAATGATTCCACCAGACCATAAAGCACACCAAACAGTCAGTTTTTCTGGAATATGTTCACTCTAAATAAAATTTTTGTTTATTGACGTAGCCTTTCAACCAAAAGTGAGCTTCATTGCTTAACAAAATTCTCTTAAAAATTTCGTACGGAACCATTTTTTTCATAATAAATTTGTACAATTTGGGAGCGTTGTTCAGGCCAGGTCAGTTTATTCATATTGAAATGCCACAGAAAAGTAAACACAAATCACTTGATGGCTGATAAAATGGCCGCTAGTTAGAGCAGTGTTACCAACTTAAAGTTATGTTACTCTGAAAAAAACACCCTTTAGTAAATACCTCACGTACAAAATCAATCTCTGATAGGTTTAACGGTTTTCAAAACAACCCCAACGTTTTCGCACTTTTTTTGCGTTAAAAATCAACTATTTAATAAATAATTTGATATACATATATCAATTCTAAATTTAACGTTTTTTAGAAGTTCCGAAGTTGGCATTCATAACTGTCAGTTTCAAAAATAATTAAATTCAATTCCAAAAAAATAATTTTCTTATCATTCCGTTAATAATTTTGCAACGCTTGCCGAACTTTGTATCAGTTGCAGAGACTAAAAGTTACTTTTTTCTAGTCCTAATGCAGTACTGAATCGATTGGTCATTTGCATTCTTATATTTTCTATTGGAGAACATTTGTGGTCTTATCCAAACATTGTACATTTTTACAAAATTTTTTTACTTTTAATTTATTTGAATTTTGACTGAGATATTTCAACTTCGGTTTATATAATATCGAAGGCTTTATGAGTCACTCAAACAAACTTGAATGTAATTTCGATAACGCTTCTATTAAAGATGTATAGAAATCTATTGCAGACTTATAGGCAGCAATTTCAATTCTTATTTTAACCGAAGCTCTTTCGATTTTAAAACTTGCCAAGCATTCCGTAAACAAACATTTTTAAGCTTATTGAAAACTTTGAAATAAAACTTCTGATATTAACTTCCGTAATACTTCATAACAGCTTTAATGTCAACTTTAACTTCGTAAATAAGTAAACTTCTAGTTGCAAGCTTTATAGAAGCGCTTTAGCTGTCGAATATTCAACTTTCCTAGCCTTATCGAAGTTCAAGTTTTCGTTGGGCGCCGACCTCCCATACAACCTACAATAGTGAAAACTCTATAAATAGTTTATATTTGGTAAACAGAAATGAATCTCAGCATGGTAGCTTGTGATATAAAAACTAATATGTCTTCAAATGGGCGCCATTCTCTCACAAACACGACTACCTCCCATTTAACCCACAATATTGAAAACATTGTAAAAAAGGTTTATATTTGATCAACAGAAAAAACATTAGGTATGGGGTAATGTTATATCAAAACCTTAATATTAACAAAAAATGGACGTCATTCACCCAAGAAAACATCCACCTTCCATACAACCTATATACTATTGTACAACTCTATTAAGAGGTTAATATTTGAGCTGCAAAAATAAAACTTGTTATGATAGTATGTCAAACCAAAACTAAGATGTGAACCAGGCATGATATTTTGAGTGGAATAGTACTTTTTTGAGTACTATTGACTCTACAAAAGTACCCGAGTACCTTCTTGCTCTGGTAAAAAAGTACTCTGGTATGTTAAGGAATTTTGCTTGAAATTTTGTCAAGAGTAAAAAAATCATTTTTAAAAATGAAGTCATAAACTTGTTGCAAAAATTCTCGCCCCGTTTCGTATTATTTGCCGTTGATTTTAGAAATGTTCCCAGAACAAGAACTTTAAAAAAACAGTCAAACATTTTCATTAAAATTCGCCATATCTTTGGTCAGGCGGCAAAGATTTGAAATTTTTGGGTCAGATAGTAATTTCTTCTTCAGTACTACTATTTCCAACCATTTGTTTATTTGTAACTGTAACACCCGCTTATATTTTTACGAAAAAACAGGGTTTTTGGATGTTTTTCAAAATGGTTCAGCTCACTATCGCTGGCTATCGTTGTAGCCAAAAAAAATTATGTGTTATATCCGTCTTAGAATCGATCAAGGTTAATTTTAAGTTGGTGGCAATAACAACTTTTTTTTCCTCCATAGAGGTCGAGACACCCTAATATACATATTTAACGGGTTCTGAAAGAAATGATTTTAATAAATAATTATTTATTGTTTCTTTATGAGATTAATATAATAAAATTTAAAAAAGTATTGTTTTAATTTATGTATTTATTCACATATCATTACTTAGTAAAAAGTACCCGAAACAATAAAAAAGTACTATTTGCCTTTGTAAAAAAGTACTCTCGAAAATGATACGATATCATCACTGATGAGAACTTAAAATTTTGTTTTCAATTTCTGACAGATAAAAATTTCGCTTTATGCTTTTTACAATTTCTTTACCACTGAATGTTGTTTTAATCAACACCCTGTTTTTCTTATTTATCCACACTGACACACAATAGCTGCAAAAGTTATTAATTTTGAGCAGGCTTAATTTTATTCCTTTCGAAGGAATGCTTCATACATACTAACGTGTGATAGTATTTAACAGTGCATGTTTGTATGTGTGCATCTTCGTATGAATTTGCTTAGCTCTGCGATTATGTTGCTGGGCGTGTTAAGCCCTCGCACAGCTGCGCGCTAGCTTAACGGCTTTGATGAGCACTCAAGCTGAGAAAGTGTGACATTGATGTACAGCAAAACTCTTATCTGCAGTTATAAAGAATTTCATTAAAATATCAACAAAATTCCAATATATGCTCCTTTAAATACTCAACTAAGTTTTGTATTGAATTTGAAATGAAACCATAGAATGCAAATTATTCGCCTTCTGTAAAATACAAATTTAACTTTTTTTCTTAACTTTTGCCTATGGCTTTAAGCTGGGAAGGTAGTCTACATAAGTCATCATATTTAAAATAATTTGAAAGAAAACGTTTGCCACGTAGTTCATTAAATAAATACTTAATTTATGAAGTATTTTACAAGGATATCAAATATATCAAAGAAATTTCCAATAATTACAAATTTAGAAATGTTTTGTATATTTTTGTATGTTGATTGCATAAACAGGTATGAATGTTGAATTAGTTCTGATTAAAAACTGTAAGGAAAGCTATATTATTCTGTTTAATGGTAAAGGTATTTATGTGCTATTTATGTGCTTAATTTTACTTTATGATTTACTCTTAAGCACTTTTTGTAAACGCAAAACAAGAATGAATGTATTTGTGTTATTGTTTTTTTACGTATGGCTTTAATATGAATCCAGGGGTTTCAGTGGAATTAATTTAAGAAATGAACTTTTAAAAGAACTTGACTTCAAATACAAAATAATAATATATGATAACCAAATAACCATAGTAGTATTATATAAGAAATTTGCTTGTTGTTTCCACCAAAATACTACCTATGTATTTCCCATAAAAATGACGGCCTTTCTTTAATAAGGAATATTAAATTTAATTATTGATGTGGTTGAAGTTTTCCTTACATTTGATTTAAACAACTAACGGGTTTTCCAATAAGAGGTATTATTTTGATATTCAAAGAAAAATGGCTTTTTTTTTGAGATAAATGATCGGATGTTTATTTCATAATAAAGAGGAAGGGTTGCCGTTAATAATAAAAAACAACATCAGCCAAATGGCCACGACGACCATGCTTACAGAACCATATCCTTTTCATGAAATTTTCCATAACAAAATCGCAAAGTTGCGATTTATGTCCTCGATAGACTCACGAATTCCATCTTTGAGGTCTTGAATCGACGCTGGGCTGTTGGCGTAGACCTTATCTTTCGCGTAGCCCCAAAGAAAAAAAATAGCAAGGTGTTAAATCCCAAGATCTCGGTGGCCATGTGATCACCTCTTCGAGAGATAACACAGTCCGGAAACTTTTCCCGTAAAAGATCAATGGTTTCGTTGCTTGTGTGGCACGTAGGGCCATCTTGTTGAAAGTAAACGTTGTCCAGATAAATACCATCCAACTCCGGCCATAAAAAAATTATCTGTCGATAGCGCAATCCATTCACCGTAACTGTTGATCCAACCTCATTTTCGAAAAAGTAAGGTCCAATGACCCCGACGGACCATAAACCGCACCAAACAGTCACACGTTGAGGATAGAGAGGCTTCTCAACAATAACTCTTGGGTTTTACGAGCCCCAGATGCGACAATTTTGCTTGTTGACGTAGCCACCGAGATGGCAATGGGCCTCGTCAGTCAAGATGATTTTTCGATGGAGTTCCGGATCACTTTCCATGCATTTCAAGGATCCAATCAGCAAAGATACGACGTTGTTGATGATCGGCCGGCTTGAGTTCTTGTGTTAACTGAACTTTATAAGCCTTAAGACCCAAGTCTTTATGCAAAATCCGGTGTAATGACGTTTGGGGAATGCCCAACTGCAAAGAACGACGAGGAATGGACAAACCTGGGTTTTCTTCAACACTTTGCAACGTGTACGAGTTTTATTTTTCACATAACTTGTCCCAACAGCTCGAATTTTACCACCAATTTCTGTATTGCGGTCTGACAAGGTGCTTCACGACAACCAAAAAGTGCTTTAGTTTTGCGAACTGTAACTGCAAAATTTTCACCATTTTTGTAGTGAATTTTTATAATTTCAATGCGTTGTTTAAGCGTGTATCGTTCCATTTTTAGTAGTGGCGTAGTTTCTGCTTGTCAAATGTAAAAAAATAACAGCTTCAAATGTGACAGCTACTGAAATAGCGGGCTATTCAAAATAACACCTGTTATTGGAAAACCCTTTATAAGTTTCGTTTAATTGAAATATGCTTCACTTCATGGCAGCAGATCGTTTTTACTTCACTTTTCTTCAAGAACACTGCAATTTTGAGTACATGTGTACTTCGACTAGTTTTGTTTTTAGGACCAAAGATGTTGCAAAGAACCTTTCTCTCGAACACCCCAAGAGCGGCTGCATCTGTTTGCGCTCTTGAGGCATACCACCTATGCCACAGCGCCATAGCGAAGCACAGGTATGATGAGCGTCTTGAAGAGTGTTAGTTTTGTCGATCAAGGAACCTTATTGCTGACTTAGCCCGTAGTAGCACCTATAAGCAATTGTTATTCTTCGTTTTATCTCCAGGCTGACATTGTTGTTGTTGTTTACCACGGTGCCAAGGTATGTAAACTCCTTGACAACTTCAAAGTTATAT
Organism: Tetanocera ferruginea; assembly: GCA_958299015.1. Taxonomy (NCBI): domain Eukaryota; kingdom Metazoa; phylum Arthropoda; class Insecta; order Diptera; family Sciomyzidae; genus Tetanocera; species Tetanocera ferruginea. The sequence goes on along the minus strand of OY282642.1, from coordinate 87,397,997 downwards.
TTGGCTGCTGTAACATGGGAGCCTAGACGCCAAGCTTCCATATTTGAAAACAGCATATGCTTTGTGTTACCCTCGTTCACCTTTAAGCCCACTTTGGTTGATTCTTCTTCGATAACGGCGAAAGCAGCAGTTACATCTCTCTTGGGTCTGCCGATAATATTGATATCATGACAATATATCAATAGCCATATTTTGCTGATAAGTTAATGCACGCAACTTATCAAATCACCGCTGCCGCTTTTAACCAATTCAGCAGCCAGGACGCCAGCACCTGCTACTTTGTTGTTTTTGAATCGCTGGATAGCACCTTTAATCTGTTCATGGCTTTGTTACTTACTTAGATGGCGCTTACAACCGTTGGTCGGTTTTGGCCTGGTTTAAGAATTTGCGCCAGCCTTTTTTTGTCGTGCGCTTGCTGGCGCCAGTTGGAAACTCCAAGCGTTGTCAGGTTATCCAATGGCTGGTCTTTCCAACGAAGATGCGGTCTTCCTCGTCTGCGTTGGCCACCGCTGGGTACCGAATCCAATATCTTTTTCACAAGAGCTTCGTCGTTCATTCTCTCGACATGACCTAGCCAGCGAAGCCGCTCTATTTTAATACGCTTGACTATATCGATGTCGGCATATAGCTCATACAGCTCGTGATTCCATCGTATTCGGTACTCGCCATTGACGCAGATTGAACCATAGATCTTGCGAAGGATTTTGCTCTCGAAAGCTCGCAAAGTCCTTTCATCAGAGCTGCTCAACGTCCAGGTTTGTGATGCGTATAGTAGGACGGGCATGATTATTGACTTATAGAGCGTCAGTTTTGTTCGTTGAGAGAGAGCTCTGCTTCTCAATTGCCTACTGAGCCCAAAGTAACACCTGTTGGCAAGAGTTATCCTTCGTTTAATCTCAATACTGATATCGTTGGAAAAGTTAATGCTGGATCTTGGTAAACAAAGTCCTTCACTACCTCAATGGAGGTGTTGTCAACAGTGATGTGGTTTCCAAGACACTGGGACTGTTTGTTTGTTTGTTGACCAATGTATTTGTCAACGTATTAGCTTCGTTGGAATACCAAATTCAGACATGATTGAGTATAGGTGACTCCTTATTGGACTGTCGAAGGCGGTTTTGAAATCGACAAAAAGATGGTGTGTCGATTTGTTTTTCGAGGGTCTTTTCCAAGATTTATCGAAGCGTGAATCTGGTAAATGGTAGACTTTCCAGGTCTAAAGCCACACTGATAAGGTCCAATCAGTTGGTTAACGATGGGCTTCAGTCTTTCACGCAATATGCCAATTGGCGCAAATGTTGGGATCGCCTTTCTTGTGGATTAGGCAGAGCACACTGAGGTTCCAATCATCTGGAATGCATTCTTTCGACCATATTCTGCTAGAAGTCTGTGAATGCATTTAAACAGAGCTTCGCCACCGGTCTTAAACAGCTCAGTCGGTAGGCCATCGGCTCCTGCGGCTTTGTTGTTTTTAAGCCGAGCTATAGCTGTTAAGACCTCGTTATAGTCGGGCAGCGGAACTTCAACGCTGTCATTCATAATTGTGGTTTCCGGGATATCATCTCCACTGGCGGGATTGTTGTCAGTGTCGCCATTTAAAAGTCTAGAGAAGTGTTCCCTCCATAACATCAGTGTACTCTGGATATCTGTCATCAGCTTTTGTTGCGTACCTGCATATAAAGTCTTCATATTGCACAATCGCATAAGGATCTTGGCTGCAACAAGATCATGGTCAGGAACAATACTGACTCCCTGAAATGTGCGCACATCCAGTACGCTTGAAGCGAGCCTTTCCTTTGATCTGGGACAGTCAGTTGGCCTTGTGGATATCGAGGTATTGGGATCAAGTGTTTCCAACAACCATGTTACTCGCCGCAGTGAAATCAATCAGTCTTAGATCGTTGTTCGAGTGGTCTCGTGGAGACTTAGTTAACCAAAAGTGGAAATTCGCGCTTAGCAGTTATGGTAGCAGCCTTGATCTTTCTATCGCCTGAATGCCGGTGATGTCAGCCTTTATTTTTACGAGAGCTTCCGCCAATTGGACAGAGGCACCTTCTCTCTAAAAGGTCCTGGACAATCCAATTGCATATCCCTAAAATATTGTCCTTTTTTAGTTTGTGGTGGCCGTCTGCGTATTCATTTCCAAGGCTGATTTGGTTTTCCTTAGGCAGTTATTATATGGTGGGGACTTAAACCCAACGCACATTCCATTTTTAAGGTCCCATAGATACCCCTCAAGTTTAGAGTCTCAAGGAGACAGGGAGTTTTGAACATGTAGCTTTGCAGGCGGTTTCGACTTGTATTGACAGTTCCAGTTGCAGACTATGTAGGTTTTTCAATCAAGACGCAGTATTTGTCCATCACTATACCCTTCCACACCCTAGCTGGTCCCGCGCTTCTTGTCCGGGAAAAAAAGCGCAAAAAGTGGCTTACCTCTAGATCTAGAGGCTGTTCACTATTCGCAACCTGTGACCCGTCCGGCAGCTTGTAGCTAAGCCCCGCAGATTTTCCATAGAATCCACGGTATTCGATCTCTTTTATCTCATCTGGTATAATAATCGCTTTACCATCGCCTACATTTGGAGTGTTGGGCGGCGTTGAACAAGAAAGTCCCTGTTTCTAATGATATTTTCAAGTGCTTTTAAAAACGAAGCTACATCATACATCATTCTTTATGATGGAATTGTTGTCAAACATAGATAATTCCTTTTTCAGAATGATGTCAGCGTAGTTTTTGCGGCCTTCTACATATTGTAGATCAACGGTCCAACTCGGTGAGCGCAACGATCGAAAGAGAATGTCCACCTGAATTTTATATCTTTACTAACACCCAGCTTTGAGATCTCGCCATACCCATAGTACAATACAGCTGCTTATTTTCTCATGAGAAGAGTACCGGCTGCTATCAAAAACGTCTGTTAAAGCAAAACAGTTACAGTTTGTTAAAGCAAAACAGTTACTGTGTACATTCAGCGTAGACAACTGTTGCGGCAGTTAATTACGGGTTGCTTCGTAAAGCATCATAAAAGTTGTCAAGTTGATGATATGTAAAGCTATGTTGCGATATATACAAATTTGTCAATTTAAGTGCATATTTCATGTGCATATTTATAATTTTTTTAGACCCTGCATGTAAACTGTAAATTTTAAATTTGAATTGCTTAAAATATATTGCAAATTTTTCCCCACTTACTCAGCTGGATGCACATGTAGTTAATTAGCACCAAAATGTAATTTTTGCTCAAGTGTTGGCAGTGTTGAGTACGCTGAATGTACCCATTGTATTATGATCACGGATGGCAACTGGTGGGGAGTTCCCTGATTTGCGGGGAACTTCAAGTTGATCGGGGTATCAGGAAATGGCTTATATTTTCCGAAAATTTAATAATTCATCTTATTTATAATGATAACTCGCCGACAGTGAAGCCAAAGATGCTTTCTATTCCGTTCTTCGCGTTGAGATCGTATGGAACAAGATTTCTTTGTGAGTATTATTTGAAGGTATTATTTGCAACGATGCAAATAATAATTTCCCAGTCATTGAATATTTTAATATTTTTAATAGGATTTAAATTTTTATTTTAATGGGATTTTTATATTTTCATTCACTAAAATTTTACAAGTTGTTTAAATGAATCTGTTTATGTATCGATAATATATCACTTACACAAAATGCAATAGTTTTATTAATAAAACTTTTTCGTATTGCCAAATAACTTAGCAGGCACAAAATTGTCTAAGCCCTTGTTTAAACTAACAAAAGGTTTTTGTTGGTTTTGTTTAAATATTTTTCTCACTGTACATTTTTAATCAAGATAAGCAATAAATAAATTTATTATATTGTTTGCTTTGATGAAGAATTTAAACCACCACGGGGAAAACCAAAAAATGAGTTTGCAACCTTAATCATGATGTTTGATTTTGAGCGCACTCTCTTTGTTTTGTTTTTTTAACAGATTGAAGTAGTCAAGCCAAACGTCAATATAACCTGTTTTAAAGTATCTTGGCAAGAAAAGCAATAAAGAAAGCAATATAACATTCTTACTAATTTACTCTGCTGGGCTAGTATTCTCTCTTTCTGATTCTGGACATTATATTAGGTAGAGCCAACAGAACAAAAATAAAAAAAAATCTTATCATGTCTTGCACAAAACTGTTTACTCTTGTCTGATTTGGAATGTTTCATTTTCTTCTTGAAGAAAAAAACTTAGCATGAAGTCTTGTACAAGCATCTGTACTATTATTCTTAATTCTGATTTCGAATATTTCATGTTCTACTATAAATAACGTCTTCTATACAATTTTCTATTTTGCTTTCATATTAATATTATGTCATGCCAGCGTAGCAGCTTGTAGATCCATTGCACAGTATATCTGTACATATGGTAATACATTTTGAAATAATCTGAAACTGCTATTTTTGCTTGCCTTACATCTCTGAATATATTATTTTATTTATATACTGTTTTCTTAAACCAGCTTTTTCCTTTTACAGTCTTGCTTTAGATTTTGCATATTTTGTCAACTGCACTGCTAACAAATTCTGTTTGATGTTCTTTTTGAATCAATTATTGACAGCATTTTTATACCCTAAACCTGAAAGGTCAGGGTATATTAACTTTGTGCAAACGTTTGTAACGCATAGAACGAAGCGAGTCCGGTATAGAAAAGTATATATATTCTTGATCAGCGTCACCACGTGAGTCGAGCTATCCATGTCCGTCCGTCCGTCCGTCCGTCCGTCCGTCCGTCCGTCCGTCCGTTCGTCTGTCCTTCTGTGTGTTGTCCGTATACACAGGATAAGAAGAAGGAGTTGACATAATTGAATGAAAGTTGGTACACATAGTCACATGAACCCAAGGATCTGCACTATTGAATATTTTTGGAATCCGCTCACGGACACGCCTACCTCCAATACAACGCAAAAATTGAAAACTGCATAACTCAGCTCATAATTAACCTACAACAATAAAATTTGGTATGTATGTGTTTTGTATCAACACAAAGATGTTTTTAAAAAATGGGTGTCATCCACTCACGGACACGCCCACCTCCCATACAACCCAAAAATTGAAAACGTAATAAATAAGCCTCTGTTTAACCTACAGAGCTAAAATTTGGCACATATACTTTTTATAACAAAAAAAAAAGATGGTTTTGAAAAATGGACATCATCCGCCCACGGACACGCCTACCTCCCATACAACGCGAAAATTGAAAACTGCATAACTCAGCTCATATTTAGCCTACAACAATAAAATTTGATATGTATGTGTTCTATACAAACACAAAGATGTCTTCGAAAAATGGACGTCATCCGTTTATGTACACGCCCACCTCCCATACAACCCAAAAATTGAAAACGCAATAAATAAGCCTCTGTTTTACCTACAGAGCTAAAATTTGGCACGAATGTTTTTTATGACAAGACAAAGATGGTTTTGAAAAATGGACGTCATCAGCCTACGGACACGCCTACCTCCCATACAACCCAAAAAGTTTAAAATTCAATAAATAAGGTAATGTTTGTCATAGAGAAATTAAATTTGGTATGTATGTATTTCATACCAAAACTAAGGTGTGTTTGGAAATTGGGAGTAATCCGTCCATGAACACGCCCACCTCCCATAGCGAAAGCACAATAAAGGTATTAACTGTGAGCTACAGGAATAAAACTTGGTATGTGTAAATTTTTCATCACCATTGAAATGCAATTAAAATATAGGCTTCATCCGCCCACGGGGACGCCCATTTACAATAAAAAATTTTTTATTTTTGAAAAGTGGGTTTAGGGTATGTCATAGTCGGCCTAGACCGACTTTAGACTTTCTTTACTTGTTTACACTAGACATTTACGTAATGCGTAAAATTCCTTAAGTGCACTCTAGCTGCACACAGCCACACATTAGCATGATGAAAATGTAGAATTAGAGTAATTAAATAGAGAACATAAACGGCTCTCTTTCATATGTGAAATTGACTCAGAAACCGAGAATGAAAATTTTTTTTTGAAAATTACATGATTCGTGGTCTAATCAGAATAATATATCATATAGTTAAAATTTTAATATGGCATTAGTTGCACAGCTGATATATACGATATATACGATATATAACATCGTACAATAAGTTTATACATAAATGTTAAAATAACATTTTGATGGTATTGCAAGTTACTTGCTTATAAATGAGTCGTTGGATAACAAACTTATGTCGAACTTCGTCCGCTCAAACTGCCCACATCTACTGCTGTTCATGAGTTACATCTTTGTATGTGCATCTATCTATGTTCATCTATGTTAGTTCTGTGTACATCATGTTGTATCTTTATGTGTGTCTGACTTTATTTATAAACTAGTGTAAAAGCCCGTCATTCGACGGGAAGGAACCATTTAGAGTACAAAATGCGACAAAAAATTTATTGGATTTATATACAAAGGTTTTTATTTGAAAACATATTTATTAAATTATTTTGATAAAACTTCTTTCTATACATCATTTCTAGTAAAAAAATTCTTAGAATTTTTAACCTTGTCCCTTGCTATCTATAATGCTCAGTTTTACATCAACAGCCCGCTGAAACTGCCCATGACTAAATACCAGTTCTTTTAGAAAAACTCCTAATTTTTGCAATATTTAACCTTGCAATTTATTTATGGTCATTGAAAATGTCAGTTTAATTGGAAATTGTCGCCTCCGGAGAGTGAAAGGCAAATCTGTGTTTGTCGGGGCCAAATCAATTGTAGGTATGAAAACTATTTCATGTTCGCCAGTGCGCCTGTCAATACCTGTGCGATGATTTATAAAGTTTTTAGGTTTTTCAAAACTAACCACCTTCCATTACAGATATCTCTTTTGGTATTGAAATTTCGAAGAAGTATTATAATACTTCCAATTTTGACGTTTAACTTATGCAGTGGCATTCCTGAAGGATAAAATTCATTCAAAAACTCGGCAGGGTAATTTTGTTTATCGTTATCATCACTGTCTTCAATTTAATCCGTGCTCAGATCTCTCACTGTGTCACCAACTAAAATATTTAGAACTCGCTCGTTGACTTCGTTCACATCGGAATTTTTTGTGCACAGGATAGCAATTTTGGAATAACGGTTGATGTTATTCGGACTCAAAGTATCGCCAGAAATATATTTAATGGATTTGTCCATTATATTGGACACTTCAGAAAATTTTTTTTTTTTTCCAACGTCTTTTCTGAAATCAAATAGGTTAGTACTATGAAATGAAGTTGTGCTAACATGACAAAAATAATTTTAGGGAGATATATAACGTTTAACTTAGTTAGATTTTCGATTTTATGCCCAACATAATAACATTTGCATAAATAACGCATTTGCATTTGTCTCCGGTTGTTTTAGTTGAACTAAAATATTATCATGGTTTTGTCCATTATATTAGACAGCCTGCCGAAAGCAAAGCAGCTCGTGTAAAAATCAGAGGGATGTTTTTTAATCTTTTTATTGCTTAAATGATGGGAATATAAGCTCAAAAAAATTGTCCACGATTATTCTAGGCAAGCCATTGAAAGGGTTAATAAGCGAACCTTTACAAACAAAATGATCGGGAATTTCTATGTTGTCTTCATCTCCATTTCCTAACTTGAGTAGCCAATCGCTAAAACTTGGATCAGAAGACCGATCAAGATCATTGTGATTTAATTCTAGCAATTCCAATTGACACCAACGTCACTGAATGTAATAATTGCTGTTCAGTTTATGCAGACCGAATAGGTTCTGGTTATGTTTATTAAGAAGTACTGTAATAGCAAGACATGATGTTTGATGTTTAGTAGTTGAGGAAAATGACGATAGTCTTCAAGTACAAAGATTTCCAATACATAATTTAAGAATAGGTGCTGGTCCAGACTGAACAGGTTCTAAAAAGTACAGTACGTACAAAGATTTCAAATAGATAATTTTACAACAGGTTTTGGTCCAGGATGAACAGGTTTTAAAAAGTACAGTACGTACAAAGATTTAAAATAGATAATTTTACAACAGGTTCTGGTCCAGGCTGAACAGGTTTTACGATATAGAGCAAAAGGTTTAGTAAGTACAAACATTTTAAATGAATTATTTATAACTGGTCATGGTCCAGGCTGAACATGTTTTACGATATAAAGCACGGAGCAGGACGCTTGCCTTTTATATATTAAGATATGTAAATAAATAATCATAACATAGCTATATTGTATTATACCCGAGGTAGTTTAAATAATACTCAAGTTTATTAAAATAGATAACCGCAATAGAGTTCATATCATCAGAAATTGAACTTAAGAAATAAGTATTTGTTATGAGGTAAAACAGTAAATTATTAACAAAAATCAGTAAAATTATTTGCTGGCAAACTAATTCTGATTAAAAAGCAAAACTTAAAAAGTATAACATTGAAGGTGAATAGTTTTCAAAATACATTGACATCAATTCATTTAAAGATATTGAAAACTTATTAATATTGATTTCATCAAAAATCATAGCGGATAGAAGGTGCGAATCTGGCTGGAATTGAGTCAATTTGTGTGATGATTTCGATCGAAATTGTGAGTGTTCTTATGAATTGAAGTTTGACGTTTGACGTTTATTTGCTTACTTTTTGGTAAACCAAAAAACAAAAAACATGGATATCAAAAGTTCATCGAGTATTCATTTTTTTTTAACACGATTTTGTGGTTTAACCCTTCGTGGAACCCTAAGTAAATTATACGTCAAAGGTCCCTAAGGTCCGCTGGGACATAATATGAAAATTGTCTATAAAATGCACTAAAAATGATTGAACACGGGCAAATTTTGGTTTTAAATTAAATATTAATTATTTTTATTGAGATATTGTCTTAATCTAATATTATTTTATTGTTCTGCTCGCTGAATCCTGGACGTTTTGCACGGCATGCAACGGTGCATCTGCTCTGAATGCTCCATACCAACAAACTTCCTGCAATCGCAGCATACAAATCTTGTTTTACGTTGCCTGTTGTTGTGTTGTTGACATAAATAGCAAGTTTTCCGTTGATCCCTGTGTTGGATTGGTGGTGCTTCGCTTGTAATGCTCTCTTCTAGTGGTATGACATTGTAGTCCATCATAGCTCTCTTGATATGGGGCGGGTTATAGCGGGTTATACGATTATTGAGCGCCCTTTCTTCGATTTCGGGAGTAGCCAACTGCTGAACTAATTTGTATAAGAACGACCGCCTCCTGTCGCTTTTCTGGCTCGGATTGAGGTCATTATAGACGATACACAATGCGGCCAGTAAATAAGTATGTCTGTGCGAGCTTCATTGTCACTTTGTAGCCCAGCTGGGTTTCACGCTCCTGTCCTGGTGCTTTTCCAGAGTATATGATACCTTTGAGCGGATATTTGGTTTTTGCATCACATATCCACCACAACTTTATTCCATATTTTGCAGGCTTTGATGGAATGTACTGTGTAAATGATGTCCGTCCTCTATATGAAAACAGTTGTTCATCTACTGTTAGAGCATCATGTGGTTCGTACCGACTTGCCAAATTGGCTTGCAGCATGAGCCAAATATCATCAATTGCTGCCGTTTTGCTACTCTGTGACCTTTCCATGCGTGTGTTCACGTTGTCAAATCGTATGTACCTCAATAGCAGTTTGAATCTTTTGAATGACATTACAGCTCTGAAGATTGGTGGATGATTTGTATCAAACAGGCAGAAAGCTGGTTCATTGTTTGACTTATATAGGCCAGAAGCTATAAGCATTGCCAGGAACGCATCAAACTCCTTGGGTGTCAGTGATTGCCATTCTTTGGGTCGTGTTGGATTAGCTTCATTCCACGCTTCAATAGTTTGTTTGGCTTTTCGGTTAGTTTCTCTTACGATTATGTGTGACATTTCCTAGGTAAAAATTGTTTTGAATATGCTCAATGGATCATCCGAAGTCATTATTGGTCCTATTCCTCTACTTCTCATGGTGAAGATATTGTGCGATCTTACACGTGAAGTTGGTGGCGGCGCTTTCTTCCATTTCATACCATTTTTGCCAACATAATAGTCATCTGAAGTTGTTTCTTGATTTGGCGGCGTTTCACCATCATCGTCACTTGTATCTTCGTCCCAGTATTCAATAGTGGCTCCACTTTCGCAATCAGAGGCTTCTTCATTTATTTGGAACGATGCATCACTTATTTCATCATCAAAATCACAACTTTGTTCATTTAGTATTTCATTTATATTGATATTTGCTGCGCACATTTTTCTTTAGCTCAATTCAATTCAAAAGTTAGTACACAACTGTTGAATATTCTTGAAGCAACTGGTTTATATACCTTTTTTTTCCCCAACATTCAGGTAGGCACACAGGTATAAGACAAATGCATCAGGGATGAACAAAGCAATAAAATAAGCAAACTTATACCTCCCCCTGCTCATTACTTGGAAAACCCGATTAGCAAAAATATTTATTTTACCTTGAAACTAAACGCAGCTGCAATTTTGAGCCATAAAACAATGAATTCCACGAAGTAATACCGTTAATTTGCTTAATTTTCATACTATGTCCCAGGGGACTTTAGGGACCTTTCTCGTAGGCAGTAAAAGTAAATCCTTAAATCTCGGTAACCACTGGTCAGATTTTAATGATCAGACCCGTAAAAGACGCAAAACTAAATGTTCCAGGAATACATGGTAACTTTGGGAGGGGGTCGTAGTGGCCAAAATAGGAGTAATTTGCGATTCAAAATCGAAAAAGTCCCTACGGACCTAAGGGTCCCACAAAGGGTTAAAGGAGACCACAAACTCATTTTCTTTTACAAAGACAAATTTTTCCATTTGTTTTGCACCAACTTGTCGAAAATATTTCAATTGAAATGACTTTAAATTATGACAGTTTCTAGAAAAAAAAATTCTGCTGAAAAATTCCGTTTTAAAGCAAAACAAGTACAGAATGTCTAAAGTCGGTCTAGCCCGACTATGAAATACCCTAAACCTACTTTAACATACAATAATAATATTGAAAATGGGCTTCTCCGTGAACGGATGAAGCCCATATTTTACATGCATTTCAATTTTGATGAAAAATTTACAAAAATTTATAAAAATTTCAAGTTTTATTTCAAGAAACCCATCTTAGTTTTGGTACAAAATACATACATACCAAATTTTATCTCTGTAGGTTAAACATGAGCTTCTTTATTGAGTTTTAAATTTTTAGTTGTTTGGCAGGTGGGCGTGTCCTTGGGCGGATGACACTCATTTTTCGAAAAATTTTATTGTTGTAGGCCAAGTATGAGCTCATTTATGCAGTTTTCAATTTTTTTGTTATATGTGAGGTGAGCGAGTCCGAGAGCGCATGACACCCATTTTTTGAAGACATCTTTGTTTTGATATAAAATACATACGTACCAAATTGCTTTTGTATTGAGTTTTAAATTTTTAGTTGTATGGGAGGTGTGCGTGTCCTTGGGCGAATAACGCCTTTTTTCGACGACATTTTTGTTTTGATATAAAATACATGCATACCTAATTTTCTTGTTGTAGATTAATTATGAGCTCATTTATGCAGATTTTAAATTTTGCGTTATATGAGAGGTAGGCGTGTCCGTGGGTGGATTTAAAAAATATTCAATAATGCAGATCCTTGGCTTCATGTGACCAAGTTTACCGAGTTTCATTCAATTATCTCAACTCCTTCTTCTTATCCTGTGTATACGGAAAACACACAGAAGGACAGACGGATGGACGGATGGACGGACAAGGAAAGCTCGACTAACGAGTTGACCCCGATTGAGAATATTTATACTTTTCTATGCCGGACTCGCTTACAAGTTCTATGCGTTACAAACGTTTGGACAAAGTTGATATATCCTGACCTTTCAGGTTTAGGGTATAAACACGTGATTTATTTTTATTTTTTTTTTTAACTTTAAAAAAAACTTCTAATAATACATTTTTCGTTAATATGAGCTTAAAATCGTTTTCAATTGTGACCTGAAAGCTTCAACTTGAAGGATGGATAACAAAACAGTGACAAACAAAACTGAATTCGTGACATCGCTGAATGATGTCCAAAGAGAGAGGCGATGTATTAGATAACTTACCACACACTTCGTCACAGTATTCGTTGTCAATGAATGGCAACTACTTATTATGCTCTATTGCCAGAAACATTGATCCATGCATGAAATCTGGATACATATCTACACACCAAAATTACAGTGTATTCTTGAAAGCAAATGTGCTCCGAATGAAATCAAGAAAAATTTCCTCATTCCAAAAGGAAAAACCCTCTTTCATCAACGCAATCCACGGTTATACACCTCCGCAAAGTTTCAATATATAAGTGCAATTTCGGACTTTTTTCGGCTTTTGATAAGCACCGACTCCGTCTTGTGTTCAGCTTAACTAAGCTCAACTGACTTTAACCAGTCGTAGATAGTGCTACTACACAACTAAGGGCCTCCAATTCTTCTACTTAGATGTTTAGCTGTTACCACAACCGTTATATCATAAGCAAATCTTACGATCTTGACACCGGCAAAATCTTACTCCAGTTAGCTGAGTTGAACGCAATGCGTACATTAAGCGTTGCTACAAAGCAATATTGTTTTGCACCTTTCTTCCATCGATCGCCTGCGACAGCTTCCTGCGGAGTAGTGGTGACAAGGCTTATGGCATGTGTCGTTGAGTGCAGTTTCCGAAAACCAAACTGGCGATTGGATAGCCGTCCCTATATTTGGCCTATTCACTTCGGTTGCACAACACTCGCTCAAAGATTTTCCCGAATGCGTCAAGCAGACAAGTTGGTCTGTAGCTTAAGAGATCATCCATGGAGGCACTGCCTCTTGGTATGAGCAGTAATCGCTGGGGCTTCTACTGAGCTGGAAATATGCCCTACCTTAGACAGCTGTTGAAGAGCTGGACAAATGCTCGAGGGTGCTCTAGAATGGCGAGTTTAAACGCACAGTTAGGAATATCATCTAGCCCTGGTGCCTTTTCATTCTACACGGATTTGGCAATTGTCACCACCTTACCAGTGCATACCATCATTATTTGATGGAGATCTTCGTCTGCATGGTGGGGCGAAATCGCTGGTTGCTGTGTGAAGAAAGTTCTTAGTACAATACCAAACAGGTGTGAGTCCGTAGGAGTGGGTTATCTGAACCACATCAGCTTTTTTGTTACTAGCTTGTAGGCAGTACACCATAGCCTTAATTCTGCCTCATCACATAGCTGCAGGAAGCACTCACACTTGTTTTTATAAAATGCTTTTTCAAAGCCTTTTTTTATACACGGTAGGATTGGTGATTAACTTTGAATCTGTCGGTACCTCCTGAGCAGTAATATCTTCTTCTAGCTTGAATGCATTCTATCAATGTTTCGGCGAATTCTGAACACCACCAGTACTCTGAACTGCGGTGTCGTTTGCTTGGTCTTCTAAGGAGCATGGACTCTACTGACTTGGTCAGTGGGTTGTCTTGCCATATTGGTTTTCGACGAGGTGTATAACGGCCATCATTACTCTGAATGTGTCTACGTCTAGCGAAACTGTTTTATAAACAGCTCTGTTTTTGCTACGATACAATCGGTTACGATGTCTACCTAGCAATGGCATGTTAGCTACTGTTCGTTTAGATATCTTGTACCATCCACCCATACCATCCACTTGTACCATTGTCAGATCAATAATGGAGCTACCTACTGCGCTGTTAAATATGTGATGCAATACGGTATTGAGCAGCACCACGTAAAGTGATGCGACCTTCTCGAGTAATATGATACATCTTTGGTTTGTACGTTGACTGCACCATTCTACAGCCCAAGCGTTAAAGTCGCCAGCGATTAGAACTGGCTTTGTTCCTCGTACGTCTTCAACTATGACATCTATGGTCTCCCCAAACTTTTCAACGGACAAACTTGGGGCAAGGTAGCAGCTCACAACCTGAACACCCTCTACCTTGACCCGAACAAGGCAGTTTGCATGTGTACGAGGGTGTATACGGAGAGGAACCCTACCGCCCGCACGACCATATAGCAACTTTGCTAGTATAGTCTGAGGCGCAAACTCTAGGATCGCAATCTCGGTGCTCTGTTCTTTGACTGATTGCACTAATAGGTCTTCGTTGCCCAGCTTCGGTCACGGTGGTTTGTATTTGTGCTTTTCTTGGCTACACTGAGAAAAAAACACATACCTTGCTCCGGTAAAAAATGTCTCTATTTTTGATAATAGCAATTTTCTCTTTTTCAAATAAAATTTTCTTCAATTAGAATAAATTTTCACATTTTCGAAGAAATATTTCTTTACTTCTAGGAAATGGAAATTTTTCAATGCCTCTAATAATGATACGTATTTTTCTCGCACAAAAAATTTCTCATTTATAGAGAAATTTAATTGAAAATGAAAAACTTTTCTTATATTTTGATAATAAATTCACTATGAGAAGTATTTTCTTCAATAAAAACAAATATTTTCTCAAAAAAAAAAGTATTTTTCTCTAAAAACGATATATTTTTCTATTTCATGGAACCTTGTTATCATTTTTAGATAATTTTAAGTATCGCAATTAGAGAATAGCATTCTCTGGAGCAAAGTCTATACCATTTTTCTCTAAATATGATGCCTTTTTTATCATATTCCGAGACACTTTTTTCTGAGTGTAAGCATAAAAAGCAGCTTGCCTCCGCACTAAACTCTTTCACCTTGTGGCCCTGTTTTCCGTACTTCGTATCACTTACTTCGGTCGGTGTTGTTGCAAATTTTTGCACTTTGACCAAAGTCAAGGCACTTGAAGCACCTGGTTTGAGAAACTTTCTCTCGGACCCTACATATGACCCAGCCAACTTTAAACTTGCCAGTTTCGGTCATCTTTCTTGCTTGTGTCAATGGCAGGCTTACAGTCACCATTTGTGTAGCGGCATAGGCCATTAAATACCATTTCGAACTCTCCTTTTACTTTTTGAGTCGACTGAGTTGTGGATCGCTTGAGCTGAATAAGCATTTCACCTTTTTCAGTGCGCCTAACTCTCGAGACATTTTCACCGAACCCTTCGAGTGCTTTTTCTTGTTTCATCTTCTTGATGATGTCGCTGTATGAAAGCTGAACTGCTTTCGCTACAACGATGGCATCTGGTCTAGCTAGCTTCTGGTTATGGTTATGGTTATGGTTATGGTTATGGTTATGGTTATGGTTATGGTTATGGTTATGGTTATGGTTATGGTTATGGTTATGGTTATGGTTATGGTTATGGTTATGGTTATCGTTATGGTTATGGTTATGGTTATGGTTATGATTATGGTTATGGTTATGGTTATGGTTATGGTTATGGTTATGGTTATGGTTATGGTTATGGTTATGGTTATGGTTATGGTATTGGTTATGGTTAAGGTAATTTTTGCGTTACCTTTCACAAGTTGTGCCTTTACAAGTTATATCCTTTAACTCTTATCCATTCAGTTATTTATCTATTTAATTTAAAATGTATACAGTACTATTGCTTAGAGTGATATTGAGATGTAGAAAGCAACAAAAATATATTTCTTCATCTTTTGAACTGTGCTTAGAATACAGTTCAACCATTTCAAGTTCGCGTTAAAATTCCCAACATGTGCCAAAAAACCATTTTTGCACGCCTTCGCATGAATCACTTGAAAATATTTTCTTACCGTGATTTTAGGTTAATATCTGCAAAGTGAGTGTGTGTGAAGGAGTGTGGAAGAGAGCGCGTCAACATTTTTATTACGCACACTTGACTTCATGCATGTATGCGTGTATGTAAGTAAATGATAAATATAGGGTTGAGGGAAATTAAATTTTTGTGGTAGGCAAAAATAAGCCACGAAAACGGAAGCGTGCATTAAACGGAAGTTTAAGGCGTCTAACTTATTTTGATTGACGGTTTTGAAAAAAATTTTAATTTTAATTAAGTATTAGTAAGATAATCTTGCATATTAAATCATGTATGTACTGGAATTAAAATTGATTAAGGTATATATTAAAGGCACAATATTTATTTTGAATGTGTGTGTACTCGTAATTATGTTCAAACCAAATTCGGATAGGATTTTATATTAATTTTGAGAGCATCAACAGTTGTTAATTTAACATAGAAGAAGTATCTACAAAGCTGTTTTTATGGGTGTGCATAAAACACCCATGAAAATTTCTAATAACTCACTCCATGAACACTGAGTAAGATAAGAATAGGCACAGTTATAAAGGTATATAATATAATCTATTTAGCTAGAAATTATTTTTGTATGAATTTTCATATCTTTAGGTTTCTTATATCAGAGCTCAGGAATATTTGTTGCAATTAATTTTTAATACCTCTCATAAAAGACGTACTAATTTTGCTATCATTATCAAAAAATTTTATGAATTAAGTCATAAAAAATAATGATTTTGGTTCTGAACAGAAAATCTTTTTTTATTAGCATAGCAATTGAAAAATTTATAAACTATGCAATTTTCAGCTTGGTTTCTATACAGAAGTATTTCATAGCTGAGGTCATAAATTGTTTTTTTTTGATCTGATGTTCTGATACGGAAAAAGACATTAGCACAGTCATAAATATAAACAAGTTATGATATTTTAATTGGTGGTCTTCTAAGCTCTCTTAATATTTCAGTCTCAACCTGTCTGTCTACTCAGTAATTAACGAAAGCTGATTTTGGCCAGACTTGTTTTATTTTATGAGCATCTCTTGTGTATCCTGCGTGATATTGTTGCTGTTTGTTGCCAAGTCCTGTCAAATTTCACTGTTATCTTGTACATATTTTTAGCAAGAACAATAACAAAAACATGAACTTTATTTAAGATAGCCTTTCAGCACAAGGATTTGAGTTGCTATGCTTCGTTCTTCTAGTTATTTCAACAAAAATTTCTTGCTTGTTTATCAAAAATAATTTAAGTGCATTGTTGGAAAATATATAATTAGGAGTTGTTGTTGTTGTTGTCGTTATTGTTGTTTTAGAAATCTTGTTTGCTTTGTCTGTTAACTTTTGCTATTAAAGGCATCAAATTAGAATTGTTGAAACTAGCTACTGTACAAAATATTTTAATGAATATTCCAAAAGTAGAAGCAGCAAATTGTTTAATTAATGTCTTTATTTTCATTATATTTATTATGTTTGTTTCTTTATATATTCTCTAATGTTATTTTAAAAACTTCCAGAGTATTTTTTAAATGAACTTAAATCAAATCATATTTGATTGACATGGACGTCAAAAAATTAAGTAATTTATTGAAAATTTAAGATTTTTGCAAACATTATGAAATTTATTTATTTTTTTTTTAATTGTTATAAAGTTTTGATATCCGAAGTCATATGGAAACTTTGACTCTGCGGTGAGTCAAATATATAAGATTTTGCAAAAAATAAAAAACTTTTATAAAAATTCTTTTGAATTGTTTGTGTAGATTTGAAACGTAGTTGTGATTTAGTCTATGTTTTAACTCAACTCTAAATTGAGTTAAATAAAAGTTGAGTTGACAACATTGAAAAGTGAAACTGAAAAAGCGGTAACATCAAAGTTTTATTTGTAAAGCTTTACTAAAATCTATTGAGGAATATTAACTTAAAATGTTTGATTATTTAATTTCAACATTCTTTCAAAAATATTAATTTAAAATAAAACAACATTCTTATTTTTAAAAAAAAAAATGAACTTATAAAATTAGTTTATCAGGTAGTAATCAAGAAAGTTTTTAAATTTTTTGAAAATTTTTTCGTTTTCGTCTCATCTTCCGGAAGATGAGACTATAGCATAAGTCGTTGAAAGTGCTTAGAAGAATAGCTTAACGAGCACTTAACTTTATTTTCATAACATTTTGACTTTTGAGGTCATGTTCAAATAGTAAGCCCCGTAAGCCCGATTTGCCTTTCTTGTTAAGCTCTTTTCTACAACATATAGTTTTTTAAGATCTGACATGTTATGCTAAAGTTATGCAAAACAGAGCATTGTGGCTGTTTTTCCCGTGTTCCAAAAAAAAAAATTTTTTTTCGGAATCCTCTCGAGGTCGTCTTTTAAAAAGGGGGTGGTTTTTCGACCCACTTTAATATACAGCTATTAATGCTCATAACGACATCGCTTATTGCTAACTATCGGTAATAAGAAACAAAAATGTTGGTCCCGGCTGGAGTTCGTACAAAATTATACAATATCAATCGGTTATAACAACATCGATTATAGCGAAATATCGACTATGGCGAACTATTTTCTACGAAAAAATCTAGTAATCTTCACATATATAAAAAATTTGAATCATTATTGTTTTATTTTCAACAACAAAAACACCAAAACCAATATACACTGTGTTCATAAACTATAGCATAAATTATATTTTTGAGAAAACGTGCTGGATATTGAACCACTTACTCTCATACATAGAAGTGGTTTGCTGAAATATGTTCTCTTTAACACTCTGCTGCACACGAAGACATATATTTAAAAAAAAATATTTAAAAAAAAATATTTAAAAAAAAAAATTTTTGTGGTCCTGCCAGGAACTGAACCCAGGTCAGTCCAGTATTAGGTTGCGGTTATAGTGAACGCCGCACATAGGGGTATTTGGCTCGAAAAACCGCGCATTAATCAATTTCTCAAAATGTAAAGTTGAGAAGTAAAATTATTTTCTAGCTTTTGTTAATACTCATTAAATAAGTTACCATTTGTTTTTTTAATTTTAATGCACACACTTCGTCGCAGCATCAGTTGGAAGTCATCGATCGTAAGCTTGCATTGTTATTGAGTTAATTTGAGTGAAAAAGATCACACCTAAACAAATATTTTTTTTTTGTTATTAATATTGTGAAATAAGTTTGTTGCTATGGAAGATTTTGCTGCAGGTATGTACTTTAAAATGCAACTTTTTTATGGATATTGAAGCTTTATTTATATAGATATATAATTTGTTATGAAGGTATGAAAATGGGAAATTTTTAAAAATTTTTTTTTTTAGTATGAACCTTTTGTTATATTATTTGGTGTTATTGGGTAACATTTTTGGTATCGGCTAATGAAGAAAGATGTCAAAAAGCAAAATCCGAAAAAAATTCTGCCCAAAACCGCCCCCCTCCCCCAGATTTCATTGTCCCTGATAGGTGTCTAGTTTGATGAAAGAGAAATTTGAAATGAAAGAGAAAAGGGACATGACATTGGCCGTTTATTTTTATAATTTTGTATTTTAGTACATATTTTTAAAATTCTAAGAAAAAAATTTCATGGAAAAATTTTTACGAGCTCAAAAGTTACAGCCGGATTAGTGAGAGCGCATTTTTATTTTTCCTTGCATTTTTCTTTGTTCACAAACTTTGAACGCGTTTATCTCGAAACCCTGTTTTTCGTACTGGTTGCGGCACTAGCGGGTTCATTTTTTGAAGATTTTTTTTTTTTGTATTTTTTTAAACTTGATTCGCTTTCGTATGACACGAGCTTTTTTTTAAATTTTTTTCGATTTTTTATGAATTTTAAAGTCAATATTTTTTTCCGAAAAACACACTTTCAAATTTGGAACATCACCAAAAAAAGAAAACAAATGTAAAAAAAGTAATTTTTTTCCAGATCGGACAATTTTGCGACTCCCAGCGCTGCAACCGCGAGGCCCCGTTTTTTCTCTGCCGCCAGTTTGGAGCTCTACAAAATCATGTTGGAGTGAAAAATAAATTTTTTTGAATATTTTTTTTGTAATTTGTTCAATTCTCTACAATAATAAAAAAAAAAATTTGGAAAATGTTTGAAATGTTTTTGACTGAGTTATGAATTTTTCAAAAAAAGGTCTGTTTTCTCTGCCGCGAATGTTATGTCCCTCCTTAAGAAACTTAATTTACATCTTTATTTGGTCGAAACAAGCTTTATAGTCCTTTTCAAGTTATTTTAGACAAATATCATTTACTTAGGACAAACAAATATTTTTGAGCGGTTTTTCGAGCCAAATACCCCTATGTGCGCCGAGTCAGACAGGCAGGCAGACAGGCAATGTGAACAAGCGAGATAGATAGCTATCTGCATCTCGTTTTTTCACACAGATTTCAGCCTGCCTGTCTGAATCGCGTTCACTATAAACGAGGCCTTAAACGTGAGCGCTAGCTAGCTCGGCTAGACATGAACTTCCAAAACATTGATTCAATTTCATTGACAACGTGCGTATTAGTGTACCGAATTCTATAAATAGACTGACTATTGATTAGGTCAAAGGTGAGCTGTCAATTCACACCTGCCAATATATTTTTGAACTGGTTCTAAGATTGGTCCAAAGGTATCTAGCCGGTGTCTATATACCCCTGTCAATAACAACGCCATGTGAAAGAGACCGGTTGGTTTCATATATTGGTAGCCGAATTGGGACTATCACGTTGGAACCTATAGGTTCTGAACCGGTTCTTTTTTTTGAAGGGGGAAATGTTTCTTAAGGGCTTCAAGTGCATTCACATGCACATACGAATAAAAGTTACTGTATTATTGTTTTAAATTTTCATAAAAGGAGCTCCTCTCATGTGATATTTAAAATAAGATTTGTTTGGTTCCTTGTTATGAGTTAAAAAGTGACTTAGAAATACCTGAATCAGACAATGAAGAAGTCGCAGATCAAAAGTACACTGTCAAAACTTCTCTTGAAAATTAACGGGCAAGATCAACGGGTTATACCGGATGACAGCAGCGAATATGATTCTGAAGATAATGTACCAGTGGCGAGTCAGCCATTTGCTTGTAACACCATGACTTGTCAGAGGTGAGAAGAAATACGGAGCTTTCCATATTGCGAATAATGATAGCTTCCCTACGGCGAAAGCAGGGTCAATTGCCCTAAAGTGACGGTCCTGTGACAGTTCTTGGATACAGGACAGGTTTGATATAATCTAGCCGGTGTCAATTTACACCTGTCAATGACACCGTAAAAAGGAATCCTTTTCCATGTTTAAGGAATCGGTTGGTTGCATATATTGGTGGCAAACTTGGGACCGGTCACTGTCACTTTGGAACTTATCACGTAATAGGTTCGGAACCGGTTCTTTTCTCCGTAGGGTTGTTTATGGTTTTCCTAGATGCAACAAGCTTTTACATCAATTTGTACGCCTTAAGCCTGAAACTTAAGGGTATATTTACTTTGTGCAAACATTTGCAACGCATAGAACAAAGAGAATTCGGTATAGAAAAGTGTATATATTCTTGATCAGCATCACTTCGTGAGTCTGTCTGTCCGTCTGTGTGTTGTCCGTATACACAGGATATGAAGAAGCAGTTGAGATAATTGAATGAAACTTGGTACACATGGTCACATGGACCCAAGGTTCTGAACTATTGAATATTTTTTGGAATCGACCCAAGGACACGCTTACCTCTCATACAACGCAAAAATTGAAAAGTGCATAAATGATCTTATTGTAAGCCTACAATAAAAAAGTTAGGTATATGTATATTTTATATCAAAACAAAGATATCTTCGAGAAAAAGGTGTCATCTGCCCACGGACACGCCCATCTCCCATACAACCAAAAATTAAGAAATCAATACATAAGCTTCTGTTTAACCTACAGAGATCAAATTTGGAACGTTTATATTTTATATCAAACAAAAAAAGAGGTCTTCGAAAGATGGATATCATCTGCTCACGGACACGTCCACCTCCTATACAAACCACAAATTGAAAAGTCAATAAATAAGCTTCTGTTTGTCCTAGAGATATAAAATTTGGTACGTATGTTTTTATCAACAAAACGAAGATGGTTTTTAAAAATTTACATCATCTTCCCATGGACACGCCCACCTCCCATAACTCAACTGTGAGCTACAGAATAAAAGCTAGTAGTTGTAAACTTTTCATTAAATTTTAAATACAAATAAAATACGGGCTATTATTGTATTTTAGAAAAGTAGGTTTAGGGTACTTCATAGTCAGACTAGACCGACATTAGAATTTCCTTACTTGTTTTTATTATACCCTTAACCTGAAAGGTCAGGGTATATTAACTTTGTGCAAACGTTTGTAACGCATAGAACGAAGCGAGTCCGGTATAGAAAAGTATATATATTCTTGATCAGCGTCACCTCGTGAGTCGAGCTATTCATGTCCGTCCGTCCGTCCGTCCGTCCGTCCATCCGTGTGTTGTCCGTATACACAGTATAAGAAACAGGAGATAATAGATGAAACTAGGTACACTTGGTCACATGCATCCAAGGATCTGCACTATTGAATATTTTTGGAATCCGTCTACGGACACTAGGGCGTATCGAATTACATTTTTTTTTCGAATTTCACATTCTAAGAGGTCTCAAAAGTTTCATTTGGTTGTCAAGATCTGTCAGAAAAATTTTTATGAAAATAAAAGGAAATCTACCTGCCCCGCAAGGACAAAGTTGTTTTTTGAGAAAAACAGTAAAAAATAACGATCTTAAAATGCTTTGATTTTTGTAAAAAAAAAAAATTTATCTAAAGGAAAAAATTTAAATGCAGTTTAACTAGCAATATCTTACCAAACACGATAATACTCACGATTTTTACCCATAGTATCCTGTTTGAAGGATATTCGAAGCGAAAGTTATACTCGAGATGGCACATAACTTTTGATTGTAACCATTGAGTCTTAATTTTGATGGCATTGATTATAGTGTTCACCATTATAGTGGTGACCGTGGCATGCAGGTTAAGTGTGTGGCTTAGCATGCTCGGAGCCCGGGTTCGATCCCCAGCCGCGGCGAAAAGTTTTTTCAATAAAAATTTTTCTGATCGGTCACCACTAGGGTTCCCAACTGTCCCGGATTTCACGGGACGTCCCGCATTTCAGCTAATTTTTTAGCGTCCCGCGACGACCCCTTGCGGGACACCTTTTGTCCCGCATTTGAGAACTTAAGATTGTTTGTATCTAAATTTCCAATTCGACATGAAACACAGTTTCCTAAGCCGTTTAATTTTATTATCAAAATAAATTTATAGCTCGTTTCAAAAGAGAAGAACATTTTTTAGTTTCATTTTTCGATGCGCAGTGAGAAGTTATTTCTAAAGCTAGAAAATTTTTTAGAGCGTAGTTTCTTGCTCATTTTGTTCTGTTCGCTGAACTTTATGCTGTTTTTGAATGGTTTTACTGTTTTTCTTAATATTTAAATGCGCAAACATTTAGAACAAATGATCGCTCAAGTACGGTGTTGCACCAACGGCCTGCAGCAACCTGCATCTTGAGAGAGAAATAAAATAAAAACTACATAAAAAATAAATTATTTTCTCAAGAAAAAATTGTGAAGTGAAATTACGGATGACAAAATATTTTTTTCCGCACATTTTTTTTTTATAATTTTGATTGGTTGATTTTGAAAAATAAAATTCAGTACTTCCGCAGCGCAGTTGCTATGATCAACAAAATTCAGGAATATACATTAATTTTTTTCATTTATTTTTCTGCTCAGAGAATATTGAATTTTATTTTTAATGTCGACCAATCAGAACGAAGAACACTCTCCAAATTATTATCTTTATCTCAAACATGTGCGAAAATGTTCTTCTCTTTTGAAACAGGCAATATCATTTATTTTTCATATATTTTATTTATCAAAAAGATTTGGATTTATTTTTTGGTTTTTTCATGAATTGGGCAAGAGTTGGAAAGAGATCTAAACAATATGAAAGAACCAAGCGATGGTGTAAAGGCATTGTTGATACCCTTTATTTCTCAAAGAATAAAAGCAAATATTTAATAAAAAAAAAAAATATGAATGTTGTCCCGCATTTTTTAGCCAAGTCCCGCATTTTTGATGGCTCCGTCCCGATTTTGTACTTTTCAGAGTTGGCAACCCTAGTCACCACCTCTCTGCAGACAATGGCAAACCTCAGAAAGTAAATAATGCCATGTAAAGCTTCTTGAGAACATGAACTTTAACCGTTCGGAGTCGGCATGTAGGTCCAGTTCTCGGTCAATTGTGTGCAAACATTTAATAACACACACACAACACAATTGATCATGAGAAGCTTGGTCAAAACCCTTTCAAGGGCTGAAATGGCCAATTTGTTTTTGTTTTTTTTTTTGATTATAGTGTTGGAGTATTTCTTAAATATGATGAATTAATAATTTGCGTAGTTTTTGCATACAGTTCTCTTGTTTTAGAGAAATGTATACTAGAACACAATTTTTTAATTTTTTTAAAAAAATTAATATTAGATTTTATATCACGGGCTTAAGAAGTGGTATCGAAGATAATTTTCTCAATTTGGATTTTTCAAATATTTCTGTGCTTGACCCTACCTTAAAATATATATTTAATATGCCAGGCTTAGACCACGATTTTTTTTTAATATTTTAATACTTAAAAAAATTTTACTTCGTACCATCAAATTTCTCAATTTGAGTTATATCTTCTTTATGGTTATCATATCATTAAAATACATTTTATGCCATTCAGTCGGTCTCAAAAGACTAAACAATTGTTTTTAAAATGTGTTTTAATGAAATTATAACCATAAAGGGGACATAACTCAAATTAAGAAATTTGATGCTAGGAAATAAATTTTTTTATAATATCGAAAAAGAAAAAAAAATCGTGGTCTTAAGCTGATATATTAAATAAATATTTTTAGGCAGTATCATGTTCAGAAATTTTGAAAAAACTCAAATTAAGAAAATTATCTTCGACACCACTTCTGAATCACTTGAGATAAAATCTTATATTAATTGTTTTGAAAAAGTTAAAAAATTGCGTTCTAGTATACATTTCTCTAAAACAAGAGAATACAAATGCAAAAACTATGCAAATTATTAATTCATGTTATTTATGGAATACATCAACACTATAAACAGTACCACCAAAATTTATAACCAATGCTTACAATCAAAAACCTTGTGCTATCCCAAGTACAACTTTCGCTTCGAATATCCTTCATACAGGATACTGTTGGTAAAATCATGAGTAGCACCGTGTGTGACAAGAAATTGTTAGTTAAACTGCATTATTACTTTTGATTTAAGGCATGTGTGGATTTTTTTAAAAAAATCAAAGCATTTTAAGATCGTTATTTTTTATTGTTTTTCCTAAAAAACAACTTAGTCCTTGCGGGGCAGGAAGATGTCCTTTATTTTTTTATAAAATTTTTTTTGGGTGATCTTGACAAGCCTATGCAACTTTTGAGACCTCTAAGAATGCGATCTAAATTTTTCGATACGGCCTAACGGACACGCCTACCTCTCATACAACGCAAATTTTTAAAACTGCATAACTCAGCTCATAATAAGCACACAAAATATGTGTTTGAAAAATGGACGTCATCCACTCACGGACACGCCCACCTCCCATACAACCCAAAAATTTAAAACGCAATAAATAAGCCTCTGTTTATCCTACAGAGCTAAGATTTGGCACGTATGTTTCTTATGACAACACGGAGAGAATTGAGCGCAAGAATAAAGCATTTAGCACACAATTCTTGCAAAAATTAGCCATGATTCTATGCTTTAAAACAGAATTCATGGTATATGACTTATGATCGCATGATTCGTGGTTACTTGCACTTAAATTCTAAAATGATATAATTTTGCTACGAACGGGCACCTTCTTAATGAAATTGAATCACAATTTCCAAAGTTCGAGTTTAGCCGTGCTGGCTGGTGTTTGCTTTAAACGCTGGACTGCCTGGGTTCAAACCCGGATGAGGGCGGCAAAATTTTTTTTTAAATAATTATTTTTTTAAATAAAATAAAATATTACATGTAAGACAACACATTTTTTGAATGCAAGTGCAATCTTATTTCGGATGTTATTTCTGATTAAGCAAGTATTGTGACATAGAATTGAATTTCTAATAATTAAATTTAAATTTTGAAATTTTGATACTTACACAGCCGGAGATTGAACCTACGTCCCTCCACATGCCAGCCCATCACACTTCCACTGAGATGTTGGTAACTATAAATCAATTGTAGCAAAACATATTTTAGAACTGCTCATCACAAAAACTGTCAGAAAATTCAAACAAAAAAACTAAGGTTTCTGTATTTCATTTATAATTTTAGCATAGCTTTGAACCATAAAATTGATTTTTTTATTACTAATCATATTGACATTAATATATGTTTAAAAAAATAATTACAAAAAAAAATTGTTGGTCTTACCCGGGCTCGAACCTGCGTCCATTATTTTTAAATCTCAACGTTCACCACGCTCGACCAACAAGGCAATGAATTTTGATGTTTCTATTTCAATATAGAATTATAAACAAAATTTTTGTAATAATATAAAACATGATTCATGCAATAGTTGCTCACAAAAAAGTAATATAATTTTTAACAAAAAATATGGCTTATGAAATAGTTCTCAAAATTCATGAGCAAGAAGACTTTAACACGTGAATTTTTGAGTATGGTGTATGCGAACAGTAACCATGTGCCATGCATAACTTTATGTGCCAGGCTTTGCAAGAATGATGCATAAGGATGCCAGCACACGTGAGTTAAAGCAACAATCTTTGTGTTAAGTCGTATGAATTCAAAAATGGGAGGAGCATTTACATTTATGAGTCGACTATGCATGAATCACATGCAAGTAATTTTCTCCGTGAAGACAAAGATGGTTTTGAAAAATGGACGTCATCCGCACACGGACACGTCTACCTCCCATACAACCCAAAAAGATTAACTCAATACATAAGGTTATGTTTATCATAGAGAAATGAAATTTGGTATGAATTTATTTAATACCAAAACTAAAGTGTGTTCAAAAATTGGTTGTAATCCGTCCGTGAGCACGCCCACCTCCCATAGCGAATGCACAATAAAGGCATTAACTCTGAGTTACAGGAATAAAAGTTGGTATGTGTAAATTTTTCATCAACATTTAAATGCATATAAAATATAGGCTTCATCCGCCCACGGACCCATTTAAAATAAAAATTTTTTTGTTTTTGAAAGGTGGGTTTAAAGTATTTCATAGTCGGCTTTGACCGACTTTAGACTTTCTTTACTTGTTATATAATATCTACTTGTTTATCTTTTTCTATTAATCATTAATAATTAATAAATAGTAAACATTGAAGTTTTTCGTATTGTTTTTTAATTATAAGTTTCAAAAAGAAACAAGTAAAGTAAGTCTGAAGTCAAAATTTAGAAATACCTTTTCAAAATACAATAATAGAAATAAAAATGGGCGTATCTGTGGGCGGATATTTTCTATGCATTTCAATTTAATGTAAAATTTACACATACCTAGTTTTGATAACGCCCAATTTTTGAACACATCTAAGTTTTGGTATAAAAAAGATACTTACAAATTTTATCTCTGTACGGCAAACATAAGCTTACTTATGCAGTTTTAAATTTTTGCTAAGTATGGGAGATAGGCATGTCCGTGGACGGATGTCGTTAATTTTTCAAAAACGTCTTTGGCTTGTTATAAGAGACATACGTATCATATTTTGAACATTAGCTTATTTATTGAGATTTCAATGTTTGGGTTGTATGGTAGGTGGGCGTGTCCGTGAGCGGATGACACCCATTTTTCGAAGACATTTTATTTTTGATATAAACAACATGCTCTTCCCCTTTCATTTTACCTTCTTTTGAAGGCACTTTAAGCACTTTTGCTGGGTTGACGTGAACAGCGGCATTGTCCTGCTGAAAAATTAAGTAACAACTTCTATTTTACTACATATATGGAAGCAAACTACTTCTCAACAGCTGACAATACAACTCGCAGTTCATAAGTGTGGGCTGTTAAAGCACTCTTAATCATAATGGAACTTCCAACAAAATTTCTCTTTGAAAAATATTGGTGTTATTATCTTAAATCACGTCAATGTTCTTTATAACCATTCGAAAATTTAATATTCTTTTAAAAAAATTATTATGTTTGGTTATTGTTGTAGAGTTATGTTAGTTATGAATTAAAACGTTATGACACCTATTTTTTCCCCCTACTAGCTTTCTGGTAGGACTTTGCGACCCATACAATTTTTTGCTCGTATCATGACGGAGAATCACCCCGCATTATTGTTCCCCTTAGCCTGGGACACCCTGTTTAACCTGCCAAAAGTTCTTGCCAAATCGTTTATCTCCTTTAATTTGCAGATTTAAGAGTCTGAATTAAAATTTTATTCAACCAGAAATGTGTAAATAATCTACATGTGTGTATAATTTGAACAACCCACAAATTTCAATTGTATATGAGAGCAAAATAAAGGGTATTTAATTTATTTTAAATGCTCAAAACTAAAATCCTTTAAAATTATCTCAAATTTAAAATTAGCATTGTCACCACTAAAACTTTTAAGATGAACATTAAAACAAGTTCTTTATGCCGTTTAGTACTTAAGCCCGCACATTTCAACAGAGATATTAAAGAGTATCACTGTGTGTTTTTGCTGATTTTTGCTTTCGTCACTAGATACAGTCGTCAACTGCTTGCCAGTAAAATTATATTTTTAAGACCACAAGCATGCCAGCATAATTTTATTGCTCAATTTTTGATAAGAAAACATTTGCTTATCTTCGTACTAAGCGTTAAATTATGCAAACAATAAAAGAAACGTTGTCAGGAAAAAACTTGCTATTTACCTATATAAAAAGGATTTAATATGAAACGAAATATTATTCCATAAAAAGTCAATATTTTTCCAACAATACTAGGAAACATGCTTAGAAATATGCTATGATTTTAGCTATCTTTAAGCTTAACGTTAAAACAACATCTACTAACCGTTGTTGTTTTATTGTCTTTACTTTGTGTGTATTTTTCGACACCCAAAGCTTTTAAAATTTACATATGTTATAAACCATTTCTACATCATAAAATTCGCCATGAAAATTCGTCTATATAATTCTTTTTCTACTTTATAACCTTGTACTTCAATGCTAAGATGCGAATTTAGTTGTTAAATATTTTATTATAAAACATTTCAGTACCTTAACCCTCACTTTGGCACTATTTACATATGTAAATATCCCAATTTTAAATTTGCCATAACTCCTTTCTTTTTTATTCGATTTGAATATGGCTTGGACTCTGTGGCTATTTTTTTGTTTTCTTTCTGAAAATTCAAAAGTTGTTTTTAATTTTAGAATTTTTTGATACTTTTTGAAAATTTTTCATTTCTATAACGTAGTTTGGTACATATTTACATATGTAAATATTTTGTATTTTAAAGGCTTTTCTGGTGTTTTAACGCATTTTTTGTATTATTTATAGAAAAAAATTATAAGGAAAAACTCTTCACATATTTTCTATATACACATATTTCGTATTTGATAGCTTTTATTGGGAAAATATTAATGAACAAAAATTTTTGGTTCGCTGGCACAACAATATGTCATGTTCTGATATTGTTGCTGGAAGTACTAATTTAATGAAAACAGTATATTTTCTGTTGAAATGGGTTTTTGTTTATTCATTGGAACTATAAATTTTTTTTAATTTGATCTACATACTTACATTTTGATTATTGGTAAAGGGCTGGACCGTCAAGTGTGCATAATATGTAAAACGCTATATCGTAAGAAGTAATGCATGGATTTGATTGGTTATTAATTTTTTGAATAGGTTACAGAAAAACCTTTCTTTTGATACCCATAAAGCTAGATATTGTTGGAAAAAAAAACACGACTTTTCCAGGCCCATTTTCCCAACTTGCGAACCCTATAGCTTCTAAACCACTTGACAACGGTGTGAAATTTTTCCGGAATTGAACTTAGAAGGTATTAATACATATATTCCACCTAAAAAATCATGCAAATTCAGAGGTTCTGTTTATCTTTAATGATGACAAAAAAAAATATTTACAAATGTAAATATGTGCCAGATTACGTAGTAAAAGATTGGTGCCAAAGTGAGGGTTAAGCACATGTCTATAAAGTCATTTAGGAAATAAGTTATTTTTTATGTTCATTCAACAGAAAAAAAAAAAAACGAAAAGGATGAGATGAAAAGAAACGAAGCATATGTAAAACAAATTGAGTTTAAATTGTAAATTTAAGTTTCGAAGAAATTTTCTTTAATTTTAAAAATGTAGAAAATATTTTCTGACTTCTTTTGTTTAACTATAAAGGGGTTATCTTTTATACGATACGTTTTTTTTATAAAGCCATGTATAACCCTTTCAAGACCAAGGGACATCGATGTCCAGTGATGATATGAGATCATTTTCGAGAGTACTTTTTATAAAAGCAAATAGTACTTTTTCATTGTTCAGGGTATTTTTTATTAAGTGGTGACCGTGGCATGCAGGTTAAGTGTGTGACTTAGCATGCTCGGAGCCCTGGTTCGATCCCCAGCCGCTACGAAAAGTTTTTTCAATAAAAAATTTTTCTGATCGGTCACCACCTCTCTGCAGACAATGGCAAACCTCAGAGAGTAAATAATGCCATATAAAGCTTCTTGAGAACATGAACTTTAACCGTTCGGAGTCGGCATAAAACATGTAGGTCCAGTTCTCGGTTAATTGTGTGCAAACATTTAATAACACACACATAACACAATTGATCATAAGAAGCTCGGTCAAAGTCCTTTCAAGGGCTGAAATGGCCAATTTGTTTTTTTTTTGTTTATTTTTTTATTAAGTATGTATGTTAAGTATTTTTTATGCTTTGTGCATAAATACATAATATAGAAATGACGTATCTTATAATTATTCAAAATAAGTGTTTTTTAATTATATGTTAGAAACCCTCCATGAAACCAAACAAACTGAAATATGGTTTTAAATACTGATTTTTTGGACGATTTTTATTACAATCTGCATTAAATAGTTTTAATTACATAACATTGTATGAAGTCGGCATAAAACGGCATAAAACATGTAGGTCCAGTTCTCGGTTAATTGTGTGCAAACATTTAATAACACACACAACACAATTGATCATAAGAAGCTCGGTCAAAGTCCTTTCAAGAGCTGAAATGGCCAATTTGTTTTTTTTTTTTTGTATGAAGTTATTTCATTTTCCTGAAAAAAATTATGGAATTATGAGTTAAAAGTCCTTTATATATTAAGGTGACGTTACATTAAAGCCAATCCTTTTTTTTTAATTTTATTATTTTTATCACATAAAGGAACAAAAAATAATAGGATTTTGTTTCAGAACCTGTTAAATATGTATATTAGAGTGGGTCGGCCTCCATACAAAAAAAAAAAAGTTTGCAAAAACCACCCCCTATTTTAAAGTTGACCTCGAGAGGATTCCGAAAACAAAAAAATTTTTTTTTTGGACCACCGGAATAACAGCCAAAATGGTCTTTTTTGCATAACTTAAGCATTACATGTCAGATCTTAAAAAATTATATGTCATTGAAAAGGGCACTAAAATGTCTTCTTAGAACATTTTTACTTCTATAAGTAAGGTTTGTTTTATGATGTGTAGTCTCAGAAGTTAGTAATCAAAAATCATAAAGAATATTTTTATTCTTGACATTTATGACATGAGAAAGTTTTCTGAAAAGTTCTGGAGAAATATAATGCCTACAATATAACTGACGCCTCCAATGGTAATGGTCATTAAAGTGTTCTTATTATTACAAAATTCAAAAATTGTGTGCTGAAAAGTTCTTTTGTCAAATTTTGCACCCAATTTTAGAGTGTACCCGGGGCGGACCGCCCCCTCCTTGCTACGCTGCTGGGTCAGGAGACTGTGGAGGATGTTCAAGCTTCAATGAGACGTGATAGAGTAGCCACTCCTTGATAATTCCAGAGGAATGCTGCGGATCATTGTCATGCATAAAAATGAACTTTCCTTGCAGATCCAATTTATTTACGTTTACAAAAAAATTCGTCTTTAAAATTTCCAGATACACAAAGCGATTCATGGTACCATCAATGAAACGGAGTTCTCCCACACCACTTGCACTCATACAACCCCATACCATTACGGATCCGCCTCCATGCTTCACCGTACTGCAAACGTTTTTGGGGTTAAGTGCCTAATTGGCTTTTCTCCACACTTTAATGCGGCCGTCTTTCGCAAAAACGTTAAACTTACATTCATCAGTAAAGATGACGCGTTCCCAAGAAGTTGAATCAGTTAAATGGATGTTCTGATACTTCACGGCATAGTCGAAACGTTTCTTCTTGTCGATGGCGGAAATTAGTCCACAGTAAAAAGTTTGAGGGTAAATTTTATCTTTTTTATAACATTTCTGTAGTATAAACTCGTTTTATTCCAAATTTATTATAAGTGTTATCCCACTCAATATTATAAAACTTGCATTTCCATTCAAACAGCTATTTTACTCCAAAATAGTATACATTTTATAACATGAATTTATAAAAATCACATATTTATTCCAGTTATACACACGAAAACCTCACGGAGCCACTCGTCTTCCCGTAAAAGCAGGGGCGGATCTGGAAAAAATCTTGGGGGGGGTAAATTATCACAGACACATTTTCGATTTGAGAAAATTTAGTCTTTTTACATATAGACAAATTGTACTTTTTTGAATTGAAATTATTGAATTGTTTAAAAGGCATTTTTTCCAGACACATACACGCACATTTCCGTATTTATTTATTTCACCCTTTTTCTGGAATAATATCTTAGCGAAAAGTAAATAAAAACTCTAACTTTAACTTATTTTTGATTTAAGCTTGATTTATTCCAATTTTTCACATTCATTCCATTATAAAAAAATTGCACAATTATATTTTCAAGTATGTGCAATGAAAAAACATAGTTCTTTTCAATTAAAAAAAAATTAAAGGAATTTGAAACTCATTGTTTCAATACAAAATGATCTTGAATTTGAAATGAATTTTTTTAAATCTATTATATTGATCTACCGAATTGTATTACTATGACTGATTTCAACGAAGATATACTAGACCTTTCAACTTTTGCACATTCAATAACAATATATTCGACAGTTTCGAAGATATCGACGTTCAAAGTCGAAAACATTTCACAATTTTGCGTAGTCTGCTCTTTTGAAACCCTTGTATCTTTGATATTTTTCAACGAATTTACAAAAACTTTTTTTATTTGGTAGAAAATCTCTGAATTTTAATAAGCATTTTAGTTTTTTTTATTATCTTGCATATTTTCAAAGAAATTGAAAAAACAAACAGTTTTGTACGTTAAATTTTATTCAAATGCACACTACTTTTGTATAAAATTATTTTCTACTTACGTAGGAACTTTTTGAAGTGAATTTTAATAAAATTGAATGTACAAAAATTTTTGTTTTTTCAATTTGTTTGAAAATATGCAAGATAATAAAAAAATAAATAAAATGTTTATTAAAATTCAGAGATTTTCTACAAATTAAAAAAAGTTTTTGTAAATTCGTTGAAAAATATCAAAGATGAAGGGTTTCAAAAGAGCAGCCTACGTAAAATTGTGAAAGTTTTTCGACTTTGAACGTTTTTCGTCGATATCTTCGAAACTGTCGAATATATTGTTATTGAATTTGTAAAAATTAAAGTCTAGTATGTCTTCATTGAAATCAGTCATAGTTATACACATCGGTAGATCAATATAATAGATATAAGAAAATTATCAGAAAAAGAACTGATTTTCATGTTTTTGCCTATAACTCAAAAACTCAAGCTGATGGAGAAAAACGAAGTCCATTTTTGACTTCATTGGGCAGCCAAAATTTATTCGGAATTGTTTATCGAGATCTCTGCACTTTTTATAAAGCTTAATTTCGTTACCCTGTGTTATTAGATAGTCATTAGATAGAGACAAATTATATGACAAAATTATCGCAAAATTATCAATAACTTCGGTAATATTTATGTTAATGTCTCTAAGTATATGCAATAATGCGAGTCCATTCAATCGTTCTTCTTGCATAGTTGAACGTAACCATGTTTTTAATCGTCGCAGTGTAGAAAAACTTCGCTAAGCTGTTGCTACACTGATAGGAAGCGTGGCAAAGATAACAAACGTTTTAGAAATTAGTGGAAAAATGTCATTATTACAAAGAGTAAAACGGCGTTCATATCAATAACCTTAGTTTCGCTCACCTTTTTACACTGCCAAATTTAAAGTTCATGAAATAATTGAATAATTGAATTAGTTCCTTACTAAAAGTGGACTAAACGTGGCAATTTTATTTCATGAAAGTCGGTTGTGGTAATTTGGTTGGTTTGTTACAATTATAATTACTAGTACCGCCTGGGGTCGAAAATCGACCAATTTGGTTAGCTTTTTTATAGTTGTATAAAATAGTCGGTGCACTCCTTCTCCTCTTGAGAAGGACTCTTATTCATTTAAAAAAAGAATTATTAAAATCGGTTAGAAAACACGGGAGAAAATGGTTCTTAACTGTTTTCCCTACGCTTATTAATATAAAGATGAAGTCATACTATGGACACATTTATGGTATCGATACCATGGTATTGGAACCATGAACGATTAAAGTAGTGACACCAGGGACCGTACCGGTTATGGTTTTTATCGAAAAAGTCACATATTAACTGTTATCTTTTAACTTTTATTTTTCCCACAAAAATAAAAGTTATTTTGTGCCTTATATTTTTTGGGCAAATATAACAGTTACTTTTGACTTTTATACAATCGGTCAAAAATAACGGTTATTTTTTGCCTTATATTTTTTCGGTCAAAAATATCAGGCAATTAGTATTTTTTCAAAGGCCGTTTTACAGACTAAAAAACTATTGATACCATTATTTTCGTCTCATCGGTGCACACATTTTACACATGGTATCAATAATTTTTTAACCGGTCCAGCGGTCTTTAAAAAAACACAAATTGCCTGATATTTTTGACCGAAAAAATAAAAGTCACAAAATAACTGTTATTTTTGACCGATTAAATGAAAGTTAAAAGTAACCGTTATTTTTGCTTGAAAATATAAAAGGCAAAAAATAACAGTTTCATTTTAACTTTTACAGAATCGGTCGAAAATTTAAAAGGCACTTAAAATTCGTGAAGCTGAGGCTATTTGTGTCATAATGGTATATTTGTAAAAGTCCTTCGACTATTTTTTCACTGTGTCTTTTTCATTTGAAAATTGTAAAATAACAGTTACTTTCGGTCCCTGAGTGACACACATATAGATATAGTTTTAATTGACAATAGTGTCAAATAAATATTTAAAATTAAATCACAAATTTTTCAGCTGCTTCAATTTGCTTATTCCGTCGAAAGATAGATCCTGCAATAAATAGTCAAGCAAACAGCCTTTAAATATATGGTTGTATATTTCGTTGGTCGCGCAAATTGCATAAAAAAACTTCACAATTTGAAAAAGCTTTTTTCATATTTTTTTAAATTGAAATTTATTTCAAAATAAAAATTTTCAATATTATGTAAATTATATATATTATGTATATATTTTATTTA
Organism: Tetanocera ferruginea; assembly: GCA_958299015.1. Classification (NCBI taxonomy): domain Eukaryota; kingdom Metazoa; phylum Arthropoda; class Insecta; order Diptera; family Sciomyzidae; genus Tetanocera; species Tetanocera ferruginea. The sequence continues at coordinate 87,362,745 of OY282642.1, read as the reverse complement.
TTATATAAAAAATGTATGCTAGCATGGAGAAACCATGATAGTTTGTTGTGTTTTGTATACCATGAATAAGACGCTATACGAGTTTCAGAAGCTGGTATACCATGAAAAACATATGTGGTATACAATGTAATATATTTACTTTGTAGTATCGAAACCATATGTGTGTCTCCAGTATTAAGGTAGGCTTGAAAAATTTCAGAATTCCAAACAATTTAGAATTAACTCAAACAAAAATAATTGTATGCAACAAATTATTTGCGCAGTTGATACAATTTTAGCAACATTAACCTAACATTAATTCACTTGGCAGGTTTTCAGTAAAAATTTAGAAGAATAAAATATTTTAAGTGGCAACTATGGTCTTCATTGCCAAAATCTTAATTGCGCTCATTACAAATCAAAATCAATGTTACTTGCTCAATGATTTCATATAAAGGGCATTTTTATACTAATCGTTAATGTTTTGTAAAAATATAATTATTATAAAGCAAACACTTACGCTGAGGTAGTGACTTCAGGTTTTTGTTTTATTTTTATTTGTAAGAAAACAACGCGTCTTAAAAGTTGATTGTTTAAAACATGGCTGTAAATTTTAGTACTTAAGGAAATGTAACTTTATTTTCAGGATCATTTTTAAAAAAGGCAAAGTTACTACCTCGACTTAAGTGTTTGCTTTACATATAATTATATTTTGTTTTTTGAAGATGACTACAGATCGTGTTAATCTACTAGCAAAATGGTCCTACGCGTCTCGCATCGCTTCATAAAAACTTCACCTACTCGCAAATGACGTCACAAAACAAAAAAAAACAAAATTTTTTTTTTAATACTTTAATAATCGTTGAAATCAATAAAAAAACTAAAGTTTAACAATGTCTCTGACCATTTTTTTGTAGTATTCTTTCAAAAAACGTCTTCAGAATCGCTTATGTATGCATAAAAGTACCCTTAAGCTGTGAGCACAATTATTTTCTCCAAATAAAGTATTAAAAAGTAAAGTATTTAAAAGTTCTTGGGGGGGGTAATTACCCCCTTTAACCCCCCCCTTGTATCCGCGCCTGCGTACAAGTCGAGTTTTCGAAGCTACCGAACTTCAGCGATGCTAGCAGGCAATCAGTTTGCGTTTCTTCTCAGAAGTAATCATGTTACGCGCAAATAGTTCCGTTGAATATTTTTTTGTGCACATATATTAAGACAACACATTGCGCTTGAATTGGAAGCTCTGCCAACATGATCGAACATGCAAATTTCTGAGTACAATTTTTACTCTATTTTTCCTGTCAATTTATTTTTGAAAATATAAAAAAAAGCAGATATAACATGAAATCTATCAATTGAAATCTAGATATTATTCCTAATTTATGGCTTTCAATGTAACACACATTCAATGTATGTGCACTTTTTATACAACATTGCTATAAAAAAAATTAAATGTGGTTTTCAAAGATTTTATACTTTTTCTTATAAAAATGTATACCTACGTGGTGTAAAAAGATTTTATACACTTTTCGGATAAAATCTATCCCAATTTTGTATAAATTTGGTTTATAAGATTTTATGGTATAAATTTTATAACATTTTTGGTATGGATTTATATTTATACCAAATAGGATAAAATTTATCCTCATCATTTTTACTGCAACATGGGATCGCAAACCCGCCTTTTTTAGGCAACGGCGGACGGTGTCGGCATGAATTGATTTCGTTTTAAATACATATGCAAATTCTAAAGTATACTTAATTTGAATTAAGGAGTAATAGAATAAAAATAAATTATAACTTTACTAACTAAATCGAATCGTATGTACACTTTTGCGATTAAGTGTAAGTAAACGACTTGCCCAAGGTTCTAAATTTTTGTAAACTTGCATATATATGCAGATGATGTTCGCAAACTGCAATTTGGAATCGATGAATATCTGTATGGGAAAAATTTAATGATGATCTTAAAAAAAATAACCACTGGGCACTTAAAAAGGACTAGGTTTAAATCCAAAAAAAATTCGAAGTGCATGGTTATTTATAAAAAGAAAATTGATCAAACCCTTATTCCTAAATTGCTTCTTAATGGAACGAGTAGAGTATATTGTGGAAACAGCTAAAAACCTTGGCGTAATTTTCAATAGGCATTTGTCTTGAAATGATCACATAAACTCCACTGTTGGTAAAGTCTACGGTATGCTCCGTACACTTTGGGTGAAACAGTATGTCACTCCTTATAATATAAGAGTCCTCCTTGCAAAAACATATTTGATTCCAACTGTCATTTATGGTTGTGAACTATTTGCCAATTGTGACTCATTAAGCAGACAAAAACTGAACGTAGTTTATAACAATATCGCGAGGTATATCTACGGTCTCAGGTGAACTGACCACATTTCCACGTTTTATAGACAAATCTTCAATTTGACTTTGGACAACTTATTAAAATTAAGATCACTGGTGCTGCTACAGAAAATAATTGTCTACAAAGAACCAAAATATTTACATGACCGACTCCGTTTACTTAGATCTAATAGATCAAGTCAATTAATACAGTTAAAGCATACTAAATTAACGTCAGAGCGACAATTCTATATTTAATCAATTCGTCTGTGGAACTGTCTATCAAGCAATATTAAATCTATTACTAACCCTGTGCATTTCAAAGCTGAACTTTATTATTATTTTTCTTTGTTGTAAGTGTATCATTGTTATAATTTATCATTGTTAGTTTTTAAAAATCGTAATGTTTTTAGTATATTTTTGTAAGTGATTAATGTTTGTTAGAATTGAATTTTATGCCATTTTATATTAGTTTAAGATAACTTTTATTCATATTGAAATTAAGCCATAATATTACTAATACTTTAATAAGATATTATCATTTGTATTAGAAAACGAAGCACTAAATGAATAAATAAAATAAATTAAATTTTGCATTTATATATATAAATACCATTATGGAAAGCAAAAACAAATTTAATTACTACAGATACATAATCTCTGAAATGCTGCCGTTTACCGCAACTTGGTTTCAACTAAGTTAGAAATATTAAAGGCACGCACGAAAACATCGTATTTGTTGTCAGATAGTAATTTTCTCCGCCCTCAACAGATAACAGCAAATTTTTTCTAATCAAATTCCAATCAATATAACGAATATTGTTCAGTAGAGATACTCTACAAAAATCAGGTGCAGCTATATTGATGCAATACAGCAATTTACTAAACGTATCTTGCTTAAATTTATTTTTTTTAATAAATATAAAATTATATTATTTTAAAGTGCACTTCGTCGTTACGCTTTCAAAAAATGTTATATGTTTTTGAACAACTTTTCTGGAGACGAAATTTAAATTTTTAAATTTTAAGTAATTGTACGTTTCCGCATAGCAATAGTATTGCTTATTTCTGTATCAATAAAGGTATCAAATAACCTTTTGACGAATAGATGGGTCATACATATGGCCATAGAATGGTAAAATAAAAAATCGAAATTGAACACAACCACTTTGGAATGCGCAGCGACAACTTGTACTGTTTTCACTATTAGATTTAAAAAACGATTTTGGCTGTGTAATTTATACAGACATAAATTGTATGTTTATCAATTTACGCTTAATCATTTCCATTCTGAAAATCAGTTTTCAATTGATAAATTTCAGTTTTCAGCGCAAAATCAATTTGTTTGATGCAAGTCGTTATAACAAGTAGCTCATCTCAATGTTTGCTTAGCCCATCCAAAATATAACGCTAACGCTTTTCTACGCTTCGCTCTACGCCCATCTCTAAACGTGTTATTCTAATGATTTATTTATAACCTTGGCCAGAGTTTCCAATCCAATAGTTCAGTGCATGCTCTGATGTTGCTACAAATTTGCGTATCCTTTTCATCTTCCTCCATAGGTTGGAAGGTTGATCTGAGTTAAGCAGCTGGCAAGAATGGCAGCGCGTGTCTGTATAAAAAAATAAATAAATAGCATGTTGCCGGTTATAGCAACTTATTGTTAAAGCTTAACAAATGCTTTATGAAATCCACTAAGTAAGAAATTCAAGCGAAAACCTTCATCTGTGCAAATCTGTGAGAGCCGGTGATTAGCATGCCAGAAGCGTGCGCAGGTTTTTTAATTAATGGATTAAAATCAACGCTTTGAAGTGCTCACAAATCGAAGTAAGGCGCAGATTTTATGTTTTACATTCCTTTATTATAAATTTTTTTCTAAGAAATGCGCGCTCGCAATTTGAGAAAGGGTCAGAAAATTTATGTTTATCGTAAATTGGTTGAATTTCGAGGCGAAATAACTTTCAAATTTTGAATACAATGGGCTGTTTATCATCATCAAAGTGCGTGCTAATTAATCGTGGAGCTTACTTAGGCTTACACTGGTTGTCAATTTATTAGCAAAACCTATTCATTAAACCACAAGCGAAGATTTAACATAAAGGAAGCGGCTTGGGAAATGTTTTCGTGTTAGGCTGATTTTCTTTTATGCATTGATTTTTTTAGAATTTTGAGTTGCTTTGCAATGTGTTAAGAATTAATATTAAACAAGTAAAGAAAGTTTAAAGTCTAAAGTATGAAATACCCTTAACCTACTTTTCAAAAAAAAAAAAAAAAATATTATTGAAAATGGACGTGTACGTGGGCGGATACTAAAGGCTGTATGTATGTATTTATATGCATTTAAATGTTGATGAAAAATGTACATATACAAAGTTTTATTTATGTAGCTCACAGTTATTGCCGTTATTGTGCTTTCGCTATGGGAGGTGGGCGTGTTAATGGATGGATTTCTCCGTGTTTGGAGAACACACCTTAGTTTGGTTATCAAATACATACATACCAAATTTTCATCTCCACGTGGGTATAAAAAAACCGGATAAATTGAGAAAATTCAAAAAAATGTATCGGAAACTAACTTTTCTAAACGAAAAGCTTCCTTAATGAGTTGAAAAGATATGTTTATACTACCTTAAACCTGAAAGGTTTGTATATTAACTTTGTGCAAACGTTTGTAACGCATAGAACGAAGCGAGTCCGGTATAGAAAAGTGTATATATTTTTGATCAGCGTCACCTCTTGAGTCGAGCTATTCATGTTCGCAGGCGCGGATACAAGGGGGGAGGTAAAGGGGGTAATTATCCCCCTCCCCCAAAAACTTTTTAATACTTTATTTGGAGAAAATAATTGTGCTCACAGCTTAAGAGTACTTTTATGTATACATAAACGATTCTGAAGACGTTTTTTGAAAGAATACTACAAAAAAATGATCAGAGACATTGCTAAACTTTAGTTTTTTTCATTGATTTCAACAATTATTAAAGTATTGAAAAAAAAATTTTGTTTTTTTTTTTTTGTTTTGTGACATCATTTGCGTGTAGGTGACGTGTTTATGAAGCGATGCGAGACGAGTAGGACCATTTTGCTTGTAGATTAACACGATCTGTAGTCAACTTAAAAAAAAAACAAAATATAATTATATGTAAAGCAAACACTTAAGTCGAGGTTGTGTAACTTCTCCTTTTTTTAAAAATGAGCCTGAAATTAAAGTAACAGCTCGTTATGTTCTCAAATTTTCAGCCATTTTTTAAGCAATCAACTTTAAATACGCGTTATTTTGTTACAAATAAAAATTAAAAAAAAAACTTGAAGTCACTACCTCAGGTTAAGCGTTTTCTTTATAATAATTATATTTTTTTCGCAAAATATTAACGATTATTTTAAAAATGCCCTTTATATGAAATCATTGAACAAGCAACATTGATTTTGATTTGTAATGAGCGGAATTAAGATTTTGGCAATGCAGGCCAGAGTTGCCACTTAAAATATTTTATTCATCAAATTTTTCCTGAAAACCTGCCAAACTTTTTGGCAACCTATGTGCCAACAAATTTTACCATAAAAAACAATACGTGCTTTGTTACTTTCAGTTTTTACTTTATAAATTTTCAAAAAAAAAAAAAGTTCAAACAATGTTAAATCCAAAAGTATGTTTTTACTTCAATTATTTCATCATCAGTTAAAATATTTCAGCTATAGTACTTATGAAAATATTATAAGCATCTATAATACTTTTTGTCAAATTTGATATTCTATTATATTGATCTACCGATTTGTATTATTATGACTGATTTCAATAAAGACATACTAGACTTTTCAATTTTTACAAATTCAATAACAATATATTCGACAGTTTCGAAGATATCGACGTTCAAAGTCAAAAAAATTTCACAATGAATTTACAAAAATTTTTTTAATTGTTAGAAAATCTCTGAATTTTAATAAACATTTTATTTTTTTTTATTATCTTGCATATTTTCAAAGAAATCGAAAAAACAATAATTTTTATACATTAAATTTTATTAAAATTCACTTCAAAAAGTACCTACGTAAGCAGAAAATAGTTTTATACAAAAGTAGTGAGCATTTAAATAAAATTGAACGTACAAAACTGTTTGTTGTTTTCAATTTCTTTGAAAATATGCAAGATAATAAAAAAAACTAATATGTTTATTAAAATTTAGAGATTTTCTACCAAGTAAAAAAAGTTTTTGTAAATTCGTTGAAAAATATCAAAGATACAAGGGTTTCAAAAGAGCAGACTACGCAAAATTGTGAAATGTTTTCGACTTTGAACGTCGATATATCCAAAACTGTCGAATTTATTGTTATAGAATGTGCAAAAGTTGAAAGGTCTAGTATATCTTCGTTGAAATCAGTCATAGTAATACAAAACGGTAGATCAATATAATAGATTTAAAAAAATTCATTTCAAATTCAAGATCATTTTGTATTGAAACAATGAGTTTCAAATTCCTTTAATTTTTTTTTAATTGAAAATAACTATGTTTTTTCAGTGTACATACTTGAAAATTTAATTGTGCAATTCTTTTATAATGGAATAGATGTGAAAAATTGGAATAAATCAACCTTAAATCTAAAATAATTTAAATTTAGAGTTTTTATTTACTTTTTACTAAGATATTATTCCAGGAAGGGTGAAATAAATAAATACGGAAATGTGCGTTTATGTGTCTGGAAAAAATGCTTATTAAATAATTCAATAATTTCAATTCAAAAAAGTACTATTTCTTTATATGTAAAAAGACTAAATTTTCTCAAATCGAAAATGTGTCTGTGATAATTTACCCCCCCAAGATTTTTTCCAGATCCGCCCCTGCATGTCCGTCCGTCCGTCTGTGTGTTGTCCGTAAGCACAGGTTAAAAAGAAAGATTAGAGAAAATTAGATGAAACTTGGTACACATGATTAAATAGACCCAAGAATCTGCATTATTGAATATTTTTGGAATCCGCTCACGGACACGCCTACCTTCCTTACAACGCAAAAATTGAAAACTGCATAAATAAGCTCAAAATTAACCAACAACAATGAAATTTGGTGTGTATGAGTTTTATATCAACACAAAGATGTCTTAGAAAAAAGGACGTCATCCGCCCACGAACACGCCCACCTCACATATAACCCAAAAATTGAAAACGCAATAAATAAGCCTTTGTTTATCCTAAAGAGCTTAAATTTGGCACAAATTTTTTGTATATCAAAAAAATGTTTTTGAAGAATGCACATCATCCGTCTACGGAGACGCCCACCTCCCATACAACGCGAAAATTGACAACTGCATAACTTAGCTTATAATAAGCCTACAACAATAAAATTTGATATGTATGTATTTCATACCAACACAAAGATGACGTCGAATAAAAACTTTTTAACAAAAAAAAAAACCTACTTCAAAATCACTAGAAAGTAAAAAATAATTTTAAATTACTTTTACTATTTATTTCTTGGTCAAATTTGTATTTTTTAATAAATATATTTATTTTTTTATGATAATAAAAGCTTCTAGTCAGCGCTAATCATTGATGTAAAATCATGATTTTTTCGCCATCCCTAATCTATTTAAGACTTTTTTATTTGTAAATATCCTGCTTGGGTGACGCTATATTAATTTGTAATCTTAATTTTTCTTAAATCTTAATTAAAATGCTATATGTGTGTTGCAGCTGCATAAAAAATCTGATTATATTAGCGCCGACTTCGAAGCTCTTATTATCATAAAAAAATAAATATATTTATTATAAAAATACAAATTTGACCAAGAAATAAATAGTAAAAGTAATTTAAAATTATTTTTTACTTTCTAGTGATTTTGAAGTAGGTTTTTTTTTTTGTTAAAAAGTTTTTATTTCTTTCTTTTTAGAGAAAATGATATATATTAAAAAAGTGTATAAATTAATTAAACACCAATTATTTATGCTCATAATATGGAAAAATGCTTTTCTGTCGTTTCTTATTCTGGTCTTTGTCAGTGTGTTTATCAGTACCTACTCTTGTATTTTTATCACTACCCCATTGTAAATATTGACTGAAATATAGTGTGTTTATAATATTGACACGCCTCTTTGTCGAGAATATCACACTCTTTGTCATAGTGTTTTCAATAGTTCTACCCATTCTAACAATGAATTTTACCACCCTTAAGTCAATATGATACAGTTTTTTACACACTGCCACACCCTTTAGTCGAATAACGCCCAATTCTTCGGTAGTAATTTGTAATAATTGTGCCTGCGTCTGTACTTTTTCAGTTAGTAGTGTCAGTATTCGATTTAGTGTTTTCTAATATTGCCACACCCCTTTGTCGAATGACGCCCACTTTATTCACAAAAACTTTTTATAAGTGTGCCTACCTCTATACTAAATATCAGTACTCTAGTGTCAATATTATTCGCGGTACAGTGTATTTTATATATTGCCACACCCCTTTATCAAACAAGGTCCACTGTATTGAAATTAATTGTTTTATAACTGTGCCTACCCCTGTAGTTAACTTTAGTATTCTAGTGTCAATATTATTCGAGATACAGAGTTTTTCTAATATTGCCACACCTCTTTGTCGACTAACGCCCACTTAATTGACTGTTATTTTTTACCTACCCTTGCATTTTTTCTGTGAATTTTATTAACTCTAGTACTCTAGTGTCAATATTTACTGAAATACAGTGTTTTTCTTACAGTGACACGCCCCTTTATCGAATACCGCCCACATTACTGACAGTTATTTGTTATATTTGTACCTACCTTTGTACTTAATTTTAGTATCGTAGTGTCAATAGTAATCGAGATACAGTGTTTTTTTTTAATATTGCCACTCCCCTTCTCGATTTACGCCCATTTTTTTTTTTACAAAAATTTGTAGTGATTTTTCCTACCTTTGTAATAAATTTCTGTACCCTAGTATCAATATTATTCGAGACACAGTAATTCTCTTATATTGCCACACCCCTTTGTCGAATTACGCCCACTTTTGTTATAGTAATTTCCAATAATTGTACCTACCTCTGTGCTAAATTTCAGTACTCTAGTGTCAATTTTCGTCGAGATACAGAGTTTTTACAATATTGCCACACCCTTTTTTAGAATTACGCCCACTTAAGTGATCGTCATTTTTAATACTTGTGCTTGCCCTTGTAATTTTATCGTGAATTTTATTACCGTAGTGTCAATATTTACTGAGATACAGTGTTTTTCTTATACAGACACGCCCCTTTTCCGAATACCGCCCCCTTTCATAAACGGGCACCTCCGCGTTGATAATCTCTATATGTTGACAAAAAATTACGGCAATCGGGCAAGTACTTTAGGAGTAATCGATGTACATACATTCACAAAAAAAAAAAAAAAAAAAAAAAAAAAAAAAAAAAAAAAAACAGAGAAACCAACCAACTTGAGAACCTCCTCCTTTTTGAAGTCGGTTAAAAATGAACGTCATCCACTCACTGACACGCCCACCTCCCATACAACCCAAACCCATTGAAAACGCAATAAATAAGCTTCTGTTTAACCTAGAGAGGTAAAATTTGTCACGTATGTTTTTTATGACAAGACAAAGATGGTTTTGAAAAATTGGCGTCATCCACCTACGGACACGCTTACCTCCCATACAACCCAAAAAGTTTAAAACTCAATAAATAAGGTTATGTTTGTTATAGAGAAATTACATTTGGTATGTATGTATTTTATACCACAACTAAGGTGTGTTCAAAAATTGTGAGTAATCCGTATATGAACACGCCCACCTCCCATACCGAAAGCACAATAAAGGCATTAACTGTGAACTGCAGGAATTAAACTTGGTATGTGTAAATATTTTTCATCAACAGTTAAGGCCTTTCCTCACGGAGCAATGGAAAAGTAATGCAATTGCAACACAATTGTGTATAAAGTTCCAAACCACTGCAATTCAAAACATAATTGCAACCTATGCTTTCAGGAGAGCATGACATGTTACAACGCAACATTGATTATTTCTATTGGAATAGACATAATTTTACCTAAGGGCCCAAAAAAAAACAAGCGGCGTGGGCCCCAAAGTACAATTATTTCTTTTCTTGTACTATACGCGAAAAAACAAACGGCAAAAAAGATTTGGGTCCATCCGTACATTAAAAAATAATATAAACAGCTGATTGTTCGTGGCAGTAAAAGTGTTGCAACAAAGTGACGCTAAATTTTTAGCATTGTACAGAATGACAAAAGCAAAAACACAAGAAGTTGGTGATATAAATTGCAGCATGGTGCGTTGCATAGAACTTATCACAAACATCTTGCCAACTAGTTTTGAAAAAGTTGCTCCATGTGAAGGTTTCGGTATACTAACATGGGTTAGCAACATTTGTTGCAATTGCATTACTTTTGAATTGCTCCGTGAGGAAATGGCCTTAAATGCATATAAAATATACGCTTCTTCCGCCCACGGACAAGTCCATTTGCAATAAACATTTTTTTGTTTTTGAAAAGTTGGTTTAGGGTATTTCAAAGTTGGCCTAGACCGACTTTAGACTTTCTTTACTTGTTTCAATTGACTGTGTGACGCTAATACTTATTCTTAGAAAGGCCCCACATATGTTTATTAAGGCGCCTCACGCTCCATAGAATAAAAAAAAAGTTTCTCGGAACAATTGGTCAAAATTATCATTGATTTTTGTTATGATGATTCCACAAAATTTCGACTCTAGCGATAGCCATCAGTGAGCTGAAATGGTTTGAATAAACCTCTAAAATTCAAGATTTTTGTAAAAATATTGGCTGGTGTGGTAGTTGAATAAAAAAAATGGTCCTAAAAAAAAGTAATACAAAATTTTTACAATTTGCATTAAAAACCATTCCGCAAAGATTACAACAGCATTGCAAAACAGGTAATGGAGTGGAATCCTCTTGTTGCGAGGGGGAGATTACTCGGAAGACCACGAGAAACATGGAGGAGTATGGTGGAACGCGAAGCAAGTCAAATCGACAAAACTTGGGGAGAATTGAAAGTAACAGCCAGAAACCAAACACGATGTCCCGCTTTTGGGAATTTAGGAAAATATGCGAAACACTGACAGATTTCATAAATCCATTACTCAATGAACAGCAACATGGTTTCCGTAAAGATAGATCAACTACCACAAATCTTATGATTATGGTTTCTGATGTATTAGGCAAAATGGAAAAAGGACATCAAGTTGATGCAATCTACACTGACTTTGGCAAGGCCTTCGATCGCGTTGATCATAATATCCTAGCCAACAAACTGGAAAAGTTTGGCATCTCAGGCTGCCTTCTCAAATGGTTTAAGTCTTATCTTCACAGTAGATCCCAATTTGTCAAATTTCAAGGTTACCTATTCAAGGAGATTTCTGTCACATCCGGTGTCCCACAAGAAAGTCATCTTGGCCCACTTCTAAGCAATATTTTTATATCAGACATATCTGACGTTTTGTCTGATATCCCACATCTATTATACGCAGAAGACTTAAAAATGTACCATGTAATCAATTCTGAACTTGATGCAACATTTTTACAATCTAAACTACTTCTTTTAGAGCAGTGGTACTGTCAGAATAAACTATCTCTAAGCGTCAACATATGCTATAGAATAACTTTCTCCCAAAAAAATCTTATCATTAATTGGAATTACTCACTTGATGGTAAAGAACTTAAAAATGTCAATCATAATGTTGATCTTGGAGTCGTTTAAGATAATAAATTGCGTTTTAATCTGCATTATGATAAAATCCTATCAAGAGCCAACAAAAAACTCGGTTTCATAAAACGACGCGCAAAAGAGTTTAAAAATGTATGGGTTACCAAAACGCTATATTGTTCTTTAGTACGCCTACTTCTAGAATATGAATGCATTATTTGGAATCTTGCGTTCGATTCACATAGTGAGAGACTGAAATCTATTCAAAAGCAATTCCTGCTTTTTGCTCTAAGAAACACCTACAACCCCCGCGAATACAATACCCTGCCATGCTATGTGCTTAGGCTTAGTTTGCTTAATCAACCAGAAGAACACTACTTACCTCATGGTTCACGTTTGATTTTCTCAACGGAGCTGTAGACAGTGAATATATATAAAATAAGATAAAGTTCAACGAATCCTCAAGACGTACAAGACACACACGAATGTTTTATGAGTATCAGCACCATACAATATACGCCAATATTGAGTCAATTAATAGATGTTGTAGAGAATTTAATGCCTAATAACCCCAAGTCCTTGGTTCCACTCAGATTCTAGCAGGCGTAGAATTTATTTATGACAAAATTTTGTTAACAAAATGTCAATCATGGGCGGATACGCCCACTTTGTTATTCAATCCTTAATAATAAAAAAAAATAATAATTAAAAAAAAATTTATAAATCTTATATATTAATACGTGAACATTAAAGTTTGTCGTACGCTTTTTTGGTATTAATTAAAACTCAAAATAAATGAAACTATATCATTCGAAAGGTTATGTTGCCCAGATGTGCAAAATGTATATATAAATGATATATCTGATAGAGCGAGTTCCCAACCTTCTAAGAGAGAAATTAAATTTTTGAGAAAAAACCCGCTATTTGATTAATATGGAATTTGGTTGAGGGAGAGCTTTTGAATTGGTCGAATTTGATTTTTTTTAACCCTCACTTTGGCACCAATCTTTTACTACGTAATCTGGCACTATTTACATTTGTAAATATTTTTTTGGCATTCTTAAAGATAAACAGAAACTACAAATTTACATTATTTTTTAGGCGGAATATATGTATTGACACCTTCTAAGTCCAATTCCGGAAAAATTTCACGCCGCTCTCAAGTGGTTTAGAAGTTATAGGGTTCGCATGTTGGGAAAATGGGCCTGGAAAAGTCGGGTTTTTTTTTTAATTTTCCAACTAAATCTAGCATTATGGGTATCAAAAGAAAGGTTATTCTGTACCCTATTCAAAAAATTACCAACCATTGAAATCCATGAATTACTTCTTAAGATATAGCGTTTTACATATTATGCGCACTTGATGATCCAGCCCTTTACGAAATAACCAAAATATAATTATGAAAATCAAATTAAAAACAAATTTATAGTGCCAATGAATAAACAAAACAAATTTCAACAAAAAATGAAATTTTTTTCATTAAATTAGCACTTCCAGCTTAAATATCAAAACATGACATATTGTTGTAAAAACTGGCGCTGTTTCCACACAAGTCCAATTGTTCCTTTTTTTCATATATTCTATAAGGGGGTTTTTGAACTTTGCATATTTTATGCATTTGAAAAGCACACTGCGTTGACAACTATTTTTTCATGGTTTCATTTCTACGCTCCTTTATTTTTCTCCCGAAAAGCAGAATTAAAATGTAGCGTGTGTTTCACTTAGTTGTAAAGAGTTTTAGTGCTATAGTAAGAAAAGAGTTTTTATTGATCAGTTGTGAAACATCGTAGTGTAAATTTTATAAAAAAAAAGAATAATAATAGGAATAATAATTAATAATGTATTGATTAACACAGTAATAATGACAAATAAAAACCGTAAATTTAAAATATTGATTGGTGCATCGGTGTCCCGGTAAGCAATTCTGTTCATTAACATTTTTCCAATAAAAGCTATCAAATATGAAATATGTATATATAATAAATATGTGAAGAGTTTTTCCTTATCATTTTTTTCTATAAATAATACAAAAAATGCGTTAAAACACCAGAAAAGCCTTTCAAATACAAAATATTTACATATGTAAATATGTACCAAACTACGTTATAGAAATGAAAAATTTTCAAAAAGTATCAAAAAATTCTAAAATTAAAAACAACTTTTAAATTTTCAGAAAGAAAACCAAAAAATAGCCACAGAGTCCAAGCCATATTCAAATCGAATAAAAAAGAAAGGAGTTATGGCAAATTTAAAATTGGGATATTTACATATGTAAATAGTACCAAAGTGAGGGTTAAAAGTAACAATTTCTTAAAAAATGTAGTTTTATACATTCGTCAATTTTAAAATTAGTAAAAAAATGTGTTTTGAATTCAAAAATTTGACTTTCCATGTGAATATTTTGGTCGGATTTTAACGGTTTTTCAATTTTTCTAATTTTTTCTAAAAGTTTGTTAAATTTTCTTTCAAATGTGTTAAAATTTACAGCAAAGTTCTAACCAAAAGTATTTTTAATGAATTTTCTTAATATTGTCGTTAGTTGGTTAGCGTGTGTTTCAACCAAATGCCAAGATAGAGAAAAAAACTGTCTCAAATTGAATGTTCTAAATTGGGAAGCCAATATCTCCACCATCTGTGAAAGGATTTTATTTATTTCTTTTTTGTATTTAAGTCTTATCAGTTAACTTGAAAAAACTTTTGAAAAAAATACCGTTTCGTTTTTCTTTATATTTAAATTATTCCTTTTAAAATAGACCAATAAATTAGATTTATTCCTAAAATATAGGGTAAAAATGATTTTTGTTGTAAAAAAAACAAAAACTCAAAATTGGATTTTTGATTTTCTTTCAAAGTCTTTAACGAAGTTTAGGTGAATTTATTTCGTCTTGACACTAAATTAATAAACTATCCGTGCAATCAAAAAATCAAGGCTACCCCCTATGATTTCTTTGACAAAATTAAATTTTTTTAAAATGTTGTTTTTCTATTTTTGAAAAAAATAAAAAAAATAATTTTTTTGAAGAATATAGCTTTAAACCTCCAATCAATTAAGAGTTATAGCCTCGAACTTATTTTTATCATCTCGCATATAATTATAAATATGCAATCAATAAATTGGTCGAATTTCGACCCCAGGCGATACTAGTAATAAAAATTAGGCCAATTTAAGTTAGAAGAAGTAATTGCCTTGTTTGGCCAAATAAATAAATAAATAAGAAGAAGAATAAATTGATTTTTCCGTGGATCGAAGATATGCGAATTTGATCATGACTATTTTCATACTTTACTATTTTTAATACGGTTGTGGTTTTCAAGATACCGTTGTAAAGGTGTTGAATGCTAGTGCGGTATTGCTAATCGTGAAAAACATTAAAAAAAATATGTTTAAATAATCATAAATTTGAACAAACAAATAACAGGAAAAAAGTAGCATTGAAAATAATTAAGGTATTTGAATATCAGTGAAAAAATATGAAAACTATTTTACTATTATTTCTGAGCATTTTTTTATTTTAAACTACAACAAAAGCCAATATTTTTACAAAAACCTGGAATATTATAGGTTATTTCAAACTGTTCCAACTTACGTATGGCTATCGCTAGAGTCGAAATTTTGGGGAATTATCATAACATAAATCAAGGATTATTTTGAACAACTGTGTATTTCTAAATTATTTTTGTAGACAAAACACACCAAAAAGCAGAAATTTGCAAAAACATGTTATATCCGTTGAAATTTTCTATAATAATTCTCCATATTCTATTGAGTCTACTCATGTGCCATCCGATTCAACATCTACCAAATTCGTTTAATAACTATAAAATAACTGTCAGTCAGCCTACTACCACAATATTTGAGTAAATTTCACCTTTTACGAGTTCCTTCATTCTTCCATTCATATTAGAGGTTCCTTATTTGACCAAAGTATTTTTGTAAACCTTAATAAATCGATATCTCGTACTTCTTAGCCTGTCAGCAGTTCGATTGGCAGCCATGAGTTGTTTAATGCCATTTTTCTTTTCTGCCACCCATTCACTCATCCACCCAGCTAGGCAGCCAGCAAGCCTGTCACTAGTATTCATTGGCCTTGTAAAACACAGTTTAACTGTATCACGTCGCACAGCGCAGCTTGCTTAAATTCGAGGTCGAAACTTTGGAGCTTTCTTTGTTAATATTTCTTACCTAATCAAGCTAATGGATGTAGTTTAGTTTTAAGGCGTCGACCATGTCGTGCTAGACGCACACAGCACAGCACTGAGTTATATTAAACATGGGTAGCCAAAATATTCGACAGTTTTGGCAGGCGTTACATGTTGATTCAAGTGGGATTTATATGGATTGAAACGTGATTATGTGTTATCTAAAATGATTTCATGCTATTTATCTTCGGAGCATTGCAGTGTAGGAAGTTGAAACGCATCAGTATCATTTTTTCAGTTAAGATACTCAATGTTGTTTTTTACACCTACGAGTATAATGGCCAAAGCGTAGGTAATCTAAGCATGATTTTTTTAAGGTAGAGAAGTAATGTTTCCAATACAAATTAAAAAACTTTTTGCAATTTCTTGAAGCTATTTTGAGATAGAAGCATCTTTATTTATCTAGATTTTCATAAGTTTTAAAAGTGGGGTTTTTTATATAAAGGCTCAGCAATATATGACATTTTCGTTAATTTAATAAATAGCAAAATTTTAAAAATTAGTAAATTTAAAACAGTTTTAACCATCTTTAAAATAAATAAATATGCACAGTAAAAAATATGAGGATACATTTCATACTATGTATTTCATATATATATAAATCCATATCAAATATGATAAAAAATGTATACCATAAAATCGTAGACACCAAATTTATACAAAATTTGTATAGATTTTATCCGAAAAGTGTATAAAATGTGTTAACAGCAGGTTGGTATACATTTTTATAAGCAAAAGTATAAAATCTTTTTAAACCACATTTGGTTAATTTTTATAATATTATTGTATAACTCGACTTATATATTAAGCCGTATCAAAATTTGGATGTCACCGGACACGGACTCAAAAGTTAGAGGGACTCTTAAAAAACATTTCTGCATCATTTTTGTTTGGATCAGAGAAATCCCCATGGAGCGGTTTTGGTTCTATTGAACCCTTTTTTTGGCCAAAAAATCAAGTTTTTTGCCTATTACTTTTTTTTTCTTCAGAATGCATACCCAATATAAGCAAAAAAGTAAAGATTTTGATAGTACACAAATATTCGTTAAAAAAATTTTGAAATTTGTTGTCCTGACAAACTCTTTTGAGACCCCAAAAATCGATATTTCATCATTTTCGAAAAGGTGTTTTTTTTAAACACCTATAAAATATTTATTTTTCAAGCAATTCATATGCTTAGTGAAAAGATATTGAGCTCTTCTTTCCATTGATATATCTTATTATGTAGTTTAACCAAAACTAAGTGCCACAATTACCGACCTCAAAAACCGACTCGGCGAATTTGCTCGAATTTGAAAAAAAAAATATGCAGAAATCTTTTTAATGCGTTCTTCCAACTTTTGAGACCCCGAACTGCGGAATCGAAATTTCGATCCGGTCTAACATAGATACATACCTAATTTAATATTGTTGCAGGCTAATTATGAGCTCATTTATGCAGATTTCAATTTGCGTTATATGAGAGGTAGGCGTATTCCAAAAAAATTTAATAGTGCAGATCCTTGAGTTGTGACCATGTGACCATGTGTACCGAGTTTCATTCAATTATCTCAACTCCTTCTCCTTATCCTTAACACACAGATGAACAGCCGGACGAACGGAGCTAACAAATGACAACAGGGGACAGATGGGGAATGACATCAACCCGTTAAAAGCGTCGGTTCGTTCAATGCGAAAAGGTATTGAAGTGAAACCAATACTAGCCCTTTTTGGAACTAGCTTAGAACTATTCTTAATCTGGTACATTTTACTACAGGGATGTAGGTTCAGTCCTCAGACCAGTTCGATTGTGTACAAACAATTAATAATGCACACAAAATAATTTGATCATAAGAAGCACGGTCAAAGCCCTTTCAAGGGCTGAAATGCCAAATTTCGTTTCGAAAACCATCTGACACAGAAAGATTTTTCAATAAAAATTAATTTTTACTGATGGGATGTCATTTCTCTGCAGACAATGGCAAACCACAGAGAGTAAATAATGCCATGTAAAGCTTTTTGAGAATATGAACTTTAGCCGTTTGGAGTCGACATAAAACATGAAGGTCCAGTTTTCGGTCAATTGTGTGCAAACAGAACAATTGTAAGAAACACAACACAATTGATCATAAGAAGCTCGGTCAAAGTTCTTTCGAAGGCTAAAATCCCCAATTTTTATGTTTTTGAAGTGAAACTTCTTTGGCGGCGAGTGAAATTTCAAGGTCCTTTTTCGTTACGCTAGGCTAACGTTTTCAATTCATATGAAAAAAAAAAAAAATACTGCCGCTGCCGAGAATTGAACCCCGAACATCGTTGCTTATGAGCCGGGATCTATTCCTTTACGCCACGTTGGCACATGATAAATAGTCAAACAAAATGTAATTAAAACTGAACGCGTAACATAATGAAAATAACATAATTAACATTAACTTTAGATTAACATAAACATTACATTATTAACATAACCGTAACATTAATTTTCATCCTACAAGTATGCACGAACAAAAAAATAGAAAAATAGCTAAAACAGGAGCAGAACGCGTTCTTGAATATAGAGAGCGAATTAGAGCTCTTAAGAATACAGCCGCAGCTGGGTCTGCAACTAATGATGAAGGTAAGGTGATTGCAACAACGGCTGAGTTACAAAATGCATTTTTACGAAACATCAGTGTATTTTGTTGAATCTACAAAGAACCAATCCCAAAAAACACACTAATGCATCTCAACAAAATTTTAAAGCCAACCAAGTTGATGCACTCAACAATCCACGTTCGCTGCTTTATGAGGCTCTCTATCAACATAGCAATTATTATGATCAGGAAGCAGGAGGTAATAATGAACAAGATTTGCCTCTGCTTTCGGAGGCTCCTTCAAAGAGTACTATGCAAATGCAATCCAGCATTCAAAAAGTAACAATGTTGAGAAGACATTCGAAAGCAACTAAAACACCAACTGAACTAAAACAAGTACCGAAAATAACTGTTATTTTAAAATTTTCAAATGAAAAGAATTGTCGAAAGACTTTTTCAAATATACCATTATCTTACAAATGTTCTCAGCCTCACGAATATAAAGTCGCTTTTAAATTTGAAACTGATTCTTTAAAAATTAATTTCTTGCCTAGTATATTTCGAGGAAAAATAAAGATTACTTTTGGCTTTTATTTTATCGGTCAAAAATAGCAGTTATTTTGTGACTTTAATTTTATCGGTCAAAAATATCAAGCAATTTGTGTTTTCTTAAAGGTCGCTTGACAGATTGAACTGTTGACAAAAAACAAATTGGCCATTTCAGCCCTTGAAAGGACTTTGACCGAGCTTCTTATGATCAACTGTTGACACCATGTGTAAAACGTCTCACCGATGAGATGAAAATAATAATATCAAAATTTTTTATCGGTAAAATGACTTGAACAAATATAAATTACCTGATATTTTTGACCGAAAAATAAACGGCAGAAAATAACTGTTATTTTTGCCCAAAAAAACTACAAGACACAAAAAACTGTTATTTTTGT
The DNA here is from genome assembly GCA_958299015.1 of Tetanocera ferruginea. Lineage (NCBI taxonomy): Eukaryota > Metazoa > Arthropoda > Insecta > Diptera > Sciomyzidae > Tetanocera > Tetanocera ferruginea. The sequence goes on along the minus strand of OY282642.1, from coordinate 87,343,075 downwards.
GGGAAAAAATAAAAATTAAGAGATAAAAGTTAATATGTGACACTTTCGACAAAAACCATATTCGGCACGGTCCCTGGATGCAAATATTGAATCAACAAATTATTATTCCATTTCGTATTGATTGAATTTCTTTTCAGATACTTTCTCTCTCTATTTCACACTAAAATCTCTCTTATTTCTTACTGTTAAAGAAGTTTCACTTCTGCCACGTGTACGTTGCTACACCCGAGTTTTTTTTTTTTTTATAAGCTATTTATTGGATAAAATGAATGCTGAAAATGCATACACAAGAAGATAATTTTTTTAATTGCGAAAACCCAAATAAACTAGTGAAATCAACATCATCAACATTCGCTCATACAAAAATAATATTTTGTATGTTTTGTAGTTTAAGCTTCTTACGAAAAATTTCAGAAGTTTTTGAAATCGGTTCGTCTTTTGGTTTACGTACCTTGGAACTTTTTTACATGGCATTGTATGGAAGGTACTTGTAGACCGCGCTTAAAGAAACTCGGTCAGAAGACTAGACAAATAGAGTTAAAGATGTTAGCCGAAATCATCAGACCCTAGGGATACTTCCGTAATAGTTAGAATAACGTATTAAAACTCGGTCAGAAAGCTTACGTAATAGTTGTGTACTGAAAAAGATTGAAATAATTTAGATCATTTCCATATTTTGGACTACGTTTTGAATGTATTAATGATCCAGAAACAACTCAAGTGCCCAATAAAATGAAATAGAGCCACAATATATGGGAATAGTAAACAAATTACATTAAAAGCATGGCTTTCAATAAGAATAAAAGCTATTTATCTTTCTCTTATTAGTTTTTCAAAATTTTGATTTACTTTCATTAAAACATACACATATGACTTTAGTTTTTCAAAAAATTTCTTCAATTTTTTTTCGGATTTCATATAATCTTTGTGGAGATTTATTTTGAAGTTTGTCTAAAATATGTTATTCATTCAATTTATGTGCGTAGAAGAAAGCTTATCTATGTATGTCTCTACATAATTATAATACTCTAAATAACAAAAAACCCAGAATGTTTTGCTTAGAGTATTGCACTGCGCTCTTATTTTCCGTTAAGGATTTCTCTGTTTTCAGAAATACTTACAAAATGTAATTTTTTTTAAGCCTCAAATTGATGCTTACGTTGGGTACTTATATACTATATGCTCATGTGTGCTGGCTCTAACAAGCTACTTCCTAAAATTTTCAATAGCTACTTCTACTATGATCCGTTGACTGCCAAAAACAAACAATACAGTTAAAAAACATATCTAACTGAAAGCATTTTTTGATTTTTCTCTTTTTTTTTTCTCTGTCTTAACGCAGCTAAGCCTTGGTTGTATTACTTAGTTATTTAGATTTTGCATTTTCAGCAATTTTCAGTAATTTTCAGTCAATTTAGCTTGAAGTGTGTTCATTAAATTTAATGTTTTCTAAAATATTAATTTTACTCGTTTCACATTTCTCTTGTCGTTCTTATTTTGGCTTTTGTCTTGTAATTTTGCTCGTAATAAATTAAAAATAAAATTAAATTTATTTTTAGGTCAGTCAACAATGAACTTCAACAAATCTTTAAGTCCCTTGGGCGTGAACTTAAACGAGCCCAAAAGGACAAAAGAAACCAAAATTATTTTATGCTCTGCGTTGACATCTTCTGCTCACCTTAACTTGTATAATACTTAAATAATATAAAAATGTTCAACTTCCTGCATTGCCAAAAGAACTTTGTGTCATTATTTAAATTTGTGTTAAGATTTCTTCAAAAGTTGTTGCTTCATTGCTTGACATGAATTGGCGTTTTTTTTTTTTTTTTTAATGTTATGCTGTTGTGTCATTTTATTAGCTTTCCGTGGGGGGCCTCCCATTTTCAAATTTTTCACCTTATGCGGTTGCTTAATATTGTTTTCATTTAAGGCAGAGAACAAACTGTCATCAAATAATGTTTATGGTTGCCACCACAAAAGTCTTCTGTGGCTTGCGGCAAGAGAACGTTTAAGTTTTGAACATTACGTTGCCTATGCCAGATGCAGCTATGGAACAGTGGAGTAATTAATTGATAATCATTAATAGAAGTCGATGTTTAAATGATAAGATATTTTCGAAAAAAAAAAGTTAAGGCAAAATTCTTAATACTTACGTTAACATAAGATTTTGAATGTTTAATGCATTTATTTTTCATAGCTTAATTTAAAAATTCTGTGTTTAAAAAGAAACGGTACGCAAAAAGGGTAAAACAAAATTACTTCAGATTTATTATTTCAAGGAATAATACCTTTGAATACAACCTTAAAGTTCCAACTGGACCTATAAAGATACAACCACTAGAAAGCCTCTCCCTTTTAGAAAGAACATGAGAAAAAGCAGAAAAACCAAAGGATTGAATGTTAAAAAAACTGCCACGGAGGGGACATTTGAATGATATTGTATTCGACGTACTATAAAATACTAACGTAGACTTATACACATCAATATGATTTAGAGATTTTTTGTTTGGAAGCAAAACTTTATATATTTAAAACTTTAAATAAACTTTTGGAAAAAAATTTAATATATTTAGCATGATGCCAAAAAAGTAACTTTTTTTAACTTTAAGATACAAAGGTGTAACTATACTCATTAAAGAGAGTATAGATTAAGCTTCATTTCGTAGTACTCCAAAATTTCCTTGCATACAGGGTGCCTGATAACTAGATGTTTGAAAAAATCTCTTTTTTTTGGAGGTGTTGTGTTTTTAATCTTTTTATCCATTTTCCTCGTAGAAAATCAAACATTTTATAATTTTGTATTATTAAAAAGGATATCTTCTTTACAGAATAATGCTCTATACTGCAAGTTTTAAAATACAAATTATAAAAATAGTTGTTTTAAAAAATGCAAGAAAATTGCACTTTTATATTTAAAATGCCATGAATATAAGAAGGAATCAGAAAGAGTCGTCTAAGCAACATTTGTTAAGCTAATGGATATCTAAATTTTCACCGAGTGGCTTTACGATATTTGCAATGGTTTTGCAGAAAAATGAGCTAAAAAAAAGTTCAGTACAAAAAAAGTATGTTTTTGACCCTTTTTCTGCATCAAATGCTAACCTAGCCGCTTCATGCCTACAAAAATTAATCATAAATTAATTTTTATTGATGGATTTTTAAAAAATTCACCGAGTGGCTTTAAGTTTTTCCTTACCATTGTTGAGAAATAAACCTTAATATGAAGTATGGTTTGGAAAAAAAAAAAATTAAAAACAACTAGAAAAACAATTGTTTTTTGCTCAACATTAGGCATAGAGTAGAATCAAAGTTGGATTAAATGTTGTTTTAGGCCCATGGGGACAACGCTCAATGTGTATATTTATGTATACGTGATCAAATAAAATCTTATGTGGAATTTAAATTTTTAATATTGTATGTTTTTAACTTCAGTTTTTAAACCAATTAAATACAGTTACGTTTGTTATATAAAGATGCTTTAATTTTGGCTTAAGATTCAACAATAAAAAAATATTTAAGTAGACTACTTCATGATGTCTATTCAATTTTTAATAACATAAACTGAAAGGATATTTTTGCAATGACAAAAAGAAATTAGGATATGTCTCATTACAAGGAAATATATGCTAGGTGTCAACAAATCAAAGTGGCGTTCAAATAAATGTACACAAAATATCTTCGATTTGGTAGAAAATGACCTAAAAAACATTAATTTCAACGTGGGCACAAAATTGGTGAGAAAATACTTTGTCTGCAATGCAAAATGGAATGAACTGGAATGCATGAAACGTTTAGCTGAAAATGAAGATGCAGGTCTTAAAAAAGACGTGTGAAAGCAAGAAATTATTTTTAAAGCTTTTAATGTGCGGAATCATAGCGTAGAAAATGACTTATAAAAAAAAACTTGTAAATTTTCTTTGTTATACATAGATTTTTTTTTAAAAAATACGTACCTTAAACATTTTTTCTTAAATAACTCTTTTGTTTAAAAATCATTTTTAACAAAAAAAAACGTTGTTGAAAAGGTGATGAAATCTTCTATTTGGTCAGCAAATAAATTTAGTAGAAACAGCTTCAGAAGATGTCGCTTTTCTTATTTTTTTAAAAGGATCAGCAGTTTTGACATCCAAAAGTCAGAATTGACATTTAAAATGTCTTACCAAAATATGGGCTTTACAGTCAATTTTCAACTTTTAGAAGTTTTTAATACAAATTGGTTAGTTTAAATATCCAAATTGAGCTCTATCGGAAGTAACCTTTAAAAAGCTTCTAAATTACCACGAATAGAAATGACAGCCAAGTCCCTGAACAAACATTGCTACAAGTATATATCTTCACCATCTTCAACAGTAAAAAAAAACTTTTTCTAAAAAACGCTGTTTTGGCATCATGCTAAATATATTATTATATGGCACAAGTGCAAGACATAAATTTCAATTATGTCAAGAGTTCGAATCTTACGAGGAGAGGAAATTTCTGAAAATTTATAAGTCATAAGGTCTGCTTTCATACGCACTTCAAGTAAAGTTCGGATAGTAGAGAATAATTTAGAATACGGAAACGGTATCAAGTAATTTTCAAGCATAACAGCTGTTTTTGGAAAACAATAATATAAAATTATTTTATTTTTTATTTAAAACACTTTCGTCAGCATTCATTTTGGTTATTAATTTTCTATTAAAGTATGCGTACGGGAATTTCACTATAGGAAAACTATAGAGTCACATATAAAGGATTTTTCAATAAGAGCGCTACAAAAGTTTTTTTAAATAAAACAAAAACGGTTTTGGATATCAATGTATCCAAATTTATTTTCCTGTGAAAGTACATTTGATGCCATTATGTATGGAACTCGATTTCTTTTACATGTCCACCACGGGCACACTTGCAGAAGACCAGACGCTGAACCCAATTTTCGACGTTTTCAAGCATAAATCGGCCGATACTGCTGCAATTTCACGTTCGGTATTCGTACGAAGTTCATCAATCGTCGCTGGCTTGTTGGCATAGACCATAGACTTGACGTAGTCCCACAGGAAATAGCCTAACTGCGTCAAATCGCACGACTGAGGCGGCCAATCGACTGGCCCATTTCTTGAGAGAACACGCTCAGCAAACTTACTCTTCAATAAATCAAGTGTAACGTATGCTGTGTGGCTTGTGGCACCGTCCTGTTGGAACCACATGTCGTCCAAGTTCAGCTTCCAAATCAGGCCAAAAATAATCGGTAATCATGGCGCGATAACGATGGCCATTCACAGTAATGTGCCGGTATTGATCATCACGGAAGAAGTTTAGCCCAATGACGCCGCCGGCCCATAAACCGCACCAAACCGTAATTTTTTCGGGATGCAATGGTGACTCATGGAGTTGGTGTAGATTGCTGCCTGACCAATAACGCATATTTTGCTTATTGACGAAGTCATTCAGGCAGAAATGAGCCTCATCGCTGAAGATGATTTTTCGATGAAAATCCGAATCATTTTCAAGTTGTTGCTCAGTCCAATTCACGAACAAATGACGCTTTTGGTGGTCAAGCGGCTTCAGTTCTTGCGTCAATTTGATCTTGTAAGGATGTAGACCAAGACTTTTTTGCAAAATTCGCCACAACGACGTCACAGAGATGCCCAACGGTTGAGAATGACGTGTGAGAGACACATTTGGGCTTTCTTGAACTGAAGCCTCAGCGGCAGCAATATTCTCAACACTACCGGCACTTCTTTGTCTCACTGGCACGGGAACATTTTGTACTGTGCCTGTGGATTCAAATTTTTTCACTAGACGCTCAATTGTTGATCTGGTAGGACGATTATGACGACCACAAATTGGACGTAGTGCTCTTAAAGTTAAGGCCACTGACTTCGAATTTCGGCAGTAAATTTTAATAATTTCAACTAGTTGTTGGTTCGTATATCTTTCCATGATGAAATGGCAAACCTTACTGAAGATAAATGTCAAGAGAGCGGGAAAAAATATGGCGTCGTTTGCTGTCCCTATCGGTTTACTTTTGTAGCGTCCCTATTGAAAAACCCTTTATATGTACTCTCAGATAATTCAGCAGCATTAAGGCCCTTCAAGCTAACGGTATTGATTCAAAACTACTCTTTGATTGTGTCAAATCCTTTAATGCATTTTGACAAAACAATAATATAGAGTTATGGTGGGTACCAGAGCATGAAAGATTTGGCAACGGAAAGGCTGCCTCGCTAAAAGAGGCTCATCTTGGTCTGTCTTTCAAAATACTACCTTTTGGAATAGGTTAGTACCTGGGAATGAAAAAAAAGAGGCAAGTAAAAGATGAATTAATCTCAACTTCAACTTCTTACAGGTAAGTATACAAGTCACTGTGCTCTCAGACATCATCTCCAAAAGAGAGGCTTTTCTGAATCAGATGTCTGCAGATTTTGTGAGGAGGTGGAATAGCCTTCAGAACACAACCGCAAACTGAAGCTTATCGTTTTTTTTTTTGGCTTTAAACTAAGGCTTTCAGGTGTCAAACGTATTCAGTCCAGGCTGCCTTGGTTCGGAATTGGGGAGATAGGTAAGTAGTATAACAACGGAAATCAAGCGAAACAAGTGTAAAATGAAGTATGTGTGGCGAAGCGCTATATCAACATGCGAATTTCAATCTTAGGCAAGTGTTATGCTTTTACTTCAGTCAATTCGAGTTTTTATGCAATCTCATGCCGCAAACATCTCTACCACCAATTACAACTTCCAAAGTGGTATATATCTGTGTCGACAAGGAATAACCGCTAAAGTCGAGTTAGAACAAAGTGAGGTTATTACTTTCATTGAGTTTTATTGCAACAAAATACACTAGTACGCATATTTTTATGGTTGTACCTTGAAATTTAAATGTTTAAGACCATCAAATTTAAACAGCAAAAGTCAGGGTATTCTAATATTAGGTAGCATTTTTAATTTTAAAAATGCTCTCCTGAAATTTTGAAAATAAGTTTGGCTGTTATTCCTTGACGACACAGATACATTGACCATGGCTAGACCAGGATTCTGGCAAATTAATTAATAAAGGACTTAAACAATAGATCCCTGGGGTCGTAATGTACATGGGTAAAATTAAACATTAACATTTACCTTTTGTGGCCACATTCTCTCCAAGATAAGTTGAAGGTTTTTATAACGATATGACTGCACTGCGACTGATGAGTGCATGCAACAAGTGTGATGCATGAGCTTCAAACCTTCTGATCATTTATTTATAAACCGCGCTCTATCATATAAAAGACATTTTTCAATGGGGAAAATGAAGATCTTTCAAATGTGTCAACTTAAAAAATATTAAAAATGTCCAACAATGGAAAGTTCGAAAAAATCCTTTTAAAGACATCAAAATCGTTTTTTTATTTCGATATTATTTGAGTTACAACTTATTTTTGAGCCTTAAGCTTTCCCACGCTATAGACTAAAACTTGTATTTCCATTCAAACATCTATTTTACTCCAAAAAAGTATAATTTTTATAACAAAAATTTATATATATCATATATATATTCCAGTTATACACACGAAAACCTCACGGAGCCATTTGGCTTTCACGTAAAAGTCGAGTTTGTGAAGCTACCGATCTTCATAGATGTTAGCAGACAATCATTTTGCGTTTCTTCTTCAGTCAGTAATCATGTTATTCGAAAATAGTTCCGTTGAATTTTTTTTGTACACATATATTAAGACAAAAATATTGCGCTTGAATTGAAAGCTCTGCCAACATGATCGCCAACATGATCGCAAATTTCTGAGTGCAATTTTTTACTCTATTTTTCCTGTCAATTTGTTTTTGAAAATATAAAAAAAAAGCAAATACAACATGAAATCTATCAATTTAAATCTGGTTATTATTCCTGATTTATGACTTTCAATGTAGCGCAAATTAAATATATGTGCCATATACTTTCTATACAACATTGCTTTAAAAGAAATCAAATGTATTTTTCAAAGATTTTATACTTTTTCTTATAAAAATGTATACCAACGTGGTGTAAAACATTTTAAGCACTTTTCGGATAAAATCTATTCCAATTATGTATTCATTTGGTTTATAAGATTTTATGGTATAAATTTTATAACATTTTTGGTATTGATTTATATTTATACTAAATAGTATACAATTTATTCTCATATTTGTTACTGCATGGCCCGCTAGTTTTATCTAAGAAAATTTCAAAAAATTTACTACACTAATTGTAGAAAATTTGATTATAGTGGCACTTAAAAAAATTCGCGAAATAAATTTTAAAATATCAAAGCCAGACAAAGGGTTCAATTATGGCCCAAGGTAACCTTTCAGTGCTTCTAGAAAAGCAGTTGTGGAGCAAGTAATCCAAAACTACTGGTCGATGGTTACAATATGGCACTGCTGTGGCCACAGAGAGTTAACATTCGTCATATTTCGGACTTAGAACAGTATGATTGGTCTTGAAGGAAGAAAAATAAACTCATATCGTAGTCTTAAATAAGCTCATAATGAGTGTCAGACTAATTTATATGAATTTCTGAGAATACTCATAATGTTTGCTCGATTGTGTCAATAAAAAACTATTCATAAATTGTGGATTCTTACATTTTCTGACAAATATATGAATACTAGTGTAAAAGCCCGTCCTACGACGGGAAGGAACCATTTAGAGTACAAAATGCGACAGAAAATTTATTGGATTTATATACAAAGGTTTTTATTTGAAAACATGTTTATTAAATTATTTTTATAAAACTTCCCTATATACAACATTTCTAGTATAAAAATTCTTATGCTTGGTTTTCACTTAGGGCCAGTTTTTCAGTGCGGGTGTAAACTCTAGTCAAATTAAACCAAGGTTAACTCACCAAAATTGGACGTTTAAGCTCGGTTTAAGCAAAAAACAACACATCATATGATAATTTAAGTCAATTCAACTTAAACGAATGCTACAATATCTAGTTAAACAGAGTTTCATATCTCTTTTTGGTGAATTAATCTCAGTTTAATTTGACTCGAGTTTAAACCCGCACTGAAAAACTGGCCCTTAGTCATTTTTGTTTGACAGGAAATTTAAAAGTTTAAAAAATCACATAAATAACATTTTTTTTTGCACTTTTTGCTATAAACATGTGAAGGGATCAGTTTTTCCTATTTTTCGCCATTGTTAAACAGAAAAAAATGACAACGTGTTGGCATTTTTCATGCGACTGACAACAACTGACCATTGAAATTGACATAGTGAAAACCATGCTTTAGAATTTTAACCAATTAACCTTGTACCTTGCCATCTATAATGCTTAGTTTTACGTCATCAGCCCGCTAAAACTGCCCATGACTAAATACCAGTTCTTTTAGAACAACTCCTACTTTTTGCAATATTTAACCTTGCAATGTATTTATGGTCATTGAAAATGTCAGTTTAACTGGAAATTGACGGCTTCGGAGAGTGAAAGGCAAATCTGTGTTTGTCGGGGTCAAATCAATTCTAGGTATGAAAACTATTTAATGTTCGCCAGTGCACCTGTCAATACTTGTGCGATGATAAATAAAGTTTTTAGGTTTTTCAAAACTAACCACCTTCCATTACAGATATCTCTTTTGGTATGGAAATTTCGAAGAAGTATTATAATACTTCCAATTTTGAGGTTAAACTTATGCAGTGGCATTCCTAAAGGATAAAATTTATTCAAAAACTCGGCAGGGCAATTTTGTTTATCGCTATCATCACTGTCTTCAATTTAATCCGTGCTCAAATCTCTCACTGTGTCACCAACTAAAATATTTAGAATTTGCTCGTTGACTTCGTTCACTTCGGAATTTTTTGGGTACAGGATAGCAATTTTGGAATAATGGTTGATGATATTCGGACTCAAAGTATCGCCAAAAATCTATTTAACCCTTTCAATGCACTTGTCCATTATATTGGACACTTCGGAAAAATTTTTTTTTTATTTTCCAAAGTTTTTTTCTAAAATCAAATAGGTTGGTGCTATGAAGTGAAGTTGTGCCAACATGACAAAAATAATTTTAGGGAGATATATAACGTTTAACTTAGTTAGATTTTCGATTTTATGCCCAACAGTAGCCTTCAATTTTTTTATATAGCGTGTTAATAAATTTTGCAAATAAAGTGAGTATTGTGATTGGTGTGCAAAGTATAATTTTTTTTTATAATAAAAAAAAAAAAACAAATTGGCCATTTCAGCCCTTGAAAGGACTTTGACCGAGCTTCTTATCATCAAATTGTGTTATGTGTGTTATTAAATGTTTGCACACAATTAACCGAGAACTGGACCTACATGTTTTATGCCGAATCCGAACGGCTAAAGTTCATGTTCTCAAGAAGCTTTACATGGCATTATTTATTCTCTGAGGTTAGCCATTGTCTGCAGAGAGATGGTGACCGATCTGAAAAATTTTTTATTGAAAAATCTTTTCGCCGCAACTGGGGATCGAACTCGGGCTCCGAGCGTACTAAGCCAGACACTTAACCTGCACGCCACGATCACCATCATTTTTTTTTTATAATAACATTTGCATAAATAACACATTTGCATTTCTCTCCGGTTGTTTTAGTTGAACTAAAATATTATAATACAACGTTATCGTGGTTTTTTCCATTATATTAGACAGCCTGCCAAAAGCAAAGCAGCTCATGTAAAAATCAGAGTGAAGTTTTTTAATCTTTTTATTGCTTAAATGATGGGAATATAAGCTCAAAAAAATTGTCCACGATTATTCTAGGCAAGCCATTGAAAGGGTTAATAAGCGAACCTTTACAAACAAAATAATCTGGAATTTCTATGATATCTTCATCTCCATTTCCTTACTTGAGTAGCCAATCGCTAAAACTTGGATCAGAAGACCGAACATTGTGATTTAATTCTAGCAATATCAATTGACACCAACGTCACTGAATGTAATAATTGCTGTTCAGTTTATGCAGACCGAATAGGTTGCGGTTCTGTTAATTAAGAAGCACTGTAATAGCAAGACATGATGTTTGATTTATAGTAGTTGAGGAAAATGACGATAGTCTTAAAGTACAAAGATTTCCAATACATAATTTAATAACAGGTTCTGGTCCATTGTGAACAGGTCTTAAAAGGTTTAGTAAGAACAAACATTTCAAATGGATAATTTTACAACAGGTTCTGGTCCAGGCTAAACATGTTTTACGATATAGAGCAAAAGGTTTAGTAAGTACAAACATTTCATATGGATAATTTTCTAACAGGTTCTGGTACAGGCTGAACAGGTTTTACGATATAGGTTCTGGTCCAGGCTAAACATGTTTTACGATATAGGGCACGGAGCAGGACGCTTGTCTTTTATATATTAAGATATTTCATATTAAATACTTTTCAAACATTTGCTCAAGAGTTAAAAACGTAATTCACAAAAAATTTTCAAGATCTTCGTTTGCTCATTCCAACGACCGGTGAAAATACTTAACGATTGCCCACGCGATAAATGTGCAATTAAAAAAAAAACTCAAAATCTTTCTGAAAAAATTTTCAAAATCCATCATTAGAACATGAAGCAGACTCCGAAAAAGCTTTCTAATTTTAGCCAGTAAAAATTCTTTGAATTGGGAAAACGTCTATCGAGCCCATAGGTTTAAACTAGAGATGGGCGCGTGAGTAGTTTTAACTCACGATCAAGAACGCTCACGATCAAAAATAATTTTTCGATCACCATCACGCACGATCACGATATGATTTCTTCTAATCGCGCACGCTCACGCTTAAAACTAAGTTTTTTGATCACGATCACGCACAATCACGATGGCATATTTTACTCACGAGTTCTCACGAATACGTTTAATAGGAAGAAGAATACATATAAGTTTTTATTAAAAGTGTATTTAGCGTATTTATAGTACCTCTGGTAAAACCAGCAAACAGAAAGGAGCAGAAGCAACAGAGAGGTAGATACAGCACTATAAAAAGAAAATTGATGAAATTTCCTAGCTTATTATTTGTATTTAAAACCAGTAAAGAAAGTCTAAAGTTGGTCTAGGCCGACTATGAAATACCCTAAACTCACTTTTCAAAAACAAAAAAATTTTTAATGTAAATGGGTGTCTCCCTGGGCGGATGAAGCCTATATTTTAAAAAACATTTAAATGTTGATAAAAAATTTACACACACTAAATTGTATTCCTGTAGCTCACAATAAATGGTTTTATTGTGCTTTCGCTATGGGAGGTGGGCGTGTTCATGGACGGATAACTCCCAATTTTTAAACACACCTTAGTTTTGGAATAAAATACATACATACAAAATTTCATCTCTCTATGGCAAACATAACCTTAGTTATTGAGTTTTAAACTTTTTGGTTTGTAGGCGGATGACGTCCATTTTTCAAAACCATATTTGGTTTTGAAACCATATTTTGGTTTGCTCACGCACGGAAAAATTTAATCACACATGATCACAAATTTTTCGTGATTTTTTATTGGTTCGCTCACGACCACGACGTGATTCGTAGTGACACTTCGGGCAACGTTAAAATTCGTGACACGCGCCCATCTCTAGTTTAAACATTACCTAAAACAACTTGAAACATTAAAAAACGATGCTTCGCATTAAATGAGTGAGGAACGAACCACAAAAAAACTTATTGCTTTGGAACAAGACATTGTCTATTGAGCCTGCTAGTTTAAGTGGGACATGACATTGGCTGTTTTTTGAAATAGAGATTCTAAAAAAAAAATTTCATGTAAAACTTCCTACGGGTTCACAAGTTACAGCTAGATAAATGAGAGCGCATTTTTAATTTTCGCACATTTTTTTCTTTGTTCACAAACTTTGAACGCGTTTATCTCGAAACCATGTTTTTCGTACTGGTTGCGGCACTAGCGGGTTAATTTTTCGACGAAATTTATTTTTTTTTTTCTGTATTTTTTTAAACTTGATTCGCTATCGTATGACACGAGCTTTTTTTAAATTTGTTTTTTCGATATTTTATGAATTCTATTTTTTATTGAAAAGTGAATATTTTTCTCGAAAACACACACTTTCAAATGGGGAACATCACCAAAAATTTTAAAAAAAGCTCCTGTCATACAATAACCAATTTTGTTAAGATTTAAAAAAGTCTTTTTTTTCCAAATCGGACAATTTTTGCGACTCCCAGCGCCGCAACTGTTTTTTTCTCTGCCGCCAGTTTGGAGCTCTATAAAACCATGTTGAAGTGAAAAATATATTTTTTTTTAATGTTGTTTTTTTATTAATAATAATTTAAAAATTACAATTATAATAAAAAAATAAAAAAAAATTTTGAAAAAATGTTTGTTTTTGACCGAGTTTGCCTATTCGATCGCAAATCTTGCCGGCCAATCGCTTTTATGGCCTCAGCTGTTTGCATTCGTCAATACCCGACTCTCAACAGCGTGGCGGCCACACACATATTTTTTGATTGAAGTATAAAGTTTTGAAAATAATAACAAATATGCAACATTCATTTCGGGAATGAGAATTGTAACATTTTTTCCATCCTCTGTATAAATGCGGTACTTAAAATAAAAACCATGCTTTCTTTCAAGGCCTGATCAAGTTACATTAAGCAAAAATAAGTTGATGCAAGACCGCAGTATTTTGCGAATCTGATCTCAACAAGTACTTCAGAAAAGAAATTTTGCAAAAGATGACATGAAATTTATTCAGATTTAACATTGACTGCCTCACAAAAGGAAGAATTATAAATATTCCCGAGTAAAACCGTGTAACAGAAAAAGTATCCAAACCTTAACATTAAACTATGTTATGTATTCAAGCAATACTTATTTATTTATTTTTTCATTGAATAAATAAATTTATTTTTGATATTAAAATTTTTAAACGTATCTGATATTTTGAGAATTATTTAAGAATATTTATCCCACTGTTAACATTGCGTATTATTTTAGGAGATACAATGTATCGCTTGCGACAGGTAAATGATATGATTTTGATTCAAGAAATTAGCTTTATATGAAAAATAAACTTTTCACCTTTGTTTTTTTGTTTGACTTTAAAAACTTTTGCACGATTCATTCAGAATTCAGAGCATCAGAATATCATATGCTGTCAAAACAGTATATCTAAGTCAACATTTATGTTCAGTTGCGTGTGAAAATGTTTGTCTGTTGGCGGAAATGCTAATTTTGTACTGTCAAATTTATAACATCTTTATATTCAGCATGGAAACTGTAGAGTATTTATGTGGTTTGTTAGAAAACAAAAGCAGTCCTTTTTTACATCGTACAAAAGTTAAATAATTTTCACTCTTAAGTTATCGTATAGCTTAATTAAAATTTGCCTTTTTTTTCTTGCCTGTTTACAATGTCTAAATGTCACCCAATTTATTTAAATGACTACAGCACTGTTTGTTTGGATGGTAAAAAATTGTCCTTCTTTTATTTTTCATTAACTTTATGAGGAGTTTCATTCATAATAACTTATTCAGTATCATTTTTATAGGGGTCTTTTTTTTCTTTATAAATGGCTATAAATAAAATGTACCCTTTTCTTTTTTTGTTCTCATTAACTTTCGTTGTGTTTTATTGTTATTAAATTTTTTTTTATTTGCATTCTATGCTAATTTTTAACATTTATAATTGCAGTATTTTTCATTAGGTTGTGCGGTTTACTTTTTCTTAGACTTGTTAAAAATAAAAATTATTGTTAACAGAGCAAACAAACTCAAATAATACGCAAAAAGTATTGCAGACAGGCAAATAAAATGTAAATAATATAAGGAATTCGTAATAAATTTTCTTCAAATTTATATAACAACTTAAAATTTTTTGGAACACATTGAAGTTTGTCTCATCCAAGAGATTAGTTAATTCGGGTTTTTAAAAGCAAACTTTTTTCTTCAAAGTGAAATTTAAATATGTAATTTTGCACACATATACAAACATTTATTTCAGAGAAATCTGAAAATAATTTAATTTAATAAAAAGTTGAGTTCATTTCTTGGAGTTGAAACCAACATTTTAGCAAATTCTTAATGAATTAAAATTCTTAACACTCAAATACTTCATACTTCAAATGACATTTCAATTTAAGCATAAATTGCATAAGTTGCACTGCAAACATATTAACACTATTACATAATTTATTAGGTTTTATATAACATACTTATACTTGTTAGATAGCTTTTAACCACCCATACACATGCATAGATACACTCAGAAGTTTGTTAAGCCTGGCACTTAGCAAGAGCTTTGAACATTTTTAGAAAAGCAAAGAAAACAAAAACAAACAAACAAACATTTATAATCTAAATTGAAATTGCTTTACAAGCAAATACTTCAACAAGCAAACAAAAACAAAAAAAAAAAAAGTAAATGAATTAAAATCGAAAATGTTTTAGCAGCTTAAGGCTTGCAATTTCGCAGTCCCTGAAAAAATATTTCATTGATCAAATGAAAAATTGGTAAATTTTTTTTTTATTGTCGACTTATGTATCTTATTAGATTTTTTAAAAAACAATGAAAGTTTGATTGAAAATAATATGAAAAAAAAAATAGTAGGCGTGAAAATCTATAGTTCAACAAATGTAGATTGCAGTAAAAACAGAGGTTGTGGTTAATAAAAAAAAAAATAAAATCCTGTCATTAAAAGCGCCAGGATAAATATTTTAATATTTCACAAAATCAAGGCCACATTCACAACAGAGCATTAAAAAAAGAACAAAAAAAAATATTTAACGCTAAACACACGTTTTTTTTTTATGGATTAGCTTATAAATACAACTATTATTCAACTGTTATAAAGTAATGTATGGTATGATAGTTAAACGTCAAAAAACTATCGCCCGATATAATTTGGGGCTTCCTTTGGCCATCGATCAAAGGTTGTGCGTTGGGTTTGAAGCCCACCATGTAATAAAACTATTTCAATGAAAAGTTTAAGAATAAATAAAAGAATGATCCCCAAATCTGATGACGACTACCGCAAACGAAAAACTGATAATGATTTACGGATATGCACCTGGAATGTCCGAACCTTAAATTAGGATGGCGCCTCTATCCAACTGATTGATATCTTGGAAAGATATAATGCTGATATCACTGCAATCCAAGAAATGCGATGGAAGGGACAGGGTTGCTTATGGCAAGCATCCTGTGATATCTACTATAGCGGCCATGTGGAGAAGCACGAGTTTGGATGCGGATTTGTAGTTGGCAAGAGAATACGGCATCATGTCCTGCGATTCACTCCTGTGAACGAACGACTTGCCATAATTCGCTTCAAGGCAAAATTTTTTAACATAAGCCTAATAAGTGCGCACGCTCCGACAGAAGAAAAAGATGACGAGACCAAAGAAAGTTTTTAGGAGCGCCTTGAAGACGCATACGAGCGCTGCCCCCGTCATGACATAAAAATCGTGCTTGGTGACTTCAACGCCAAGGTGGGTAAGGAAAACATATTTGGTCCTACAGTCGGAAAGTTCAGCCTCCACGACAACACATCCGATAACGGAATGAGGTTGATTGACTTCGCCGCAGCACGAAACATGGTCGTTAGTAGCACTAGATTCAAGTATCTCAATATTCATAAGGCCACCTGGTTGTCCCTTGATCAAAAAACATGCAACCAAATTGATCAGGTTTTGATTGACGGAAGGCAGTCTTCCAGTGTACTAGACGTACGCACGATCCGTGGTGCTAACATAAACTCGGATCATTATCTTGTCGCAGCCAAGATCCGCACACGTCTGTGCACAGCTAAGAATGCTCGCAATTCTAAGCTGCAGTCGAAACGGACGGCCGAAGCCATCGCTACTCGACTCTCACTCTTGTTTCAAGAAAGCACTCCTCGGATCGACGATATATGCGGACAGTGGACGCACATATCCCACTCTATGCGTACGGCTGCCGAAGAGGTGATAGGCTACCACCGCCCTCGCCGAAACCAGTGGCACGACCAGGAGTGTCGCGACGCCACTGCAGAGAAGGACATCGCCTACAAAGCCACCCTGCAGTCGGTTGTAACGCGTGCTGTTATGGAGCGATACCGAGAGAAGAGGAGGGAAAAGAGACGCATTTTCAGGCAAAAACAATGAGAGGTGGAAATGCGTGAGTGCGAGAAAATTGAGATGCATGGCGACAGGAATGAGACTCGAACATTTTTCGAAAAAATAAGACGCCTGGCTGATGGTTTTAAGACCGGAGCCTCTTCCTGTAAGAATGACAAAGGGAATCTAGTGACAGATATCCAGATTACACTGGTGTAATGGAGGGAACACTTCTTTAGTCTTTTAAATGTCGACGCTGACAACAATCCCGCCAGGTCTTAACAGTTATAGCTCGGCTTAAAAACAATTAAGCCGCAAGAGCCGATGGCCTACCGGCTAAGCTGTTTAAGACCGGTGGCGAAGCTTTGTTTAAATGCATTCACAGACTTCTATGCAGAATATGGTCGGAAGAATGCATTCCAGATGATTGGAACCTCAGTGTGCTCTGCCCAATCCACAAGAAAGGCGATCCCACCATTTGCGCCAACTACCGTGAAATTAGCCTTCTTAATATCGCATATAAGGTCCTGTCGAGCGTATTGTGTGAAAGACTGAAGCACAACGTCAACCAACTGATTGGACCTTATCAGTGTGGCTTTAGACCTGGAAAGTCTACCATTGACCAGATCTTCACGGTCCGACAAATCTTGGAAAAGACCCTCGAAAAAGAAATCGACACACACCATCTTTTTGTCGATTTCAAAGCCGCCTTCAACAGTCCAATAAGGAGTCACCTACATTGAGAAAAAAACACATACCTTGCTCCGGTAAAAAATTTCTCTAGGTTTGATCATAGCAATTTTCTCTTTTTTCAAATAAAATTTTCTTCAATTAGAATAAATTTTCACATTTTCGAAGAAATATTTCTTTACTTCTAGGAAATGGAAATATTTCAATGTCTCTATTAATGATAAGTATTTTTCTCGCACAAAAAATTTCTCATTTACAGAGAAATTTTGTTGAAAATGAAAAACTTTTCTCATATTTTGATAAAAAATTCACTATGAGAAGTATTTTCTTCAATAAAAACAAATATTTTCTCAAAAATTATAAGTATTTTTCTCTAAAAGCGATATATTTTGCTATTTCATGGAAGCTTTTTATCATTTTTAGAGATTTTTTAGTATCGTAATTAGAGAATAGCATTCTCTGGAGCAAAGTCTATACCATTTTTCTCTAAATATGATGCCTTTTTTATCATATTCCGAGACACTTTTTTCTGAGTGTATATGCCATCATGCCTGAATTTGGTATTCCTGCGAAGCTAATACGTCTTTGCAGGATGACACTGAACAACACCAGCAGTGCAGTGAAAATCGGGAAGGACCTCTCCCTTCCGTTGGATACCAAGCGAGGTTTCAGACAAGGTGATTCCTTATCGTGCGACTTCTTTAATATAGTAATGGAGAAGATCATCCAAGCTGCTGACCTGAGACGCAGCGGCACCATTTTCTATAAGAGATTTATGCTGCTGGCGTATTCAGAATAACAGAGTGAAGAATAACAGAGCCCTCTCTCGATCGAAAAAACTCAAACTCTACAAGACTCTCATCATACCTGTTCTTCTCTATGGCGCTGGGGCATGGGTGGTATTGCATACACACTAGAGTGTATCGAAAATCTGACCCCCAATTCCGGTACCAAAATTCAATAGTACATGAAAAATCCTGTCGATTAGTATACTATTTTTTTATTTGAACTAGTTTTGGGGTCCCCCGAAATGCATTTTTTGCATTTTTTATCAACTTTTGTACTGGAGACCCATTAATGGTTGATTTTAAGAGAAAATCAAGCTTATCAATTAATTCCTTTCATATAAAAACACAGAACTGCAAATTTTCATCCCTGTTGACAAATGCTCTGACGAGATAGAACAGTTCTTTTCAACGGTAATCTACTTGTTATTTAATATTTGATATGTTTTTGTTTGTTGTATGAAAGTATTATTTTTAACTTTAAGCAAGTTAAGCTCGTCACAGAGACGACGAATAATGTTTTCTATGTTGGAGGGCCGTTCAAAAAGGCCGAAATTCGAAACAAAAAGGTATTGTTAGTCCTTTACAGGATCTAAAAAAAATTTTGTTATTATTTGGTTAACAAAAGTAAAAATACGTTACTTTTGCATTAAGCAATCAAAAAAAAAAACCAAAGTTTAAAAATACTTTCATACAATAAATAAAAACATATCATATATTAAATATCAAGTAGATTCACTTTGAAAATAACTGTTATATCTTGTCAGAGGATTTGTCAACAATGAAAATTTGCATATCTGTGTCTTTATATGAAAGGAATTAATTGATAAGCTTGATTTTCTTTTTAAATCAACCATTAATGGGTCTACAGTACAAAAGTTGATAAAAAAATGCACAAAAATTCATTTCGGGGGACGTCAAAATTAGTTCAAATAAAAAAAAAGTATACCAATCGAAAGGATTTTTCATGTACTATTGAATTTTGGTACCGGAATTGGGGGTCAGATTTTTCCCATACAAGTCGATACACTCTAATACACACTAGACCGTACCATCTCCAATGAAAAAAAAAAAAAGTGCACCGTACACCAGCGAATATGACGCATTTTTATAAGACAATTACGAAAAAAATTTTTTTGTTGTTTTTTGACCGAACGTAGGGGTTGCGCATTGACATATTTCTTCATATCTCTGGTGTTTACAGTCGGATTTAAAAGTTTGGTATGTCAATGTTTTTTTCTCAAGAAGACCAATAGAACTTCTATAGCGATCATTGACCTCAGGTGCACCGTTCTAGTACTTACCCTCCAGATCTCAGTTCCTACCATCCTTTCTTCATTTCAACATATCTTCGGTATTAAAAGTCTGATCATATTAAATGACATATCAATGTTTTTGTTTAAAAGGTACCAATTATTTTTCTCTAAAATAAAAAAAAAAATATTCATGCAAGTCATTGGAAGGCCTTAAATTGATTTGAGGAATTTTAAAGCAAAATTTTCTGAGCAAAAGATTAATGATATTTTAAGAGCTTTATTTTTTTGATATTAGAGTGGTACATTAGGATGGTAGGAACTGAGATCTTGAGGGTAAGTACTAGAACGGTACACCTGAGGTCAATGATCTCTATAGAAGTCATATTGGTCTTCTTGAGAAAAAAACATTGACATACCAAACTTTAAAATCCGACTGAAAACACCAGAGATATGAAGAAATATGTCAATGCGCAACCCCTACGTTCTATCAAAAAAAACAAAACAATTTTTTTCGTAATTATCTAGCAAAAATGCGTCATATTCGCTGGTGTACGGCGCACTTTTTTTTTGAGGTACGGTCTAATACACACCCATGCAGGGTGTGAAACAGATGCAGCCGCTCTGTGGAGTTCTTCACCGATGAAGTCGGCCGTAACCTGATCACGGGTTGGCATGACCACCTAAGTAAGCACGTAAGTAAAGTAAGGTGCCATGACTTAATCCCCAAGGATATTATAACCAAAATCGATTTCGAGATTAGGTCCACCCCTGTAAGAGGTTAAAATTCTATGTTTTAAGGCCAATTGAAAAACATTCTAACTTTTTTGTTTTAAATTCGATTTAAAAAATTCTTGGAGTAAAGTTGATCAAAACATAATATGACATTTAAAATTTTGTAGACTTACAAAACAAAAAGTTAACAAAACGAGAAAATTATTAAATTTTTTCAAGTTTTTTCCAGTTTTATGGAAAACATAAATTCTATGGAATTATAAAATACAAACGTATCAAAATTTTATCTTTGTACGTTAAGCATTATCTTATTAAAATCGTTTCAACTTTTGGGTATTATGGTAGGTGGGTGTATGACACTCATTTTTCGAAAAAATTTTTGTTTTAATATAAAAAATATAAACAAACCTTATTTTATTGTTGTAGGCTATTTATGAGCTTATTTAAACAGTTCTTAATTTTTGTGTTGTATGGGAGGTATTCGTTTCCTTGGGCGGATTCCAAAAATATTCAATAGTGCAAATTCTTGGGTTCATCTGACCATGTGTACCGAGTTTCATTAAATTTTCTTAACTCCTTATCCAGTGTATACGGAGAACACATAGACGGACGGACGGAAGGACGGACATGGATAGCTTAACTCACGAGGTGACCTTGATTAAAAATATGTTTACTTTTCTATACCAGACTTGCTTCGTTCTATGCGTTACAAACGTTTGCACAAAATTAATATAACCTGACCTTTCAGGTTTAGGGTATAAAATTTAGAATTAATTTATCGCATAAAAATCAGTTTTAATTCGAAAAAACAATACAAATTGTTACAAGCTGGTATACCTAAAAGTATTTTCCGATACTTAGAAGGTGCTTATTTTATGTCTTAAAATTTGAAAAATAATCTTGTTTCTATCCTTTTTTCTAAGGTTATGACATGTTATGCCGAAGTTATGTTAAAAGAGCATTTCTAAACGTTCAAAACAATGTTTATATTTGTTTTTTGAAATCATCGAGGTCATGTTTGAAGAAGGTAGTAGTTTTTAAATTTTTCTATTCAACCCAGTCTAATGAATGCATTTTTTATTTGATTGAAAAAAATTACTCAGGGCAACTCTGTTTCTGCAGCATTGGGTTTGGTAGTAAATTATAGTATATACATTGATGAAGATCTTAGCCTATTATTATTAGGTTATTTGAATTGACTCTGGATCTCTCATCAGATATTTAAACATAACTTCAGAACAGTTAGTCTGATTGGTAAAAAAAAAAAATCGAAAATCCGCAGCTAAATTGCCTCTAACTATCTTATCATTTTTTTTACAGTGTAACACTGTGTTTTTATTACCTGAATACTTTCGAAAATATTCATAAAGTTCTTCCGAAAAAAACATTTTTTTATGCAAAAACTAAATAGTTTTGTTATTTCATAATTCATAAAAAATCGAAATCGTCAAAATAGCTCTGTTTTAATATAAAGTTATAAAAACACATATGTTGCAATGAAAATAAACCATATTTCATTTAAATCCATTGGCATGTTTTGGTTTAAAGAGGAACATAACATTCGCGGCAGAGAAAACAGACCATTTTTTAAAAATTCATGACTCAGTCAAAAACAAAAATTTTTCCAAAATTTTTTTTATTATTGTACAAAATTGAACAAGTTACAAGAAAAAAGATTCAAAAAATTTTATTTTTCACTCCAACATGGAGCGCCAAAATGGCGGCAGAGAAAAAAAACTGGGCCTCGGGGTTGCAACGCTGGGAGTTGCAAAAATTATCCGATCTGCAATAAAAATTACTTTTATAAATTTTAACAAAATTGGTTATCGTATGACTGGAGCTTTTTTTAAAATATTTTTTCAATTTTTGGTGATGTTCCAAATTTGAAAGTGTGTGTTTTCGAAAAAAATATTGACTTTAAAAATTCATAAAAAATCGAAAAAAATTTTTTAAAAAAGCTCGTGTCATACAATAGCGTATCAAGTTTAAAAATATACAAAAAAAAAAAAACAAATTCGTAAAAAACTGTACCCGCCAGTGCCGCAGCCATACAAAAAACATGGTTTCGAGATAAACGCGTTGAAAGTTTGTGAACAAACAAAAATGCAAGGAAAAATAAAAATGTACTCTCTTTAATCCGGCTGTAACTTTTGAATCTGAAGGAATTTTTCCATGTAATTTTTTTTTCTTAGAATCTTAAGAATATGTTATACTAAAATACAAAATTATAAAAAAAGTCCCCCAAAAGTACCCCATTGATTCATATTCAATGATGTTAACTCATTTTCATAAAAAATTTGTACAAAATTTTCTAAATAAATACCAGGAGAACAACAAGATTTTTTTCTGCGGCATATATTTTTGCACAAAATTCACATTCACTTACTATTAGGCCACCAGTGCATTAAAGGTAACGAGAGGGCTGACGAATTAGGAAAGAAGGGTGGTCGGGCTGGGATCTGAGTTCATAAAACATGTTCGAATCCCGCTACAAGAGTTGTATTTTTGTTTAGGACAGTCCCTTTGTAAGGTTCAGCAGCATTCTGGCATCATATGGCAATCTCATCGGCTTTGATATCTATTTTCCATTGTCTTGATATCCTGATGAATACGCTCTTCTTGTTCTTCAGTGTAATCACCTAGGTTATCCGCAGATCTATCCAAATGACTATGTAAGTAATGTAATTTTATACTCATGTTAGCTCCTGGTTTTCAAAATTTAAAAGCATTTTAGAAACTATTTCAGAATACTTAGAATACTAAAAATTCTCTCTTGCGGTAGAAACGGCTCTTGTTGTGGGATTCATACATGTTGTATGAACTCAGATCCTAGCCTGACACCCTTCTTTGCTAGTCCGTCAGCACTCTCGTTACCATTAATGCACTGGTGGCCTATTAGTAAGTGAATCTGAATTTTGAATAAAAATATATGCCGCGGAAAAAAAAATCTTGTTGTTCCCCAGTGTATTTATGAGTGTATTTAAAATGAGATAACATCATTAAATGTGCATTAAACTAAAACATGCTAATGGATTTAAATGAAATATGGCTTATTTTCCTTGTAACATATGTGTTTTTTTAAATTTATATTAAAATAGCGCTATTTTGAAGTTTACTTTTTTTAATGAATTATGAAATAACAAAAGGTTTAAATTTTGCATAAAAAAATGTTTTTTTCGGAAGAACTTTGTGAATATTTTTGAAACTATTTAGCTAATTAAAAAACAGTGTAGATGTTTAGATGGGGATTTTCGAATTTTTTATTTAACCAAATCAGACTAACTGTTCTGGAGTTATGTTCAAATCTCTGATGAAATCTCCTTAGTTTTTAAAATAGCTGTTTATCGTGGGAACCGGAGTCAATTCAAACAATGTGAATTATAAGAATAAGTCTTCATTATCACAATTATTTTAATTGACTCCAAAAACTTATGCTGCAGAAAAAATTATGTTTTGTTCCCCTGTGTTATTTAATACAATAAATAGTTTTTTTTGTATTGAGGTTAATAGAATGCTATTGTTGCATAAATTATGACTTTGGTTTAGGCATTTCTGTATTTAATGAAATTTTTCATAAATTTTTCCAAAATTTCAGCCACATAATTATTTTGAGAATATATTTAAGAATACAAAATTCTAATTTTTTTTAAAATGAAAAAACGTTTACCTTGTAATTAATCACGGTGGCCTTCTTGAATTATTTATATTTTTAAACATATTTATTTTTATCATAAAAATATTGTTAAATATTGCTTAGTTAATTAATTAAATTAATTCATGCCATTTATAATGGCATGTAGAGGTGCTTATTTTGTTTCATTTACTTGCATCTTGCTCAACTTGCCGCAGTGTGTATCCTGTTGAACACGTTCAACCTAAACCTTTACACGTTCAGCCATTAAGGAATCCATTAATTTTCATTCATCATTAGCTGAACCATTATAAATTCTTGCATTTTGCTTTTTCCATTTAACTGCAGTACTTCCTTCCTGTTGCTATTTAAATCAAACTTCCGGTCTGCCATTTTATTTCATGACTGTTTTATTATGCAGTTTACTGTGGTGTTTCTTTGCCAAGATGAAATGAGTTGTAAAGTGGTGCTGTTGAAATGAGGTGGATTGGGTTATAGTTGTGTTCATTTGGTTCGAATGCAGTGTATAAATTTTGATTTGATGATTATCATTATCGTCATTTTCCGTGCTTTGCTGCATTTCAATGAGAAACTGCAACCCAACAAACAAATCGTACCAAACATATTATTGAAAATTATATTGCTAATAAATAAAAAAGTTCTTTCTTATTAAGATTTTATTAAGATTTTGTAAAAAATCAGCGGTAACAAAATGTATTTAAATTTAGTTTGAATTTGAGTTAAAAATACTTCACGGATTCATGGATTAAATGCATCATATGATTTCTGGGATATTCTGTTTTTATTTTTATACCCTAAACCTGAAAGGTCAGGGTATATTAACTTTGTGCAAACGTTTGTAACGCATAGAACGAAGCGAGTCCGGTATAGAAAAGTATATATATTTTTGATCAGCGTCACCACGTGAGTCGAGCTATCCATGTCCGTCCGTCCGTCCGTCCGTCTGTGTGTTGTCCGTATACACAGGATAAGAAGAAGGAGTTGAGATAATTGAATGAAACTTGGTAAACATAGTCATATGGACCCAAGGATCTGCACTATTGAATATTTTTGGAATCCGCCCACGGACACGCCTACCTCCCATACAACGCAAAAATTGAAAACTGCATAACTCAGCTCATAATTAATCTACAACAATAAAATTTGGTATGTATGTGTTTTGTATCAACACAAAGATGGTTTTGAAAAATGAACATCATCCGCTCACGGACACGCCTACCTCCCATACAAAGCGAAAATTGAAAACTGCATAACTCAGCTCATATTTAGTCTACAACAATAAAATTTGATATGTATGTGTTTTATACAAACACAAAGATGTTTTCGAAAAATGGACGTCATCTGTTCACGGACACGCCCTCCTCCCATACAACCCAAAAATTGAAAACGCAATAAATAAGCCTCTGTTTAACCTACAGAGCTAAAATTTGGCACATATGTTTTTTATGACAAGACAAAGATATTTTTGAAAAATGGACGTCATCCGCATACGGACACGCCTACCTCCCATACAACCCAAAAAGTTTAAAACTCAAGAAATAAGGTTATGTTTGTCATAGAGAGATTACATTTGGTATGTATGTATTTTATACCAAAACTGATGTGTGTTCAAAAATTGGGAGTAATCCGTCCATGAACACGCCCACCTCCCATAGCGAAAGCACAATAAAGGCATTAACTGTGAGCTACAGGAATAAAACTTGGTATGTGTAAATTTTTCATCACCATTTAAATGCAATTAAAATATAGGCTTCATCCGCCCACGGAGACGCCCATTTGCAATAAAAATTTTTTTATTTTTGAAAAGTGGGTTTAGGGTATTTCATAGTCGGCCTAGACCGACTTTAGACTTTCTTTACTTGTTTATAAATATTTACATTTGCATGTTTATTGCACATACATTGTGCATGTGTGTTATTAATGCTTTTGCTGAAGTCTGCTAATGAAATTACAATTCTGATGTTGTAAAATATTTCAATGAAATTGAATCACATGGTGTTCTATATTAATGTTATACAATTGCATTGTGCATTTTGAATGGCTGTTTTATGCTCTTAATTAATGCATTGTGTCACTGTAATTGTTTTTTTTTTTTTGATCACGAACTTAAAGTCAACATGTTTTTTTAGCTTAAATAACCCGGGAAGTTTACCATATTAACCCTACTTCCCTATTGTATCATTTTTGACACTATTTTTTAGGTTTTTCCTGTTTTTCCTTCGCACGGGTTAACGAGTTTCAAAAATAAAATTTTGTATTTTAGCTTTGTGACAAATATCTACACTCGAAAATAAAATTGAATATGTTATTTAATGTTATTTAATTTTTCTCTCACGAAACAAAAACTTACAAGTCCTCATTTAGTATCAAAAATTATACTACCCGCCAACGCTTGTATTTCGAACAATTGGCACCGACTTTATGTATTACATATGTCATTAAACAGCGTGCAATTAATTGGCGAAAAATTACAAGACGATCTAGCTCCGCTGATAATGCGTTTTAGGTGCCATCCTGTAGCCGTGACGGCAGATATAAAGAAAATGTACCTTCAAGTACGCATCAATCCTAACCAATGGGATCTGCAGCGCATATTTTGGAGAACCGAGGACAATAGTGAAATTCAAGAATATTGGCTGACAACGGTTACTTTTGGACTCGCTTCAGCACCGCACAGCGCCGTTCGTGCAATGATCCAAGGTGCTCGTGAGTCACGAACTCAGTGGCCAATAGGAGCAAAAGCAGTCGAACGTGATTTTTACATGGACGACTGCCTCACGGGCGCAGCTGATTGTGCAACAGCAAGTTATGCCATGAAATGGATGCTCTGCTGCGGTCTTATGGGTTTGTCCTCAACAAGTGGCGCTCAAATTATTCTGGAGTAATGCCAAGCGATAAGAATGAACAAACAGACGATTCGCTCGATCTAGGAGAATTAAGCGACACCACAGTACTCGGTTTGCGCTGGTTACCCAGTACTGATAAACTAATGTTCAAATTTCAGCCACCACCTATGCTAAAAGCAAAGAAGGCAACAAAGCGGAGAGTACTAAGTCACATTGCGCAGATATTTGATCCAGGTTGTTAAAGGATCCAGCCAAGTTGAAAATCTTCGTTAATAATAGGATACAGAAAATTAAGCGCTTGACATCAGATTCCCATTGGAGGTACGTCCCATCAGCTGACAATCCAGCTGACTTGCTAAGTCGTGGCGCATCAGCTGCAGACCTATGTACAGCTAAATGGTGGTGGCATGGGCCGGAATGGCTACTTCGACAAGACGTTCATTGGCCAGAAGAACAAACAAAACGATCAAAGGAAACTGAAGAGTACATCGCACAAGAGGAAAAAACGGGTACATGCAACCATGATGCAAAGCTTCGCCGATCTTTTAAGGCATTACTTATAATGAACATAACACTTCGCGACGTGGATTTATTATCACGAACATCAAGCACAAGTTCATTAGGCAGATTGACAGCATGGATCTTTCGTTTTCAACGTAACAGCCGGCAGAAAGAAAAACAACTGCGTTAACTTGGACCTCTGACAAATGCAGAAGTAGAAAGAGGATTAGAATATTGGATTCGCGAGGAGCAAGCAATCTACTACGAGAGCGAAATCAAAGCACTTCGCAAATCACCAAGTAGCAGTGTCGATACGACAAGCCCAATACTAAAATTTAACCCTCAACTAGACAAGCGAGGCTTATTGCGCATGAGCGGCCGCTTGGATTGATCATTGTTATCGGATGACCGGAAAAATCCCGTAATTTTGCCAGATGTTAGTCCTTTGTCGAAAATGCTTATACAAGAAGCGCACGCAGCCACATTACGAACACATACTGGATAACGAATTTACGACGTGCAATCCATACACATAATTCACGATGTATCATCTGTGTGCGAGAGAATCAACAAGCAGTGCAGCAAATGATGGGGGGACTACCATCTGACTGGGTGCAGCCATGCCGTCCGTTTCGCCACGCAGGCGTCGATTTTGCTGGACCGTTTCTCCTGAAAGCGCGAGGGGGCCAGTGCAACATTTTTGAAAAAAAATACGTCGCAGTTTTCGTGTGTATGGTCACCAAGGCGGTTTACTTGGAGTTGGTCGACAGCTTGTCGACCGCCGATTTTATTCAAGCATTTCTTTGTTTCACAAGTATTCGTGGCGCATGCACGCGTTTATGGAGCGATAATGGCAAAAACTTCACAGGCGCAGAGAAGGAATTAGCACGAATGTTGCAAACTTGGAAGGAAATGGATATGGCAAAAAAGTTGCAAGAATATGGTACGGAGTGGCGATTCATTACGCCGAGAGCGCTGCATCAGGGAGGGCTGTGGGAAGCCGCAGTAAAATCCATGAAATACCATCTAAAGAGGATCGTGGGCCCACATAAACTGACGAGTAGCGCCATTTGGTGCAAACGTACAAGAGGTTCCAGACAACAAACTGAAGTTAGCGTCACAAATACAAAGGATGTCGCAGTCTTTGTGGAAGGTCTGGTCAAAGGACTATATGCATGAATTACAACAGCGACCAAAATGGCAGAAGTCGCAACCAAATCTGAAGATAGGCGACCTAGTACTCATTCGTGAAGACAATTTACCGCCGACATTATGGAAGACAGCACGTGTCATCGAGGTTTTTCCTGGTCCGGACGGCTTTGTGCGAAATGTAAGCTTAAGGGTGGCTACCTCAGATTGGGAGTTTGGCCAGACAACAAAAAATAGAGGATCTTTAGAGCGTCCAGTACAAAAATTGTGTCGTGTGTTGGAACCGACCTGTAGTTCTGCAAAACATACTTGTTTTTCAATTTCAAGTTTTTATAAGAAATAAAAAGCTAGCATTTTTCTGTCATAAAAAAAAGAACGTTTGAAAAAATTGAAATAAAATTTGAATTAAATTAAATTAAAATAAAATTAAATTAAAATAAAATAAAATAAACTGAAATTCACATTATAGATGAGCATTTTGACCAGTCAGCAGTAAGTATACAGTCCACATAGAGAAAACTGAGCTGATCGAACAACGTTCACTAAAAAGAATCCAAATTATAAAGGCAAAATAGTTAGTTTATTGTGTGTGAACTGCAGCTCTTTAAATTCAACGCTTTTTAATCATTTTTATTGTTGTTAACTTTTTGAATTGGCGCTTCATCCAACAAAAAAAATGGTGTAAGCACATTTTGTACACTATTCCACAATTTTTTTTTTTATTGTGTTTTAGAAAAAAATAATAAATCAAAATAAGTTTATCTATATTTGCAAGCATGATTTAATTACTCCAAGGTAGTATTGACGTTTCTGTTGGAAACGGACTTTTGTCAAAAAATATAACAAGAAAGAGAGCGCTCACAATCCCTCATAGCATACAATTAATTTTCACTGGTCACATTCAGCGTACCCAACAGTTGCCAACTGCTAAGTCAAAACTTGATGCACATAAATATGAAGTTGCGCATTAAAATACATTTAAAAATAGAAAATTTTTTATTTGTCGGTAAAATTTCCATTGGTTTTGATACAAAGCTTGATATTTCATAAACTTGAAAATCTTTCTGAAACTTCAATACCGATAATAGCGCTCCCCGATGTGTTGCTGTCACAACAGTTGACACGGCTGAATGTGGCCAACGAATATTACAACGAACAGCTGTTTTTGACAAGAGTTCGTTTTCTTTAGCTGAGAGAATCAACATTTGTCAACACTACCTGGTAAAATTATTCTATCATGATTTGCAAGAAAATTTTAAAAAAGTAAAAAAAAAAATTAATTTAGAATTATAAAAAAATTTGATAATATATTGAAAAATTTGCTGTTTTCAGTTGTCAAATAAATGTCCAAGAGTGTCACCTTTAATTATTACATATGTTGTTTCATGACTGTTTATCTTTTCGGAACATGAAATATGTTGTTCAACTTTGAACCACTTTTTGAGTAATCGCGTTTTCAAGAATGGTCTAAAAGTCATTTCTTGCAAAAATAATCTAAATGTTTTTGGAGTATTTTATACAAAAAAAGGGCAAAACCTAATGACCTATCAGAAGGGCAAAACAGTTTATAAACGTTATGCTCTTATAGAGAAAAATAAAAATGTAATTTAAGAACTTTTTCTAAAATTTTATTCATATATAAACTAATTTGTCAAAAGAATGTTTGGGTAATCGAATTGAATATTAACCAGGGACCGAAAATAATGATTATTTTTCAAATTTTAATGAAAAAATCAGCATGTTCTAAGCGTCGGAAAAAACTTTTGAGTATACCGAAGTGTTGGAATTTGTGTTGCCTCTTAGAATAAATAATGATTTTTATTTTTTTGTTCAGGAATAAAAATTATTTTTGATTTTTATTTTTTTTTGCTCAGAATTAAAAATTATTTTTGATTTTTATTTTTTTTTGCACAGAAATAAAAATTATTTTTGAATTTTGTTTTTTTGCTCAGAAATAAAGAGTATTTTTGAATTTTATTTTTTTTGCTCAGACATAAAAATTATTTTTAATTTTTATTTATTTTGCTCTGAAATAAAAATTATTATTGATTTTTATTTTTTTTGCTCAGACATAAAAATTATTTTTAATTTTTATTTTTTTGGCTCAGAAATAAAAATTATGTTTGATTTTTATTTATTTTGTTCAAAAATAGAAATTATTTGTTGATTTTTATATTTTTGCTCAAAATTAAAATTCATTATTTAAAAGGAATAAAACTTGGGCATGTGTAAATTTTTCATAAAAATTGAAATCCAAAGAAAATATGGGCTTACGCTTAAACCAGTTAATACAACAACGTTGAGACTACAGTCGAGTCAGCTGGTTTTAGGCGATGTTTTTATATTATGAATGCAACTTTAACTTGAAGTTCAATCGAAAACAGCGAAAACAGCCAGTTGCTGTTCAAATTTTTGGATAAAAGGGAAGAACAAATATTGAAAAATCCTTCCGTTATTTCCTCAATTTATCTGGACCCTCGAATAGGTCGATTAATTATTAAAAATCCAATCAAAATAATGTATGCCAAATCGAACTTAAGGCAAATAATTCACCAATTTTTAATTTGAGCGCAAAGGTAAATCTCTGCCATTTTTACCTTTAAATATAATTTATATTTATAATACACTGAATAGCAATGAACAAATGGACAAATTTTTATTCTTAAAAATTAATGCCTGTCATTTTAAAAATTCTCAATAATATAAATATCAAATTTAATATCATCATTGTTTCTTTTCAAATTTTGAAGAGATACAAAAACATAACTATTAAGAATGTCTAACAAGAAGAAAGCTCGTGAAATCTATTTTTAATTAACGAGAAAAAAACAAAAAATTCTTAAGTCTTTAAATTCATTTAGCGAAATAATAAAAATAAAAAATTCTTTCTATTTCTGACCAACAAAAAAAATCAAAAAAACCCATAAAAATCATTTTTCGATTTTTATTTTTTGTCTCAAAAATAAAAATCAAAAATGATTTTTTTGCTTGAGCAAAATAAATAAAAATCAAAAATGATTTTTTTGCTTGAGCAAAAAAAATAAAAATCAAAAATGATTTTTTTGCTTGAGTAAAAAAAATAAAAATCAAAAATGATTTTTTGCTTAAGTAAACAAAATAAAAATCAAAAATGATTTTTTTGTTTGAGTTAAATAGATAAAAATCAAAAATGATTTTTTGGCTTGAGTAAAAAAAATTAAAATCAAAAATGATTTTTATGCTTGAGTAAAAAAATAAAACTTAAAATAATTTTTATTTTTGATTTAAAAAATAAAAATCAGAAAACGATTTTTATATCTGAGCAAATAAATAAAAATCATAAAATAATCATTATTTTTTAATTTTTTCGATATTGCTCATAATTATTACGGTCCCTGATATTAACAACTATTTTTAATATTACTTAATATGAGTTTATAAATTGTTAAATGTAGGGTACTCATTTAACTTCTCAATACTAACCTATTTTTACTTTATTTTTTTTAATGAAAACTGAGAACATGCAAAAATAAAAAATTACACTGAGAAAACTGTGCGCCTCTAACGTTTATTTTCATTTTAAAAACGGACATTTCAAAATGAGCTTCTTAAATGTTCGTTTGATTATCTATGGAAAACATTTTAACATGAGCTTTTAAAACGTTGGTTTGATATTTTCAAATGAAAATTTTAAAAATTGCATGTAATTCTTCTGAATCTTCTAATTCTTCTAAAATGCTAATTTTAAAAAATCTTACGAACGTTTGAAAAGCTAATTTAAAATGTTTATTTTAAAAAATTACACAAACGTTTTAGAAACTCATTTTAAAATGTCTGTTTATTAAAATGAAAATAAACGTTAGAGGAGCAAAATCTGGATTAAACGTTTTCAAAAGTAGCACGCTATAGCCTGTTTCAAAAAAGAAGAACATTTTCGCGCATGTTTGAGAATAAGAAAATAATTTTGAGAGCGTTTTTAGTTCTGATTGGTTGACATTAAAAAAAAAATTTAATATTCTCTGAGCAGAAAAATAAATGAAAAAAAAATAATGTATATTCCTGAATTTTGATGTTCATCGCAACTGCGCTGCGGAAGTACTGAATTTTAATATTTCAAAATCAACCAATCAAAATTGAAAAAAGGGGGCGTCAAAAAATCATTTGTAAGCCAAAATTTCACTTCACAATTTTTTCTTGAGAAAATAATTTATTTTTTATGTAATTTGTATTTGATTTCTCTCTCAAGATGCAGGTTGCTGCAGACCGTCGGTGCTGAACATCATACTTGTGCGATCGTTTGATCTGAATGTTTGCTCATTTAAATATATAGAAAAATAGTAAAAAACACTCAAAAAAAGCATAAAATTCAGCGAACAGTACAAAAAGAGCAAGAAATTACGCTCTAAAAAATTTTGTAGCTTTAAAAATAATTTCTCACTGCGCATCGAAAAATGAAACTAAAAAATATTCTTCTCTTTTGACACGGGCTATACCTGGT
This sequence comes from Tetanocera ferruginea, assembly GCA_958299015.1. Classification (NCBI taxonomy): domain Eukaryota; kingdom Metazoa; phylum Arthropoda; class Insecta; order Diptera; family Sciomyzidae; genus Tetanocera; species Tetanocera ferruginea. The sequence continues at coordinate 87,309,998 of OY282642.1, read as the reverse complement.
TTTCGTGCTACGAAACGTTTTCACAGTTTGCTCTCTGTAGAATCGCAACAATAGATTTTTCCCTTATTTTATTTTTAATATTGAAAGTGATAGAAATTAAGATCTCTCATATCAAAAATTTTAGTTCAATTTATTCAAAGTATTGATTTCAACAACATCAATAAGTAGTTTTTACAAAAAAAAATTTTATAAAGTAAGTTATATTTTGGTATCAAAAAGTACATAGAAAATTATATGTGTATCTTTTAAGCAAAAAAAAAATATATATTCAAACGGTTTTCTATGTCAAAAAGATTAAAAATTTAACCTCCATAAAAAATATAAATTTCTTTTTAAAAAATCATTTTGACTTACTTTAATGTTCCATTTTAATCGGAGAAATTCCGATATATAAAACTTATTTTGAGGTTCTGTAAAGGATATATGTTAAATCTGATTTAAATCTCGGATTATTTAAATTAAAATTTCAAAATTCATGAAAATTTCATGAAAATCAAACGACTCCTTGTATTTTTTCCTCACTTTTGTATGGGCTCAATGTACTGTGCGTTGGCGACGTCGGCCACCGCTGACGGCCTCGCGCCTGATGGGGCCTCGCAAAATCGTTTCGCCTATCATCCTGGCGAAATCACTAAAACAACAACATTTTTTGTTAATCTTCAAAAGAATTAAATATATAATAATTTTAAAACTTCAAATTCAAAAATGTTTTTCCCTCCAGAAAAAATTTTATTTTTTTTCCATTGAAGACTTTTTACGTTTTCCGTAGAAGTGCTCAATCTTTTCTGAACTGTCAATGGTAACGTTAACTATTTTCTACATATGGGCATCTCCCAGGTTCACCAAAACTAAAGAAAAACATTCAAATAAAACACTCCAACTTCGGTATATCGATAAGTTCATCAAATCGGTATTACATTTTTCATATTTTTATCATAGGAAAAGGTTAATTCATTCGCCAACCATTTTATTACACGTATATAAGTTAATACGAACGTAAGTATACATTAAAGGAATAACAATACATATGAATTTATGTGACAAATCCAAAATAGAACGAAGCATGCTTAAAAAAGCAAAATGTTTGTTTTTCGAAAAAGGGGTTCTTTGTATTGGATGTTCGTTAAATCGGTGTTCGTTATAGTGGAGTACCACTGTATATAAAAAAAATATCAAAATTAGCTTAATTTTGCATAAAAATTAGCTAAATTTTGCATAATTCCATACGAGCTTAAGAAGTATATTTTGTGTCGCGTCCGTTCAATTGTATGATTGCTTATTACTTTGTACTAATTTGTACTAAATCTTGCCAATATTTTTTTCAAAATGTAGCACTCTTTCATCGCTTAAGAACTGTTAACATACATATCGTCACACATATCATTCTTGTTTTTAGCGTAATTAAAAACGTGCGAATGAAGCGTCCGTGCCACTTGGAGATGCCCATATGTCCTTGATTTTGTTTATTCTGTTGGTAGCATTTGAGGTCAGAATTTTTAGAGCCGTCGAAGTAGAGAGGGCAGATATTCTGCATTTTTTCTACTTTTAAGGTCAAAATTTTCGAGAAATGAAAACGATTCAATTTTAGAGGTCAGAATTTTATTTTTAGAAAAGAACGAGAAAAAAATCAAAGAGGGCAGAAAGTATTCAACATTTTTTTGAGCAAAGAAAACGCTATTAGAAATAAAATGTTTTTAAAAATTATTTTTATATAAAATCAAGTAAGGTATATCTTCGACTTAGCCGAAGTTAAAATACCCCCACGGCCGATACTTAAGCGTAAAAGAATCTTAAATTGGAGAGCTTTTTTTGAGAGATTTTGAGAGATGAGAGAGAGAGAGATGAGATTTTGAGAGATTTTATTATTTTTATGTGTCTAAAATACATAAATATCAAATTGTTTTCTTGCAGATTAAATATAAGCCTTTTTATAAGGTTTTCAATTTTGGGTTTGTAGTGGAGGTGGGCGAGTTAATTTGTGTATGACGCCCATTTTTCTAACACACCTCAGTTTTGACAAAGAATACACGAGCACCGAGTTTCCGTTTTGTACCTTTAATAATAGCCACTTTATAGGGTTTTCAATTTTGGGGTTGTATGGGAGGTGGGCGTGTTATTCAACGGATGACGCCCATTTTTCTAATACATCTTATTTTTGACATAAAATACTAATAGCTTTAATATCAGCCGCTTTATAGAGTTTTCAATTTTGGGGTTGTATGGGAGGTAGGCGTGATTTTCATCCGATTTAGCCCATTCTTGAACTTGATTTTATTTTTTTTTTTTAAAAAGTTAAATATCGAATTGAATTATGATAGCTTGAAAATTACGGCTGTAATCGTGTCGACAAACAGACCCACAGACGTATATGGCTAAATCAATGCTGATCAAGAATATATATACTTTGCTATACCTACCACGTCTCCTTTTGGGTGTTACACACTTCGTGACAAAATTGATATACTCTTTACGCTGTACGCGTGGGGGTATAAAAATTGTGTTCTAAAAAAAAATTTGAAAATAAATATATTAGTTTAAAACAAAAATTAACTGAGTTTATGTCCATATACCTATGTTTCGTCCCGGCGTTTCAAAAGTTAGCTAAGACTCAATCCTGAAAAAAATTCAATCGAGCCGAAAAGTTCTACTTTTTTAATTTCTATGTGTGTTATTATTTTTTTCATCATTTGATTATAAACAATAAAACTGGTTTATTTGTACATTATTTTTTAATCTGGATCACTTAATTTAATGGTTTTTTCTGACTGCGAAGTAAAAGGGGCCTCGTCAACTTGATGTCGCCGACGTCCATAAGTGGTGTAGCGCCGCCACTGGGTAGCTTATGTTACTCCTACGAAATCCTAGTACTAAATTTTGACTTCTGCAAAGTAGAGAATAATATATATTAGTTCTTATAAAAATCTCGTTTGTTTTAATTGAAACTTTAACAGAATAAAAGATAACGTTATGTAACTCAATATTATATAGAGCAAATCCTCTAGAGCAAACTTTATGAAATTCCTTTTCAGAACTTGCCGTAAGTTTGAATGTATTCTGCCTTACCGAATGCATTTTAAAATTAAATTTACTTATCTAACAATCATTGTTTCAAAAGAAATGAAAATGCCACTAGCAAGGTTCAAGGAATTTTCTCCAAACATATTTAACTTGAATATTTTTAAGTTTCTTTCTTCAAATGCAAAGTAATTTTTCTTTTGTGAGAAATTCACGTTTTTTTTCAAATAAAAAGATTAGAGCAAATAAAATGAAATGCCTTCAGAGTAAACGCCAAACCTGCCTTTTATCTAAGTTCACTCACCATCAACCCATACCAACTAAGAATAATAATAGCTACGATGCTCACCTTGCGAGTATGCATTCCCGAGTGTGCTTCTTCTTGCAGGTATGCAATTCAGAACAGTGCTGTTTTGTCTCTGTAGCATCCTCGTGTTGCAATGTCAACTTTTATGCTCTTAGCATAAGCTGAAGCATTCTTGAAGATGCTGCGAAATGGTACATGAGACAAGTACAAAATAAACAAAAACGAATATAGTTGGGAAGGTGGAAAAGTGGTAAGAAAGTAAATACATACAGAAATATATTTTATTTTTTTTTTTTTTAATTTCTAGATGAGTGTTTTTAGAACAAATTTCTAGAAAATATATAGGTTGATGTCTTCATATTTATCTCTTTGTCAGATGCACTGTTTATCTCTAAGATGCTTCAGAGCATTCAGCACTTTATGTGTATCCGCTGGAAGCTTATGTGAGTAATTGTTTTTGTTGATATTTGTTGTTGTTGCTTAAAAGAAACTGCAGCAGCAACTGCAGTATTTTAAGTGTAAAAAGTTGAAGGTGTCATAAAATTCTTCACCTCACATTTTTTGTCAGACGAATCATCATTATTTTGCTTGACTTGAAGCCATATGTATTTTCCTGCTAGACATGAAATTAACCTATGATGCTTAAAAGACGAAAAGTTATTTCTTATTTCAACATTTCTTGAGTATTTCAAGCACGTAAACTTCAAAAATATGACAAAACTGTTCAAGAAAAGTTCTTTTCAGATAAGACCAAACGATTAAGTGAAAAACTTAGTCAATACAAAAAAAAAAAAAAAAAAAAAAAAAACAACAAAATAAAGCACGTGTGAAAAAGGACTTACTTACTTACTTAAAAGGATGTTACTAAGAAGATGCTTCTGAAGTCATTAATCATTTTGAGAACAGCTCGAAGAATAGAAGAAAAAAATGAAAAATAAAAGAGTCAAACAAATGCAGAATGAAAAAGTCAAAGTGTGATGAACACTGCAGCAATATCAAGATGGCGACAGTAAATAAGAAAAATTGCGACGCATGCATAGTGGCTGCTCATTGGGTGATTTAAGCATATAAATGGAAACATAAATTGTGCCATTTAATCATGCGTGCCTCATGATTGCCCGCCACGATTATGTGAGAATTGGGCAGTGAACTGTGTGACTTGCAAGTGGATGAGGTATTAAATACAGATGAATAAACTCGTTAATCAAATAATGGATCAATAGATTTTAGTTCTAGCAGCAAGTATTCGATAGAATATTACTATTGGTAGATATCCTTAATTCAACAAACTGTTGATTTATGATAAGCACTGAAATGTAGTGTACAATACTGTAATAATGTGTAATACAACAAAGATATTATATAAAGATAACATAAGGGTACAACTGAGGTAAAGTAAAGGTCATACAATAAAGAGCCAGTTGCGGTTTTAAATTAGGTTTTGAATTGAATTTGAATGGCTATTCAAAAATATCCGCTCGATACTAGTTCGTCTTCCAAAAACATCCATTTGACTTTATAGAGTATTAATTATATTGTTGATCTTGGAAGTTTGCAATGCGAAACTTCACAAATTTCCATTTAATATAATTTCTCTACTGCTTCTTTAAGTCTCTAGTTTATTTACAATATAATGATCCATTGTGAAGTCTAGTCACTGGATCATCAAAAATCAAAGATTCGATGACATTTTCCAAATTCTCACAAAGACAATTTTCATTCGTTTCAAACTTGTCTGAAAAGAATTTAAAAAGAAACTTTTTAAAAATACGAAATTAAAGAATAGGTATATCTTAAGTCTTAAATAACACAGAACGGCAATTTCAAGGAATTTCCAAAATTTCGTGAAAATTCCGGTGAAAAAAGTTACACAAACTGGCACAGGGCATACAAAGGGTATAAAAGGGTAAACAAATTTACTTAAAAGTAATGTGCCAATTAAAATAGTCGTTGTTTCTTAAACTGTCCATAATTTATGATAAGTAACACAGTGGTGACCGTGGCATGAGTGTTAAGTGTGTAAAAAATTGTTCTGATTGGTCACCAGCTCTCTGCAGCTCTCTTGGGGCCACGGTAGTCGAGTGGTTAGCGTGCTTGACTGCCAAACCAGAGGTTCCGGGTTCGAATCCCGGTCTAGCCATGGTCCTACGCTTTTACCTTTCTTTAATTCTTTCCTCTTTTCTAATCAATTGAAATTAATAATTCATCAATATATACGACTTTGAAAGTTGTAGTTGGTGGTAGAGATGTTTGTGGAATGAGATTGCTTAATAACTCTAATAGACTGAGGTTAAGGCATAACACTTGCCCCAGATTTAAATTCGCACGTTTATATAGCAGTCCGTCACACATACAACATTCTACACTTGTTTCTCTTGATTTCCCTTTCTCTCCTACTTATCTATCACCACATTTCCGAACCAAGCCAGACTTGACTGAATGGGTTTGACACCTGAAATCCATGGTTCTTGACACCTGAAATCAATGGTTCAATTAAAAAAAAAAAACTCGCGTGTAGCAACGTACACGTGGCAGAAGTGAAACTTCTTTAACAGTAAGAAATAAGAAAGATTTAAGCGTGAAATAGAGAGAGAAAGTATCTGAAAAGAAATTCAATCAATACGAAATGGAATAATAATTTGTTGATCAATATTTGCATCCAGGGACCGTACCGAATATGGTTTTTGTCGAAAGTGTCACATAGTAACTTTTATCTCTTAATTTTTATTTTTTCCGACAAAAATAACAGATTTGTGCCATATAGTTTTTTTGGGTAAAAATAACAGTTATTTTCTGCCGTTTATTTTTCGGTCAAAAATATCAAGTAATATATATTTGTTCAAGTCATTTTACCTATAAAAAAAATTTTGATATTATTATTTTCATCTCATCGGTGAGGCATTTTACACATGGTGTCAACAGTTCAATCTGTCAAGCGGCCTTTAAGAAAACACAAATTGCTTGATATTTTTGACAGAAAAAATTAAAGTCACAAAAGAACTGCTATTTTTGACCGATAAAATAAAAGCCAAAAGTAACCTTTATTTTTCCTCGAAATATACTAGGCAAGAAATTAAGTTTTAAAGAATCAGTTTCAAATTTAAAAGCGACTTAATATTCGTGAGGCTAAGGACATTTGTAACATAATGGCATATTTGAAAAAGTCTTTCGACAATTTTTTCATTTGAAAATTGTAAAATAACAGTTATTTTCGGTACTTGTTTTAGTTCTGTTGGTGTTTTAGTTGCTTTCGAATGTCTTCTCAACATTGTTACTTTTTGAATGCTGGATTGCATTTGCATAGTACTCTTTGAAAGAGCCTCCGAAAGCAGAGGCAAATCTTGTTCATTATTACCTCCTGCTTCCTGATCATAATAATTTCTTTGTTGATAAAGCAGCGAAAGTTGATTGTTGAGAGCATCAACTTGGTTGGCTTTAAAATTTTGTTGAAATGCATCAGTGTGTTTTTTGGGGATTGGTTCTTTGTAGATTCACAAAAATACACTGATGTTTCGTAAAAATGCATTTTGAAACTCAGCCGATGTTGCAATCACCTTAACTTCATCATTAGTTGCAGACCCAGCTGCGGCTGTATTCATCAAATTCGCTCTCTATATTCACGAACGCGTTCTGCTCCTGTTGTAGCTATTTTTCTATTTTTTTTTTTCTGTGCATATATGTAGGATGAAAATTAATGTTACGGTTATGTTAATAATGTAATGTTTATGTTAATCTAATGTTAATGTTAATTATGTTATTTGCAGTATGTTACGCGTTCAGTATTAATAACATTTTGTTTGGCTGATTATCATGTGCCTCCGTGGCATAAACGTATAGATTCCGGCTTATAAGCAACGATGTTCGGGGTTCAATTCTTGGCAGCGGCAGTAATTTTTTTTAATTTTCATATGAATTGAAAACGTTAGCCCAGCGTCACGAAAAAGGACCTTGAAATTTCACTCGCCGCCAAAGAAGTTTCACTTAAAAAAAAAAAAGTAGCCTTTTCGGAATTGGTATAAAACATGTAGGTTCAGCTTTCGGTCAGTTGTGTACAAACAATTAATAACATACTGATCATAAGAAGCTCGGTCAAAGTCCTTTCAAGGGCTGAAATTGCCAATTTGTTTTTTTTTTGTTTTTTGTCAAGTTTATTAGTCAAAAGTTTATAAGTGTGATGGAAAACTTAAAAACTAGCCGTGGTGTCTTCAATGCTTTGAAGGATTTGGGTTTTAGTGATGCTAAGAAAGCGGTGGATAGGATGTTGTCAATCTTATCATGAAATAAATAAAATTATAAAGCAAGTATTTTTTTTAGACTTGAATCAGAATTAGGGCTATCTATTGTAGGTCTATATTCGTCTGTTTTCAGGAATACTTATATGGGAAAACCCTGTACCTTTTTCAGCTCGATATTGGCGGCTCATTTATTTTCGATTCGAAAAAGAAACGTAAATTTGACTACAGCTACCATTTATAATATAAATGATGAAATGCAGAACCTGGTTTTTTTTGAAAGAGATAATGTACAAAATCTCTATATCTTATTCTACTAAACGAGCAATATTTATATATATATATTTGTAACTGCGTCTTCGAAAGCGCCTCTAACGATTCGATGAAGTTTACAATATAGAAGAAGAGATGACTTTTAAACTTCCAGCTAGGACTCGTTTCTGGGCAAAGTTTTTGGTTTTTCTGAGTTTTCACGCATTTAATAAATACCTTCATTTGCCTGCCAAATATCCAAAGTTAATTTTCCCATCTCAATTATGGTGTTGACAGTGCAGTGGATAGATCTTCTATCAATCTGATGAGAGTGAGTGCAATACCTTGTTTGTACATTAAGTTTCCTTCTTATCGCTGAACACAACCGGCTTGATATACTTCTCATTTAGTTTTTGTAATAAACACTATAACGCCTAGATGCTTAGTACTGCGAAAATGTGATGCGGTAGATTTATAACGTAATCTTGTCCGCTTTGCACTCGAATTCAATGTACTGAATGTGGCCAGATCGGTCAGCGATGGGTTCGACTCCCACGACGTTTTAGCAATACTTTATTATTTTTATCAATTTGAATCATATATTTATATGTTTATAATTTTCAATTTATTTTCTTATTTTTATACCCTAAACCTGAAAGTTGAGGGTAAATTAACTTTGTGCAAACGTTTGTAACTCATAGAACGAAGCGAGTGCGATATAGAAAAGAATATATATTCTTGATCAGCGTCACCTCGTGAGTCGAGCTATTCATGTCCGTCCGTCCGTCCGCCCGTCTGTGTGTTGTCCGTAAACACGGGATAAGAAGAAGGAGTTGAGATAATTTAATGAAACTTGGTACACATGATCATATGAACCGAAGGATATGCACTATTGAATATTTTTGGAATCCGCTTACGGACATGCCTACCTCCCATACAACACAAAAATTTAAAACTGCATAACTCAGCTCATAATTAGCCTACAACAATAAAATTAGTTTTGTGTCTGTTGTGGACCAACACAAAGTGGTCTTCGAAAAAAAGGTGTCATCCGATAATGGATACGCCCACCTCGCATACAACTCAAAAACTTAAAACACAATAAATAAGCTTCTGTTTAACCTACAAACATACAATTTGACACATATGTTTTTTGTAATAAAAAAAAGATAGTTTTGAAAAATGGACATCATTCGCCCACAGACACACCTACCTCCCATACAAAGCAAAAATTGAAAACTGGTTAAATAAGCTCATAATTAACCTACAACAACAAAATTTGGCATGTATGTGTTTTGTGTTAACACAAAGATGTCTTCGAAAAATTGACATCATCCGCTCACGGACACGCCCACCTCCCATACCACCCAAAAATTTAAAACACATTTAATAAGCGTCTGCTTAACTCCCAGAGATAAAATTTAGCACGTATGTTTTTTATAAAAAAACCAAAATGATTTTGAAAAATAGAGATCATCCGCCCACGCACACGCCAACCTCCCATACAACGCAAAACTTTAAAAATGTATATAAAAGCTATTAATTACCCCCACAACAATAAAATTTGATGGGTATTTGTTGTATATCAACACAAAGATGTCTTCGAAAAATAGATGTCATCCGCTCTTGGACACGCCCACCTCCCATACAACCCAAAAATTGAAAACGCAATAAATAAGCCTCTGTTTAACCTACAGAAATAAATTTTGGTGTGTATGTTTTTTATGACAAAACCAAAGATGATTTTGAAAAATGGTCGTCATCCGCCTACGGACACGACTACCTCCTATGCAACCCAAAAAGTTTAAAACTCAATAATTAAGGTTATGTTTGTCATACAGAGATGAAATTTGGTATGTATGTATTTTATTCCAAAACTAAGGTATGTTCAAAAATTGGGAGTTATCCGTCCATGAACATGACCACCTCCCATAGCGAAAGCACAATAAAGGCATTAACTGTGAGCTACAGGAATACAATTTGGTATGTGCAATTTTTTCATCAACATTTAAATGTATATAAAATAAAGGCTTCATCCGCCCACGGACACATCCATTTTCAATAATATTATTTCCTTTTTGGAAAAGTAGGTTTAGCGTATTTCATACTCGGCCTAGACCGACTTTAGACTTTCTTTACTTGTTATACTCTAAACCTGAATGGTCAGGGTATATTAACTTTGTGCAAACGTTTGTAACGCATAGAAATAAGCGATTCCGGCATAGAAAATAATATATATTCTTGTTCACAGTCACCTCGCGAGTCGATTTAGCCCTGTCCGTCTGTCCGTCCGTCCTTCTGTGTGTTGTCCGTAAACACAGAATTAGAAGAAGTTGAGATAATTGCATGAAACTTCATACACAGGTGCACACGGACCCAAGAATTTGCACTATTGAATATTTTTAGAATCCGTCTACCTCCCATACAACCAAAATATTAAAAACACTGTATAGAAGGCTTTGTTAAAGCTACAGAAATGATATTTAATATGTATGTATTTTGCACAAAATCTAAGACATGTACAAAAAATGGGCATGATTCGCTTACAAACACGTCCACCTTCCATACAACCCACAATATTTAAGGCGGTCTTCTCATTCAAAACCCGTTTTTTTGACCCTTTTTAAAAAAATTCTTATTTGAAAACGCAAAGAATAATTGAAAACTTTTTTTATTTATTGTATTACAAAAGTTTCAAAGTAAATAAAAAAATTTTTTTGCTTCGATCCGTGGGCTGTTCAAAAAGTAATGAGACTTCAAAGTTGGTGGTGAAAAAAAAAGGTGTCGTCACGGCGGCCACGATTCCGGGTCTCCGGAGCGTCTGAAATGAAAAAAAAAAACGGGGTTATAATCAGTATAGATGTAATTCTCGGGTGAACCTCAAGCTTAATTTTGTGATTTTTTTTGACAAAATGGCGGCCATTCAAAAAAAAAAATTCAATTTCGGGCTTTTTTTTTGTAGTTTAGCGTAAAAAAAAATAGTAAAAAATTTTTTAAAATTATGGTCGAGGTTCACCCAAGAATGGTGACAATTCTGCGTCGATTCCACTTTGTTTCATGAAAATCGGTTCAGTTGAACTGGAGATATCATGGCCGCCAGTTCGAAAAACGTGGTTTCGAGATAAACGCGTTTAAAGTTTGAAGTAATTAAAAATAGCTCATTTTGATGAAGACCTTGCTTCACAAAAAAGGCTGTATCTTCTAAAGTATTTCGAATTCCTAAAAATCCTTTTAGGGGCATATTAACCCAAGCTATAAATAAATGCAAAAAACAAAAAGTCGAAAAAAAAGTTGCTCAATGAGAAGACCCCCTTAAAATACCATACAAATGTTTATGCATGGCCAGGGGTAAACTTGGTATGAGAATATCTTATTTCAAAACTAAGGTGTGCACCAAATGGACGTGACTCGCTCAAGAACACGCTCACCTCTCATAAGACCATAAAATAAAAATTGCTGTATAGAAAGTTAGTTGTGTATAAACTATAAAAATAATATTTGACATATGTATATTATCTGTCAAATCGTAGATGTACACAAAAAATGGGCGTGGTTTGCACATTAATACGCCCACCTCTCATACAACCCATAATATTAAAAACACTATTTAAAAGTTCATATTTGACCCCGAGAGAACGCGCCCTCCTACCATATAAATCAGATGGTTAATCCTGTCTACAGGTAGATAGAATGCATAGATTTTTGTTGGAAGCTAGTTATGTCTATTTGTTTTTATATTTTAATATACATTTAAATATTATGGTTGGTTAAGGGTATTACATAGTCAGGCTAGACCGACTTTAGACTTTCTTTACTTGTTTTGCTTTTGAAAACATTAACTTAGCCCTATGTTATGCTGGCGTTGAATGTTCCGTCGTTTGCTCGTCATGGGCACGAATTATTTTTGTTTCAATGCACTCAGAAAAAAGTGTCTCGGAATATGATAAAAAAGGCATCATATTTAGAGAAAAATGGTATAGACTTTGCTCCAGAGAATGCTATTGTCTAATTGCGATACTTAAAATTCTCTAAAAATGATAAAAATGTTCCATGAAATAGAAAAATATATCGTTTTTAGAGAAAAATACTTTTTTTTGAGAAAATATTTGTTTTTATTGAAGAAAATACTTCTCATAGTGAATTTTTTATCAAAATATAAGAAAAGTTTTTAATTTTCAATAAAATTTCTCTATAAATGAGAAATCTTTGTGCGAGAAAAATGCTTATCATTATTAGAGACATTGAAATATTTCCATTTCCTAGAAGTAAAGAAATATTTCTTCGGAAATGTGAAAATATATTCTAATTGAAGAAAATTTTATTTGAAAAAGAGAAAATTGCTATTATCAAAAATAGAGAAATTTTTTACCGGAGCAAGGTATGTGTTTTTTTCTCAGTGTGTAAAAAGAAAATTTTGTATTTTAGGAAAGGCGGGGGAATAAATTTTAATCACCAAATGATTCGGCACTCGATACCAAATCACTGAATCAAAACAGTGTTACGTTGTAGAAATATTCCAAATATTTGTTTTTTAGTATCAAAGTAGTGCTGTAGTATAGTATCAGCATAGTGCATGTTAGTAAGAAATGTATAAAGGAACAAATCAAACTTAATTAAAAGCAACACTTATTGCTTGCAAGTGTTAATAAATTGACTTATGTAACAAATTGAATCCTGAGCACAAGTATCACTTAAGTTTGTTGTTTATCAAATATACGAACTGCAATACTTTTTCGCATAAAGTACTAAAAGTAGCAAAAAGTGTACCAGTGATCATAACTTTGATCATACTTTGGGCACAACATTCATCAAACGGAAAAATAGAGTAAGAAATATCAAAACTTTTTTCATTTTAAACAGAAATTGCAGACAAGTATTATTTTGCTTATTCGGCACATGCTCTGCATGAACTTCACTTCAGTGTGTCAAGATTTAAAGTGAACGTTGCTTTATATTTTAAGGATTTTTTTTTTCCAAATCAATTCAACTCAATTCAATTGTACTTGTCATTCTATTAGATTTGAGTTTGAAATAATTTAATAAATTTATTTCAGAACGTTACTAAATGAATCAATTCAATAACTGTCAGTTAGGCAGCAAGAAGTAGATGTCCACTCAAGAGTCCTTTCATATTATTAAAATGATTGCCATTCAAATAAATGAAATAAAGCAAAACTAAAATGCATTTTAAAATGAAGACAAAACATAAAACAATGTTACACTGACAGATTTTGAATTGCATTATATGTATCGGATATGCTGTGTAACATAAATTATTAAATTAAAGTTGATAGTTCTTAAAAATATATATTTTTTTTGTTTTACTTGTATATTTTAGAGCTTTATGCCAAATAATTTGTGAAGTACATGTTTGTACTTACAAGTTTGCTACAACAACAAAGTTCTTTGCATATCATGGTTTCGTCGCACGCTACTCCGACTTATCAGTAGTTTCTGATTATTAATGTTTATCATGTTAAAAGTTTTCCCATGATTATTCCCTGGATTTACTACAAATTATAACATCATTATTGTTATTAATTGTAATGAAAGTTTGGAATAACTTTTCGCTAACTGTAATTTGCACATAGTTAAACCATGTCAAGTAATTGGATTAAGTTTATACAAAACTTGCAGTTTTATTTAATGCAGAGTCCTAATGTATTTGTTATAGAAGCATCGTGTTTAAATAATTTCAATTTCATTGAAAATGTATTTTTCTTCCCCATTACCGTTTTTAAGCCACAATTTTAAAATTGAGTTTTTCTGGCTTATCGTCATCTATTGTTGTGCACAATAATAACAACAATGCAACTGTATCGTCAATTTCCTGCAATGAACAATAATTATATGTCAATAAATTTACATACTTTTATGTATTTGCATACATGTTTGTATGGTGGAATGAGAATGTTTGGTTGTGTGTGTATCACATGCATGTTTAACACTTTGAATGCTCTATTGACTGGTAGTGTGATTTGAATTTTGAATAGTGTGGAAACACGTTATTTTGCTGATGTTGATTGGTAGGACATAATTAAATATCCTGTTTCTGTGCTCGTGTACGCTGCGTATATAAGTCAGTGCTTTTGTGTGTGTATTTATTAATCCGACCAGATTTCAATTAACTTAATTGATTTTGGCAATAATTTCATTAAAATTTGATTTCATAACAATAATTTTCAGTTATCAGATGCAAATGAAAATAATTTGTCTGCATGAAACATTGAGTAATTAATAAGCTCTACGTAGCTAGTTATCTATCAGATGACCTGCCATCATCATGATTAAAAATAAAATTTATAATTAAGTAAACTAGTTTCATTTATCTAACTAGTTCATAAATTGCCTCGCTGCACAGTGTAATGATTGGGACAAAATTAGGTACGAAAAAAATTGTCGCAAAATTTGTAAAAGTAACTACGAAAATTTATAGTTTAGAATCTTAATTATGTGTATAAAAGAACTTTAAGATATTTTTCTAGTTGCGGTTTTTATCCGCTTTGTGTGATGCCATCAAAATTTAACGAAATTTAAGTTTTTATAGTTTTGTGCTGAATATTCTTCAAAATTTCTTATAACTATTTTTATAACTTGTTGTGGTGACCGTGGCATGCAGGTTAAGTGTGTGGCTTAGCATGCTCGGAGCCCGGGTTCGATCCGCAGCCGCGGCGAAAAGTTTTTTTCAATAAAAAATTTTTCTGATCGGTCACCACCTCTCTGCAGACAATGGCAAACCTCAGAGAGTAAATAATGTCATGTAAAGCTTCTTGAGAACACGAACTTTAGCCGTTCGGAGTCGGCATAAAACAAGTAGGTCCAGTTCTCGGTCAATTGTTTGCAAACATTTTATAACACACACAACACAATTGATCATAAGAAGCTCGGTCAAAGTCTTTTCAAGGGCTGAAATGGCCAATTTGTTTTTTTTTTTTTTTTGTTTTTATAACTTCGATAATAATCGAAAATTACGAAGAGTAACAGAAGTACTTATGAAAGATTTTTAACAAAAATATCATTTAAAATAAAAAAATTTTGTGGATTGATGATAAAAAAAAATATTTTGAAATTCGAAAAAAAATTTTACTTCATTTCGGTCTTGAAAAACACAATCAGCGTTGCCAGATAGACGATGGCATCGTCATTTTGACGATTTGAGACCAAAACGATGATAGGACGATTTGAGTTCCCAAACGACGATTTAAGAGCACCAATGACTATTTACAAATGAATATTTTTTTTGTGTTAACCCTTTCGACCCCAACGTTGCTAATAAGCAACTTTGTTTTCTTAGCACCGTTTAATTTGAAACCAACGGGACTTACTCATCAAAGAAGATATCGAATTGAATAATTGCATCTTTTATAATAAAAACAACAAAAAAGTAAAAATTTTGTTGCGATCAACATAACTACGACGCTTTATTCAGAGTTAAGTTTTAACAAATTAAGCTAAAAGTGCAATTAGCTAAGAAAATATAAATAAAAAAAAAATATATATTAAAATCATAAATTTAAAAAACAAGTACGCACTTTAAGCCTTTAAATTGTAGCGTTCAAAAAAAATTTTATTATGATCCAAATTGTTATTCTCTGCAAAATAGGTCGGAAGTGCTTCTAAAATCCATTTTTTCGATTTCACTTCTTCCCATGGTTATAATGATTTTTTTCAAAGCTTTAATTTGTTGGAATTTTCGGAGAAGGATAATATGGTAGGAACGAAGATTGATTGTGTAATTAGTCGAAAAAAAAACATTTGAGGTAAAAAAAACATCAGAAAATATTTGGAAACATATAGAAGATATAACGAAAAAACCAAAATAGCACTATAGGGACCACTTTAAAAAAAAAAAAAAAAATTTTTTTCGAAAATGTCTTTCAAATATCTAACGATTGAGGCGGGGTCAAAAATAGGTTAGTTTAAGTGATACGCTCTAATGCACAGTTTTGAGAAAATTAGTCAAAATAATCAAATCAAGAGTCTCAGAACTTATAATTTCACGGAAAGAATGGTCTTAAATCAAGCTCAAAGTGTTCGTAAATGAAATTAGCTCAATATAGCTAAAAATAATCTCAAAGCATGGTATTCACGTTCGCAGTTAATGGCAAAAATTTGAAATTTTTTTCTTTGAAAAACACGTCAATTCGTGCTAAATAAGTGTAATATTGGGCTTGTTTATAACAAGAAATGTTTTTGTTGCTGTTGTTAAGCATAGTTTTTGTTTCGATAAACAATACTAAAATGACATTAAATGGTCATGGTAATATGCTCACATTAATTTTTTGATCAATAATCCCAAAATCACATACATTATGCACAAATGGGCGAGTTTCTTTTTTTGATAAGCCATCACATTAAGGCTTGCTATCAAGAATATTTAAAATTGATTTAACATTGTTTTTAGCTCAAATTTGTCTCCGTGTTGTTGTTGGAATTAAAATTTTAAAAATATTTAGATAATTCCGAAACAAATATAAAATAACACCGATGACATTCACATAAACAGTTCTTGACACAGTTTTTTAAGGAATATTATGCCCCAAAATATGGGAAAATAACATTTAGTGACTTGTGACTATCTGTTTTATGACCATAGCTCAATTTGAACTATTTTTACTAGAAATTTTTCTTACCAATCAAAACTTTCTTTAGATTTTTTAGAAATTTATAATTTTCCTCAAACCTCTGAGAGAGATTTGAATACCGAAAAAATAACAAGTAAGGCATATGTAAAGTAGATTTATTAGTCCGACTATGAAATACACTAAAATTGCTTTTTAAATATTTTAATATATAAAAGACAAGCGTTCTGCTCCGTGCTCTATATTGTAAGACATGTTCAGCCTAGACCAGAACCTGTTGTAAAATTATTCATTTGAAATCTTTGTACGTACTATTCTTTTTAAAACCTGTTCAGCCTGGACCAAAACCTGGTGTAAAATTATCCATTTGAAATGTTTGTACTTACTAAACCTTTTGCTCTATATCGTAAAACCTGTTCAGCCTGGACCAGAACCTGTTGTAAAATTATCTATTTGAAATCTTCGTACGTACTGTACTTTTAAAAACCTATTCAGCCTGGACCAGAACCTGTTATTAAATTATGTATTGGAAATCTTTGTACTTGAAGACTATCGTCATTTTCCTCAACTACTGTACATCAAACATCATGTCTTGCTATTGCAGTGCTTCTTAATTAACAGAACCAGAACCTATTCGGTCTGCATAAACTGAACAGCAATTATTACATTCAGTGACGTGTGGTGTCAATTGGAATTGTTAGAATTAAATCACAATGTTCGGTCTTCTGATCCAAGTTTTAGCGATTGGCTACTCAAGTTAGGAAATGGAGATGAAGATATCATAGAAATTCCCTAGACAGGAATTAGAATTAGCTTGCCTAGAATAATCGTGGATAAGTTTTTTTGAGCTTATATTCCCATTATTTAAGCAATATAAAGATTAAAAAACATCCCTCTGATTTTTACAGGAGCTGCTTTGCTTTTGGCAGGCTGTCTAATATAATGGACAAAACCATGATAACGTTGTATTATAATATTTTAGTTGAACTAAAACAAACGGAGCCAAATGCAAATGCGTTATTTATGCAATTGTTATTATAAAAAAAAAATTATACTTTGCACACCAATCACAGTAATCACTTCTTTTTTGCAAAATTTATTAACACGTGATATACAAAAATTGAAGGCTTCTGTTGGGCATAAAATCGAAAATCTAACTAAGTTAAACGTTATATTTTTAAATTATAAAATTATTTTTGTCACGTTGGCACAACTTCATTTCATAGTACCAACCTATTTGATTTAAGAAAAGACGTTGGAAAATAAAAAAAAAAATTTTCCGAAGTGTTCAATATAATGGACAAATCCATTGAAAGGGTTAAATAGTTTTTTGGCGATACTTTGAGTTTGAATAACATCAACCGTTATTTCAAAATTGCTATCCTGTGCCCAAAAAATTCCGATGTGAACGAGCAAGTGATACACTAAGGGAAAAAGTTATGTAGTCAGTACATAGACAGCTATGTAAAATCTATGCACTGCAACTTGTATGAGAACGCAACGAAAGCAGTATTTACTGAGTAAAGGGAGCGTGTACTGACTACATATCAATTTATTCACTTTTTAAAATGAATAAAAAATGTATTCAATACATCATGTTATGTGTTGAGTACATAGCAGACTTCAATGGATACAAGCAACGTGTACTCAATCAACGTGTTATGTAATTTTTTACAAAAACTTTACTCAATACATAAAATATAGACTCAGTACACGTCCCCCTTATACGATTGAAGTGACATATTTATTCAGTACATAACATATGGACTCAGTACACGTATCTCTTGCACATCGGCGTACGATTTTGCTGTTTTATGTCATTCGTTACTTGATTTTCAAATAAGCAACACCTCTAAAGCCTCTAGAAAATCAAAGCGGGAATGAGTTTATCCTGTACTATAGAACTCTAGAACAAAAGCGATGATTGGATAAGAAATAAATGGCTTGGTTTCTATAAACAATTGCGAATTATTTTGTGAAATCTAGTCATTTCTTAATTAAGCTATTTATTGCATTAGTTGAAAGGGTGATTTGGGCACAGACATGAATTATGTATATATTCAATACATGAAATTATGAACAAAAAATATATAATGAATACATTATGCATATGTAATGAGTAAATTATGTATGTACTCATTATATAAATGTATGCACTAAAAATATGTAGTGAGTAAATTATGTATGTACTCATTACATAAAATTATGCATTTAAAATATGTAATGAGTAAATAATGTATGTACTCATTGCATAAAATTATGTGCTCCAAATATGTAATGAGTAAATTATGTATGTACTGAGTCAATAATCTATGTAATACGTACATAAGATCTTTACTCATTACATAAAATTATTTGTAACAGTTTGCGATGAGTACAGTGTGAATGTACTCACCACATACATTCATGAATTCACGACACATATTTATGCGTTGAGTACATAAAATTCTTTATTGACTACATAACCTCTTATAAGCATTATGTAGTCAATAAAGATTTCAACATGTACTCAATACATGAAAAATGTAAAATTTTTGTGTGCAGAAAACTATGCGATGAGTACATAAATTTATGTATTGAGTCCATAGGTTTTTCCCTCTGTGTAACGATAAACAAAATTACGTTGCCGAGTTTTTTAATGAATTTTATCCTTCAGGAATGTCACTGCATAAGTTATACCTCACAATTGGAAGTATTATAATACTTCTTTGAAATTTCCATACCAAAAGAGATATCTGTAATGGAAGGTGGGTAGTTTTGAAAAACCTAAGACTTAATTAATCATCGCACAGGTATTGACAAGCGCACTGGCGAACATGAAATAGTTTTCATACCTACAATTGATTTGGCCCCGACAAACGCAGATTTGCCTTTCACTATCCGGAGGCGACAATTTCCAGTTAAACTGACCTTTTTAATGACCATAAATAAATTGCATGGTTAAATATTGCAAAAAGTAGGAGTTTTTCTAAAAGAATTGGTATTTAGTCATGGGCAGTTTTAGCGGGCTGATGATGTAAAACTAAGCATTATAGATGGCAAGGGACAAGGTTAAAAATTCTAATAATTTTTTTACTAGAAATGTTGTTTATAAAGAAGTTTTATCAAAATAATTTAATAAACATGTTTTCAAATAAAAACCTTTGTATATAAATCCAATAAATTTTTCGTCGCATTTGTGGTTCCTTCCCGTCGTAGGACGGGCTTTTACACTAGTTTACTTATAATTTGGAAAGAGGGCGTGTCCGTGTGTAGATGCAACTTGTATAATGTTCATATCTTAGTTGTAATGTAAAATATAAGCATAAAAAATTGTATTCCTCCAGCTCAAATTTAAACTCGTTCATAGAGTACTTTTTAATTGGCAGGTTGTATGGAAGATGCGCATGTCCGAGAACTGATGGCACTTATATTTTCAATGCATTGCAGAGTAGATGCTTTGGTTTATTCCTTACCTAACTTACCCTTACTTACTTTCCGATAGATCTGGAATGACAAATTTATTGTAAAATCAAGTAATTTGAATTGCTTGTTAATAGCTTTGTATGAATGGACAATTTTGCATATTGAAAGTATTAAAGGTTATATTCAATCAATATCAGTACTTTCTAAATCGACAATTTGCTACTTTTCTTACAAAAAATATGTCTTTTTTAGTTTGTTATGGAAAGTCGTTTAAGCTATCATTATTTTGAATTTTTTTTCGTTCATTCTATAATTGAAAGATTATTTACGGTTCAAAAAATTTAAAAGAACTTTATTAGCGTTCAATCGTAATACGCTTACGAGGTATTAAATTGAGTTTTTCGGTTTTTTTTTTTTTGCTTTCTCTTTATTGAGCCAATCTTAATACAACCCTGGCCTTGTAAACTGTTCTGAATTTATTCTTAAATAAGGTACTCCAGAATTTATCTACTGTGGCAAAATATAACTTATGGATTAGTATAGTACATACATACATACATATCGGTCACTTTTGAGTAAAAAAAAGAACCAAAATGAAAACTTTTACTTTTAAGACATCTTGAAGGAACTTTATTTCAACTGACAACAAAAGCAAGGAAATAAATGAAAGTTTTTGTATACAACATTTGGTGTTCCTTGTTTTTTTTTTTTTTGTGTTTACGGTAATTGTAAAATCTTTGAATTCAAAAATTTTCATGGAATAGAAAATCCTTTCACGTCAGCAATGTCAGTTCAACAAGATATTTAGTTGAGATACGATGTGAAGGTGTGAATGTATGTGCACCTTATTCACAGCTGGATACCCGAAAATTCCAAAACAATTCCATGAAAAAAACTGTACAAAAGGGTTATTTTCAGGATGCTTTAAAAAAAATTTACCACAAACAAAACAAAAAAAAAACAAAAAAAAAAAAACTGTGCAGATGAAGCAATGGAATGGAAAACAAAAACCACACTCACAGAGTTTGGTAACAATGCTACCGTTTACAAATTTCCTAAAGAAAATACCGATTGCAGATATTTTCTATTTTCCCCCTTCTATTCTTATTTATGCTATTATCGAAATCTTTTATGTGCACGAATCACGTAAGGCAACGTGCAAAAATTGTGGCGTGCTATTTAACGTACGTATAAATCTATCTATCTATTGATTTTAAGCAGTGCTGGGTAGCGTTACAACAGTATCAGGCAAGTTAGGGTAAATTAAAAAATTTCATGCTTATGTAAAAACTACATGGAGTGCTATTCATTTTTAATAAATGTACTCAAAACCTTATTCGACAACAGTTCTCAACAATTATTTAGTGTATCAGATACTCGTAGTCTTAGTTTGTTAAACGTCTTGCCTCTATTTTTTTTTATATATAATACACTTGAACTCTCAAAGATTGTTTAAAGATATTCAACTAATCATAGATTTAACGGAGGGAGTAGTATATTGAATCGGGTCAATTGGGATTTAGAGAATTAAAGTACACATTGAATTCAGAAACGATCAAAACTGGTCTGAAACAGGTGTTCAGGTCCATTAGCTGGGGACTCTGTACTTGATTTTTCTATTCTGAATTGCCATCGATTTACACTTTTACCAACTGCTTTGCAACACTGCTCTCGAGCATTAAGGAAGAACATTTGCATAGTTGAATTTTATGTGTGGGCGGTAAGGGTGTGTGAAATTGTATTGGCTTTGTTAGAAATGTTACCACATAAAAACCACCATTATACAAATCGTTCTGGCCACAAATATCCTGAAGGTTGATTAGCAACTTGAGGTCAATTAAAGCCTTTTCATGCAGGTTTTATTATATTCTAAACAGCATCAAGTAGGTTACTCTTTTGTTAAGAACATGTTTGTCGAAATATTAAAGAAGAAAAATACGTCTTTTACGATTTCTAAGTTGGCGGTGTTTTGATAAACTTTTAACTGCTCTTTTATTACAGGCTCTCATTCTTTGCTTCCTGCATATTATTTTTGCTTCAATTTTATGACTTCTTGTTGCTCCCATTAATTGGCTTGTAAAATATTCTCATCTTTCTTTAGTCGTTAAAAAATCACTAAACTTTGCTCTTCTGCTGCACTTTGATATAAGTGAAAACTTTCTTGGCAAACGCCTTGTCTGAGTTCTGAGTTCTTCCCTATTTATCCTTCTCTATTATCCTTCCCTCTATTATCCTTGCAGGTATAAAGTTTGTTTGTGCTTGAAAAACTTTTATATTAAGCTGCAGCATGCATTCTACTCATACAAATAAGGAAGACACTGTTTACTTGCGCTACCGCACATTCTAGCAATAACAGTTATATTTATATACACACACATACAAATAAACAAGGTGTGGCAAAATAATAAAAACTACTACAACAAAAATATTCACTTCACAAGTGTGTGTGAGTTGGTAGTCTGGTAACTAAATGAAAACTCTAGAGAAAATCAATTAAACATGGAATAAAATACCATTATTCAGACATACTCAGCTCAACTCATGTGCACACAATACTCTTCTGTGCGGATTGCATTTTTATTTTATCTTATACATACGCAAAGAATTATTTTAAATTTCAAACATAGCTTTATGAAAATGTTTCTGGTATATCTGGGCCTTTTAAACAGTGCCTGCGAATAGTTTCACAACAGTAAGTTTAGTTACTAGAATCAATTTTCGAAACAATTTTTAACTCCGATTGAAATAGCATCCAAAAATATGACTTGAACGCATCAACCGCTTCTTCAGGCGTCAAAATATGTTAATGTCGGAATTTATTTTTGATCTGCGGAAATAAGAAGAAGTCATTGGGTGCCAAGTCAGTACTGTACGACTGATGACAAATCAGTTCGATGTTTGGAATGCTCAAAAAGTTTTTGTTTGAGCTGATAGTGAAAGCTTGCATTGTCGTGGTGAAGAATGATTCGTCTTCTGGTAAGGGCTTCCTTAATTTTTCCGGCAAACAAATGATGGCATTCCACTTAGAAAATATCGTTCTTCGTTGCTCTAATGAAACGGTAGAAACATCACTGTGGGCCAGAAATTTCAATTTGATATGTTTGTGGCGTCAAAAGGAAGATGTGAACAAAAAAGAAAAGCTTTCGATAGTATCGTAAGTGTAGACGTAGAATTCCGGTAACACTCATTATAGACTTCTTATTAAGCATGATAAAATGAACAAGCAAAAAGAAACAAGCAAAATGTTTCGATCATTTCGTTAAGTTTGACAGGTTGAGTTCATTGACCTAGTTGAAAAGAAGGCGAAGCAAATGCACTTTTCATTGGTGCCACTTTCGTCTCTGCCCGATATATATAGTTTTCGAGCTACGGTCAGTTTAACTACTAATTTGAAAATAAAATTAAGACCCCGATTTAAAAAAAAATTGCATGGTAGCTTTATCTTAAGCTGAGCATATGTCCTTTCCATTAGTGCCACTTTCGTCTCAGTCCGATGTTTAGTTTGCGAGCTACACTTTTGTCTCTGTCCGATGTATAGTTTGCAAGCAACACTCGCTAGTGCTAGTGGGAGGTGGGCTCCAAATTAATTTGAATAATTTGGAAATAAATAACAAGTAACGAAAGTCTAAAATCGGTCTTGCCCGACCAGGGGCGCAACCAGGAATTTTTTTTGGGGGGTTTTATCAAATGTAGAACTTATATATAAAAACAATTTTACGGCTGAGTTGTAGCGTTAAGTGAGTTCAATTTTTGCACTAATTCAAACTTCAGGTATGACTAGCACCATATATTTTTTTTTTTTTTTTTAATTAAAACGGTCACTGTCAGGACATTCTATCCGTACAGAAGGCAGTGGTAGCGGTCGTTTTAAAATAAACTGGCTTCAACGTTGTTCGGCCAAAATATTTTGCAAGCACCAGTTGTAGGCCGTTTAATGGATTTTTTTCTTGTTTGGCAAGTGTACGAAGGTTATAAGGCTATATATTTTCATTTTTAATCGGGTCCTAATAAGGTCAGCAAAAATTCAATATATTTCTCCCCACACATTCAGAAAAAAATACCTAAAGTAAAAACCGCTAAATTTCTGAAACCTTGGGATGAAAAACAAAGAGTCTGAATTTGAAAAAATCGTTTGGTATTACTTGTCCAATGACGATTAACGAAATCGATATAATATATTTTTAACGATAGGTCTTTCCTACACTTTTCCAAAATCGGTTAATATTTGCGCAATTTTGAGAAATTTTCATGAAACTGATTTTGAAAATCCAATGGAAGATTATGAATAAGGCGTATAACTATATTATGTCACTGGATTGGCGAACAGAAAAAAAAATTAAACCAACATCTTTTAAACCTTATAAGCCATAATTCCTTAATATCGGATAATATTTAAAAATTTAGAGAAATTTTATGAAACGGATTTTGGAAACAACGATGGAAAATTAGAAATTGTAAATTTTTTCTACACTTTCGGAAGTCAATCGAAATTATTTTTATAATGAATCACATGACTTCACTATAAACTTAATTCTGTAGAGTTTGTGTTATCGATGTTTAAAAAATGACTTTAAAAAAGGACGAAAAATAAAAATTTAACGGGAAATTTATTTGATTTTTTCAGTGGCAAGTGACTCAACCGATTTTCCTCAAATTTAGGCTTTTTTACTATGTCTTACTTTTGTATTAATTTGTTTCCAAATATTTCAAGTTTCCACCATGCTAGAAGTTGAAAAGATAACTCTAAGCGAAGTATTGCCAACAACCCTTCAAGTGGCCAGAATCAGAATATAACAAAAATTAAACATGTGTAGTAGGGGGAGAGTGGCATGAAAGAGCCAAGTTTTGAAAGAGCCATCTTGATTTACGCGGTAGTTTTCATACGAATGCTTCTTTAATTATAATTTTTAAGAAGCAATACTCGCCATATGGCACCCTCGAACATTTGACAGTTCACTGATTATAAACGACGATGGTGTATCGTATTTTGGATTTCTTCATCATTAAGTAAGTTTTTCAGAACATTTTATTTGTTTTGTGACGTCTTCACCTTTAAAACTAACAGTAATATTATTATACTATAATTTTATGGATATATTAGGCCTACCAATAACATATTTATTTTGCCGGAAAAATCTTGATTTCATACTAATTTTTGAGGTTATGTTTCTTTGGACAATATGTTTTGAAAGAGCTGGGTTGCGGTGGTATGAAGAAGCGTAAAGGAAGTGTAAATTATTTTTGTCAAAAATGTTTTTAAGTGTTTTAAACCTCTTATTTTTTTTTGTGGAATAGGTCTTATTATTATAGATTTTCTTCAAAGCGATTTAATTTTTTTGCTAAAAATATTTTTAAGTTTTTTAACTATTTTTTGTTTTTAGTTTTGAATTTTTTTATTTATTTAATTTGTTTTTGTAAAAACAATACTTTTTATAATAACAATTAATATTTTTAATAAAATATTCGTTATTTTTCGTGTTAAGTCTTGTAATAAGAAGATGGCTCTTTCAAAACTTTGGTTGGCTCTTTCAATGCCCATGTGTTATGAAAGAGCCGAATTTCATGTTTTTTATAAATGGCTACAGGTCCAAGAATATTGTTGATTTTGGAAAATATTTCATGGTATTACGTTCATAAATGAATAAGAAAATACTTTTGATACAAGAATTATAATTTTATTAATTATTATTATATATTTTGTAACTTTTTTAAAACTGGCTCTTTCATGCCACTCTTCCCCTAAGCCGGATCGAAATTGAAATTTGACTAGACACTGACTTTAAAGTTAGAGGGACTCTTAAAAACAATTTCTGTATAATTTTGTATGGATCGGAGAAATCCCCATGGAGCGGTTTTGGTTCTTCTGAACATCTTTTCTGCAGAAAACGAATTTTTTTTTATAAACTTTTTCCTTCAGAATGCATACCAAAGATGAGAAAAAAACTAAATATTTTCATGGTACACTAAAAAGATTTTGGAAATGGATACATATGAGTTTTTACGTACGCAAATCGATTTATTTTAACCAGTTTTTAGCTAAATGTGCGCTAGATAGCGCTTCAGTACAAAATTCATGATTTTCGAATATTTATATTTTTTAACACTTATAAAAAACGCATTTTTCATAGGACTCAGTTTTGATTAAACAACACCATACGATACACTAAAAGAAAGAAGAGCTCAGTACTTTTCAAATAATCTTAAATTCATTTGAATATCAAGAAAAATACATTTTTTATAGGTGTTTAAATAAAATATTTTCTAGTTTTTAAGAGTACTTCTTACTTTTGAGTCGGTGCACGGCTCACTTTTTTTTCTCCATACAAAATCGAACCGGCTTAATGTGCTTAACTAAGTAGATTATGCATCAACCAGAATTGATTTAAAATATACATTTGGGGTTTTCACTCATTTCATAAAACGTGTGATTGCTTTTCATGTGACTCACTTTGATTGAATACTATTTTGCTTGGTACTACAATAATTTTTGGGGGGTGTTTAAACCCCGAAACCCCCCTTTGGTTGCGCTTTTGTACTTATGTAATAAAATGCACGAATTTTAAAATGCTATATCTTTGTAATGAACCATAAAAATCACTTTAACTTGTATATCATCAGAATCCTCTTATTACGTAGTCTATTTAACATTTATTTCAAATTTTTTCACCCGTGCCCATTGGAGATACTTGACCAAGTAAAAATTCTTTGGGGCAAATTTGAGATTTCTTATTTTTCAAAGCGATGTAACCCAACAAATTTATGATCTAGTCACTTAAAAAAATTTATATTTTAAGTTCTTACTAAAACGTACCTTATACCAAAAAAATTGGTCTGCCACTAACTTTTTTCTATTAAAATTTATTTTCAAAGTTACCAATAAATACGATTATTTTAGGAAAATTTAACGTTTTTTTTCTAATTTAAGTAACAGCTCAATAAATTTTTCTGATATTCAAGATAATAGCCGAAGGAATAATTAATATATTGTTTATTCATTTATTACTGTATGTTTAATAGGAGCTGAGATATGATCATTACCGCAAACTCTATAAGATACAAAAATCGCTCGTGGTTGCATGAAAAACATGGTCGCCATTTTGTAAATACAACAAAAAAAATTTTTTTAAAGCAGTTCTAAAGTGTCGAAACATTAAGAAGTTAATGGTAAAAAGACAATTTTTTTTTAAATGGTGGACCGACCGAATTTGCTATTTTGTGATCAATCTCGGCGGAATGACCCAGTTAGTATCAGTTAGTAGCTTTTTTCGACTGGGTCGAAAATTGATAACATTTTTTTCTATGTTATCCTGACGTCAATAAATAAATTAGAAAAATCCGAATTTTATAGAATAAAAACTTTTTAACAAAAAAAAAAACCTACTTCAAAATCACTAGAAAGTAAAAAATAATTTTAAATTTCTTTTACTTTTTATTTCTTGGTCAAATTTGTATTTTTATAATAAATATATTTATTTTTTATGATAATAAAAGCTTCTAGTCAGCACTTATCATTGACGTAAAATCATGATTTTTTCGCCATCCCTACTCTATTTATGACTTTTATTTGTAAAGATCCTGCTTGGGTGACGCTGTATTAATTTGTAATCTTAATTTTTCTTAAATCTTAATTGTTGTGAAAATGCTATATGTGTGTTGCAGCTGCACAAATATCTGATATATTAGCGCCGACTTCGAAGCTCTTATTATAATAAAAAAATAAATATATTTATTATAAAAATACAAATTTGACCAAGAAATAAATAGTAAAAGTAATTTAAAATTATTTTTTACTTTCTAGTGATTTTGAAGTAGGTTTTTTTTTTGTTAAAAAGTTTTTATTTCTTTCTTTTTAGAGAAAATGATATATAATAAAAAAGTGTATAAATTAATTAAACACCAATTATTTATGCTCATAATATGGAAAATGCTTTTCTGTCGTTTTTTATTCTGGTCTTTGTCAGTATGTTTATCAGTACCTACTCTTGTATTTTTATCACTACCCCAATGTCAATATTGACTGAAATATAGTGTGTTTATAATATTGACACGCCTCTTTGTCGAGAATATCACACTCTTTGTCATAGTGTTTTCAATAGTTCTACCCATTCTAACAATGAATTTTACCACCCTTAAGTCAATATGATACAGTTTTTTACACACTGCCACACCCCTTAGTCGAATAACGCCCAATTCTTCGGTAGTAATTTGTAATAATTGTGCCTACGTCTGTACTTTTTCAGTTAGTAGTGTCAGTATTCGATTTAGTGTTTTCTAATATTGCCACACCCCTTTGTCGAATGACGCCCACTTTATTCACAATAACTTGTTATAAGTGTGCCTACCTCTATACTAAATATCAGTACTCTAGTGTCAATATTATTCGCGATACAGTGTGTTTCATATATTGCCACACCCCTTTATCAAACAACGCCCACTTTATTGAAATAAATTGTTTTATAACTGGCCTACCCTTGTAGTTAACTTTATTACTCTAGCGTCAATATTATTCGAGATACAGAGTTTTTCTAATACTGCCACACCTCTTTGTCGACTAACGCCCACTTAATTGACTGTTATTTTTTACCTACCCCTGCATTTTTTCTGTGAATTTTATTAACTCTAGTACACTAGTGTCAATATTTACTGAAATACAGTGTTTTTCTTACAGTGACACGCCCCTTTATCGAATACCGCCCACATTACTGATAGTAATTTGTTATATTTGTACCTACCTTTGTACTAAATTTTAGTATCGTAGTGTCAATAGTAATCGAGATACAGTGTTTTTTTTTTAATATTGCCACTCCCCTTCTCAAATAACGCCCATTTTTTTGTTTACAAAAATTTGTAGTAATTTTTCCTACCTTTGTAATAAATTTCTGTACCCTAGTATCAATATTATTCGAGACACAGTAATTCTCTTATATTGCCACACCCCTTTGTCGAATTGCGCCTACTTTTCTTAAAGTAATTTCCAATAATTGTACCTACCTCTGTACTTAATTTCAGTACTCTAGTGTCAATTTTCTTTGAGATACAGAGTTTTTACAATATTGCCACACCCTTTTTTAGAATTACGCCCACTTAAGTGATCGTCATTTTGAATACTTCTGCTTGCCCTTGTAATTTTACTGTGAATTTTATTACCGTAGTGTCAATATTTACTGAGATACAGTGTTTTTCTTATAGAGACACGCCCCTTTTCCGAATACCGCCCCTTTTCATAAACGGGCACCTCCGCGTTGATAATCTCTATATGTTGACAAAAAATTACGGCAATCGGGCCGTAAAAAAAAAAAACAAAAAAAAAAAACAGAGAAACCAACCAACTTGAGAACCTCCTCCTTTTTGAAGTCGGTTAAAAACTTTTATATTTAATTCAAATTTAATGATTTCATTACGTTTTTTTGTACTGAAATTGTAAATTAATATAAAACAAAAGTAAAGAATACATTTTGACGTAGAATTACGTCTTACAGCGCGGTTTGTATGGGGTCGTTTTAACAGATTTTTTCAAGGTCATTAGGCAACGTTTCTGGCGAATACTTTAGGGTATACCTACAGCCTTTAATACTCTTCGTTCAAAGATAATATATATACGAAAATATCAGATATATCCTGCGCTGAATGAATATCTAATTTTGGATTTTGTCATTTTTATATTTAAGTCACAAAATAGTAAAATATAAGAAGAAAAATGCATGTTTTTAAAAAAATATTCAACTAAGTCAATGAACTCAACCTATCAAACTTAACAAAATTATCGAAAAAATTTGAAATTTTGCTTGTTTCTTTTTGCTTGCTAATTTAATTATACTTACTTTTTAACTTTTTCTTTGTTTTTTTTAGCCTAATTTTTGGAAGATCAATAAAAATACGTGCAAAATGAACAAAACAATCGGACCAAAGAGACAAAGTAGAAGAGGTTATAACTTAAACGGAATTCTACGTCTACACTTACGATACTATCGAAACTGTTTCTTTTTTATAATTTTTTGACTTTAAAACATTTGTTTGTTATTCGGATTCGGCTTCGGCCTTTGGCCGACTATTTACATTTTGCCGAGGAATCGGCTTCGTCTTCGGCTTCGGCAAAAGTTCACATTCGGTCGGACACTAATAATTATTAGCTGATAATTACTAATAGTTAACTAATAACTAATAATTATAATTAATAATTACCTCACAAGTGACTTTGGCTGGAAAAACCTGAAATAAATAAAAAAATTTTAATTTTTTCGTTTGAGATAATCGGAAGAGATAATATCCTTTCTTTTATAGTTTTAAGAAAAAAATTTTTTTAAGCGAGCGACCACACTAATATGTATCCTCAACCTATTACCTATTTATGTAGTAAGCTTATGCATTTGTTAAGCGATTGTTACGACCTAGTTTTAAATTATTAATTTTTTATTCAGGTCTCAACTTTTAACAGTAAAAAAAAACTAGCGAATATATTTATTTGCACCTCGTTATAAAGTGTGAGTAAACATTTTGTACCCAGTGTACGAATAAACATAAATAAATGCATGCAAATGGTATGTTATGTTTGCGTATTTTTGCATTGACATGCGAATCAGTTGAAATGCGTCAGTTGCTGAAAAGCTATTAAAATCAGCTTCCGTTTGATTTTTTTTTTTTTTTTTGGTTTTCTCTTCCAACTTTTAATCATTTTTATTATTAGTTTATTTTTCATGACTGACAAATAAATTGCATTTCTGTGGTTTTCTTTTATTTTTAATTAGCGTATTTTTGTCATGTTATCAAATGTTTGACAGCACAAAAAATGGCAAAGCCTGTAAAATAATTATGTTTTAGAAATTTTATCAAAAGAAAATGTCATCAAATATAATTCTTGAAATTATTGAGCAAGAAAATTTAGAAAGAATGGAAAAAACTTTCTCCAAAGAACCAGATATAAACATATAGATTATTTTTCATCCAAAACTAATGAAGTAAGGTTAAGAGGTTTAAGCATTTACTTACACTTTTACTCACACTGTTAATGTGATTTGATTAAAGAAAATACATAGAAAATTGTTCTTGCCGAAAATTTTTGGAATTTTAATCCTTTGTCGTAGTTCTTGCCGGTATTTTTTTTAATTTCAATACTTTGTTGTGGTGTACAAAGGATTAAAATTTCAAGAATAAATGGCAAGAACACTTTTGCTTGAATGGAACACATGTAATCTTAACAAATTTTTCTTCTAGGAAATGCTTTCAAAACAATTATGTATGAACACATCTCTCAGAAAAGTATCAAAGTTTATAATCATGTTAGCAAGTATCACTTCCCATTATTTTCTTTTGTACAACACTGTACGGTGCACAAAGCGCAATCGTTCATTAATGGTCATGGTACTATATTTTTAACAATAAAACTTTAATATACCAGAGTTGTAGGCACTTCTTGAAATAGTTCCATTTCAGCAATTTTAATTTGCAAAA
The DNA here is from genome assembly GCA_958299015.1 of Tetanocera ferruginea. Lineage (NCBI taxonomy): Eukaryota > Metazoa > Arthropoda > Insecta > Diptera > Sciomyzidae > Tetanocera > Tetanocera ferruginea. The sequence goes on along the minus strand of OY282642.1, from coordinate 87,278,757 downwards.
TTCTAAAATTATAGACAGTTCACTACAATTTTGGTATTAACTCTTCTGTATTAAAAAAATGTGAACAGAAGTCGACAATTTTCAGACCTTCAGCTTTAGTTTCAAAGTGAGCAGATAAATAACTCACAGCGCTCCGTGACATGTTGTGCTCGAAGAGCTATTAAATGATTTGTCAACAGGATTGTGTTTATTTTGAAACAAATTCTTGATAAATTTTTCAATTGCATTGTAAGGACATATTCCAATAACACTTTTTTTTTTACCAATACCAAATATTTTCTTACAAAATTTTTTTAGTGATTTATGTACACTTTCCATGAAAATGTATTGAAAGCAATCAGCAATAGTTCAATCAAGTATTTTATTGATGTGTCGTCGCTTTATGAACTGGTCAAAATTAACCCAACCGCCCACTTAAGCAAACAACAACTGTGCATGATGGATGTGGCAGTTATGGCATGTTGGCAAAACAAACAAAAAAAAGAAAAATAGTCAAGAAAAATTGAAAAATACTAGAGAACTAAAACGTTCCATTGTGTTTTCGTAGAATTTCAACAAGCCTAGAAAAACAAGAACATACATTGAAGCTTTATTTAAGTGAGACAAATTGAATTTTATTTATCTTGGTTTGATGTTTGTATATTTTTTTTTCTCATATAACTGTTCAGCTGGAAATTATACGGTTAGCCAACAATCAGAAGTTCAAGTGAAATATAAATTCTCTTGTTTTTTAATATTGATGAACAATATTCTTAGAATTTTTATTTGTGGTTTAAATGTCACAACAACCTTCGAATAGTATTTAACAATATTTCTTAATACAGGAATACCTCGCATAGTACTGCTTCGACCAGTACGGTTTCGCTATAGTACGGTTTTGAAATTTTCAAAAAAAAAATTTTTTTTCTTCGAAAAAATTGTTACTTTCTTGTCTTTTGCTTAAAATTGCGATGACATCATGCTTGTGTAAAAGCTTGCATACAAGAGAGTAAAATACATACATACATATGTACATATGTACATACTAGACACTCTCGTTTTTTTTATAGAAAAGCAGAAAAACAAATTATGTGTAACAATTTATCTTTTTTTGACTTGATTATCCTTTAATGTCCCTTAACCTCTTTCATAGGGGTATATGACCTGTTAATAGGCGCACTGGTCCCGAGTGCCTCGATTAGTCCGGTTTCAAATAGTACGGCAAAATGGTGGAACGGATTAACCGTACTATGCGAGGTATTCCTGTACTGCTCAATGCTCTTGTAAAGAAACACACTTGAAGCCCTTCGGGTCAAAAATTTGACCAAATTGGAGCAAATTTTATAAATTTTTTATTGGAATATTGAAAAAAAATAAGAAAACTAATTTAAGAAAGTCTTTCGGGAAATACAACAGCGAACGGTGGAAAATAAGTGGCAATAAATATAATTTTTCAACATACGAAATATATTATAGGAGAAACGAAAGATTCCTCAAAACCGATGCCCGCAAAGCGATAGAGATCTTTAGAGGAGATCCTTCAGTCTCAGTCGGTGGCTTTGTTTGTGGCAGCAAAGCTACTCCTAAGCTTATTAGCGAAGTAGTAGCTGGGCATATCACCATCGCAGTGATCGACAGAAGCGATCCGGATTTCAAGCGATTTCGCCTGAAAAATGGAGAAAGGTAGTATATAAATATATTTCGTTTTTAGAGAAGAAAACCTAGTTTATTTTTGAGAAAAGATTTGCTTTTTATTGAAGAAAATACTTCGCATTTTGAATTTTTTATCAAAAAAAAAAACAAAAATTTTTCATTTTCAATATTATTATATTATTATTATCAATATTATTATATTACACTGTGACGCAATATTCAACTTTTTGACTCCAAACAAAAAAACACTTATCCCAGCCGAAAGTACTCGATGAGAGGAGAAAAGTAATTTCTGGATTTTGCTAGATTGGTTGCCGTTCGTTTTTTATGAGCCTCTATAGTTTTTTCGCCAAATTCGATTTTGAGCACTTTTTTGCAATTTTCTTCTATTTTTCGCATGGCCATAGCTCGAAAAATGCTGTGAATTTTTTTTTGCAGTCTTCAGCAAAGTTGTAGCTCTTGACTCGGCCAACAAAAACGCTGAATATATTAAGTCGGAAAAATTTCATCTTCATGCTCAAAACCCCAAAAATGTCGAAAAAATTACCACTTTTTTCACCGATTTTGTCCATTTTTCGACTACAGCTCTTGAACTATTGAAAATTTTACCAAACAATCAAGGGAAGAAATGTTGGCTATAAAATTATGAACAACTTTTCATTACATAGTAACTTCATACGACCACTCCTTGATACGGATTTTGCCATACAAATGTAGATATAGCAAAGCCTCCATACAAACTATAGAGGCTCATAAAAAACGAACGGCAACCAATCTAGCAAAATCCAGAAATTACTTTTCTCCTTTCATTGAGTACTTTCGGCTGGGATAAGTGTTTTTTTGTTTTGAATTTTTGTGTTGCACTGTGTTATCAATGTAAGAGGCTTTTCCCATCAGTATAATTTAATTTCTTCGAAAATGTGAAAATTTATTCTAATTGTAAATTTTAGTTAATAAGTCTTAGAAACATATGATTTTAAGAATTATATTTGAGCTTTATGCCAAATAAATCATGAAGCATCAAGTTGCTAAAACAACAAAAAAAAGTTTGCGAAATAAACCGAGCAGACTGGACGATGGTTTCATCGCGGTCGCTACTCCGACTCATCAGTAGTCTCTGTGGTTTTAGTTGTTTACTAACTTAGAAATTATAATAAGTTGGAACAACAGCATTCTAATTGAAGCAAATTTTATTTGAAAAATATAAAATTGCTATAATCGAAAATAAGAAATTTGTTATCGGAGAAAGATAGGTCTTTGTTTTAGTGTAGAAGAGGTATGTCCGGACGCTAAACTCAAGGTTGTTGATAGGGATCATATCCTTAGCCAACCAAGAGCACTTTTCCGGATCTCTGCCGAATCTTCCAACCCTCAAACAACCCTGGAGTTGATTCGGTTGGGAAATCATGAGCTATCAACAGGTAACTGAAAGGTGATGAGGGTTGAAGAACCAAAGGGAACTTAATAATGTTAAATTTGGCATTAATCAAAAATCCCTAGCTAGCTTGTTATCCAAAGGTTATGTGGTAAACTATGGTTTCACTTCAATTTAAATGAGCGTCTTTTAAAAGGATGAAACGTTATTAAAGTAAAGCAGGCTTCCAAACCAATTAACGACGACCCAACTCCACAATCCTGCTCTTCTGCATCCAACGACGCTAGCTCCGATAGGAAATTGTAGATAATTTAACAACATCAATGAATAAAGTTCTTGACACCACGTGTTCGCTGAAAACACCAAAAGAAAAGAAAAAGCCATCTTGGTGGGACTAAAGCCAAAAACTCTTCAATAGGCGCTGGATCCATCGTCGCGTGGTTAACCTATGATGGCCTAAAATGGCTCTAAAAGCATGCAAGAAAAAATTACAAAAAGCACAACGAAAATCTTGGTGAACCTTTTGTGAAGAAATACCACAAATCTCTGAGGCGTCGAGACTTAGGAAACTTCCTCCTAACTAGTGTCCGACCGAAACCAAAATTTTGGCCGAAACCGAAACCGAATTTCGGCCATTTTTGTAATATTCGGCAGAAACCGAAACCGAAACTGAAAGTCTACATACAAATTTGTTTTTAAAAAAATTTTATTTTTTTTTTTAAATTTTATTAAAAGCTTTCAAAAACAAAACAATTCAAACAGATAATAATAACGTATACATACGATAAATATTCTTTGAATATTAAAGTTCAACTTTAAAATAATAAATAAAGAGATCATTTTTAATACCACTTTAAGGAACTTTTTAGTGTTTAGAGTTATTCGGTTTCGGTTTCGGTTTCGGTTTCGGTTTCGGCCATATTGATGCCGAATAGCCGAAACTGACTAAAAGGGCCGAAACTGGCCGAAACCGAAACCGAACCGAATATTCGGTCGGACACTACTCCTAACCCGAGCTTCATGAAAAAAGAAGACGGAACATGAGCTAACAGCAGAAGAATCTCTAAATATATAAGTTGAAACTCACCTGCTCGGCTGTTCAAAGATAGGAATGTTCCAACATAAGCAGAGCATTTAACCGCTGTTGACAACTACTTAGATATTATTACAAAATCGATGCTAAACTGGGCAATAGAAAGCGTCAAACCGTTCAAGTTAACAGGACCAGAAGGAATACCTCCAATCGAAACTTAAAAACTTAACGACATCCTAAACCAATGCCTTTTGATGATCAACCAAAGCTGTCTTGGCCTGAATCACATCCCAAAACGCTGGAGATAGAAGGTAGTTTTCTTACCCAAGGCAGAAAAATGCGTACATGTTAACCCAAAAGACCTTAAACCTAACAGTCTCTCATCTTTCCTTTTTAAACTCTCGAGAGATTTATATATATAACCTTGAGACTAAACCCACTTTTGCCAGGGCAACATACATACGCTCAAGGCAAATCCGTGAAAACAGCTCTCCACTCCATAGTATCTACCATTGAAAAAGCTGTCACCAGATATAGAAGGTGGCTGTAACAACGTCAAGGCAGAGGCTATCACTTATGCACTGACGGAGCTTGGGGTGGATGCTGCGCTGATAGCACTTATAAAGCAAGTACTTATAAGCACTAATCTCGGAACTGCATCCACACTAAGATCTGTGTTTCGCCACTACTCTGAAACCTAGCGGTGAAGGAAGTACTGGTTAAACTAGAGGGTGAGGAGTGCATGATGATAACCTATACTGATGACGTTGCTTTTATCACCACAGGAAAACATATATTACTCTAAGGGATATTATGCAAAATTGTCCAAACACCCTAGCAAAGTGAGTTTCCAGCTATGAACTCAGCGTTAACTCAGACAAAACTGAGTTAATGATCTTTACAAGACAGCACAACTTACCCACAAGCAGTCTCCAAAACTCGGAAATAAAACAAAAAAAAAAAAAAAACAAATTGGCCATTCCAGCCATTGAAAGGACTTTGACCGAGCTTCTCATGATCAATTGTGTTGTGTTTGTTATTAAATGGTTGCACACAATTGACCGAGAACTGGACCTACATGATTTATGCCGACTCCGAACGGTGAAAATTCATGTTCTCAAGAAGCGTTACATGGCATTATTTACTCTCTGAGGATTGCCATTGTCTGCAGAGAGGTGGTAACCGATCAGAATAATTTTTTATTGAAAAACCTTTTCTCCGCGACTGGAATCTGAACTCGGGCTCCAAGCATGCTAAGCCACACACTTAACCTGCATGCCACGGTCACCAAAAACTCGGAAATACAAGACGTAATTTCTCAGTTCAAGCTAAATACCTGGGTTTCATTTTAAATTGGCCCAACTTGCTCGAAAGAGCCAATATAGCCTTTTAATCATACAAGAAACCAGTAGGTAACAAATGGGTTGCTACAATTAAGTGTTGCATAAAGATCAGATGAGCTGTAGCAGATGGCTGGAAACACGGCGATAAATGAAAGGGAGTTACAATAGGACACTCTACCATAAGGAAGCTCTTTCCTCGAAAACCGTAGACTAAATCACGCAAAAAGCTTTCTTTCACAAAAAACTTGATGTATCCATTACCTCCAGAAAAGATTGGGATACTGGAAGCCCTCCACCTAGCAATGCAATTGAAATCTACACCGATGGATCAAAATTGGATGGCAAATTGGTGAGAGGAGTCTGCTCTGAATCACTAAACATAATATTGCCTTTAGGTTCCCTGACCACTGCAGTATCCTCCAAGCAGAAGTTACTGCTATACATGAAGCTGTTACTTGTATTCAGATGAATGATATATGAGCTAAGTACATTTTCATTCTATCTGGAATTCCTGGAATCTGTTAAAGTAACATCAAAAACAGTCCTTAGCTGGCGCAGATTTCTACAAACTCGGCATGTGAGTATATAATATCAAAACAAGTGTCCGACTGATTATTCGGCTTCTAATATAGAAAAATCCGGTTTGGAATTGAATCATAAGCATGATATTAGTTAAATATTTTGTTCACTGATTCAGCTTGTAACGGTACGTGCCGTATGAATAGGAGCGTTATTATGTTGGTAAATCCTTTCCAAGGGTCAAAACATATTTTGAAACCTTGTAAAAACTTATTCTCGTATCGCTTTATATAAGTTTCCAGTCATTGTGCGAGTTGTAAACTTCAGCTCTACAGTTTCAAAATATGATAAGGGGGATATAGACCCAAACACCTCTATGGCTATGGTGATGAGTTGAAAATCGTTTCTTCTTTCGCAAATTATGAAAGTAATAGTTATTATCAGCTTTTCCATCCAAATTTAACTTCTTTTCGTCAGAGAAAACTGCCTACTGCCATTCTCTCTTTCAAATGATGTGATTCTTATACAATTCTACCAATTTTTCTGCCGCTCAGAGTTAAGTTGTGGTTTCTTTCTTAATCTTACATCTTGTTAGGTGCAGAACACTACTAATTACTGAAAAACTGGCGTTTTCAGCAGCTTAATGCCTGATTTTTGTCGCCGACAGGCAAAAGTTGGAAGTTTATCGAATAATTGATCTTCTATATGCAGCTCATAACACCGAATAAGTACACCTTTCATGTTTTTTTATAGTCGGTTTTATTTCTTACAAAATTGCATACTACGTTTTGACTTCTTCCGATTTCATTTACAAGCGATTCATGAGTACTTAGGTTTTGTATCTTGCACACCTGAATTTTAACTTTTTTCTTAGTATTTTAAGCTTTTCCGCGTCCCATTTTGGCACAATACAATCTAACCACTTTCATAAATTTGTATTATTACCGATTTTTATGGAACTGTAACAAGAACTGAAGATATTAACTGTGAACCTATTCTAATGGCGCATCAAAAAGTGCATAAATTTTGTTATGATAAAGCTAAAATAACAACAGAAAACTAACGGTACCTTTATTAACAATTGCTCTTTGTAAATAGTGAACCTATTCTGCTGACGCGGAGTGTATAACAAAAGCAAAGAATAAATTTTATAATTTAAAACCTGAAAGGTCAGGGTATATTAACTTTGTGCAAACGTTTGTAACGCATAGAACGAAGCGAGTCCGGTATAGAAAAGTATATATATTCTTGATCAGCGTCACCACGTGAGTCGAGCTATCCATGTCCGTCCGTCCGTCCGTCTGTCCGTCTGTGTGTTGTCCGTATACACAGGATAAGAAGAAGGAGTCGAGATAATTGAATGACACTTGGTACACATGGTCACATGCACCCAAGGATCTGCACTATTGAATATTTTTGGAATCCGCCCACGGACACGCCTACCTCTCATACAACGCGAAAATTGAAAACTGCATAACTCAGCTCATAATTAGCCTAAAACAATAAAATTTGATATGTATGTGTTTTATACAAACACAAAAATTTTTTTGAAAAATGGACGTCATCCGCTCACGGACACGCCCACCTCCCATACAACCCAAAAAGTTAAAAACTCAATAAATAAGGTTATGTTTGTCATAGAGAAATTAAATTTGGTATGTATGTATTTTATACCAAAACTAAGGTGTGTTCAAAAATTTCCGTCCATGAACTCGCCCACCTCCCATAGCGAGAGCACAATAAAGGAATTAACTGTGAGCTACAGGAATAAAACTTGGTATGTGTAAATTTTTCATCAACATTTAAATGCATACAAAATATAGGCTTCATGCGCCCACGGACACGCCCATTTACAATAAAAATGTTTTTGTTTTTGGAAAGTGGGTATAGGGTATTACATAGTCGGCCTAGACCGACTTTAGACTTTCTTTACTTATTTTACTTGAAAACATTTGTTTGTTATTCGACTTCGGTCGATTATTTTCATTTTGCCGAAAATTCGGCTGCGGCTTCTAAGATTTGTACAATAAAAGGGCTCATCTGCTCATGACGCTCCCTTCGCATACAACACCTTCCCATAATATATGGACCTACTACATAATAAGACAGCCTTTACAAGAATATGGGCAAAGCCTAGGTGTCGAACGTCACATTCTAACACATTCTTCAAACATTTTACACATTTCGTAAACAGTTTTTCAATTAAAATAAATCTGTATAAATAGCCACCCATTTTAACTAAAATTTCTTTATTTTTTTTGTCCGTTCGGACGTAACAAAAAACAGGAAGTACTTTTGAGACTACGCCCGAACTTAAAATAATTCTGCAAAATGGTCGGTCACACGTTGCAAGTGTAAAAGAGCAAATAATTACAAATGCAGTAAGTTTTAAGAAAGGTTCAACGAAATCTTGAAAATCGTAATATTAAATTCACAGATAAGAAATGTCATTAGCGCAACCAAAGGGGGGCTTTCGGGGCTAAAACCCCCTTCCCCCCAATTTAATGTAGTACCAAGCAAAATAGAATTAAATCAAAGTGGTTCAAAGACACATCTTATCAAATGAGTAAAAGCCCCAAATGTATATTTCAAAACGATTCTGTTTGATGTACAATCTACTAAATTTTCATGTTGTGTCCTTCAGACTGATTCTGACCTCTTTAGGGGTTCTTGACAATTCTTCGATTTGAGTTGTCTCTTCAAGTTCTAGCTTAGAACCTACTAAAACGACTTGAAATATTTGGATGAAAATGAATTCAAAAGTAATACAAAATAAGAAAGCCTGAATTTGAAGAAGAGCGGTCGAGTCCCTCGCCACCGAGGTGAACAAGGAAATTTCCTCTAAAATTGTTATTTTTTGTTCTATTTTTATAGTTATTTTTTAAACATAAACTAACCCAAACTCTGTAGGAATAAAGTTTATAGTGAAGTCATGTGATTCAATAAAAAAATAATTCCGATTGATTTCTGCAACTGAGCAAAAATTTAAAATTCATAATTTTTCATCGCATTTTCTCTAATCTGTTTCATAAATATTTCTCTAAATTGTCAAATATTATTCGATTTTAAGAAAAATGGGCTTATTAGAAAAAAAGATGTTGGTTTGATTTTGCTTCTGTTCATCCGTTTATCAGAGATATAATAAAGTTAAACCAATGAGCAGAAATTAAGAAATACTGACTTAAATCGACATAATATATTTTTTAACCAAAGTCTTTACGACACTCTTTCGAAAAGACATCATTCATTAAAATCGAATAATATTTGTGCAATTTTGAAGGATTTTCATGAAACTGATTTTGAAAATCCAATGAAAGATTATGATTAAAAAAATATTTTTCACATATTACATACAGAAAGAGTTAGTATGTTAGTGTTAAATATGACGATATCAAAAGTCAATTTTAAAGGAAATTTCATCGGTTATTTTGATGGCGAGAGACTCAAACGATTTTTTCATATATTTCATAGATTGTTTTATATTTTCGGAAATGAGCTACATTTGTACTCATCAAAGAACGAATTTTAAGGCTAGCTATTGGTTATTTTTACAACGAAGTGAAGTGTTCAGTCATTGTGGGGAGAAAAAATTGCACTTTCCCCGAGAAGAATTGAAAAAATTGCAGCTCAAGCCTTAAAACCTTCGTATAACTGCCTAAAACCTTCGTTTAACCTTCTTAGAACAAGAAAAAATCCGTAAACGGCTGTAAAACTGGCGATTTCAAAACATTTTGGCCGATTCTAAAGACCTTAAACAACGCAGAAGCAAGTTCATTTTAAAATGACCGCTACCACTGCTGTACAGCTTCTGTACGGCAAAAATGTCCTGACAGTGCCTGTTTTACATTCGTTTTACAACTTGTTTCTTTATTTCGTTGCTCGGTCGTTGTACAGTTGAACTAAAAAATTTGAACTTTTAATCGGCGAGAGATCAAATTTTGAGGAAGAAACTCGATTTTTATATACATTTTATTATTTTCATGCAAGGCTTTGGAAACAATTAAAATGTGCATTATTTCGATAAGTATTCGTATCCAAATATTTAAAGCATTTTTGGACAAACAGATTCTGATATTCAATCTTGATTGCAAAACTTGCATATTTTGGTGGAAAAAGTATACAATTATAACAATTTTTGAAATATTTTTTTATATTAATAAAATACTATTCATAAAAACTTGTCATAATTTTGTCAAACCATATCAAGGAGCACTCGGATGCAGTTGACATGTTCTAAATAGGTGTTTAGTTTTTGCTTGTCTACAAATTCGTTTTGTATGGTTTGCCAAAATTCAAAACGGTTTGAGAGATATGGACCAAAAATGGTAAAAATAACAAGTAAATTTTTTCCATTTTTGCAATTTTGAGGCAATTTTAGTTTGCTCCGAGCTTTTATTTTCCATGTCAATAGCTACAACTTTGCTGAAGACAGGAAAACAAAATTCCAAATAGCTTACGAGATATAGCCGTGAGAAAAAGAGCATTTGTTTTGAAAAATCAAGTTTCAACCGATATCTTTCAGGCATTATAAAATGCGATCGGTAGCCAAACTAGCAAATTCCCGATAGGGTTTTTTCTTTTTACGTCCCCAACTTTTAGGAACAACAGTCAAAAAGTTGTTTGAGTTTTACGTGTTGCACCGTGTTATTATAGAAATTGTTAAGCTGAGAAGAAGTAAATAGAAACGAGTCGATGTAAATATGTAATAGAAGTAAATAACGGTCCGATACTATAAGTAAGAAATACAACCGTAACAATATGGCATCACTACTCCGAATATGACTTTGTAAAGTAAAAGTTTTTGGCTTTGTTGCACGAAAATATGATTTAGACTGCTATATGATAAAATAACAACAAACAGCTGAAGGTGCATAAAACACGAAAGACAAACATACTTTATTAATATCTGATATATGTAAAAATTATTTTTTTTAAACACATATAGCAACAAAATTAGTGAAATTGAAATTAGCTAAAAAGTTGGCATGCATTAATGGTGTCAAGACTATATTTCCAATTAATCTTTTCATAGTTTTCTATGTTTATTTTTCTCTTTATCTATATATTGCCATAACAGACATATATTTGCAAAAACACAACCCATTATTTGAGTGGTTTATTGTCAATTGGCTTAAAATATCGTTCACACGCAATCCTGTTTGTGTGTGTTTATTTTTTATTTGCAGATAAATACGTTAAACGTCCGCCACGCAAGGCATACGGAAGGCTCAGCGTTGATTCAGATGATGCCATATCGATGAAACATAATAAAATTGATGATCCATTTGACGATCTTGATCATTTTAAAATGATAGCACCAGGCAGCGAAGGCAATGGAACCAATTCTACAACGGACATGACGACGGCGACGACGACGAATGGTTGCCGTGCAACGGACTGTCAAGGCAACTATGTGGATGCGAATGTATGTGACCTGAATTTAAATGGCAGAGTATGCGGTGAGACGATAGCAGCGAGTGGTTGTGGAGGAATTTCTAAATCCAAATCCACTAATGGATGTAGTACACAGAAGGAGTTGAACGAAAATACCATAAGCCGATTACATGCGATGGTGATGTCTGATGACGAAGATTATGGTAAGCAATTTGAAATAAATAAGGGTGGTTGGAATGGGTGTGGAATGGGTGTATTTGAGGGTGCCGTCAAAGAAGTTGACTATGATGGTAATTGATAGCAAATAAGAGATATTTATTGACAAGAATATTTCAAAGAAAAGCCCACCAAGTTGGCGAATATCATAGTTTGGTATTTCCTACTAAAGAGGAATTAATAGATTAAATTAAAGTTTGAAAATTTAGTTAAAGGACATGAATTTGTGGCTGGATTTACAGAGATTAATATTTATATACTACTATGAGCTTCTAACTTACTTTACGTAACTTTTACGTTCCAAAAAGTTGTTAAACGAAAGATTTTTTAAATATTTTTTTATGCTTAGTTTTGTCTACACAGAAAGTTAAGTTAATTTGAATTAACTTTAACTGAAGTTGTTCACACAGAGATACCACAGCAGATTGAGTTAAGTTTGACGTTCTTTTGCTTAAATTTGATTTCAAACAATTGATTTGTGGAAAACTTTAATAAATAACAAATATGAGAACACACTCAGATACCATTATTATAATTACTAAAACATATGTATATCGATTAAGTGAGTAAATCTATTGAAATAGACCTGCTGTGTTCACAAAACAACAACAAATCAATCATCCAATGCAGACGAAAAGATGGGCCAACTTCATTTTTGATTTGATTGATATTTTTTTGAGAAAAAGTAATAAAATTCGGATGAACACTGCATCTTTTACCAATTCTTTTTATCATATTTCAACAAAACCATAAAAAAAACGCACTCAGTAGAAAATACAAATTCCTTTGTTTCATAACCATTTGCTCTATTTTAAAATTTCCTAGAAACAAGTTTTGCTAACGAAAAGGTTACTAATTTTTCTTCAAAAAATGTACTGAACGTACTTATTTGTTGCCTAAATTATTACTGAACTTACTCATTGTTCGCTGAAAGTATTACTGAACGCACTCTCTTATAATTGTATGCATACTTTTAGGCACTTATTACGTTGAGATATACAAATCTCAGAAAATAATGCTATGTCTACACAGAGAGTTAAGTTAATTTTAACTAACATTTAACCGAAGTTGTTCACACAGATATACCGTAGGAGAATTGAGTTAAATTTGCTGACAATGCTGCTGGTGTCTCTGCGTACACATGCGTTTTTTTCTTGCTATGCGAAAGCTCTGCCCATATTTGGATGAAAACTACTTCCCCACTATTGCCCAAATCCTTTTCGAAGTTCTTTTACTCATTTTTTGAAGAAAATAACAACATAAAGTTAAATATTGTTAATATTGTTTAATTAACGTATCAGCTGTTCTATTTTGACAGTTCTTGTAAAAAAAATTTTCTTTCATGAAAAATACCACTGAATATAAACATTTATATTATTTTGTAGTGTACTTTTAGGCACTTTTTACATTGAGTCATAAAAACTCAGAATATATAATGAGTTAAATCGTACATTTTTGTACTGGTAACGCAAGAGTTTATTTCTCGTTAAATAGGAAAACTCAGCTTTGTACTGGTAACTCCAACTTAACTCTCTGTGTAGACGTAGCATAAAATGAGTAAACATGAGTTAAATCGTTCTTATTTATACATGTAACGCAAGAGTTTAATTCTCGTTCAATAGGTAAACTCAATTTTGTACTGGTAACTCAAACTTAACTCAATATGTGAACATAACATAATTGAAACAAATTTTGAGAATGACAAAAAGTCGCGAGAGATAAATGCAAACAAAGGTAATGATGTGTTAAAGACAAATTGTACAGAATTTATTTATAAAGAAGGATCAATACATGAAACAATTATATATGAATCACACAGATAAAATTTTTAGGTCCTTATTTATTTATCTGTTGTAATCGGTACAAAAATAAAGTCTTGAGATTTAAATGACTTTTAAATAAATTAAAAAAAAAATCAAACTTCGATAAAAGTACGGATAACACTTTTCTGCAGTTTATTTTTTAACATTAAAGGTAGAGCAGATGGGAATTATCTTTTAACATTAAAGATAGATTATATTTTGTGAAAATTTTAGGTCCACGCGTTAATAAAAATTTTACACATTAACATTAACAATTTTACACATTATGATTATCTTTTTGCGGATTATTTATTAGTATCTGAAGTTATTTAAAAAGTTTAAAATTCTAAATTAATTGCTAAAAATTATTTTTAATTCTTTAATATTAGCTAAACATCTAAAAAGTTTAATTTAACCCGAAAACTGTGATATTTACGAAAGGTTGTTTAATCTCTTATTGAGATAGGCATGTGATTTTAAGCTGTCAAATATTTTTTCTAAAAATTCCTTCCTTTTTGTACTTTTTTCTGACACTTTATTTTTCTCTATTCTTTTTCTTTATGCCACGCACACCCACATTAGATGAGTCCCTGACGTGTAATGTCTGCGACAGAGCCTTCCATTGTCATCGCCAGTTAGCATCGCACCAGCAGAAAAAACGGCATTTTGGGTAAGTAAATTCAAAAGCTTTATTCTCACCATCAACACTATCTCATGCCATTGTTTTTTCACTATTTTCTCTTCCCCTTTCGCTGTATTACTTCTTTTGTTTGGTGTGTGTATGTCCTTCTGTGAACTCCGATCAATCTTTTTCTTTTGTTGGGAAATTTTTTTTTTTGTTATTTTTGTTAATGGAAGTTGTGTTTTTCACATATGGCTGAGTTTTCAAGTGTTGGAATGAAAAAAAAAAAAAAAAATGAAATTGATTTTATATGTTATCATCGAAACTGATGGCTTAAAAAATCTGCTGCTGACAGATGCGACATTAAAGAGCACTTTTTTTGATTAGCATGCTGGTTGCTGAGGCAACAGAAACACTTACCATAATTGCATTACTAACGCTGTTATTAGGTCAAATATTTATGGTCTTATTCGATAAAGCACTGTGTGCGTCTTTTGATGTTGAAATTCCATCAGGTTCTATAATCGAAGTTTTTAGAATTTAGCTCGCAGTAGTTTCTTAGAAATTTTTCAATGAAAATTTGTGAACACAAGTTTTATAATTCGAACTTTTTATTTGAACTTAATTTGCTTGCCACGCCACTTACTATTTCGAAGTAATTTATCAGAATTTTCTCAGTACAACATTTTATTTGTCTCGAATATTCTTAAGAGTTGCATCAGAGATTCTAATTTTGAAAATTATTTTTCATATTGAACCCAACAAAGTACAAAATAATTATGAAATATTACATGATCTGCATGTATCGCATTCTCTAAATTTGGTACAGTAAACAATTAGATGAGCCATGTGAAATATTCATGATATGAATGAACAAAAAAAAAAAAAAAGAAAAAGACACGAGCTAATGAATATGTCATAATTATTATTATTATTATTACCAGTTCTTCCCGTCAAAAATGACGGGCCCGTTTCCACTTTTTCGATTTTAAATTATTCTTTTTCCCAATTATTAATAAATTTGTAGTTCCAAATACTTATAAAATGCCCCAAAGTAAGAACGGATACCATAGTAGGTACGACGAAATATGTTTAAAAATTTTTTGTTAAACTGAAACTTTCAAAATGAAAAATAAATATAAAGTTTTTGAAGTTTCAATAAATCACCAAACAGAAAATGCCTAAAAATATGCTCTAAAATTTTTCAAAAAATCAAGCGTTCCACACTCACATTTATTATAGTATAAATAATAGCCCAGTAGACAATGACATCGCTGCTAGCAGGCCTTCCTGTGGATTTTGTAGTACTGCCGCACTCATATACAATTACACTTTCTTTTTTATATGAAGTGGGAAAATTTCGCAGGCCTTCCGCTCCGATAGCTCAAAAGAGGCCTGATAGAAACAATTCTTTAGAATGGCTTAAAGAAGGGGTAAACAAAAAGTATTGAAAAAATATTTTTCTTTTAAACCTTTATCTTTTTTTATAAATTCTATGATTTTATCTTCTCTCCTATGTTTTTTTAAGTTAGATTAATTTCAATCTATAATCTTTGATATAGCAGTAAGAAGGGCCATTATTGCGTCATAGTTTTAAACTGATATATATTCTTACTTTTAACGAAAAAGTTGCCCTGAAGTATATGAAAAGTCAGTCTTTGTAGGGAAAACAAATTTGTTGTGCTGCCTTTTGTGCAGAAAAAGAAGGCCTTCAAGAAGTGCTCATAAGAGCAGCGAAGAACGGATGTGTTTAGTCTTCAAAAGTAGCAGTCAATGCAGGCCTTCGTATGAAGAGCGCTGGTTTAATTGCCTATTGGGAATATAATACCTTAAGCCTGAAAGGTCAGGATATATTAACTTTGAGCAAACGTTTGTACCGCATAGAACGAAGCGAGTCCGGTATAGAAAAGTATATATATTCTTGATCAGAGTCACCACGTGAGTCGAGCTATCCGTGTCCGTTCGTCCGCCCGTCCGTCCGTCTGTCCGTCTGTGTGTTGTCCGTATACACAGGATAAGAAGAAGGAGTTGAGATAATTAGATAAAACTTGACACATGGTCACATTGACCCAAGGATCTCCACTATTGAATATTTTTGGAATACGCCCACGGACACGCCTACCTTCCATACAACGCAAAAATTGAAAACTGCATAAATTAGCTCATAATTTACCTACAACAATAAAATTTTTGTGTATGTGTTTTGTATCAACACAAAAATGTTTTCAAAAAATGGGTGTCATCCGCTCACGGACACGCCCACCTCCCATACAACCCAAAAATTGAAAACACAATAAATAAGCTTCTGTTTGACCTAAAGAGATAAAATTTGGCACACATGTTTTTTATGACAAAAAAAAGATGGTTTTGAAAAATATAAGTCATCCGCCCACGGACATGCCTACCTCCCATACAACCCAAAAAGTTTAAAACTGAATAAATAAGATAATGTTTGCCATACAGAGATCAAATTTTGTATGTATGCATTTTATACCAAAACTAAGGTGTGTTCAAAAATTGTGAGTAATCCGTCATTGAACACGCCCAACTCCCATAGCGAAAGCATAATAAAGGCAGTAACTGTGAGCTACAGGAATAAATCTTGGTATGTATAAATTTTTCTTCAACATATAATTGCATATAAAATATAGGCTCCATCCGCCCACGGAGACGCCCATTTTCAATATTATTATTTTTTTGGAAAAGTAGGTTTAGGGTATTTCATAGTCAGCCTAGACCGACTTTAGACTTTCTTTAATTGGTTTTATTATTATTATTATTATTATTATTATTATTATTATTATTATTATTATTATTATTATTATTATTATTATTATTATTATTATTATTATTATTATTATTATTATTATTATTATAATTATTATTATTATTTTTATTATTATTAATATTATTATTATTATTATTATTATTATTATAATTATTATTATTATTATAATTATAATTATTATTATTATTATTATTATTTTTATTATTATTATTATTATTATTATTATTATTATTATTATTGTTATTATTTTTATTATTATAATTATTATTATTATTATTGCTTTTTTTATTATTTTTACTATAATAATTATAATTATTATTATTATTATTATTATTATTATTATAATTATTATTTTTATTTTTATTATTATTATTATTATTATTATTATTATTATTATTATTATTTTTATTATTATTATTATAATTATTATTACTATTACTATTATTACCATTATTATTATTATGATTATTATGATTATTATTATTATTATTTATTCGAAATTAATTATTGCAATAAGATACAATGATCTTTTAACTGTTGTACTATTAAAGTTAAATAAATAATCAACAATTATCATTAAAATAGACTTAACGTTATTTCTTCTGAAGAAGGTGATGAAAAAGACATTTTTGCAGTGGTAAGAGTTTGTATTTTGAATGATTAAATATGATTTACGGTGAGCTTATAAAGTTCTTATACTTTTTTTAGAAAATATAGTATGGTTATTCACACTGACTTGGGTAGTTTGGCATGGATTAGGGACTCCATTCCCGGCATCCCGGGATCCTGGAATTTTCAGTGGACATTGACAATGCATCAAGGAACTTAATGAACATAAAATATGAACTTTTAAAGCAGTGTGGCATATCATGTTTTTGCACTAAGCCCTTCATATTTTGTTAATACTGAAATACTAAACACTGAAAAAGACAAATATATTCTGCACAAAAGCGTTTTGTTATTTCTTTGGTCAATTTGTTTTTTTGAAAATAATATCTTAACTTTCTTACCTGACATATGAATTTATTTATTTACTAGCTAATACCCGGCGCGTTGCTGTAGTCCTCGTCCAATGTCTGTCCAGTTTTCTAAGGCCAATTAAAAAAAAAACAACTAGTAACTACACTCTGAGTTTTAATATTCTGTAACCATTATTTCCAAAGGTATTTAATACAAAAAATTATCTGTTATGGACGGAGCCACAGCCCTTGTTTAATATCCGT
Source organism: Tetanocera ferruginea (assembly GCA_958299015.1). NCBI lineage: Eukaryota > Metazoa > Arthropoda > Insecta > Diptera > Sciomyzidae > Tetanocera > Tetanocera ferruginea. The sequence continues at coordinate 87,260,810 of OY282642.1, read as the reverse complement.
TTTAGTTTGCGAGTACTTCCGAGTAGTAGGATAGCACCAAATAGTTACTCCAAACCGGGTTTCTTAAATATGTGACTATTATTTCCGAAGCGATTCAATTTAAGAAATGTGTTTGATATGGACGGATCCACATCCCATGTTCAATGCCTGTACCAGTAGCAGGACACCACCAAATAAAGGGTGATTTTTTTGAGGTTATGATTTTCATGCATTAGTATTTGACAGATCACGTGGGATTTCAGACATGGTGTCAAAGAGAAAGATGCTCAGTATGCTTTGACATTTCATCATGAATAGACTTACTAACGAGCAACGCTTGCAAATCATTGAATTTTATTACCAAAATCAGTGTTCGGTTCGAAATGTGTTTCGCGCTTTACGTCCGATTTATGGTCTACATAATCGACCAAGTGAGCAAACAATTAATGCGATTGTGACCAAGTTTCGCACTCAGTTTACTTTATTGGACATTAAACCAACCACACGAATGCGTACAGTGCGTACAGAAGAGAATATTGCGTCTGTTTCTGAGAGTGTTGCTGAAGACCGTGAAATGTCGATTCGTCATGGACGCAACGTTACGGTGAATGGCGATCGCTATCGTTCGATGCTAACAAACTTTTTGTTGCCAAAAATGGAAGAACTGAACTTGGTTGACATGTGGTTTCAACAAGATTGCGCTACATGCCACACAGCTCGCGATTCTATGGCCATTTTGAGGGAAAACTTCGGAGAACAATTAATCTCAAGAAATGGACCGGTAAGTTGGCCACCAAGATCATGCGATTTGACGCCTTTAGACTATTTTTTGTGGGGCTACGTCAAGTCTAAAGTCTACAGAAATAAGCCAGCAACTATTCCAGCTTTGGAAGACAACATTTCCGAAGAAATTCGGGCTATTCCGGCCGAAATGCTCGAAAAAGTTGCCCAAAATTGGACTTTCCGAATGGACCACCTAAGACGCAGCCGCGGTCAACATTTAAATGAAATTATCTTCAAAAAGTAAATGTCATGGACCAATCTAACGTTTCAAATAAAGAACCGATGAGATTTTGCAAATTTTATGCGTTTTTTTTAAAAAAAAAGTTATCAAGCTCTTAAAAAATCACCCTATAGTAGCACCACTCAAAAAAAAAGCAAATTGGCCATTTCAATCCCTTGAAAGGACTTGGACCGTGCTTCTTATGATCAATTGTGTTGAGTGTGTTATTAAATGTTTGCACACAATTGACCAAGAACTGGACATATATGTTTTTATGCCGACGCCAAACGGCTAAAGTTCATGTTTTCAAGAAGTTGTGCATGGCATTATTTACTCTTTGAGGTTTGCCATTGTCTGCAGAGAGGTGGTGACCGATCAGAAAATTTTTTATTGGAAAAAACTTTCGCCGCGAATGGGGATCGAACTCGGGTCCGAGCATGCTAAGCCACACACTTAACCTGCATGCTACGGTCACCACAAATAGTAACTCCATTCTAAGTTTAAGTGTTCAGTGACTTTTACTTCTTTAGGTATTCTGTATCGAAAATTTAATTGTATGGTGGTCTGTTTTATAATTGAAAGACCTGGCCAATCAGTAACTTCATTCTGAATTTCTTTGCGATACGATATTTAATTCCTTATCTATACAATGAATAAAAAAATGTAATTTTATGGGCGGTACCATGCCACCCTTTCCAAAAATCGCTCAACGTTGACGGGATTCTTAGCTAACAATTCCGAAACTTGAAATTAGTCCCGGGACACGAATCCCTAGTACACTGTAAAAAGTAAATCTTCATATAATATTAAAAAAACTGTCTTAAAATAAGCTGGAACAGCATTAAGACAGCTTGTTATGAAATTACTTTTACCTGATGATGTCTTACTTAAAGGAAGTTAAATGGGAAATGCAGGCTTACCTTTGCTGAATTTTAGTCCTTATCGTAAACAAACTGGCTTGAATAGCAATACTTATATTAAGGCCGATATGATGAATTGTAGCCATTTTTAATATGAAACCCCATGAATTTGTTTAAATTAAGCTAGCTTGTTTTAGAATCAACTTCCAAAAGCTGATTACAAATATGCTTCTTTGGGTTTTATAGCATTTAGAATATTAAAATGAAATTCATGCTAAAATTCAGGCACAAGTTGATTAAAAGGCAGACTTTAATACGCTTTACTTTTTAGAGTGTATGGGTAGATTGATTTCTTTTGACAACTGCGAGAACCCTTAATTGTAATTGAGTACTTTGTTACTTAATTGAAATTAATCTATCCAAAGAAGTTAGAGCGACAGCTAGAGTATATTGGAAGATGGATACAATGACACTTTTACAAAAATAAAATATATGGCATTTGCCAATCTACCCAACAACCCAAGGAAGCGTGAATACCACTAGTTATTCGAGGTTAAGATTAGCAAGATGTTCAAGTGTAACTAATTCGCTACCAACATTTTAGTTCCTAACATAGAGGTTTCTTCATCCTCAAGTCATAGTCTACAAAGTGAATTTATTGAGAGATTCATTTTTTGGAAATGATTCTTTTGTTTTCAATGTTTAATTATTATTTCGGTCATCGGCCTTAAGTCGTGTGTTAATAAGGAACTTCGGTATCTTAGGTGATAGTTCTGGGAATATAAGTAAAGCAAAAATATGTCCTAGAGAGTTCTTCTTGAAATCTCTATAAGAATTTATAGAAAGAGGCAATTTTCTATACTTTTTGACGTGTTGTTGCTTGAATAGATTATTATCAACACCACAGTATGTTTTAGGTCCTGTGAATGGTGATTTTGCTTCCATTTTGGGTAGAGTCTGCTTTTTCATTTCCGTCAAATACACTGTAGAGTAATTTTGTTATTTTGTGGATATGATAATGAGTGTTTTCAGAGCTTTAAGTACATCTATTAATGACAATGATTTCCGCTTGAAAGATTGTGGTATACCGACCTACACTGCAGAAATGGCTCTCATTGGCCTATACCTCATAGATTCCAGCTCCAGTGTCTTTCTCCATTTAAGAACCGTCCGTATACCACTCAAGGTCGTTTTTGGTTGGAGTTAGTTTCTCGTGATCCCAGTTTGATCTAGGGGTAATCAGCTTTTGGGAAGCATGTCATCTCAGGGCATGCAGAATTCTTCTAGGGTAATAATTAAAGATGGTGTCACTTTAAGGTATGGTTGAAGACAATGTTACCCATATGGACCCATAAGTCTGTGGAGGCTGAACTTCGCCTTCATCTGGATGTGTATGAGAATTGTTGTAAGCCCTAAGATGCCATTGAATGCCTTTTTCAGTATATAAGAATACATATATTAAAAGACTAAACTTGAAAGGAACTTTTTTACCGCTGTTCAACGACATAAATTGAAGACATACCCCGTCCCCAACAATGCTTTCCTGTAACCTCTTCATGGTAAGTAATTATTTTACCACCGAGCAGTTTTTTAAGTTCGGAAAATAGTCCGAGAGTGTTAAATTTGGTGAATGTGGTACGTGAAAAGGTTGTAATGTTGTTTGGCGCTTACAACCGTGTATCGGTTTGTTGTCCTCTTCTAAGATATTGTGCCAGCCAATTCTGACTCAACTTTGATACGAGTTGGGCTTTGTCAAATGAATCTAATGGGTCTTTCAAATGAAAGTATTAGATTACATAACGTTATAAATTTATTGAAATCGTTGATGGGTGCAAAACAAATACTGAACAACGAAGCGTTGTCAAACTGCAAACTTTAATTGCATTAGGTTGGTTCTTCATATGATAGCCATTCTTTACTCAAATATCGACCATCATCTATAGATCAGGTCAGGTACTTCTGGGACCATCCTCGTACTTTTAGGTATTTTGCAATTCAATATTTTTGAACTCATGGTATTGGAGGAAAACAGGCCAAAAACACTAAATTAGTATTAGTAGATTTTAGAATTTAGCATATACTTACTCAGATCCACACACACAATGTACTTGAATTGTTTTGAATTGCGTTAGAAAACATAAAATTTCATAGTAATACAAACAAATAAAACCATATAAAAAAACCATGATTTGCACACGATGCAATAGCAAATAAACAAAAATCAAACTTTGAAGCCATTCTACCGATTTTTGGTTCGAATACACTCAACCAAACTTGCATAATGCGCACACAGCTGGACATGAACTGAATATCCGGATTGCATCCACGTCCGCCATGGTTGAATACACTCATTCATATGAGGACCCAGACCAAGCAACCACCCAATTCAACCGAAAACGAAGACCAGCTGCAAATCGGTGCATGACGTAAAAAGAAATTTATGCGAGTTAAGTTTATTTTGGACCATCACCAACATGAACCAACATGAGCCAACATTCAGTCAAACCCAAAGCAAACACTTACAATTGCATTGTATGTATGTGTTTGTGTATAAAGCCGTAGTATTTATTACACTGTGTAATTTATTAAAGGCTCCACATGTTGGTCTTTCATTAAATATGAGTTTGTTCGTGTGTAAGTATTTGTTTTTTTATATTAACTTTCAGTTTCTAGAGTCAACATTTTAAAGCAAAATAAATTCTCTGAAACACCCACAAGAATTTTTATTTCGCTTAACTGAGCGAATAAAGCGAAATATTATTTTTCAGGAAATTTTTCAACAAAATATTTTAATTAATATATAAGGTTGGGAGTGTATCCTTTTAGGACATGGCAACAAGTTGTTAAAATGGATCAAGGTGACAAACGATACAGAAAGTCGTTAACATGTGCGTACAAGCCATACACAGCAAATAAGCTAAAAACAACAGGCTTAACCTAACGACTCTTAACTACGGAAAATGCAGTGAAGTGTATTTAAAAGGGGCAAAATTAACTCATGAAACGACTCATTCTTTGGTCGTTAGTTAAATATAGTCGACTACACAAATATTGTCTTAATTCAACAAATGACCGGAACTTAAAACAGATACTGTTATGCTCAAAAGGCTCAAATTCGCTTAGCCATTTGCTTAGCCACATTTGTGTAACGCAGTTAAGATTGAGGTTGCGTTGAATAATTTAATTTAATTAAGTAACAAAATTACATAAATTTTTATTCCTATTCTTCCCAAAAGTGAAGGCACCGATTAATATTTAGAACTGATAGATATTTTGTTCTCAATTGAATGAGTTTTTGTTAATTTTAAATTATTTTTCGAAAAGTTTTCTTGAACATCAGAGGGCGATGTGATGGAATTCCGTTCCAAACGGAATAACATACATTCGAACTTCCATAACTCGAATCACCATTATCTCAAAAAAACTTCGTCTAATGGAGACTTCGTGTTATAGAATACACCAATACCTCACTTTGCGTCGTGGTTACGTTCCAAAAAAACAGGACGCAAATTGAAACGACCTAAAGTGAATGACGATTTTCTATAGCAAACCATGTAAAGATCGAAGATAGGTTCCAGGGTAACGAAAATAATACTTTCTCAAAAGAAAATTTAACAAAGTGAACATTTAAAAAATAAAAATACCCAGCAAACATTATGACTCTTAAAAGACTCTTTCAAAAATCATATATATGAGGGTTTATCATCATAATGCGCTCTAAAAAGACTCTTTTATGAGTACATTTTCGTAAGTTGTGGGCCCCAAAATATGATTCATAAAAATGATTGTTTTATGAGTCTTTTTGGACTCATAGTAATGAGGGTTTTAAGAGTCATATTGGATACTCTTTTAAGACTCATATGTAGTACTCTTTTGATACACATATTCAATACTCTTTTAAGACCCATATAAGAAGTCTTTTTGCAACATTTTTTGTAGTTCAATTTTAATGCATGTTTATCGCCATAAACAAACAATGCTCCGTAAAGCGACGTGCTATATCGGACAGTTACAAAGTTTAATACTAAAAAAAATACGGTCTTTTAAGTTCTTATTTATTTATTAGATATGGTTTTTTTGCAATAATCCAATTCTATTTTCTCATGAAACACTCGTGTATAAGACTCTTTATGATTACGCATATATCAATCAATATATGATCCTTTTATAAGTCTTTTTTATGAACAATCGTATCACTGTCTTATTTAGGTCTCTTTAATGAGACTCTTTTATGCGAACTCATACATCAGATACAAAAATGACTTTTGTATGAGACTTATTTTCGAGTAATCATTTAACAATCATATTAAAGACTCTTTCATGAGTCAATTTAATGAGTTATCATAAAACACGCCTCATAAAATGTTTGTAGGGTTATATAACATTTTATAACATACATACAAAAAACAACAAAAAAAAAAAATTCAACTTAAACAAAATAAAATTTGCAATTAATTTATAAAAACAAAATTAAAATTAATCACTGTCAGATGAGTACATAGTGGCTGTTGTCGAAAGTCGGCTTTCTTTCAATAAAAATTAGTTCAATGTTTGCTGAACAGCTTTTTTTCAACGTAAAAGAAATTTCCTTGTAGCAGTTGATATTCGTAGTAACCCCCTAGGACACTTTAAACCTCCTTCCGCTGTCAGGATCGTTTTTTAGAAAATCTACATAGCTTCGTCAATCAAACACATCGTTTTGGAAATTTGTTTGGAGGTTAAATTTTGTTCTTCGGAGATGTTTATTGAACGGTCACTGTCATCTTCTTCATTAGCAAATTGCAATTCAAGTTACAATAGTTCTTTATTAGACAATTCTCCATACCATACTACCAGCAGCGCCCTTTCCAATCATTTGGTAAAAAAATTACAAGTGTATGTAAAAAAAAAAATAATATAACTCTGACTATAAATAAATTGGAAAAATATTTACCTCTTTGTAACCAGAAACAACCCGAAAAAATTAATGAAAATTTATTATTTTTCTTTTAAAAAAAAGTACAGCTTTTATTATCATAAAAAATTAATATATTTATGATATAAATAAAAAAAATTCAGAATAATTGGTATCATAAGATTTCCAATATAATAATGAATATAAATAAATTACCAAGTTTGACCAAGAAATAAATAGTAAAAGTAATTTAAAATTATTTTTTACTTCGTAGTGATTTTGAAGTAGGTTTTTTTTTTTTGTTGAAAAGTTTTTATTTCTTTCTTTTTAGAGAAAATGATATATATTAAAAAAGTGTTTAAATTAATTAAACACCAATTATTTATGCTCATAATATGGAAAATGCTTTTCTGTCGTTTCTTATATTGTTCTTTGTCAGTATCTTTATCAGTACCTACTCTTGTATTTTTATCAGTACTCCAATGTCAATATTGACTGAAATATAGTGTGTTTATAATATTGACACGCCTCTTTGTCGAGAATATCACACTCTTTATCATAGTGTTTTCAATAGTTCTACCCATTCTAACAATGAATTTTACCACCCTTAAGTCAATATGATACCGTTTTTTACACACTGCCACACCCCTTAGTCGAATAACGCCCAATTCTTCGGTAGTAATTTGTAATAATTGTGCCTACGTCTGTACTTTTTCAGTTAGTAGTGTCAGTATTCGATTAAGTGTTTTCTAGTATTGCCACACCCCTTTGTCGAATGACGCCCACTTTATTGACAATTAAGTGTTATAAGTGTGCCTACCTCTGTACTAAATATCAGTACTCTAGTGTCAATATTATTCGAGATACAATGTTTTTTATATGTTGCCACACCCCTTTATCAAACAACGCCCACTTTATTGAAATTAATTGTTTTATAACTGGCCTACCCCTGTAGTTAACTTTATTACTCTAGTGTCAATATTATTCGAGATACAGAGTTTTTCTAATATTGCCACACCTCTTTGACGACTAACGCCCACTTAACTGACCGTTATTTTTTATAATTGTTCCTACCCTTGCATTTTTGCTGTGAATTTTATTGACTCTAGTACTCTAGTGTCAATATTTACAGAGATACAGTGTTTTTTTTACAGTGACACGCCCCTTTATCGAATACCGCCCACATTACTGGCAGTTATTTGTTATATTTGTACCTACCTTTGTACTTAATTTTAGTATCGTAGTGTCAATAGTAATTGAGATACAGTGTTTTTTATAATATTGCCACTCCCCTTCTCGAATAACGCCCATTTTTTTTTTACAAAAATTTGTAGTAATTTTTCCTACCATTGTAATAAATTTTTGTACCCTAGTGTCAATAATATTCGAGACACAGTAATTCTCTTATATTGCCACACCCCTTTGTCGAATTACGCCCACATTTTTTATAGTAATTTCAATAATTGTGCCTACCTTTGTACTTAATTTCAGTACTCTAGTGTCAATATTCTTTGAGATACAGAGTTTTTACAATATTGCCACACCTTTTTTTAGAATTACGCCCACTTAAGTGATCGTAATTTTAAATATTTGTGCTTGCTCTTGTAATTTTACTGTGAATTTTATTACCGTAGTGTCAATATGTACTAAGATATGGTGTTTTTCTTATAGAGACACGCCCCTTTTCCGAATACCGCCCCCCTTTCATAGACGGGCACCTCCGCGTTGATAATCTCTATATGTTGACAAAAAATTACGGCAATCGGGCAAGTACTTTAGGAGTAATCGATGTACATACATTCACAAAAAAAAAAAAAAAAAAAAAAAAAAAAGAGAAACCAACCAACTTGAGAACCTCCTCCTTTTTGAAGTCGGTTAAAAAAGCATAACACACCAATTGAACCTGAACTCTAAAATAAGTGAAAAAATGTGAAAATAAAACTGTATTAATCTTGCGATGATTTTCAGTTAGAAAGAGAATCCCCGAGTTTTAATGGGATGGCGCAATTAGCAACAAAAGTCATGCCATCTTTTAGAAAAAACAAGTAAAGAAAGTCTTAAGTCGGTCTAGGCCGACTATGAAATACCCTAAACCTACATTTCAAAAACAAAAATTTTTTATTGTATATGATCGTTTCCGTGGGCGGAACGATATATTGACTAAAAAATCAAGTTTTTTTCCTATAACTTTTTTTTTCTTCAGAATGCATACCCAAGATAAGCAAAATAGTTAAGATTGTGATAGTACACAAATATTGGTTAAAAAAAATTTTGACATTTTTTGTCCTTACAAACTCTTTTGAGACCCCAAAAAGTCGATTTTTCATCATTTTCGTAAAGATGTTTATTTTAAACACCTATAAAATATTTCTTTTTCAAGCAATTCATATGCATTTATGCTTAGTGAAAAGATATTGAGCTCTTCTTTCCATTGATATATCTTGTGGTGTAGTTTAACCAAAACTAAATGCCACAATTATATAAAACATGAGAAATTGATATTCACAAGGATTATTCAGCTTAATTATTATTTAATTGCCTTAATTACCGTTAGATTTTGACAAATCTTGGTATGTTTGAGTTTTTAGGTACGCTAAATCAAATTCTGACAACCATTTTTTAGAAAAGTATACGTCAGATGGCGCTCCAGTACAAAATGCATGAATTTCGAAAATATTTTTTGTAACGCCTACAATATACGTATATTTTATGGAACTCACTTTTGATAAAACCACTAAATACGTTATACCAATGGAAAGAATAGCTCAATACTTTACCAATAAGCTTAAATGCATATGAATACCACGAAAAATGTATATTTTATAGGTGTTTAAAAAAAACACCTTTTCGAAAATGATGAAATATCGATTTTTTGGGGTCTCAAAAGAGTTTGTAAGGACAAAAAATTTCAAAATTTTTTTTAACCAATATTTGTACTATTGTATTTGATTGTGTACTATCACAATCTTTACTTTTTTGCTTATCTTGGGTATGCATTCTGAAGAAAAAAAAAAGTTATAGGCAAAAAACTTGATTTTTTGGCCAAAAAAAGGGTTCAGGAGAACCACTCCATGGGGATTTCTCCGATCCAAAAAAAAATGATGCAGAAATAGTTTTTAAGAGTCCCTCTAACTTTTGAGTCGGTGTCCGGATGACTTTATTTTTCTCCATACAAAATCGATCCGGCTTAATGTATATATGTTTTTTATTCAAAACAGGCGCTTACGAAAAATTACATACAATAAGTAAGAGTTGAGTAAAATATTATGAAATAAATTGCAGAGTAAGTGCTTTTTTATTATTTTCATTAAAAAGAGACAGTAAGTTGTTCAAACTCTTATAGTGCTCATCAGTTGTAAATGTCATTCGTTTGCAAATACAAATTCAAAGTTCGGAAATAATTTTCTACATCATTTTTGGAAGGCTGATTAATAGTTTTTCCACCAAACCCTTGCCGTCACTCTCCGATCCGCTTAAGATTGCACCCCCTAGTTCAGAACAGTAATGCTCAACAATATAATCATCTGTAGAAAAGTCTGTTGTGCAAAGCTCATAATCTACTTTAATATAATCCTGAAGAGTAGCATTGCAAGTTGTTTCGTTCGCTTTTAACCATGCTTTATAATCAGATTTAATTAACTTTTCATTTTCATCAATATTATTTAAAACAAGTGAAGACAGTCTAAAGTCGGTCTAGGCCGACTATGAAATACTCTAAACCCATTTTCAAAAACAAAAAAATTTTTATTGTAAATGGGCGTCTCCGTGGGCGGATGAAGCCTATATTTTTATTGCATTTAAATGGTGATGAAAAATGTACACACACCAATTTTTATTCCTATAGCTCACAGTTAATGCCTTTATTGTGCTTTCGCTATGGGAGGTGGGCGTGTTCATAGACGGATTACTCCCAATTTTTGAACACACCTTAGTTTTGGTATAAAATACATACATACCAAATTTTATCTCTCTATGACAACCGTAACTTTATTTATTGATTTTTAAACTTTTTGGGTTGTATGGGAGGTAGGCGTGTCCGTATGCGGATGACGTCCATTTTTCAAAACCATCTTTGTCTTGTCATAAGAAACATACGTGCCAAGTTTTAGCTTTGTAGGTTAAACAGAGGCTTATTTATTACGTTTTCAATTTTTGGGTTGTATGGGAGGTGGGCGTGTCCGTGAGCGGATGACGTCCATTTTTCGAAGACATTTTTGTGTTTGTATAAAACACATACATATCGAATTTTATTGTAGTTGGCTAATTATGAGCTGAGTTATGCAGTTTTCAATTTTCGCGTTGTATGGGAGGTAGGCGTGTCCGTGGGCGGATTCCAAAAATATTCAATAGTGCAGATCCTTGGGTCCATATGATTATGTGTACTAAGTTTCAGTCAATTATCTCAACTCCTTCTTCTTATCCTGTGTATACGGACAACACGCAGACGGACAGACGGACGGACGGACGGACGGACGGACGCACGGACGGACGGACATGGATAGCTCGACGCACGTGGTGACGCTGATCAAGAATATATATACTTTTCTATACCGGACTCGCTTCGTTCTATGCGTTACAAACGTTTGCAGAAAGTTAATATACCCTGACCTTTCAGGTTTAGGGTATAAAAACAAAAAAAAAAAGGTAAGTTTATAAATTGCCTTCAATCCAACATAAATATATATAAAATAATTGTGTCACCATACTTCTTTGATATCGTCTAAATATTACTAAAAATCACAACAACAAAACTACAACAAAATTTTCTTAGGCAAAATTGATGCCATCATGTGTGGTTTTGTAAGAGCTTTCGTTTGGTACTAAATTTCTAAATGTTTCCATGGAAAATAGCGAAATTATAGCAATAAAACGAAATTTTCGCTAATTTTTGAATGTGAGTTTGAAACCCTTAACCATCGATTGAGCACGTATAAAAAAATATGTCGACCTTAGATTTTTGTCTTCTATCACATATCCGAAAATCATTCAATTCGGAGACTGGCACCTGGGGACCTTTCCTTGTGAGCAATCTTATACAATACGATTCCAAGGGTTGTTGTCTTCTGAATTCATTGCTGAATCCAGAGTTTCTCAAGGTTGCCATCTTGGTTCACTTCCTTTTATTTTAGCAATTAATGATGTCACATACGTTATGGAACATTCTCGTTTGTTGATTTATGTAAAGAAAAATAAATCAAATCCGTTGAAGTTTATTGTTCTGATAATAAAGTGTTTCTCAATCCAGGGATATGCCAAACTATGACCTTATCGCGGAATAAGGCTACTTTTATTTTTGATAACAAAATAAGAAAAACGGTTTTCAGTCGTGCACATGCCATCAATGACCTTGTACCTTGTCATTAATACAGATGAATTCTATACTGTCTTTTCACATTCACATTGATAAAATTTCTAAAATAGCATCTGCTTGGATTTACTAAACTCTGGGCCAAAGAATATGACAGCATGATTACAACTACAATGCTGTGTTATCAAATCAAGTCTGTTCCTCAACTTAAAAAAAATATTATAAACATATAAGCCACAAAACTGAATATAAAGGGTTATATTTATATGACATAAAGCTATATAACTTAGTATTGGAGAATTTTATATCAAAACTAAGGTGTGCACACCAGTGGCGTACCGAGAGGTTAAGCCGCCCGGGGCGGATTCCCAATTGACCGCCCCTCTCATTTACAATATACAAAAACATCTTTAATATTAATATAGGGTTTTGTAGGCATTGTTTTCAAACATACACAGAGAAAAATAGTGCCACATAAAATCTACAATATTTCTGCTTAAAACGTATTTAGAACAAGAGACATTATAGACGAAAGAGGAGAGGTATTTTTTAAGAAGAAATCTTAAAATATCTTCTTATCTTCATCTAAAATTCATATTTTCGAGACATTTGAAAAACAAGGGGCTTGAAAGACGACAGAGAAGAGGTATTTTTAAGAAGAAATCTTCTTGTTTTTCAGCATAAATCTTCTTAAATTTATTTATTTCTTATTTATTGATTTCCTTTAAAATTCATATTTTGAAGACTTTTTTCATGTCCTAGACTTCGTGTTTCGTTTATTCGTAATTTCTTATTAATTTATTCAATATTGAGAAGAAAAGCATATCATTTAGAAAACTTTGTAGCTTCGTTACATTCCTTCCGCAAAAAATCAAGAAGAAAACCTTGTAAATGTATGAGATTTCTTCTTAAATTAATTAATTTAAGAAGACAGCGAATAACTTTAAGAACATCTTCTTGGGTAAAAACCATAGAGATATCTGTTTAACTTTGTTCTTCATTATTAGGTTTTATGTGGCGATTTTTCTGTGTGTACATAATCTTTTATTGTTGTCAAGTACCTTTATAATAAATGCTCGTATACATATTATCAACCTAATTCTAATACTATGTAAGTCTACACAGCAATACTACACAGCAAGAGCCACAATGAATATTGTGAAGGAAGCGTTTCCTGGTCGTGTAATCTCGCGCTTTGGTGATTTGGCATCGTCAGAAAGAACAACTAATTTAATCATCCCAGACTTCTTTTTTTGAGGCTACTTGAAGTCGCGGGTTTATGCCAACAAGACTAAGACTATTGAAAACCTTAAAGAGAATATTCGACAGGAATGCGAACAGTTATCACCGGAAATCTTTCGGAAAGTCATTGAAAATCGACAAAACGGGTACAAATGTGTATTCACACTTGCAACAGTCCCTTGAAGAATATCCCCTTTTCCACATAACACAAAATAATGTAATGGTTCAAATAAAGACTTTCTTCACTCAATATTATTTATTTTATTTACTGCAACAGATATTCAAAAACAAAATTGGATGATTAATTTTGCACCACCTTGTTCTTCACACTCTTCATCGCTGATTGAAGACTCATCTGAATTTAACAGTGGTATGTTAGGGGAAACTTCTTCAGAAACACTTTTTGAACTAGGTTCTCGATTAAGGTATTTCAGTAAAGAACCTTCAATAATTTTAATTTCTTCTTCCCTTCTTATTTAAGACATATCTATTTTGTAAAATGCTTAATTTAGCTTCAGTGCCGCCTCTATAATAATGCCGCCCGGGGCGGACCGCCCACCCCCACGGTACGCGGCTGGTGCACACAAAATGGGCGTCAAACCCATGGGCGTCATGGGTTTTGAAAAAATAAAAAGTTATTTATATTTGTTTAAGTATAGCAACATATATTTAATAAAAACTTTTTAACAAAAAAAAAAAACCTACTTACTTCAAAATCACTACAAAATCAAAAGAATTTTATTTTACTTTTACTATTTATTTCTTGGTCAAATTTCATAACTTACTTACATTCATTATTTGTAAAACTGTACCTACCAGACATGATTAAAAAAAAAAAATGACATCTTCAATGTCTCGATCTGACGTCTGGTTTCTGAGGAAAATGGTCACCCACACTAAGAAAAACAACACATATCTTTCTCCGGTGAAAATTTTTCTATTTTCGATAATAGCAATTTTCTCTTATTCAAATAAAATGTTCTTCAATTATTATAAATTTTCACATTTTCGAAGAAATATTTCTTCACTTCTAGGAAATGGAAATATTTCACTGTCTTTTATTATGATAAATATTTTTCTCGCACAAAAAAACTATCATTTATAGAGAAAAATTTATTGAAAATGAAAAATTATTCCTATATTTTTACAAAAAATTCACTTGAGAAGTATTTTCTTCGATAAAAACAAATGTTTTATCAAAAATAAAAAGTATTTTTCTCTTTAAACGATATAAATTAATATATATCTCTTTTTCAAAGAAGCTTTTTATCAATTTAAGAGATTTTTTAGGATAGCATTTAGAGAAAGTCATTCTCTGGAGCAAAGTCTATACAATTTTTATCTAAATATGATGCCTTTTTAACATACTCCGATAAACTTTTTTCTGAGTGTAGTTTGAAAAGTCATTTCGAGAAAAATGCGCTTAAAGTTTTTCTTAGCAATTTTATCTCAAAAAACATTCCAATTTAAAAAATCCTATAAGCATCTATTCGACTTTTGGATTCTCTTCGTTCAACTTCGGTTTTGGTCGATACTGTTCGGTTAATTTTTTTTCATCATTATAAAGCTTCTGCTGGTAATCGTTAAAAATTTTTTTTTCGTTCGTCTTTGGTTCTTGACTTCGTTTGCCTTCGGCTCATTCCTTGATTTTTGTCGAAAGAACTTTGAAAAGCATAGGATCTATTTCAGTAACAGATACAAATGCCTACCCAGTTTCATCAAAATTGGTTCATCCGTTTTGACGTGAATGAGCCAAGCATAGTTGATTGACGTGGAAGTTTTCTGAAATTTAAATAGCCTCAATTCTGTTGCAGGGTCAAGTTATTTCACTTACCAAATTTTAGTAAAATCGGTCAAATCATTTAGGAGTTATTGAATCTTAACAATGCACTACTTAAAGCGCCCTCTTGCGGAAAGCTTTGGAAATTTTTTGACCTATGTTTTATTTTGGGAGCAGTTGTACGTTCATGCCAAATTTCATTGAAATCGGTTCAGGCGCTTAGAAGTTATTACAGAGGGCCACGCCCACATAGTTCCGCCCACTTTTTTACACCCTCTTTGTTCTTTCTCTTAATGAAAGGTACACGGTGTCCAAATTTCAGCTCAATCGGATAAACGGTGCGCGAGCCTATACGGAAAAGACAGACAGACATACAGAGGGAAAACATATGATTTTATATATATTATCTATATCTATATCTATATCTATACTATTATATAAAAGGCTTCTCACGTATCTACGTTGCAGTGTAACTCAAGAACTACTCAACCGATTTTTGTAATTCTTTCACTAACATAAAGCAACATGTTTAACTAATTCCTTTGCATACTTATTTTCTTCAAAACTGCTCTAAAAAGTTATTGAAATTTGAGTTTAAAAAGTAGCCAAAAAAATCAAATCCAAAAAACATTGCTGCATTGAATCGTTTGATACACAACCAGGGTTGCCACAGCCTAAAATTTTCTTTTACCAAAATTCCCAAAAATATTTCACATTTAAGAAAAAAATTTCACATCCACAAAAAAAATATCAAATATGTGTGATCAATCAAAAAACGAAATATTTTTACTTTTTTGACATCCAATAAAATTGTAATAACAAAAGCTATGTTTGATGACTCCTCTAGATTTAGATTCTTTACTACAGATCAGTAAAAACTGTTTATTGAGATTATTTTTCTCTTTTTCTATCTCCTCTTACTTGATATTGCTCTTGGTTTTTTGAAGCTGCTCTAAGTTACGTTTTCAGCTCTTTTGTACGCTTATATTTTTTGTGGTGTAAGTAACAGTAACATTTAAATAAATCAAGTATTTTGGTTTTTGTTGAAAAATTCGAAAAATTGAAAGAGCATTGAATAGTTTCTTTCCTTACCTATTTCAACAGTTTAATGAAAACTAGTAGTTTTTCTGGCTTATTTCTTAATTTGTTTGCTTTTGGCACTGAGTATTTGTCATCGAACACAACTAATATTGTTGTGTACCAGTATTCATGTATTCAGGTTTCAAATATTTTAAAACATGTAGCATATATTATGGTAAGCCGAGAAATTTCCAATTACTTTTCTTAACAGTGTTTGGAACTTAAAATTCAACTTCTGAAAAGCGCTTTATTTTTGTTGCGATGATATTGAAGAAAACGAGATATTTTGAGTTTGAGTTTTACGGTCTTTGGTACTCCCCCATTTGTATATTTTAAATACCTGTTTTCAGTGTCACTGTCTGAAAAATTTGAATCTTGTTTTTGCGCATGACACGTAACCGCGACTCTAATCCTTTAACCCTAAAATGTAATTAAATTATTAAGTATTACGATGTTACAAATTTAAAAACGTTCTTTTCAATATGATGAAGGCCAATAATTTGAATACGTTTGAAAACTAATTTGAGTTCGATAGTGCCCGAAATTCGACCTTTTCACTTTCATTCTCTCGATACAAAATTAATGTGAAAAACAAATTTTCTTCATAAAATTTGGCAAAAAAATGTTTTCAAAAAATAGTCGGTGCACTCGTTTTCCGCACTTTGATTCATTTAAAAGAAATTAATCAAAATCGGTTAGAAACACGTGACAAAATGGTTTTTTACTATTTTCCCTACGCCTATTTTTTATATATACATAGATAAAAAAAAGAGACGATCATTTAAGGGCGGCAAGTTTTTTAACCATTTTTTATATGAATGCTCAACATCTCTAGAATATTGTGTTCAAATTTGAAGTCAATCCGAGTAAAACTAACGGAGGTACAAATTTTTAAGTAAGTGTACCTCGAACGTAGAAACGTACGTGAACAAAACTTTAAAGCAGTTTTCCCACAAGTTGTGTTTTGAAAGTCCGTGTTCACTGCCAGGCTTTTAGAAACTACTTGACCGATTCATTTCGAACTTGGTTCACATTTTCTACATACAAAATACTTTCCTCCAACGTTGACTAAATTTTAATGGTTTTTGATTTCAAATAATTTCCGACCGAGACATAGTGAACACCGCAAATTGCTATTTTTCCAAGACGCTCTGGGAAAAGCTCTGTCACCAGCTTGTTTTTCTATATTTCCGGAAGAAAAAGAGTATTGTTAAAAGTACACTCAATAATGTACAAAAGATTTTAATAAATTTGCTCAATCCATACTCTTAAAAGAATTCACAAAAAAAGTGTTTTTTACGCTGAAACCCTTACTTCGCCCTTAAGCTTTTAGGGAATTTTCATAAAAATGTTTTTCGTTTTCACCAGAAATTTTACCAAAATGAAACTTAATTTCACATTTTCACATCGAAAAAAAAATTTACCAGTTTTGGTAAATTTTTCACATTCTGGCAACGCTGTACACAACCAGCGCGCTGCAGCGTAAAGCTTTCTCGCTCTTTTCCTCTCCGATTGTGTTTGTTGTTATTGTTTCTTTTACTTAAAGTGCTTTAAATAAGGGATGTTTTACATACAACCAGTGTTGCCATCAAAAAAATTTTCATATCGTAACTTTTAACTCAGTTCGTCGGATTTCCGTCGGATCCGTGAAATTTTAAAAAACAACAACAAAGTAGAAATTTTCGGAAAGCAATTGAACATTAAAGAAGAAATATAAAAATCAATGTGGATGTTTTAAGATTTATTTTTAAATAAATCAAATTTTGTTTCAAAAGTCAGTACATCTAATATTTCTAACATGATTATATATAAAAAATATTCTGATAAAATATATTGAAAAATACTTTTAAGCACACAAAAAAGAACTAAAAATAAAAAAAAATCACGTGTAGCAACTTACACGTGGCAGAAGAGACACTTCTTTATCAGTAAGAAATAATAGAGATTTTAGTGTAAAACACAGAGGGAAAGTATCGGAAAAGAAATTCAATCAATACGAAATGAAATAATAATCTGTTGATTCAATATTTACATCCAGGGACCGTACCGGCTATGGTTTTTATTGAAAGTGGCACACATTCACTGTTATCTTATAATTTTTATTTTTTTCCCACAAAAAAATAAAAGTTATTAGTGCCTTATACTTCTTTGGGCAAAATAACAGTTACTTTTGACTTTTATTTTATCGGTCAAAAATAGCAGTTGTTTTCTGACGTTTATTTTTTCGGTCAAAAATATCAGGTAATATATATATGTTCAAATCATTTTACCGACTAAAAAATGTCGATACCATTATTTGCATCTCATCGATGAGACATTTTACACATGGTGTCAACAGTTCAATCTGTCAAGCGGCCTTTAAAAAACACAAATTACTTGAAATTTTTGACCGAAAAAATTCAAGTCACAAAATAACTGCTATTTTTGACCGATAAAATAAAAGTCAAAAGTAACCTTTATTTTGTTCTCGAAAAAATGCAACGCAAAAAATAACAGTTAAATTTTAACTTTTAAAGAATCAGTCTAAAATTTAAAAGGCACTTAATATTTGTGAGGCTAAGGACATTTGTAACATAATGGTATGTTTGAAAAGTCTTTCAACAATTTTTTTCATTTGAAAATTGTAAAATAACAGTTATTTTCGGTTCTTGTTTTAGTTCAGTTGGTGCTTTAGTTGCTTTCGAATGTCTTTTCAACTTTGTCACTTTTTGAATGCTAGATTGCATTTGCATAGTACTCGTTGACGCAGCCTCCGAAAGCAGAGGCAAATCTTATTGATTATTGCCTCCTGCTTCCTGATCATAATAATTGCTATGTTGAGTGAGGGCCTCGTAAAGCAGCGAACGTTGATTGTTGAGTGTATCAACTTGGTTGGCTATAAAATTCTGTTGAGATGACGGCTGAGTGCCAAAATACATTTTTACATAGCATCAGTGTGTTTTTCTGGGGATTGGTTCTTTGTAGATTCACCAAAATACACTGATGCTTCATAAAAATGCATTTTGGAAGTCAGCCACTGTTGCAATCACCTTACCTTCATCATTAGTTGCAGAGCCAGCTGCGGCTGCATTCTTAAGAGCTCTAATTCGCTGTTTATATTCACGAACGCGTTCTGCTCCTGTTTTAGCTATTTTTCTTAGCTTTGAGACGTTTTTTGGTATGGCATGGCCGACTATTCTCGGCAGTCGTATATATTGCACTTTTTACACTTTTTGCTTTTAATACATTGAACTAACTGTTTTGCATGTTGTCAATCATCTCTCAAGTTTTTGATAACAACCAACGAACCAAATTAAGCTTAAAGCTCATTATGCAGCGAACAGGCAGTACATTTTTTCCTGGTAGATATATCTCTATGCCTAAATATTTTGGCGTAATTGTAGAGCTTCCGCCTCTTGAGCAATGATCAACATCGATGGTCCGGGTTCAATTCTCGCTTGCGGTTATCATTTTTTGAAAATTTTCATATGAATCAAAAACGTTAGCCTAGCGTCACGAATAAGAGACCTTGAAATTTCACTCGCCGCCAAAGAAGTTTCACTTCAAAAAAAATAACCTTCATTACATATATTGTCATTGGTTAAAAAGTGTTGACAAAGAATTTTTAAAACAAAGTTTAAAGCTGCCACCAAGTTGCTATCTTTATTTTTTCATTGCATATACTTAAAGAAAAATACGCCAAATCGGCCGTCGGATCTATTTTTTCTGAAATCGTAACATTTTGGAGAATTATGGCCATTTATCGGATCATCGGATTCAAGACTGAAAATCGTAACAAATACGATATATCGGACCATATGGCAACACTGCATACAACAGCAGACGCAGGAAGTTGTTTCATTCAGTTGGCGCTGAGACTTCAAGTGATTAAGTTTTTGTTGCTTAAGTTTTAGGTATGATATGTTTATGCTTCGCAAATGTTTATCTATATTGTTTTTTATGCTGCGTAAATGTTTATTTTTGCTGAGACAAAGAGCGCTACAAGCGTAAGTATAAAATCGTGTTATAAATGAATTACAGTGCGGAAGTAATTGAACATTGTACTGCTTTTAAAATTTTTGGTCATTAACACTTAAAAAGGTCGATCCAAAATGTGAATCAAAAATTTATAAACCAGTAAAATGTCCTATTTTAGTACCTTCATTCATATGCCTTTCCTGACGTTATTTTTGATTATAGCCTTGATTATAAAAATTGGATAAGTAGAATACAAGATAGACTTGAAAAAAGCGAGAAAAAAATTTAAAAATATTGGGGCATAGTGTAATCAATGTGTGAAATGGTGTGTTCGCATTAGTTAACAGGTGTAAGTGTATTGATACGATACTGAAAGGTGTGGTAAAATTTATTTTCAAAATCCTTAAATTAAGTTGATTGGAACAATTTTCATCAAGATGCTGCTTGCTTTAAAACAAGATGTTAAAAGTTACAGACCTTCATATAGTTTTAGTTCGTGTTAAAGAATTAAAATGTCGTTTTTGGAAAACGAAAATAGACTTCTGAGCTAAAAAAAGGTTAAAAACTATTTATTTAGATTTTTCAAGCAATTATATACAATTCATACATAATGAAAATATATAAGAATCGCGACATTGGTCAATCAGTTTTATTGGATCAAATCAAAAAATTTTAAATTGAGTGTACATGAGACCGAACCCTAATTTTAAGACCATTTAATTTTTCCTCAAACAACGAAATTAGCTTCGGTTACACCTAAGAACATTTCGAACAAAATTTGGTCCTTATTGGATCACGGTCAGTAGACACGGCGTCTCCTTGGATTCTAAGGGACTGTGTATGCAAATGAACTGTTTATTAAAAAAATATTTTTAAAAAAGTAAAAAAAAAATTTAGATACTCGAAACCATTTTATTGAAAATTAAAAATTATACGTTCTTAGGCCTTACCGAATATTATTTCGTTTTTGGAGCGAAAATTTATTGTACTTCAAAACCAAAGGAAAACATAGAAATCTGCAGTAAGTCAACCAATTTTTAATTTAAAAGTTTAATGCCATGCAGCATCAGACGCTATAATTTCCATTTTTATAATTTTTATAATTTTCAGGTTCTAGATGGATTTAGAAGATTGAAAACCGTGATATATTAATGAATTTTCAATAAAAATTCAACTAGCTGTCAACTATTTGTTTTTGTATTAAAAATTTGTTGAATTTGTATTGAAAATTCATTAACACTTCACGTTGTATCGCTAAAAATTCCGAACTCTTTAAGAGTATACCTTAATTTTATATCGCTAGAAAGGTAATGAAACCTTAAAACAGCTTATATTATGAAAGTTAAAAAAAATTATAGCGTCTGGTGATGGCATTATACTTTGAAATTAAGAATTGGTTGACTTTCTGCAATATTTCAAAAAGTTTTATATTTTTCCTTTAAAGTAGACAAAAACTTTTCCAATGATACCCTATTTACGAAAATCGTATTTAAATTGACTGAGCTACGTTGTCTCAAAGTAGACCCTTTTTTGGCCGCGAAAAATTATTGCAAAAATGTACAACTTCGGATTTGGTTTCTAATCATTAAACCAATTCAAGAAAAAAATTTGAGCCAATTCGGAGATGGTAAGTGCAACTAATAAAACACTTCAATATAAAATGGCCAGTATATTTTCTATCAACAAAAAAAAACCCCCGATTTAACCTGAAAAGGCATTGATGTCATCAGATTTTCTGCATTGTTCTGGCAAAATTATCAGTTACCATATCGGAAATATGGACAAAGGATTAAAAATGTAAGAACTCTAAAAATATGATCCGCAAGCAATGCGTCTAGCTAGATTTGTTTAACATTTCGAAACGTTGCTGAAAATTGTGGTGCCGTTAAAAGTAATACCAGTTTGTAGATTCCAATGCATTGGAAACTTATTTATAGGATCAATTTATCTCCAAATTAACAGTGGTGTTTTCTTGAACGTTGACATCACTGCTAAACTGAACGATAAAAGATTTTTTGAGCAGACGAAACGGGGATTTTTTTGGTCAATAACGTCCTTTGTTTAGGCTGCACACAAAAAATCACTTCACTTTGTGATCCTATCTGAAAGCATATATAATAAACACGCTGTCAACAAAAATTACAAATACTATTATAACAACCAAAATAAAAGACTCAAATGTTAATGCCCTTTTAGTGCTTTCACTATTGTGGGTTGTATGGGAGGTGGGCGTGTTAGTCGACGGACAACGCCCAATTTTTGAACACACATTAGCTTTAGTATAAAATACATACATACCAAATTTTATCTCTGTTAGACAAACATAAGCATATTTATACAGTTTTAAATTGTTTGGTTTGTATGGGAGGTAGGCGTGTCCGTGGGCGGATGACGTCCATTTTTCAAAAACATCTTTGGTTTGTTAAACAAAACATACGTACCAAATTTTATATCTGTAGGTTGAACAGAAGCTTACATATTGAGTTTTCAATTTTTTGGTTGAATGGGAGATGGGCGTGTTTTGATATAAAGTGAGTTTTCAATTTTTTGGTTGAATGGGAGATGGACGTGTTTTGATATAAAGTATATACATACCAAATTTTATTGTTGGAAGTTTATTATGAGCTTAGTTTTGCAGTTTTCGATTTTTGCGTTGTATGTGAGGTATTCAGGTTTAGGGTATAACAAACTTGCAAACAGGTAAAAAAATCAATCGCTTTTAAACCTAAATCACCCCAATTGGCTATGGGTGCTTTTTTTGGTATTTTAAGTGCTTTTATTTAAGTGTAATATGTGGATTTTTTTTATTTAATGATGTCTTGATGTGCAAAGTTCATATATTTAGTCTGTAAATATCAAAGAATTCACTCTTACAAGGTAAGCAAATATGTAAAAAAAGTGTTGTAGAACAGGGTGCGGAGAACTCTATTTGCAAACGATTACAGTATGCGTCACTGTTTTTGTACATGGCATCCCACTATATATCCCTTATAAATTTGGGCTCTCTTAACACGAAAATAGCAAACATTTTTTTTTATGGATACGTTTTTTTAAAAAATTGTTGTTACTTTATTTTATCGACCTTTGACTTTGTGTGTGGTTTTTTTTGACCTAAAGCCTGAACAACGTTTTAAAAAATTTAAGTTTTTTGTGTTGCTTTTTTCAAAATTTTGCTGTATAAAACCTCGGTATATGTGGTTCTCCGAGGCCTTAAAATATATTTTTTAACGATATTTTCCAGTTTGATCCTCTTACAACCTCACCCACTGCATCTGTTGCGCAGTGTACCTTTTTATATAACAATATTTTAATATAATAAAAATTAAAAATTTTTTTTAGCTTAATGAGGAAATTCTTTTTAACTTTCCTTTTTTTAATTTAAATCGGGGCTTTTTATTGTTAGTTATTCATTGCTCAGATACGATACGTTCACCAATGCGAAAGTGCTCTTTCAACCATCAAGACTGTATCCATTTCAACATCATATAACATTTTAACATTTCTTAAATTTATCAAAATTTACAAAATTATGAACGTTTGGTTTCTTTTCAGTTACTCAAAGTTTCATCGGACAGACATAAAACCCGAATTCTACACAGAGAAAATTTTGTTCCTCTAACATTTATTTTTATTTACAAAACGGACATTTTAAAATGAGCGAATGAATATTAAACGTTCGTTAAATATTTTAAAATGAAAATTTCAGAATTGAAGAATAATTAGAAGCTATTTTTTAAAATTTTTATTTTAAACTATCAACCGATTGTTTTAAAATCATACGTACGTTATAGAAGCTAATTTAAAAATGTCCGTTTTTAGAATGAAAATAAACTTTATAAACTTGCTCCTCTACAAAACTATTAATGCTATAATGACACTAATGATGTTATAAGACAATATTTGTAAATAAAAAACCAGTAAAGAAACTCTAAAGATGGTCTAGCCCGACTATGGACTACCCGAAAACCACCTACTCCGAAAACAAACACAATGATATATACATATTGAAGTTTGGACAGGACAACGTCTGTCGGGTCAGCTAGTATTGTATACAATACATAAACTCGTTTATATATAAAATACGTTCCTTCTCA
Source organism: Tetanocera ferruginea (assembly GCA_958299015.1). Classification (NCBI taxonomy): domain Eukaryota; kingdom Metazoa; phylum Arthropoda; class Insecta; order Diptera; family Sciomyzidae; genus Tetanocera; species Tetanocera ferruginea. Next base: position 87,236,613 of record OY282642.1, on the reverse strand, counting down.
ACTCAACTTAAATACACTTTGTAGTATACATCGCAGTTTAAAATCTGTTCTGTATTTAAAATTTAAAAATTAAAATAATCCAATGAGCAGCGTTCAACATAATTAATTTTGCGAAATGCGCAATTTCACTAATTCTAAAATGAACTAATCTCTGTTATTAATTACGGTACAGATAGATAGAGCGTCACTCAAAAATATTCTGTTGGCTGATGCTGAATGTGTGGGTGGGTGGATGGATGAATTTTCGTTCGAAAGAAAAACAAAAAAAAAAAGAATGAAGGAAAATTAAAAAACTGCAAAATATATACATTTACATAAGTTTTGCCAAATCAGTAAGGCGAATGCATACCAGCGAAAGGGTTCCTTTGAATTTGCAGATAAGGTTTATTATTAAATTATGAAGAGTAATATAATTATGCAGCCACAACAAAATTAATGCAGACACTTAAATTTCAAAGTCTATTTCTTTTCTTAAAAATAACAAAAATATGCGTAAGAATTTAACAAATATTTTATTTTTTATTTTACAGCTGCGGCGGCTGTGACAGTCTTTTTCCATCACTAATGCTGCTCGAGCATCACAAGGAGGAGTTCGAACACTGGAGTGATGATGAAATAAGTCGCCGTATATGTTGTCGACGAAATCGTGGTGATGACTACTTTACCGATACTGATTCGTTTACCAGTGAAGCTGAAAGTGAAGATCTAGAAAGACTACTTTAAACCAAATCAGCTCTTTATGAATTTCAAATGAAGTCAACCAAAGACAATTTATCAGACTTAAATGTTATCAGAAACTCTATTCCAGAATTAATTTTGTACCTTTTTACTTGTACCAAATTGTACAATAATCCTAAATGAAAATGAAAAACACTGCATGTTCCAAGTATACCAAAAATACACATTCTTTATTGATGTAAATTTATGTCATGTGGTAGAAAAAATCAGCTTAATGTTAGTAAACTAAATACATACATATAATCCATCTGAAATAAAAATACAAAGATAAACCATATCAGCAAATAAGCGGCAACTTTTTGGAAGACAATTTTAAATTTTTTTATTTGGCGTAAGCCTCGAAATTTTTTTACTGTACAAAGAACCCACTAAAATTTTTGAAAGCAACAAATTAAAAACTATATAAGAAAATATATACATACATATATATATATATATATATCAAATATATCATTTTGTATTAGAAAATGTAAAGAATAGTTATAAATATCTAAACAAAATCAATAAACTTAGAATATGTGTGAATTTAAAGAAATACTTTTATGTATTTCATGCTTAAACTATAGCCTACATATGTATATGTGTAACAGTGTAATATTGTAATGTAATGCAAGTTGATAGTTGAACAGGAAAATATAATAGAAAAATAATACAAAAGCGAACTAAATCGTGCTTTGAAGATACGTAAATAAAAGAAAATTGCTGTACATAAGAACTGAGTTTTTATTTTTAAGCATAAAATTTCATGGAAAAGACTTATGGCATATGTATATAATGAATAGAGTGGCCCTTACTTATATGGAAATTTTCAAAAGATACAATTTTGCTGCTCCCAACTCCCAATCCTCTTTCTAACAATAAATTAATGATCAGTGCAAAATTTTAGCTTAATCGGACAACTCGGAGACCACCCTCATCGAACATATATTTTTCAAATATTTGGTCAAAAAGCTTTTTTTAAAAAAATCCCTCCAAAAGAGGAATGAAGGTACAACTGTGGATGTTGGATTGTAAATGTATTTAAGAAAATATGTTTTTAGTATAGAAAAAAGTTAAGAAGCAAAAACCCCTTTTGTAGTATTTTCCATCAAGTAAGGTAACCTTCCCAATAAGTGATTTTCCGTGAATCCCCGTGAAAAATCGATTGATTTTAGAAGAAGGTAAGAACTGTTTTTTTTTTTAAATTTAATTAAATTATTTTTTACTTTAGTATTGTATTGCAAAGATGGTTATGATAATTGTTTGTATTATTTGCATTATATTTAAAATTTGTAACCTGTATAGATTTTTGAAATGTCATCAACCTATTCAAATAGTTCAACACACAAGTTAAGAAAAGCATTTGATATCTCCCTTGTTGGCAACATTTCATCAAATCGTCGGAGCCAAACTTTCTTCGAACCGGCAATTTTTTAAGGTTTTTTCTACAATGTAAGAATTATAAATCTTAACACGAAGGAAAGCGCAGAATTGGTTATTAAAGAAGTTTCAATCTTTTGGCAAAAAGCATGAATTCGTACCAAAAGACCATTGACAACTGACCATTGCGTTGAAAAGTTGATCAAATTCTATAATGAATGGAAAGGCTTACAGAAAAATTTTACGAGAACTACAGGCAAGGAAAAAGAAAAAATAGATATGTTTGTGAAAATTATGAACGATCTTTTTGATATAGCACATTCAGTTGCCTTGGGACAGATGAAAAATGAAGAGGATAAACACTTGCTTTTACTTCAGCGTCAAAAAGGACGACCAGAAGGTATGATAGGTGTAGATAAAACATTAGTTAACAAAGAAAACATAGCACTGAAGCGCAATGCAATAGAAAAAAAAATAAGTTATGAAGAAATGGAGAAAAATTTTGTAGTATCCAAAACATATGATATAACATCAAGCAGCCAAAATAGTGATGATAATAACGGCAGAAAAATTGCAGCTATGATATACTGCAGCAAGCAACATCAGCAATATCAACAACTGTATTGGCAGAAACAAATCGTGAAACTCAAAGTACATTACAGTTTTTTACCCCTCGTCTCGCTGAATTTTTTTTATAGATGTAAAATCACTGATCGAAATGGAGTTTACATATTAATGGCAGCGGCAGAAGCTTTTGCACATGATACTAAAAACCTGATATTAAATCGCAATTCTTTTCAACATCGTAAAAAAATATTCAGGGAAACGCGACACAAAAATATTCAGAAACAAGTAAAGAAAGTTTAAAGTCGATCTAGGCCGACTATGAAATACCCTAAACCCACTTTTCAAAAACAAAAAATTTTTATTGTAAATGGGCGTCTCCAAGGGCGGATGAAGCCTATATTTAATATGCATTTAAATGTTGATGAAAAATTTACACATACCAAGTTTTATTCCTGTAGCTCACAGTTAATGCCTTTATTGTGCTTTCGCTATGGGAGATGGGCGGATTCATGGACGGATTACTTCCAATTTTTGAACACACCTTAGTTTTGGTATAAAATACATGCATACCAAATTCAATTTCTCTATGACAAACATAACCTTATTTATTGAGTTTAAAACTTTTTGGGTTGTATGGGAGGTAGGCGTGTCCGTAAGCGGATTACGTCCATTTTTCAAAAACTTCTTTGTCTTGTCATAAAAAACATACGTGCTAAATTTTAGCTCTGTAGGTTAAACAGAGGCTTATTTATTGCGTTTTCAATTTTTGGGTTGTATGGGAGGTGGGCGTGTCCGTGAGCGGATGACGTCCATTTTTCGAAAACATCTTTGTGTTTGTATAAAACACATACAAATCAAATTTTATTGTAGTTGGCTAATTATAAGCTGAGTTATGCAGTTTTCAATTTTCGCGTTGTATGGGAGGTAGGCGTGTCCGTGGGCGGATGACCACTTTTCAAAACTATCTTTGTTTTGTTACAAAAAACATATGTGCCAAATTTTAGCTCTGTAGGTTAAACAGAGGCTTATTGATTGGGTTTTCAATTTTTGGGTTGTATGGGAGGTGGGCGTGTCCGTGAGCGGATGACGTCCATTTTTCGAAAACATCTTTGTGTTTGTATAAAACACATACAAATCAAATTTTATTGTAGTTGGCTAATTATAAGCTGAGTTATGCAGTTTTCAATTTTCGCGTTGTATGGGAGGTAGGCGTGTCCGTGGGCGGATGACCACTTTTCAAAACTATCTTTGTTTTGTTACAAAAAACATATGTGCCAAATTTTAGCTCTGTAGGTTAAACAGAGGCTTATTGATTGGGTTTTCAATTTTTGGGTTGTATGGGAGGTGGGCGTGTCCGTGAGCGGATGACGTCCATTTTTCGAAAACATCTTTGTGTTTGTATAAAACACATACAAATCAAATTTTATTGTAGTTGGCTAATTATAAGTTGAGTTATGCAGTTTTCAATTTTCGCGTTGTATGGGAGGTAGGCGTGTCCGTGGGCGGATGACCACTTTTCAAAACTATCTTTGTTTTGTTTCAAAAAACATATGTGCCAAATTTTAGCTCTGTAGGTTAAACAGAGGCTTATTGATTGGGTTTTCAATTTTTGGGTTGTATGGGAGGTGGGCGTGTCCGTGAGCGGATGACGTCCATTTTTCGAAAACATCTTTGTGTTTGTATAAAACACATACAAATCAAATTTTATTGTAGTTGGCTAATTATAAGCTGAGTTATGCAGTTTTCAATTTTCGCGTTGTATGGGAGGTAGGCGTGTCCGTGGGCGGATTCCAAAAATATTCAATAATGCAGATCCTTGGGTCCATGTGACCATGTGTACCAAGTTTCATCCAATTATCTCAACTCCTTCTTCTTATCCTGTGTATACGGACTACACACAGGCGGACAGACGGACGGACGGACGGATGGACGGACGGACGAACATGGATAGCTCGACTCACGTGGTGACGCTGATCAAGAATATATATACTTTTCTATACCGGACTGGCTTCGTTCTATGCGTTACAAACGTTTGCACAAAGTTAATATACCCTGACCTTTCAGGTTTAGGGTATAAAAATGCAACTTAAACAACTGTCAAGAATTAGTATTCAGTGTTGCCGTTTGGATCCAAATGGATCATTTGGATACTTCTTTTCTTCAAAAATTGATGGACACTTATTTTTTAGCCCTAGTGGAAATTTGGATACTTTTATTGAAAAATCATTTTAATATGAAAATATCGTCATATGAAATCAAAAATTTAAATACAGTTCTTTATTGATTCTGATGCACCGTGTCCAAATATATTTTTATGCAAAATGATACACTCCTACCGCTAAAAACAACGATTTTATTAACAAAATTTATCTGAAAAATATGTTTTTTTTAATTTAGAAAGGTTTTTGGTTCTTCTGTAAAATTTTTCAAATGAAACTTAGAGATTGTGTGATTTTATATGAAAATATGCTTTTATTTGTCAGCATTACCGTGCGTACAATTAAACTGTCACTTTTTTCTCCAACTAACGCAGAGTCGATGAAATTGTACATAAATAGAAGATTTTGTATTACTGTGTTTACATGCAGATTTAACCCGTGGTTAAGATTTTCGTTGAGTTATAAACAGGGCGACGCTAATTCGTTACAGTTTACATGCAAGACGTCGAATTAAGTTAGATTTGTCAAGTTAATTTAGAGCAAATTGTTTGTTGGCAGCTCAATAGACTCTTGTTCAACAGACTTGCAGTTACCATTTTTAAGTGAAAATAATAGATTTTGACAGACAGTACTCAGCTAAATCCAACAAGTTTTGTGGATTTTTCTTGGGTTTAACGAAACTCAACCCTCGTTTAGATTCAGGGCTCACTACGAGTAAATCCCGAGTTAACTCTGCAGGTAAACACAGTATATGCCGCTTCTAATTAAATACTTTTAATGAAAAATAATTGAAATACATATCAAAAACTACTTTTTTGTGTTTAAAAGGTGAATACAATATATTTTTTTGCAATTTAATTCCTGGATACTTATTTTTTTTTTAAGTGGATACATTTGGATCCACTTTTATGGATACTTTTTTTAGAACCGTCTCGGCAACACTGTTATTATTGCACTGGGATGGAAAGTTTCTACCAGCTCTAGTAGGTGTGTAAAGAACAACTATTAAATATTAACATATAAAATGAAATATATGAAATACCAACATCTTCAGGAGAAGATATTCGGACTATTATTGAATCTCTTCAATACCACCTTTCTGTACAAAAACGACAGCGAAATGACTACCGATAATTATTGGAATTAGCAATGATATTTCTTGGTGACATTCCTATGCACGGGATTTCGTTTCATAAACCAGGAACTGTAAGACCTGCTAGGTATATATAATCTATTTCGTTTATAAATTAACAGTTCTAACTCTTGTCTAGTACAATTCTATTTATGTTATTTTTCTTATATGAAAATATGTGTATGGCAAAAGCAATTTATGAATTCAAGATTTATCTGTTTCAAAATCAGTTTGAGTTATCTGTAAAGAAAAATAACCCTTTAAAAAGAATCTGTATTTTTCTAGCTCGAGTGTATGTTCGAGCTTGGTTTTTGTCAGCAGAAGCAATAAGAACTCCTTATCATGATTTTATTTTCATGCAGCAACTTGTAAATAATCAGAATATTGATCCAGAAATAAGTAAAGCTACAGCAAAAAATTGTCTAACCATCTCTGGTACTTAGTTCCTGAAACTGTGGCGCTTTTATTTTATGATGGAAATGTTCCCACAGCCGTTAAATCAAATATGGCTTAAGTTTTGTTAGAAGCAGGGAAATGTGAAGAAGAAGAAGACACAAACAACCAACTGAAGAAATACATTCTGCCCAAAAATGATTTTTGTTCCTACATAAACATAAAGTTTTCGTCTTTTATAACTTCTGTTTTTTCTAAGACTTTTGGAATTGACTCTTGGAATATTTTTGATACATTGATATTTACAGCAAATTTCTGAAGCTTGTCGCCTGGATGAGGGTAGTTTTAGAGTTGTCCGATTAAGTTGAAATTTTGCACAAATTTTTGATGATTGAAACAAAATTGGGGGTTGGGAGTTTAACTTTTTAAAAGTAAATAGACTTATTTTGATAAAACAAACACAAATTTTGCACTGGGAAATTATCAACAAAACATTTATGCCTTTCAAAACAATTTTCCATAAGCGAAGTATTAATTATAGACGGAAAATTATCATTTAACTTTAAGTGATTTAATTAAATATTGAATGAGGGACCGTAATTTTTATGCGTTTTATTAAAAACATCTGTGTTTAATAGTAATTTTTAACCGACTTCAAAAAGGAGGAGGTTCTCAAGTTGGTTGGTTTCTCTGTTTTTTTTTTTTTTTTTTTTGTGAATGTATGTACATCGATTACTCCTAAAGTACTTTTCCGATTGCCGTAATTTTTTGTCAACATATAGAGACCGTCAACGCGGAGGTGCCCGTCTATAAAAGTGGGCGGTATTCGACAAAGGGGCGTGTCGCTATAAGAAAAACACTGTATCTCAGTAAATATTGCCACTTGCACGGAGAAAACTGTTTGCTAAATTTGTATGGAGATTAAGCAAAACTTGAGCATAATTCTCAGCCACTTCAAAATATTGCTTATTTTCAGCAAAAATCAAGCAAATTTTGCTATTTAAATTTATAATAACTTAGCAAATTTTCGCTTGAATTAAATCAAAATTTGCTTTTTCGATTTATATTAACTGAGCAAATTTTTGCTCGAATCAAACGAAAATTTGCTATTTCTATTTATCTATACTATTATATAAAAATGAAACTCCAAGATTCGCTTTTTTCATGTATGTAATTCAGGATTTCCGGAACCACTGTACTGATTTGAATGAAATTTTCACTAATCGAACAATAAATTATTCAAGACGGTCTTTGTATACTCAGAATTTTAAGTTATAAAAAAGCTAAAAAGTTATAGGCCAATAATCTTACTTAAGTCAATATTTTTCATCAAATTAATCGCTTATTTTCCATATGCTGCCTACACCTTAACAGTTAGGTGGGTATGATGTATGAGCAAATGAAAGATCTTGCCGTTTCCAACAAAAAAGTCAGTGGTGACATGTATCTCAGATCAATAGTTTTTCCGTAAAATTGATATTTTAGTTAAAAATTTATTAATTTTCCTTCAAATTTCTTGCAAGCAGGTCGATTGTTGATAGCTTCGATGGCTATCGTTGTTTGCAGCGCACATAATGTTGATTTCGCTGCAAAATGCTGCAACTTGCTTCGTGCAGAAATTTAAGCCAAGTCGATGAACGAGAAGGATACAATTTAGTTGCGACTGCGAAATCGACTGGTTATGTTGTGTCGATTTGCGGCTGCGCGCTATTTTAAAAATAAATAGCGCAACATGGTTTTGTGTTAAACATTAATATTTGCTTTATTTAGGTATTTGCATTTGTGTCTTTGCTTTATTTTTTCAATTGGAATTTCTTACTTTAGAAATTCTTATGAGTTTTTCGTTTGTTGCTGTCTCAACGTAATCATTATTTAATGTGGGAATTTTTTCTGTACAAATAAAAACAGTAGAATTGTTACTCGCTCTCCACTGCGTGCAGAATAGTAAAGCTACAGAAAAAGGGGAATCGACATTTTTGTTAAAATTTAAGGCTTAAATTAAAGAGCATGACGTTTTGAAGACCATTTGCCTTAAAAGGATACAAAACAAAGATTCACTTAAGGTTTTTTTTTACTATGTATATTTACAAGCATTTCATGGGTTTTTTATATGTTTATTTGTAAGCATTTTAAGTGATAAAGAATTATTTTTGTATTCATTTCCCAAAAGTTTAATATTTTAAAAAGGTATGAGTTTATTCGTATTACACACATTATTGTTAACACATCTTAGTTTTCATATAAAATATAAACCCAATTGTGTCTTCTTTGGCCAAACATAAGCTTATGTATGGAGTTTTAAATATTTGGGTTGTAGGGGAGGTAAGCGTGTCCATGGGTGAATTCCAAAAATATTCAAAAGTGCAGATCTTGGATCCATTTCAATATGTCTACCAAAATGGAGTTATCTCAACTGCTTATGGACAACACACAGACGGACGGATAAACAGACATAGATAAATCGACTCATGAGATGACACCTGCTCAAGAATATATATAATTTTCTAATTTTCTAATTTAATCACATCACCTTATATTATTATGGTATAAAAATGGTTTCAACTTGCTGTATAAAAGAGCTTGAATATATCTATGGAATTATATAAAAATTAATTTCAAAGATTCGTTTTTTTTTTGTTTGTTTAATAACTCATGAACTATATCATTGATTTAAATAAAATTTTCACTTTGAATTTTAAATTATTAAAAAGTGAAAATATCTTCTATCTACAATTTTAAACAATTGTTGAACATTTAACATGATATCTCATAAATTGCTTTATTTCTCATTAGGATTCTCTTTATTTGAATTGATATGTAGGTAGTCAATGCAATATATATAGACAAACTGAAGATCTTTTCGTACTATAAAAAGAAGTCAGAAGTAAAGTCATACTTCTTAAATAAATGATTCGATACTTATCAAAGTCGACATAGTCTAACGGTTAAAATTTTGTGCGATTTTTGCTAAATCAGAAACGATTAAGAAATAATTATTATTGAAAGAAGGATATTATCGATATTGTCATTCATTTTGTAAAAAACCACTACAACGAGTTTTATTTCAAAGGCTGAGTTATAAAATAAAAAAGAGTAAAGTTTTTCAAAGTTGCTCTATTTGGTTTTTAGTAATATTTAAAAATAAAACAGAGTCCCTTAAATTTTTCGCGGCTATTTCGTGATCAAATAAAAAATGTTTTCATAGAAGTGGAGTTAGAAGAGACTAAATGTTATAATAAATCAAAGACACGCGGGTTTTATAAGCAAATTTCTAATCGCAAACACACAATAACTTTTTTTACACAGGATCGGTATTAGTTATTTTAAAAAGCTACGTAGGTTATTTTTTTAAGGTTTGTACAGTTATAGAACTTACATTTGTTAATCGAGAATAATAAGAACGAATTAATGTCCTTAACGAAAGAGATATTTGTTCATTTCATGAAGCTCGGATAATTTTGTTTTTTTCCGGTAATTTCGGGCGATTTTAAAGAAGCTTCTTTAAAAGTCATTATTTTGGCATGAAGAGCAAGTTGTAGAATTGTGCACGAATATTCGAGTGCAACTTCGCGGTAACTAAAAACTGGTACCTTTGCTTCAACAGTTCTGACAGTTGGATACTGGCATAAAGTTTACTTCATGCTTGAGCAAAGCACTGAAAACAAAAGATGACTTACTTTCGAATTTGTATGCAATGGAGTTCAGTTACGTGTTAAGGGTATTATTCTGACTGGTCCAGCAGAGGAAAAAATATTTGAATGCCTCGAATCCCTTTGATTCCCTCACATTTAAGGGGATATAAGTTTAAAATTCTGTACCAACGAGTTTTACTTTGACAAAAAACCAAGCACAAGGTCCATCCTTTTAAATGTCCGTGATTATCTAATGCAGAACTGTTTTTCCGTAATATTTTGGTCTTTTTAGGATAAGAAATCCATCCAATCAATTTATTCTTCCTGATATCAGAAAACAACCGAAAATAATGAACTTATATAAGATTTAAAATAATTTGGATTTTGAATACATATGACAATACTTAAACAATAATACAACAAATTACATAAGACATTGTTTTTTATATTAAAACATATCGCGAGCAAGGCCGCGGAGGGTTGCTAGTAAATAATAAAAAAAAACAAATTGGCCATTTCGACTGGGAATCGAACTCGGGCTCCGAGCATGCTAAGCCACACTCTTAACCTGCATGCCACGGTATTTCTATTTATAGTTCGAATTTTGTTTTATATTTCAATAACCAAGCAACTTTTTGCTTGAATCAATTCAAAATTTGCTATATCAATTTATAATAACTGAGCAAATTTTTGCTTAAATTGAGTCAAATTTTGCTTTTGCCTGAACAAAATTACCTTATAATAACTTAGCAAAGTTTGGCTTGAATCAAATCAAAATTTGCTATTTGAATTTATAATAAATAAGCAAATTATTGCTAAAATTTATCTTTATTTTGCTTTTTTCAAATTATATGAGAAGTAATTTCAATTTAGAAAACGTTTTCTAAAATCAAACCGCTATTGAGCAAAATTTTGCTGATTTGCGTTTAAGCAAAGTAATGGCTTGATTCAAGCAAAATAATTTTCTCCGTGTGTTTCTGAGTAATAAAAGAAAACTTATAAAATATAATAACAAATTTGGTATCAGAGCAAAAAAATTAAGTTAAACAAGTAAAGAAAGTCTAAACTCGGTCTGGCCCGACTATGAAATGCCCTAAACCTACTTTTTCAAAATACAATAATAGTATTGAAAATGGGCTTGTCTGTGGGCGAATGAAGCCCATATTTTATTTGCATTTTAATTTTAATAAAAATTTATATATACGAAGTTTTATCCTGTAGTTCACATCTTTATAGTGTTTTCGCTATTGTGGGTTTTATGGGAGGTAGGCGGTTGAAACCAATCTTTCAAAAACATCTTTGTGTTGATATAAAATACATGCACACCAAAATTTATGTCTTTAAGTTGAACATAAGCTTTTTAATTGAGTTTTGAAGTTTTGCATTGTATGAGAGGTAGGCGTGTCTGTAGGCGTATGACGTACATTTTTAATAAACATCTTTGTTTTGTTATGCAAACATACACACTAAATTGTTTCTCTCTAAGTTAAACACAGGCTTATTTATTGAGTTTTAAATATTTGGGTTATATGGTAGGTAGGCGTGTCCATGAGCGTATTTCAAAAATATTCGGACTGACGGACATGGATAGCTCGACTCACGAGGTGACTCTGATCAGGAATATATATACTTTTCTATACCGGACTCGCTAGGTTCTATGTGTTACAAACGTTTGCACAAAGTTAAGATACCCTGACCTTTCAGGTTTAGGGTATAAACAACTAACAATAGTGAAAGCCAATAGAGAGGTTCATATTTGAAGTGCAAGGATACAACGTATTTTGTCCATAATTTATATCAAAACTAATTTGTGTACAAAAAGTAATTTGTGTAAAAAAAGTACACATGCCCAACGCAACACACAATAGTTAAACCTATATTATTCCATTTAAAATTATATGGATTTTCAACGTGCACAAGAAGTTATTACTTTTTGTTTTAATATTTAAATATAAAATTAACTATTTTAATGGATTGAGGGTATTCCATAGTCGGGCTTGACCGAGCTTATGGTTTCCTTAATTGTTTTTTATACCCTAAACCTGAAAGGTAAGGGTATATTAACTTTGTGCAAACGTTTGTAACGCATAGAACGAAGCGAGTCCATGTCCGTCCGTCCGTCCGTCCGTCTGTCCGTCTGTGTGTTGTCCGTATACACAGGATAAGAAGAAGGAGTTGAGATAATTGAATGAAACTTGGTACACATGATCACATGGACCCAAGGATCTGTACTATTGAATATTTTTGGATTCCGTCCACGGACACGCCTACCTTCCATACAACCCAAAAATTAAAAACGCAATAAATAAGCCTCTGTTTAACCTAAAGACCTAACATTTGGGACGTATGTTTTATATGACAAAACAAAGATGGTTTTGAAAAATGGTTATCAACCGCCTACGAACACGCCTACCTCCCATACAACGCGAAAATTGCAAACTGCAGAACTCAGCTCATAATAACCCTACAACAATAAAATTTGATATGAATGTGTTTTATATCAACACAAAGATGGTTTTGAAAAAATGGACGTCATCCGACGACGGACACGCCTACCTAACAAACAACCCAAAATGTTTTAAACTCAATAAATAAGGTTATGTTTGTCATAGAGAAATTTAATTTGGTATGTATGTATTTTATTCCACAACGAAGGTGTAGTCAAAAATTGGAAGTTATCCGTCAATGAACACGCCCACCTCCCATAGCGAAAACACAATAAAATCATTTACTGTGAGCTACAGGAATACAATTTAGTATGTGTATATTTTTCATCTACATTTAAATGCATATTAAATATAGGCTTCATCCGCCTACGGACACACCCATTTACAATTATATTATTTTTTGTTTTTGAAAAGTGGGTTTCGGGTATTTGATAATCGGCCTAGACCGACTTTAGACTTTCTTTACTTGTTTATTTTCAAAATCTCTTAACGTTTTTGCATTATTTCATCAAGAAAAGAAATAAGCGGTTCACTGCTTCTTAACTTTTTTAGAGGTTTCTACTCAGTGCTTGCCTGAACTATAGGCAAGGTTCAAAGTTGAATGATAATCTTAAAATTTCGTGCCTCAAATAACATTCGGAAAATGTTCTGCGCTAGGCACATCTGGGTTAAGAATGTGCATCTTGTGAACACTAATGAAAAGCAGCGCCCAACAGTGGCGTTACTAGATGATCAAGGGCCCGAGTGCAAAAGTGAAAAAGAGCCTCTACCAGAAAAATAAAAAAAACATCTTCAAAACAAAAGAAGAACAGAAATATTATTGCTTTTATTTTATTTTACTATATGTTTTGTCTTACTTTATCATTAGCAAAAGTTTCTATTAAGTTGTTTAAATCTAATTCAGATGCCTGATTGTTCTCAATTGGAATCAAGCTGAATTGGCTTGTCTTATATCTTAAATAATGTTTGATAATTTTTAATTTACTAGGATTCAGAGCCAGCCCTAGAACCGAGCCAGTAAGGCCCGGGCTTGGGGCGCATGCAGATAGGGGCACAATACATATACAAAAAAATATATGTCAATCTACCATAAGTGGTAAGGACCTATGAGACTTACATCTATTTAACAGTTAATTAAAAGTATGATGCGTTATATTATATACTGTTAACAATTCATGTCTTCATTTTCAACCTCAGTGAAGTTTTTTGGTTAAAACAAAAATGTTTCCTATATAAAATTATATTTTCAACTTTAAAATTCAAACTTTTAACCTTTCATTGGTTGAAATCAATATATATTTAAAATTTAAACCTCAAAGACGATTTTTCCAACGTTTAAGTAACATTTTTCATCTATTTGAGTCAAAATTTGGTTTCTAAATTTTTTTTAGTTTCAATTATTTAAATAAAAGGCACTAATTTTTTATTATTTCTAACTTAAATAAGTTGAAAAATTATTAGAACTTTAGGGAACGAATTTTTGAACGTTTTTAGTAAACTTTTTCAGCTATTTTGGCAAAGTTTTTTGTCATTTCTGAGTTAGCAGCTTAATTAAGCAGCTTTGAAATTTACTTCTTCAATCATTTAAGTCCAGATTATCATCTTTATAGATTGAAAAAGTCAACATGTTTAAAACATATTTTTTGCCGTGAATGACGAAATTTTCTACACTTAAATTTTTTATGTTTATGCAGCTTACTGCAGTGAATTAAAATTATTTGAATACTTACAATTTAAAAAAAAATTATCAATTATAATTTTGTAATTTACTTTTAGGGTTCAAAAAGTCAACTTTTATTTCAATTTTTCAACTTTTTCGGTTGAAGAATTGGACTTCTAGTGTAATTGTGTAGCTACTAGCGTTGAAAAAGCCTTTTTGTTACATTTTTGAAAAGTCGTTATTTTAATTGTATTACTTACTACTTGGTTTGAGAAAGTAAACCTTTGTGTTGAATTTTTAAATTTTTTCCGTTAAAATTTTCGTTTTTGAACTTTGCAGTTGAATTTTTCGACCTTTTCGTTGTATAAAATGATCAAAAATTTCTAAATATTCTACTTAAATAGTTGAGAATTTCATATTTTTTTTTTTACTTTTAGGTCAAAATTTTCTATATTAAGTCATGAAATTTTAGTAACAAAAAGTTGAAAATTCCTCATAAACTTTCTTGTTTCTCTAAATAAATTTGAAAATTTCACCTTTTTTGGAAAGCATGCGCATTACAATGTACAAATTTGAAACAGTGAACCTTAATTCCGAACCGTTCATGTGGCGACCACGGCATGCGTGTAAATGTGTAGCTTTTATGCCCAGAGCGCGTTAAAAAATTGATTGTATGCCCAGAGCGCGTTAATATGGGGAGCAATTTAAACACTTGGCCTAGGGCGTCATAAATTCTCGGCCCGGCCCTGCTGGGATTGTGAAGAATAACAGCATAGCTGTACAAAATTCCGTAATATCGCATTCTATTGCTTCAAAATTTGTAATGATTTTTTGACAAAATTAATGAAGGGTGTCCAATTCACCATCATTTAAATACTGATGAATTGTGTATTTTTTTAACAGTGTTTTGTTTGAATGTTCTCGCATTTTTTATTATATCAGATTCGTTACCATTTGCTAGTTGTAGTATCAGCGAAGGGCCTCTATCGATCACGGGCCTCGGTGGTCTTCAGCGTCTTGCACCTACGGAGTTACGTCACTGGCACCCAAGCAAAATTCAACCAAGCGTGCTTTGAAGTTTTTGAACTTTAATCGTAGTAAGCACCAAGCTGTTAGCAATACTTACTGAGATATTCCCCAGCTAATATATTTTGTTTTTATTTTTCTTCTCTTTAAACGAGCACATTTCGCACCAAATTAAGGGCTGGCATTAAAGGCTCTGCACTTAGTAGCTGCCAGATAAGTAGTATTAAATTTTCATGTTCGTTTCATTTTTCGATAAAATTAAAGTAAGGAAAAAATAAACGAACGCTTAATAAAAGTGAATTGATTTGTGAATTAATTAATTTGCTAAGCGTGCAAATTAAATCTCTCTTTCATTTTATTGCTATATCTACTGCATGGGTAACCATGTATGCATGATTAGTAATTACGTCCAGTGTTGTCCCTGAGCCTTACCCATATTAAGTGGGTAAGTGGCATTTCCATTTATTTAGTTTCAAGCATTTGTATCCTTAACATAAAATTTTTTTGACGATATGGGTTCAGGCTTTTACTGGAAATTGGAAATTTTTGACTTACCGGATGTATTTTCCTGACATTCAAATGAAAACTTGTTTTGATCGAAACAAAAAACACAACTTGTATCAAATATTCCAAGTAAAGGCTCATTAAGTTTAAGAAATCACAAGTTGGCTCCAGTTATACTTTTCAACAAAATGAATTTTTTTTTCCAAAATAACAAGACTCCGACAACGGATTCTGTCAGAGAGGACACAAAAACATATATGTGTATCGAGGTTTTGAAAGTTTAAATTACAGTTTTATTTGATTTTCCCACTTTTTGTAGATTCTTATGGTGAATCTTAATAGGTAACTATATGATCCTTCAATTTTAGCTTTAGAATGTGATTCAGACATTTACGTAGAAAATTACGAGGAACATTTTTGTAGAACATTCTAACTTATTGATGTATGTTTGTGAAAACGGAAGAAAACAAACCCCATAAAAATATTTTGTTAGTAAAAAGTTATTCAAACAGGGACAGAAAATAACTTATATTTTGAAAATTATCACGTATATCAAATTGATATTTGATTTGCTCTTCAAAAATATTTAGATTTTTATTTATTTCAATTTTATATAAAAAATGATAAAACAAATGTTTTTGTTTAGTTTTATTATTTCGCTCATATATAACACTTATTTTGAGTTTTATTTATTTACTCCGAAAATAATACTTATTTTTGTGTAGATGTTAAGCCAAAGTGGAATATTGTGGAAAAGTGCGATGCAAAAGATTTTGTTGCGGAATCTTAAGTGCGTTGCACTTGTATTCAATGAAATCGCCTTTTCAACGCTTACACGAAGAGAAATTTAAGCTGAAGACAATCCCAAACCAATTCATTTTGGAGACGATTCTGAGCTAAGCCATAATGTTCTTGATATCAAGCCTAAAACTGATTGCTTATCAAAAAATTAACTCGCCCATTTGTGCAGTTGTGATGTTTGGATCATATATCAAAAAATTAATATACTCACTTGTGCCCAATTTATGTCATTTTGGTATTGTTTATAGAAACACAAAACATGATCATTTGTGTCCAATGCATGTCACTGGATTAATAGATTGATGGAATGATAGTAAAAAAATAGTAAATATGCCCAAATAGGTCAAATGTGAACAATATTTTAAAATAAAAAAAAAACAAATAGAAAACTGAAATCGGCAAATCAACATTTTTCTCCATCAAATATAAAAGGTTTTCATATAAAATTATTTGGGTACAATAATTAATAGGCTCACTATTATAAATTCATGCAAACAGTTTTAAATATATTTACATATGTCGAAAAAAACTATAAAAAACTATCTTGTGTCACTCACGTTTTCGGACGATTTGCATTTTTCGAGTTCTTTCAACAAAATGCTTAAAATCTGCGCATTGTTTGAGTTAATCTAAGGAAAAAAGTAATTTTCCGTAACAAAATTGAGTAGAAAATTTAACTGAAAAAAAATTAAGTTTTTTCAGAATTTTAAGTTTTTTTTATGTACTGATTTTGTCACTCACGTTTCACGTTGGTGTCACTCACGTTTCAAAACAATTTTAATTGTCTTTTTTTTGCATCGTGGTTAATCTGGTTAACTTTATTAAGCATATTTTGTAAAAAGAAATTTTTTTTCTTAATATTAAGGAAATTTTTATACAAAAAAGAAAAAAAAAATTATGGAAAGGATTATGTCAAGCATAATATAGTTAAACAAATAATTCATAATATAAAAACAATGCAAAAAATATTTCAGATATAAATCATTTTAACAAAATTTATTTCGGTTCTGCATCCGAATCTGTATGTAAACCCTGAACTGTACCAAACCCTAAATCGTTGATCCTTACGCTTATTAAAACCCAAAGACCGCGCCAAATTTGACTATATGACTGACCTATAGTAATTCTGTCGAGGCCAACGACTTAAAATAATGATTTAGATCTTTTTAATCTTTTCTAACTTTGTTTTCTTATATGAATCCGGATTTAACTATAATTTTTCTCAAAATTTTTTTCATACATAGCTTTAGTGTAGGCTTTAACTTTTTCTTGATGTTTTCGTCATCTTCTTTCATTTCTGATACAAAAAAATATTAAAAAAAAATTTACTGTCACTCCCGTTTCACTTCTTCAATGCTTTTTTAATGAAAAATAATTGCGTCTGCTTGATTTAAAAAAAATACAAAATTCACTAATCTTATATTAAAAGTAAATCCAAGACATAAATTGTGCCAGCCAATTATTTTCCAAAATAATTCAACTTATCAATAAAAATTGTCACTCATGTTTCACTCTTGAATGACTTTTTTAAATTATATTTTTCGATAGACAATGATTTTTTTTAAAAAAAATTTTAATATTCACTTTTCAATAGAAAATGTTTCAGTTGTTATTATAATATAACTGTGCTTTGGTATTTAAATCGCGAAATACCAAATTACAAAAAATAAAAGCCTACAGTTTTTTTTTTAACTTGCTACTTATTAAAAATACATACAATAAAATCAGTTAAAATTTAAGGACACAATATGTTTTTTTCAAAATCCTGTTACCATAGGAAAACACAAACAATATCTTTTAAAGTGCATGCATTTTTATTGAACTTAAACATTTTAGTTTTTTAAGGTTCAGGTTTACTTTTTCTGGATTTGACGAAATGCACAATGAAAATATAATTTTTATTTTTATATTCAAATTAGATATATTTCATCCAATTCGGACAGGAAAATATAATACATTAATTTGTGCCTGGAGGGTAACCGGACACTAAACTGGAAGCGATCACCACGCAATTATGT
Organism: Tetanocera ferruginea; assembly: GCA_958299015.1. Classification (NCBI taxonomy): domain Eukaryota; kingdom Metazoa; phylum Arthropoda; class Insecta; order Diptera; family Sciomyzidae; genus Tetanocera; species Tetanocera ferruginea. The sequence continues at coordinate 87,218,177 of OY282642.1, read as the reverse complement.
TCAGCATGGAAGACTCCAACAGAAGAAGGGTGAGCACAAACCAGAACAAATAAAAAGAAAGCACCCTGGACACTGGTATCCTAGAAATCATGTTTTCAGATAATCAGCAACGGGCTCTGCAAGTGACAAAGTTTCGCGAGTGATGGCAACTATTAAAGCACCATGTGACGCCCCGATGGTTAAAAAAGGTAAAGGTAACAATAGCCGGGCTCCAGTCTACTGGTGAACTGAGGAAATTTCCAACCTGCGAAGGTACCCACGTCTCCCGTACTGATGAGGAACATAGTTCACACACTATCTCCTCAACAGTCCGATACGCCAGCAATAAACAGAGGAGATGAAGCAAAGTTACAAAATTTTAGAATCTTACCAATGAGAAGCTGTCCAAAAAAGTTGTGGAAAAAAAAGCCCCGAACCTGACGTAATCCCAAATAAGGTGCTTAAGTTTGCGATACTTCAGAAAAAAGAGGTGTTTGCTAACCTTTACAATGCGTGCTTAAAAGAAGGCGTCTTTTCACAATTGTGGAAGCGGCAAGGGCTGGTGCTAATCCTGAAGAATACTAGTTCCTCAGAGGACCCATCGGTGTTTCGTCCTCTTTGTATGCTCGATAGTGCCGGCAAAATCCTAGAACGGTTGATAAACAATATGTCTATTAAAGATGCTGGGGACCTTTCTAACCAGCAGTTCGGATTCCTCAAGACCCGATCAACTACAGATGCCATTGGAGCCGTGAAAAAATGACGCGTAGTGCAATCACAGGTACTTGATGATAAAGGTACTCGATGTATGCTCGATACTGCTGGCAAAATCCTAGAATGGTTGGTAAGCAATAGGCTCCAGGCGTCTATTAAAGATGCTGGGCCCTTTCTAACTAGCAGCTTGGATTCCTCAAGGCCCGATCAACTTCAGATGCCATTGGAGCCGAGAAAAAATGGCGCTTAATGCAATCGCAGGTACACGGTGATAAAGAGTACTGTTTAGTTAAATCACTCGATATCAAAAATGCTTTTAATACTGCTAACTGGACCAATCTATTAGAGGCTCTTACTCACTTTGGTGTCCCTTTCTATCTTCGTAGAATTATCCGAGACTACCTCGAAGATAGAATTCTCCACTACGAAACAGAAGCAGGCTCAGAAAGGTATAAGATCACAGGCGGAGTGCCACAAGGATCAGTACTGGGTCCAGTTCTATGGAATATCATGTTTGACGGAGTCCTGCGTCTACAGCTGCCGGATAGAGCCCACATTATTGAGTTTGCAGATGACATTGCCCTCGTAGTGGTGGCAAATCATTTGCACGAAGTGAAGCACAAGTGCAACCAAGCGGTAACGGTAGTACAGCAGTGGCTGAACACAGCGAGGCTCTGTTTGGCAAAGCACTAAACGGAGACTGTACTAATAATCAGTCAGAAAGTCATTGAGTCCGCTAAAATAACGGTTGGTGACCATACAGTTGTATCGAAACCATTCGATAAGTACCTTCTTGGCATTATGATTGATCATAATTTTAAGCAGCATCTCACATACGCAAGCGAAAAAGCGGGAAGCGTTACTGCAGCGTTAACGAGAATTCTATCGAATGCCAGAGGCCCAAAACAAAACCGTTGAAAACTGATTGTCACTGTCGTTAGATCAATACTTTTGTACGCAGCCCCCATATGGGCAGAGGCTATCAAATCTTGCTCCTATTTACGAAGCATAGATTTGGTTTATCGCATCTGCGCACTTCGAGTATGCTGTGCATTCCGAACTGGTCTCTTTAGACGCAGTGCTGGTTGTGGCGGGAACTTCCCCTCTAGATCTTCTCGCGACTAAGAGCGTGATATATTGCTAGCTCCGAAGCGATTTGCCTAATTCCTCAAAAAGTAGGATAACATGTGATCGCAGTGTGGTGACGTGGCACATGTGCCGGTTGGTATCACATAAAGGACGATGGACGCATCATCTTATTCCAAATTTGGAATCATGGCTGAATAGGCCACACGGCGAGGTAGACTACTACCTCACCCAAATACTAACAGGGCACGTGTGCTTTAAATCGTACCTACATAGATCTAGCCATGGTCCTATGCTTTTACCTTTCCTTAATTCTTTCCTCATTTCAAATCAATTGAAATTAAATGTTCATCAATATATACGACTTTGGAAGTTGTAGTTGGTGGTAGAGATGTTTGTGGAATGAGATTGCTTAATAGCTCGAATTGACTGAGGTAAAGGCATAACACTTGCCTCAGGTTCAAATTCGCATGTTAATATAGCTCTCCGCCACACATACAATATTCTACACATGTTTCTCTTGATTTCACTTTCTCTCCTGCCTATATATCTCCCCATCTTCCGAGCCAAGGCAGACTTGACTGAATAGGTTTTACACCTGAAATCCTTGGTTCAAAGCTAAAAACAAAAAAAAAAAAAAATAACCTTTTGACGAAAATTGCTTTACTTGCATTTTTATTGAAAATGCATAGCCAGTGAATGCGTGTCAGTACACAGTTAAAATTAGTGTTTTGTATTGAGATGTATTGAAATTTAAAAACAAAATCGACATTCCTGAACATTTGAAATTTTTCACTTATCACTTTTGTGCGCTCAACCATTGATGTTTTCTTCGACTGCCCAAAATTTAACCCAAAGAGACTAGGGCTAGAGACTAGAGCTGTGGTGACCGTGGCATGCAGGTTAAGTGTGTGGCTTAGCATGCTCGGAGCCCGGGTTCGATCCCAAGCCGCGGCGAAAAGTTTTTTCAATATAAAATTTTTCTGATCGGTCACCACCTCTCTGCAGACAATGGCAAACCTCAGAGAGTAAATAATGCCATGTAAAGCTTCTTGAGAACATGAGCCGTTCGGAGTCGGCATAAAACATGTAGGTCCAGTTCTCGGTCAATTGTGTGCAAACATTTAACAACACACACAACACAATTGATCATAAGACGCTCGGTCAAAGTCCTTTCAAGGGCTGAAATGGCAAATTTGTTTTGTGTTTTTGTTTTTTGAGACTAGAGCTAAGCAATAAAGTAGGAAGGTCACCAACAGCGGAAACTTTGGTGGACATTATGATTACCTAAGAAGGAAACTGGACCTCATTTTGCAACATGTGCGATAATGAAAGAACTGCGCCGAGTAGAAAGACTTCGCAACGCTATTAGAAGTATAGAAGAGTAAACAGTACTCAACCTTGCCAGGGGGTTTGAAAATAAACGTTCATCTTGCTAGGGACCGTAGTCGACGTTGCGTTTGCGTCATCCCCTTACAAGAAGAGACCGTAGGCGTCATATCATGCAAAGGAGAGCAACCAATCAGCATGGCTGCTTTACTAGTGAACTGTAGTTATTTTTAAAGATTAGTATTGGGTGTCTGTACCAGAGTGCAATTATCCTACACGGAAATAGAAGGGGTATAAAGAAATATGACAATACTAATGACAGCTGACTAGTGAGCGATAGGTGCTCAGTCCAGTGAAATCAGTCCAGTGAAACAATGAAATCTGTTATTTCAAACCATGATTTGTTTGATAAAACAGCATTTTTCCCTGAATGTATGCGTGGATAGATCTAATTACATAAAGCTTTTTGTTTACTTTTGAGTTGACCTTTCGACAAGTTAACATTAATAATGTTGCAATTGTTTACAAAGGTACATATGCCGCCTTATAGTATTATGCACTGAATAAACTGACACGCAGAGAAATTTTAAATTTTATGTGCCATTTCCGAATCTGGCATTATAAGTGATGAAGATATTTCTAGAGGTTCAACTAAGGTTCAACTAAGGTCATTCACTAAGATCATTTCATACATATTAAATGCAGTGAAATGATTTAATAATAAAATTTCAACTCAAGAAATGGGTTTAAAAAATGACAAGAAGCCTTGTTCGCCAATTTCTTGGCCATTTTCTGCTTCCAGCTTGTGAGTGACAAGCCTTTTAACCTTCAAATCCTTATGAGTTACATAGGTATATAATTTTGCCTCACTCGTCTCTAATACCTTTTTTTCAACCACGTCATTCAGCCTGCCATTCATTCATTAAACAAGATGTTTTTTTTTTGTTGCTATGACTTAAGAGCAACTTTCGCTGATTTTTTCTAATGATTCTGAAAAAACGTCATGGGGAAGCAAGCAAACATTACAAGAAAAAATAATTATATACTTGCACACTTCACGTGAACTTTGACCAAAGTCAATGTATTTTTAACAAAAAAAAAAAAAAAAAAACAGTGCAGGATACAAAAAATTTGCCCACAATAAGTTCCATTGAATGAGTGATGTTAAATAACCAAGTAAACCTAAAGTATCCGTTTGAATACATTATTGAAGCTAATTGGGTTCAAAGTAATAATTTTGCACTCGCAATTTAATTATTTGTTAGTCAATCGACGGACAATTCCTCCAAAAAAACTGGATTTTGTTTTTTTTTTTAAATAAGTTCTCAAAATACCAACTTTTTGCAAATAAAAATTATAAAAAAACTACTTGATTTTCTACGGAACTGAGTTAAATAAGACATTTTAAAGAGCAGTGTTTATTTCGGTGGTAGTTTTCAAAACTATATAACGTTTTTATGAATACTGTAACGAACTTCCTCGCCGGTTAGCTCGCCGGATAGCCGTGGTTCATACAAAAATATTTTTTCCCGCGTATATTAAAAAAAAACAACTTGGTTAATTTTCGTTCACGATTCAAGTCTATTTATTTTGTTTCTTTTCACAATAATTCACATTTTATTCTTTGCTATATTCTGCTGCTTCTCGATTTCCCTCGATGTCCTTCGAAGCAGGATCCGTTGTAACTCGTAGCCCGTTCGCCTGTCCTCGGTGTACTTGAAACTACGTTGGGTCGTCCGGTATGAAACCACTCGGGCCAGATGCACAATTTAGTCGTGGATGTCGTCAAGCATTGTTTTTGAACAAAATGGACTCACTAGGATGCTTTTAGAGCAGACCGTCCGGTATGAAACCACTCGGGTCGACAGAAAAAGACAGCTTTCGTGATGCCACTTTAATGTTTTACGGCCGGCCGTTCGATATGAAACCACTCGGGCCGACAAGAAAACACTGTTCACTATTGTCCTTGTTCACTGTCACTCTTTGTCCTTGTTCACTTGTTCACTGTCACTCGTTCACGCCTTGTCCTTGGTCACTTTTTCAATCACGACTCACCGATGTGCGCTGCTTTCGTGTTCACTTCCAAAAGAGGCCGACTGTCGGTTTGCTGACTCCTTTTATCCCCAAAAAGGATAAAGGGACTTTGTTTGTGTCGTAAACTTTACATCCGATCTCGACCTTGAATCTAGCATAATCGCTGTTCATTGACCCCTATGTATTTTGTTATTGCCACTTGTGGGTGCCTAGAATGTATGTTGTTTGTATGTTTTGCTGCTGTGATCATACACTGGCTTGCTGCATGTTTTGTTATTGTCTGATTGCAGGTCGAACAGCTACGTGTTTATTACTTGTGAGTGCATAGAATGCATGTTGTTTGTATGATTTGTTGGTTTTTTTCTTCATGCGACTTCGTTATGTTATTTTGTTGTTTGGCCGCTGTGATCATGCCACTGGCTTGCTGTATGTTTTGTTATTATTTGATTGCGGGTCGCACAGCTGCGTGTTTTCATGATTGAATAATTATAAGGTTATTCGTATTTTTTGATGTATCCCAATAGGCAATTAAGCCAGCGCTCTTCAAACGAAGGCCTGCATGGACTGCTACTTTTGAAGACCAAACACATCCTTTCTTCGCTGCTCTTATGAGCCCTTCTTGAAGGCCTTCTTTTTCTGCACAAAGGCAGCACAACAAATTTTTTTCCCTTCAAAGACTAACTTTTTATATACTTCAGGGCAACTTTTTCGTTTAAAGTCAAAATATATATCAGTTTTAAAATATGACATAATAATGGCCCTTCTTACTGCTGTATCAATGTTTATAGATTGAAATTAATCTGACATAAAAAACATAGGAGAGAAGATAAAATAATAGAATTTATAAAAAAAAGAAAAAGGTTTAATAGAAAAAAATATTTTTTTCAATACTTTTTGTTGACCCCTTCTATTAGCCATTCTTAAGAAGTGCTTCTATCAGGCCTCTTTTGAGCTATCGGAGCAGAAGGCCTGCGAAATTTTCCCATTTCATATAAAAAAGAAAGTATACTTGGATATGAGTGTGGAAGCACTTCGAAATCCATATGAAGGCCTGCAAGTAGGGCTTCGAAGTGCTGCCATTGCCGACTGGGATGCTTATTTTTTGTAAACAAAGAAATATTGACAATCTGCCAACAGTGTTTTGTGAGGCTGGGGGAAAAAATGTACTTTTCAGTGTTTCATTGTGTAGTTTTCGTGTGTAAAAAATAGTTCAATGATTTCTTCTCAAGTTAACAAGGAAACAAATCTATGTAGGTGTTGTATCAAGTATATGCTTCAAATTAATCTAAATTTAAAAGTTCGTGTGCAAATTTTAAATAAACATTAAATTTGTGTGATGCTGTTTTAAACAAGGTGCCAATAAATTCATTCAGAAATGATTGAAATGCGATATTCACGTTCGTTTTTTCCTTTTTCAGTGAATTTATAAAACAACAAAATTTATAAACCATCGAGCTTTTCTTTCCAAAATTCCACTTTTTTTCCGGAAAATTTGTGTTCAGCGATGAAGCTCATTTCTGGTTTCCCGAAAAATGTACTGTTTGGTGTGGATCATGGGCCGGTGGCATCATTGGACCGTACTTTTTCAAAGACGATGAAGGCAGGAATGTTACTGTGAATGCCGATTGCTACTGTGCGATGATTACAAATTTGTTTGCCCATAATGGAAGAGCTGGGCTTGCCTGACATGTGGTTTCAACCAGACGGTGCCACATGTCACACAGCACGCAAAACAATGAGAGGCAAGTTCGGTGAACAGTTTATTTCACGCTCGGGACCGGTCAATTGGCCGCCTAGATCATGCGAGTTAACGATTAGATCATTAACTAGATCAGATAACTAGATCATGCGAGCCTTTAGATTATTTTTTGAGCGGCCATGTTAAGGCTCATGACTAAAGGGAAAAGCCCGCAACGATTGACGCACTGCAAGCCGACATTGAAGAATTTATTCAAGAGGCCGATATGTTGGCCGATATATTGGAGAGAGTATGCCAAAATTGTAACTAGCGTATGAACCATTTAAGGCGTAGGCGGCGTCAACATTTACATGAAATAATCTTTTAACATTGAATTATATAGATCGTTATAGTGACTCAAATAAAAATTTCATACATTTCTCTAGATTTTATGTGTTTGTTTTTTTAAATCAAATCCGAAGGCTCTTAAAAAATCACCCTTTATAAATATGATATTTAGAGAAATCGCTAGTTTAACTTTTTTATATAATTTTTATGACTAATATTATGCATAAGTTAAGTATTTTTAACATTTTTTTAAACAATTGCACTTAATTTTAGTCTCCTCTAATATATTAATGCTTAAAAAAGTAGCATTAAAAGTAGCAATAAAAATTAATTGTAGTCAATTTAATATCAAATAGTATGATATTAAGGCAACCGTATGCATTTTTCGACCCAATGACATTGCTCTTATGTTCTCATTCTGCTCTCATTTTAAAATAAGCATACCAAATAGAGAAGACGTCAAAAATACGAATAACCTTTTTTTCATTGAATCATGCGTGTTTTATGAACAGGGGCGGTTCATGGTAGGACCGGGTATTTATCCAGGTGCGGTTCATAGTTGCAGGTCGGGTTAAGGTTCGGCGGGGCCCTCTGTTCCGATGCGGTTCAGAGGGAAATGTAAGGCCTAAATTGGCTAAATTTAGGTTTCCTTACAATACAAACACCAATTTATGCCCACAAGCTAAGATTTGGCGAAAAGTAAGAGCTTTGCAAACATTTTCTGATGCGAGTATGTATAAAAAGCTAAAAAATCAAAGAATTGAAGGGCTTATTGTAAAAACATGATATGCCACATAAAAAATATTTCGAAATAATCGACCTCAAAGTTTTTAAAAAAAATGTATATTTGTATGAAATCATTAAAATGCTTACAATAACTATTACTTATACGGCAAAAAATTGATCGGGTAATGGTCGCAATATTTTCAGTGGATATTGATAATGCATCAAGGAACGTAATGAACATAAAATATGAACTTTTAAAACATATAATGTTATTGCAATAGCCCTTCAATTTTTCGAAACTCTATTTTTAAACATTTACAAAATGTTCACAACATGTTAACGATACATTAGTTTAACAATTATCCAAAGTCATACTCTTACTATACAAAGCAGAGCCTGTGACATAAGCACAAATGGTCTTTTATTGTTTATATTTTGATAAATAATGCTTTGTTGTGATGATCAAAAGAATTTTGGTCAAAGTCCTTTCATTTTGCTTTTGGTTCAATGACTTCAGATACAGTGAGATGCCAAGAACATCTTTTGAGGCATTTCCGCCTTTAAATTAAGCATTTATTTAAATATTAAATATAATTTCTGTCAACTAAAAATATACAAAACTTCTTTGAAACTAGATTTTTTAATATTTCCCATTTTAAATTCCATTAAAAAAAAAAACTCGATTATAAATAGTTATGGTAAAATCTTCATTAACACAACTAGAACCAAACTGGAGTAAAATTTCTTGATTCATAATAGCTACTTAAAAAAAAACGCAATGACTTTTTAAAATATCTTTATATATGAAATAATTATTTAAATTTATTTTCACGCGCAGTTTTTGTGTTGTTTTTAAAACTGGAAATACATGCTGATAGCTTAATACAACAAACAGTGCTAGTTAAACTGTGAACTCGGTGTTGTTCTCTGTTATGTCTGACTGACTACTGTGTAAAAGTCCGGCTTATTAATAGATTAATTTTAAGCTTATTTTTATGTTAAATCAATATAAGAGAACCACAAAAACCAAACTGAATCATCTTGAAATTAACCCTGAACTTGAAAAAAAAAAAACTCAAACGCATAAGTTTTCGATATAAAAACACATGCTTCGTGTTGCCGCTGGCCTAATGTTGGTAAACAGTTGATAGCGTCAAGTAGTAAGAAGCAGAATCTAAAGCCAGCAGCAGTCTGAAGCAGAACAAAAAAAAAATGTCTACGCTGACAAAATCGGTTAATCTTTTTAAGTGAATTTGTTTGTTTTACGTGCAGTCGAATCGCAATCGAAGAAACGGTTAAGAAAAAACATTAAAAATGTTCAAAACTATTATTGTAAGTTGCACTGAGAGATAAGAATAAGAAAATTACATTAAATATGACTGTGATAAAAACATAAAAAGCAAAAACTACGCAACTCAAGTGCCACAATTAATAAAAAAGGTGTAATTTTTGTTAGTTAGTGGTGATAAATACTTTGTGGTGAACTTTATAAAACTATGGTCATAATCAATTTAATTAAATGAATAAAGATGTTAAACACATTGACGCCATAGAGCGTGTTATTGACGCAATAAAACATGGTCGTCAACATTCTTTATGCCAGTTTCATAAATTGAGTGTTCTATAGTTCATAGGTAAAAGCAACGTTTAAGCATACAGTGCAGTAACGCAGCCAAGAGGGTTTTCGGAGTTAAGATCGTCCATTGGTTAATAATATGAAAAGAACAATAATAAAATAAATTATATTTTTAAAAGCAATTTTTATATTAAATCTTCAAAACATATAAAACGAAGTCGTAAAATGTGTTGCTAAATCCATTACTCGAGAACGGTGTGTTCGATACGATTGTGGATTTTTTTGTGTTCTTCTCCACCAACCCATTCTACTTCAAAAAAATTGAAGCCACACCCCTTTTACAGTTCACAAATCAATAAAAATGGTATATTTTAGAGACTTTTGAGTGCTTAACAAAACATGGGCGGTGGACACAACATTCCTCGCTGCGTTTCTGTTAGCATCAATCCCTTCGAGATCTGAGATTGCCTTAGCAGTAGCTTCCTTAAGAATAGCTGCAACATTGCTGGATTACACAAGCAACCGTCTTACACGATCTAAACAAATTCAGCGATGGCACAAGTATTAAGAAACTCCAAAATCATCTGGAAACCTCTTTAGGTTTAGGGTATTAAAACAATATGCAGAAAGAGATAAGAAAAGAAAAGAGATATTTTTTTGAGATAAAGAGAAAAAAAATTGTTATTGTAAAAATGTTACAATAAAGTTGGTCCGCCCCGGGTACCACCATTTTAGGGGTGACACCATTTCGATATTGTTTTTATTTCTCAAACAATCAAAAAAGTGAAAAAATATTTAACGCTAAAAACTGTGTATCTCATTTTTTTAATAGCTGTTTTAAAATTTAAAATTCTGCTTGCAAGTCGAAACAATGAGCAGAAAACATTGTGGAAGCTTTTTCAAAGCTAAAATTAATTAAAATTTATTCAAGGTCATCCAAGGGAAAGGCAAGAGTTTCCGATCTTGCTATTTTATCCATTGAAAACGAACTTCCAAGTAATATTGATTTTGATGAGGTTATTTCGAAAGTTATTTATTTATTATCTTGCATCGAAATGGTACAAGAATAGAAAAAATGTTAGGCTATAACAAAAAAAAAAAGAAGGTTATTGGATTTTAGCAAAACTTTTCTGTAATTTTATTTAAAGTATTTATTTTTTATTTTAAAAATATTATTTGCACTTTTTTATAAACAACAAAGATTTGCAAATTTAAAAAGTGATTTTTTACGAAAAAATGTAAACTTTGAACAAAAAAATATTAAAAATTTATCAAATTTCCAGTTTATTTCCAAAATATTATCTGCACCTTTTTATAAACAAGAAAGTTATACAGGTTTAATAAAGTGACTTTTTGTGAAAATTTATAATTTTTGCATAGAAATATAATTTAGCAAAGTTCAAAAGGGAATTACATAAAAAAAAAGGATTCTTTAATTTTGTAGTGAATCTCACGAAGAAATTATGGTGATGAAAGGCAGTAGTGATATGAGTGATAAAAAAAATTTATCATATTTATTTTTCTATTATAAATAACATAAAATGTGTCTTAAATTGGATTTTTAAAAAACAAATAATATAGGTGCAAGAGTGGTACCCTTAATGTTTTACCAATTTCTATCATTTTCGGTTCACATCTGTTACTCTTCTTGTCGCGCATTCTCACTGAGTTTTGATAGGATCGGGCTACTTTTGTATGTACTTCCCAACTGTTGTAAGCACTCGCATTCAAAATAATGTGCAAAATAAATAAAGGTCCAAGGAATGTATCCCTAGGAACTAACCGATTTTATCCATTTTTGCTTATTTAGCTGAAATTATTCAATCATACAAAATTTAATAATCATCGGAGCACTCCTTCTATTTTTGTTCCAATTTTGTATAGGATGAATACTCTGTGCAGCGCCACTAAAAAGCATACTTTCAAGAATTTTTTATGACATATTGTTATTACAGATTTATTGTGAAAAGATTGAAACAACATTTGATGATTTTTTAAAAAATTTGGTAGGTACAAAAATATAAAGTAACAACCGATTTATTGCAGTTGTCTGCTGGTGCCTCAAAAAAAATGGTTTTTGCAGTGAACGCGATGAAATGTTGATGTTTTTACAATAAAATCGACCTATTTTTTATTGTAGGATAGATACTAATCGAAAAATTTAAACGTCATTTGAGAGTTATTTGAATGTGCAATATGTGGAGAAATTTTTAAAATGAACGGTTCAGTAGTTTTCTCCAAATCGTGGTCACCGGCTTTAAAAATTACATGTTTGGGAAAATCGATTTAAAGTTTTGTTCACTGGTATAGCTAAGTTGAAAGCGATTGTCCTCAAAATTCAATACAATATTATTGAGATGTTCAAAATTTTACTCCGCCTTTAATAAGTTTTCTTTATTTAACCTTTTTTTCGAAAAACATGAAGATAATAATAAAAACACTAAATCACATCAAATTGGTTTCTTACTGCATTTAAAAATTTCTTATTTATAAGGGTGACACCATGAGTACCCGCCCCGGGTGACACCAAGCCCAGGAACGCCTCTGTATGAGCTTATTTATGCAGTTTTCAATTTTTGCGTTGCATGGAAGGTAGGCTTGTCCGTAGGCGGATGATGTCCATTTTTCAAAACCATCTTTATGTTGTCATAAAAAACATATATACCAAATTATATCTCTGTAGGTTAAACAGAGGCTTATATATTTCGTTTTCAATTTTTGGGTTGTATGGGAGGTGGGCGTATCCGTGAGCGGATGACACCCATTTTTCGAAGACTTTTTTGTGTTAATACAAAACACAAACATACCTAGTTTAATTGTTGTAGGTTAATTATGAGCTTATTTATGCATTTTTCAATTTTTGCGTTGTATGGAATGTAGGCGTGTCTGTGAGCGGATTCCAAAAACATTCAATAGTGCAGATCCTTGGGTCCATGCCACCATGTGTACCAAATTTCATCCAATTATCTCAACTCCTTCTTCTTATCCTGTGTATACGGACAACACACAGACGGACAGACAGACGGACGGACGGACGGACATGAACAGCTCGACTCACGTGGTGTCGTTGATCAAGAATTTATATACTTTTCTATACCGGACTCGCTTCGTTCTATGCGTTACAAACGTTTGGACAAAGTTAATATACCCTGACCTTTCAGGTTTAGGGTATAAAAAGAAATTCACTATTAAGAAACAAAAAATAAGATTTTTGGAAATAACACTTAAGCTATACACCGGTAAAATTATCACATGTGTTAAAAAGTAACATCAAGAATTTTAAATAACTCTTTAAATTTCTTAAGACTCTTGTATGTTATCTACAGAAACAAAATTGTGTATCAAAACTAATGTATGCAAAAAATGGGTGTGATCCATCCATAAACACGCCCACTTCCCATACAACCTATCATTGTGAAAACACTATAAAGAGGCTTATATTTGAGTTACAGGAATAAAAATTGTTGTCTGTTATTTAAGGGGACGTGACACCTTCAAAAAAAGTTTCTTTTAATGATTTAAAATGCCATAAGTTGAAAAAAAACAAAATATCATTTTGAAAATTTATATATATATTTTTTAGTAAAAAAATTAAACATTTTTACATTAATTTATTTACACATTTACTCCATTTAATGATTTTTTTGCGTAGTTTTTTTTACAAAAAAATATATATTTAATTTTTCAGAATGATATCTTGTTTTCTGTTCAACTTAACGCATTCTAAAACATTAAAATAAAAAATGTTTGAAGGTGTAACGTCCCCTTAATCAAAACTGTGATGTGTACAAAATATGAGCTTCATCTGCTTATGGACACGCCCACTTCCCATATTTTTTTTATATATTTAAAAAAATTCGTTTTTGTTGCTCTTCATAGTCGTCCTTAACAGGCTTGAAACTTACTTTACTTGTTAATTTGCGAAAATGAACCGACGACCATTATTAAAGACAAATGGGGTTCACTTGAATTTGCCTCGCTTTAAGCTCTGAATTAAATTTAAAGTTTAGATTAAATTATCTGAGTTTGTTGTTTTGTAAAGCTCTGATATAAATTAACACATTATTAGCTATTTCATGTTTTATTTTTGAAATGCTAACGTTCTTAAGCATTAGTATTTTTGAAAATAGCCCCCCTTAGAAAAATTATTGCTATGGGTTTGTTGCAGTTAATAATCATTAATTTGATTTAATTAAAAGAGCAAAAAATCATTCTTTAGATTGCTAGACAATCCCAGTAGACAATGACAGCGCTGCTAGCAGGCCTTTTGTAGTACTGCCGCACTCATATACAATTACACTTTCTTTTTTATATGAAGTGGGAAAATTTCGCAGGCCTTCCGCTCCGATAGCTCAAAAGAGGACTGATAGAAGCACTTCTTAAGAATGGCTAAAAGAAGGGGTAAACAAAAAGTATTGAAATAAATATTTTGTTTCTTTTAAACCGTTTTCTATTTATTTATATATTCTATGATTTTATCTTCTCTCCTATGTTTTTTTAAATCAGATTAATTTCAATCTACAATCTTTGATATACATAGCAGTAAGAAGGGCCATTATTGCGTCATATTTTTAAACTGGTATATATTCTAACTTTTAACGAAAAAGTTGCCCTGAAGTATATGAAAAGTCAGACTTTGTAGGGAAAACAAATTTGTTGTGCTGCCTTTTTTGCAGAAAAGGAAGGCCTTTAAGAAGTGCAAATAAGAGCAGCGAGGAAAGGATGTGTTTAGTCTTCAAAAGTAGCAGTCAATGCAGGCCTTCGTATGAAGAGCGCTGGCTTAATTGCCTATTTGGATAGTTCCCAGTTGGCAATGGCAGCACTTCGAAGCGCTACTACACTCAGGGAAAAAATGCTGTTTTATCAAACAAATCATGGGTTGAAATAACAGATTTCACTGTTAAATACCATCCAACAAATGAAACTTTCAAATCAACAGTCGGTTGACTGTTGGTCTATGGAACACGAAACCCGTATAAAAACTTATTTATTGAAATTTTATCACTGTGTTGAAAGTTCATGTATGGCCGAGTGTGCTAACGTGTGCGTCTAGTACTCGAGTGTCAACGGTTCAAATCCGGCAAGGCCATCAAAATTTTTTTTTTTATTTAAAATATTTTTTTTTTTAATAAAAAATGAAATTTGCAATTTTTTTTTTGCAAGATTGTAAGCATTTTATTTTGAAGGTTATTTTTGACCAAACAATTAATGAAACAGAATTATTATTATTTCAATTATTAAATTACAATTATTGATACTTACACAGCTAGGGTTCGAACCCACGTCCCCCCGCATGACAGTCTAGTGCACTTCCACTGAGCTATTGGCAACGATAATATAAATATAGCAAAACACATCTAAAAACTATTGCTTAGAAAAAATAGACAATTCAACAACAACACAAAAATATTTCAACAGATAATTTTAACAACACAAAAATACTTTGAAACGTTCATTCAACAAAGAAAATTGTTTACTTAAACGCAAATCATTTAATCGAACAGTGTTGTTAAATAACAGTGGCCGACTGTAATATTACAGTTGATATTTTTCTGAGTGTAGCAGGCCTTCATATGGATTTCGAAGTGCTTCCACAGTCATATCCAAGTATACTTTCTTTTTTATATGAAATGGGAAAATTTCACAGGCCTTCCGCTCTGATAGCTCAAAAGAGGCCTGATAGAAGCACTTCTTAAGAATGGCTAAAAGAAGGGGTAAACAAAAAGTACTGAAAAAAATATTTTTTTCTATTAAACCTTTTTCTTTTTTTTATAAATTCTATTATTTTATCTACTCTCCTATGTTTTTTTATGTCAGATTAATTTCAATCTATAAACATTGATACAGCAGTAAGAAGGGCCATTATTATGTCATATTTTAAAACTGATATATATTTTGACTTGAAACGAAAAAGTTGCCCTGAAGTATATAAAAAGTTAGTCTTTGAAGGGAAAAAAGTTTGTTGTGCTGCCTTTTGTGCAGAAAAAGAAGGCCTTCAAGAAGGGCTCATAAGAGCTGCGAAGAAAGGATGTGTTTGGTCTTCAAAAGTAGCAGTCCATGCAGGCCTTCGTTTGAAGAGCGCTGGCTTAATTGCCTATTGGGTTGTTGTTGCAAAACACTAATACACACAAAATTTACGAATAAAGCAATATTGTTATGCAGTGACGTCTAGTCTAGCAAAATCATCGTTCAACTTTTTTCGATTAAACAAATGCTGTTTGGTTTTGTTCAATTTAATATACTTATTATATTATATTTTGTATATTATCTTTGTGCAAAAGTTTGTAACACGTTTGTTTTGGTATATAAAACTTTACTGTTATTTTTTCTTTATCAGCGTCACATCGTTGCACATAGGGGTATTTGGCTCGAAAAACTGCTCATTAATCAATTTCTCAAAATGTAAAGTTGAGAAGTAAAATTCTTTTCTAGCTTTTGTTAATACTCATTAAATAAGTTACCGTTTGTTTTTTAATTTTAATGCACACACTTCGTCGCAGCATCAGCTGAAAGTCATCGATCGTAAGCTTGCATTGTTATTGAGTTAATTTGAGTGAAAAAGATCACACCTAAACAAATATTTTTTTTTTTTATTATTAATATTGTGAAATAAGTTTGTTGCTATGGAAGATTTTGCTGCAGGTATGTACTTTAAAATACAACTTCTTTTATGGATATTGAAGCTTTATTTATAAAGATATATAATTTCTTATAAAGGTATGAAAATGGGAAATTTTTTTAAAATTTTTTTTTAGTGTGTACCTTTTGTTATATTATTTGGTGTTATTGGGTAACATTTTTGGTACAGGCTTCCTTCATTTTTGGTAATGAAGGAAGATGTCAAAAAGCAAAGACTGAAAAAAAATGCTGCCCGAAACCGTCCCCCACCCCAAGATTTCATTGTCCCTGATAGGTGTCTAGTTTGATGAAAGAGAAAATTTGAACTAAAAGAGAAAAGGGACATGACATTGGCCGTTTTTTTTTTTATAATTTTGTATTTTAGTAAATATTCATTTACGAGCTAAAAAGTTACAGCCGGATTAGTGAGAGCGCATTTTTATTTTTCTTTGCATTTTTCTTTGTTCACAAACTTTGAACGCGTTTATCTCGAAACCCTGTTTTTCGTACCGGTTGCGGCACTAGCGGGTTTATTTTTTGATGATTTTTTTTTTGTATTTTTTTTAAACTTGATTCGCTTTCGTATTACACGAGCTTTTTTTAATTTTTTAATTTTAAAGTCAATATTTTTTCGAAAAACACACTTTCAAATTTGGAACATCACCAAAAAGTGAAAAAAAAATTAAAAAAAGTCATACACTCCTGTCATACGATAACAAATTTTGTTAAAATTTAAAAAAGTCGTTTTTTTCCAGATCGGACAATTTTTGCGACTCCCAGCGCTGCAGTTTGGAGCTCTAAAAAATCATGTTGGAGTGAAAAATATATTTTTTTGAATTTTTGTTTTTGTAATTTGTTCAATTCTCTACAATAATAAAAAATATTTTGGAAAATGTTTGTTTTTGACTGAGTTATGAATTGTTCAAAAAAGGTCTGTTTTCGCGAATGTTATGTCCCTCCTTAAGAAACTTAATTTACACCTTTATTTGGTCGAAACAAGCTTTATAGCCCTTTTCAAGTTCTTTTAGACAAGTATCATTTACTAAGGACAAACAAATATTTTTGAGCGGTTTTTCGAGCCAAATACCCCTATGTGCGTTGGTCGATTTCTGTTTGTCCGTCTGTGTGTTGCCCGTGCAAAAGATAAGAAGAAGGAGTTTAGATTACTGCGTGAGCTCGCTACACATGTTCATATATACCCAAAGATATGCATTTTTGGCATCCTTCCACGTCTACCTACCATACAACCTGCATAAAAGAAAGCTTAATAATGACGCTTACATTGAAGCTGCAGGCATTAAAATGAATATGTACATATCTAATAAATAGGTGGAGATTCTATATGTGTCATCCACACACAAATAGGCCCACCTCCTATACAACCCACATTTGTAAAAACTTTGTAAGTTAATATCAATAAACAAATGCATGCATTTTTAAGCAAGCAACAATTTTATTTGTAAAGATTATTTGTTGTTAAATATTAATAATAATTAACAAAAATTACTTTCAAGTTATTACCCTTTTTTAAGAAAAAACTTTTTACAGGAATTACCTCAGTTAATTTCCAGTTTATTACAAATGTTTATTTGTTGGATATAAAAAAGGAAATATATTCTTAATAATCACCATCTGAATCGATTTAGTCATGTTCGTCTGTCTGTCCGTCTATCTGTCTGTCTCTCTGTCGACACGACTACTGCCTCAATCTTGGAGTTATCGATATTTAACCTTTTATCGTAAAAATAAAGCTTAAGTTCGAAAATCCCGAAGCGTATGAAAATACGTACCTTTCATACAAAGTCACTTTATCAAAGCGGTAAATTTCTTTTAACCTTCCAGCGGGCGGCGCTGTCGAAAATTGTACGTCATCAAATTTTCAATATTTTTTTTAATTTTTACTTAAAACAAGTAAAGAAAGTCTATAGTCGGTCCAGCCCGACTATGGAATACTTTAAACCTCCTATAATATTTAAATATATATTAAAATACTAAAAGAAATAGACATAACTACTTACCTATCAAAGTTCATGTATTCCTTATGCATATAGAATTAATACAAGATTAATTTATCTGCTTTATATGGTCGGTGGAGCAGATTACGCCAATTTTTTGTGCACACCTCAGTTTTGATATAAAATTCTCATATACCAAGTCTTAATTCTCTAGGTCAAATATGAACATTTTTATATTGTTTTTTATATTGTGGGTTGTATGGGAGGTAGGCGTGTTCATTGACAGATGACGCCCATTTTATGAACACATCTTATCTTTGATATATTATTCTCACATAACAAGTTTTATCTTTGTAGCTCATATATAAACCTGTTTATAGAGCTTTTCCCATAGTGGATTGTATGGGATGTGGGCGTGTTGGTGGGGAGATGGTACCAATTTTTTGTTCACACCTCAGTTTAGATAGGACTTGCTCCCATACTAAATTTTATCTTTCTAGGTGAAATATGAACCTTTTAACAGTGTTTTTTATATTGTGGGTTGTATGGGAAGTGGTCGTGGTAATGAGCGAATGACGTCCATTTTGTGAATACATCTTAGTTTTGATATAATAATCTCACATACCAAGTTTCATCTTTGTAGCTCATACATTAACCCGTTTATAGAGTTTTTTACATAGTAGGTTGTATGGGAGATGGGTGTTTCAGTGAGCAGATGGCGACTAATTTTTGTGCACACCTCAGTTCTGATATGAAATGCATCCATACCAAGTTTCATCTATCTAGGTCAAATATGAAATTTTTAATATTGTTATTAATATTGTTGGTTGTATGGGAGGTGGGCGTGCTAATGTGCAGATCACCATCAGATGATGCAGATTTTTGTAAAAATCTGTGTTTTGATATACAATGTATGTATACGTGTCACATTTTATTGTATACTAGCAGGCCACAGTCGTCCGAGGCTTCGCCACGGACATTTTCTCTTTATCATCAATACTTTTGTATATTTAAAAAATTTCAATACTAAAAAACGTTAAAAAACGTTAAAATGCATATTATTTGTATTTGGAAGTAGATTATATTAAATAGTATAAGATAATAGAGAAGACATTTCCATTTTAGTTATTTAATACTTCAGTATAAACAATGTTTTTTGATTCATTGGCATTACCAGGAATAAGAACTTTTTTGAACTTGTTTTAGGTATTATTAATTATTATTATTAAATGTTTAGAAAGCTGCTGGTTAAAATCTGTTCACACTCTAAATGAAAAATCCAAGATTATGTCAATACATTCCTATAATGTTTTTTAAAAAGGAAACCCTACAATATGTACATTAACCCGAGGGGACTATTTGAGAATTAGATAAGTTAATACATATTAATGTTATTACAAATTCAAAAACAAACGAAGCACGCTCAGAAAGCAAATGTTTGTTCAATAGAATACCTACAATTTCAAATGTTCGCAATATAGAGTCAACAACGAACATTAAATAAGGGTTCGTTATATTGGAAGTTCGTTAAATCGGTGCTCGCTAAATTGGAGCACCTGTAATGCTTAAATTTGAAACAAATATCCTGAAGTTGAAATTCAACAAAATTTTGTGAATCCTTCCATAGAAAGTGACGTCACCAAAATATCAAAACCTTCATAATTTACACAAAAATTAATGTGTTGAATTGAAAGTTCATACATTAGTCTTGTTTTCTTGATAAATAAAACATACTCTGAGTTTGAAATATGAAAATTTGGAAAAAAAATATAACCTTATAAATTCGAATAAATTTCAACCTGAGTATTTTGACTTCGAGCAAGTCGAAGATCATTCTTTAATGGTTTTATTTTTCATTTGTATTTTATTCATAATTAAAGTGATGAATTAAAGTATATTCCTATATATGTATATATTCCTCACTTTATATTCCATAAAATTTTTTAAAAAAGCTTTTGTACTTCAAATATTCATCTTAAGAAGTGCTCAAACATGCTAGTATAGTAGACCATTCAACCCATATCCCAGCAAAATTTTTCGTTAGGTCTTGATTTTTAATCGATTCTAAAATGCATTACATAAATGATAATGCAAGAACTTAAATTTAATCCGTAATAAATTAACACATCAACTTGAAAGTTGTTATTCAAGTATTAATTTCGTGAAATCAATTATAAACTAACCGTTTTAAGCGCTTAATCTTTTCAAGTGACAGCGCTTTCGATTACCTCTAATGACATGGATATATAAAAATAATGGGTTCAGTAAGCGAGAGGGTAAGCGATGAATGAAATTTTCTGGATTAATTTTTCGATTATATGTAAGCGAAGATTTTGCTGGGATGTTCTCCAGCAATACATTTCTTCAGAGCTTTTTATAAAAACGTCCTCGTGTCATAAATGTAAGGTTAAAAAATATACTTTATAATTTTGTGATTACTAAGTTCTGAGACTATACATCGACAAACAAACCTTATTTGCAGCTCTTAACCTGCTAGAACATAATTTTTAATACTAATATGTTTTTGAGTCCTGTTACATAAAACAATTTAAAAGCTCAATTTATTACTTACTTCAAAATTTCTAAAAAAATTTAAAAAGGATTAAAATTCATTACATTTTTTATTTAAATTCAACAAATGGCGTTTTATAACAATTTTATGGCGTACTGATGTTTTTTTATTACTTACTTCAAAATTTCTAAAAAAAAAAAAAATTAATTAAAATTCATAACATTTTTTATTTAAATTGAAGAAATGGCGTTTTATAACAATTTTTTGGCGTTCTGATGTTTTTTAATCTATTTTGAAAATGTCTATTTAAAACTCTAAGATGGTTTCCTAACTCCTTTAATTTACTAAAATACATAATTATTATTCTGTTCAAATCAACTAACAAAAACTGTCAAAAATACACTTTTTAAGAAAAAACTATTCTAATTTTCATGACTCTTGGCCTTGTTCTCCCAGGGCAAGTTTGCTTTGGGAATTATGTAGATAATGACTATGAAACAAATTTCTGATATCAATTTGGTATCACTGTGATATTGTGATATTTATGGTCAAGAATAAGGCAGTCAAATGTTACAGACCTCAGTCTTGTCTATTTAAGTCGAAGCTAAAATGTCGAAATGCATAAAGAGTACTATAAAGAAATTCATAAAAATTAGAAAAAAAGTTTTTTAAATTAATTTTAATATTTTTTTCTAATTTTCACTTAACTTTTATATAGAAGACGTGGACTGATCTCGAAAAAATATTTAAATTGATAGTTATTCAGGGTCACTGAGGGAAAATTTGTTGACGTTTTACTTCCCGGTCCTATTTTTTCCTCAATTATGCAAAATTATTCAAAATGGATCTTTTGGGATAACTCACTATTGCTAGCCAAAATTTTGCGTAAACAAAACATTTTTGAAAAATTCCTTGATTGCGGAAAATTTTTCAGTTTTGTATAAGTTACCAATTTATCTTTCAAATGATATCTAATATATTACTATCGATGAGATTAATTTTGTATATTGTTACCGACTTTTATAAATAATACAATGAATTAAAATATTTATGTTTACTCATTTGCACTTTAACAAAATAATCATAACAGTAAACTATTATTTAAAAGAATTATATTAATTTCGTAGTACTTTTTAAGCATTGCTTTTATGAGGTTAAGTATAACCTTCTAAAAGGGCTTACTTAACAATTTAGTTTTGGTCCCGGGTGCCAGCAACCCTAGCTACGCCACTGCCTCACTCCAATTGCAGTCGTGAAAGCAAATAATTACATGCATAATTTACCAACAATTTTCTCTTTGAGTTGCTGCTCTTGCTCTCTTAGCGCGGAGCATCGCTCTTGCATTTTCTGTTAAACTTGTCAAACTTGTTTTACGTCGAGGTATTTATTTGTAGCTGTATTTGTAGTTTAAGGGAAATACGAACACTTAATTTTTCAAACTTTTAATTTATCTTTAATCTATACAAAATATGCTTTCACACTTGTGAATGCACATTTTGAAATATTAAAATATCTTTCTTTCTCAAGTGTAAATTAAAAATTTGGAGAACTACAATAAAAATATGTGTAAAAAATTGTATGCGGCGAAACAAATATGCACACATTGGTTTGCAGCTCATCATTCCACAGCAACAACAACACAGCAAGCTTTATTTAACTTGTATTCCCATTACGTTAAAGAGCGCCAACTGCTTTTGGTTACTCTTCGAATGAGTGTGGAGAGCAAGATCAATAAACTTTAAAGAGAAGGGTTGATAGCAACATGTAGTTGAAACTCTCGTAACACAAACGCGTGAAAAGCAAACGACCAAGCAATGCTTAGCATAGGTGGTAATTTCCTAAAAAACTTAACAACTTAATTAAATATATTTATTGTTAAATTTTCTTAAATAAACCCCACCTATGGCATTCTGTAGCACAAATATGATATTTTAAAATTTTTTTCATAAAAATCGGTCCAGTAGTTTTGGAGTCATTGACGTACTTAATATTTCCACTTCAATTTTATATAATAGTATAGATTAAGTTGTTAAGTTTTTTAGGAATTTACCTCCGATGCTAAGCATTGCTTGGTCGTTTGCTTTTCACGCGTTTGTGTTACGAGAGTTTCGACTACATGTTGCTACTGAAGAGTAGCAGTTGGCGCTCTTTGACGTGACGAGAATACAACTTAAATAAAGCTTGCTGTGTTGTTGTTGCTGTGAAATGATGAGCTGTAAACCAATGTGTGCTTATTTGTTTCGCCGCATACAATTTCTTTACACATATTTTTATTGTAGTTTTCCAAATTTTTAATTAACACTTGAGAAAGAAAGATATTTTAATATTTCAAAATGTGGCATTCACAGGTGTGATAGCATATTTAATATAGATTAAAGATAAATTAAAAATTTGAAAAATGAAGTGTTCGTATTTCCCTTAACTACAAATAAATGCCTCGACGTAAAACAAGTTTGACAAGTTTAACAGAAAATGTAAGAGCGATGGTCCGCGCTAGGAGAGCAAGAGCAGCGACTCAAAGAGAAAATTGTTGGTAAATTATGCATGCAATTATTTGCTTTCTCGACTGCAATTGGAGTGAGGCAGTGGCGTAGATAGGGTTGCTGGCACCCGGGCCGGAAACTTAATTGTGCACCCTTTAAGAAGGTTATACTTAACCTTATTAAAGCAATGCTTAAAAAGTACTACGAAATTAATATAATTTTTTTAAATAATAGTTTACTGTTATGATTATTTTGTTAAAGTGAGTAAGCAGATATATTATAATTCATTGTATTATTTATAAAAGTATGTTACAATAAACAAAATTAATCTCATCGATATTAATATATTTGATATCATTTGAAAAATAATTTGGTAACTTATACAAAACTGAAAAATTTTCCGCAATCAAGGAATTTTTCAAAAATGTTTTGTTTACGCAAAATTTTGACTAGCAATAGTGAGTTAATCCCCAAAGATCTATTTTGAATAATTTTGCATAATTGAGGAAAAAATAAGACCGGGAAGTAAAACGTTAACAAATTTGCCCTCAGTGACACTGAATAACTATAAATTTAAATATTTTTTCGAAATCAATCCACGTCTTCTATATAAAAGTTAAGTGAAATTAGAAAAAAATATTAAAATTAATTTAAAAAACTTTTTTTCAAGTTTTTATAAATTTCTTTATAGTACTCTTTATACATTTTAGCTTCGACTTTAAAAGACAAGACTGAGATCTGTAACATTTGACTGCCTTATTCTAGACCATAAATATCACAATATCACAGTGATACCAAATTGATATCAGAAATTTGTTTCATAGTCATTATCTACATAATTCCCAAAGCAAACTTGCCCTGGGAGAACAAGCTCAAGAGTCATGAACATTAGAATAATTTTTAGAATAGTTTTTTCAAAAACTGTATTTTTGACAGTTTTTGTTAGTTGATTTGAACAGAATAATAAGTATGTATTTTAGTAAATTAAAGGAGTTAGAAAACCATCTTAGAGTTTTAAATAGACATTTTCAAAACAAATTGAAAAAACATCAGCCATAAAATTGTTATAAAACGCCATTTATTTAATTTATATAAAAAATGTAATGAATTCTAATCAATTTATTTTTTTTTAGAAATTTTGAAGTAAGTAATAAAAAAACATAGAACGCCATAAAATTGTTATAAAACGCCATTTATTTAATTTAAACAAAAAATGTAATGAATTTTAATCAATTTAATTTTTTTTTAAGAAATTTTTAAGTAAGTAATAAATTGAGCTTTTAAATTGTTTTATGTAACAGGACACCGAAAAACATATTACTATTAAAAATTGTGTTCTAGCAGGTTTAGAGTTGCAAATAAGGTTTGTTTGTCGATGTATCGTCTCAGAACTTAGTAATCACAAAATTATAAAGTTTATTTTTATTCCTGACATTTATGACACTAGCACGTTTTTCTAAAAAGCTCTGGAGAAATGTATTGCAGGAGAACATCCCAGCAAAATCTTCGCTTATATATAATCGAAAAAGTAATCCAGAAAATTTCATTCATCGCTTACCCTCTCGCTTACTAAACCCATTATTTTTATAAAGCCAGTCATTAGAGGTAATCGAAAGCGCTGTCATTTGAAAAGATTAAGCGCTTAAAATGGTTGATTTATAATTGATTTCACGAAATTAATACTTGAATAACAACTTTCAAGTTACTATATTTTACTAACTATTGTAAATATTCGTTTATTTTTAAAAACTAAACTTTTCAAAATCAGCAGTCAGTATTCCCGCTTATTGGTACAACTTTAATATATCACTAAACAAAAACGGGTGAACAGAAGAATAATCAAACCAACAAAAACAAACAAAAAAAAAAACAAATTGGCCATTTCAGCCCTTGAAAGGACTTTGACCGAGCGTCTTATGATCAATTGTGTTGTGTGTGTTATTAAATGTTTGCACACAATTGACCGAGAACTGGACCTACATGTTTAATGCCGACTCCGAACGGCTAAAGTTCATGTTCTGAAGAGGCTTTACATGGTATTATTTACTCTCTGAGGTTTGCCATTGTCTGCAGAGAGGTGGTGACCGATCAGAAAAATTTTTTATTGAAAAAACTTTTCGCCGCGGCTGGGGATCGAACCCGGGCTCCGAGCATGCTAAGCCACACACTTAACCTGCATGCCACGGTCACCACTATCAAACAAACACATTTTTTTTTAAGTCTTTATACCATAAAATCAGATAATATTTGGCAATTTAGATTTTTAATTTTGAATGAAGCAGATTCGGAAAAGTATGATAGAAAATTATAAATTGTGAATTTTTTTTTCTCTAGTTTCGGAAGTCAATCGGAATAATTTTTTTACAGAATCACATGACTTCACTATAAACTTAATTTCTGCCGAGTTTGAGTTAGTTTGCGTTTAAAAAAAATTAAGACAGAAACAGGACGAAACATGAAAATTGTAGAGGGAATTTCCTAAATTATTTCGGTGGCGAGTGACCCATCAGATCGTCCTCAAATTGAGGCTTTATTATTTTGTATTACAAAACTTAAGTTTTTCCCAAGTATTTCAGCTGCCTAAGTGGGTTCCATGCTAAAACTTGAAAAGACAACTCAAATCGAAGTATTGTCGATAACCCCTAATAGTGGACAGAATCAGAACTTAACAAAAATTCAACAGCACTCAGAAATTACAATTCAACGAGAATTGAATTGAAATATACATTTGGGGTTTTCACACTAAGGGAAAAAGTTATGTAGTCAGTACAGAGACAGCTATGTAAAATCTATGCACTTCAACTTGTATGAGAACGCAACAAGAGCAGTATTTACTGAGTAAAGGGAGCGTGTACTGACTACATATCAATTTATTCACTTTTTAAAATGAATAAAAAATGTATTCAATACATCATGTTATGCGTTGAATACATAGCAGACTTCAATAGATACAAGCAACGTGTACTCAATCAACGCGTTATGTAATTTTTTTCAAAAACTTTACTCAACACATAAAATATAGACTCAGTACACGTCCCCCTTATACGATTGAAGTGACACATTTATTCAGTACATAACATATCAGTACACGTATCTGTTGCACATCGGCACACGATTTTGCTGTTTTATGTCATTCGTTTCTTGATTTTCAAATAAGCAACACCTCTAAAGTATGTAGAAAGTTAGAGCGTTGTTTATCCACTGTACTCTAGAACAAAAGCGATGATTGGATAAGAATTAAATGGCTGGGTTTCTATAAGTAATTGCCAATTATTTTGTGAAATCTAGTCATTTCTTTATAAAATTATTTATTGCATTTGTCGAGAGGGTGCTTTAGGCACAGGCATGAATTGTGTATATATTCAATACATGGAATTATGAACAAAAAATATATAATGAATACATTATGCATGTACTCATTGCATAAAATTATGTTTTTAACATATGTAATGAGTAAATGATGTATGTACTCATTAAATAAATGTATGCACTAAAAATATGTAATGAGTAAATTATGTATGTACTCATTACATAAAATTATGCATTTAAAATATGTAATGAGTAAATAATGTATGTACTCATTGCATAAAATTATGTACTCCAAATATGTAATGAGTAAATTATGTATGTACTGAGTCAATAATTTATGTAATACGTACATAAGATCTTTACTCATTACATAAAATTATTTGTAACAGTTTGCGTTGAGTACATAAAATTCTTTATTGACTACATAACCGCTTGAAAGCATTATGTAGTCAATAAAGATTTCAACATGTACTCAATACATGAAAAATGTAAAATTTTTGTGTGCAGAAAACTATGCGATGAGTACATAAATTTATGTATTGAGTCCATAGGTTTTTCCCTCTGTGCACTCATTTGATAAGACCTATTTGGCTTGGTACTACAATAATTTTTGGGGGAGGGTTTAAGCCCCGAAACCCCCTTTGGTTGCGCTAATGCACTTCAATACAAATTTTGAGGCAAAGTTTGCTCTTGTCTTTTTTTTTTTTTTTTTTTTTTTACTTTTTTGCTTTTAATGCTTTTGTTATAGAAAATTAATGGCAAAAATAACGAAAATTAATTACTCACTTTTCCGTTTCGGATCGTACTGCGGATTTGTCACACAACATATATTAATGCGACATGATTAATCAAAATCCACACATTAAGTGATATATGTTTGAACATTTCACTTCTGGTTTCTTAAACCAATTAAAAAAAATTAATTAATAGACGTTAAATTTATAAATTAAGTTAAAAGATTTGTCAACACCTCAACATATATATATTCATTTATTTCGAGAAGCGAGAGAATTATTGAGTAGGAACATAAAAATAATGTAATTTATTCAAAATATCTTAATTGGCTTTTCTCATTTTCTCATAATAAATTTGAGAAAAACACTGTTGCTAAAAACAAAACTAAAATTGCTCAACATTAAGCTTAAGTCTTCTTAAAATTTAGACAAAAAAAAAGTAAACAAAGCTTTCAGCGATTGTAAAATACAACAAATGACACAACAAATATAAATTTATAATTTGATTAAGTTTGATCAATGAAAATGGCTTATAAGCAAAAAGCACAACACAACAAAAAACATAACGCTAAACAAAAACCATGGCGATTTAAGCTTCTTTTGTTCTACAGAAAGTAGACTTTAGCATGCTTCAAAGGAATCATTCAATCAAATGAAAAAAACTTGTTTGTGACTTGTTACTCACTCTTGGCTTTTAAGCACTGTTTTAAATTGAGAAAAAACTTCAACATTAGTTAGCAGAGAATAATGTTTTTGAGGAAACTTCAAGAATATTTGACAAAAACAAAAGCGACTTTCTGCAGAAATCAGGCAGATTATAGCGATTTCTATAGCATTTCAAGTCCTTTAGACGTCTCGTCAGTTTTCAGTTTACTGACAGTTTGTTGACTGCAAATTATTTCTTTCTAATTCTCTTTCCCAAGTTCTTTGTTTTTCGACACATCTAAAGTTCTTGATTTACTAATGTTTTATTTATCATCTTCTTATTTCAGTTGCTGTGCCATTTTCTCAGCATTACCATTGCTGGACATAGACACTACTTTCACGGCGCACCACATGCAGCCGGAAGTGGCCATATGAAGACTTTTCACTACACTAACAGCGCACCAGCGACCTACATCAGTTATAACAGCGCCAGTCGACCAGCGCAATATCAAAAAAGTTTCTATTATTTCAGTTCACCCGATGAATATTTTGAGCAGAGACACAACGACGTGTCGAGGAAACTCACAACGCCGCAAAAGAAGAATTTTCAAGTTGTCTTAGTTAAATCAAATGAGCAGAAAGTCTACGAAAACGCCGTTCTCAATTTGGCCAACTATGCCATAGAACAACAACAACAACAACAGCAGCAGACACAGGTTTATGTTTTCAACAAACAATCAAACACCAACAGCTTGTTAAAAAACTTACAAACTGCTCAGCATGCTGGAGGTACCGGCAGTCAGCAGCAGATACCGGAAGTGCATTTTATAAACTATAACACCGATGCTGAAGCAGACAAGGTTATACAGCAAATTTCGCGTTCGCATAACTTGGAAACCCCCAACGTTGTCACAGTTAGTCATGGCAGAGTTCAAGCAGCTAAGGTGCCGCCGCTGATGAACTCAGTTAGGAAACCCATTGCCAGCGACACTAGTAACAACCACGCCCACTCATCTCTATCAGTGCACAAAAATTATGCCATGAATTACCTGCCAACAGGTGTCGATGTCGTACCCGGAAGTTCTTATATTCCGCTTAGGCGGATTTAATAATAATACGATTTTATAACTATATTTAGTAGCCAAGTTAACACGATGACTTCATGAAACTAGTTTATAGAACTCATATCATGTTCGCATATTTTAGTTCTCTTATTTAATTCTTCATTTTAGCACTTTTTTTATCACTAACACTTAAGTCGTTATTATATTTGTTTATATATGTTTTTTTTATTTTATTTATTTCATTAGGCTTAAAAATTGATTTTTATTATCAATCATCTACACAATATGAAGTGTGGATTTTGTATAAAATTAGGTAATTTTTAATAAAACACCAACAAAATTAAAAAAAAAACGATTATTTCCAATTCAGTAACAAGTATTAAACTCAAATGCAAAAACTATAGGTTAACAAAACCTGAACGGTAAGTTTCATATTAACATAAGATTATGGGTTGTAACATAGTGTAGATCTAACATATACATATATGGTCCAACACATACAGCGAGCCCACGAAGCAGTGTTTTTATACTAATTTGCGAATATCAAAATTTCAAAAAATGAATTAACAATATTAGTTTGAAGTGAAATATAGGTACGTATAACTACGTCTTAGTTTGCAGCTCATTAGCTTTTCCAAACTAGTAGACTGCAGAAGCTACAGAAGTAAGTGATAAGATGAGATGTTGTTATTGCCAACAAAACAGGTGTCTAGTCTACTGATGGTATGAAAGGTCAGGGTATATTAACTTTGTGCAAACGTTTGTAACGCATAGAACGAAGCGAATCCGGTATAGAAAAGTATATATATTCTTGATCAGCGTCACCACGTCAGTGACAGAGCTATCCATGTCCGTCCTATACACAGGATAAGAAGAAGGAGTTGAGATACTTGAATAAAACTTGGTACA
The DNA here is from genome assembly GCA_958299015.1 of Tetanocera ferruginea. Lineage (NCBI taxonomy): Eukaryota > Metazoa > Arthropoda > Insecta > Diptera > Sciomyzidae > Tetanocera > Tetanocera ferruginea. Next base: position 87,188,478 of record OY282642.1, on the reverse strand, counting down.
CATGGTCACATGGACCCAAGGATCTGCACTATTGAATATTTTTGAAATCCGCTCACGGACACGCCTACCTCCCACACAATGCAAAAATTGAAAACTATATAAATAAGCTCGTAACTAACCTACAACAATAAAATTTGGTGTGTATGTGTTTTGTATCAACCCAAAGATATCATTGAAAAATGCGAGTCATCCGATTACGGACACGCCCACCTTCCATACAGCTCCTAAATTGAAATGGGAATAATTAAGCCTCTGTTTAACCTACAGAGATAAATTTGCGTACGTATGCTTTTTACAATAAAACAAAGATGATTTTTAATAATGGATATCATCCGCCTACGAACCAGCCTACCTCCCATACAACGCAAAAATTTAAATTTGCATAAATAAGCTCATAATTAAACTACAACAATAAAATTTGGTGTGTATGTGTTTTATATTAACAAAAAAATGTTTTCGAAAAATAGGTGTCATACGTTCACGAACACGCCCACCTCCCATACAACCCAAAAATTGAAAACGGAATAAATAAGTCTCTGTTTAACCTATACTAAGGGAAAAAGTTATGTAGTCAGTACAGAGACAGCTATGTAAAATTTATGCACTGCAACTTGTATGAGAACGCAACGAGAGCAGTATTTACTGAGTAAAGGGAGCGTGTACTGACTACATATCAATTTATTCACTTTTTAAAATGAATAAAAAATGTATTCAATACATCATGTTATGTGTTGAATACATAGCAGACTTCAATAGATACAAGCAACGTGTACTCAATCAACGTGTTATGTAATTTTTTACAAAAACTTTACTCAATACATAAAATATGGACTCAGTACACGTCCCTCTTATACGATTGAAGAGACACATTTATTCAGTACATTACATATGGACTCAGTACAGTATCTGTTGCACATCGGTACACGATTTTGCTGTTTTATGTCATTCGTTTCTTGATTTTCAAATAAGCAACACCTCTAAAGCCTGTAGAACATCAGGGTGGGAATGAGTTTATCCCCTGTACTCTAGAACAAAAGCGATGATTGGATAAGAAATAAATGGCTGGGTTTCTATAAGTAATTGCCAATTATTTTGTGAAATCTAGTCATTTTTTTATTAAGTTATTTATTACTCATTAAGTTTACTCATTGCATAAAATTATGTACTCCAAATATGTAATGAGTAAATTATGTATGTACTGAGTCAATAATTTATGTAATACGTACATAAGATCTTTACTCATTACATAAAATTATTTGAAACAGTTTGCGATGAGTACAGTGAGCATGTACTCACCACATACATCCATGAATTCACGACACATATTTATGCGTTGAGTACATAAATTTCTTTATTGACTACATAACCGCTTGAAAGCATTATGTAGTCAATAAAGATTCCAACATGTACTCAGTACATGAAAAATGTAAAATTTTTGTGTGCAGAAAACTATGCGATGAGTACATAAATTTATGTATTGAGTCCAAAGGTTTTTCCCTCTGTGTACAGAGCAAAAATGGGAGACGCATGTTTTTTATGACAAAACAAAGACGGTTTTGAAAAATGGACATCATCCGTTCACGGACACGCCTACCTACCATACAACGAAAAAATTAAAAACTGCATAAATAAGCTCATAATTAACCTACAACTATACAATTTGGTGTGTATGTGTTTTGTATCAACACAGAGAAATCTCCGCAAATTGGGTGCCATCCACTCACGGACACGTCCACCTCCCATACAACCCAAAAATTTAAAACGCAATAAATAAGCCCCTGTTTAACCTACAGAGATAAAATTTGGTACGCATGTTTTTTACGACAAAATAAAGATGATTTTGGAAAATAAACGTCATCTGCCCAAGGACACGCCTATCTCCCACACAACCCAAAAAGTTTAAAACTGAATAAGTTAGATTACGTTTGTCATAGAGGGATCAAATTTGGTATGTATGTAATTTATACCAAAACTAAAGTGTGTTCAAAAACTGGGAGTAATCCGTTCATGAACACGTCCACCACCCACAGCGAAAGCATAATAAAGGCATTAACTGTGAGCTACAGGAACAAAACTTGGTATCTTTAAATTTTTTTTCAACATTTGAATGCCCACGAGCACTCCTCCGATTTTCAAAAAAAATTTTGTTTTGGAAAAGTAGGTTTAGGGCCGGCCTAGACCGACTTTAGACTTTCTTTACTTGTTTGATGTAACGACGCACACTAGGCCGCTTGTATGACGCTTGTTTGGGCAAAACTCCAAATCTTAACCCTCTATTGCATGAATTTTTGTTTAAACAGTAAAAACTATATTAGACTTAAAGCAGGTCTCTGAACATTAGACTGGGTTAAATGCTAAAGGGATTTTGCGTGCCACCGGAATTATGAAATATGGTTGCGAATTAAATAATTTGAGCTATTAAAATTTCAAGAATTGTTGAAACCGACCCGGTTCTGCTCAAAAACCGTTTTTTTTTGGCGATTTTTTAAAAACATTTTTGAAAAAAAGATTATGCATTGGAAATTTGCGCCAAATTAACAAAACCCATCTACTTCGATGAAAAATTTAGTTACAAATCTGATTCTGAACTTGAAATTACAAATACTTTAGTCAGATGACACCAAACTCACTCAAAATCCGAAATTTTAATTTTTTATCATACTATTTTTTTTCGTGCTGATCCTGATGTTTTCTTAAAATTTTTTTTTTTGGAAAAGTTAAAAAAGTTAGTAATTTTATGAAGTGATTTTTAAAAGTAACACAGTAAAAAATGTTATGTCATCCTTGCTAGAAATTAGATAGCTGTCCAATTGCCAGTTCAACCAAAATAAACAAGTGAAGTCATCAGTTTGTTTGAAAATTCTGTTTTGAACGGTTAAAATGTAAATTTTCCGCGAATCTCACTTTTTAATCGGTAAAAGTCTGCAGTGTTTTTCTTTTGAGCAATTAGATTAGGTTAGAAGGGTCGTCCAAAGTTGAGGAGCTTCCGTGAAGCCTTTTGGTCCATTACGATTACCTTATTTGATTATGTCTAACCCATGGTTGTGGTTCTCAATAAACTTAATTCCTTCTTATTTGTGATATTTCATCGAACCATCCTGTACTCTTAGTGAACTTCCATATATTTAACAATAGTGTGTTCACTTGCTCCACCAAAGCTTTCAAAAATCTATTTCTTGTATGTGGGTGCGTGATTGTTTGAAAAAAAAATGCTATTCGTCCACTTCGTAGTCTTCATTCTTATATTGTACCTCCCAATTAATCCGTCCAATAAATCGACACCTACTGCTGGACAGTTAATTTCAATGTTTTTTTTTTATTTTTACGGTCCCAGCGTTTTGCTGTTGATGAGCACCATGATTCTTTAGAACTTATAAAGGGCTCAGTTCCCTTGTAAGTGGAAAGCAGGCGAAATGTTCTTGTGTCGCTGAGAGAAAAAAAATTAAAAGTCGGAACAAACCAAAATATTGTTGAGTACCTTTAAAAAGTCCTCCGAAACAAAATACAAACAATCATATGGTGTGTTCAAAGAATTCAGAAACTCAGGCATATCCTTGCAACCACGAAAACACAATTCATTGACATGAAATTGGAAATGTCATTGTCTCCATATAAGTTTTTTAATTGCTGGCATATCATTTCTGACATCATTTCCATTGCCACAAAACACGCTACAAGATGCTACTTTTGGCCCACCGTCTTCTTCTTCCAGTTCAAGTACACTTTGTTTTTGACGTGTTTTAGTAGACCGAGTACTTGATGCAGTGTTTATGGCATCAACACCAAACGGTGCAATAGAATCACTTTCAACAATAGCAGAAGAATGTTCAAAGTCAGTGACATTCAAGCTTATTTCAATGTCCTGTCTCATCATTTCCAAAGAATTCAGCATAGCATCAATTATATCATCCTCAGATAAAACAAAATGTGGATCCATATCACTATCGTCTCAACTGAAATGGCCCTCATCGTCAGAATCATCATTATCTGATGGTGATTGTTCGAAAAACTTTTAAATTTCAGCCTCTGAAATGTTTTTCTTCGATCTTCGAAACATTGCTAAGAAAAGACAAAGAAATAAGTACTACAGTTTTAAGTTGAAGCTAGAAGTTGTTCCAATAAGGGTTGCTAAACGGCCATTCCATGGGGTAAAAAAATTTAATTAAATTGATCTCGGGATAGAAATAATATTTCGTTTTAAAAAAATATAGAATTCATAATATAATGCACTTTTAAATTTAAAAATTGTTTTTTCTCAAAGCTATCTTTAATTAAAATAAATTCGCTGCATTCTTTAAAGCGTGCAAACAACAGCAATATAATCGGAGGAAAAATGGCGTTGTCGTAACGCAAGGAGTTCTGCATAAAGATATAAAAAAACAAAAAACAAGCACGTTGAAGGAGCCCAGAATATGCAAAAATTAAAAACCAAGCACATATTTACTTCTATAAGTGGTGACAATCTTAAATAAAAGCAATACCTAAAAGGTATTTTTCATGTCCCACCCGTAACGTCCCAACCGTAACGCTGAATATATGTTTGCTTTAATTAAAATTAATAAAAAAAAAATTGATATAAAAAACAAAAATAATAAAGATGGGCTTTTTGTCATTTTGACTTTTCACAAATTAAATATAATAATTTGTATATTATTATATTTAATAATAAATTTTTTTTCGAAAATATGCAGGAACGCACAGAAATTTAATCATCTTTGAATGAATCTCTTAAATAACATTTTGTGCGGTCCCACCCGTTACACTATAAAAAAAGAACATTACTTTTTTATAAATAGTGTAAAGAAAAAATTTTGTTGTATAATAAGTTCCTGCAATGATATATTTCTGTGAGTTCATCAAAATTTTTCAAATTCATTTTGGTTAAAAAGTAATTTACATTTTAAGTGTTCAATTGTCCCACCCATAACATATGGACTATGGAACATATGGACATATAACTTACCTGCCTTCAGACGGAGTTGCTAAAATCTAATTTATCAATCAATGAATTAATTTTTTTGCACAACTATTGACACGAATGTCTTAAATATTATATTTATAATCTGATAGTATTATTTTCAAATCAGATTTACAGCAAAAACTATTGTTTTTATTTTTAAAAAATCGGCGAAACTACAAAATAATAAAAAAAAGCAAAAATTTTGTCAATTGTCACTTTGACTTGACATAGATAAATCCCAATTAGAGGTATTGCCAAACCAAAAACACGCAAATGTAGATAAAAGCTTTCGGAACACTTTTGTAAAAGACATAAAATAAAAATTTATAAAAATTGATGTAAACAAGCGACTTTTGTAAGCCCCGTCTAGAGGCAGTACTATGCATTAGAGGGTTAAGCTATTTTGGGATCTTCTTATATTAAAAACTTATTTGAATGAAAATATACATACAACCTATAATAATATTTTCAAAAATTTTAAAAACCATTCAGAATAAATTATTCAATAAAACAATGAAAATTAGTATTTGTCTTTAAATTAATTAAGGTAAGTTACCCAAATAACACCAACCTAACGATTTTTACACAATTGAAGAAAAATTGTTTTTTTTTACAGATTCTTAGAATTTATTATTTTTTTTTATAAAATTCTTTATTCAAAACTATAAAAATTAAGTATAAATAAAATTAAATAATATATTCAGTTGAAAAGGTTATAAAAAAGTCTGCTTTTTACCATATTAGAAACTTAGTAAGATTTAGACCTTATTTGACGTGGAGACCTTTACCAAGTACCAAAATAAACTCAAATAAGATTTGACAATGTGGATCGCAACCTCCCATACAACCGAAATTTATATATGAACATTGGACTGGATCAAAAGCTTTAAGTATTTGGGATTTTACGTGCCCCTCGGAACTATAAACTATGGTTGCGAATGAAATAATTTGAGCTATTAAAAGTGCAAGAATTGTCGACACAGGCCTGGTTCTGCTCAAAAAACCGGTTTTATAACGATTTTTTATAAGACATTTTTGAAAAAATTATGCATTTGAAATTAGCGAAAAATTAACATAACCCATCTGTATTGATGTAAAAGTTAGTGACAAATCTTATTCTGAACTTGAAATTACCGAATAATGTAGTCCGGTGCCACCAAACTCACTAAAATCTGATATATAAAATTTTTTTCATGCTTACCCCTTTGGATGTTCCTGATGATTTTTTCAAAACTTTTTTATGCACTATTGAAGGTAATTTTGTGAAGACAGTAACTTACGTCACAATGCCATTTCTTTGGAAATTTGGTATGTTTTTCAGTAATAAATTTAGAGGATGCTTCACTCCTTCTAACCGCAGTATAATATCCGTGTCCAGGTAACTGCTTGAAATCCCCTTTTGCAGTACGTTTCATCGTCCATGATCACGCAATCAAATTTGGGCAGGTAATCGCTATACAGTTTTCGAGCCCTTCTCTTGGCTTTGGCGTCCTTTTCTTCTGACCTATCAGGTACTTTCTGTACTTTATAGCTCCTTAGGTTGTAAAATTTTTCAAACCGTTGAACACTTGACTTCGATGTTCCCGCTTTTGCTGTCATATCACGAACCAAAGTGCCTGGATTCTGAGTAAACAGCCGTTTAACGTTCTGGGCCACCACTTGGTTTGCTGGGCCATTTTTTCTCTCTGAGCCTGGCGTTTTTGATAAAGGAGTAAGCTGTTTGTATCGTCCTTCTGACAGTTTTTACGCACATGCCAACTTCCTTAGCGATTATTGTACGTGGTGTTTGAATTTTCCAGGTATTTGCAAATAATTTCTTTCTGTTTTTCTTCTTGTTGAGACGACATCTTTTCAGTAGCTCTTTTATTTTACTAATGAGTATTTTTTTAATCTTTAATATTTATACTTTATTTAGGTACCAAATATGTTGCTATAGAGGTAACACTTTTTTATAAATAATCTAAAAACAAAATGAAAGTTATTTCTTGGACAGTCTTTACATATGTCTAACAATAGTGCTTTCACTCGCTTAAAAAATCGTTTTCCTGAATATAGCAACCGACAGTTTTGTAGATATGAGAGATTCACACAGAAGGTGGGTGATTGTTCGATAACAGTGTGGTTCTTTCAACTTATTTTAATTGGACATCACACTTATAGGGCAGTGACCTGTTAGGATTCCCACCAGTATCCGGGTATCTCGTTTCGCCAAGAGCAAAATGCTCTTAGTTCTGTTCTCGTTTAGTCCTGGTCAGAGCCTTCTAGATAAATTGCTTTTTCAATCGCATAGATTTCTGCTTGAAAACACTGCAGTCAGAGTTCTATGGTTCTACCGTCCTTCCATTTTGTCTGCTGGGAAAAGATGTGGTGTATTTTTAATTAAATTTTTCACTAGGTATGATGAAATCGGTTGTTATTTTTGATTCCCTAGTTCCATAGAGATTATGACGGATGCGTTAAGTGTATTCGTTAAAAATATTATCTTTTCCAAAAATGGTTAAAATTTCATGTTTTTTCTAAGTAACTGTTTTTACAAAATGGCCTTCAATAGTGCATAAAAAAGTTTTGCAAATATCATCAAGAACACCCAAAGGGGTAAGCATGAAAGAAATGCTATGAACAAATTTGAAATTTCAGATTTGAGTGATTTTGGCCGCAACGGACTAAATTATTCGGTAATTTCAAGTTCAGAATCACGATTTTCACTAAATTTTACATCAGAAAAAGATGGTTTATGTTCATTTTGCGCATTATGCACAAATGCATAATTTTTTTTCAAAAATGTCTTATAAAAAATCGCCACAAAACCGGGTTTTTGAGCATAACCGGGCAGGTTTCGACAATTCTTGAAATTTTAATAGATCAAATTATTTCATTCGCAACCATAGCTTATAATTCTGGGGGGGGGGGGGGGTAGAAAGAATCCCAAATACTTTAGCCCAATCTAATGAACATATTTCAATAACTTTAAGTGTTAGGAATTAAACAATGATATAGTCGTTAAATTTATTATAGCAACAATCAAAGTAAAAATTTTAATTTAAATTAACATATATTTCGTTAATAACAACATTAATATTTCAATTCAAAAAGTAAATTTCATTCATCAGAAGTATCAGAGTATATTACCGTACTCACTAACTCATTCTCAAACATATCTATAACTTCTAAATTAAATTTCGTATTGTTTGTTAAAACCGGCAATGATCGAGTATTTGTTACTTATAGATCTAATGAAATGAGCAATTGCTGCAAAATATGTACAAATTCCTGCAAATAGTATCCATTCTGCTTGTTTTCCTGCAATTTATTTGCCTTACATTGTTAAAATCTTCATTTCGTGACTGCTCTTAACTAAGTTGGTCTATCGGCAAGAATGCGTGTCGGATTATACTAATTTTTTGTAATTTTTTTATGTATATCTGATTGGCTACATTTATTAAAAATTAAATAAATTATAACTTAAATCACTAATTTATAGCCAATAAAACCCTGCTTTGTTTCATTGGGTTTTTGATACAAAAGCAAGTTTGAATGTTTTCCCAAAAATAACTATGGTTACACAGAGGGAAAAACCTATGGACTCAATACATAAATTTATGTACTCATCGCATAGTTTTCTGCACACAAAAATTTTACATTTTTCATGTATTGAGTACATGTTGAAATCTTTATTGACTACATAATGCTTTCAAGCGGTTATGTAGTCAATAAAGAATTTTATGTACTCAACGCAAACTGTTACAAATAATTTTATGTAATGAGTAAAGATCTTATGTACGTATTACATAAATTATTGACTCAGTACATACGTAATTTACTCATTACATATTTGGAGTACATAATTTTATGCAATGAGTACATGCATTATTTACTCATTACATATTTTTAGTGCATACATTTATATAATGAGTACATACATCATTTACTCATTACATATGTTAAAAACATAATTTTATGCAATGAGTACATGCATAATGTCTGTGCGTAAATCATCCTCTCAACACATGCAATAAATAACTTAATAAAGAAATGACTAGATTTCACAAAATAATTGGCAATTACTTATAGAAACCCAGCCATTTAATTCTTATCCAATCATCGCTTTTGTTCTAGAGTACAGGGGATAAACTCATTCCCACCCTGATGTTCTACAGGCTTTAGAGGTGTTGCTTATTTGAAAATCAAGAAACGAATGACATAAAACAGCAAAATCGTGTTCCGATGTGCAAGAGATACGTGTACTGAGTCCATATGTTATGTACTGAATAAATGTGTCACTTCAATCGTATAAGGGGGACGTGTACTGAGTCTATATTTTATGTATTGAGTAAAGTTTTTTTATAAAATTACATAACACGTTGATTGAGTACACGTTGCTTGTATCTATTGAAGTCTGCTATGTATTCAACACATAACATGATGTATTGAATACATTTTTTATTCATTTTAAAAAGTGAATAAATGGATATGTAGTCAGTACACGCTCCCTTTACTCAGTAAATACTGCTCTTGTTGCGTTCTCATACAAGTTGAAGTGCATAGATTTTACATATCTGTCTCTGTACTGACTACATAACTTTTTCCCTTAGTGTATTTAGGTATTAGTAATGACTTTTTTCTGACATTTTTTTTCTTTGCTATAACTTAGAATTTTAAAAACTTATTTTTTATCAATCAGTCATCTTGAGTTCACAAAAAATTCCCTTTTTCTTGTTTTTAAGTATACTCACGGAGTAAAGTGGGCGTTAAAAAAAACATGTCATGAAATAATAACTGTTGCTTAAGCTTATTGTGCCACCAAAGTAGCACCTGCTTGGAGAATAATAGACACTACGTGGATTTTCCAATTTGTAGAAAGATTCGGTTAGAGAGGGATAAAAGATATTTAGATCTATTCCAATTTGCTTTATTTGTTATTGTTATTCCATTGATTTGCCAATCTTTCATTCCCCACAAAATTTTATGGTGGCAATTTTCCGTCTTTTTAAAATTTCAGGCTTTTAAACAATTAATTACACCAATATCATTATAAATCTATTTAAAAATAAATGAGGGATAAGTATCATCTTCATTCTGATTACAATATTGGTTTTAATTTGATTAAAAAAAACAAGCATTAGTAAAAGTTGAAATTGAAATGGAAAAAGTTTAATTTGAAATGGAAAGGGATTAATTTAAAATGGAAAACGTTTTTTGTGACTTTTAAGAAATTAAATTTGATTTAGAAAAAGTTAAATTTGAAATGGAAAAGGTTGAATTTGAAGTTAAAAACCTATTTCTGCAACCGCAATTTCATAAATAGGAGGAGTTTCATAAATAGTATGAATTTGTTTAAGCGACTCAATAACACTTACTACCGAGATTTTTAGCAATTGTTTAATTTTTAACCATTTGGATACACAATCTACTATAGCCAAATATGAGTTGTTTACAAAATCAAAATATACTGCGTAATTGGTATATTAATTTTGAGTTAATTTAGCCATGTCCGTCAGAATGTGGGTCCGTCTGTCGACACGATTAAAGCCGTAATTTTTAAGCTATCGTTACGAGATTCGACATTTGTGTTTCCTTCTAAAAAGCGGCGATCAATTTAAAAGGGCTTCATCAGATGAAAACCACGCCCACATCTCATCCAACTCAAAAATTGAAAACGCTATAAAGAACCTGATAGTTGGGCTACAAAAATAATAATCGGAATAATCGGAAAGAGAATAATATTCAAGCTAAAACAAAAATAATGTTCGACATTTGTGTAGTTTATACCATAGCTAAGGTGTGTTACAAAAATGGGGTCATCAGCAAACAAACTCGCCCATCTCCTTTACAGCCCCAAAATTGAAAACTTTATACAGGCTTTTATTTACAGACACAAATTGAATTTGGTACGTAAGTATTTTGTATCACAACTAAGGCGTGTTAGAAAATGAGAAAAATTAAATGTTCCCAACCCACGAGTACGCCAAGGTGAATCATAACTAGGTGTCATCCACCCAAGAACATTCCCAACTCTCATCAAACCCACAATAGTGAATACTCTACAAAGAGGCTAAGGTTTGAGCTACAAAAAAAAATTCGGTATTTATGTATTTTGTATCACAACTAAGGCGTGTTAGCAAAATGTGCCCACAACGCTGGAATCTTCAACCTGTATGATTCTATGGCCAATCAGATGTAATGGGATTATCTGAGGTCACAGGCGGGCCGTTGAAACTTTTATGGATTCCATGGATGATTTTGACCAAAATGGATGATTCTATGGCAAATCTGATGCAGTGGTATTTTCTTAGTTCATTCACAGGGGTGATTGAAACTTTAATGGATTCTTTATTTAAGTAAATTTTTTACATGAAGAAATCAATTTATATTGATGATGATGTGAACTGGGTTCATTAGGATAACCCTTAGCGCTTAAAACCATATGGGCTTGGCCATGCGTTAAAATCGACGCCAAAGCCCAATATTTACAAGGTCCTACTCTGTGTTTGGTCTCTGTATTTGGTGGGGTCATGGTGTACTATAGGATGCTATAAATAGGTGAAACTATCACAGGGCAATTCTACGGAACTCAATTGATGCGTTTGAACCGAGCATTGAAGCAAAAACGACCCGAGTGCGATCAAAGGCACAAGAATGTAATTTTGCAACATGACAACGCTCGGCCACATGTTGCGCAGCCGGTCAAAACATACCTTGAAACGCTGAAATGGGAAGTCTTACCCCTACTATTTTTTTTGTTAATGACACTTGCCTTTGAGGATCAGCACTTTCGTTCTTTTTAAATAGACTTAATTTTCTCATGTCTTTATATGAAATGAGACTTTTTAGTCTCTAGTTAGAAAACTCTCTTCTCTTTTGGGTTAAAGTTTGACTTATACCGGGCGTGGCGGCCACACACATATTTTTTAAATCGGAAGTGCACTGATTTTACATCATTCAAATCTGGCACTTAAAATCGATGCGGCGCGCAACATGGCAGTTTGTAGCACCAGATTCTAACACTTCCATATTCACATGACCATCTGGCTGCCCCCGGATCAAAAAACGCGAAACCAAGTAAATTATTTGTAGTGATGAAAAGAGTGACCTGGTAACAGACACGTAGTGGGCACTGAGATAATGGAGGCAGCATTTGTGTTTTCTCCTATTTTAAGGAAAGGAGACATGAATCCAAAGTGTTTTACGTAGACTCCTACCGTGTAGGCTTGAGACCGAACGTAAGAGGACTACGCACCAAAATCTCTACAGTGTTCCTTAACTCTCTTAAGCTTCCCTACGATATTTTTGCCCTTACAGAGACTAATCTTACCCAGGACTTCAAGAATACTGAGGTCTTTGCTTCTGATTTCGTGGTGTTCAGAGACGATGGAATCGATAAAATCGATCTTACCTCAGGACGTAGTGTCCTTCTTGCTATTCACAATCGCTTCGATCCACCATTTGTAAAAAATTCCCATACAGCTAACTTTGAATTTATTTGTGCCAAACTTTGTATTGCAAAACGAAACATATTCATTATCTGGTTCTGATTCATTATAATGGTTATCAACTTGCAGTAGACGCAATCGATTCACTATTTGATCTTATTGATCCATCTGACACCGTTATATTTCTGGGAGACTTTAATCTTCCTAGCCTACAATGGATTCTGTCAGATGACGAGTGCTACTATTTTCCTACAAATGCCACATCTGAAAAAGAAATTCTCTTCACTAGCTGTCTTTCAGACTCCGGCCTTTACCAGTTGAGTGGAGTAACTAACAATATTGGTAGGCAGCTAGATCTTGTATTCTCTTCAGATTCAGATAATTGTGTTGTCTCCGCGAGTAACCATCTACTTTCAACACTCGATCAGTACCATCCACCTCTATCTCTTACCCTATCTTACAATAATAACATAATAAACACACACTTTGAGCACGCGTACAGTTTCAACTTTCGTAAAACTGATTTTGTAAAACTTGAAATGTTATTGAGTAGAATCGATTTTCAACATATTTTCGATAATGCTCATGGCAGTGTTGATAATACTGTTGCTCTCTTCTTTGACAAAATTTTTGACTGCTTCGCACAATCAGTCCCCTTTACTAAGCAAAAGAACTTTTCGTCATCTCCTCCCTGGTACAATAAAGAACTAAGTTCACTTCATAATAAGAGGAACAAACTTTGGCGTACTTATTTACTTTCTCGTTCTTCTCTTGACCTCACAAATTATCTTCACGTCTATAATCTTTTTTCTACACTTTGTGAAAACCTATATGATTCTTACCTTGCTCATATTGAAACTAAATTGTTGTTGGATCCTAAAAGCTTCTACAAGTTCATTAATATCAAAAGAAAATCTGACAACTACCCATCAACCCTTACTTTTTCAGATATCTCCTCAGACAACCCGGAAATAATTGCAAACCTATTCGCAAATTTCTTCAGTCAGTCATTCACAAGTCATAACGATGAACTAGACTATGAATACTTTTCTTCATTAAGGAACTGTGCTCAAACGTCACTGATTTCTGTAGATATAACATTAGCTGATGTCTTAGCAAAGTTACATAATCTTAAAGATAATTATTCTCCTGGACCCGATGGGTTGCCTGCTATTGTCATCAACAAATTCGCGAAATTTTTGGCTCATCCCCTTTTGACTCTCTTTCAACTTTCTATTTCTAACTCTGTTTTTCCAAAGTTATGGAAGAACTCGTACATAATACCTTTACATAAAAAAGGACCTAGAAATGATATTTCTAATTATAGACCTATCGCAAAACTGTCATGTGCTCCTAAAATTTTTGAAAGTATTATCTACGACATTCTCTTCTTCCATTGCAAATCTATCTTTCCCCCTAGTCAACATGGCTTCCTCAAAGGTAGATCGACTACTACCAACCTCACAGAATTTGTTTCAAACGCTTTATGCTCGTTGGAAAATGGTTACGAAGTTGATGCAGTTTCCACCGACTTTAGTAAAGCGTTTGACAAAATCTCACACACTATCATCCTTCTTAAGCTCAAAGCCTTTGGTTTTCCACATCTGTTTATAACATGGATTAAATCTTATCTCGAAGAACGCAGTTATAATGTCATCTTTAGATTTTCCAATTCAAAATCTTTCACAGCTACGTCTGGTGTCCCACAAGGCAGTCACATTGGTCCATTGCTATTCGTCTTAACTATTGCTGATGTTATTTTTATCATCAATGATTCTAATCTTTCTGTGTATGCTGATGATATGAAAATCTATCGGCGCATACAAACCAACGCCGATTCTTGCAATTTTCAAAACGATCTGGTCAGCTTTTCCACTTTGTGTCAAAAAAATCTTCTGGAGCTCAACGTCAGCAAATGTCAAGCTATAACATATTCTCGTAAGCGACTCCAACTTCCTCCGCGAACGTATTACATTCTCGGTAAGCCCGTTCCTTCTGTAAACTCTTTACGCGACTTAGATGTTATTTGTGACAAGGAACTTAACTTTAGGCCTCATATTGATAATATCATTAGTAGAGCCAACTCTGCACTTGGTTTCGTGAAACACTGGTCCAGAGAGTTCTCCAATCCTTACGTCACTAAATCTCTCTATCTTTCCTTTGTTAGACCCATCCTCGAATATGCCAGCCAGGTTTGGTCTCCCATCTACAACACGCATTTAATGCGAATCGAAGCCGTTCAACGACGATTCATTCGTTTCGCTCTTCGTTGTCTTCCTGGTTCTGACAGTTTCAACTTACCACCTTATGCCAACCGTCTTAAGTTGATTAACATGCAAACACTTGCAAAGCGAAGGGAAGTTGTCGATGTTCTTTTCATTCATCAACTTGTATACCATTAACTGTCCAGAATTACTCCAATTAATATCTTTTAATACCAACCCACGCAACCTTAGGTCTATGTCTCTCTTCCACCTTAACTTTCACCGCACCGACTATGGATGCAGTGAACCCATAATCAGAATGATTCGGGTAACTAATAGTTTGATCAACGAATTCGATTTTCATCTAAGCAGACCACTACTCCGAAATATCCTCCTTAACTCTCGAACGCCTCGACTTTATCCGCCTCTCTAATGTATTCTTCCAGTGCATGGTATAATACAATTGTAAATTAGATACTCCCTGTTAATTAAAAATTTTAGTTTTTAAGTTTATGTTTTAAGTATTTAAACTGCTTGTATTAAGCTTATCCAAACAAATGAAACATTGCATCGGCCAATGACCCTTTGAGGGTTCAAAGGTACCAAATTAGCTAAATGTTGTGATGACTTGTCGCAAGCCTTGGTTTGAGTGGAGGCCTATCTAACACCTTTCCGTACTGTGTAGTACGGTGCACGAGTTGTGAATGCAACTCATACACCGAGCTTGGTAGCTCTGCCCGTGATATGGGTAGGTTGTGGGTGATAACCACAACCACCACGAAGCTTCCCGAAGGCCCAGCCTAGTAAGTCAGCCTGGCAGAAGCCGCTGACTATCCGTGGTACCAGTTTTAAAGTCCTTTTACAGACCTCGTAGCAAAACTACTACCAGTTTTAGCCCATCACAGCTCTGGACTGGTGACCAAAGAAGAAAAGAGACAAAACAATCTGCGGTTACTACCGAGGTATCAGTCCTATTTCTTCCGCGTACAAGGTTCTAACGAGACTATTTCGTAAAACATTGAAGCCGCAAACCAAATACTGATTTTACCTTATCAGTGTAGCTTTCATCTTGGTAAGACTGAAAAAAGCTATGAAAATCATATCGACACCCATCATCTCTCTGTTGTTTATAAAGCTGCGTTTGATAGCAGAATTCAGTCTACTTGCCAAGTAAAAGAGAATCTGCAGGATGTAGTTGAGCAAAACATGTACCTAGCTCGTAAAAGTAGAAAATTACCTCTCCGAAACCATTAAAACTGAACAAGGTTTCAGACAAGGTGGCAGGCTATTATGCGATCTCCTAAATTTCATCATGAAAAGGATTTTACGTATACATCGAAATGGCACCATATTCTACAAAGGTGTCCAGCTACTTGCGTGCCTAATATTGATATTATCGAACGAACCAAGAGGGATGTAACTGCTGCTTTCGACGCTAAAGAAAGGAATAAGCCAAAGTAGGTTTGATGGTCAATTAGTGCAAAAAACGGTGTTGAGGCGAAAGCCGAGAGTCAAAGAGGAAGACCATATCTCGAATGGATTGACAAGGCCGAGGAAGCCCTAATTACGCTTGGCGAAAGAAATTGTAGAAGGCGAGCGCGAAGCAGAGGCGTCTGGCGAGAACTAATGAAGTTGGCCGTAACCCGATTATAGGTTTTCATGGCCAACTAAGTATGTAAGAATATTGTAGGATAAGTATGTAGGATATTGATTAAATAATTTGAAAATTTTACGTAATCTTCTTCAAAGTTTTATTACTTTTTCCAAAAATCATTCACGAATACTGCCGATTTTTCGGCCTGTCGAACCAGACTGGACCCATAAAAAATTGTATTATTTTTCAAAATTAAAAAAAAAAATTGTCTTAAAGAGATCATAATTCATCAATTTTTCATTTTCGTATAATTTTTCAAACACAACAATTTTGTGTCGTAAAAGTTAGTTAAACGTTTTTGAAAAACCAAAAAAAAACAAAAAAAATTTTGTCAATCAGTGTAGCCTTTGAACTAAAGCAAAATTGTTAAAATTGTCTTTTTTTGAAATTTATACCTAGACATAACACATTTATACACTTGCCTCACATGGGTATTCCTAAATGAATGTTTGACTGTATGTATGTTTGTCTATATGTATGTTTGTCTATATCATGTTTGTTGATAACAAATCGATTTATCAGCAATTTGTTCAAGTAAGAAAAATAAACAAAAGATTTAAATTTACACATTAAATAAACAATTGCTGAGCATGCCAAAAATTTTGGTTTGCAGCTAATTATCACTGAGTGAGTGAGTGAGTGAGTGAATCATTGAAAACAAGCAAAAGATACGAAAAATAAATGCCGGTATTTTACCCATCGTCTGCTTGTTAAACGAGTGACGCGGTTTTAACAACTTTTATGTGAAATTCTATTTGAACTTTTTGCTTTTGCTTATTTTTTTATTAAATGTCGCACATTCTCAGTTAAGCTTTTTAGTATTTGCATAGAATGAAATTATATACAGACGTGCTCGAAATAATAAGAACAGCCAAAGTCAAGATGGGAAGGATACGATACATAAAGGTTTCGTTATATAGGGTATTCATTATACCAGATACTCACTGTGCATGCAGAATAATTTTAATAAAGAATTTTTCTGAAACTCATAATTCAAATATATATAAGACCATTAGATTGAAGATATTAGTTGTTCTTATTATTTCGAACACGACTGTTTGTATAGACATATATAACACATTTATCCGTTACTATTTACATTTTAACTTATTTGCTGTTTCAATTAGTGTTTGTTTCTTTTGTCACAGTAAAAAGTTTTTATTGTTAACAAAATATGTTTCTAAAGTGTACATGTGTGTAGAATTTTTACGTTTCGAAATTGTATGCTTTATTTTTTTTTTAGTTCTTTTACGTAAAGACGATTTAAGACTGTTTGGTGTGTGAAAATACTCAATAATCTCACCTGTGAAAATAAAACGCAAAAGCTTTTATAAATCTCTTCCTTTGAAGGGATTGAAAGGATTTATTATTAATGTTTTTCCCAGCAAAGTTTGTAGCATCTGAAGTTCTTAATTCCGTCCAAATTGAAAGCAATGCTTAAGCACAGATAATAGAATGCTCTTATTATTTATAAATGTACTTAGTTTAAACCGATTTGAAGAGAATTAATTTAATTGATTTTCTAGTGATATTGAAACATTTGGTTGGCGTGTTTAAATTAATTGTTACTTTGGCACGCTTCGGTTTCTCGTGAGCTCTGTAAATGTTATTTAATGTACTGGTGGTTTTAAATTTAACCCTTATGTGAATGACGTGGTATCCGGGTACCTTTTGCATTTTTAAACTAAATTAATAGAATATTTAAATTTCAAAAAATTGGTTAATTTTATCATTTGGTCTTAAAACTTAATTTTTAGTAGAGTATATAAGCTATCCCCGAAAGAAATTCGTGCATAAATACGGTCAGGAGATAGCTATATTTAAGTTTGGATGCGGATTTGAAGTTGGCAAGAGAATAACGCATCATGTCCTGCAATTCACTCCTGTAGATATGCCAAAATCCGCTTCAAGGCTAAATTTTTTAACATTAGCCTAATATGTGAGCACGCTCCGACAGAAGAAAAAGATGACGAGACCAAAGAAAGTTTTTACGAGTGCCTTGAAGACGCATACGAGCTTCTGCCCCCGTCATGACATAAAAATCGTGCTTGGTGACTTCAACGCCAAGGTGGGAAAGGAAAACATATTTGGTTCAACAGTCGGAAAGTTCAGCCTACACGACAACACATCCGATAACGGAATGAGGTTGATTGACTTCGCCGCAGCACGAAACATGATCGTTAGTAGCACTAGATTCAAGCATCTCAATATTCATAAGACCACCTGGCTGTCCCCTGATCAAAAAACACGCAACCAAATTGATCACGTTTTGACTGGCGGAAGGCACTCTTCCAGTGTGCTATACGTACGTATGATCCGTGGTGCAAACACAGGTTCTTCGTTGGCATAGAACTCATTTTAACACAAAAAAGAAATTATATGACGGATTAAGCTGTTCTTAATCATAAAACCTAACTCGGTCATTGATACGTATTCTCCCATATAAGTAATAATGCAGAATATTTGCTGTATTTGTTAGATTTTCCTTTTCATGTTACTAATAGAATTCTTAACCTAACGATCAAACGACCACAATCGTCAGCTAAGATCTGCCTTTTCATTTCTACGGACGCAAAAATGTTGCGTGTGTGAAAAATGTGCGGAATGTTAAAATAAATGTTCTCACTCGAGTAAATTTTACTCACCCAAGTTTAACTGTTTAAGACATATTTCTCCCAAATACATCCAGTATTTTCTTCATTTCGAAAAAAAACAAAATGTTCTATACCGTATAAAGCTATTGCTCGCTTGAGCTTACCGAGAAATAATCATGAGTTGCGCTCACTTATCTCAAAGATAAGTAGGGCATTTCAATAATTTATACGGTAAAAAAAGCTTTTCAATTAAAATTTTTTTCAATTGAATTTATTTTAGAAAAGAGAACTTGGGGCAAATTGGTTTCAAATTGTTGTTATTGATTCAGTTGCAATCGTTTAGCGATCAAGTATAGAGGTATGTTTTGCCATACAGATCACCAAGTGATAAAATGAAACGATACAAACAGTACGTGATATAATAAAAGAAAAAAATTTAATAAACAAAATAAACCATCGAAATATAAACAAACAAATTTTTAAGTCAAAAAAAATAGAACAGAATAACACACAGCAAAATGCAGCTAAGAATAATTTTAATATTACTGCTGTGTCTGGTGTTTAGTGTGAAAAGTGCGAAAAGTGAATCGTTTACGTTAAAACTAAACAGAAATATTGACAGCAGCCAAAATTCTAACGCCAGTAGTGAGAACAGCTCCCATGAACACAAGTCGTATGAAAACTCCCATGAAAACAAAAACAATGAAACACACTTGTTTGCTCACAACAAAGATCAAATCTCATCGAAAATTCTATTAAATCCACACTTAAATCCATTACAACTTCCGCTGAAGCCAAAGAAACTGCCTGAAAAACAACCAAGTGAGAAACATTTTCCAGATGGCAGCGAAAATCTGATTGATTTAAGTCAACCAGTTCCAGTAATGAAGTACAAAAACATTAATTTTACCAACACCAAAGCACCATTTATTGCCAGCAATCAAAGTATCAACATTACAGCCGCTAAACCGCCACAAATTCCGAACAGTAAATCGATGCAGCAGAATTTATCAGCTTTATACTGTGAGGAGGAGGTGTTTCATCATGTTTACATAACAGCTAAACAAGATAGCAGACCGATGACGAATTTCTGGAAGCGTTCCAAGGCAGGTGAGCGAGCAACAACACGTTATCTATGTTTGTTACCAAACGGTCTGCCCATAACGAGAGCCTGTTTGTTCAATGCAAACAACGTTCAAGCGGAGTGGGAGAATATTACGCATTGGCAGAACATCTCCTGTCTTGAAAGGCCAAGGCAACACATAGCTACTTCCGAGCTAAGCGAGCTACATGAGGAACTTCTCAATGGAACTTTTCGTCAGCGTGGTGCTCCGGGTCGCAAAGTAGTGCTTCAGAAAGTGAACAACTTGTTCAAGAGTTCAGACTGTCAAATACTGCCAGCCGATGTCCACTATATGGGTCAGATTTTACGCGAAACCGTGCAAGATGTCAGAGATTCTGATCTATCAGAGGATGTTGTAGATATGTGCAGCCAGCTAATGGCTCAAGACCCTATGGTTTTGCGTCTTTCGGGCACCATCAATGCCACAAATGTTATGCTGGAAACATTCGAGCGGTACATGGATGATTTGGTCGAGACAATTGTAGCCAATGAAAGTTGTCTGGGTCCAAGTATCTTTGGTGCTGCAACTCATACAAACTGGAGCACTGCAGCGCTTCCCCAGTCAGCTATAGAAACTATTGATTTTGCTGGCCTGGGTGTACGCGCTCATCTTTCCGAAAATATCAGCGTTTTCTATGTGAATCCTCAATGTGCTCAAATCACAGGCATCGCAGTCTATGATGTCGCCTCAACTACTGTGAACAGCACTCATAATCAGCTGTTTCGTGAGTCTCGTGGTGACTTTCTCTATCGTTTTATTCGCTGGACTGAGAACGCAACGAATGTGTTGCAAGAGCCAGGCGTGCAAGTGGCCACATTTCTGCCTCTCACACTCTGGACTAGCGTGGACACTGAACTGCGCGCCTTAGGTCGCACGCCCATTATTGTGCTGAAGGTCTATGCCACGGATTGTCTTTTCGTGGAGCAAGCCACATACTTCAATCGGAAACCCACCAGCAAAGTTCTCTCAATTTCCATACCGGGACATTCAGGTCAGCTACATACAATATCCAATATTAGAAATTTCCTTGACCAAAATTTCTTTCTCCCCATTCAGGCTCATTCCATGAAGTGCTGCCCTTCATACTGCGCAATAAGCACTTTGACAGCGTTTCAAAACTCACCACAGCAGCTATTGGCACTGGTTGCGGATATTGGAACTACAACACTTGGGTCAGCACTGGTGTTCAATCTCCTCAAAATGCGCTAAACTCGCCGGTGATACTGTGCGGTAGCCTTCACCTGACGCAGTTTTCTTTTTTGGTTGGCGGTAGCTTCAGACAAAATGATCCCAGCGACACGGTACTCATAACACCTATGCACCGGCGACTGCTGGACATTATTTCGCTATTGGGCTGCTCCTTGTCCCTCTTTGGACTGCTTGGTATATGGCTGACAGCTCTGATCTTTCCCAGCTGGCGTGCCCTGGCCACAAACAAAGTATTACTTAATCTCTGCTCCGTGTTGACACTCCAACTGGTGCTATTTGTGTTCGTTAATACAAACGATGTGACTCAAGATCTGCTGGAAGATCGTCACATTGTGGACTGCGTCATTCTAGGTGCTCTCATGCAGTATTCAATTCTGGTGCTCTTCAGTTGGATGCTAATCGTGGCATTTCTGCAGTTCCAGCGTTATGTTACCATCATCGGCATTGAGCGACCTAAACACTATATTCTGAAATCTGCCATAGCTGCCTGGGGCTTTCCTCTAATACCAACCATTCTTGTGGCCAGCATAGATCATCGCTCTTATATTCCAACTGAATATCAAATTCTTAACACTGGTGCTGTCTGCTATCCTTCCGGACATGGCCTTACCTTTGGTGTCATCCTGCCAATTACCTTGATCATCATTACTAATTTAACCATCTTTGTGTATGTTTTCTATAGCATCTCACATTCGTTGAAACAGTCAACGCAACGTTCGGAACGTGCTATGATAAAGCAGCAGATTCGCCTGTCGGTATTACTTTACTTTTTGTTGGGACTCTCATGGATTTTTGGTTTATTTGCCTTCATGCAAGCCGGCATTATCTTTTCGTATTTATTTTGTCTTACTGCCACACTGCAAGGATTCGTTTTGTTCATCTATTTTGTACTTTTGGACAATACAACGCGAGATCTTTGGCAGAATCTATGTTGCGCAGCTTCTATAGCAAAGAAGAAAGCTGAGAAGAGATCCAAAGAAACGCAATCTATGACAACATCGACTGGCTTATCGTCTAGAGAGCACGAGAGTGAATCTCAAAATCATGCGATGAAGCGAAACGAATCGATCACTTTGACCAACCAAGCGTGATACATTTTTAACAATAGCTAGATATAAGATTTAAATATTTTTAAGGTTAATTTAAAATAAGTTTATACATTTATTATATGAAGGCAGGCTTTTAAAAATGAATATGTAAAAACTTTATCAGACTTTTTCATCTTTTATGCAAAAGAAAGTTCTTGGTTAAGACCAAGGAGAGACTTGAGTGTTCCTATATGTCATAAAATAAATTAATTATGAAAAGATTTTCTTGTAACTAAAGCGTATTCTATCAAGTGTTGTCATCATCAAGAATAGTTCTTAAGATAAGTGTCAAAAATGCATGGAACTCTTCTACTTCATTATTTACTTACTAGTAAACCTGTTGCCCGAATTCGAGCAATACAATAAAAATTAATTGTTAGAAACGATATATTGAGTCTCAATAATGATATAAAAGATCATTATCTGAATGGTTTGACTTTACACGTTTGATCTGACACAAAATTTTTTAATGTAACTGTCAAAATACGAAGACGGACTTACACTAATATAACAACTGAGAAAAACATTATTACTATTCGAAAACATCGCAGCTTAACTCTTCCAGCTATAAAATATAACAAATGTTAAAAAAAACGCATTAAAAAATAGATTTAAGGGGGTCCCCTGGTAATCCGAAAAATTTTTTTCGATTTTTTCATATTTCTATTGCTCAGATACTGAAAAACATTTTCCCAAAAGGATTTTTCAAAATTCGAAATAGTTTAGGAGATACAGGCATTTTTGTGTAGGTATGTTTTCGTCAAAATATATAAAATATATATATACAATTCGACATTACATTTTGCATCGCTCACGTGCAAAAACGCATGGGCACACGGCTGCGCAAGGCCAAAAACGAAAACAAAGGCATCGGTGGAAAAGGCACTGGCAAACTGACAGACAAAGTCATAAGCGAGCTGACTACTTACTATGGACTTGCTATTCGACGTAATAAGGACTCTGTGGAAAACATGAGAAAAGAAATATGGTCAACATATTATCACAACAGTTCAAGTGATAGTAATCCACAACATATGTATTGCCCACCTGGTGAGTCCAGCTGGTGCGCCTATCAAAAGTCAGCAGCAGAAGGCTCATTAGCCTCATTTCACCACACGTACGCCCCACTTGATGGAAAGGTTCTGCAAGTAATGAAGCCCATATACGAAGCGTTATCATCCGACGATCTACTCAACCGATGCACTGGAGGTGAAACGCAAAATTGTAACGAATCGTTCAACTCGCTTTTGTGGACCTTTGCGCCGAAACATATCCACTGTGGTGCTACCACAGTCGAAATCGCAAATTTTCTGGCAACCTGCATTTTCAACGAAGGCTTCACAAGTATTTTAAAAATAATGTCAACAATGGGTATTGTCATCGGCCCACAAGCCGAGATGTATGCTGAATCTCGCGACGGAAAACGACTTCAACGCTCAGAGCTAAAAACGTACGCATCATCGAAAGAGGGTCGCACAGCCCGCAGAGCCCAAAAAGCCATGGAAAACTCGTTTTATGAGATGGAAGGCACACTGGATGGAGGAAGGCACACTTTATGGGGCTGGAATTGCCGATTAATATTCGTAAGTATTGTATTAAAAAAAAAAGTCATTTGTGTGCCTCAAAATTGAAGTCAAAACTTTAAACGCGTTTTTCTCGAAACCATGTTTTTCAAAACTTTGCGCACGATAACTCAAACAGTTTTTGACCGATTTTGATATATGAGGCATGAAACGACGCAGAATTTACGCCGCTATAGCCCCTACCTCAAACTTGCCGAAAAAAATAATGTTTACTATTTTTTTTCTACACTAGACTACAAAAAAAAGGTCGAAATTCGATTTTTCATTTTCAAAGTGGCGGCTCCCCCCCTAAAAAATTTCGATTTTTGTTTCCGAGGTAGGGGCTATAGGGACATTCATTCTTAGTAACTGAATATTTTTTTTTTTTTTTCAGACGATGTTTACTCTTGGAATCGTGCGCAATTTGGACCCACCTTTTTTCCGGAGAACCTCGTTACCAGGCCGAGAACTTTCTGAACGGTCCATAAATTCACTTTTTCAAAATTTTGTATTTTTTTCAATAAATTAAGCTACCCAAATCAAAAAACGGAACTAAAATATCTTTACTCGTTCTCTTTCCACAATATTTTGAAAAAAGGCTAAAATTTGGCATAGATTACCAGAGGACCCCCTTAATAAATAATACTACGATATATTTCAGAAATTAATAAAAGGTACTTACAGAACACCTACAACATCGATTTATGACACATTTAGATGAAAAAACACCAAAAAATCCAAAAAAAAATTTTTTTTGAAAACCGTTAAAATTTGACTGACTTGTTTGCTCGGAAAGTGGAATTTTTTGATTTTGGAACTGCATTTTTAGGACAATTGACATTTGAGGAATGCATAAAAGATAATTTTGGTTAAAAATTTTTAGTTTTGAAAAAAATTCAAATTCGAACAATTCATAAGCTCTTCTCAAACTAAATTTCAAATCGATAAAATAACGGATTTTTGTGCAAAAATTTTATTTCTGTTTTAAAAGGTTGGGAACCCCCTGAAGTAAAATCACAATTTTTAAAAGTGGTTTGCACATCTACAGCCTAAACCTGATTTAATGACATCTGAAACGATAAAATCGGTCCATTGGTCTGGGAGGAGTTGAAGTCACAAAAAAAACCTTAGCCTATTAATAATATAGATAAGCAGGATGATTAAAACAGATTCGTGGCTATAACTTTTAATTGGTTGTAGCTATAATGAAATTTTTTTCAAATATATTGTTTTTGAAGCTTATTGAAGATTTAAAAATTATAAGACCAACATTTTAAAAAAAAAAATTTCGAACAAAAAACCATAGGGGGTAGCCTTGTTTTTTCGATGACACATAGTATATATTAATTTTTCTGTCAAACAAAAACAAATTCGTCTTAAATAAACTATATACAATGAAAGAAAATCAAAAATGCAAATTTGAAATTTTTTTATTTTTACAACAAAAACAATTTTTAATACATTTTTTGAGGAAACATTCATTTTATTGGACTCTTTTTAAAGGCAATGACTAAAATATAAATAATAAAGTAACGGTAAAAACTTTGTAATTATTTTAAAGTCAATTAATTGCAATTAAATACAAAAAAGAAATAAATGAAATTTTTTAAAAAGTGGCAGAGATATTCGCTTCCAAATACAGAACTTTAAATTTCAGAGAGTTTTTTTCTCTGTCTTGGCGTTTGATAAAAATACACGTTAAACAACTAAAGAAAATATTAAGAAAATTCATTAAAAATACATTTGGCAAGATAATTACCGTAATTGACAACACATTTCAAAGAAAATTAAACAAAAATTTAGAAAAACAAAAAAAAATTTGAAAACCGTTAAAATTTCACTGACTTGTTTGCTCGGAAAGTGGAATTTTTTGATTTTGGAACTGCATTTTTAGGACAATTGACATTTGAGGAATGCATAAAAGATAATTTTGGTTAAAAATTTTTAGTTTTGAAAAAAATTCAAATTCGAACAATTCATAAGCTCTTCTCAAACTAAATTTCAAATCGGTAAAATAACGGATTTTTGTGCAAAAATTTTATTTCTGTTTTAAAAGGTTGGGAACCCCCTGAAGTGAAATCACAATTTTTAAAAGTGGTTTGCACATATACAGCCTAAACTTGATTTAATGACATCTAAATCGATAGAATCGGTCCATTGGTCTGGGAGGAGTTGAAGTCACAAAAAAAACCTTAGCCTATTAATTATATAGATTCAATGGATGCGAGAAGTACTTAACTACCTTATGTATTAAGTGCCAAAAATTCATACATTCTATATACATATATATAAAGACGGATTGGCATTTACCTTAAAAAAAATTATATGCTGGGCTAAAATATTCCTTAGCTCAGACTAATAACCTCAGTAACACTATTTCGCGATGCATTATTCACAGAGCTGTAAAATTTGCATTCATATTCAGAATTCTGAGTACAAGTGAATGACGGCACAAGATGACATTTAATGAATACAAAACTGATGCATAAATAAAATTTTGAGTTCACATTATAATTGAATAATGCATTAATTTTTTTATTTAAATGAATGCTATTCATAAAGAATTCAATTCACAAAGAATCGTTATTAATTTGTTATTCATTACTCATGTTTTATTCATTATTCATTTTTTATTCATTATAATGAATTATTATTCATATTTTATTATTTTTTCATTCATTCATTTCAAAATTAACACAAACTTAAGGCATGAATAAGAAATGAATAATGAATAAAAACGAAGAATGAATAAAGAATTAATAATGAATAAAGAATAAAGAATAAATAATGAATAAAAACAAGGTATGAATGACTGAATGAATGAAAATGAATGAAAATCCCGGGAATACAGGCCTTATACTACCGGGATTTTCGTGAATGGAAAAAGTCTGGGATCCCGGGATCGGAAGTCCTAGTTCAGTAGGAACAAAAGTTAATTACATTTTTCTAGAAGGTATGGAATAAATTATTTCTTTTTATAACAATGTAACTGTCTCTTTCTGCATAAGTTGATAAATAATAAAACTCCTCTATACCTTTTTCATAAGCTTCGCTTCAGCTCTTCTATTAGAACCAGTAATCTAATTATACCGAATCACACGTGCTTACAAACCATAAGACTTTTCTTCGTCAACGCCATCAAACTTTGGAATTCTTTACCCCATAATATAAAATCCATTGTCAGTATGAATAAATTCAAAATATCTGTGCTTTCATTCTTTTCAAACCTCTAATTACAAATATATGTTTTCTATACTGTTACTGTTACTATGTTCTTTTTTCTATTTGCCATTCTGTTCGGCTCTTTAATCTTCTATTTATTAAATAGTAAATTTTAAGTCATCCTATATAAAGTTATTTTAAGTGTTATTTTGTTTATATGTTGACGATACTGTGTTAATTGGACCAAATTTCTTTTTGTAATAATCTGCATTTTTGTAAGTCTAAAATTGTAAAATGTTTTTTTTATATCTTGTTGTGCGAAAACAGATCTTAAAGATCTTAAAGCACTAATTTGATCTTAAATAAAATAAAAAAATATAAATATAAAATCAAATGTTTGTCCTTCTGCCTGTCTGTATGTCTGTCTGTCTGTCTGTCTGTTCCGTATAGGCTCGTGCACCGTTTATCCGATAGAGCTGAAATTTGGAC
Source organism: Tetanocera ferruginea (assembly GCA_958299015.1). Classification (NCBI taxonomy): domain Eukaryota; kingdom Metazoa; phylum Arthropoda; class Insecta; order Diptera; family Sciomyzidae; genus Tetanocera; species Tetanocera ferruginea. Next base: position 87,161,002 of record OY282642.1, on the reverse strand, counting down.
ATCGAGTACTTTTAAAAGAGTGAAATAACATAGGGGGTGTAAAAATTGGGCGTAAGTATGTGGGCGTGGCACTATATAATAACTTCCAAGCGCCTGAACCGATTTAAATGAAATTTTGTATGAAGGTTCAACTGCTCCCAAAATAAAACAAGGCAATACAAAGTTCCAAAGACTTTCGCAAGAGGGCGTTTTAAGTAGTGCTTTTTTAAGACTCAATAACTCCTAAACGCATGGACCTATTTCAATAAAAAATGGTATGAAGGTTCAACTGGTGGAGTAGGCGGAATCATGTGGGTGTGGCACTCTATAATTAGTTCTAAGCACCTGGTCCGATTTCAATGAAATTTGGTATGAAGGTTCGACTGAGCCAAAGATAACATAGGCTATAAAAAATTCCAAAGACTTCTTTCTGTAAAAGGACGATTTAAGTGTGCGTTTTTTAAGACTCAAAAACTTCTCAGTGCCTCAACCGATTTCAATGAAATTTGGTATGAACGTTCAACTGCAACCAAGATAAAACATAATATATAAAAACTTCCAAAGACTTAAAGAGGGCGCTTTAAGTAGTGTATTGTTAAGACTCAATATTTTCTTAATGACTCGACCGATTTTACTAAAATTAGGTACGTGAAATAACTTAACCCTGCAACAGAATTGAGGCTATTTAACGAAGGGCTCATTCATGTCAAAACGGATGAACCAATTTTGATGAAATTTGGTAGGCATTTATAACCTTTACTGAAAAAGATCCTATGCTTCTAAAAGTTCTTTCGACAAAAATCAAGAAATGAGCCGAAGGCAAGAACCAAAGACTAACGAAAAAAAAAAGTTTAACGAATACTAGCAGAAGCTATAGAAATATGAAAAAAAATTTACCGAACAGTATCGACAAAAACCGAAGTTAAACGAAGACAATCCAAAAATCGAATCGAGCATGAAATACCCTAAACCTATTTTTCCAAAAACAAAAATAAAATTATTGAGAATGGGCGTGTCCGTGGGCCTATATTTAATAAGCATTTAAATGTTGAAAAATTTACACATACCAAGTTTTATTCCTATAGCTCACAGTTTATTCCTATATTGTGCTTTCGTTATGGGAGGTGAGCGTACTCATGGACGGAATATTTCCAATATTTGAACACACCTTAGTTTTGGTATAAAATACATACATACCAAATTTCATCTCTGTATGACAAACATAACCTTAATTATTGAGTTTTAAACTTTTTGGGTTGCATGGGAGGTAGGCGTGTCCGTGGGCGAATAACGTCCATTTTTCAATACCATCTTTGTTTTGTCATAAAAAACATACCCGCCAAATTTTATCTATGTAGGTTAAACAGAGTCTTATTTATTCCGTTTTCAATGCTTGGGTTGTATGGGTGGTGGGCGAGTCCGTGAGCGGATGACACCCATTTTTCGAAGATATCTTTGTGTTGATATAAAACACATAACCACCTAATTTTTTTGTTGTAGGTTAATAATAAGTTTATATATACAGTTTTCAATTTTGCGTTGTATGAGAGGTAGGCGTATCCGTGGGTGGATGATCTCCGTTTTTTCAAAATCATTATTGTTTTGTTATAAAAAACATACGTACTAAATTTTATCTCTGTGAGTTAAGTAGACGCTTATTACTTATGTTTTCAATTTTGCGGTTGTATGGGAGGTGGGCGTGTCCCTCAGCGGATGATCTCCATTGTTCACAGACATCTTTATTTTGATATAAAATACATACATACCAAATTTTGTTGTTGTAGGCTAATTATGAGCTGAGTTATGCAGTTTTCAATTTTGCGTTGCATGGGAGGTAGGCGTGTCCGTGGGCGGATTCCAAAATATTCAATATTGCAGATCCTTGGTTTCATGTGATCATGTGTTTCATCAAATGATCTCAACTCCTTCTTCTTATCCTGTGTTTACGGACAACACACAGACGGCTCGACTCACGAGGTGACGCTGATCAAGAATATACATATATACTTTTCTATACCGCACTCGCTTCGTTCTATGCGTTACAAACGTTTGCACAAAGTTAATTTACCCTCAACTTTCAGATTAAGGGTATAAAAATGATAAAATGTATTCTTGTCTTTTGTTATATATTCCTGTCAGTTCAAAACAACAAGTTTTTCTGCAAAATTCAAATTTTTCTGAAACTGATTTTTTGACGTCAGGATAACGTAGAAGGAAAAAGTGTATCGATTTTCGATACAGTCAAGAAAAGCTACAGAAATGTAATGCTAATTGAAATTAGACCGAAAATTTCTAGCGTTAACTCATGAAAGAAAAGAAAGAAAAAGAGAAACACAAAACGAACAATGAAAATATTTCAAATGTGCAATTTTGAACGAAGTTCACTGAATAATTCATAAAAATTTTAAAAACATACAAACAATTGTTTAGCGAAACAAAAACATCCGGCAAAAATAATCGGCTTTTTCTGCCGAAGCCGAAGGTCAAAATGTCACCCAGTTTGCGAAGCCGTATTATCGAGCATTGTCGGCAAAATAAACCAATTCTGCTGTGGTATCTCTGTGTGAACCACCTCCGTCAAAAAACTCGTAGCATTGGGTTCAAGTCTAGATAATAATTTTCATCTATTTTCTCAAAGTTAAATTTTATCCACACGCAACCACTTTTTCCCACAATATTCTCATATTTAAAATTTGTATGCATCAATTTTGTTTCTGATTGTTTGCATTCATATCTTTTATACTTTTGGGTCCTGTGACAACCCCGCATATCACGGCCCTGACGCCATGAAATTTTGAATTCATACCGGTTTTTACCGGTCAACTTGACTACAAATATTATATACCACATGCGAAACAGTGCATTCCACACAACCTATAATTTAATGTTATTTGTAAAAAAATATAGCTTTAATTAAAAACTTTTTATTATTTTTATTTGCACAAAAATAGTGTCCACCCTAAAAGCTTTGTACAATATCATGTGATAGCAAAGGCATAAGCCATTTAATAGTAAAATTTACTTAGTGACACCCTGTGAAGAAAATTTAAATAAATTATAATGGTTTATCCAATTCAAGAACCACATAAAGCTATGCACTTTAGCTGAGACAAAAGCTTTTTATAAAAAGCTGCAAGCAGTTCTAGGCGGTTGGTGGCTACATTAACTGAATGAATATTATGACTGCGGTATCCATTACACAAACAAGGTTTCAGTGATGCCGCTTTTTTTGGTTGTATAACACTTAGTATTTTTGGATTTTTCGATGCAATATTAAACTTTTGATTTTTTAATTTTTTCAATTTAACAAAATTCAAGAATGTTAGAAAAATAGAAACAAAAATTAGTTAGCTAAAAAGACCAAAAACCAAACCTAAAACAATTAAAGTTGAATCTGGATATAGTGATATATATTTTGCTAGACCTGTTCATTGTATCCAAATTGTTCGCATTAGCAGAATGCATGACTCAATAATTTATAAGGTTATCCCGATATTTGGCATACCCTTATTTTTTGTAAACAAAAACATATTCTCTCTCGAAAATGAATGACAAACAGGGTTTTGTGGTCTCCTCAAAAAAAATGTATGTTTCAGTGTTGTGCTGTGTTTTTTTTTTTTTAATAAAAAAGTATGTGTTTTCAATATTTTACTGCTTAAAAAAAAACAAAATAAGTATGCATTGCTTTCATTGAATTTTTCAAGGCAATAAATTCGTGAAATTATTCCAAGCTTGGACTGTGTGAAGTCGTAGAACCTTAAAAAATCATCTGATGGATGCTTCAAAAATACAAAAGTAGCAGAAAATGTATTGACTACAAATTTTAAGATATATTGTACTAAAAAATAGTACGATATTCAAGCACCTGTGGCAATTTTGTGTCATTAAAAATGCTCTCCTCTTCAAATAAGGGTATCTATCTATCTCCATTTTCGTGAGAAGACGTCAAATATCGGGATAACCTTATAAATTATTGAGTCATGAGCAGAATGGACTTTTTGCAAAATATTGATTTATTTGCATAAAACTGACAAAACTTTTTTTTCCATAAAACTTTTTTTTCCAAAAAAAAAACAACATACAAAACTTATTTTTAAGAATTTTTGAGAATTGGCTGTTCACAAATGGCTATTAACAGTTTTGAAAATTTTTAAATTAAAAATTAGGGTACCACATGACGGGAATTTCAAAGAATTTTAAAAGTCGAAAATTTCAGACATAGTTCTAAAAGTTTAAAGTTTAAGGAATTACAATTGCAAAAAAACAGTCGTCGTAAATCTTTTATGCAAGCAATCTTGTAAGGATTGCCTTGATCTCAAATACTTGGTACGAAAACTTATATATCCAAAATCTATATCACCATCGTTCAAGATGATGAAACTCGAATACGTTTCGATTTTAGCCAGTTTTCAATAGTAATTCATTTATGCTCATAATACTACCCCGACAACAATCAGTTCGTACGCCTGCATATTTTACAATATTTACGCCTGCATATTATAACCACTTTCAACTTTTATTTATAATAAGAAAACAATATTTTTGATACAATGTTTGTATTATCCTTAAAGCTTGAAATGTAATTTTTTTAGAATTAATAGCAAAAGTAAAAAATAATTACAAAAACAACATCGTTAAAAGCGAGATTAACCAAAAACAAGTAAAGAAAGTCTAAATTCGGTCTAGGCCGACTATGAAATACCCTAAACCCACTTTTCAAAAACAAAAAATTTTTATTGTAAATGGGTGTCTCCAAGGGCGGATGAAGCCTATATTTTATATGCATTTAAATATTGATGAAAAATTTACACATACCAAGTTTTATTCCTGTAGCTCACAGTTAATGCCTTTATTGTGCTTTCGCTATGGGAAGTGGGCGTGTTCATGGACGGATAACTTCCAATTTTTGAACACACCTTAGTTTTGGTATAAAATACATCCATACCAAATTTAATTTCTCTATGACAAACATAACCTTATTTATTGAGTTTAAAACTTTTTGGGTTGTATGGGACGTGGGCGTGTCCGTAGGCGGATGACGTCCATTTTTCAAAACCATCTTTGTCTTGTCATAAAAAACATACGTGCCAAATTTTAGCTCTGTAGGTTAAACAGTGGCTTATTTATTGCGTTTTCAATTTTTGGGTTGTATGGGAGGTGGGCGTGTCCGTGAGCGGATGACGTCCATTTTTCGAAGACATCTTTGTGTTTGTATAAAACACATACATATCAAATTTTATTGTTGTTGGCTTATTATGAGCTGAGTTATGCAGTTTTCAATTTTCGCGTTGTATGGGAGGTAGGCGTGTCCGTGAGCGGATGATGTCCACTTTTCAATACTATCTTTATTTTGTAACAAAAAACATATGTGTCAAATTATAGCTCTGTAGGTTAAACAGAGGCTTATTTATTGCGTTTTCAATTTTTGGGTTGTATGGGAGGTGGGCGTGTGCGTAAGCGGATGACGTCCATTTTTCAAAGACATCTTTGTGTTGATATAAAACACATACATATCAAACTTTATTGTTGTAGGCTAATTATGAGCTGAGTTATGCAGTTTTCAATTTTCGCGTTGTATGGGAGGTAGGCGTGTCCGTAGGCGGATGATGTCAATTTTTCAAAACCGTCTTTGTTTTATCATAAAAAACATATGTGCCAAATTTTAGCTCTTTAAGTTAAACAGAGGCTTATTTATTCCGTTTTCAATTTTTGGGTTGTATGGGAGGTGGGCGTGTCCGTAAGCGGATGACGTCCATTTTTCAAAGACATCTTTGTGTTAATATAAAACACATACATACCAAATTTTATTGTTGTAGGCTAATTATAAGCTGAGTTATGCAGTTTTCAATTTTCGCGTTGTACGGGAGGTAGGCGTGTCCGTGGGCGGATTCCAAAAATATTCAATAGTGCAGATCCTTGGGTTCATGTGATCATGTGTTCCAAGTTTCATCCAATTATCTCAACTCCTTTTTCTTATCCTGTGTATACGGACAACACACAAACGGACAGACGGACGGACGGACGGACGGACGGACATGAATAGCTCGACTCAAGAGGTGACGCTGATCAAGAATATATATACTTTTCTATACCGGACTAGCTTCGTTCTATGCGTTACAAACGTTTGCACAAAGTTAATATACCCTGACCTTTCAGGTTTAGGGTATAAACAGCAAAAAAACTGACAACATTCAATTCGTACCATAGAAAGAATGCGAGTGTGCACAAGGATAACGGGACAAATCTTTTTTTGCTGATTGTGTATATCAATTGAGTATGTGTTGGGAATGTTTTGAGAGAATTTCGGTCACTCTTTGATTTTATACTAGTAGTTTTTTTAATGATTTTCTACTATGGCACGGGGAAAAGCGGATTGTGAAGAAATAAGAAAGTTAATTGTTAAAAACTTTCATGTCTTTAAAAAATTGTTTGAAATAATACTTCGTCAAATAACAAACACTCATCAATTTGGACGCCATTTACTTTTATATACTGACTGATTCTTCTATGCTGTTCCAAGATGGTTCAATGTTCAGTCTCATCCATTCAAATATTTTGAATTACTCAAAAGTGCTCGTCCATTTATTTAAATAAGAGATTCCACGTTCATACATTTTTAAAACTTCAAATTTTTTTGTAGCACTTCTAGGGTTTTCGTCGTTATTTTTTATTATTTCTTATAATGTTAAGAATTGATTAGTTTTTCCTTCAACTAATATTTTTCAACCTCACTCAAAATTAAGCTGATATCCAATAAAGAATTTTTGTCTCTTTCCATTGCTGCCTTTCTGCTATGAAAAATCGACATTCAGGAGTGAAGAAACCATAAGTAGTTCTAGTTCAATGAATTTCCAAAAAAATTTTTAAAGCCTATTGGAGGTGGATCTTCTGAAAGAAAAAAAAAGATTGTAAAGCAAGAAACATTTGAAGTACTCTGTTCATGGCAGGAGCAAAGATAACCTACTCATATTTGAATAAAATAGTATTTTCATGCACTCAATTTCAACAAAAGTACAAAATTCTTTCAAGGCTTCAGTTCGTACCTACAGCATAAATCGAAAAAAGTTGTATATTTTCAAAACAATTGATTCCACATATATAGTTTATCCGTCGCAATTATTTAATGAATGAACGGGCATCCAATTCCAATCAATGGTTTCTTTATACATTTTTCCAATCTATGGAAAATATTGCTTGTTCCTTTGCAATCAACACTACCAAAATTTGTATTGGAGAAAACCAAAACAATAAAAAATGTGTTCAAAGCGGTAAAATTTGTTCGCACAAATTGAAATTGACATGATGCTATAAAATAGATTAACCGGAGTTAACTACTTTTTTTTGTCAAAATGATAAAAAAGGGTACAAAAGAGGGAATTCAGAAAAAAGTTAAGAGTACAAAAGTACGGACTTTAAAAAGAGTAGGAATGGTAACTAAAATGCAATAGAATAACCGTTGTTTTTTTATTAAAACCATAATTTAAAAAACATTTCGATAAAATACTTTCTGTGGTTTCTTTGGCCAAATTTTTATTTCTATTGTTTCTAGGGTTCCCAACTGTCCCGGATTTCGCGGGACGTCCCGCTTTTCACCTTGCGGGACACCTTTTGTCCCGCATTTGAGAACTTAAGATTGTTGGTATCTAAATTTCCAATTCGACATGAAACACAGTTTCCTAAACCGTTTAATTTTATTATCAAAATAAATTTATAGCTCGTTTCAAAAGAGAAGAACATTTTTTATTTAAATGCGCAAACATTTAGAACAAATGATCGCACAAGTACGGTGTTGCACCGACGTCCTGCAGCAACCTGCATCTTGAGAGAGAAATAAAATAAAAATTACATAAAAAATAATTTATTTTCTCAAGAAAAAATTGTGAAATTACGGATGACAAAATATTTTTGTATGCACATTTTTTTTTTTAATTTTGATTGGTTGATTTTGAAAAATAAAATTCAGTACTTCCTGAATCAACAAAATTCAGGAATATACATTCATTTTTTTCATTTATTTTTCTGCTCAGAGAATATTCAATTTTATTTTTAATGTCGACCAATCAGAATGAAGAACACTCTCCAAATTGTTTTCTTATTCTCAAACATGCGCGAAAATGTTCTTCTCATTTGAAACAGGCTATATCATTTATTTTTCATATATTTAATTTATCAAAACGATTTGGATATATTTTTTGGTTTTGTTCATTAATTGGTCAAGAGTTGGAAAGAGATTTTAACAATATCAAGGAACCAAGCGACAGTGTAAAGGCATAGTTGATACCCTTTATATCTCAAAGAATAAAAGGAAATATTTAATAAAATAAAAAATTCTAATGTTGTCCCGCATTTTTGATGGCTCCGTCCCGATTTTGTACTTTTCAGAGTTGGCAACCCTAATTGTTTCTGATTTTTTGTTGAAAAATTTTGAATTTTTTTACTATACAATTGTACTAGTCTATACTATACAAACCAATGACTAAGCACTCAAACTTGTGACAAATTGTGTTCAACACTACTAAAAACTCCATTTATTCAAATGTATATTGGTATATATCAAAAAGAAAATATGCCACCCACAATGAACATGTGTGATTATAGGCGTTGGTAACACCTCGTTCAATTAACAGCATTTGTACGTGTTGGGAAAGGAAAAGAAAAAAAAACACCACAAACAAAACAAAAACCACCACAAAAACTAGTGACAGGCCAGCGAGCGTTTGACAATTGAAACTGTCAATAAGAGAACGAATTTTTATTGCATCTGTACAGAGCAATACAAACGCACACACAATTATGCATGCACAGCGACGTTAACATAAATACACAGAGAATATTAAACAGAGATATACATAAATATAAATTTACGGTATAAGTTTATTTATATTAAATTTTCGGTTTTATAGTAGAAAACAAGTAAAGAAAGTCTAAATTCGTTCTTACCCGAATCTGAAATACCCTGAACTTACTATTTAAAAAAACAATAATAGTATTGAAAATTGGCGGGCCCGTGAGCAAATGAAGTCCATATCTTATATGCATTTAAACTTTGATGAAGAATTTTAAAAAATTTATATAAGTTTCAAGTTTTATTCCTGTAGCTCACATGTTAATGCCTTTATAGTATTTTCGCTATTGTTGGTTGTATGTTAGGTGGGCGTGTTCGTGGACTGCTTACGCCTAATTTTTTAACACATATTAGTTCTGATATGAAATACATACTTATCAAATTTTATCTCTGTAGGTTAAACATTAGCTTATTTATTGATTTTTAAATTTTTGAGTTGAATGGAGGTGGGCGTATCCGTGGTTGGATGACGCCCATTTTTTAAAAAGTCTTCGTTTTGTTATAAAATACAAATTTACCGAATTTTTTCTCTGTAGATTAAATAGAATTTTATTTATTGAATTTTAAATTTTTAATTTGAATGGGAAGTGGGCGTGTCTGTGGTTGGATGACACACATTTTTCTAAGACATCTCTGTTTTGATATAAAATATGTACGCACCAAATTTTATTGTTATAGGTTAATTATGAGCACGGTTGCCACTTTGGTCCAATTGGACCATAAATTGTCCTTTTTTTAAAGTTTGGTCCGCTGGTCCGCTTGTTTTTCATTAAGTCCCTTTTATGAAAAATTTTATATACACAATGTTTCAATACATCAAAATGTATGAAAAAAATGTATTTACTAAAATCAACTTGAAGAATTAAGTAATTAGGGACTAATTGTAAGATTTCTAAAATGGAAATTTCAAAAAAAATAATCTTTGTTCTTATGAATAATTTTCGAAATATCCTCAAAACACGTTTTGCTGCAATTTTTAAATTATTTGAAGGTATATCTATGAAACTTCATTCCAGAAAAATTGCGTATTGAAAGATAATTGTGTCTTTTGTGAACGGTAAGTTATTCCAAGCGAAAAGATATAATTTGAGTGAGTTACAGTATTTCAAAATCAGAAAAAGTTGCTTTTTTGTCCTTTAAAAATGACAAAATTTAAATTGAACTGCTTAATTCCAAGAGATTCTATTGATATTTTAAAGATTTATTTACTTTTCGTCATCAATTTTCTAATAACTGTTAAATATTTTATCCGATTTGGGCAAATTTATATGCTAATTATATAAATTTTTAAATTTTTTGCGAACGAGTGTTCTCTCGTAATGAATCTTAAAAACAGAAAATTTTTTTAACTAAGCGGACGAACTGATAAAAAATTATATAAGAAACCAGTTAATTATTGGTATAAAATACAATTTTTGGTGTAAAACACAATTTTTACGACTTAAGTAATATTCAATAAAATTCAAATATCAAAAATGGCCATTAAAGTCAATAAAATAATTTTCCCCCTCTTATTCGTCCTATTCGTTCCAAAGTGCATCGTTTGACTCTTCGGTGATCGATGCGCGGGCTGTTAAACTTAAAATAAATAAATAATTTGCAGACTTTTGAGGTTGAATCATTTACTTAACAATAAACTTAACGTAATTTTTTGCCAATCTCTTCAAGGAATCTTTTTGTTCAGATTCATTTAACCCTGATGAAGGTTACTTTGACTACATGAACTCTTTACCCAGGGTCTCTTTGGAATCTATATCCTTTACCTCTGAGGATATTTTAAAGTATATTGGGACAATCGACGAGGATTTTGGCGCTGGACCAATGCGGATCCGTTTTGTGTCAACCACTTTCTTTATTGTTTAGTAAATCAATTACAGAAAGTTATTTTCCAGTTTTTTGGAAAAAATCATTTATAAGTCGTATATATAAACAAGTAAAGAATGTCTAAAGTCGGTCTAGGCCGACTATGAAATACCCTAAGCCCACTTTTGAAAAACAAAAAATTTTTGTAAATATTTTTGTAAATGACGCCTATATTTTGTATGCACTTAAATGTTGATGAAGCAGTAGAAACACTAACACTTTAATTTATTTACCTTTTAGTAGAACGAACTATATGTTAACTGCTCAGATTAAAGTAGATTAAAAGTAGATTAAAGGCTATTCTTTAATTAGATCTATGTGTGCATGGTTAGTAGTTATGTCCTGTGTTGTCCCTGAGCCCAAGCCAATTTTTGGTGGGTAAATTTTTTCCACATTAACTTTGTTTTGAGCCACTGTATTCTTATTCATTAAAAATTTTTGATGCTTTGGATTGTCGCTTCAAATGAGTTAATGCTGAGAAAGTACGAAAAACCTGTAGTAGCTGAACTCTTTTCTTATTGCATGTTTTTTTTCTCAATAAAGACCATTTCTTATATTTTAAAATTTTAAAATATAAGTTATATGTTTGCGCAAATAATAAACATCTGCTTAAAAAAAAACCTTCTTCACGCCTTCTATGGTTTAATACCAACAAAATATTGGAAACTAGACGGACACGTGATAAAGAAGTTAACAAAAAGCGCAACAACAAAATCTTTGCTGAAGCAATGCGACTAGCAAAAAAATAGAAAAACACTGCTTTGATAAAGTGCACTTTTGCCTAAGTAATTCCATTATGGTTTTGCGCTAGTTGCACTTATTAGCTTCTCAAAGTAAGTGGACTGCATGAACCACAGAGACTACTGATGAGTCGGAGTAGCGTACGACCCCAGTCGGCAATGGCAGCACTTCGAAGCGCTACTAGCAGGCCTTCATATGGATTTCGAAGTGCTTCCACACTCATATCCAAGTATACTTTCTTTTTGATATGAAATGGGAAAATTTCGCAGGCCTTCCGCTCCGATAGCTCAAAAAAGGCCTTATAGAAGCACTTCTTAAGAATGGCTAAAAGAAGGGGTAAACAGAAAGTATTGAAAAAAATATTTTTTTCTCTTATTTCTCTTTTTTTATAAATTCTGATTTTATCTTCTCTCCTATGTTTTATTTATGTCAGAATAATTTGAATCTATAAACTTTGATACAGCAGTAAGAAGGGTCATAATTATGTCAAATTTTTAAACTGATATATATTTTGACTTTAAACGAAAAAGTTGCCCTGAAGTATATGAAAAGTTAGTCTTTGAAGGGAAAAAAGTTTGTTGTGCTGCCTTTTGTGCAGAAAAAGAAGGCCTTCAAGAAGGGCTCATAAGAGCAGCGAGGAAAGAATGTGTTTGGTCTTCAAAAGTAGCAGTCTATGCAGGCCTTCGTTTGAAGAGCGCTGGCTTAATTGCCTATTGGGACTCACTGCGTTCTTCTGAGAGTTAAGAATTTTGTTGTTGTAGCAACCTGTTACTTCATTAGATATTTGGCTCAAGCTCTAAATATAATTCTTAAAGAATATGTTTTTAAGAATTATGAACCAAAAAGAAAATTTTTCTATTTTCGATAATAGCAACCCAACCAGCAAAATGAGTAGAAATTAATGTATGAGTTCCCTTTAAAGTTGTTTTAAGAGGCAAAATAAGTTCCACGGCACTTCGAAACTGCTTTATGGCTAAATCGCAATACTGCGTTAGGTCGGTCGTGCGTTGACAGCTCGAGTAGAGATCAACGTGTTCTTATGGTGCAAATCTAAATTCGACCTCAAGCGTTGGTCGTACTTTATATCGTAAAACAAGAAGAACAGATAAAATACGACCAAAGTACGATCTAACGAGATAAATAGAAAAATGTTCTACTCGGTCGTACGTTTGACATTTCTTCATATAGCAGAGTTGCATTTTCGTTGAAAGCGCTTAAAATGTGGGTGTTTTATGGTTTCACTGGCAAAGATAGATTTTCGTGGGATTTCTTTTATTATCGCTGCAATTTATGTTTTATATAATGTTTTTTAATAACTCATGCTTTTTAAGTAATCAAATGAAAATTTTGATAAAGTTAATCTATTTGTATTATTTTTCTTCAAATTATCTTTGTATAAACAACAACTTTTTGTGGGCATTTTTGTATAGCTGCTTTTATTGGCATCGCCAAAATTACAGACGCACGATCTGTCAGCGCAACATTGAGTTTTGTTACTTTATAGGTCGTGCGTTCTGACAGCTCATCTCGTAAAGTTTATGCAACGTCGATATAAAGTACGATCGGCTCACGACCGACCTAACGCAATATTGCGATTTCAGCATTATGGTCCGTTGTAGAATTTGACACGCCTAAAGCTGCTTAAAGGTACGTTGTGGAACTTGCCACACCTAAAGCTGCTTTATGGTGCCAATTTCAGGCAATAGACCTTATAGTTCCAAAAGTCACAAGCTATACTTCTATTAAGGTTTTAGATAATTAAGTTCAAAAGGAGTTCTGAAGTGCCGCTTGTACATCTTCTTTATATTTATTTTGAACTTAAAGCTGCTTAATGGTTCGATTGAACCTAATTTTGCATCTTAACGCTGCTTATTGGTATCTACGACAGAACTAGCTGTATACGTGAAAAATCTTTGTTTCGATATAAAGCTACATGGCAGAATGGCTAAGACGTCGGACTACAAATCGGCGAGACAAGGGATCGAACCCTGGCAAAGGCAAAATTTCAAAAAAGTTTTTCACTGCGAATCGGATGGTAAAAGTTGAGAGCAAACCCGATAATGGGAAGCAAAGAAGAACAAAATAAATAATTAAAAAAAATAAGAACGAAAATCCGAAATAAACAAGCAAATATTTATTTTGAAAAAAACATTGCCTTTTCGAATTTGAATGATTATTTAGGTCTTTGAAAATTTTCGAAGTTCGATCAGAAAGCTGCTTAACAGTCTATGCAAAGTACTTAATTGTACCTCAAAGTAAAAAAAATTACTTAAATTCTGGGCTGCTCACACTGCAAATCAGCTTAGAGAATTCGCTGTATAACCCTAATTTTGAGCGTTCGTTGCTGGTTGGGAATTTTCTCTTTTGAAAGTAAAATTTTCTTAAATTAGAATAAATTTTCACATTTACGAAGAAATATTTCTTCACTTGTGGGAAATGTAAATATTTCAATGTTTCTTATAATGATAAATATTTTTCTAGCACAAAAAAATTATCATTTATAGAGAAAAATTTATTGAAAATTAAAAATTTTTCCTATATTTGATAAAAAATTCACTATGAGAAGTATTTTCTTCAATAAAAACAAACAAACAAGTCTTTTTCTTTAAAAACGATATATTTTAACTTATTTTACTTTTTCATAGAAGCTTTTTATCATTTTGAGAGAATTTTTAGGAACACACTTAGAGAAAAGCATTCTCTGGAGCAAAATCTATACCATTTTTTTCTAAATATGATGCCCTTTTTTCGATATGATTCCGAGAAACTTTTTTCTGGGTGTACTTAAATATTTTTTTATGTTCATGTTATTTTAATTTCTAGGTCCTTCAAAAGAAAGCATGTTCTTGCTCAGAAAAATTGAGTTTGAAAAAAAATTATTATTTAACATTTATAATATTTGATCTATAGTTTCGCGTTTTTTTTTTTTTTTAAGAGATTTTTTATTATACCTTAGATTTATGTTTTAAATTTTAATTATGGTATTATAATGAGACGATAAGTATATTCTTGGAAAAATCTTAAGAATTTTTAAAACTTTACAAACAAGTTATGTTTAATAAATACTAATTTATATTTCCAGTGTACTTGAAAACAAATACATAAATGCTCACACACATACACAAACACACATATACACACACACACCCACACATCCAAACATAAACACAGAACACACATGCATATTAATATACAATTGACGTGGCGGACATTGAAAGAGGAAATTGATTTTTATCCACAATTCAGTTCTAAGCTCATTGAATGTAGCTTCATTCACTGCATTCAATATGCAAAAATACACTCAAAAAATTGCTGTGTAAAAAAATCAAAGAAATTTTATGATTTATGTTGAATTTATTAAAACTCGATACCAGATAATGACCGGCAATAACTGTCAGTCTGTACAAAATGACCGCCGCTATACCTCTACACATTTATTTATGCAAGTAGCTATGTCTTATATGGAAATTGTAGCATAACAAATTAAAGATATATTTTCTGTGAGTGTATCTCTCTCTCTATATTTGAGCTTTGAAATGTTTTATGCACTAATCCATTTTTGTTTCGCAGCTTCGAAAAGCTTCTTCAACAAAAAAAAAAGCCAATTTAGTATATCTAACTGGATATATGAGTGTGAGTGAGTGTTTGTGTGTGTGTGTGTGAGTGTGTGAGTGAGTGTGAAATTCCAACAATTGCCCCCTGTTGAAATCAGAATTAATTGGGCTATTTCAAAGTGAGAACTTTTGGCGATTGAAGTTATTTGTAGTTTTGCTATATTTTTGTTTTTTTCAAGAATTGAAGTGTTGATAAAACATTGAAGTTTTAGCTAAACAATCAGATTTTTAAACCTAGAGGTAAAATTGATATTGGCAAAAAAATTATTGGTGTGTATAAATCTAGTCAAAAACGAAGTTTATATGTTGTACACATATTTTGCCGAGTAACTATGTTTGCCTTAAAACAAGCTTACAGCTCACAAATTGCATGGTTTTTTTTTTTGGTTGTTTTGTTTCTGTCTAACTTGTATTTAAGTCAACTTCATTTAAATAATTATGAATAGTCAAAGGTTGACTTAAATCATCAGAAACAATTCAAACAAAATCTTTGTCAGCCTTCATAAGAAATTGTTAATTTTTGTTGTTTACCATTTTGCGTGAATTTTGTAACAAAATTAGATTATTTGTCTAAGTCCTTGACACACTCCCATTTACACGCACTCAACACACGTACAGTCAGTCACTCACTCACACTCTCACTCGCTCCAACCAATGGTAAACATTTATAATTTAATTCGAAACAGCGCAAAAATTTTTAATTTCAGCAGAAACATTCATACACATGCGTTAAATAAAATAATAATTATTAGGTTTGTATGTTTGTCATGTCACACAAACTCACATCTGTATGTGTATGTGCATGTTTGTGTGCTTACATTTACCTAATTAGAGAAAGCTATGAAAAGCGCGACAAAAACGCTCGCTCCCATAAAAAAAAAACCCTTTTCTTCATGACGCTGTTGCCAACATTTGCATAGAAATTGAAATAAATAAGGAAAACAACAACTACGTCAAAAACAATAGCACACTAACACAAGCGACACCACACTCACATACACAAACACACGCATATTCATTCGCATTTATTCATTCTCCTTTAAAATCAACGCTAAAGTTTCTTTCTTTCGTTTGTTTAAGTTTTGCTTTTATTGTTGTTGTTGTTGTTGTTGTTGTTGTTGTTGTTGTTGTTGTTGTTGTTGTTGTTGTTGTTGTTGTTGTTGTTGTTGTTGGTGTTGTTGTTGTTGTTGTTGTTGTTGTTGTTGTTGTTGTTGTTGTTGTTGTTGTTGTTGTTGTTGTTGTTGTTGTTGTTGTTGTTTTGTTAACATATGGAATATAAAACATTTACTTAAGCACTTTATGCACAAGTAAAAGTGTCTTAAAATTGTCGCAACTTTGAGTGTAACTGTGTTTAAAATTGATAGACGTCAACCTGTACTTGAATATTTTTAAATTAAGAAAAAAATGTGAAATTCACTTAACAGATTACGCTGTCCTAAATAAGGGATACAAATCAAATTAATCTATGTAGACGTTTGAAGTGACTAGGGATATTATCAGGGACCGTACCGGTAATGGTTTTTATCAAAAAAGTCAAATATTAACTGTTATTTTTTAACTTTTATGTTTTCCGACAAAAATAAAAGTTATTATGTGCCTTATATTTTTTCGGGCAAATATAACAGTTACTTTTGACTTTTATTTAATCGGCCACAAATAACAGTTATTTTCTGCCTTTTATTTTTTCGGTCAAAAATATCAGGCAATTTAAAAGGCCATTTTACTGATAAAAAAACTATCGATACCATTATTTTGGTCTCATCGGTGATCACGTTTTACATATGGTATCAAAAGTTTTTTAATCGGACAAGCGGCCTTTAAAAAAGAACAGATTGCCTGATATTTTTGACAGAAAAAATAAAAGTCACAAAATTACTGTTATTTTTGACCGTTAAAATAAAAGTCAAAGGCAACCGTTATTTTTGTCTGAAAAAATAAAAGGCAAAAAATAACAGTTAGTTTTTAACTTTTATAGAATCAGTCGAAAATTTTAAAGGCTCTAAATATTCGAGAAGATTAGGCCATTTGTTTCATAATGGTATATTTGGAAATGTCCTTCGACAATTTTTTCATTCGAAAATTGTAAAATAACAGTTATTTTCAGTCACTGGATATTATGCATAATCATTTAAATAATCTCGTAAACAGGGTTTCCAGCTGTGAACTCAGCGTTAACAAAGACAAAACTGAGTTAATGATTTTTACTAGACAACACAACTTACCCATAATCAGTCCTCCAAAACTGAGATATACAATACTTAATTTCGAGTATCAAGCAAAATACCTCGGTCTCATCCTCGAAAGGAAACTACATTGGAAACCCAATCTACTCGCAAGAACTAAAAAAGCTAATATAGTCCCATATTCATGAAAGAAATCAGTTGCTAACAAATGGATTGTTACAACCAAGTGTTGCACAATGGCTCTATACAGCTGTTATGTGGCGAATATTATTTCTACATGGTGCTTTAGTCTGGTGGCCTGCACTGAACAAAAAATACACCTTAATTTCAAAGATCAGCTGAGCTGTGCATAAGCGTAGCACTAAAAACCACTCATACAGACGCACTCGACGCGATGCTCCATCTTATACCACTTGCTATTCTAGCAAAACAGATGTATGAAAACACGGCGATACGTCTGGAAGCCACCTCTCAATGGTAGGGAGATACAATAGGACACTCTAGCATTAGGCAGCTCTTTCTTTCAGTACCCAAAATTAAGACTAAATCACTCAAAAACTTTTCTTCTGCAAAAAATTTGATGCATACATTCCCTCCAGAAGTTAATGGGATACTGGAAGCTATTCACCTAGCAATGCAATTGAAATCTTCACCGATAGATACAAATTAAATGGCAAAGTGGGAGTCTACTCGCGGAGTCTACTCTGAATCATTAAACATCAATCTTATCTTTAGGGTACCTGACCACTGGATGGCAAAGTGGGGGCCGAGAATACTCTGAATCACTAAACATCAATCTTACCTTTAGGGTCCCTGGCCACTGCTGTTACTTGCCCTACGGACAAAAGAACCGGTTCAGAACCTATCACGTGATAGGTTCCAAAGTGATAGTGACCGGTCCCAATTCTGCCACCAACATATGAAACCAACCGGTCCCCTTTACATGGCGTTGTCATTGACAGGGGTAAATTGACACCAGCTAGATAGCTTTGGACCAATCCTAGAACCGGTTCAAAAATATATCGGCAGGTGTCAATTGACACCTCATAGATACCTTTGGACCTAATCAGTAGCCGGTCTATTTTTAGAACCCGGTTGCACGGTATACGCACGTTGATAATGAAATTGAATCACATTTTTGGAAATGCATGTTTAGCCGACCTTGCTAGCGTTCACGTATAGTACTGGACTGACCTGGGGTCAATCCCCAGCAAAACCATCATTTTTATACCCTAAACCTGAAAGGTCAGGGTATATTAACTTTGTGCAAACGTTTGTAACGCATAGAACGAAGCGAGTCCGGTATAGAAAAGTATATATATTCTTGATCAGCGTCACCACGTGAGTTGAGCTATCTATGTCCGTCCGTCCGTCCGTCCGTCCGTCCGTCTGTGTGTTGTCCGTATACACAGGATAAGAAGAAGGAGTTGAGATAATTGGATGAAACTTGGTACACATGGTCACATGTACCCAAGGATCTGCACTATTGAATATTTTTGGAATCCGCCCACGGACACGCCTACCTCCCATACAACGCAAAAATTTAAAACTGCATAACTCAGCTCATAATAAGTCTACAACAACAAAATTTGGTATGTGTGTGTTTTATACCAACACAAATATGTCATTGAAAAATGGTCGTCATCCGCTCACGGACACGCCCACCTCCCATACAACCCAAAAATTGAAAACGCAATAAATAAGCTTCTGTTTAACCTACAGAGCTAAAATTTGGCACGTATGTTTTTTATGACAAGACAAAGATGGTTTGGAAAAATGGACTTCATCCGCCCACGGACACGCCCATTTACAATTAATTTTTTTTTTTTTTTAAATGTGGGTTTAGGGTATTTCATAGTCGGCCTAGACCGACTTTAGACTTTCTTTACTTGTTATACACTAAACCTGAAAGGTCAGGGTATATTAACTTTGTGCAGACGTTTGTAACGCATAGAACGAAGCGAGTCCGGTATAGAAAAGTATATATATTCTTGATCAGCGTCACCAAGTGGGTCGTGTAATTCATGTCCGTCCGTCTGTCCGTCCGTCTGTGTGTTGTCCGTAAACACAGGATAAGAAGAAGGACTTGAGATAATTGGATGAAGCTTGGTACACATGATCACATAGAATCAAGGATCTGCACTATTGAATATTATTTGAATCCGCCCACGGACACGCCTATCTCCCAGCAAACGCAAAAATTGAAAAGTGCATAACTCAGCTCATACTTAGCCTACAATAATACAATTTGCTACGGATGTGTTTTGTATCAACATGTTTTCGAAAAATGGATGTCATCTTCTCACGGAGACGCCCACCTCCCATACAACTAGGGTTGCCAACTCTGGAGAGTACAAAATCGGGACAGAGCCATAAAAAATGCGGGACTCTGCTAAAAAATGCGGGACAACATTAGATGCAATTTTTTATTTTATTAAATATTTCCTTATATTCTTTGAGGAATAAAGGCTATCAACGATGACTTTTCACCATCGCATTGATCCTTGATATTGTTTAGATCTTTTTCCAGCTCTTGCCCAATTCATGAAAGAACCAAAAAAATATGTAGATCCAAAACGTTTTGATCAGTAAAATTTTTTAAAAATAAATGATAAATTTAATTTTATAATAAAATTAAACAGTTTTAGCAAACTGTATTTCATGTCGAATTAGAATTTTAGATACAAACTCTCTTAAGTTCTCAAATGCGGGACAAAACGCAAAAGGTCGTCGCGAGACGCCAAAAAATTAGCTGAAATGCGGGGCGTCCCGCGAAATCCGGGACAGTTGGGAACTCTACATACAACACAAACATTGAAAACGCAATAAATAAGCCTCTGTTTATTTTACAGTGATAAAAATTGGCACGTATGTTTTTTATGACAAAACAAAGATGATTGTGAAAAATGGATACCATCCGACCACGGACACGCCTACCTCCCATACAACGCAAAAAATTAAAACTGGATAAATAATCTCATAACTAATCTACAACAATACTAATTGGTGTGTATGAGTTTTAATAACTACAAAGAAATATTCGAAATATGGGTGTCATCCGCTCACGGACACGCCCACCTCCCATACAACCCAAAAATTGAAAACGCAATAAATAAGCCCCTGTTTAACATACGGAGACAATATTTGGCAAATTTGTTTTTTATGACAAAACAAAGATGGTTTAGAAACTGCATGTCATCCGCCAACAAACAGGCCTACCTCCCATAAAACCCAAAAAGTTTAAAACTCAATAAATAAGGTTATGTTTGTCATAGAGAAATTATACTTGGTATGTATGTATTTTATACCAAAACTAAGGTGTGTTCCAAAATTGGGAGTAATCCGTATATGAACACGCCCACCTCCCATGGCGAAAGCACAATAAAGGCATTAACTGTGAGCTACAGGAATAAAACTTGGTATGAGTAAATTTTCATCAACATTTAAATGCATATAAAGTATAGGTTTCATCCGCCCACGGAGACTCCCATTTTCAATAAAATTATTGTTTTTTTAAAAAAAAAATACCCTAATTTCATAGTCGGCCTAGCCCGACTTTAGACTTTCTTTACTTGTTTTTATTCTATGTTTACGGACAACACACAGACGGACGGACATGAACAGGTCGACTCACAAGGTGACGCTGATCAAGAATATATATACTTTTCTATACCGGACTCGACGATTTTAATGCGTTACAAACGTTTGCACAAAGTTATTATACCCTGACCTTTCAAGTTTAGGGTATAACACCTACAGATAGTCTAATGTCGGTCTAGGGCTGCTTTAAAATACCCTAAACCTACTTTTCCAAAAAAGAATTAAATAATTGAAAATGGGCGTGTCCTATAAAGCCTATATTTCATATGCATTTAAATGTTGATGAAAAATTTACACATACCAAGTTTTATTCCTGTAGCTCACAGTTAATGTATTTATTGTGCTTTCACTATGGGAGGTGGACATGTTCATGGACGGAATTCTCCTAATTTTTGAACATACCTTAGTTTTTGTTCAAAATACATACATATCAAATTTGATCTCTCTATAACAAACATAACCTTATATATTGAGTTTCAAACTTTTTGGGTTGTATAGGAGGTGTTCGTGTCCGTGGGTGGATGACGTCCATTTTTCAAAACCATCTTTGTTTTGTTATAAAAAATATGTAGCAAATTTTATCTTTGCAGGTTAAACAGAAGCTTATTTATTGTGTTTTAAATTTTTGGGTTGTATGGGAGGTGGGCGCGAACAATTTTTTTTAGACCTCCAAAACTGATATCGCTCAGTGGAGCAAATATGGCTGAAACAGAGCACGACTTACAGGTCAAATAAAATATTGTGGATCGAGTACATGTCATTGGTTTGACACAACCTCTAGTAATACGGACGTTAACAGCGGGGCGTGTGTTGTTACAAACGAACCCTTGATAGAAGAAAATAAATCTACCATGTCGCCTCCACATCTTTGAGATATATTAACGGAGTGTATTTGATTTAAATTTCAAGCAACCAATCCGCCTGAGGTTCATTTGTTCGAGAGGTTTATAAAATCTTGATTAAATCTGGACCTTACTTTAATTAAAGGCGAAAATAAGTGATCAACAATTAAAAATAAATCATAGCCAAGCATACAAAAACCAAGCAATTTATATGTGATTTGCTTTTGGTTTGTATTATATGACAGTTTATCGTACGATACTTGGAAACTCTTGTAATGTGTCATAGTTGAAATAACTGACACTTCCACTCAACAAAAATTTTTTTATTTTTATTGAATACGTCTTCACGTGCTGCTGCTCTTTTAATAGCCACAGTACCTGGGCGACCGAGCTCCGCTCAGATTCCTGCCGTATATTCATATGTTTTACGGTTTTTAATGTATCGAAAATGCAAACTTTATGTTAGAAACAACATATAAGATCATATTTTTCAATTAACTTTAAATGCTTTTTTATTTTATGATAACTTCGTTTTTCAACTAAACGAAATTTGTTTTGGTTTTATATTTTTTTTATATTTGGTTTAATTATTTTGATAATTTACTTATGCTGGACTTATGCCGGCCATTCTAAGCCTAAGTAAATTTTTTTTTTCCCAAAATTAACCTCATGCTCCCTTTCCACTTACAAGATTAGAAGTTATATTTTTATGTCGCAATTTTTTCTAAAGTTATGGAGATAGCAATTTTTGATCAAAGTAAAAATCTTGAAAATAAAGTCATTTTCAATAAATCATACCTCTGTCATTTGTTACCACTATTTTTGTAAATGAAGTATCGTTATAAAGCAATTGAAAAGCGATTATTAATAAAAAATAAAAAACTTTTGGAATTTTTTTGCTAGAGTTGCTTACTTTTTCAAAAAAAAAGTAAACTGTTCATAACTCAAAAAATGCATTTTCGGTTTTTTTTTACGTAGAATTACGTCTCACAGCGCGGTTTGTCTGCAGTCGTTTTAACAAATTTTTTTAAGGTCATCATACCTACAGCCTATAATATTCATCGTTCAAACATAACATAATATTTATACTTAAGTATCAGATATATCCTGCGCTAAACGAATATCTAATTTTGGATTTTGTTACTTTTATATTAAAGTCACAAAATAGCAAAAGCTTAGAAGAATAATCTAGCTTTTTATATAAGAAAATCAATCATTAGCTGCTTGCATGTTGTGTCTGCTGCTTTCTTTGATTTTGTTTTTGCTTGTGTTGGTTTTGTTTTGAACGAACTGATTCGCAGCATTGGTGCTCTGCTCCACGTTAAGAGGGTGTTCCAATTAGATTTAACACTTATGAAAGAAACTATTGGCATTATATTTCGTTGTATGCTATTACCCAATAGATGTCGTTTTCTGTTCACTTAATATGATGTTTGCATCCAAAACAGCAACCGGTTGTTATTGAGTAGCTCAGTCGGATAAGCTGTTGTGTTAAAAATAAGAATCAAAGAAGCCTGGTTCGATCCTCAGCCTGGTTGATAAGGATATTTTTTTTTAATTTCTTATTTATAATCTTATTTTATTAATTATTTAATGTAACAATTGCAATATTTTTATTTTTTGTCACATCCTGTTGCTTGCGATAGCATGAACAAAATGTAAGCAAAACAAAGCTTTTATTAGTCTTTTAGTTATTTTGTATTCAATTTTTAACCTAAGTTACCATAATTCAAATTGTATTCCCAATTAATTAAATTTACGTACAGCTTTGACTAAAAATATGTCACCTTAAGATATTTACAAAATGTGAATTTGTCACTTCATCCTCCCCAGACGGCCGATCGAAAAATGTTAAAACTGTTTTAAGACCGATTAAAAAATTCTTAGAGTAAGTTTGATCTTAATTTATTTCGAATTTTTATAAGGCATTTAAAATTTTTTAAACTTACTGCAAATTAAAAAGAAGGAACTAAAAATTTTGTTCAAGCTTTTTACAGTTTTATGGTTCAAGATTCCTTTTTTATATACAAAATAATTATTTGACCTAATAAGAAAAACATTTTTGCTTCAGATTTTATAACAATATCTCAAATGGTATAGAAGTTATGAACGATTAAGCGAAATGTATATTAGAAAAAATTGAAATCACGAAAAGCATAACATGACCATTATATTTTATTTTGGTGGAAACTTAATTTGTTTCTTAAAATTACAAAAAAAGTGCACTTTTTGAGATGTGAGCAAATTAGATTTTTTTTTTCAAAACGTAGGAAACTCTAGCATAGGAAACTCTTACAAAAATATTTTCCTTTTTAAAATTTGTTTAAGATTAAGTGTAAATTACTCTATTGGTAAGATTGCTTTTTATATCAAAAATTGGCACATCAACTGTGCCAACAAAATTGGTACAACTGTACTAAAAACGTTTCTATAAAAAAAAAATAAATGAAAAATATCACTGTTTGGTGAAGCTTAAAAAATAAAAACAAAAACTTATTGAGCACGGCGGGATTCGAACTCACTACGTCGAATTTATAGGACAGAAGCTCTACACTCTGAGCTATCACAGCTATAACAAAATAAGCAAACTTAACATAACATATTCGGCAGAAAAATTAACTTATTTATTAAATGCGTGAAAACTCGGAAAAACAGCTTTTCCCAGAGATGAGACCTAGCTGGATCGATTTTTCAGCCCCCTCTTCATCTATATTGTAAATTTCATCGAAATCGTTAGTGCCGTTTTCGAGAACGCAATTGCAAATATATATACAAATATTGCTCGTTTAATAGAATAAGATATTAATTTTATGAAAATAAACCCAAATATTTAAGCACTCTTCCTTAACCCTAGCATCATCAGACACCAACACGGAAAACTATATAAAACACTTCTTATGCAACTCATAAATATTTAATGGTTTGCATTATTTGCCGTTTACACACAAAATTATACTGCATGAGTTTATTTGACATTTACGCTAATGGATCTTTGTAAGCTCTTTCTTTCATTTGACAGCGAAGCACACACAAAAAGCAGAACAAATCATTTACGTAAAAATCCTGATGAAGAAGAAACTTGAACAGCATAAAATAAGACTATATAATTTAACAAAGACATCATGAATCCACTTTTTACCGCTTAACCTCTTTTAATGCTATTTTTATGAACGACATACTTGCATAAATCTTTGGAGTACATATTTTGTTCGAAATATATAATCACAGTAACCCTGTCGAAGTGCAACTACCTACTTGACCGACCAACAAATAAACTCAACATTGTTACACTTTTGCTTTGTTTGAGGGCAAAACATAAATCATTCAACCGAAAGTCTCTGAGCTTGGTTTACTGTGCCTACATTTTGCAACTTAATAACTTAAACAATTGTACATGAATCATTTTTACAATTACCCAAAATGTAGCATTGCGCTAGGCCTTAAGAGCAACCTGCATGTTACTCGATACCTACATTTTTTAGGAAGTCTATTTTGTTACTTTGCATCATTACAAACATGAAATACACGCTACACGCGATGCTTAGGCAAGAAGCGAAATATTTACTAGAATACCTAAGAAAATACAAACATAATAATACAAGAAACACAAATCAAAGCACGCGATACTCTTTTGGCTGATAAGGAGTTCATTCCGAATTTTGAGGGCGAAAAGCCCCTCTTTGAAAATGTGGTGAATAGAAGCTCAGGCACATGCGTGGAAGGACTCATTTATCCTTTAAGTGGGGAAAGTGAATTGCTTTTTGTGTTGAATACTGGCGCGCTAAACACTGGAAGTAAAAAATACGGCGAATTGCTTTGTTTTGCGGCGAATAGTTGTCAACTCTACGGCACGAAGGACTGACCTAGTTTAACAAATTTCGATGTTAACACATATGTACCTGCTTGTGTGTGTGTTTATGTGTGTGGCCCATATATGTGCCATATGGGAACGAAGCCGATAGTGCTGATTATGTTGTGCATGTATGCTCTTAATTGTGTACTTATATGCATGTATGTATGTGTGTAAGTTGATCTGAGTGTGTCAAAATTTACCATCTTTAGTGCCGAAATCTTTAGTGACCGAACAAGAAATTGTTAAATGTATTTGTTGGATTGTTTCAAGCTTTGAACTCATTCGGTTGGAATGAACATTATGTATTTTTACCATCTCGAAGTAAGATTTTTGTTTATGCACATGAATTCAGTTATTGTGTGCAACTATTAATTTTCTGCCATTAGCAGAAAAAGTACATAATATTTTTTTGATTTAAGCCAATGCTCTGTGGTTGCTACTTTTAAGCTCAAAGTCAAAGATAAAAAATAAAAACATAAACTTAAAAATACGTAATCATTCTGTTTGTTTTTATGAACAACGTAATAACCATTTGGCTGTCGTGATCGTGCGTGCTAAGTGTGTGGCGTGTAAACCAATCCGAGTTCCGAGTTCAAACCTCACCTCGGTCGAAAGTTTTTTTCAATAGAAATACATTTTTCTGTTCGGCCGGCACCTTTCTGCAAGCAATGTCAAACCGCAGAGAGTACAAAAAAAAAAACAAACTATCTTATTTTAATTTGAGAATGAACCACTTTTGGTTAGCATATTTTTGAGGCTCCAACAGAGGCTTTTTTTCTATATGATTAAAAAAAAATTTTAAAAAATGTTCACAAAATTAGTTGTACCCATAAGAGTTTCCATAAAAATGAGTTAACACATATGTACCTGCTTGTGTGTGTGTTTAAACATGTTACAACAATAGTACTAATTAATTAAATTTATTTTTAGAAATTTATAAAAAAAAGTGGTAAAAAGCTTAACATAATACTTATATCCAATAATTTAATAATTGCTTGAAATAATATTTTTACAAAACTTTTTTCCAACAGTGGACGATTGCATTAAGAACTAGTTTTCCAAGTGTTCCCTTTTGCTTATTTTATCAACGCTAACCTTTTTAAGCTAACTACAAGCTTTTTCCAAGTTTGTTAAGCTTATTGAGAAGAGATTGAGATCAGCTGAATATAAAATAACAAAAATAAGAACAAAGTGAATAAATCACGTTTGAGCTGAAGATGCGCAAAACAGTTTTAAAAACCTTATGAATTGAACGAATTTAAATTTTTCTCAAAGCTACACATTTTAAAAAAAAAACTAATCTTTTATGCATTTCAAACAAATTTCAATTGTATGAAAAACGCAAATTAATCGAATTTTAACGGTTACTTTTGGCTTTTTAGGAATTTTTTTTACCGTATTATAAATTTTTGTTGTGAGTTTTCTGTAAGTATTTTTATACCGCCACGCGTACTGCGTAAGGAATACATTAATTTTGTCACGACGTGTGTAACGCCTATAAGGAGGAGTGGTAGGCATAGAAAAGTATTTATATTCTTGAATCAAGAATCTTGATCAGCATCGCGACCTGAGTTGTTTAGCTATGTTTGTCTGTCCGCGTACTGGTGTGCCGGTGGGGGTACAAAAATCAAGTCTCACTTTGTCGGTTAACGCTAATCTTTGAAACCACACAACCGATTTTAATGAAGTTTTGTGAATGTGTTTGGTTAGGTCAGCTTGAAAGATTCAGCACAACTGTCGAGGTCTCAATCATGTTTTTGAAGTGAAACTTCTTTGGCGGCAAGTGAAATTTCAAGGTCTCTTACTCGTGAAGCTAGGCTAACGTTTTCAATTCATATGAAAATTTTCAAAAAATAATAGCCGCTAGCGAGAATTGAACCCTGACCATCGTTGCTTAAGAGTCGGAATCTATACCTTTACGTCACGAAGGCACATGATATACAGTAAAACAAAATTTGATTAAAACTGCACGCGTAACATTCTGTCCGTAACATTAATTTTCATCCTAAAAGTATGCACGGGAAATTTATTTCTTTAAGCTTCAAACGAAAATCTTTAGGCATAGAGATCATCTAGCGGTATTTTAACATGTTTTAGCATGTTGTCAATCAACTAGATTGCTAAAAACAGTTAATTCAATATAATAATAAAAGCAAAAAGTGTTAAAAGTGTAATATTTAAGACTGCCGAGAATAGTTTTTGCCAGCCAAAAAACGTCTCAAAGCTAAGAAAAATAGCCAAAATAAGAGCAGAACACGAATTAGAACTCTTAACAATGCAGCCGCAGCTGGGTCTGCAACTAATGATGAAGTTAAGGTGATTGCAACATCGGCTGAGTTTCAAAATGCATTTTTAAGAAGCATCAGTGTATTTTGGTGAATCTACAAAAACCAATCCCCAGAAAAGCACACTTATGCTTTGTAAAAATCTATTCTGGAACTCAGCCATCACCTCAACAAAATTTTATAGTCAACCAAGTTCATACACTCAACAATCAACGTTCGCTGCTTTATGAGGCCCTCTATCAACATAGCAACTATTATGATCAGGAAGCAGGAGGTAATAATCAATAAGATTTGCCTCTGCTTTCGGAGGCTCTTTCAACGAGTACTATACAAATGCAATCTAGCATTCAAAAAGTGACAGTGATGTTGAGAAGACATTCGAAAGCAACTAAAACAAGGATCGAAAATAACTGTATGAAAAAATTGTTGAAAGACTTTTTCAAATATATCATTATGTTACAAATGTCCTCAGCCTCACGAATATAAGTGCCTTTAAATTTTATACTGATTCTTTAAAAGTTAAAATTTAACTGTTATTTTTTAGTTTTAGCGTATTTTTTAGAGGAAAAATAAAGGTTACTTTTGACTTTTATTTTATCGGTCAAGAATAGCAGTTATTTTGTGACTTTAATTTTTTCGGTCAAAAATATCAAACAATTTGTAAATTCGTAACGAGGGGGAGAAACTAAACTTTAAATAAAACTGGGGAGTCGCAATGAAATATATGTAAATAAAAACTCGAAAGGTTTTCAGAAAACAAGTTGTTCGACCGATGTGGCTTTTATTATTAAAAACTTAAAAACTAACAAAGCGCTTCTCGCTGCTCAAAAGAAAATAAAGAATAAGAGCCGCAGTTGCTCATTGAACACCGCTGTATCGACAATTTACAGGGTGTTCACCGGTGGACCGAACATGTCGCCCGCCTTGCACGAGTGCAAGACGCTACCAGGAACCCTGCCCTGATAAGACCCACCCAAAGATGGAGTTTTGGGCCAACGGCATGCTAAACCCAGCCGGGAGACTGCCAGGCTGCATTATTCGCGCGTAGACATCGACACCCAGAATGAGTCGTAGTGGAGCTGGCTTGTAAAAGTGAGGATCAGCCAGATTGATGTTCGGATAGCTCTGGGTGATCCTCTCGTCGATGTCTTTCGCCGGCGTGACGACCTCTAACCGGCGCTCAACCAGAGCTGTCCTGTGTACCTGGACGCTCGATCCATAACGACCTCGCAGCGCTAGCGTACATACCTCCCGACCATCTACCATGCTCGTTGGAAGCCTCAATCTTCTTACCAACTCGATGGCGATTTTGGTCTGAGGGAGGCACGCATCGAGGAGCGTAATTTCCTGCACTAGGCCACCATTAGCCCAGGTACGTACGACAGCTGTGGGGAGCAGCGAGACAACGCGTTGAAGGCTCGTCGTTGTTGGTCTTGTGGGGGGAGACCGCTTCGGGAATTGGTCCCTCGACGATGTCGCAAATGGAAGCATCGAAGCATCTCTTCTAGGAAGGGGACCGCTTCGGAAAGTGATCCCTCGAAGCCGACGCAGACGGTACAGGCAACTGCGGTCCCTTCCCAGATGAACTCTTCGATTCCACCCCAGACCTCGTTGCTTTTTGAGCAGCTGCGGATGTAGGCTGCAGTTTAGGCTGCTTTGCGCGAGAACGTCTTCCACGCCTTCTTGAATGGGCTCGACCTGTTCGGGCCCGAGTGTGCGAATGTAGCATTCTGTGGTGATCTTCACCGCAGTGACGGCATCTAACATCGCTCCGACAGTCCTTTCGCATATGAACGGCTGAAAGGCAGTTGGAACAGTAATAATGGAGAAGTACTGTTCTCAACCGCTCCTCCAGGTTCATAGCTATGAACCGCCGGCACGACATAAGATTATGCTCCATGGAGCAAAAGCGACACTTTGGAGTATACTTCATACTTCCGGCCATCTTTTTGAAATGCGTCTTAAAGCTTTTTACTCCAGCTTCCCATAAGCCTCCCATATGGGAAGCACCAGTGGAAATGAAGTGCCATGCAATTTCTTGATGCGAATACTGAGATAATATTGCATCATATGACGCAGTTAAGAAGGCTTTGAAATCCTTTTACCGTTGTCGGAGTATAGGATTGGTGAAGAGGCTAGCCGTCCACCAACACGCATTAACTTGTCGTTGTTCAACAATGGATTTAGAGCAAGAATGGGGCTCTTTGCTCCAATTATCTGATTTGTTTCCAAACAGTGATATTCGTTTGGAAAAGCTACTTTTTGACATAAGAGTGCCAATCGTGTTTTCACAAATTTGATTTCTGCCGTTTCTAGGCATGTTGATTTTTTTGAAAAGGACACACGATACTTGGGGTGGGAGCGATGCAGAAAGCGAAACACGTACGCTAACACTCTTAATCCACGCGATAGCGAGGAAAACCGCTCTAAAATATCTTCATATTTCGAAAAATATGCAAAGTGTATCTTTACAGCTTTGTGCTCAAGCGAAGTTTCTAGAGCAGGAGGTTGCGTGGTATGCGAATTTTATTGATGTTTTCATAATCTAGCAAAAAAGATTGCCAAGATTGAAAACTGTGTAATGGGAGATTTTCATCCCAATCAATTTCATCCAACCAGATGCGCTGCATTAGAATTTTTGCTGTCACCACAATGGGTGCCAGCCAACCTACAGGATCGAATAGCTGGGCTATCATTGATAATACTTCACATTTTGTATACGATGATTTAATCTCAAGACGCTTAGCGGTAAAGTAGAAAAGATCTGAAGTGGCATTCCAACGAATTCCTAACGCTTTGGCGCAACTTGCATCTTCTAACTTTAAAAAGTCTTCATGAAAAAGATGCTCTGTAGGTAGGTCTACCAAAATGCTTAAAGCATTTGCAGTCCATTTTCGCATAGTAAAACCTGCAGAGTCTAAAGCAGCGATAAGCTCATTTCTAGCCTTTATTGCGCTTTCCACATCGTGAGCTCCAGCAAGAGCGTCATCCACATATGTGAAATTTCGCAAAATTTGAGCAGCAAGGGGATATTGCTGCTGAACATCATGTGCTAATTGCAGCATGGTTCTAATGGCTAAATATGGAGCACAGTTTAGGCCAAACGTAACTGTCTTGAGCTCATAATCCTGAATCATATCATTAGGTGAGCTTCGAAATAGAATTCGTTGAAAAGCAGAATGTTTTGGATCAACAAGAGTCTGGCGATACATCTGCTGGATGTCACCATTAAAAACGTATTTGAACAACCGCTATTTTAATACCAGGAGCGTCAAATCAGCTTGAAGAACATGGCCTGCGTGCAGGACATCGTTCAAGCTGACCCCATTCGAGGTGGGACTTGACGCATTGAATACTACCCGAACCTTTGTTGTAATGCTCTCTGGCTTCATTACTGCGTGATGCGGCAAATAATAATGAGATTGTGACTTTTCAAATTTTGGAGCTGCAACTTTTTCCATGTGACCCAATTTGAGGTACTCATTCACTACTTCTTTGTATTGCGTTTTTAACTCTGGATTTTTGTTCAATCGAGCTTCACTTCTAGCCCACTGCTTGAAAGCTATACCTCGAGAAAATCCAAGATTAATATCATTAGGGAATTCATTTTTATATGGTAAGGTAACTATGTATCGACCTTTGTTATCGCGTTTTGTGGTTTTCTGATAGTTTTCCTCACAAAACTTATCAGACTGGGATAAAAATTGTTTTTTAGGTAGTTCCTCCAACTCCCAAAAATGTGCGATCTGTTGATCGATCGCAACTTCACTATAATGGCTCAAACATGTTGTAAAGCTGGATATTTCGTTACAAAGCATAGGGCCTGTGAAAATCCAGCCGAAAACTGTTTCTTGCGCCAAAAGTGATCCAAGAATATTGCGTTGAATGCCATCGAGAATGATGGCAGGGTACAAATCGCCACCGATAAGTACGTCAACTTGATCACTTCTGAAGAAGTGCGGGTCTGCCAGTTGTCAATCCGGCAAACTCTTGCACAAAGAAGGATAAACGGAGCATGACGGCAGATTCCCAGTTAAACGTGACAGCACAAATGCTGTAGCTTCTATTTGAAATTGGCTATTAATAGGCGAACTGAGAATTATTTCGCAAGCTTTCGTCACTTGCGCTGAAACTGCGTTATTAAGGCCCGAAACTTGAGCGCTTACGGCTCTTGTGGGTAACTTCAATAGCTTCTGCAACCTTTCAGATACGAACGTACTTTCAGAGCGAGAGTCGATCAGAGCTCTGGTTGTGTACGCTGATCCTAGGTAACAACCGGTCACCATTGCTGTACCAAGCAATACGTGACTAGTAGTGGTAGCGAAGCATGATTGAACGTCATTGCTAGTGGACTGTATTTTGGCAGAATGGGATTGTGTGTACGAGCCCGAGGGGTTGGGTCGAGAGCTCGACCTACTTGAGTCAACACTCGAAGTAGGGCATTGGGGTGGAGTCGAGTCTCGATGCAAGAGAGTATTATGACGTTGTTTGCACATCACACACGAATACTGACTCTTGCACTCTTTAACCTCATGAGAATAGGCTAGGCAATTGAGGCAAAACTTATTTTTGCGAATCATTGCTAGCCGATTTTGAGTATCAATTCTCAGAAAACGGGGACAAAAGCGAAGTGCGTGCTGTTCGGTAGAGCACAGCTTACAATTCGCTGAAGTAATTTTAACTTGGTAGTTATTTAATTTTTTACCAGATGAATTGCTCTGATTTGGTTTAGAGTTGGAGGAAGATGCGGTGAAGTTTTGTCTAGGTATTGCGCCGCTAGAGCTGCGAATATCAGACACGGTTTCAAGAGTTTGAAACCGACTCGTGAGGAAGGAATTGAGATCAGTCCATTTCGGAATTTCGTTTTTATTTGAAATAGACTGCTCCCATAAGGAGAGCGTGTCCTCTGGCAATCTTGTCGAACTTTGGTAAACAAAGATTGCATCCCAGTTAGTGATATCAATGTTGTGCATTTTTAGACAAAAAATACAACCATTGATATCTCTTTGTAGTTTTTTAAGTTCTGTGTCAGATTCTTTTGGCACATGGGGCAGATTAAATAATATTTTTAATTGGCTGTTGACCATGAAAAGCTTGTTTTCGTATCGGTCAGATAAATCTTGCCAAGCTTTTGCAAAACCATCATTGGTTAAAGGAGATTTTCGTACAATCTCTTTTGCTTCTCCCCGTGTTTTTTGATTTAAGTGGAATAACTTTTCCACTGACGTTAGCCGCGAGTTCATTATGTAAATGGCCGTAAACATATCTCTGAAGGACGGCCATGAGAGGTAATCACCACTGAAAACCTCAGTATCGCATGGTGGCATAGGCATGCTGTGGCCCATGACTGCCGCCGGCTCTGAAGCAATTGTTTGCTTCGAGGGCTTATTCTGAGAAAACTCAGATATTCTTCCTGCTACCCGTATATAGGATTGATAGCAGGCGCGATCATTTTTTTTAATTGATTCAAGATCTGAATCGTCGTCATTGGACATTTTGTCCAAGCAAGCATCATATGCGGCTTTAACTTTTCTCCACTGGGCTTTTAGCTCTTCACTTTGAGCCTCCAGGGAGAAAACGTCATGAGTTTCCGCGGCATTAAAGTCCGTTTCAAACTCTACCAGCGCATCAGACAGACGAATAAATGCCTTTAAAGCGGGCATTTTATTTTGTCTGGTAATAATTTATTTTTTGTAATAAATGATATACGTAAAAAATAAACAAAAATCTATAAATATATAGACAAATGCGAACAACAACAAGTAAAATATTTATTTTTTTTTTTTTAATAAAATATATAATTATAAATAATATATATATATATGTCTATATATATTTCAGTAAAACCCTTAAAAACAATGAATAAAAGAAAATTAAAATTATTTTGTTTAATTTATTTTATTTTATCAATAAACAGTGAAAATTCTTTTTTATTTTTAATTTATTTAATTAATATATTATATTATTTTTTTTTTCTTTGATAAATTTGTGCTTGCAAAATATTGTGTCTTGCCCACAATGCAATTTTCCTATGAAAATAGACTAAGTCAATTTTGATTGCAAATTGATGCCTTAGTCCCACTGTGCAGCTTATATACTTTCTCACTACAAGTATATGCAGCCGGCTAAAGAGCTGTGTATCAAGCGCAGCAGGCACGAGATGCAGTCTCAGCTTTGAACGCAAACAATTAAATTGAGTGCGTGAGAGAGTAAATTATTTTTAAACACAACTTGGGGTTGCTTTAGCAAGCACAAAGCACGGTTTTGGCGTCGATCGCTGCGGACACCGCACAAAGAGGAATGCAAAAATTGTTGAACAAGAGTGCAGAAATGCTGCTGAGACCAGTGATGGCATTTTCGATACAATTGTACTTTTTTCAGTACACTACCCTTTTCAAAAGTACGTAAGTACCCCGGAGGCATTTTCAGTACTATTTGTGCAAAACCAACATTATATGTTTCATATAATTGAAATTGGTTAAAAAAATACAAAATTTTTTATTTTTTCTGCTCTTAACTTTACAGTACTTACGAATAAACCAGTGCTTTTGTGGTTAATTCTAGGAAAACAATGCTTTTTCAACTGCTTCAAATATAAATGAGAACAATTTCTAATTTCCTTATAAACTTATCTGATGTTACAATGGATAAATACATAAAAAGTTAAGATTATAGCGCATTTGGACAGCACTAAAGTAATATTTTAGGAAAAAGTTTATCGTGCGTTTAAGGTGCTTTTCGAGTTCCTTATTTAAATACTTTGACTGCCTCAAAATCAAAACCAAGTGAAATCGATACATTCTATAAATCATTAGTTTAGCAATAGTTTCAAATATCTCCCGGAAAGTACCGAACAGGACTCAGACAGACTCGGTAGGAATCAAACAGACTCGGTAGTTGAGTGGTAAGCATGCTTGACTGCCATCTTAAAGGTCCTGGGTTCGAATATACTAAAGACTATATATAGTCTTTAACTTTTATAACGCTTTAACTTTTCTTAAATTCTTTCATTATTTCAAACCAACTGAAATTCAAACTTTCAATTCAAATTCAAACTTCTTTAATATGGATAACATGTGGAATAGAACCAAGGAAGACTTAACTGAATATTTTTGACAAATAAAATTACTGATTCAAAGCTCAAACAAATTCTACCCAAAATAAGCCAAATATTAAGAAAAAATAAACCCGAATGTGTTTTTGTGTTTTAGAAAAGTTTCTTATGCTAAAAACTAACTTGATAAGCCCTTGTTGGAAATATTTTTAGGGGAACTGAAGGAGTTTCATCTCTCCGCATTCTGCAAGATGTGCTAAATATATTTTTACAATCTAAAATTTAGTTAAATCCAAATCGAGAAACCATATACAATAAAAACCTATTTCAACTTGAAGTCAAACAAGAGATCATTTTACTATAAAATTCAACAATAATTTTTGATATAACACTCAACTATCTTAAAAGATATAAACAAAATATTTATAATAAGATAGACACGAAGATAGACAACGAAGATTGTAAAATTGTGTTAGAAAATTTTTTAACAAACCAGGATTAAATTTTATTTGTATCAATATGATATACTCGTAAGAATATAAACTTTTACTTCAAATATATTTAAAATTATATAAATAATGGGTCGAATGCAAATTTTAAAATTTTCGATACGATTGACTTCAATTTAGTACTATTTTCAACTTGATTCGTTACGAAATCCACAAGAGCAAATGCCATCACTGCCTGAGACTCTTGCTCCGTACAATTTTTGCCTGTTTTTGGCTCCAAAAATATCAACTCAGCCCAGTGTGCTGATATTTTTGTTTTTGTAAGTTTTACAAAAAGACACAAGTTTGACTTTTTATTTAAAGTCAACCGTGAGCACAAAAACTTTTTTTTTTTTATATAAAGAAATAGACGAAAAATAATTCTTCGCAAGTCTGTCTCAAGTTCAAGGAACCTTGTACATAAAGTTATATATATATGGTTTTCCCGCCAAATTTTTTGGTTAAAACCGATATATATCTCTTTATATACAATATAAAACAGTAACTTGCACCTGAGAATTATTAGTTAAAAAATTTTTTTTTATTTTTAATCAACGTTACCGAAACGAACCGCGCGCGAATGGCAAATTTTTAAAACGAAAAAAAACGTCACTTTTCTCTTTTATTAATAATTATCTTATAATATATATAAAAGGTAATATAAAAAATATAAAATTTATTAAAATACAAAATTTTACCTGACTTTTCCTTTTCAATAAATGTTGGTTGTTATATAGAAGTTGTTGTTGTTGTTGATGCCACTGCTGATGAAGCTGCTGGTGCACTCAAGCTCGCTATTTTGCTTTTTAATTTTATTTATAAAGAAGCTTTATAATTTTATAAGGAAAAGAAGCTTTTTTTTCAATTTAAGCTTTTTTTTTTAAATAACTTCACTCAGCGGCACTTTTTGGGTAATAGTTTTGTTCTAGTTTTTTTTTTTTTGTTTGTTAAAAAACTCGCGGCGGATCGCGTTAATAGTTTATATTGTAATTTGGTTTTTAATTTAAATCCGGCTCGCGAAGGACCATGTATATTTGAGGATATCGAGGGGGAATTAAACTTTAATAAAAAAAATCAAACTTGGGGAGTCGCAAATAAATAAAAACACGAAAGTTTCAAAGAACATGTAGTTCGACCGATGTCGCTTTTATTATTAAAAACTTATAAACTAACAAAGTTTTAAAAGAGCAGCGAGAAGCGCTGCTCAAAAGAAAATAAAGAATGGCCCAAAATACACTGTAGTGCTCAGTCTGCGTGAGCAGTCAGTCATTCAAAAATACACTGCAGTGGTCAGTCTACGTGAAACCTGTTTTTTCTTGTATACATGAACATTGTTTGAGTGTATTATTGTCGAAAGTTGTGAGAGTTTTCAAAAAATTAAATCAAAAAAATGTTCGCTTGCTTATGTATGCGTGTCAGTCAATCGTCACTACAGCTTTTTCGGTGAGTGAAATTTCACGCACCTCACGTCGCCTGTCTCACTTCCCTTGCCTAAGAAAACCGGTTTCTAACAGACTGAGCACTACAGTGTATTTTGGGCCAATAAGAGCCGCAGTTGCTCATTGAACACCGCTGTATCGACAATTTACAGGGTGTTCACCGGTGGACCGAACACAATTTGTGTTTTTTTAAAGGCCGCTTGACAGATTGAACTGTTGACACCATGAGTAAAATGTCTCACCGATGGGATGAAAATAATGGTATCAAAATTTTTTTAGTCGGTAAAATGACTTGAACAAATATAAG
Source organism: Tetanocera ferruginea (assembly GCA_958299015.1). NCBI lineage: Eukaryota > Metazoa > Arthropoda > Insecta > Diptera > Sciomyzidae > Tetanocera > Tetanocera ferruginea. The sequence goes on along the minus strand of OY282642.1, from coordinate 87,123,909 downwards.
TTACCTGATATTTTTGACCGAAAAAATAAACGGCAGAAAATAACTGTTATTTTTGACCGATAAAATAAAAGTCTAAAGTAACTGTTATTTTTGGTTTTTGTCCAAAAAAACTATAATGCACAAAATAACTTATTTTTGTCGGAAAAAATAAAAATGAAGAGATAAAAGTTAATATATGACACTTTCAACAAAAACCGGTACTGTCCCTGGATGTAAATATTGAATCAACAAATTATAATTTGTTATAATTTATATAATTATATATATAAATATAATTATTTATAATTTGTTAAATAATTATTATTCCATTTTGTATTGATTGAATTTCTTTTCAGCTCTAAAATCTCTCTTATTTCTTAATGTTAAAGAAGTTTCATTTCTGCCACGTGTACGTTGCTACACGCGAGTTTTTTTTAATATTTTCTAGAAAACTCTATACTTTAGCTCAAATTTCATCATATTCGGTATGTGCGTATTTTTAAATAAAAACGAGGGCGTGTTTGATTTAAAATGAAAAGGAGCACCATCCACCCATGAACACGCCCAGCTTTCATACAACCCACAATAGTTAAAACTCTATAAGAGACTTCTCTTTAAGCTACAGGACAAAACATTTAGTACGTTTGTATTTTACATCAGAACTAAATTGAATCCTTCATGCGATTGCTAGACATCATTAAATTAGTAAAATCTTTAAAAATTTCATACAAAATGAGTTACAATTTAAGATTTGCTTGATTTTTCGAGTCGGTCGAGGCAAATATATACCTTAACCCATTCCTGCCCGGTTCCTGATCATTTCAAACGATTTTGATAACATTTTTTACACGATCTTCAATTGCTCCAAAATGATTACAAACAAGCTCTTTGCCTCAATTCGTTGCTGAGATATTTATTCGGTATTTTTCTACCCAAAAAAAAAAAAAAATTAAAAATTTAAAAATTAACTGCTGAACAGCTTTTCTATATTTGGTAGAAAAACGCTTAAATCAGTAAATTATCTATACTTTCTTATTAATAATAAAATCGAGCTAAAGTTGGTGTTGGTGAAAAGGTAAGAAAAGGAACTAAATATTTCTATTGTGTTATGATCCACTTTCCACTTTCCACTGATCCACTTTCCACCAGAATTTTAAGGTGACATCTAAAAAGCCTCTAAAAGCCTAAGAAATTTTGATATTTTACCTAACCTTCTCCATCAAAAATGTAATGCAATATCTCTTACCCAAACTTTTTAGTAATGTTTTGAAAAAAAGTTTTTTCATTTCTATTTTTCTACCCAGTAGGCGGAAATGGGTTAATAGTTTGATCTGGTTTTGCAGATACTGCTTTTTAGCTCAGTTTAATAGTTATATTTTGTTTAGATACGACAATTTAAGTCAATATGATAATCATTTTTCTTACACATTCTTAAATTGTTTGCTAAAACAATAAAAAAAAAACAAGTAAAAAAGTCTAAAGTCGGTCTAGCCCGACTATGGAATGCCCTAAACCTCATATAATATTAAAGTACTGGTGTAGAAGCCCGTCATATGACGGGTCGTATTCAAAATAATCAAGTAGCAGACGAGATGACATTTTTAATTCACCTCAAATTTTATTTTCGTGAATAAAAGCCGTCGTCAATGTGTCCTTACTAATGACACCTTACATTACTAACAATTTTTTCATATAAAAAACACTGTAATATCGAAACAGGTTCTGGTCCAAGCTAACATGTTCAGCCCGTACAAAGCAATAACAACTTTAACAGTTTGAGCGATATAGAGAACGGAGCAGAACGCTTGTCTTTTATATATTATAAGAAGACAAGCTGACCCCGCAAACTTCGTTTTGCTCAAAATAAATTTTTTGTATGTCGATCATTCAAGATTCCAAACGAAATTTTTTGTGTTGAAAATTAGAACAGATGACACAATAGTATAATTTCAATTATATATTGAATAAAACACTTTCCGAGTTCAATTCAATTCATATTTTATATTTATACGGACGCCTGGCCCAACGGATTTCGTCCCGACAAATATTTGGCGAATATATAATAAATCAAGTAGGTAATATTTCATTGAATTCTATTTCGTTATATTGAATTATGACAAAAAAAGAATAGAAAAATACACAACATTATTTGTTTTCTGCTCCAACTCGGGAACACGCCACATATAGCTGGCCGTGTATGAACTGGAACGGCATATCGGTTGAAGTCAAGCGAATTCGCGAAATTTGGCATTCTTCTCCCTTGAACGGCCCTTTCAAAATTCTTGCCACTACCAGATTGTTCATTCGTCCATTGCACAGTTTCGTGGCATGAAGATTTCGTAGCATAATGATGATAGATCCAACTTTAAGACGCAAATGATGAGGTGACAGGCCAGGCAAATCCAAAGAGTTAAAAATATTACTGGATAATTGACGATTTCGTTTTCTACGCGATCGATCGATTTGTATGACTGCAATTATCCCGGAATTTGATTTTCAATACTCCAAGTCAAGTCATTGACATCAATATTCAATTCAAAATTCCCCGTCACGACTGGAAAGCTATACAAAACGTCGACAACGATGTCATTTTTCTACGTATCACCCATAATTGACGTATCCTCCATCATTCTTCTACGTATCCCCCATAATTGATGTAGGTTTGAAGGCTGACATGTTGAAATGATCATTCGAAGCAATCGCACTATCTAGCGTTTGATTCCAGTGATTGTCGTGCTCAAGCAACTGTAACTTTTGACATGCTTCTCAAAAAGTTGCACACACCATATCATCCACAGTCCGCAATGACTAAAATGAAGTCGAACCGCTCACATTTTCCAAAAGCAACCGGAGGTAGAAGCAATCACCGTTCTTTGGATGAATTGTGTAAAATCATCCCAATGCATCAGTTGAAAACACACCAAGATATTCATCTACTGGTTGGCCTTGCTTTCTGCCTAACTATTGCTTTGACAATGCATTCCATGTGCAATATTGATGCATCTCCAAGTAAAGCTATGTGCTCGCAAACGAATCACTGGCGCAAGTTAAAAAACTCGTTAATCTTGTTGCTGTGGTCTTTCCACTCGCTGTGCTGCGTTCTCTGAGTAAAAATACACCCTTTGACCATTCGCTAAATGAACTGCCAGATGCACAACATTCGGATGACGATCATGAACCGTAAATTAAAATATTCTCCAGAGTGCCTCGTTACAGTTCACGTATCGGCCCATTTGAAACATGTTGACTTCAACGCCAATAACCGCCCCGTCGCTTCCTTTGGTAACGTATTTGCATACATACTTAATCGATGTGTTTTGAATGCCTTACACAATATTGCCGAATATGGCAGGTTCCATATATTTTCAACCACGACATCCACTCCATTCAATTGAGTGATGAATGTTCTGACATCGTTTCCAGTTTGAGTTTCGCGAGTAAAAGCACGTAGATAGCGTTTTGTGCACTTATTGTCAAACATACAAACCGAAATAGAAATATGTTGTCCGCATGGTCCGTGGAGCATATTGGTCTTGTCCACTTCATGAAACTCTGGATCAATCTCAGGATCAGGAATTTCGGCGGAAACTATGTCACTAATTTGGTTTGGTTTAATTTTTCACCATCCAAAGAAGAAAGTGTACTACATACATCCAGCATTGAATAGTACCGTATTAAATTAGGAACAAACCCGAAACCAATTTGGTCCATTCGGTTTAAAGTATCATCCGAATTGAACAGAAAAATGAAATGTGCGTCTTCAGCGCCACCTGTTGCCACCAACAAACCCGCAAAAGAAAGTATTCAATTTGGCCCAGCCGTTTTCAAGTTTTTAGCAGCCGAACAAACCAGGATATATTTTAGTATTTTAATATATCATTTTTATATATATAGATATATTAAATTACTAAAACAAATAGACATAACGTCCTATCAAATCCATGTAATATTTATACCTGGTAGGTGGGCATGTTGGTGGGTAGTTGACAGGTCCAGTTCTCAGTCAATTGTGTGCAAACATTTAATAACATACACAACACAATTGATCTTAAGAAGCTCGATCAAAGTCCTTTCAAGGGCTTAAATGGCCAATTTTTTTTTTTTTTGTTTTATTTTTTCTAAGTCTAATATATATAAAACCAAATGCTTGTCCTTCTGTCTGTCTATTCCTTATAGGCTCGCGCACCGTTTATCCGATTGAGCTGAAATTTGGATACCGAGTACGTTTCATAGATGGGAGGATTTAAGAAGGTGTAAAAATGTGGGCGGAAGTATGTGGGCGTGGCACTCTATAATAACTCCTAAGCACCTGGACCGATTTCAATGAAATTTTTTAGGAAGGATAAACAGCGCCCAAGATATAACATAGGCTATAAAAAATTCCAAAGACTTCTGCAACAGCACGCTTCAAGTAGTGCATTTTAAAGACTCAACAACTCCTAAACGCCTGGACCATTTCAATGAAATTTGGTATGAAAGTTCAATTGCACCCAAGGTAAAGCATAAATATAAAAAACTCCAAAGACTTTCGCAAGAGGGCGCTTTAAGCCCTCCTAAATGACTTGATTGATTTTTCTACAATTTGGTAAGTGAATTAACCTGACCCTGCAACAGAATTGAGGCTATTTAAATTTCAAAATACTTCCGTAAGAGGGCGCTCTGTTCAATCAACTTTGTCTGGTTCATTCACGTCAAAACGGATGCACCGAAACTCTTTGTTCAACTTCGATTTTGCTCGATACTGTTCGGTTTCGGTTGATTTTTGTTCATATTTGTAAAGCTTCTGCTCGTAAATTTTTTCAAACTTAGTGACCGTTGTCCTCAGAACACAGACGTCAGATCTAGACGTTGAAGATGTAATTTTTTTTAATATGACCGGCAGGTACTGTTTTACGGAAATAAGATTTTGGACGGAGGGAGAAGCCGAGACACCAAAAAACGATAATATAAAAAAATATTAAAATGAGAGCAGATATAAATATTGTCCTTTTTCTGTGCTCAAGATACAACCCGGAGTAACACCGTTTGTTATAGCATAAGATACATACCTGCTAAATTTTGTTCCTGTAGCTCAACTAAAGAGCTCTTTATAGAGATTTCAGTTTTGGAGTTGTATGGAAGGTGAATGTGTTCTTGGGCGAACCACGAACCAAGATATAAAGGACTAAATAATAAAATTGTACAAAGATGAAAAAAGCCAACGTCAAATTGCAAAAGATGTAAACAAAAGCAATGCTACTGTTCAAAAAGTTATAGAAAAATTTAAAAGAGAAGGTAACACCAACAACAAGCAAAGAACTGGACGGACGAAAGTATTTACGGATCAGGAAAAAAGAATAATCATACGCAAAGTACAGAAAAATTCCAAAACAAGTGCTCCAAAAATTCAGTCCGAAATTGAAAATCAAACTGGTAAGACGTGTAACCCTCAAACCATTCGACGTGCTTTGCATACTGCTGGATTCCATGGTCAAAACATTCGAAAAAAGCCATTTATTAATATCGTTAATAGAAAAAAAAAAATGTGACTTCGTAAAACAACATGAAAATAAGGACACCTGCTTTTGGAATTCTGTTATTTTCTGTGATGCGAGTAAATTTAATATAATTGGCTCGGATGGACGTGATAAAGTTTGGAGAAAAGTAAATTCTGAGCTTGATCCTCAAAATATGACTGCCACAGTAAAGCATGGTGGTGGATCGATAATGGTGTGGGGTGTATGTCGGCAGCTTGTGTTGGAAATATTGTTTTGATTGAAGGTATGATGGATAAAACAGTTTATCTTAACATTTTAAAGAATAATTTGAGCCAAAGTGAATTCAAATTAGGACTTTCGGGATCATTTATCTTTCAACAAGACAATGATCCCAAACATACAGCATACATTATACGCGAATGGCTACTGTATAATACTCCCAAACAACTCAAAACACCACCTCAATCGCTAGATCGGAACCCCATAGAACATTTATGGGAACATCTAGACAGAAAAATAAGGAAAAACGAGATAACGATAAAGGAAGACTTGAACAAAGTACTAATTGAGAAATGGGGAAAGATTCTATCTTCAGTGACTCAGAACCTGGTGACCTCTATGCCATCAAGGTTAAAGGCTGTAAAAAAAGCTAAGGGCTACCCAACAAAATATTGAAAGTACATTCTAACTGTAAAATAAGTGTAAATGAAATACTTTTTTTTTGTTTTTGGTTGATTGCATACTTAATTATGTGATGTAATTTGTAGACCTTTTTAAGATACAGCCGCACTTAGTACACATGTTGGCATGTGTATCTTTTAATATTTTTCTAATATTGTCACGGCCCTTTGTCGAATGCTACCCATTGTCGAATGACAAAAAATTACGGCAAGTGCTTTATGAGTTAGTGATGTACAAACATTAGAAAAACAAAGCAAAAACAAAAAAGAAAAGAAACTAAACAACTTGAAAACCTCCTCCTCCTCCTACTTGAAGTCTGTTAAAAAACCAAATATATGTTTATATGTATATTAGCTAAAACCTAAGTTTGCATCACGAAAACGACGCATGCTGCTCTTGTCCAGAAGGATCATACAAAACAATTTATAAACAAAGTGAAGCACAGAGAACAGAATAAAAAAAAAAAAAAATAATTGTAACCAGTATAAGTTTGAAAGTATGCATAAGTTATTTAAATTTTGTACCTTAATCGAAAATTTATTAAAACTTTCAACAACAGGCGGACGAAGACGCTAGACGTTGAAAGTTGCTGCGTACGTTGCATGCAACGCTGAAAGTTTTACTGCTTTTTGCTTTGGTTGTACGACAACCGAGAATGACACTGCGTCGAATGGTTGTTTTTGTTGGCGTTGTTGTTGTTGCTGTTGTAATTGTCGAAAAATCCTTGCCAACAATCACTCTGTCAGCCACAGTGTAAAAATACTGCTGGAACAACAACTTGTTGGGTTGACAGACAAAATAAATGTAAAATAAATGAAAGAAAGTAAGCCACAACAATGGCAAAAACACTCAACAACAAAGTGCAAATTCAAACAGTGTAAAATTAATTGATAGAGCAGACTATTTTGCTATAAACCAGAGAGAAAAAAAATAAAACAAAATCAGGCGAAATTTAATTACCGAGAAAATTAAAGTGAGAGTTTATTTTTACCTAAAAAAAAAAATATCCATGATTAGCTCAGATTTAAACGATTTTGTGTAACGAAATTAAAAAAAAATAATCTGTTGCATGAAACATTTTGCTTGGTTATAATCAAGAACTTAAGTGCTGAAAATTAGCATAACAATCTTATAAATATTGCAGAATAAAATATTGCAGTAACTAAAGAAAGTTGGCAACAAAACGACGCTACTTTTCTTCACCTTCAGTGTAATCAAATATTTTCTTACTCAAAATACAGATTTATTTTATTATAGCACACAAGCACACACACACTACCATACACAAACACACACATTCGCACACTTATAGTCACTTATAAGGATATCATTATGTCTGATTGGAAGTGTGCCATTTCAGGCACTTATCATCATAACATCCTTTAACCCGATCTAATTGGCAAATTGATTGTTTTCCAAGAACTTTAAACGTTTTGAAATTTTCCTAGAAGTTGTTATTACAGCCATTTTGTGGTCTCCTCAATTGCTACCAATTTCCACTAGTAACTATCTCCCTTACATATTCCTTGCTGCTTTGCTGCTTCATGTCGTCTGCGTGTTATCCTTTTGAATGAATCCATGTGCGAGTGTGAGTGTGTGTGTGTGTGTATATATATATGTGCGCAAAACAGAAAGTTCTTTTGTGATTGCTACTAACTTGGCTAAGCAGCAGCAGCAGAATTCTTTGAAATTGCAATTACCAATATTGTTATTACACTGCGCGGAAAAAAAAAACCAAAATTGGAAAAACTAAAAAACCTCGTAAAACTAGCAAGACTTTTACGAAGAGTTTCATAGTTGTGCTAAAATCATTATTATCAGTTGAACTTTAATATTGAGGATGTAAAGACAAATGACTCAAATGTCCGCAAGCAAGATGTAGAAAAACAGAACCATAAAAAAAAAATCACAAAAGCTAATGTCAGTCGAAAGCTCTTTCTTTCAGTGTCGCCTGCCATGTAATCAATAGCAATAATTTATGTGGATATCAATAGAAAAATCAATTGCTTACATGTTTTTTTTTTGCTTGAAAAGGTTTTTTCTTTTCTATTTCAATGCACTTGCTTTTCTTTAAGTTCTGTTGAAATGTGCTAAACGCCATAATAACGAAACTGGTAGAACGCTATTAAAGGACAGACAGGAAAAGGACTTTCAGAGAACTGCAGATAAATTGCTTTAAAGACTTTGCTTAGTCTTTTAATACATGCTTGTATATTTCCAATTATTTTGTTAAAACTTTTTGAAAATTCTAAGAAAAGTGTTAAGGATTGCATTAAAGTTAAATTAAAAATTCAGTTGTTCGCGGAAATGACCTAATTATCAAGAGTTAAAAATTAACTGCAGAATTTAAAGGTTTTAAATTATACTGAAATAAGTTTACTTAATATATCCTTTGCCAATTGAGAAATGCTACAAGCTTTTATATTATTCAACACCATAAACGAACCATGAAAACAGTGTTGATAATTTTCACAGTTAATCAATCATCAGTTAAACTAATTTTTTACCTTATGTAAATATATATTTTTGCATAGCACAGTACGTTTTCAGCAATAAACAAGTAAAGAAAGTCTAAAGTCGGTCTAGGCCGACTATGAAATACCCTAAACCCACTTTTCAAAAACAAAAACAATTTTATTGTAAATGGGCGTGTCCGTGGGCGCATGAAGCCTATATTTTATATGCATTTAAATGTTGATGAAAAATTTACACATACCAAATTTTATTCCTGTAGTTCACAGTTAATGCCTTTATTGTGTTTTCGCTATGGGAGGTGGGCGAGTTCATGGACGGATTACTCCCAATTTTTGAACACACCTTAGTTTTGGTAGAAAATACATACATACCAAATTTAATTTCTCTATGACAAACATAACCTTATTTATTGAGTTTTAAACTTAATGGGTTGTATGGGAGGTAGGCGTGACCGTAGGCGGATGACGTCCATTTTTCAAAACCATCTTTGTCTTGTCATAAAAAACATATGTGCCAAATTTTAGCTCTTTAGGTTAAACACAGACTTATTTATTGCGTTTTCAATTTTTGGGTTGCATGGGAGGTGGGCGTGTCCGTGAGCAGATGATGTCCATTTTTCAAACAAATCTTTGTTTTGTTATAAAAAACACATGTGTCAAATTTTAGCTCTGTAGATTAAACAGAGGCTATTTATTGCGTTTTCAATTTTTGGGTTGTATGGGAGGTGGACGTGTTCGTGGGCAGATGATGTCCATTTTTCGAAGATATTTTTGTGTTTGTATAAAACACATACACACGAAATTTTATTGTTGTAGGCTTATTATGAGCTGAGTTATGCACTTTTCAATTTTCGCGATGTATGGGAGGTAGGCGTGTCCGTGAGCGGATTATGTCCATTTTTCAAACCAATCTTGGTTTTGTTATAAAAAACATGTGTCAATTTTTAGCTCTGTAGGTTAAACAGAGGCTTATTTATTGCGTTTTCAATTTTTGGGTTGGATGGGAGGTGGGCGTGTTCGTAAGCGGATGACGTCCATTTTCCTAAGACATCTTTTTGTTGATATAAAACATATACACACCAAATTCTATTGTTGTAGGCTTATTATGAGCTGAGTTGTGCAGTTTTAAATTTTTGCGTTGTATGGGAGGTAGGCGTGTCCGTGGGCGGATTCCCAAAATATTCAATAGTGCAGATCCTTGAGCGCATTTGACCATGTGTACCAAGTTTCATTCAATTATCTCGACTCCTTCTTCTTATCCTGTGTATACGGACAACACACAGACGGACAGACGGACGGACGGACGGACGGACATGAATAGCTCGACTCACGAGGTGACGCTGATCAAGAATATATATACTTTTCTATACCGGACTCGCTTCGTTCTATGCGTTACAAACGTTTGCACAAAGTTAATATGCCCTGGCCTTTCAGGTAGGGATATCAGTGGGAAAAATACATCGATGTTTTTCTGTGATTCGATGCATCGAAATGTACATCGATATCTTTCGATGCATTGGAGGGCATACATCGATGCATCGATTTGTAGACGATTTTTAAGATGTTACTAAACAACAAAGTATGTTATAAGCAAAATTAAACATAATTTCAAATAAATTACTATACCTGACTATTTATGTTTCTAATGGACTATCGAATCAGGTCAAAAACGTTTTCGTTAAACAACAAAAATCATACAAATTTAAATTTTTAAGTCCTCCAAAATTCTCCCTAAATTTTTAGGGTTTTTTAAAATCTATATTTTAAAAATCTATTCTCAATTTGACTTACAGAGAGAGAGTTATAATAAGAAAACCTTAAAATAGAAGTGGCGGTTCGCTGAACTAGTGATGTCAGTTTTCGATATTTAAAAAACATCGATGCATCGGCTATTCAAACATCGAGTGCAAATGTTTCGATGCATCGAAGCAAAACAACGATATTTTCAATGCATCGATGTTTTTCCGATATCCCTACTTTCAGGTTTAGGTTATAAAAACTCTTTAAAGAGGGAGAGAAGAGCTATCCTCACATGACAACATGTCTGATTACCTCAACTTGACGATTATTAATGCATTATTAATGACCAAAATTATCTCAAGTCGACTCAAACCTCTAGTCTATGTGTCTAGTCTAGTCGCTAGTCTATAGCAACCGCTAGTCTATGCCACGGACGTGATTAACGGACATACACCTTGATTGTCCGCACCCTAAATTAGTCCCTTAATATCTTAGACAGATATAATAGATGGGGAACCAGAGATGCTGAAATTTGCTGTGGCTAGAGCGTCATGGGGACCTATTGGATTCGTAGGATTAGGTTCTACAACTAAAAAAGCTTATGTTAAGTTTGCAATTTTATTAGGGGAAAGAGCATGTACAAATTTTTAAAAATGTAAAAAAAAAACAGTCACATGGAAATACTCGAGAGCGTCAGATCACTCCAGTACTGGCAATCACAATTAGTCTTTTAACGGTCATAATATCATGCATGAATAGTAGCTAGTGAATTCTAGTACCCGAGGTAATGTAGCAGGTAATGCAAATACATTTATTTCATTTGTTTTTTCTTCCACATAAACTGTATAACAAGCGGAATGGTGAGCGATAGATAGTGAAAACATAGTGAGCAGTAACGTATAAAGTATGAAACAGCTAGTGAATGGTAATGCAGAGAGTAATGGAATCATTACCGGCAATGACATCCCCGTGTTTAATTCATGAGTGTATTGCATTGCAGGTAATCTGGTTGGTAACCAGTGGTGATTACCGATAGCTAGTGAACTCACTCATTCGTCACTGGTGAGTCGAACTGGAGGATGTGTACTTGGAGTGTATCTTGCTTTGCCTTCTGATAACCGATAGATATTAATCTGATGGTTAAATAGCGGGGGGTGGCTGAGAAAAGCGAAAAAAACACAAGAAAAAATTATTCGTGCGTGTCAGACATTGAAAGGGAACGTTTACTCTGACGCTCTATCCATACTTGTCAACCCATACATATCATTGTAACTTTTTTATTGATAGAGCGTCAGAGTAACCATCGTAACTTCTTTGTTTTAAGACCGATTTTAAAATTTGTTGCTGCAAAACCAATTAGAAATTAATAATCTCTAATATGGCAATCAAATTTTTTTAATTTTATACGAATACAAGTTAAAAAAAATAATTTGTGTTTTTTAATTTTTTTTTTCGGTTTTTACCAGTTTTCCATACCAAGGACAAGTGTAAGGTCATTAAAGTTTATGAATAAAATGTTGGTCTTAACAAGGTAAAGCATTTTGCAGAATAAATTTTCGAACATCTTAGCCATTATAAAATTTATAAACGATAAAGTTTCTCAAAATGATAAGGTGTGTGCACAAAAATTGAAATTGCGAAAAAACATATAAAAGCTCCATCATTAAATTACTTTTTATGTTAAGGCAACATTCTTCTTCAAATTTAAAAAATAAAAAAATCAAAAAAAAAATTTTGCTTGTTTTGAGATATTAGCAAATACAATTTTTTTTATTGGGTGGCAACCCTAACATTAAAAATTTTAAAATTATATATTTTTTCCAAAAATTTCTTTCCAATAACTTTTCAACGGTACCTTATTTATAAAAATTGGATAAAAACTGACGTAGATACAATTAATTGAAAACTTCCCGATTCTGGCGTTTTCGGACGAATCGCAGAATTGAGAGGTCCATAACTTTTCAACGAATGGCAATAAAAAAAAATAAATGAACTTATATACTTAGAATTTGAATAGGAATCTATAGCCTAAAAATAAAACAAATCGAAAGCCATGAGACGGACCCGTTTTGCGTTATGCTTGGAATGGGCGAATTGAAAGACCTGGCCAATCAGTTGCTTCATACTGAGTTTCATTGTTATACGACATTTAGTTCCAAGTGTATGCGATATCAAAAACTGTAATTTTACGGGCGGTGCCCTGCCCCCTTTCCAAAGATCGCTCAAATTTGATAGTCTAAAGGAACGACTCAATAGTAAGTTCGTACCGGGTAACATTGATGTGTGACTTATAGACAAAAGTAGAACCGATAAATTTGTGTTCTTGAAAAATTGCCACGCCTATCTCGGGTAAGAGGATGAAAAATACTTTACTACCTATTCTCATACCTTCCAAGTGTACAAACAAAATTTCATTAAAATCGGTCCAGCCGTTTAGGAGGAGTTCATACACTAACACCATGACACGAGATTTTTATATATTAGATTATAATAACATTTTAAAAGTTCCTTTTTATATTTAAGTGACGATATTCTACCCTTAAATTTGTTAATCTTGTCTACTAGTACTGTCATATGTTTTGGAAAACGGTTTTATGCTCATAAAATGCACAGAGCAAACACTCTATCATTCTGCTTATTAGACGATTCCTCGACGGTGCAAATTTGTTCGTCAGTAAACAGAATTGCTCTGTGGGCATTATCCCCGTGCTTGAGAAGAAACGCTTTCTATTTTCGCTTACATTGTTCCTTTAACGCTACCGTGAGAAGGTGGTCGGTGTATTTTTTGTCATATTTAAGCTCATATTGAGACCCAAGTCATATTAAAGAATGCGAGAAATCGATTACGCCGAGATATTCATCTCCCGCGACAAGATTTTCTGCTTTCACAGTGGTTTTAGCTTGATTCGATATTCACCGCCTTGATTGCTCGTGGTGTTCTTACAACATGGCGACGGCCGGATTTTGGACAGTCAATTATTCCACCATTATACTCAAACAACTTTACAGTAAGATACACAAAATTACGAGTGACTCCGAGTGGTCACAAGGTCCGAAAGATATCGCCTCTTTCCATGTCACATTTTTTTAGACCAACTATAACAACATGATTTTCGAGCAAGCTCCATTCCATGATTATAAACAGCTGCTGCCGAAAATTTTTTTTGCGAAAAAGAAGCATAAATACTAAGTGTCAAATGAGCGTCAAAACGAAGCGAGTGCCTTCAGTTTTTTTCTCACAGTGAGCACGTTCAGTCGTGTACCAAAACATATGAGAGTACTAGTATAACATAAAACTATATTATAATTGCATGTATATACATACATTTAATATAAAATACGAATTCTATAAACAACATTAATAAGTTCTAATGTTTTTAAATTTAAATCTTAATCACACAAAATTTCTTTGAAACATCAAACCGAGGATCTACATGATGATCATTACAACTAATCAGCAACAGCAACTTTCAACGGAAGCACACAAGTGTATTGTGGCGAAAAACCATAAGTATCTTTTACAAAAAATTGATTTTTCTCTTTTTTTCAAATCCCGGGACTAATCTTGGAATCCCGGGATTCCAAATTTTAAATCTCGAAATCCCAAAATTTGTATTCAGTCTTGAGATTGGAAGCCCTAATCTGTAGGCCCATGATTTATCGATTGAAGTAGCAGCTAAAGAATAGCTACATCACCCCATGAAAATCGTCGGGTTATAAGTTTTAGATCGAATTTCCTTTAAAATAAAAAAAACTGAACCGCGCTTGAGTATTTCTGGTCTCGCTGACTCGTTGTCTAGCTTGCGACATAAATCTTACCACAGCCAGCACGAAGCTCCCTGAAGGGCCAGCCCACCCTAGGCATCCGGCAAAAAGGTTTCCACATGAAATGAGCACTCAACAAAACCGGAAGTGAATTGATAGTTTTAAGAACACATGAGTTGATATTATATATTGATTGAATACTTGTTGGGTACTTTCATGACTGCTCAAGATGTCTTATCAAAATCAGACCAACTTGGAGTCTTTAAAGCATTCCAGTATAGCAAAATACTGCTGAACACTTATTTGGGTTTTCCATAAGTGACCGCCTTATCTTAATCATTTTAGTAAATAAAGTTCAGCCAGCATACAACATTATTGAAATGACTGCATGCCCGAAAGCAGGATAATACATAACACAGAAAAATACACCAATTTTTCCGCCAAAAATGACTCTATCGTTGGAAGTTTGTTTGTTATCATCACTCTTATACTTATAGAGATATATCAGATTTTTATTCATAGTTACTGGTATGAAATATATCGTGGCTACACCAGGTGTCTGCACTATCCCAGTGCTAACACTATGTTTTATATCATTTGCTACAGATACGCAGGTACATTTAACTAATTCTTATGTCATATTTCCAAGATTTTGCATCTCAAAGCAGAGGCTTATGAAAACCTATCTTGAGACGTGAAACATACAAAATTGAACAGAAGTCCAAATACGCATGCCACAATCCTCCTCGTCTTCTATGGCTTGGGACAGTCGTAGTGGATGCCATCATTACCATCAGGCGGAGTTTCACGCTCCGACAGAAGACAACACCGATGAGACAAAATTAAGTTTGTTTTATCCCATGGGATTGGAAGCAAATGCTGCTTGCGCGACGTCGACTAGATTCCACACACATCCGAAGGCTCGTAATAAGAATAAGAATAAGAATAAGAATAAGAATAAGATTAAGAATAAGAATAAGAATAAGAATAAGAATAAGAATAAGAATAAGAATAAGAATAAGAATAAGAATAAGAATAAGAATAAGAATAAGAATAAGAATAAGAATAAGAATAAGAATAAGAATAAGAATAAGAATAAGAATAAGAATAAGAATAAGAATAAGAATAAGAATAAGAATAAGAATAAGAATAAGAATAAGAATAAGAATAAGAATAAGAATAAGAATAAGAATAAGAATAAGAATAAGAATAAGAATAAGAATAAGAATAAGAATAAGAATAAGAATAAGAATAAGAATAAGAATAAGAATAAGAATAAGAATAAGAATAAGAATAAGAATAAGAATAAGAATAAGAATAAGAATAAGAATAAGAATAAGAATAAGAATAAGAATAAGAATAAGAATAAGAATAAGAATAAGAATAAGAATAAGAATAAGAATAAGAATAAGAATAAGAATAAGAATAAGAATAAGAATAAGAATAAGAATAAGAATAAGAATAAGAATAAGAATAAGAATAAGAATAAGAATAAGAATAAGAATAAGAATAAGAATAAGAATAAGAATAAGAATAAGAATAAGAATAAGAATAAGAATAAGAATAAGAATAAGAATAAGAATAAGAATAAGAATAAGAATAAGAATAAGAATAAGAATAAGAATAAGAATAAGAATAAGAATAAGAATAAGAATAAGAATAAGAATAAGAATAAGAATAAGAATAAGAATAAGAATAAGAATAAGAATAAGAATAAGAATAAGAATAAGAATAAGAATAAGAATAAGAATAAGAATAAGAATAAGAATAAGAATAAGAATAAGAATAAGAATAAGAATAAGAATAAGAATAAGAATAAGAATAAGAATAAGAATAAGAATAAGAATAAGAATAAGAATAAGAATAAGAATAAGAATAAGAATAAGAATAAGAATAAGAATAAGAATAAGAATAAGAATAAGAATAAGAATAAGAATAAGAATAAGAATAAGAATAAGAATAAGAATAAGAATAAGAATAAGAATAAGAATAAGAATAAGAATAAGAATAAGAATAAGAATAAGAATAAGAATAAGAATAAGAATAAGAATAAGAATAAGAATAAGAATAAGAATAAGAATAAGAATAAGAATAAGAATAAGAATAAGAATAAGAATAAGAATAAGAATAAGAATAAGAATAAGAATAAGAATAAGAATAAGAATAAGAATAAGAATAAGAATAAGAATAAGAATAAGAATAAGAATAAGAATAAGAATAAGAATAAGAATAAGAATAAGAATAAGAATAAGAATAAGAATAAGAATAAGAATAAGAATAAGAATAAGAATAAGAATAAGAATAAGAATAAGAATAAGAATAAGAATAAGAATAAGAATAAGAATAAGAATAAGAATAAGAATAAGAATAAGAATAAGAATAAGAATAAGAATAAGAATAAGAATAAGAATAAGAATAAGAATAAGAATAAGAATAAGAATAAGAATAAGAATAAGAATAAGAATAAGAATAAGAATAAGAATAAGAATAAGAATAAGAATAAGAATAAGAATAAGAATAAGAATAAGAATAAGAATAAGAATAAGAATAAGAATAAGAATAAGAATAAGAATAAGAATAAGAATAAGAATAAGAATAAGAATAAGAATAAGAATAAGAATAAGAATAAGAATAAGAATAAGAATAAGAATAAGAATAAGAATAAGAATAAGAATAAGAATAAGAATAAGAATAAGAATAAGAATAAGAATAAGAATAAGAATAAGAATAAGAATAAGAATAAGAATAAGAATAAGAATAAGAATAAGAATAAGAATAAGAATAAGAATAAGAATAAGAATAAGAATAAGAATAAGAATAAGAATAAGAATAAGAATAAGAATAAGAATAAGAATAAGAATAAGAATAAGAATAAGAATAAGAATAAGAATAAGAATAAGAATAAGAATAAGAATAAGAATAAGAATAAGAATAAGAATAAGAATAAGAATAAGAATAAGAATAAGAATAAGAATAAGAATAAGAATAAGAATAAGAATAAGAATAAGAATAAGAATAAGAATAAGAATAAGAATAAGAATAAGAATAAGAATAAGAATAAGAATAAGAATAAGAATAAGAATAAGAATAAGAATAAGAATAAGAATAAGAATAAGAATAAGAATAAGAATAAGAATAAGAATAAGAATAAGAATAAGAATAAGAATAAGAATAAGAATAAGAATAAGAATAAGAATAAGAATAAGAATAAGAATAAGAATAAGAATAAGAATAAGAATAAGAATAAGAATAAGAATAAGAATAAGAATAAGAATAAGAATAAGAATAAGAATAAGAATAAGAATAAGAATAAGAATAAGAATAAGAATAAGAATAAGAATAAGAATAAGAATAAGAATAAGAATAAGAATAAGAATAAGAATAAGAATAAGAATAAGAATAAGAATAAGAATAAGAATAAGAATAAGAATAAGAATAAGAATAAGAATAAGAATAAGAATAAGAATAAGAATAAGAATAAGAATAAGAATAAGAATAAGAATAAGAATAAGAATAAGAATAAGAATAAGAATAAGAATAAGAATAAGAATAAGAATAAGAATAAGAATAAGAATAAGAATAAGAATAAGAATAAGAATAAGAATAAGAATAAGAATAAGAATAAGAATAAGAATAAGAATAAGAATAAGAATAAGAATAAGAATAAGAATAAGAATAAGAATAAGAATAAGAATAAGAATAAGAATAAGAATAAGAATAAGAATAAGAATAAGAATAAGAATAAGAATAAGAATAAGAATAAGAATAAGAATAAGATTCTTGCTATGATTTTGTAACTGGATAGGTTTAATGAAAAAAAAACAATTTTAAATTATTATTCAGTGGTTTCTCCTCATGGCCTAGACCCCAATTATCCTTTGAAAATTCCTATGTTTCACCATTCAATGTCCTGTTTAGCACTAGTGTTCAAATTTACTGGATATATTTTAAATATGTAGCTTTAATAGTTTATGTAATATTATTTAGCAATTTTTTTGTTTTTGTTGTAAGGAATGTTCAGAATATAGAACCGCACCAAATTTTGTTGAAGTAAATTCCGCTAATGTACAAATAAGCACTTTGCTTAGAATGTAATCTAATCAGTTCCTAACAATTAAGCCAGTTAATTGTTGGCTGTTTCTCAAGCATTTTGATCATGATGATTAAATTGTTACGAAATCTTAACATGTTAGCTTCAAGCATCTCGTGTGGCTTATCTAAAAACCTTCCTATTATTCGGTTATTTATTTGTAAGTCATACAAATTTTGCAAATACTCTTTGTATGCGGTCATAAAAGAGCTAATAAAATAATATAAAAATTTCTATAAAATTTATGTGAACAACTTTTTGAAAAAAGAAAACAATAAAAACCTAGAGCCATTAAATCAACACTTCTTGAAGACGATATGAACAACAAAACGCATTTCTATTTTGCCACATTTTGATGAAAAAAAGCAATTAAATAAAATATTACAACAATAACACTCAACGAAACCATGTTACCGACTAAGGTCAGAGAAATTAAGGAAAACATGACTTTTGACATGTTGTTGTAAAACTATAAACAATAACGAACGACCGAACAAGCCAAGCCCAATGTCGCCTGACTAAAAAAATAAAGCAGCAAAAAAGTTTTGACAGCAAGAGTGAAACGAAGTTAAAACACGCATATTAATTAGCTGCCTTAAAGCAGGTTGGTAGCAGAGGGTAGCGGTTGCCTTAACGCCTTTACCTCAAACCAAACAAGTGACAAACAGTAAACGCAACGGTTAACTAACTAAGCAGGCCAGGTAAGTTAAGTCAAGCACTTAACGAACAGACGAATGTTCGAACGAACTGTTCACTATAACATGGCCAACAAGTGTTGCCAACCCAACCCTTTTGTGTGCGACAAATTCACGCAACATTCTAGCCTTCCGGCGGAAACCCACGCATGACTGGATTGCCTAAAGGTTGAAGCAGCAGCAGCAGCTTCTAGGCTGGCATAAGCCGGCCGGGTTTGAGAAAGTAACACCGGCTGGCCGATAGGCAAGTCGTCTAAAATGTGGGCGAGAACTTAAGCTAATTGCGAAGCAGAGCAACTATTAAGAAGCTCGCACAGCTTGTAGCTCTGGTTTGTGGCGTATTATGGGGGTACGGTAGTGACATTAAGGGAACAACAGTACCATGTCTAGGGCTTTGATATTATATGCTAATCAGGCTTACTTATCTTAATTAGCAATTCATATGAAAAATGAAAAATATGAAAAAGAACAAAATTATGCAGCCACAACAACAAATGTTTGAAAAAACAAACCAAACCAACCCCCAACAACTAAAAGCTATTCACTTTTTCTTTAGTTTTTATGCTGTGGCAGCTTTTTAAAGTAGCTGGTGCTTTAACTGACCCCCCCCTCCTACTTCACACCAACACAAGCGCAACAAGGCCATAGAAGAATTTGTTGCTATTTAAATAACAGCAAAACATGGCACTAACTTGAGATAAGATAACAGAATAAAAACGTAATAAAGCGCATAAAGCGTTCTCCACCTACCTCTCCCACTCAGATTTTTCGTCACTGTGCCACGCACGATGAGTGTCATTTGTAGCATGTTTCCCTCGGGTGAGGCGTCACGTCACTTTGTTCTGTACCTTAACAAGGTGTGGAACTTGATATTTTAAGGCGCTTCGTCAAAATGTCTTCGTTAGTTTCTATGTAGTTATTTTGTTTTATTTTTATTTTTCGTCTGTTTTGTTTTGCTAAAAATATATCATATACATAGAGTTTTTCGATTTACTAGACACCCGGCGAACGAAATAGATTTTAAGGTGAAACAAGCTAGACATGACAGTTGTTAATGATGTTATAAAATAGTTGGGACGGTACAACATTTACATGTTAACAAGCTATAACATGATTAGAATAACAATGACAATGAAAAACCTTAAAACAGGCAGCAATACTTCTTATGATCCATATTAGTTTTGGTTGAACATGATAGCAAGACATGATGTTTGATGTATAGTAGTTGAGAAAAATGACGATAGTCTTCAAGTACAAAGATTTCCAATGCATAATTTAAGAACAGGTTCTGGACCAGGCTGAACAGGTTTTAAAAAGTACAGTTCGTACAAACATTTCAAATGGATAATTTTACAACAGGTTCTGGTCCAGGCTGAACAGGTTTTATGATACAGAGCAAAAGGTTTAGTATGTACAAACATTTCAAATGGATAATTTTACAACAGGTTCTGGTCCAGGCTGAACAGGTTTTAAAAAGAATAGTGCGAACAAAGATTTCAAATGCATAATTTTACAACAGGTTCTGGTCCAGGCTGAACATGTTTTACGATATAGAGCACGGAGCAGGACGCTTGTCTTTTATATATTAAGAAGATTCTTTGGCCTTCCAATCAAACGTCAATGTGGTTTGTTGCGACATTTTTACCATTTTTGTAACTAACAAACTTTGCTCTGTGGTTTGTCAGAGTAATTATTGCACAAGTTTTTATTTAATAGTACGTTTATTTGATCAACTAAGAACAAAAGAAACTCTGAGCTAGTGTAGAATTTTAGCAGGTAAAAAAGTTTTTCTCCAAAACTCCTGGCTCCTTTGAACTCTAAGCTTGAGAGGTTTCTTTAAGACCTTTAAAATGGAATGAGAGTTGGTTTCGGGTTCCACCACATTTAATCCATCCAATGAAAATCAAATCAGCCTCGAATGTAAACCTCTACTATTTTGACGACCAAGCAAACGAAAAACGGATTATTAAGATATGCACCTGGAATGTCCGGACCTTTTATAGGGAAGGTGCCTCTGTCCAATTGAAAGATACCCATGGTAATGAGACATGGGTATCACATACAGATGCAGCCGCTCTTCTTCGCAAATCTTTAGTACTGTTCGAGTTAGCGATGACTTTTGCATTCAAAAGAAGCAAGAGATTTTTGAGCTAAACGACGACATTGAGTTCATAGCTCAGCGTATAAAAATTCAGCAACTACGCTGGTTGGGTTGATTCTTTCGTTTGGATGAATTAACTCCAGCGAAAAAGATGTTTTACTCGAAAGACTGTGGTTTACGAAGAAGAGGAAGAACATGCCTCCGATAAACTGACCAGACCGAGGAAGTCTTAACCGTGCTTGTAAAACAAATCAAAGACGAGTGCGAAATAAAGGCGCCTGCCGAGAGCTGATAAAGTCGGCCGTAACCACGGGTTGTCGTGGCCACCTAAGTTAGTAATTTAGTAACTATTTATAGCCAAAATAACAGAGCTTGAGACTAACAAAGATTCGGTATAAATGAGCATAAATGTATTAGGTTGGGCTCTATATTCGCAAACACAAAATTCCCAAACACAAAATACCAAATACAAAATCCTCAAACAAAAAATCCCCAAAAACAAGATCCCAAAAACAAAATCCCAAAATTCAAATCTCCAAATTTAGTTGTGAATTGCTTAAAAATCAATTATATTAAATAATAAATTTAAACTAACTATTTGAAGTAAAGTGTGAATGATTTTAAGTAAGTGGTGACCGTGGCATGCAAGTAAAGTGTATGGCTTAGCATGCTTGGAGCCCGAGCTCGATCGCCAGTCGCGGTTAAAGTTATTTTTCAATAAAGCTTCTTGAGAACATAAACTTTAGTCGTTTGGAGTCGGCATAAAGCATGTAGGTCCAGTTCTTGGTTAATTGTGTGCAAACATTTAATAACACACACACAACACAATTGATCATTAGAAGATCGGTCAAAGTCCTTTCAAGGGCTGAAATGGCCAATTTTTGTTTTTTTTATATAAATTATATAAAATTTTATTTGTGTAAAATAATTTTATAGAAAATAAAGAAATAATAATTTAAAGGACAAAAAAATCATGATTATTACATTAAAATAATCCCTACTTTTCAATAAGATTTTGGGAGTGATGTAATAAAATTTTTATTGTTTAAGGTTTTAGTAAGTCATGAAGTTTTATATAATTAAACAAGTAAAGAAAGTCTAAAGTCGGTCTAGGCCGACTATGAAATACCCTAAACCCACTTTTCAAAAAAAAAAAAAAATTTATTGTAAATGGGCGTGTCCGTGGGCGGATGAAGTCCATTTTTCCAAACCATCTTTGTCTTGTCATAAAAAACATACGTGCCAAATTTTAGCTCTGTAGGTTAAACGCATGCTTATTTATTGCGTTTTAAATTTTTGGGTTGTATGGGAGGTGGGCGTGTCCGTAAGCGGACGACGTCCATTTTTCGAAGACATCTTTGTGTTTGTATAAAACACATACATATCAAATTTTATTGTTGTAGGCTAGTTATGAGCTGAGTTATGCAGTTTTCAATTTTCGCGTTGTATGGGAGGTAGGCGTGTCCGTGGGCGGATGATGTCCACTTTTCAAAACCATATTTTTTTTGTTACAAAAAACATATGTGCCAAATTTTAGCTCTTTAGGTTAAACACAAGCTTATTTATTGCGTTTTCAGTTTTTGGGTTGTATGGGAGGTGGGCGTGTCTGTAAGCGGATGACGTCCATTTTGCAAAGACATCTTTGTGTTGATATAAAACAGAAACATACCAAATTTTATTATTGTAGGCTTTTTATGAGCTGAGTTATGCAGTTTTACATTTTTGCGTTGTATGGGAGGTAGGCGTGTCTGTGAGCGGATTCCAAAAATATTCAATAGTGCAGATCCTTGGGTACATGTGACCATGTGTACCAAGTTTCATTAAATTATCTCAACTCCTTCTTCTTATCCTGTGTATACGGACAACACACAGACGGACGGACGGACGGACGGACGGACATGGATAGCTCGAGTCACGTGGTGTCGCTGATCGAGAATATATATACTTTTCTATACCGGACTCGCTTCGTTCTATGCGTTACAAACGTTTGCACAAAGTTAATATACCCTGACCTTTCAGGTTTAGGGTATAATAAAACAAATTAGGAAAAGTTTAAATAAGATTTTGTAGTGATTTTGAAGTAGGTTTTTGTTTTTTTGTTAAAAAGTTTTTATTTCTTCATTTTTACAGAATACGATAAGTTTTACGAAAAGTATGTATACACAATTATTTAAGCTCATAATTTTAAAAATATTTTTTTTGTTGTTTTTTTATTCTTTACTCTTTTGAATTTTTTAATACATTTGCAAGAATAATAAAGAAAAACTTCAAATATTTCACTATTTCATGGTTTGTTTGTTATTTTCAATTTCAGCCTCTTTAAAATTTTTATTTAAGTGTCACGCCCTATTGTGAATCCCGCCTATGCACTTTATTCATCATGCTTTATAATAATTCAACCTTACTTTGCACCAAATTTCAGTTCCCTAGCATCAGTATTAACCGATATACAGTATTTCCTTAAAGTGCCTCACGCTATTTATAATCTCTATCACCTTTTTAGTTATTCTACCTACCCACCTAGCAAATATTAGCATCCAAGTTTCAATATTTACTAAAATGCAGTGTTTTTCTAATTGTGACACACCTCTTTGTTGAATCTAATCTCCTATCTTGATTGTGTTATGTTATAACTCTACCTATTCTTGTATTGATTTCAATACCCTGGTGTCAATATTGACTGAAATATAGTGTTTTTTCGAATAGTGACACACCTCGTTGTCGAATTTCGCCCACTTTTTCATATTGTTTTCAATCATTCTATCTATTCTTACAATGAATTCTATCACCCTTGTGTCAATATTATAAAATTTTTTCAAACACTGCCCACTTCCTTGGTATTAATTTGTTATAATTGTGCCAACCTCTGTACTAAATATCAGTATTCAAGTGTCGATATTATTCGAGTATATTGCCACACCCCTTTATCAAACAACGCCCACTTTATTGAAATTTATTTTTTTATACTTGTGCCTACCTCTGTAGTAAGCTTTAGTACTCTAGTGGCAATATTATTCGAGATACAGAGTTTTTATAATATTGCCACACCTCTTTATCGTATAACGCCCACTTAATTGTCCGTTATTTTTTATAACTGTACCTACCCTTGCATTTTTGCTGTAAATGTCAGTGCCCTAGTGTCAATATTTACTGAGATACAGTGTGTTTCTTATAGTGACACGCCTCTTTATCGGATACCGCCCACATTATTGGCAGTTATTTGTTAAAGTTTGTAGTAATTCTGCCTGCCGCTGTAATAAATTTATGTACCCTTGTGTCAATATTATTCGAGATACAGTAATTGTCTTATATTGCCACATCCACATCTTTGTCGAATAACGCCCACTTTCTTGATAATAATTTTCAATAATTGTGAATACCTATGTACTAAATTTCAGTTCTCTTGTGTCAATTTTATTCGAGAAACAGTGTTTTTCCAATATTGCCACACCCTTTTTTATAAGCACGCCTACTTAAGTGATTGTAGTTTTCAATATTTGTGACTGCCCTTCTAAGTTTTTAGTGAAATTTATTTCTCTAGTGGCAATATTTACGAATATACAGTGTTTTTCTTATAGCCCCTTTGTCGAATACCGCCCACTTTTATAGACGGGCACCTCCGTGTTGATGCTCTCTATATGTTGACAAAAAATTACGGCAATCGGGCCAGTACTTAAGGAGTAATCGATATACACACAGTATTGGCCAAAACTAAAGCACCTGCTAAGTTTATTTTATTCAAATATTAATTTTATTTCTCTATATAATAGAATAAAATAGAGAATTTTATTTCTCTAGTGGCAATATTTATGAAGATACAGTGTTTTTCTTATAGCCCCTTTGTCGAATACCGTCCACTTTTATAGACGGGCACCTCCGCGTTGATGCTCTCTAAATGTTGACAAAAAATTACGGCAATCGGGCCAGTACTTAAGGAGTAATCGATATACATACAGTATTGGCCAAAACTAAAGCACCTGCTAAGTTTATTTTATTTAAATATTAATTTTTTTATGAAAACAACGTTATTAATGTTTGTTAAATATAAGTTTTATTTATTTATACCTTTATTATTATAAACAAAAATATAAAAAATTCAGGTTTTTAAAATGAAAATATTATAACAAAAAAAATATTTTCATGGAAAAAATTATGCGGACAAAACTAAAGCAACTCCTTCTTAAAGTAAATTAAAACTTTAAAATTTAGTATCTAGTTATGAACCCTTTATTCTATATAACACAAGCACATCTTTAAGGCATAGAGGAAATTAAATTGTTAATTATATCCCATTGCAGGCTATTTTAATGGCTTGGAATAAATCATTTTTGGTTTTGCAGTTATTTCTATTAATTTTCATATTGACGATCTCCCACAAGCTTTCAATAGAATTTAAATCAGGTTATTGGGCAGGCCAATCAAGAACTTCAATCCTATTGTTACGAAGCCAAGCCTAACAAACTTTAGAAGTGTGTTTCGGATCGTTGTCCTGTTGAAATCTCCATTTAATTGTCATCTCTTCCTCTGCATATGGCAGCATCACAACTTTTAGAATGTCAAAATACATAAAACTATCCATAATTCCTTCAATCAAATGAATTGGCCCCATTCCGTGACCAGAGAAGCAACCCCAGACCATTATACTGCCACATGTCCAAGCTTAACAGTGGCTTTGCAATACTTAGGATTTAATCTTTCCAATTTTGGTCTTCGTACACTTTGTATTCCATCCGAATCTTCAAGGTTGTACTTCGATTTTTCAGAAAAAAACACAGTCTTCCAGTTAAGGTGGGTTTTGGCGAATTCGAGTCTGGCTTTCCTATCCTTAGACGATATGAATGGCTTTTTGCTGGTCGCCGACTGAATAGTCCGGCTTCTACTGCTCTTCTTCGGATCGTTCTTTCGCTAATATCTACACTTAAGCGATTTTTCACTTGTCCAGGAGAGATTGTAGGGTCACTCTGAATTGTCTTTTTGATCAAGGAGTCATCCTGCCACAAAGTTTACCGCGGTCTTCCTCCAATATGTACAGGAGATATGCGACCAGTGCGCAAAAACTTTGATTTCAGTCTAGAAATAACTGATCTATTAATTGAATGTTTTTCACTCAGTTGATGACGAGATAAACCTTGTCTCCAATCGTTAATAATTTCAAATTTAAATTCACTTAAATACTTGTTTCTAGCCATTGTTCTTATCTCACCGAAAATGTTTAAACAATGAACTTTTTTACGTAAGCAGTTTCAAACAAATACAAACGCGTGTATTTGTAAGAAGTACCGTTTATAATTACCGCATATTGGCAGAGAAGTAGTCAAATTTGTAAACAAATTTCTAGGGGTGCTTTAGTTTTGTCCGCTAAGTTTTATGGTTTAAAAAATTTCTTAATTGTACATTTTTTATGTACGAGACATTTTATTTATTTAATATTTTTTTAAAAGCTGATGCACCCAAAACGAGTCATTGTTTGGAGCGGATTTTGGTCCAGAGGCATAATTGGGCCATTTTTCTTCGAAAATCAGCAAAGAGTGGCCGATACAGTCAATGGCCATCGTTATCGGGCCATGTTGACCGAATTTTTGTTCAAAAAAATTGAAGAGAAGGTTATTGGCAACATTTGGTTTCAACAGGACGGCTACACTCGATGTTTTGCGACCTGTTTTTGAAGATCGCATTATCAGCCACAGAGCTGATGTCATTTGGCCACCTCGGAGCTGCAATTTGACACCGTACTTTTTTTGGTCTATTATTTGTGGGATGCCCTCAAAGATAAGTGTTACGCCGACAAGCCAAAAACAATTGATGCTTTAAAGGACAATACTCGTGAAGCCATTGGTGAAATACAGCTGCACACAATCGATAATGTGCTTAAAAATTGGATCGATCGTGTAGGCTACTGTATGGCAAGTCGAGACAGCCATTTGAATGAAATTATTTTCCATTATTAACCGTAAGGCTTGTTCCTTTAAAAAAAAAAAAATTTGAGAAAATACTCAGTAGTTTTTTTTTATAGCATTTTAAAAAAAAAAAAGTTATTTGGTGGACCCTTTATAATATTTAAACCTTCTTTAAGTCTTGAGATCATAAATCCACAGTTTTTGAAATATCGAATTCAAATTTAATACATATTGTTTTCTCTTCATTCTGAAGGTCTTGCTCAAAATTTAAAAAAAATAATCGGGTTACAACAACGCCTACCTACCATATAAAGTGACGTCACTAAAATAGTCAGACCTACATAAGTCCGACCGTTTTTAAGATATCGTTCTGAAATCTTTTCGGCACATACATTTGGCCAATTAAAGTTCAAATTAAAAATTGATCATCAAATACCCAATCAAAAACCTTCATAACCAATTAGAATTAAAATAGAAAAGAACCATGCCGGCTTTCCATATGAAGTAACTTCATCAAAATAGTTTAACTTCACAAATACAAAAAAGGTTGCAAGATATTGGGTTGAATTTTCCAAATACATTTTTTCTTTAAAATTAGAGTCAAGGTACGACAACGTATGTCGGGTCCACTAGTTGTAATGAAACCAAACACAGCTGTTTCAAAGTTTAAACAGGCTTAACAAACCAACGAAGCTAAATCGTAAATTTCGAGACTATACCGCTGTTATATAAATTGTATGGTTATATCATATCAAAATGTGAGTTTAAAATATGTGCAATTTTTTAGCAAACATGTTCCAAAACCATTTAAAATGACATATCCAGAAATATCTAAATTTATTAAAATTTTTTCTCATTTTGACTGTCTTCTCTCTTTATCAAATTTTGTAACTTTGTTTTTTTTTTAACTTAAATCAAAACAAAACTTAATCGAAATTTAATATTATTTATTTAAAAAATAAAAATAACTTAAGTCTACTTTCAAATAAATATGATAGATTAAAATATTATCTGAAGTCATCGCAGACTGACTACTATTAAGAATGTGTCAAGCAAAAAAAAAAAATCTAAAATATAAATTAGCAACATTGCTTAAATTTCCTAACTCCTTGCTAGACTATGAGGCCAATGACAATGACGTTGACGATGGTGATGATGATGCTGATAACTGGTTGGAAAAACATTGCGACACCACAACGAAGCGAATTTCGTCTAGCCTTCAACTGCTCAACGCACTACCACCAACCTTTGACTTTATGCAGCACTGTTTTGAATACGGGCACCTTAACTGGAAACGGGCGTGCAATCTTCACCGGAACATACTTCACTACAGGATAGGGAACACGTTTCTCCACTGGCACGGGCACATGCTTTTCAACCGGATATGGCACAACACGTTCGACAGGTATTTTTAGCTCCTTCTCTACTGGCACCTGAACTTGCTGAGTGACAGGAATGTGAATAGGGACTGGCTTGCGGATTGGCACGATAACAGTGTGCGAGATGGGTATTTGAACGGGTTCATGAACGGGCACATGCTGTTTCTTAACAACAGGGTATGGTATGTAGTTGATGACATCGGGCTGATGTTGGGACTGGTGATCGCCGCTGTAATGGCTGTTTGATGAGAATGCAGAGCCGTAGGCGGAGGCAGCCGAACCAGTTGCTGGATAATCGGAATGAACATCATCAACATAGTCCGTCGAGGACGACAAATGTTGGTGTGCGAATCCTGCTGAAGCAGCCACATCCGCCGGATATGAAGAAGACGATGATGATGATGATGATGATGATGATGATGATGCTGATGGACCCGCATGTTGTGCAAAGTATTGAAGTTGCTGTTCATCAGCTGAATGCGAGCTACCAGCAGCTGATGCCAGATCATCATCATAAGCGGAATTATGCTCGTAATGATGCAGAAAATTTCCATCAGAAATTTTATCACTCGATTGTGATGTGGCTGCAACAACAGCTGAGGCAATCGTGTGGCTTGGATATGACAACGTTGGTGCATAGCTATTGTGGTTGTTGTAGTTGTTGTTGTTGTTGTTGTTGTTGTTGTTGTTGTTGTTGTTGTGCGCACCAGCTGCACGAAGATTGTAAATTGCATTGCTTAAACTACTGCTGCCGCCACCATCATGGTATGCTGTTGTGTACCCAGCAGAGGAACCGGAAACGCCTGCTGCATAATCGTTTTCTTGCTGCTCCTCATAAATTGGTATCTGTTGTTTTTGATATGTTGTTGCTCCTGCTCCTGTTGATGCTGATGCTGCTGCAGCTGCAGCATAACCACTGCTGATGTGCTGCAAGCTCGTCGTGGGATTTTTGAGTCCATTAGCTGTGACATCATTGGAGCTGCTATAGCTACGTCGCGTCGATGCGTGCCTATTACCAGCTATGCTGTCAACATCAGCATCATAATCATTGCCATTGCTATAATGGAAGTTTAGTTGTCGTTGTTGTCGCTGTTGTTGTTGCTGGCGTTGCAATGCCAAATAATTTGCATAAGCGGCCATATTTTTGTGGGCTAGATTTTGGTTAACATTCGCAGTGTTGCTGGATGCAGAATTCGATGTTGATGTGGCCAAGACTGTCGATGGTCCACAGACAATTGACAGCACACTGACTGCTAGCGTTAAAAATAGCATCTGCTGCTGTTGCTGCTTGGATGTCACAAAGGCATGGATGTCATTTGGTACCGTGTCATGCGTTGTCATGCGATTTTAAAGCGGAAATGGAAGAAAAAACAATTAAGTTGTATGTTAGTAAGTTATTTTGAAAGTTGACTACAACTTAAAGAATAATTTTTATACATTCTCAAAGTCATGATAGATTTAAGATGGTAAAGTATTCCTTGAGACTTTCAGGAATTTTCATTTGGCTTCAGATATGATAAAAAACAATTGTGGAAACTAAAAAGGAATTGATTCAGATTTTGGCGTAGTTTTGACCAGTGTGCTAAGGGTTAAAAATGGTATTTAAAGTATTTAAAATGGGCGTGTCCGTGGGCTAATGAAGCCCATATTTTATATGCATTTCCATTTTAATGAAAAATTTTACACAAACAAGGTTTTAATTCCCAGCTGGAATATGAGTCGTTAAAGACGAAGTCTTCAAAGCCGTCTCGAAGACCAAGTACGCATACTCAGAGCGAACGCTGACGTTCTGAAAGACAAGTCATCATATTGTCAGCAACAAATAAATAAATAACTTTTAAGCAAACAAATTAAATTTCTCTCATAAAAAAATAACTATGTACGGAGACCGTATGATTTTGTTTATACTATGTATCCGTTCTACAATACATGGACGCATGTCGTCCTTTAAGACAGTTCAACAACATGTCTTGCAAGCCAAAGTGGAATTTTGTTTGAAAATGTCTTCAAAGACACCCATAGAAATGGATCGATACGTCTTGCAAGAAATGTCATGATATTGTCAGCAAGAAACTTTGAATATTCCCCCATACAAATTTTTTTCAATAATGCTCAGAGAGCAATTCAACGCTTGTCTCTCAACAAAAAAAAAAATTGTTTTTGTAATGCTCAGAGCGAACGTTGACGCTTTGCAAGGCACTCAAAAACAATTTTGAAATTGGTTTAAAATTTTGAATCATCGAAACAATTGTCAACAGTCAGTTGTAATTTAATTTTTATTTGAAAAAATATATATACGCGAATTTTCAATGAATTCTCTGTTGACGTTGATCGGCAGCAAGTTTTGGTAGAATCAACCTTCAGAATCTGAGCGAAGAGCTACGGGGGGGATAAAAAGCCGGACATTGTAAGTTTGACAAATTTGTTAAGGACTAATTGTAAAAGTTTATAATTAATACGTTTCCAGATTGTTGCTTTAAAGAAATGGTGTGGCGGAAAGCTAGGAAACATCGAATCTATTTTAAGCAAACAAATGATTCTTGACTTTAACTACGACGATGAGTTTGTAGCAGACCTCAGAAAAGTCCTTAGACTATCGAAAAATAAGCTCCATAAGCAGGATTTCAAAAACAGAAATGCTTTGTCTGCAGAAAAATAGCCAAAGAAATAGTTTTTATAATTATTAATATTTGTGTTTTTAATTAGCTTTTAAACTAGTTTTGTTTAGCATTAGTTTGTTTTTACATCATTATTTTTTATATCATTTAATATCATGAATTTGTTTCTATTATTAAAAATAAATTCTAAAAAATTAAAAAAACCCCGTGTATATTTTTATGTGGCAGTCAACTTCTATTCCTCTCTCTCTCTCTCTCTCTCTCTCTCTCTCATTCTCGCTCTCTCTCTCTCTGTTATGCTCTCTGAGCATAAACATTTCACTCACAAAAAACAAAGCTATGCTCGGAGAGCGTATGATTTTGTTTATACTATGCATCCGTTCTGCAATACATGGACGCATGCCGTCCTTAAAGACATTTCGACAACATGTGTTGCACGACAAAGTAGAATTTTGTTTGAAAATGTCTTCAAAGACACACATGAAAAAATGGATCGATCCGTCTTGAGAGAAACTGAATGTCTCGAAGACGTCTTCGAAGAAGGATCGACCCATTTCCTGCTGGGACGTTAAACATAAGATTACTTATTGAATTCTCCATTTTTGTGTTGTATGGGAGGTGGGCGGATGACATCCATTCGTTGACATACATATATGTTTTGATATGAAATCCACACCTACCTTATTTTATTGTTGTAGGTTAATTATGATCTTAATTATGCAGTTTTTATACCCTAAACCTGAAAGGTGAGGGTATATTAACTTTGTGCAAACGTTTGTAACGCATAGAACGAAGCGAGTGTGGTATAGAAAAGTATATATATTCTTGATCAGCGTCACCATGTGAGTCGAGCTATTCATGTACGTCCGTC
The DNA here is from genome assembly GCA_958299015.1 of Tetanocera ferruginea. Lineage (NCBI taxonomy): Eukaryota > Metazoa > Arthropoda > Insecta > Diptera > Sciomyzidae > Tetanocera > Tetanocera ferruginea. The sequence continues at coordinate 87,092,142 of OY282642.1, read as the reverse complement.
CGTCTGTGTGATGTCCGTAAACCCAGGATAAGAAGAAGGAGTTGAGACAATTGGATGAAACTTGATACACATGATCACATAGACCCAATGATCTGTACTATTGAATATTTTTTGAATCCGCCCACGGACACGCCTACCTCCCATACAACGCAAAAATTTAAAACTGCATAACTCATCTCATAATCAGAATACAACAACAAAATTTGGTGTGTATGTGTTCTGTATTGACACAAACATAACTTCGAAAAAAAGAGATCATTCGCTCACGGACACGTTCACCTCCCATACAACCCAAAAATTGAAAACACAATTAATAAGCGTCCGCTTAACTCACAAAGATAAAATTTAGCACGTATATTTTTTATAACAAAACAAAAATGACTTTGAAAAATGGACATCTTCCGCCCACGAACACGCCTACCTCCCATACAAAGCAAAAATTGAAAACTGGATATATAAGCAAATTATTAACCTACAACAATAAAATTTGGTGAGTATGTGTTGTATAGCAACACAAAGATGTCTTTTAGAAATGGCTGTCATCCGGTTACGGACACGCCCACCTCCCATATAACCCAAACATTGAAAACGGAATAAATAAGCCTGTGTTTAACCTTTAGAGATACCATTTAGCAGGTATGTTTTTTATGACAAACCAAATATGGTTTTGAAAAATGGACATCAGGCTCCCAAGGACACCTCCCATACAACCCAAAAAGTTTAAAACCCCAATAATTAAGATTATGTCTGTCATAGAGAGATAAAATTTGGTATGTATGTATTTTATTTAAAAATTGGTAGTTATCCGTCCATGAACACGCCCATCTGCCATAGCGAAAACACAATAAAGGCATTAACTGTGAGCTACAGGAATACAATTTGGTATGTGTGAATTTTTCATCAACATTTAAATGTATATAAAATATAGGCTTCATCCGCCCACGGACACAACCGTTTTCAATAATATTATTTGTTTTTTTGGAATAGTAGGTTAAGGGTTTTTCATAAGGCCTAGACCGACTTTAGACTCCAATTAAGTCCAATTATCTTTGAAAAAATTTGTTAAAACGACCACTATAAGACGTTCACGTCACAAAGTTCAGAAGTTCACAAAGTTCAGAAACGCCGGAAAAAATTTCAAAAATTTGTTTGTGTTCTACGATCTTCAAACATCCTAGCTAGTTGTTGATAGAAAGTGTGTATGAGACTGCTTAATATCTTTACTTTTGTGAGTTAAAGCCATGACACTAGCTTCATATTCAAATTTGAAAGTTGATATAGCTTAACAGCACAGACATTTGACATTTGTTTCACATGATTTCTCGTTCTTTACTAATTATCTCTCACCACATTTTCGAACCAAGGCGTCTTTATTGAATAGGTTTTACACAAGAAATCCCAGATTGAAAGCTAAGAAAAATTCAATATCCGATCTTAAATAAAATTAATATTATTCAAAAAATAAGTACTCTCACATCATTAATTCTGCTTCATGGAAATGGAAATTTGTTAAAAAAGAAAAAACTAAAAACTATATCGAAACTTGAGCAATGATTTTTTATATTAAAAACTTTTCATATTATATTATTAATATTTTATATATTTTTATATTATATTATTATATAAATATTTTTTTTTATATTTTCGCTTCCTTACTCACCCTATTAACTGCGTTCATATTTAAGGCGCTTTACTTTTAAATTTATTAAAGCTAAGTTAAAGTTTAATTTAAACACAAAACTGTACCTAACAATCTTGAAACAGACTTTACGTCGTGTATGTAAGTAACGTAATGAGCTCTGTTTGCTTTTGGCGTAACATTTTATATGATTTCATTTATGCGCAAATCCGCAAAGATGAATGAAGTGTTGCAGCATTTTCCATTTCCATAGATTTATTTGTCTTATGACATCATCGGTAGGACTTTCATGAAGAACAACAACAAAGAAAGAAAAATAGTGCACAAAGCTTCACAATATCTAACTGTTGTTGGTTAAAGGAGACGAAAGTAAGAGTCGGCATTGATACAGCGATGCTGGGTCTTAACTTGCACAATAGAAAGGAAAATTCCAAAATTCCCATTAATAGGACAGGAAGACATAATGTAGACAGTGGCGGCATTTATATGCAGCTTGCAAAACAATTTAAAGCATTGAGAAATATTCGGATTTTAAAAAAAATATGGCATGCTGAAGAAAATTAACAAAATTAATAGCTTTGATAAAATGAGGCAAAAAATAAACACTTAGTCGTGTTATTTAATCTCGCTAAACAAAGGTTATCTTAAGCAAAGTTTAATATTCTCTAATCTGAGTAAATATTTAAACGCCGATAATTTATCTCGAAAAAATATCTATTTAACTCGGTGATGCAAGTTCAAAGCAAGGTCAAATATTTCCTTTGCAAAATTGAGTATAGAATACATAATAAGCAATGAAACACAAGAATGAACATTTTTTAAGATGAACAAAATGAATTGCGGTAGTAAGTTATGGTCTTTTGTATTAAGGACTCTGCAACATAAAAAGAAGTGTGCACATGTAAAATTTATTCCAATAAACGGGAAGAAATAAATATGAAAATTAATATGAGAAAATGGATCTTATATTGAAGAATAATATATGATTTTTGAAATTAATTTATCTTCTCATACCATTATTTGCCATGATTTAAAAGATTTTAAAATTGTGTGCCAAATTATGTCAGCCAAAATTTTACAAAAATTTTTTATTTGATTCAAAATATTTAAATATTCAAAGCGTTCGTATGTGAAATCAGCTCAATAGAGCTCAAAACATGCTATTCATTCACGTTCTCAGTTTATGCTAGAAATTGGGCTTGAAATTTTTTTTCATAAACACGACAATTTGTGCTCTTGTCAATTTGTGCTCTTGACAATCTTGGGCTTGTTTATAAAAAAATTAATTTTATTGTTGTTGGTTTTGCACATATAAAAATGAGCAACCGAACGACGTAGTTCCTATTTGGTTTTTCTTCCTTTTAGTGATAAAAGTGCAAAAAATAAATTTAAAAATTATATTCTCCTGTCCGAATTGTATGAAATATATCTAATTTGGACAATGAATTGCTTCTTCTCCTACTCCTTTTGTTGCTTGTGTACCAAAATTTTGTATTTATATATATTTAAAAATTTCAAAAATTTCTTAGAATCCGCATATTTATTGGGAGATAAGGGGTCGATATTCACATGGCAACGTGTCTGACTGCCTCAACTTGGCGAGGCCAGCATTATCCATGTCGAAATCGTCTCAAGTCGACTCAAACCTCCGCGTGGTGTCTCCTGGATACGTCAAAAAACTATCACCCGATATACTTTGGCGGCGATTCTGAGCGGCGGGCTCGCTTTGGCCATCAAGCAAAGGTTGTGCGTTGGGTTTGAAGCCCACCATGTAATAAAACTATTTCAATGAAAAGTTTAAGAATAAATAAAAGAATGAACCCTTAAATCTGATGACGACTACCGCAAACGAAAAACTGATAATGATTTACGGATATGCACCTGGAATGTTCGAACCCTAAATTGGGATGGTGCCTCTATCCAACTGATTGATATCTTGGAAAAATATAATTCTGATATCACTGCAATCCAAGAAATGCGATGGAAGGGACAGGGTTGCTTACGGCGAGCATCCTGTGATATCTACTACAACGGTCATGCGAAGAAGCACGAGTTTGGATGCGAATTTGTAGTTGGCAAAAGAATACGGCATCATGTCCTGCGATTCACTTGAGTGTGAGTGAACAACTTGCCATAATCCGCTTCAAGGCTAATTTTTTTAACATAAGCCTAATATGTGCGCACGCTCCGACAGAAGAAACAGATGACGAGACCAAAGAAAGTTTTTACGAGTGCCTTGAAAACGCATACAAGCGCTGCCCCCGTCATGACATAAAAATCGTGCTTGGTGACTTCAACGCCAAGGTGGGTAAGGAAAATATATTTGGTCCAACAGTCGGAAAGTTTAGCCTCCATGACAACACATCCGATAACGGAATTAGGTTCATTGACTTTGCTGCTGCATGAAACATGGTCGTTAGTAGTACTAGATTCAAGTATCTCAATATTCATAAGGCCACCTGGCTGACCCCTGGTCAAAAAACATGCAACCAAATTGATCACGTTTTGATTGACGGAAGGCACTCTTCCAGTGTACTAGACGTACGCATGATTCGTGGTCCTTACATAGGCTCAGATCATTATATTGTCGCCAAGATTCGCACACTTCTGTGCGCAGCTTAGAATGTTCGCAATTCTTCACAAAGTAAGCTAAACGTCGACAAGCTGCAGTCAAAACGGACGGCCGATGCCTTCGCTACACGACTCTCACTCCTGCTTCAAGAAGGCACTCCTCTGATCGACGATATATGCGGAAAGTGTACGCACATATCCCACTCTATGCGTACGGCTGTCGAAGAAGTGATAGGCTACCACCGCCCTCGCCGAAACCAGTGGCACACCAAGAGTGTCGCGACACCACTGCAGAGAAGGACACTGCCTACAAAGCCACCCTGAAGTTGGTTGTAACGCGTGCTGTTGTCGAGCGATACCGAGAGAAGAGGAAGGAAGAGAGACGCATTTTCAGGCGAAAGAAACAAGAGGCGGAAGTGCGTGAGTGCGAGAAAATTGAGATGCATGGCGACAAGAATGAGACTCGCAAATTTTTTGAAAAAATAAGACGCCTGGCCGATGGTTCTAAGACCAGAGCCTCTTCCTGTAACGATGAGAATGGGAATCTAGTGACAGATATCCAGATTACACTGGTGTTATGGAGAAGACATATCTCTAGTCTTTTAAATGGCTACGCTGACAACATTACCGCCAGCGGAGATGATATCCCGGAAACCCCAATTATGGATGACAGCGTTGAAGTTCTGCTGCCCGACTATAACGAGGTCTTAACAGTTATAGCTCGTTTTAAAAACAACAAAGCCGAAGGAGCCGATGGCCTACCGTCTGAGCTGTTTAATACCGGTGGTGAAGTTCTGTTTAAATGCATTCACAGAATTCTACGCAGAATATGGTCGGCAGAATGCATTCCAGATGATTAGAAACTCAGTGTGCTCTGCCCAATCCACAAGAAAGGCCGTGGGATTAGCCTTCTTAATATCGCATATAAGGTTCTGTTGAGCGTATTGTGTGAAAGACTGAAGCCCATCGTTAACCAACTGATCGGACCTTATCAGTGTGGCTTCAGACCTGGAAAGTCCACCATTGACCAGATCTTCACGCTCCGACAAATCTTGGAAAAGACCCTCGAAAAACAAATCGACACGCACCATCTCTTTGTCGATTTCAAAGCCGCCTTCGACAGTCCAATAAGGAGTCACTTATACTCCATTATGTTTGAATTTGGTATTCCTGCGAAGATAATACGTCTTTGCAGGATGACGTTGAAGAACACCAGCAGTGCAGTGAAAATCGGGAAGGACCTCTCCTTCCGTTCAATACCAAGCGAGGTTTCAGACAAGGTGATTCCTTATCGTGCGACTTCTTTAATATAGTCATGGAGAAGATTTTCTATAAGAGTGTTATGCTGCTGGCGTATGCTGATGATATTGACATCATTGGGCAAAATATGCGCGAAGTCAGTGCAGCATTCTCCAGGCTAGAAAAAGAGTCGAGTGGAATGGGTCTTGCAGTGAACGCAGATAAAACGAAGTATCTTGTGTCAACAAACAAACAGTCCCAGCGTCTTGGAAACCATGTCACTGTTGACAACACCTCTTTGAGGTAGTGAAGGACTTTGTTTACCTGGGATCCAGCATTTACTCCTCTAACGATATCAGTATTGAGATTAAACGAAGGATAACTCTTGCCAACAGGTGTTACTTTGGGCTCAGTAGGCAATTGAGAAGCAGAGCTCTCTCTCGACGAACAAAACTGACGCTCTATAAGTCAATAATCATGCCCGTTCTACTATACGCATCACAAACCTGGACGTTGAGTAGCTTTGATGAAAGAACTTTAGGCACGTTCGAGAGAAAAATCCTTCGCAAGATCTATGGTCCAATCTGCGTCAATGGCGAGTACCGAATACGATGGAACCACGAGCTGTATGCAGATATCGATTTAGTTAAGCGTATTAAAATAGAGCGGCTTCGCTGGCTAGGTCATTTCGAGAGAATGAACGACGAAGCTCCAGCGAAAAAATGATTGGATTCGGTATCCAGTGGTGGCCAACGCAGACGAGGAAGACCGCACTTCCGTTTGAAAGACCAGGCATTGGATAACCTGACAACGCTTGGAGTTTCCAACTGGAGCCAGCAAAAGCACGACAAAAGAGGCTGGCGCAAATTCCTAGACGAGGCCAAAATCGACCAACGGTTTCAAGCGCCATAAGTTAGTAAGCAAGTAAACGCGTATTTATTTTTTGACTAACACTTTAAAATTGGCATGCATTGGACACAAATGAGCACGTTTTTTTTACAAACAACACCAAAATGACATAAACTGGGCACAAGTGACCATATTAATTTTTTGATAAACTATTTAAACTATATTTTTAGAAGTGAAAATACATTCTGAAGCTTTGCATACCCTCATTCATATTCTTTTACCCTCAAACTTTTCAATTAGAAAGAAAATGGTTTCTTTTCAAAATAGCTTTTGAAACTAAAAATGACGGATTCAAAATGGCTATCATGAGCAAGCTTACAAGCTTACTTCTGCAAAAATAATTAATGGTGACTATTTTCAACCAATTTTTAGTTTGTTTATTTTTAATTATATGCAGAATAAGCCAGATTGTGAAAATAATTTTGAAGCTATTACTTTTAATTGATTGGAGATATAAAGCTGTTTCCATCAATATTTTGATTGATTGTTTGAAATTTGAAAAATCAAATTTTTGATTGATTTTTATGAATTTTTTAAGAAATAGAAAAACAACATATTTAAAAAAATTCACGTTTAGCAACGTAAATGTGGCAGAAGTGAAACTTTTAAACAGTAAAAAATAAGATATATTTTAGTGTGAAATATAGAGAGAAAGTATATGAAAAGAAATTCAATCAATACAAAATGGAATAATATTTTGTTTATTCATTATTTACATCCAGGGACCGTGCCGGTTATAGAAAAAGGTCACATAAAAACTGTTATCTCTTGACTTTTTTTATCGGACAAAAATTAAAGTTATTTTGCCTTATATTTTATCGTTCAAAAATAACAGTTACTTTTGACTTTTATTTTATCGGTCAAAAATAACAGTTTTTTGCTGTTTATTTTTCGGTCAAAAATATCAGACAACTTGTATTTTTTTAAAGGTAATTTTACCGAATAAAAAACTATTGTTAGCTACCATTATTTACATTTCATCGGTAAGACATTTTACACATGGTGTCAACAGTTCAATCTGTCAAGCAGCCTTTAAAAAAAACACAAATTGTCTGATATTTTTGACCGAAAAAATAAAAGTCACAAAATAACTGCTATTTTTGACCGATCAAATAAAAGTCAAAAGTAGCCTTTATTTTTTCCCGAAAAAATAACAATTAACTTTTAATTTTTAAAGAATCAGTCGAAAATTTACAAGACACTTAATATTCGTGAGGCTGAGGACATTTGACAGCTTTGTAAGCTAGGATTTGATATTCAACACAAAATATGTAGAATTGATGCAATAAAATTATAAGTTCATTAATGTTATTAAAGCATTCATGACAGTTGTTATATTGCAGAAATAAAAATAAAATTTCCATGCAGACTCGTAGGATGAAAATCAAATGGTACGATATGGATCAAAATGCGTTCTTGAGACATGGTGTGTGTCTGTGGAATACAAGACACGGACTAAAACTCGTTCAATATAAATTGAATTTTGTTTGCTTGTTTATCATGTGCCTATGTGGCATAGTGGTAGAGCTCACGAATAAGAGACCTTGAAATTTCACTCGCCGCCAAAGTAGTTTCACTTCAAAAATTAATTTTTTCAAAACAATCATCCTTGATTTTTGTATGAGACAGACAGTTTATTAATTTAGTGTCAAGACAAAATAAATTCACCTTAGCTGATCTAAAGACTTTGAAAAAAAAAATCATAAATGCAAATTTGAGTTTTTCTTATTTTACAGTAAAAATCATTTTTAACCCATATTTTGAGGAAAGGCAAAATGTTGTGGTCTCTGTTTTAAAGGAATACTTTAAATATAAACAAAAAAGCAACGGTAAAATTTTTATTAGTTTTTATGTTGACCAATAAGACTTTATTACAAAAACGAAATAAATTACATCTTTTCAAAGATGGCGGAGATATTGACTTCTCAATTTAGAACATTCAATTTAAGACAGCTTTTTTCTCTTTTGGTAAGAACTTTACAGTGATTGTTTTCACATGTGAAAGAAAATTTAGCAAACTTTCAGAAGTATTTAAAAATATTGAAAATGCCGTTAAAATGCGACCAAGATATTGTTATGGAAAGTCGAAGTTTTGAATTCGAAACTTCTTTTTTCACAAATTTGACAATTGATAAAACTAAAATTTTTGAATAAATTTGTACTTTTAAAAAAAACTCAAATTCGACCAACTTAAAATTAAGCTTAATTAAGCTCGAATTAAGCTTACAACTTCATAAAATTTCATATTGTTCAAAAGCCCTCTTTTCTCATGAATTTTATTTGTCTCTTGGAAAGTTTTTTTCTTAAATCAACATAAAGCAAAAAAATTGCAGAAAAAATTTAATATTAAATTTAATTAGCTGTGTCTTATATAAAAAAAAAAACAATAATATTGCTTTCGTTCTTTTAAATTAGTTCTTCAGGCCGCACAACAGAAACTAGTTATTACACGGTTAAAAATCTTGGACTAAATTTTAAACTTTTTTGGATTACATATAGGACACGACCAAAAAAAGATTATTTTTTAATCCAATGAAAAGTTTTAAATTTTTCAATCCAAAAAGGATTTATTTTTAATCCGCAAAAAGTTTCAAAATTTCTTAAGCCAAAAAGGAATAATTGTTAATCCACAGAAAGTTTAAAATATTATAATCCAAAAAGAATTAGATTTTAGTCCAAAAAAGTTTAAAATATTGTAATCCGAAAACGATTACTATTTAATCCACAAATGTTTAAACACTGTTTACAGTAATAATATATATTATAATAGTTTCGTTCAGATTTTAATAAACAATTTGTTTCATTTAATTTAAAATTAATTTTGGATGCTTAAAAAACATTTAGAATTATATTTAGCTTAAATTTCGTAGCAGTAGTAGTATTCAATCTTATACCTGAATACGATGCGGCAGTGGCAGTTGCATTGATCAGCTGTTATTTTAGGAATACTGTTGTTCAATGGGGTAACTTACATAGCAGCAGTGGCACTAAGCAGTACTGCCGAGGTTAGCCCTATTTCTAAATTCACTTCCAACATGCAAATAATTAAACTACTAAGAAAAATTCCACATTCACTGCTTTTGATGCTGACGCTAGATTGTAATTTGCAAGCTAGATTGTAAACAGCTGATCACTGCCGCTGCCACTGCCACTGACACTGAACTACCTTAATGCAAATTTGTAGTCCAAAAATAGTCCAAATAAACTTAAACTTTTTCGGATTAAAAAAAATTAAACTAAAATATGGAATAAAAAATAGTACTTTTAGGATTAAAAATTCCTTTAAGCCAAAGTTTGGATTAAAAACTAGTCCACAATTTTTAACCGTGTAGGTTTTTTAAGACCGAAATAAAGAAAAAATTAAATTTTTATCGTATTTTAACATAGGCTGTTTTGTCACAAATCCTCAAAACTTGCTACTTTACGTTATTTTTTCACTAATATTTCGTATAAACGAGTTGAAATATTCAAAATAAAAGTAGTTTTGAAAATAAATTAATTTAAAGCGAGAAAAAAGAGAAAAATGAAATCCGACATTTTGTACAAAATATTTATTGAACCTGCACTGTTAAACTAAATTTAAGTGCTTAGCAGTTACGCGACCACTTTAAGTCATAATCCAATTTCATAATAATAATAAACGCTACACACCCTCTCGCCAAATGGAACCAGTTTAACCAAGTGCTTGAAAATTATGAATGCGCAGCAATCATGAAGTTCAAAACCTCAGGCTGAAGTGCGAGCTAAACCTAAATAGGTAAGCGATGGAACTGGCAGCGGCTACAGCAATAAAAACAACAACTAAAGCAAGCACCAGCAGCAACACTATCAACATTGCCGCAATAGCAGCAGCAGCACTCAACAATAGAGTGGCGCATGCGCTGTCGCTGGCGCCTAAGTTGCAGCTTGTTGAGGGACCTTGTTGATGGTCACTTGGGTTCGCACTCGTTTTTTGGCCTGGGCTTAATTGAGAGCACGCGTTCAGCTCAGCGAACTCAAGTGAATGTTTTGTGCAGTTTATTTCCATGAAGCTATTTTTGCTGGATCTGCCCAGATGTAGTTTTTTTTTTTGTACTTTTCTTGTCTTAATGATTGTTCGTGTTTATGTTGCAGTTGTTGGTTATGGACTTGCTTTTTTTCTTTTTCCTATTTTTGTTTTTAGCTAAGGTTAAGTTTAACTTTTTGAGGCTGGTGCCTATTTTGCCCTGCTTTTTAGCCTCTTAACTGAAAATTATTTTGTTATGTTTTACACCAACTGGTCGTAGAAAGTAAGCAAGCGCCTCTTGAGTGCACCTGCAGCAATCAGTGATTCGTACTCGAAGGCCATCGAAAGTTGGTACGAGTGTTTTTCTTGAAGTAGGAAGTTGTTTAATTAAAAGGTTTTTTGTTGTCTTAAATTGTTAACATTGTTCAAAAAGAAAAGATGAAGGAAAGTTGTTTAACATATTATTTGAAATAAAATGTCCTGAAGTGCTTATAAGGTTGTGACTGTAAATGTCTAAATTTTTAATATGAATAACTTCACTTACTCTAGACTAGATTCTGTTGAGCAAAGGACATCTTAGTCTTGAATCATAATATCATATCGCAGTTCAAGTTTATTAAATTCACCGCTTGAGTTCTATTTAAAGCTTACTTTTATTGAATTATTAAATAAAAACACATCCTTGCTAATATAATTTATCGTCGTAATGAGCTCCTTAATGTCAGTGTAATGCTCGTGTAGCGTCGTAATTGTATTGTATTCTCTGTGTCCTTGCGGTTTGTCGTCATTGTCATGCTGAGAAATTGTCTGTCGCAACCAAGGCAAGTTTAATACAAATAAAATCAAATTTAACGAAACATTATTAGATTGCATAATAACAACACCAACAACAACAACAATGATAAGAACAGCGCTTATAACAACAATGCCAAGACCAAGACCGCAACAACACGAGTCGCAGCAACAGCACAGCGAAGCCGCTTGAGCTGTATAAACGGACGAGCGAGTGTCGCACTGGCCGCATAAAAGGATCAACATAAGTGGCAAGCTTAACGCTAAGTGCTTGAGTTATGAATACAGTATATCTCTCTATGCATACATATGTATATCGTCAGTTCATGCATACATATGAACATGGCCATATACAGTGGAATCACTGTACTCTTAGGAATAATCGTATATTTTTATAAAAAAATTGGAAATATATGAATTTTATTAAAAATTTTAATTTTAAGTCTAATCACTGATATTACCAAATTTGCCAGACGCTGTTAAATATTGGTATTTTGAGTTGGTTTTTTAAAATTTAGACTTGTAAAACTATGACATCTATTTTAGAGCCCACAAAAATATGCGATATTTTGCAAATCTTCGAGTGCTAATCAATGGTGTTTAACAAAGCAATTACATATGTTAACTTATTTAAATTATATATTTCATGCATTTTCCAATGCTTCATCATAAATAAATAATAGTCCGATGATGCTTTTTAGTCACTGTACATTATTTTTGCAACATATTCCTCCCAGGAATACCCAAAAGCTGTGGATGTGCGTGCTTGTGACATGCAGTCTATTGAAGTCCTTTGTGATTGCCAGCTGGATATTTTTTTTCATATTTCCTTGTTTGCTTTATATATTTCTATTTTTTGTTTTCTTCTATAACGTTAACATGATGACATCATTACTGGCAATGAGTCAAATATATAAAAAAAATAATATTTAACTTAGGTTTTCCTTAACTGTAGAAATTTGTATAGTTAAGTAACAAACGTATCTCTAACGTGCAACTCTTTTTTAAGTTAACCATGCTTTTGCTCTGAAATTATTGCAGAATTTTCAATTAAAATTCAAAGTGAATTTTTGCAATTGAGATAGAAGCACGGCAATTACATTTAAGGACATCAATCCATCAAGTGCAATGATCTATTTGGGTAGCCAGAGCAGTTATGTTATCGATTACTATAGTAATCGAATAATTTCAATTCAGGTATATTAGAATTAAAATTACAAATTATCATTAACTTAACCCCTTGAGACCGAAGCCTAGACCGTTAACGATATCTTGAAAATTACTTCGGATTTGGTTTTCGCATGGTTAAATTAAGAAAAAAATTAGGTCTGGAAAATTTGGAAAATCCCCCTTTACCCCTTTTTAGTGGGGTCATATACATCCCCATCGGTTTCAAGTAAAGCTTTTTACGAATTTGCCTTAGTCTGATCTATAATGGGTTTGAAATAATTTTTAATAAGAAAAAACAAGCAAAATATATTTTTAATTCAATTTAATTTCAAATTTAAGAAATTAGAAATTAGAATTTAAATTTAAGAAATTAGAAATTAAATTGAATACACTTTACAGAGCAAAATTTAAATTTTAATTTTCTTAATCAGCAACGCCAATTTTATTGTGACATACAGTGAAGCAGTCACGATTTTTGGTTCCTTTTCCGATTAATGCGAACAGGTTTCTTTTGAGACAATTTATATTGTAGAATAGAGAGTTGAAAAATTATCTAAATAAAATTCGCAACCAGTTTTTTCGAAGCCTGAAAATATCACTAATTCACCCAAAGTACCTTCAGTGTGCGTTGCTTTTTGGCCAAGATACATATCAATTTGATAAATGTAGCTAGTCTAAGCATCACACCGGCACCAACATTTGAAACTGGATTGGGCTATCTTTTGACGTATTGCTTCATTTAATTTTGACCAGTAAACTTTATCATATGCTCGTCTATGAATTGCTGTTGTGATGGTGAAAATGCATCTTGGTAAGCCTTATTGAAATGGTCGAACAATGGCCTTACCTTAAATGCTCTATTGTGTCTGATATCATTTATCGGTGGTAGTATAGCATTGTCTGCGAAATGTTAATTTGATCGGATAGTTAGATATCGATCATGAGTCATAGTATTTGCTATAAAAGATACACACAAATCAGGATCGCTAGACCAATAATATCTGATAGAAGGCAGTACATGATAACTCATTATGTAAGTTATTCCGAGGAATGCTTTTAGCTCTCAATTTCTTTAGAAAAAAACCATTCCGTTTTGCGAAACATAAAAGTTATTTTTGCTTCTTTATTAGAAGTAAGAGCGTTTCGAGCTGAGTCAAATTTTTGAAAATAGATATTGGTGTGTCGCCGCAATTCTCATCAGAGAGTAGAACTTTTGAATACGGAAATTCTAGAGTACGATCGAATATTTTTGGCTTAAATGAATGCCAACGCCATCTGAAAGGGACAAAATCGTCGAGTGCATTCTCAACGGCAGTCAGTGGTGTAATGTTTATGGCTAAATCGCAATACTGCGTTGGGTCGGTCGTGCGTTGACAGCTCGAGTAGAGATCAACGTGTTCTTATGGTGCAAATCTACACGTTTAAAAATTTTGGACTAGTTTTTAATCCAAACTTTGGTTTAAAGGAATTTTTAATCCTAAAAGTACTATTTTTTAGTCCATATTTTAGTTTAATTTTTTTTTAATCCGAAAAAGTTTAAGTTTAAGACTATTTTTGAATTACAATAGCTGAATTTCAATGCAGCAGTCGCAGTGGCATCAGCTGTGTCAGTAGCAGCGGCAGTGATCAGCTGTTTCGTATATCACTGCCTGCAAATTACAATTTAGCAGTGGCAGCGTCAACACCAGAAGCAGTGAATGTGAAATTTTTCTTAGTAGTTTAATTATTTGCATGTTGGCAGTGAATTTAGAAATAGGGCTAACCTCGGCAGTACTGCTTCCTGCCACTGCTGCTATGTAAGTTTCATCATTGAACAACAGTATTCCGAAAATATCAGCTGATCAGTGCCATTGCCACTGACGCTGCCACTGCCGCATTGTAATTCAGGTATAAGATTGAAAACTACTACTACTACTACTACTACTACGAAATTTAAGCTAAATATAATTCTAAATGTTGTTAAGGCACCCGAAATATATTTTTAATTAAATGAAAAAAATTGTTTATTAAAATCTGAACCAAAATATTATTATATACCTTATTACGGTAAGCAGTGTTTAAACCTTTGTGGATTAAATAGTAATCCTTTTCGTATTACAATATTTTAAACTTTTTTGGACTAAAATCTAATCCTTTTTGGATTATTATATTTTAAATTTTCTGTGGATTAACAATTATTCCTTTTTGGATTAAGAAATTTTAAACTTTTTGCGGATTAAAAATAAATTCTTTTTGGATTGAAAAATTTTAAACTTTTCATTGGATTAAAAAATAATCTTTTTTTGGTCGTGTCCTATATGTAATCCAAAAAAGTTTAAAATTTAGTCCAAGATTTTTAACCGTGTAAATTCGACCTCAAGCGTTGGTCGTACTTTATATCGTAAAACAAGAAGAAGAGATAAAATACGACCAAAGTACGATCTAACGAGATAAGTAGAAAAATGTTCTACTCGGTCGTGCGTTTGACATTTCTTCATATAGCAGAGTTGCATTTTCGTTGAAAGCGCTTAAAATATGGGTGTTTTATGGTTTCACTGGCAAAGATAGATTTTCGTGGGATTTCTTTTATTATCGCTTGAATTTATGTTTTATATAATTTTTTTTTAATAACTCATGCTATTTAAGTAATCGAATGAAAATTTTGATAAAGTTAATCTATTTTTATTATTTTTCTTCAAATAATCTTTGTATAAATATGCGTTGGCGAAACAGGTAAGAACAACTTTTTGTGGGCATTTTTGTATAGCTGCTTTTATTGGCATCATTTTTCTGTCAGAAGAAAAATTAATCGGGGTGGGTCTCTCATTTCAGCCTTTTGGAAGGTACTCTGGAAAAGATGTAAGCCGATTTTATAAAAAAATGTTTCCAAATAATAAAAAAATCTATTGGAGCCCTCTTAAGAGTGGGGAAAAAAAGGGTTATGCTGGAAAGAAAAAACAATGGATGTCAGTCTCACGTTTGCTTTTCTAAGAGTGGCAGTGGAGGGGATAAATTTTTTAAAGCTTAAATTTTGTATGTAAGCCTCATTAGGGGGCAGATATAGGGAAAGGTATGTTCCCAAATAAGTTTGAGGAAGATAATTTAATAGGAGTCGCTCGAACTTTTTACCCCTCTATGGCAACATATGTATAGTTGTGCGGCATAACTTAACCCAACGCCATTTTTTTTCAAAAGCATTTGTTTGTCGGTCCTCACAAAATGTAGGGTTTCTGGGTATCAAAATCGAAAATTCTTGCACTATCCCACCCCTATTGGTGATGCTACCAATCCTTTTTCAAATGATTTATGTAAGGGAATGTCTTAACCTTAGAACTGTATCGCGGGGTGAAAAAACACCGCAGACTGGTTTAAATCTCGCCTCAGACACAAACAGCTTACGTTTACGGCCCGGGACCGTTACCATAATTCTGTTTCAACGTCTGAGAGTAGAGGAAGCACGCTCGCGGCATCCGTACCACGTGGTAGCTCAAGCAGTGAACATTAGAAGTGCGTCTAGGGTGTTTTTTCACTCCGCGATACAGTTTCTGTAAATTTCTCGTCATCTTAAAATATTTTTATTTTCGTGCCGATTAAACCTTTGGGAGAAGTAATGAGTGTATGGTGGCCCCATTCCTTCCACTTGATTAGCCGCACTTTTTGCGGCAACTAGCTACTTGGTATAAATGCAGGAGAGATTTATTTAAAAGTTTAATCCAAGATCTTACAATTCCTCATATCCAGAGGAGGAAAGAGGTGACAAATCTACCACGCCAAATAGTATTTTGCATTCAACAGGTATTGGATGAAGGGACAATACGACGAAACAAAGGTGGAACAAGAAGACAGGGAAGATGAGTTCATTGTCCCCGAATCATCGACAGAAAATATGAAGTCAAATACTTCAAGTGTCAGGCCTTCGTGTGTCCAGACCATAGAGCTGTTATCTGTCAGAAGTGTGGTGAGTAGGAATGAGAGATAAAAATCAAATTGAAAAATGTTTAATGATAAATTTAATATTCTTCTCAATAATTGTACTTTATAATTTCAAAAAAATATGTTTTTTTTCCAATTTGCACGAAATTCTTATTCATTGTAACGATCTGTGCGGCAGAAATCGTTTTTTTTCAAATTCTTGCAATTTGCGCACTTTGATTTCTCAAAATAAATAGCATTTTTGGCCAATTTCTAAAAATAAAAGCAAATTGACCAAAACCGCTATAATACTCCTTAAACATAGTATCTTCTCTGTAGAACCCCGTTGGAATTACTCGATTTTTAACGAAAAATACAATTTTTGCTAGTTTTTCACGTGTTTTGCCCTTCTTGATCAATATTCCGGGACCCTTCAAACTTTTGGCCAAAACAATTTAGTTCACGTGATTCTAGGTCAAAAGACGAAAAAATTAGCCCCCTTGGAACTATCAAAGTCACACTGTGCCTGAGATACGTGCCCTTGAAAATGGGGTGTTTTTCAACCCGCTATACAGTTCTAAGGTTAAAGAATGGGACGGGTTTCCTTCTTAGTGTGTTTTTTTTTTAAACGGATGGGAATAATATTAACTTGGATAAATTTATAAAATGGTCATTGAATACAATTTTTGTGTAGGATATAGAATGTAAAAGTATTCAATTAGGAACACAGGCTACATTTTTCCCCCTCACAACTTTTGACTAAAAATGCTGAAACTCCAAGGACCAAGCATGCTTGGGTGGTCAACATAATCTCTGATGGCTCAGAATAAATGGGGCCGGGAGTGGGAGTCACAGTTTATTTTGCAAAGCATAACATAATAGAGGCATACAAATACCGAATCACTGCAGCATCTACCAGGCGGATGTTTTTGCCATCAGGAAGGCCACAAGGACAGCTCGAAGTATAAACACTTATTGCCCTTTAACTTATACCTTTATTTACAGCCAAGCAGCAATCAAATCCATATGTTCCGATTATGTCAATTTCAGAATGTCCTAGCAAGGAAAGGTGCACTAGGTGCAAGGTGCTCTTCAGAGCACAAAGTTCTACGAGTCTGGGAGCATTGACGGAAACGAGATGGCAGACGGACTAGCAAACGAAGATGACCGGCTGGGATCAGAGCTCATAGAACACATAGTTATCATACTACAGGAATTGTAAAAAACCTCGAAACTAGAGCCAAGCAAGCAGTGAGTCTTGAATGAAAAGATACAGAAATACGCAAAATTTCAAGAATTATGTGTGATATACATAATAAACATATACAGGCAACCCCCGAAGTGACAGCAGTACCCTAAAGGGACCCTTATATCTAGTCTTAAACATTTAGTCTCACCGACGTTATTATCATTAAAAGGCACAGCCAAAATTTCTCTCGAATCCCTCCTAAGATTTGCGTATTCCACTCAAACCTTTGAGTTAAAAATTAGTCTGTGGATTATTTATGAACTAAGAGTACACCATTGAAAAACACCCCCACATACCCTATTCCATTTTTTTTTCATTTTAGTGCATTCAAAATCTGTGAAAAAATCGCTGATCTACCTCTATTTGATTTAGGAAAATTGGAAACATTTTATTAGTGATATAAAGAGACAAACGGCAAATTTGCCTCAAACAGTTGTAAAGACTTGAGAAAACCAAACACAAAACCGCAAAAAAAAAGTTGAGAGATAATAAATTTACATTATAAACAAAATTTATAACCATAACAACAAGAAACATTTTGTAGAATTAAACGCATCTAGAGCATGGCTAACGGCAATTTTCAGCCAAAGTCAGAGCAGTTTTCATGCATCTCTTCGGTTGATGTCTATGGAATGGGGTCTAATAAATGCAATTTAGTCATCAACCGCGTAAAACCAGCAAAAAAACCGCACAGCAAAAACAGTGCAAAAACAAAGTGCTAGACAGACAAACTGTCAGACAGACGGAACAGGCAGATGCTTTAAAAACGGCGCACGTTACAAAGACGTAGAAGAAGCAACACATGCCACAAATGGCTCACTCAGTGCGGTTAGTATCGTGAAGAGGTGGAGGCCAGCCAAGGCAGATACGAGAAACGTTGGCTTGACGTGAGAGTGAGACACGCGACTGTTTATCTGTCACACATGCTTCATTCTGACGGTCCTTCAAGCCGCAAATAAATGAGTCTAATTTAATGATATTTCATTCTCTCTAATATACGCTATCTTTTGCTCTTCCTTCTCTGGTGGTTTTGATGCCATATTTTTTTGTTTTTTTTTTTTGTTTTTGTTTTTTTCATTTCCGCTCATTTTGTGCCGTAGTGAAAATTTAATTTATGTTAAATTGCAGCGAAAGCACACAAAATCTTTTCATCATTTTTGCATTTTTCATGTAAATTTAATTCAGAAAGATTTGCATTTGTTGGAATAAATATTTGCTTCATGTAAGCAGAACTGCAAAATGTAGACGCCACAGCGATTTACTGTGAGTGAAAAAAAATGTGTGTGAACTTGAGTTAAGGATTACTTTTTGCATTCTGCAGTAGATCATGCTGTGTTTTAAACAGCACTACCATTTCGACAAAAATATTAGTCAGAAATGTTTTTACGAGAACTTTTTAAGTTTTAATAGAAAAACCTTTAGTGTACATTACGCTTTAAACCACTGTGCAGCAATTGTTGTCTCGCTTGTTTTAAGGTTGTTGAACAGAATTAACAAATTTTATAATTTTTCAAACATCCAAACGTGCATATTTTACATGTAAATGCAGACAAGTGGGCCGTAATACAACGACAACTGGATGGAGCTGGTGGCAAGAATGAGGACCAAGTGAAAGAGAATTAAATTACATTTATTTTTTACCTTTAACGGCCAGAGTTCACATTCCAAAGCGTTTTCCAATTTTGATTTGCTACAGATTTCATTAAAAAATTTTTTTTTCTATCTTTTTTTTTAACCTCTCCCAGAAGTTAAAACGTGTGCTTTTTGTTAGTGTAGTGTTGTTTTGTCGTTTTATTGATTGCGTACCTATCGTTCGTTATATTTGTATTTTTTTTTTAAATTGTTAAATTAGTTTCTTCTTCTCTTTCCTTTCCTTCTAGGTCCAATGCAGACTCATTCGTGACTAATTTTTAACCTTTCTGACCCGGCTGGTAAATGGAATAATTTAAGATTAATTGGAATGGAAAAGAAAACGCAATACGTACAAATTATAGAAGTGACACATGAATAAAAGGACCTAGAATTACTCTTCTATTTATATAAATATATATATACATACATATTTTTTTTATGTTTATTGAGTCGAAAAAACTTTGATTGTGTGCATGTTTTCTTAAAATAACAAAAAAAAAAAAAACAGGATCTAAAGTAATAACTTAAGGATCTAAATAAATATACTCAATAAAATACACAAGTAAGGAAAGCCTTTAGTTGGCCTTGCCCAACTATGAAATACTCTAAACTTACTGTTTAAAAATACAATAATAAAATTGAAAATGGGCGTGTCCATAGGCGGATGAAGTCTATAGTTTATATGCACTTAAATTTTGATGATAAGCACATGCCAAGTTTTATTCCTGTAGCTCACATGTTAATGCCATTATAGTGTTATTTTGGGTTGCATGGAAGGTAGGCCTGATCACAGATGCGTTACGCCTATTTTTTGAACACATTGTAGTTGTGATATAAAATACCTTCATGCCAAATTTTATCTCTGTAGGTTAAACGTAAGCATATTTACGGAGTTTTACATTTTTTGGGTTGTATCGGTGGTAGGCGTGTTCGTAGGTGGATGACGCCCATATTTTAAAAGCATCTCTGTTTTGTTATAAAATATATGCGTACAAAATTTTATCTCTGTAGGTAAAATATAAGCTTATTTATTTAGTTTTCAAATGTTGGTTTGTATGGGATGTGTGCGTGTCCTTGAGCGGATGACAACCATTTTTCAAAAGCATCTTTTTTTTGATATAAAAAAAATACCTACCTTACTTTATTGTTGTGCAGATCCATGTATCCATGTGTGCCGATTTTCATCCAATGACCTCAACTACTTCTTGTTTTCCTTTGTTTACGGACAATAAACAGACAGACGGACGGATGAACACACGGACTGACGTGGATAGCTCGACTCTCGAGGTGACACTGATCAAGAATATATATACTTTTCTATACCGGACTCGCTTCGTTCTATGCGTTACAAACGTTTGCACAAAGCTAATATACCCTGACCTTTCAGGTTTAGGGTATAAAAAGGAAAGAAATATTATAATTACTTTTAAATATGTTAGACAAAGCAGAAAAAATAGATTAATTGGACAAGGTTAAAAAGTCGGAACAATTCTAAGCATAAGAAGATATCAGAAAATAATAGTGCTTGGAAACACCTTTTGAATTAATCGAAAAACTTTCACTTCATGAGTAGATAGCGTTACCTCCGGTTCCATTTATTCTATGGGAAATCCGTGGCCTCTAGTTATAGAGGTAAAACGCTTCTAAGCGGTCCCGGAAAAGGAGCGGGTGACCAGCTAGAATGTAGAAGACTTCAGTGTTGGTCAGTTCGAAGTATGTTGAATGAAAAATCCACTAAGCCCGAAATTGGCACTACCATGGCGAGACGGACCCATATAAAAAAGTCCGTGTCCAAAGCATCCTGTCTTCTCTAGACTAACCTTACTTAAAAATGCAAATAAACTTTTAGTGACTTTGTTTTTAACAGTTTTGCAAAGCGTGATTTTAGAATTTGTCTTATCAAATCTTATACAGATAAATTAACACAATGTTTTTTGTATCATTTAAACATAATATGTTTTAGTTTTACACAATTTTTGCGTTGATTTGAATAAATTTTTTCCGAGTGTATTATTTTGAAACATCTTAATATATAAAAGACAAGCGTCCTGCTCCGTGCTCTATATCACTCAAACTGTTATAGTTGTTATTGCTATGTACAGGCTGAACATGTTAGCCTGGATCAGAACCTGTTTTGCTATTAGTGTTTTTTATATGAAAAAATTGTTAGTAAGGTAAGGTGTCATGAGTAAAAACACATTGGCGACGACTGGAACAAAATAACATTTGAGGTGAATGAAAAATGTCATATCGTCTGCTACTTAATTATTTTAAATACGACCCGTCGAATGACGGGCTTCTATACTAGTATAATAATAATTGGTACGAAATACGCGTCATTGGCGGAAATTCATCATCTGTAAGCTACAAGTTTGATAAGAAGCTTAAAAAGCGCTGCTTAAAATAGCACCACTTAAATGACGTTTCGTGTTTTTTTATACAACAATTTTGGCTATTACAAAAACAAAAAAAAAAAAAAAACACCCATAACTCTCTCACATAGCTTTAAATAATCGAAACACCTCGAAGGTTAAATATGCATGAGGATTACCCAACCCCTTAGAAGGTGACCCTCGACAAAACCATGACCAGCAGGAGAAACAGCAGCAGTAAAATGAAAAATCGCTTGGTCTGGCTATTTGAATAAAGCTAGGCATGTAGCAGTCACGTTATTTATACACTCAAAACATGCCATTAGAACAATTGAGCTATTCTACTAACTTACACTCATTAAAAACTGTTTAATAAAAACGTATCAAAGCATTTGTAGGCTTTGTTGTTAAATTTATGCAAAAATTAGTAATATTAAATAATTCTTAAATGAAGCATTTTGAAAACTTTCTTGAAGAGTGAGAGGAAAGGGCACAATTTAAATTTCATATGCTGCTTGGGCGACTTCGACACACGCTTCCCAGCAAACATTATGACTTTTAAAAGACTCTTTCAAGAGTCATATAAATTGTTACAAAGGTTGTATCGTCATAATGTGCTCAAATTCGACTCTTTTATGAGTACATTTTCGTATGTTGTGGGGACCAAAATATGATTTATAATGATAATTCTGTTATGAGTCTTTTTGGACTGATAGTAATGACGATTTTAAGACTCATATTTAATACTATTTACGATTCAAATAAGAACCCAACCAGCAAAATGAGTAGAAATTTGCGTTTGAGTTCCCTTTAAAGCTGTTTTAAGCGGCAAAATAAGTTCCATGGCACTTCGAAGCTGCTCTATGGTCCGTTGTAGAACTTGGCACGCCTAAAGCTGCTTAAAGGTACGTTGTGGAACTTGCCACACCTAAAGCTGCTTTATGGTGTCAATTTCAGGCAATAGACTTTATAATTCCAAAAGGAAAAAGTTATACTTCAATGCAGGTTTAACATAATTAAGTTCAAAAGAAGTTCTGAAGTGCCACTTGTACATCTTCTTTACATTTATTTTGAACTTAAAGCTGCTTAATGGTTCGATTGAACCTAATGTTGGACCTTAACGCTGCTTATGGGTACCTACGACAGAACTAACTGTATAAATGAAAAAATCTTCGTTTCGATATAAAGCTACATGGCAGAATGGCTAAGGCGTCGGACTTCAAATCGGCGAGACACGGGATCGAACCCTGGCAAAGGCAACATTTTAATAAAAAAGTTTTTTCACTGCGAATCAGATGGTACAAGTTGAGAACAAAAGCGGTAATGGTAGAAAAAGAAGAAAATAAAAAAATAAAAAAAAATAAAAAAATTAAATTCAGAAATAAAACAGGAAAATATTTTTTTTTAAAAAAAAGTTTTCGAAGTTCGATTAGAAGGCTGCTTAGCAGTCTATGCAACGTTCTTGTTGATACCTCAAAGTACGAAAAATTACTTAAATTTTGGGCTGCTTACACTGCAAAGCAGCTTAGAGAATTCGCTGTATAAGCCAAATTTAGACCGTTTCTTGCTGGTTGGGAAGTCTTTTTGAAACGAATATTTGTTGTAGTTCAATTTCAATGCATGTATATCGTCAAAAAAAGCCAGAATAGCATATGCCCAAAGGACATTTAAAAAGTTTTATACGATTAAAAAAAAAATATGCTCAATCTTGTTCTTATCTGCGTTTGCGTTTGCAATAATCCAATTCTATTCTCTCATAAAACACTCGTATGTAAGACTCTTTTATGTGTCTCCTTAATGATAACGCATATATCAATAACATATGATCCTTTTATGAACAATCATATTACCGTCATATTAAGGACTATTTTAAGAGTGTCTTTTATGAGTACTCATAAAGTAGATACTATAATGACCATTTTATGAGTCTTATTTTTGAACTATTATTTAACAGTCATATTAAAGACTCTTTTATGAGTCAGCATAAAACATGCATAAAAAACACTCTTTGGAGAGTAATTTTTTTGAAGAACTTCATAAAATGTTTGCTGGGTTACTATAAACTACTTCGTGTGGCTTTCTATCGTGTGCAGTCGGATCTTGCTTTGTTGTTATTTTGGCAGCAAATCAAGTCAGTTGCTGTTCAGTATTTGTTTATATAACATATCTTTTTTAAGATATAGCCAGAAAAAACGGAAAGTTGGGCTTCGTTTATTTCTGCTTAACACTCAAGTAAAGAATGTGATGGTTTGTGTGTGCCCATCACTGCTTTTAATGTTTCTTTAAATACAATTTTATACTCTCGTCCACGATTGCGCGTAGAAACGGAAAAGTTTATGCAGTTTATTTGCTTTTCATCTCAATATAGAATAAACAAATAAGAAACAACGAATAAACGATACGCGAAGTGTTGGCGTCGTCTAGGACTTTTTGGAAAATATACATTTTAGAAGAAATGAAGAAGATACCTTGTCAAATAAATGTAAGAAGATTTTTCTGAAAATACAAAGATTTCTTCTTAAAAAATACTTCTCTTCTTTCATCTTTCATGCTCCTAGTTCTTTAAAAGTTTTGAAAATATGGATTTTAGAAGAAATTAAAAAAATATCTCATTAAATAAATTTAAGAAGATTTTTGTTGAAAAACAAGAAAATTTCTTCTTAAAAAATATCTCTCCCCTTTCCACTTTTAAGCCGCTTGCATGTGAAATGTTCGGCAAATATGGGTTTTAGAAGAAGATATCTTATTAAATAAATTTAAGAAAATTTTTGTTGTAAAACAAGAAGATTTCTTCTTAAAAAATCTCTTATTCTCTTCTCTCCCGTTTCGTTTTTCATAAGTGTGAGGCTTAGCATGTTCGGAATCCGAGTTCGATTCTCAGTCGCGGCGAAAAGTTTTTTCAATAAAAAAATTTTTCTGATCGGTCACCACCTCTCTGCAGACAATGGCTAAACTCAGAGAGTAAATAATGACATGTAAAGCTTCTTGAGAATATGAACTTTAGCCGTTCGGAGTCGGCATTAAACATGTAAGTCCAGTTCTCGGTCAATTGTGTGCAAACATTTTATAACACACACAACACAATTTATCATAAGAAGCTCGGTCAAAGTCCTTTCATGGGCTGAAATGGCCAATTTGTTTTTTTTTTTTGTTTTTTTTTCTTTATGCGGAAATTTTACTTTTGCGGAAATTTTGTAAATTTTACGATGGTTGGGACGAAGAGGACTTTTGTTAAGTCAAAAAATGAACATTAATATTATGATCAAAATTTACGTGGTACCCAAATTTTTCGATATATCGGTGATTCCATGTCAAAAGGCACACTTTTCTGACATCACTATTTTGGAAACTTTAGAAACTTTATTGGTGGAAAGTTCATCTGAACAATTTTTTTTTCAAAGTTATTCACTCTCAAAAACATCAAAAATGATAGAATAACTAAACAGGTACATGTATTTAAACAGCTCTATCTTCCAAACTCAAGTAAGTCGCACAGATAAGAAACTCAGGTATGGTTTGAGTACCTTGAATGGATCTTTCAAGGTACAGTCATTCGATGACATCGATGACGATTCGATGAAATGACAGTCATTCGATAGTTCAACTGTATAATAATAACAAGAAAAAAACTTTTATCGCCCGTTTGCTGTAAACGAACTTCGCTTGTCGTGCTTAAAGTAATTTTTGCAAAAGTTTGAACAGTTGTCATAATAATAGTCAGTTGCGGTAAACGCGTTATTTAGTTGCAAGAAATGAATTTCGTTTGCCATTAACGTGGTTTTTTTTGTAAATTGCAGTAATCGAAAAATTTGTTCTGTTTAAAAGAAAACTTTATTTGTAGAAAAAAGATCCATTTCTCATGACATACGAATTTGTAATTTGAAAAAATTCATTCCACACAATATCTCAATGGAAGCGTGCTAGACTGTCATGCGGGAGGCGTGGGTTCGAATCCTGGCTGTGTTAGTATCAAAAATTTTAATTCAATTTTTGAAATTCTAATTCTGTTCATAAACTGTTTGGTCAAAAATAACCGTCAAAATAAGTTTTACTCGAAAAAAAGTTATTTAAAAAAAAAAACAAATCCTTGGTAATCTTGTCGGTGATTGAACACAGGTCAATTGAGCTCTAGACTCGAATTCCAGCGCACTCGCCAAAACTTGAAGTTGCAAAAAATGATCAAATTTCATTAAGTTCGATATTTTTTCGTTTCAAGCTAGAGTTCATATATATATTATATTTTTGATATAGATATTTTTGAGTTCATGACAACTGAACATTCGGTTGCGGTACATACAGTTCGCAAACGAAGTATCGTTGGTGAATTTTTCAGTTTCGGTAAAAGAAAAATTTCTTTGCGTGTAAAATTTCGGTCAGATCATTAGTTGATATAAAACCGAAAGGGGTAGGTGAAAATTTTTGTAACCAAAAAAAAAATTTTTAAATTTAAAGGGTTTTATTCCAAGAATAAAAAGAACCCATATATGTTCCTGCATTTTATCGATAAGCTCTACTTGGCACCATGTTCACTTATGGTCGGGTACTTCTGCTTCGGAAATTGAGCTCGCATACGTGAGTTGTTATGCTTGCGAGCACAGATGGGGGAAACTTCCTGTACCCTGCTTGAAAAATAAAAAAAAAATCGAAAAAAGTTAAAAGTTAAAAGAGATGTGGCAGGTATAGAATTATTAATAGTATATTCATGGTCATCACCACCTGCGTAGCTGTAGACATATCTATCTAACTGTCTGTATGTCAGTCTGTTTTTAAACAAAATAAAACTTTTTGAATTTAAAATTTTAAGAAACCAAATGAAAACCATTCCTCCAACCTACCATGCAAAGTGATATCATCAAAACGAAATGATAATGATAAAAACCAATCTAGAAATCTTAAAATTTTCAACTTAGGCTTAAATGAATTTGTAAAATTCTTCAATATCAAATGTTCCTTTCGCTACCGTCCTAGAAAGTGACGACAAAATCTCAAAATCTTAATATATATATAAAATAAAATTTAAATACTATATAATTTAATAAAATAATACAATAAAATTTTACTTTAAGCTTGAAATTTGGAAAATTGTCATGAAAACAACGCCCAATACCAACTGCGTCAAAAAATAATTAAACTAAAATAACTACCCAATAAACATTGTGGCGAGGGGTAATTCGTTAACGAATCGCTTGTAAATAGTTTTTTCGTATTATTTTCGAATAGTTTGGTTTTGTCTGTATCAGAGGTTGGTTGGATGCTTAAAGAAATCATCGTTTAAAATTGCTTTGTTAAGGAGGAACATAACATTCGCGGCAGAGAAAACAGACCTTTTTAAAAATTCATAACTCAGTCAAAAACAAACATATTTCCAAAAGTTTTTTATTATAACCCAGCAAACATTATGAGTCTTTTATGACTCTTTTAAGACTCATATTTATGAGTCTGAGCGCTCATAATGAGTTCATAAAAGACTCCGATAAGAGCGTGTTTCCCTTCCTGGAAGGGCACACAGATCTGAGTCCGAAATATGACTCTTATAAGAGTCTAAAATATGTGTGTTTTAAGAGTCAGAATTATGATTGTTTTCGGAGTCTTATAAGAGTCATGTTAAAGAGTCTTTTATGACTCTTAAAAAACAAAAAGAATAGACCCTTTTTCGTTTTATAATTATTTGTGTTTATTTAAAATTCTTAAACCATAACATATAAATTTTCTTTCATAGGAAGTTTCGATCTCTTGCATAATTTTGAAGAATGTCCAAAGTGTTGACTTTATGCTGTGTATTGAAGTAACAAATGCTTGTGAAAAAATGTATTTAACAAAGCTGTTTATCGAAAAAGTTGCTCTGAATTATATATGGGTGGCTTAGTGATAATATGAGCGCTCAGAAAACCATCATAAATATGAGCTTTTTCTGAGTCATTATTATGTGCGCTCATAAAACGTTCATAAATAAGAGTCTTTTCGGAGTCATAATAATGTGCGCTCATAAAACGTTTATAAATAAGAGTCTTTTCAGACTCATTTTTATGTGCGCTCATTAAACGTTCATAAATAAGAGACTTTTCAGACTCATTATTATGTGCGCTCATAAAAGCTTCATAAATAAGAGTCTTTTCAGACTCATTATTATGTGCGCTCATAAAACGTTCATAAATAAGAGTCTTTTCAGACTCATTTTTATGTGCGCTCATAAAACGTTCATAAAAAAGAGTCTTTTCGGACTCATAATAATGTGCGCTCATAAAACGTTCATAAATAAGAGTCTTTTCGGAGTCATAATAATGTGCGCTCATAAAACTTTCATAAATAAGAGACTTTTCAGACTCATTATTATGTGCGCTCATAAAAGCTTCATAAATAAAAGTCTTTTCGGACTCAAAATTATGAGCGCTCATAATATCGTCAGAAAACATCCTCTTTTAAGAGTCATAAATATGAGCGCTCTTAAAAATGTTTATTGGGTTGTAGAGAATTGAACAAACTAAAAAAAAAAAATTCAGGAATATAAATTTTTTACTCCAACATGGTTTCATAGAGCTCCAAACTGTCGGCTGAGAAAACAAGTAAAGAAAGTCTAAAGTCGGTATAGGCCGACTATGAAATACCCTAAACCCACTTTTCAAAAAATTTTTGTGGGCGCATGAAGCCTGTATTTTATATGCATTCAAATGTTGAAGAAAAATTTACACATACCAAGTTTTATTCCTGTAGCTCACAGTTAATGCCTTTATTATGCTTTCGCTATGGGAGGTGGGCGTGTTCATGGACGGACTACTCCCAATTTTTTAACACACCTTAGTTTTGGTATAAAATACATACTTACCAAATTTAATTTCTCTATGACAAACAAAACCTTATTTATTGAGTTTTAAACTTTTTGGGTTGTATGGGAGGTAGGCGTGTCCGTAGGCGGATGACGTCCATTTGTCAAAAACGTCTTTGTCTTGTCATAAAGAACATATGTGCCAAATTTTAGCTCTTTAGGTTGAACACAAGCTTATATATTGCGTTTTCAATTTTTGGATTGTATGGGAGGTGGGCGTGTCCGTGAGCGAACGACACCCATTTTTCGATGACATCTTTGTGTTGATACAAAACACATATATACTAAATTTTATTGTTGTAGGTTAATTATGAGCTAAGTTATGCAGTTTTCAATTTTTGCGTGGTATAGGAGGTAGGCGTGTCCGTGGTCGGATTCCAAAAATATTCAATAGTGCAAATCCTTGGGTGCTTGTGACCATGTGTACCAAGTTTCATCCAATTATCTCGACTCCTTCTTCTTATCCTGTACATACGGAAAACACACAGACGGACAGACGGACGGACGGACGGACAGACATGGATAGCTCGACTCACGTGGTGACGCTGATCAAGAATATATACACTTTTCTATACCGGACTCGCTTCGTTCTATGCGTTACAAACGTTTGCACAAAGTTAATATACCCTGACCTTTCAGGTTTAGGGTATAAAAACGGGGCCTCGTGGTTGCTGCGCTGGGAATCGCAAAAATTGTCCGATCTGGAAAAAAATGAATTTGTTAAATCTTAACAAAATTGGTTATCGTATGACAGGAGGTTTTTTAAAATTTTTGGTGATGTTCCAAATTTGAAAGTGTGTTTTTTCGAAAAAAATATTGACTTGAAAAATTCATAAAAAATCAAAAAAAAAAAATTAAAAAAAAGCTAGTGTCATACGATAGAGAATCAAGTTTAATAAAATACACAAAACAAAA
This sequence comes from Tetanocera ferruginea, assembly GCA_958299015.1. Taxonomy (NCBI): domain Eukaryota; kingdom Metazoa; phylum Arthropoda; class Insecta; order Diptera; family Sciomyzidae; genus Tetanocera; species Tetanocera ferruginea. The sequence goes on along the minus strand of OY282642.1, from coordinate 87,062,955 downwards.
AAAAATTCGTCAAAAAATTAACCCGCTGGTGCCGCACCCAGTGCGAAAAACATGGTTTCGATATAAACGCGTTCAAAGTGAGTGAACAAAGAAAAAAAGGCGAAAATTAAAAATGCGCTCTCATTAATTCGGCTGTTACTTTTGATCCCGTAGCTATTTTTCCATGAATCTTAATAATATTTACTAAAATACAAAATTATAAAAAAGTCGATTTCAAAAAACGGCTAATGTCATGCCCCCCCACAGAAATACTTTGTTATAAGTTTAAACTGAGATTAAAAGCGACTTATTTGAGCGAAACTTTAGTTATATTTCTAAAACTTTGAATATCAAAAACATTTCAAAAAATTTATTTTGTTTTTGTTTCAAAAAACATCAAAATATTTCAAAAAATTTCAACAAAATTATGCTGAATGTCGGTTTTAACATTATAAAACCGTGAATGAAAACAAAAACAACCCAGAATTTTTGTGTTTAAATTCGATATAAGTTGACTGTTGATGATTTGAGAAGAGTTGACGGGCAAATATATATAAATCTTCCAGATTTAAAAAATTTTTTTTTTTTGCTTTTTGAACTTTGGTGATTCGTTTAAGAATTGCTTCTTTTAAATTAGAAGATTCGTTAACGAATTGCTTATTTGAAATAGGAACATTCGTTAATGACTTAATTTTCTTAGATTTGGCGACTCTTGTACGAATTGCTTTTGTCGGTTTGAACGATTCGTTAACGAAGTAGGAATTTCTCCCGTTCACGATATTATAAATGAATTGTATATGATAATTGCTATTGAATGAAATGAACGAGAAAGCAATTCATAAACGATATCATAAGTGAATCATTTTGTTTGTTGGGTACGAATATGCTTCTACACAGCTGTGTAGATATTTTGACTTCAACTATTCGACTAGTTTTAAAAATATGTTGAAAAAAAAATTTGTTTCTGGGCAACACGATTCCTTAAAACAAATGCTCTTAATAAGAATAAATAAAAAGCCTTTAAGCCAAAGTTTTTTTTTTCTATACAATATTGTTTTCTAATATTTTTCACTGAGTGTAATGGTCGTTTTAACAACGATGCTGACGCGTCACATGTTTTGTTGTGTTCGTGGTTGCCAAAGTTGTTGGTGATGCGTTGTTTTGGCTTTGTTTGTTACGCTTGCAGCTTATAAATTACAGTATTTATGCCGGAAGCGGATGTGCATATTTTTTCTTTAGCACACTCACACACACAAAGACATTTTATACTGCAGCATTTCATTATAAAGGGGCGAAATTTTTTAATTTATGAGCTTTGAAAATGTATACATTTGAATTTTATGTAAATCCAGACAAGTTTTTTTTTTTTTCTATAGAGCTTAGCTTATTTTTTGTAATTATTTAATTTAAAGGAAACAAACTGTGAAGTCTTATATTATTGCGACATCCGTTAACTCTCTTGTGTTAAACGTTTTTTGAGCACAATAACTGCAACAGCAACAAATTGTAGTAGAAAAAGTTTTGAAAATTCTTTTGGTTTCATTGCTTGGATAAATACCTTTTTTTTTCTTCAATTCATATGTTTAAGCAGCTTAAATAAATGAAGCAACTGAAATATTTTATGCAAACATATGCTTCGCACGCACATACATTTCAACTACACATTCATTCATTGCGAAGTAATTTTTCTGTTGGTGATATTTTAGTTTAAGAATTATTTTAGAAATTTAATATTTGTTTTAAACTTCTTGCATTACAAAGTCTCATAAATTCATAAATGCTTCAGACGGAGAAAATAACAAAATAAATAAAAACAATATCCAAAATAGCAAAAACCTCAACAAAACCATAAAGCCATTTCGAAACATTATAATTAAATATGCAAGCAACAGCAACAAAAATAAGCAAAAAAAAAATGCAAAAAAAATTGAAAAAAGCAAACAAAATAAATAGAAAAACAAAAACGAGCAAAACCATATTTGTTGAGGAGAGTAAAAGTTTTGAATAAATATGCACGCAAACAGAACCAACCACATTTTTAGTCTTTAAGCTAAATATCCAATTTTGGGCAATTATGTTTAAGTTACAATCAAAAGAAAGCTTAAAGGAAAAGTAAGTTAGAGAAAGTTTGCCATAGTTTTCGGATTTTGGCCAAAACAAATTTTCTTCATACAGTGATATATGATATACATATTATTTTTAGTTGAAATTTTAGAATTTAATTTGTTTTATGTACTATCATTAATTACGAACTTAGTGACATCTTTCTTACTCTTACTTAACTCTAGTTCGGCCGACGAATCACCCAGGTGACTATTGTACTTTTTCACGCAAAAAAGGATATATTGAACCAATTCTGTTTCTTCATTTTCTGTGACGTCTTATATCCTAGACAGACATGTAGTACAAAATGTACTATGATATGAAAACCATATGTGTGTCAACGGTATTCCAAAGTTTTGTTCCAAAGCAACTAGAGTTCCATACTAGGGTTTTCCAATAAGCTACAGAAATTACTCCGAAGAACAGAGAAGAAATGATTCAGGCTATCATTATTGCTCTACAATGTATATTGGACCAGACCCTTCCGAAGAAATGCAGCTGCAAATCGTTACAGCTGGTGAATACTTTACACCTTTTTGAGTGCAATCATTGATTGCCATTGATTTTCGAATATTTTGACTTCTTACCTTATTTCAATCTGCTTGCGTGTATGAATGATGTAGCTTAGCCTAAATCAATCGATTTTTGATCATACTAGGTCTTAATTTTGGCTTTTTTGCAGGACGGGAACATTTTAGTTTTTTTTTTTTAAATATAATTTCGGCGCTTCTAAACGAAATATTCACTCCTGTGCTGTTTTGCTTCTTGATAATTTTACGTGCAGGTTATCAACGGTTTTCAATATCCAATTTCATAAGTTTTCTTCTGGTCCATTTAGCAGTTTTGACTTTTCTATCACAATTTGCACTTGGGTTTATTATTTAAATTCTTTTATTTTGAATTGCTTCAACAATTCTGAAGGCTATTCATTGACTTACGTGGGCAGAGGCATACCGAGACCATGTTGGTTGGAAAGGTATTATGGTATTTTGGCCGACTGAATACCCTTAAGTCCCGTTTTTTTTAATACAACATAGTTCAATAAACCAAAATTACTCATTCGATCGATCAATTTTAAATAGTAGTATATGTGAACATTGTACTTTGTCGAACGCTTTTTTAGTACTAATAAGAACTCAACTTCCTTCTTCCAACCATCTGCGAGAGAAATTAACAATTTAAGAAAAAACTCACTCTTTTATCAAGATGAAATTTGGTTAGGATAGAGGAACTTAAAAAGTTGGTTGAATTTGAGTTTTTTTCAAAATGTAAAAAGTTTCTTAATAAAATTTAATTATATGCATTCATCAATTATCAAATTTGTAAAAATTCTACTCTCCATGTTCTATATTGGTCGAATTTTAACGTTTTTTTCAATTTTTCTAAAAGTTTGTAAAATTTTCCTTTAAACTAAATTTTACCAAAAGCATTTTGAATGAATTTTTTTAATATTGTAAGTTATTTAGAGTGCATTTAACAAATGCTATGAAAGATAAAAAAACTCTCTCAAATTGAATGTTCTAAATTGGGAAGCACATATCTCTGCCATCTTTGAGTAGATTTTATTTATTTCTTTTTTGTATTTAAGACTGATCAGTAGAATTAAAAAATTTATAAAAGTTTTACCGTTCCTTTTTTGCTTTTACTTAAATAATACCTTTTTGAAAGAGACCACAAAATTTAATTTTTTTTTCATTAAATTAAGAATATATGAAAAGGCTTTATTACTTCTAAGAAACTTCTTAAATTGTCTGGATTCGTCTGGAAAAATCCAATCAAGAAATCATCTTTTTTATCTATGCATTCAGAAATTATGTATCGGCCTAATTTTAATACGACGTAAGCCAACATTTTGGTAATAAAGGTTATTAGCTATTTGGATAGATTCAACAAAACTACATTTTTGCCTTTATTTAGTTTTTAACGTTTGTATTATTATTATATTCCATATGTATTATTATATAAAGTTTAAAAGAATAAATTATACTACGAGTATGAACTTCATACATATAATGGACAGTTTTTTTTCGCCTCCCAAACATTAGAAAATTGAAGTGAAACTTCTTTAGCAGCGTATGCAATATGCGGCGAACGAAACGGGTAGTAAATCGATGAAACGAATGAAACGGCGACGAATTAGGTGAATTTATGTCAATTTTGATGAATTTAGGTGAATTTTTATCAAGTGTTCGTAACACCCGATAAATTCGAAGGAAAAAAATGATAAAACAATAGTTTGAGTCCGAGCTAACAGATGAATTAATCAACAAAATTTAAGACCATCCTTTATGAAGGTGGAATTTTCAACTAGCTAGATACGTTTTGCTTCAATTTCCAACCGTGACAACTTAAGCTGAAATTTTCAACCTGTATGATTCAATGGCCTATCTGATGCAATAAGATTATCTGAGGACACAGACGGGTCATTGACAATTGCATGAATTTCATGGATCATTTGGACAAATATGGATGATTCTATGGCCAATCAAATGCAATGTGATTATCTGAAGTCACACGTAGGTGGTCATTGAAACTTTAATGGATACCAATTTTAAGTAAACTTTTTTAAAAGACGAACTCAATTTATATTGATGATGTTGAGAAATTGATGCATTACGATAACCTTTAGCGCTAATGCCTTACGCAAAAATCGATGCCAAAGCCAATTCACAGTGACAAGGTCCTTTTCTGTGTTTGGTCTCTGTATTTGGTCGGGCCGTGGTGTACTATAGGCTGCTACAACTAGGTGAAACCATCACAGGGCAACTCAATTGATGCGTTTGAACCGAGCATAGAAGCAAAAACGTCCAGAGTGAGATCAAAGGCACAACAAGGTAACTTTGCAACATGACAACGCTCGGCCACATGTTACGCAGCCGGTCAAAACACACTTGCAACGCCTAAATGGGAAGTCTTACCCCTACTATTTGCTTTCTTTGAAGACGCATGACATTGAGGAAAGCACTTTCGCTCTTTTAAAATAAACTTAATCTTCTAATGGCTTTATATGAAATGAGGCTAAGACTAAGTAAGTAAGTACGACTTAATTAAAAACTCTCTACTTTTTTGGGTTAAAGTGTCACTTATACCGTGCGTGGCGGCCACACACATATTTTTTTTTAATTTCGTCTTATTAGAATTAGGCAAAATATTAAAATTAATTGACTGAAGTTGGTTTGAGGCACGACTATATGTCGTTAACACATGTCGATATATGTCGACTAAAAGCCGTTAAAAAAAATTTGGCCGACTGAATTGCTCTAAGAGAATTTTTCATAGAGCACAGCTATAAATAACTTTAAACGAGATTGAACGAATAGTACTACTGAAATAATTTAGTATTTCTAAAGAAATAATCGACTCAAAGAGAAAAGATAATGGCGTTTGGGTTTTGCGCACAGCTAAATGCACATTTGGCCGACTGAAGTTCATTGTAGTTCAATCATAATTATTGTAAGTAAAAATCAACATTTTAAACAAATTTCAATCTAAAAATAACAATTTGGCCTCCTCTAAAAAAGTTAGGAGGGTAGCTTATCCCCTTACCCCATCCTATCCGCTAGTTTCGTCCCTATACGTGGGTTATTTTATATATATCATGGTATGAATACACTGAGAAAAAACACATACCTTGCTCCGGTAAAAAATTTCTCTATTTTTGATAATAGCAATTTATTCTTTTTCAAATAAAATTTTCTTCAATTAGAATAAATTTTCACATTTTCGAAGAAATATTTCTTTACTTCTAGGAAATGGAAATATTTCAATGTCTCTAATAATGATAAGTATTTTTCTCGCACAAAAAATTTCTCATTTATAGAGCAATTTTATTGAAAATGAAAAACTTTTCTAATATTTTGATAAAAAATTCACTATGAGAAGTATTTTCTTCAATAAAAACAAATATTTTCTCAAAAAAAAAAAGTATTTTTCTCTTAAAACGATATATTTTTCTATTTCATGGAACCTTTTTATCACTTTTAGAGAATTTTAAGTATCGCAATTAGAGAATAGCATTCTCTGGAGCAAAGTCTATCTGTAATCCTAGAAAAATTTTAAATAAATTTAAGAAATGAAAAATCTATAAATAAGCTTATGATTTACCTACAGATATAAAATTTGATACATATTTATTTTATGACAAAAAGAAAGCTTTTTAAAAAATGGACGTCATCCACCCACTGACACGCCTGCCTCTCATACAACACAAAAATTGAAAACTTTGAATTTGAATTGAAAACTCCATAAAAAGCTTATGTTGTTCTACGGAAGAAAAGTTTGCAGATTTATAAAATCCACTATATATATCGTGTCTGACAGCAATATCCGTTATCCGTCGTCCGTCATTTACTTTAACTCCCAAACTCATGTATATCACATATTCCAACTTTCACAGGTTTTGTAAAAATCTTTTAAAAATTGATTTCTCAAGTGAATAAGGGATCCTGACAAAGTGACTAAGTGACTTTCCTACTTATAATGAATTGTGAATTGAAAATATGTATTGAATCATGCAATATTTGGGCTTTTTGACTGAAATAAAAAAGACGAAAAGTCAAATGATGATTCTTTAAGAGTTCAGTGAACTGTGAAAAAACTACTGGGAAGTTTATGTTATTAAGACAAGTTTTACATTTTGTGCATTGTACTGCACTGCATTTAAGAAATGACAAGATATGACACTATATCACATTACCCGCCTATACCACCATACCCGAACTTACTCTGCTTTTTTAATCAACTTCCATGAAAATCGAATTGAAAATGATTGGCCAAACTGGTTTACATTTACTATTAAGCTCTCAAGTCCCTAAATTTTTTTCCATCATGAATAATCAAAGTTCATAGTGTGTAAAGTGTGTAAATTTGTTTAAACATCAAAAGTCTTTTTAATCCTTAGCTTGAAGCGCTTCTAAGTCAATAAATTATTTATGTCCTTTTGTTGGCAAGAAAATTTAGAAAGTGTAAACCTAATCGTAGTCTTTGAATTTATTATTTATTAAGCATTATAGCAACAAATTGCTTATATATATTTTTAAGTGAACTTGCATTCAAGTATAGCATTTGGTTGAACGAACATCAATTAAGCAATAAAATCAATTTTATATTAAAAGACAAGTAAAATCCCGACTATGCAATTCTGAGCATAAAATGCATTGGGCACTAACCGATTTATTTAAATCCTTATAATTAATTTTAAGGCATGCGTGAGTAAAAGGTTAACAAATATTGGTTTATGTACACAACAAATAGCTTTCTTGGGAGTTGAACACCAAATCCATGGCAAAGCAAGTTGAGATGAATGCACATGTTTTGTTTAACAAAATGCTAGTTTGCTGAATTATGTTTTATTTGTTTGATTTTATTTTGAAATTTTTAAGCATAAATACCAATAATAACATAACTGTATCGCATTTTGAAAAACTCGATAGTTTTCCCAAGTTTACAACCACTTAGTCTTCATTGGAACCATCCAAACAAAAATGAAAACATAAAAGCGAGAGTCTAAGAAAAACTAGCTCAAAATAGAGAAAAACTAAAAAAAAGTACGGAAACGCATTTTACCAGTCTCCAGATTTAATTTCAATAGTTTTTATTTTTGGCAAGGAAGGACAATTCTTTACTCTGCCAATTACACTCTCGTTTACAATTTTTACGATAAGTGAGACTATAAACTGAAAAAAAACTTTAGAGTTCAGTGAAATTACGTAACATCTCTGTCATAATTACTCCTATCGTGTCACCGTCCTCAACGACCTGACGGCACAAAATAACAAAATTTACTCTACAGTCAATTTCTGCCCACCGTGGCTTTGACGAGAACGAGAAAGCAGACTCTTTGCCCAAACAGGGAGCAGAATTACCATTCACAGGACCAAAACCATTTTGTGGTGTTGGATTTCTTCAAAAACATTAAAAAAATTAATATATGACTGATTCACCAGTGGCGTAGATATTGGGGGTCCACGGGTCCCGACCCCTCCCAGAGCCTTCAGCCAAATATGAAAGTTGTTGTTAATTGATTCTATTAAGTTAAAAGTTGTTTTGGAATGTTCGAAAGAATTTTATGATTAAAAAATATTTAAGATATTTTTTAATGATAACTTTGTCAAAACACAAGTTACTAATTTTTAATAAAATTTTTTAATGAAATCATCGTAACAAATACAGGTTTTCAAATTAAATTAAAAAAATTTTAAAATATAAATTTAAACCAATTGCGTTTCTACACACAAAAGTTAATACAACCGTGTTTCATATTCAAACAAATTAATTTTTTTTTTTTAAAAATTTTCTCTTATTATTTCTTTGCAATAACAAAACAAAAATAGCCAACCATTCTCTAGGAAAGTTCGCGGGGAGCGAAAAAAATTATCACTTTTGAAAATTCCATATAATTAATGGGTACTCTAACAAGTATGTATTTACTTAACTTAGCGTATGACAGGTAATTCCTATTTTCCGGACCCCTTCCAGAAACAAAAGCTATCTACGCCACTATGGCTAACTATGTAGCTAGACTTTCCCTTGAGGGCGAAGAAAACTCCAAACATATTCTCACTGTATGTCCATATCTTCTTCATGGAAAGAAGAGAAATCTCGGTAGTGAATTTGTCACCGTAGGATATCTTGTCATTCTTAACATTGAAAATATACTATATTTTCAGGAAAAAAAAACAGGTAAGGAAATTCTAACGTCGGTCTAGCCCGAAAATAGAATACCCTAAACCTTCTATAATATTAAACTCTCTAACTGCTAAGACCGTCTATAGATGGTCTTTGAGTTTTGTGCCTACCTTCCATACAACGTACAAATTAAAAACTGCAGAAGTAAGCTAATAAATATCTTACAGCAATTATATTCGGTACGTATGTATTTTATATTCAAACGAGTAAAAAAAGTCTATAGCCGTTCTAGGTCGACTATGAAATACCCTAAACCTCCTTTCCCAAAAAAAATTATATTATTGAAAATGGGCGTGTCTGTGGGCGGATGAAGCCTTTATTTGTTGAAGAAAAATTTACACTTACCAAGTTTTATTCCTGTAGCTCACAGTTAATGCTTTTATTGTGCTCTCGCTATGGGAGGTGGGCGTGTTCGTGGATGGATAACTCTTAATTTTTAAACACACCTTAGTTTTGGAATAAAATATATACATACATGCCAAATTTCATCTCTCTTATTGAACCTTAATTATTGAGTTCTAAGCTTTTTGGGTTGCATTGGAGGTAGGCGTATCCGTGGGCGGATGATGTCCATTTTTCAAAACCATCCTTGTTTTGTCATAAAAAAACATAGTTCCCAAATTTTTTCTCTGCACTGAGAAAAAACACATACCTTGCTCCGGTAAAAAATTTCTCTATTTTTGATACACTGAGGGAAATATGTGTTAAAACTAAATGAAATTGTGTTAATATCAAACGAATTTGTGTTTGAAATAGAGCTTGAAACAATTTCATTAAAGTTAAACACAAATGTTTAATTTAAAACAAAAGTTTTTGTTTTTAAAACATTGTTTTTAAATGTAAAAACAAATTTAAAACAAAAATTTTAATATTTAAAACAAATGTTTTAAGCTTGATGTCTTCGATGCCAGTTTTTCATTTTTTCTGCGTTTTCAACACGAGATTCGTATTCAGCGACCCCTGTGACCCTCCGAATACCGAATTTCAACTCCACTCGATGAAGTTTGACTTCTAAATATTGAAAAAAATTAACTAGTGATTATTTTATCGTTTATGTTCGTTACTTGCAAAACCAAAATTTCAAAAACTGTCACATATTTCAGATAGTTATTTTTTTGTTTTTTCAAAGACATAAGAAAAATTATAAAAAAGGAAGGAGTTGATATTTGAAATTTAAACACGTTTGTTTTAAATTTTGTTTTGTAGAAACGTAAATGCTTTTAATTTCTATTTTAAAATTTTTTGTTTAATTTTAAAGTATGTTTTTTTTCTCAGTGTAATAGCAATTTTCTCTTTTTCAAATAAAATTTTCTTCAATTAGAATAAATTTTCACATTTTCGAAGAAATATTTCTTTACTTCTAAGAAATGGAAATATTTCAATGTCTCTAATAATGATAAGTATTTTTCTCGCACAAAAAATTTCTCATTTATAGAGAAATTTTATTGAAAATTAAAAACTTTTCTTATATTTTGATAAAAAATTCACTATGAGAAGTATTTTCTTCAATAAAAACAAATATTTTCTCAAAAATAAAAAGTATTTTTCTCTAAAAACGATATATTTTTCTATTTCATGGAAGCTTTTTATCATTTTTAGAGAATTTTTAGTATCGCAATTAGAGAATAGCATTCTCTGGAGCAAAGTCTATACCATTTTTCTCTAAATATGATGCCTTTTTCATCATATTCCGAGACACTTTTTTCTGAGTGTGTAGGTTACACAGGGGCTTAGGGCTTATTTATTCCGTTTTAAATTTTTGAGTTGTATGGGAGGTGGGCGTGCCCGTGATCCGATGACATCCATTTTTCGAATTTATTTTTATATTAATACAAAACACATACACACCAAGTTTTATTGTTGTAGGTTTATTATGAGCTTATTTATGCAGTTTTCAATATTTGCGTTGTATGGGAGGTAGGCGTATCCGTGGGCGGATGATGTCAATTTTTCAATATCGTCTTTGTTTTATCTTAAAAAATACGCGTGTTGACTTTGATTTTTGTAGGTCAAACAAAGGCTTATTTATTGCGTTTTCAATTTTTGGGTTGTATGGGAGGTGGGCGTGTTCGTGGGTGGATGACTCCCATTTTTCTATCGCGTTTTAACTAAAATATAAAATGAATAAATATCTAATTTTATTTTTGTAACTCCGACACAAGCCTCTATATATAGTTTTAAATATTAAGGTTGTATGGGAGGTGGGAGTGTTGGATGATGCCCATGTTTCTTACACACCTCAGTTTTGACATAGATTACACAAATACCAAATTTAAGTTTTGTAGCTTTAATATTTGCTTCTCTATGGAGTTTTAGTTTTTGGGGCTGTATGGGAGGTAGGCGTGGTTTTCATCGGACTTAGCCCATTCTCGAACTTGATCTTAATTTTTTTAGAAAAAAGCATATATATCGAATTTCAGCACGATAGCTTCAAAATTACGGCTGTTATCGTGTCCACAGACAGACGGACAGACAGCCGGACAGACAGACGGACATGACTAAATCAACTCAGGTGGTGATGCTGAGCAAGAATATATATACTTTTCTATACCTACCACGCCTCCTTATGGGCGTGACACACGTCATGACAAAATTAATATACCCCTTACGCAGTACGCGTGGGGGTTAAAAAATGGACGTCATCCGCGCATGGACAGGCCTACCTACCATGCAAAGAAAAAATTTAAAATTTGCAAAAATAATCGTATGTTTGTCTTCCAGAGATAAAATTTGGGACGCATGTATTTTATAACAAAAAAAAAATATATTTTTGAAAAATTGGGTACCACCTTCCATACAACCCACAATAACGACAACACTAAAAAGGCATGTGAGCTACAGGATTGAAACTTGATATGTGTAAATTTTTCAGCAAAAAGAAAATGCATATAAAATATGGGCTTCATCAGCCCACGGACACGCCCATTTTCAATACTTTTATTGTATTTTGAAAAAGTAGGTTTAGAGTATTTCATAGTCGGCCTAGGCCAACTTTATACTTTCTTTACTTGTTTATACTGGAGTCGCTTATTTCTATGCGTTACAAACGTTTGCTCAAATTTAATATACCCTGAGCTTTCAGGTTTAAGGTATAAAAAGTTTCGTAACAAAATCTGGGTTACAAAATCCAAGGACATTTGCAGAAATTCCGTAAAATCCTTAATGTATGTATGTATAAAATTGAGCATCTTTAAACAACACTCCTTTAAGGTATCTAGGACATATTTGCAGTGTTGTTGTGGCTGTTGTTGTTGTTGTTTTTAGATGCTGCAATGACAATTAATTGGATTGCTAATGACAGTGACAAATATGCACAAAATTCTATTTATTTCTACATGTGTTTTTGTTTGCTTGAGTGTGTGTGTTTGTGTGTGTATGTGTGTGTGTCTTTCTCTGCCCATGTGTCATTTTCAGAAGCTCACACTTTCATTCATTAGCAAAAATAATACCGGTGAACAGTATGTGTACTTGTGAATTTGACAAATATAAGCAAACATCCTTATGCACATGTGTCTTTGCTGCTGATTATACATAAATAAGTGTAATTATTTCACATGCTTACTTTAAAGCATGCTTAACATTATCTTCCAGCAAATTGTCGGTCAAATCATTTAAAAACACATTAAATAACTACGATATGATAGAATGTTAAAATTGAAAATAAGCACGATATTATTTATTGCATGCTCTAAGGCGAAATTTTATATTTTGTTCATATTGAATAAAAAAATAATAATTGATTAGAGTGTTGAAAAGCACGGCTTTCTGACATTGTTATAAGATCATCATTATTGACTCAATAAAATAGTTTTATTTATTTCTTCTTTTTTAATACCAAAATCTTATGATTTAGTGTCTGGTTGAAATAAACTTTGTTTTTATTCTGAAAGCTCAGTCTTTTTGTTTTTATTTTTTGATATTGTTTATGTGCACCGCATTACCGCTGACGCGCTGCTGTCTTCGTGGTTGAATGATGCTTTCCTCAGTATGTATATGTATGTATGTGTTTTAGTGTGCATGTGGTTTGTTTTGTTGTTGGTCTTGTTTATGTTTTGTACATTTTGCAACAACTTGCTACTTCATATATTTTGACTTTACTCAGGTTAAGTGCTTGCATCACGTACTACCGGCATTTATGCCACAAACGTGCTTTTACAAACACATACACACACACACACACACACACAGGCACACATACTTGGATCGAGTACAAAACTTACCTCAAGCCCATGTCGACGCCCACTAACAACGAGTGAAATCGGTTGTCATATTTTTATGTTCTTTTGACCATGCTTGAGTGTGTATGAGTATGTTTGTTTGCATGTGTGTGAGCATGCGTTCGTGTGTATAATAAACTTCATTTTATTTCTATTTGTGTGCGCGCCAAAGTTTTCCAGTTTTGGCTCCAAGTTCATAACTAAGCACACGCGGTTACTTTTATTATGGTTGCAGCACATTTTCTGCTGCTGCTGCTGTTGCTGTTGCTGCTCCGGCTGAATCAACTTCCGTTATTATGTTTAGCATTGCATGAATCGAGGCAATGTGGCTGCCGAGTCTCACACAAACACCAATATAAAGAAGAACGCACCATTTTACATTTTGAACACTTGCACACATTCATATTCACATTCCCACTCACACTCAGTCAAACCGTCACATATTCTGCATAAAGCATGCATAAAATGTACGAAGCATATAAATATCGCTTTATTTCCGGTTTTTCTCGTTGCATACATGAAGGCGTGTGCGCTGTGTATTCGTTTTGCTCTGCTTATGCGACCTAAAACATGTACACGCTGCATTTGCAAGACTTTCTTCTATTTTGATTTTTTTTTTTTTTTTGTATTAAACCATTTTCTCAATCTTTTTGTGAATATTGTGACCTATTTTGTTTTGTGAAATACATATATTTGGATATCTTTGAAAATAATTTGCAGACGATTCAGTCAGATTTGATATCAGTTTTCTCGGAGTCTTAACATATAGTAATGTTAAATTCGAATTTGTGAAGGACATTAAATGTTGTCCCACTTGTCTGTTCCTCTATTTTTAAGAAAGTCGTGTAATGTATGAGCAAAAACTTTATATTTTTTCACTTTCACATAATCTAAAAATTTTATAATCAAGTAATATGATGTGCTTTAATGTGCACTAGGGATGCAAATCCCTAGCGGGATCCCGGTATTTTTTAAATCCCAAAAATCACGGGATTATTCAATTCAATTCCCGGTATTGCCAAATACAATTTTTTAATAGCCAATCAACTTTTTCAAACTTTTAACTAAAATAATATTTCTCTTTTAAAGCTCAGTATGCTGTAGAAACGAAAATACAATTGCCATAAAATATGCATTGAAATTTTTGACAGCGAACAGGTGGCGGAATCTTTTTCGGTAGGTAGTACGCTGTTGAAGGAAAAAATTTGTTCAGTACTGTTAAGCTCACAATCATGTGCGGAGCGTTAAAGTGCCACAATTTCGCTGGCCCTTTATGCCCGTACATTTCATTGACGCGGAAATTTGACATTTGACAAAAAAAAAAAAAATATAAAACAAGTAAAGAAAGTCTAAAGTCGGTCTAGGCCGACTATGAAATACCCTAAACCCACTTTTGTATATGAAAACAAAAACAAAAAATTTTTTATTGTAAATGGGCGTCTCCGTGGGCCTGAAACCTTTGAAACCTTTATTTTATATGCATTTAAATGTTGATGAAAAATTTACACATACCAAGTTTTATTCCTGTAACTCAGAGTTAATGCATTTATTGTGCATTCGCTATGGGAGGTGGGCGTGTTCATGGACGGACTACTCCCAATTTTTGAACACAACTTAGTTTTGGTTTTATATACATACATACCAAATTTAATTTCTCTATGATAAACATAACCTTATTTATTAAGTTTTAAACTTTTTGGGTGGTATGGGAGGTAGGCGTGTCCGTGGACGGATGATTTCCATTTTTCAAAACCATCTTTGTTTTGCTATAAAAAACATATGTGCCAAATTGTATCTCTGTAGATTAAACAGAGGCTTATTTATTGCGTTTTCAATTTTTGAGTTGTATGGGAGGTGGGCGTGTCCGTATGCGGATGACAGCCATTCTTCGAAGACATCTTTGTGTTGACACAAAACATATACACATCAAATTTTATTGTGGTAGGTTAATTATGAGCTTATTTATGCAGTTTTCAATTTTTGCGTTATATGGGAGGTAGGCGTTTCCGTTGGTGGATGATGCCCATTTTTAAAAACCAGCTTTGTTTTTGTATAAAAAACATACGTGCTAAATTTTATCTTTGTAGGTTAAAGAGGCTTATTTATGTGTTTTCAATTTTTGGGTTGTATGAACAGGTAGGCGTGTCCGTTGGCGGATCAAAAAAATATTCTAAAAATATTAATTTGGTGGGCGAGTTCATGGACGGATTACTCCCAATTTTTGAACACACATTAGTTTTGGTATAAAATACATACATACCAAATTTAATTTCCCTTAGACAAACAAAACCTTATTTATTGAGTTTTAAACTTTTTGGGTCGTATCGGAGTTAGGCGTGTCCGTAGGCGGATGACGTCCATTTTTAAAAACCATCTTTGTCTTGTCATAAGAAACATACGTGCCGAATTTGAGCTCTGTAGGTTAAACAAAGGCTTATTTATTGAGTTTTCAATTTTTGAGTTGTATGGGAGGTGGGCGTGTCCGTAAGCGGATGACGTTCATTTTTCAAAAAAATCTTTATGTTGATATAAAACACACACATATCAAATTTAATTGTTGTAGGCTAATTATGAGCTTATTTATGCAGTTTTCAATTTTTGCGTTATATTTAAGGTAGGCGTGTCCGTGGGCGGATGATGTCCATTTTTCAAAACCATCTTTGTTTTGTTATGAAAAACACACGTGCAAAATTTTATTTCTGTAGGTTAAACAGAAGCGCGTTTTAAATTTTTGGGTTGTATGGGAGATGGGCGTGTCCGTGGGCGGACGACACCCATTTTTTAAAGACATCTTTGTGTTGATATAAAACACATACATATCAAATTTTATTGTTGTAGGTTAATTATGAGCTCATTTATGCAGTTTTAAATTTTTGCGTTTTATGGAAGGTAAGAGTGTCCGTGGAAGGATTCCAAAAATATTCAATAGTGCAGATCCGTGGGTCTATGTGACCATGTGTGACCAAGTTTCATCCAATTATCTCAACTTCTTCTTCTTATGCTGTGTATACGGACAACACACAGACGGACGGACATGGATAGCTCGACTCACGTGGTGACGCTGATCAAGAATATATATACTTTTATATACCGGACTCTCTTCGTTCTATGCATTACAAACGTTTGCACAAAGTTAATATACCCTGACCTTTCAGGTTAAGGGCATACAAATATCAATTAGTCGACGAGTTATAACTAAAAAACCATATAAACAATATGCTGAAATTTGGCATTGGACTGCAAACTACGAAGGTCGATTGAAAGAAATTCGAACTTACATAAAAAAACGCCGTGATATGGGTCTTTTAATTTAGCCTCTATTTTCACCCCTCACTCTTAGAATCGACCTATCTTTTGCTAATCAGAATTTGTTCCATAGTGTAATTGTAGTGATATGAGTTTTGATCAGTTTTTAGAATGAATATTAATGTTGAAATCGTAGAAAATATTGCCTTGATTTGATGTTATTTTATCTTGAATGATATTTTAAATTTCGTAGAAAATAACGGCTTGATTTTAGAAGATTTTGGCTTGAATATTAATTTTAATATCGCAAAAAATTTCGACAGGATTTTATAAAATTCTAGCCGGAATATTACTATTGATATCCTAGAATATATTGGCTTGATCTTAGTTGCTTTCATCTCGAGATTGAATTTGAATAGCTCAAAAACTTTTTATTGAATTTAAGTGGAACTTTGACTGGAATACTTAATTTTAAAGATCAGAAAATATTTTTAATTTTTTTTTTTTTGTTAGCTTTGAACCAAGGATTTCAGGTGTCAAACCTATTCAGTCAAGTCTGTATTGGTTCTAAAATGGGGAGATAGATAAGTAGAAGAGAAAGTGAAATCAAGAGAAACAAGTGTAGAATGTTCTAATGTGGCAGAGTGCTATATCAACATTCGAATTTGAATCTGAGGCAAGTGTTATGCCTTTACCTCAGTCAATTCGAGTTAACAAGCAATCTCATTCCACAAACATCTCTACCATAAACTACAACTTCCAAAGTTGTATATTTTGATGAATTTTTAATTTTAGTTTATTAGAAATGAGAAAAGAATTAAAGAAAGGCAAAATCGTAGGAGCATGGTCTGACCGGGATTCGAACCAGGATCTTCTGTGTTGGCAGTCAAACATGCTTACCACTCAACTACCGACGCTCCTTAATACGAATGAAGTAGATCTTGTAGTAGACAATTTTAAATGGTTTGATTATAGATAATTATAAAATAAATTGCTAAGGATTTTTTTTCTCAAATTTTATGTTTGTTTGTTGTTTTGGTTGATTGAAATGAGTTTTTTGGAAAAAAAAAAGAAATCAATACTTTCTTAAATATAACTTTGGGTCGATCCCGGGATTGCATTTTCAGATACCAAAAATTCCAGGATTAACAAAACCCCAAAAATTGACTGCCTGAATGTGCAGACTCAAATAAAATGTTTCATGAACACTATGTAAAACATGAGCACTGAAGTAAAATTATACTTCATATTTATACCCCCACGCGTAATGCGTAAGGGGTATAATAATTTTGTCACGACGTGTGTAACGCCCAAAAGGTGTCGTGGTAGGTATAGAAAAGTATATATATGCTTGATCAGCATCACCACCTGAGTTGATTAAGCCATGTCCGTCTGTCTTCGGACACGATCACAGCCGTAATTTTCAACCTATCGTAATGAAATTCGGTATTTGAGCTTTTTTTTTGAAAAACTAAGATCAAGTTCGAGAATGGGCTAAGTCGGATGAAAACCACGCCTACCGTCTATAAAGAGTCTGATATTAAAGTTACAAAACTGAAACTCAGTATTTGAGTATACTATGTCAAAACTGAGGTGTGTTTGAAAAATGGGGGTCATCCACCCACTAACACGCCCACCTCCCATACAGCCCCAAAATTGAAAACTCTATAAAGAGGCTTATATTAAAGTTACAAAACTAAAACTCAGTATTTGCGTGTTTTATGCCAAAACTAAGGTGTGTTTGAAAAATGGGCGTCATACACCTACTTACACGCCCTTCTACCATACAACCCCAAAATTGAAAACTTAATAAAAAGGCTTATATTTATGCAGCAGGAAAGCATTTTGATATGTTTGTATTTAAGACACATAAAAATAACAAAATCTTCTAAAATCTCATGCAAAAAGCTCTCGAATTTAAGATTCTTTAAGGGGGTCTTCTCATTGGGCAACTTTTTTTTCGACTTTTTTGCATTTATTTATAGCTTGGGTAGTTGTGAATATGCCCCTAAAAGGATTTTTAGAAATTCGAAATTAGAGATACAGCCTTTTTTGTGAAGCAAGGTCTTCGTCAAAATGAGCTATTTTTTTTCGCCTCATTTCCGAACGAAGCGGCATAAAGTAACCACCGAATTCTGTTGAAAATGTTTATTGTTAGGTAAAAACGTGTTTGCACACATATTCATACAAAGATACGAATACACATTTCTGCTTATTTTAGGGGTTGAAGCATTTTTTGAGTCCAGGTGTTCAACTGAGAGCATCATTTAGTTCAGTTTGTATCGAGTTGAGCAACAGACGCGTGCGCTTCAGTGAACGGAAAAGTAAATTTTTCATAAATTTATTGTGATTTTTGTAAAATGGATCGGAAAAGTAATAAAGAAAAAAAAAAACGCCCAAGTGAGCGTCAGAACCGTGCTAAAAAACGCGGGTTAAGTGGAAATCAGCATCTTAGACCAGAGGATTCTGAATATACCAGTACATCGGCCAAGAAATTCAAGAATAACGAAGACGACGAAGCATCAATCAAAAACAATTTGAAGTATTGCATTCTCGAGTTCTGTTCTGTGTTTACCACGTTGTCAGCGTTGGTAATTTGTGCCTCATGCAAGCAAAAAATTGAGTTCTCAGAAGCCTCACCAAATGGAGTTGGATTTAAAATCGCTTTGAACTGCGCCTGCCCACGCACAACATATATTCCTTCGTCACCTATGATCGGAAAATCATATGAAATTAATCGACGCTTGGTTGTTGCCATGCGGCTTTTAGGGATTAGGCCAAAAGGTATAACCATGTTTTGTGGCCTCATGGACCTCGCACAAAGTTTCTCCAACAATCTGTACTATACTTCCCTAGAAAATTTGTACGTTGCTGGAAAAGCCATGTACGAACATGTCATTTCAAAAGCTATTGGAGAAGAAAAAGAGGCTATGATCGAAGCGAATCCAGAGTGCGATCCCACTTTATTTACTGTGTCGGGGGATGGGACTTGGAAGAAGCGTGGCTTTGCTTCCCTTTATGGTGTCACAACTTTGATTGCCAAGCATACCAAAAAAATTGTTGACACTGTCGTAAAATCTCGTCTGTGTACCAGCTGCAAATATTGGGAAGCCAAGAAGGAAGAAGAGCCAGAGGCTTACCAAATTTGGCTTGATAATCATGACGAAGAATGCACCATGAAGCATGAAGGAAGCTCTGGGAAAATGGAGGTGGACGCTGTAATAGAGATGTTCTCCAGGTCGGTTGAAACACACGGCATAAAATATGTAAAGTATATCGGCGATGGTGATTCGAAGACCTTCAAAGGTGTATTAGATGTCGACCCCTATGACGGTGACCCTATAGTGGAAAAGAAGGAATGCATTGGGCATGTGCAGAAGCGAATGGGCACGCGACTTCGAAAAATAAAAAATGAAAATAAGGACATTGGAGGCAAAGGTGCGGGCAAGCTCACCGACAAATTAATATCCGAGTTGACCACATATTATGGCCTTGCGATCCGCCGTCATCCTGACTCTGTGGAGGATATGAAAAAGGAAATTTGGGCCACTTTTTACCATAAGTGCTCCACCGATGATAAACCGCAACACCAAAATTGCCCCACTGGTGCGTCAAGCTGGTGCGCATGGCAGAAAGCATCTGCTGAAGGTACGTTAGATAGCTTTCACCACACGTATGCACCTCTCGACAAAAAGGTGATGGAGGTAATAAAACCAGCTTACGAAGCGCTGTCGGCAGATAATTTGCTTGAAAGATGCCTTGGATCTGAAACTCAGAATTCCAATGAGTCCTACAATTCTATTCTTTGGTCACTTTCGCCCAAACACATCAACTCAGGCGCACGCACCATCGAAGTGGCCAATTTCATTTCAACGTGCCTCTTCAACGACGGTTTTATACCCATACTTAAAACTATGATTTTGATGGGTATTGCGATTGGCAAAAACGCATACGAATACGCACTATCTTGCAATGAAGACAGATTGAACCGATCAGAGACTCGAGCTGCGGCATCATCAAAAGCTGACAGAACGGCTCGCAGAGCAGAGAGGGCAGCAGAAAGCATTTTCTACGAAAAAGAGGAAGGTGGCCTGTATGGAGCTGGCATCGCCGACTAATAAATATTAGTATTAAGTAAAAAATATCTGAAATATTTAGATTTTCTTTCAAAGGCCCTTTTTTGACTACCTGGCCAGTTTTCTTCACATCTACTGAACCAATTTTGATGAAATAAAACTTTAATGACGCAGAATTACCTCCTTTTGTTAATTGCGTACTTTAATTTGTCACTTTTTTCCTTTTTTTGCCAAAAAAATAACTTTGATACCAGCAGAACTGATTTTCTTGAAAAAAAATTTTTTTGGTTTTTTTGAAACCCTCGTATTTTGACCTATGAGTTACGTTTTTTCCGGACCGATTTTGATGAATCAAAGTGAATTCGACGGAGAATTGTCAGCTCTTTAAAACTGCATTTAAACCACGTTTTTCGAACTGGCGGCCATGATATCTCCAGTTCAACTGAACCGATTTTCATGAAACAAAGTGGAATCGACGCAGAATTGTCACCATTCTTGGGTGAACCTCGACCATAATTTTAAAAAATTTTTTACTATTTTTTTTTACACTAAACTACAAAAAAAAGCCCGAAATTGAATTTTTCTTTTTTGAATGGCCGCCATTTTGTCAAAAAAATCACAAAATTAAGCTTGAGGGTCACCCGAGAATTACATCTATACTGATTATAACCCCGTTTTTTTTTTTCATTTCAGACGCTCCAGAGACCCGGAATCGTGGCCGCCGTGACGACACCTTTTTTTTCACGACACCTTTTTTTTTTTTTTTTTTATTTTTTAACAATAATAATCTTATAATCTTTTATAAGATTACGCGTAAGACTCGAATATATTAAAAAAATTTAATTAAAAAAAAAAATTGCTAAAATTATTCGAAAACGATTTGCTAATGTTGAAATTCTCGCTTCGGTTGTGATTCGATTATGATAAAAAATCTCGTTTCGAGAATGAAATGTGTATTTCTCCCGCCATTGGGTTCATTAGCAAAACATTTTCGAACTTCGTTTTCGAAATAAATATCCGAGATCTCGGATTCACCTCGAATTCGAGGCAAATTCGTTTGGTTTATTGGGTTGTAATACAATAAATAAAAAAAAAATTTCAATTATTTTTTGCGTTTTCAAATAAGAATTTTTTTAAAAAGGGTCCAAAAAACGGGTTTTGAATGAGAAGACCGCCTTGACCCTTAAGAATCGGCCGTGGAGGTATTTTAACTTCGGCCAAGTCGAAGATATACCTTACTAGTTTATTTATGAAGCTGTTTGGAACCAAAATACTGTTCAGGGGTCAAATTGAGCCTAATGAATAAAAAAATAAGCAATTCCTTACAAGCAATTCCTTATAAGCTTAAAGAATTGCTTAATTAGCAATAGCTTAGCCAAGAAATAACCAGTTTATTCTCGTATGAATAAAAGTTTATGCTATTGCTGCTCTTACTTAAGGAAATTGTACCTTTGCCTTAAAAAAAAATGTATAAATATCCAGATACACACAAAAACAGTTGTGTGTTGCTTGCACGTGTTGTTTAATATTGTTCCTATGAATCAAATGTATGTTCTTTGTTCTGTTAACGATAAAACTTCCGAAAATCGTCATTACTGCATTATTTTAGCACATTATTAAAGTTCTTCTTACTTATATATTAAGAAACTGAGCCATTTTCATTTCTGAATGCAGTGAATGACAAATTAAAACTAACTTCAACAAATGCAAGGTACGAGTAGAACAGCTTGAAAAATCCTAAGCAATTACTTGGTTTATTCATACGCTTTTAAGCAATGTCTTAAAAAACTAATGAAAAGATCATAAAATTTCCCTTTGCTAAGGAAATAAGGAAAAAGGAATTACTTAAGTTTTTATTCATACCACACTTAAGTAATTCCTTAGAAATTCCAAAGAAAAGCAATTGCTTACATTTTATTCATTGGGCTCATTATCTGCTAAGGATGTGAACTTCATTCCATTTTATCACACAGTGTAATTTAATAAAATAAAAACACCACAGTCCTTCAAAACAAGCCGCTATTTTGCTCAAAAAATTTTAAACTGGGCCTTAATTAATTAGAAAATTTCACGAAATATGCTTTGTTTATAGTACCTACATATGTATCTCTCTGTTTTAGATGCGCAACATCTTCTAACATATGATTTTCAAATCTAGAGCAATAAAAACATGGTTTGTGCTTGTATTATTATTTGGTATACGTTAATTTTACCAAATTTACGGTAACGTTTTGCAGAGAAAATTACTTTCGCTGAAAAGCAACAGCAACAGCAGCAGTTAAACAATGAAATCGTAAAACAAAAATGTCTACCATAACAATAAACACAACATTACTCACAGCTCACTTACACCTGTTCGACGGTAGATCAAGTAGAATAATGGCCAAAAACAGCCAAGCAGAAACGATTCTTCACCTCTGGCCATAGTCATAAAAACACTTTAACTCTTTAGGAATGCGTACCATTCATTCATTCATTCTGCTATTCTTGTAGTTCTGGCTCGATCAGAGTCGACCTTAATGTTGGCTTTCTTTGTTGGCGTTGTTGGCTTGTGTTGTACAAAAAGGATTCTTCATTATTTTTGGCTTTTAGGCACGCACAATGGGCGCTTAAAAACTTTTCGGAAAATCAACCAACCTCAACCTATGCCGCACATTTTAAGCTACAAAAGTGCTGATTAATTTTTAATTTTTATCATTGTTGGACTGTGTTGGACTTGTTGTTGGACGGGCTAGAAGGGTAGGCAGCTAGCAAAAATTGTAGATGGACTAAGAGCAATGCGCTGAACTTAATGGGGCTGTATTGAGCCCGCTTTTAAAATGTGTGAACTTACTTACAAAATAATGAACTAACTCATGGCTGTAATGGCTAAAATGGCTGAAATTGTCTTGAAGTAACGCTAAATGATGTAAACACCTTTCAACGTAGTTGTTGTTTAATATCCGTTGATATCCTGTAAAATCCTTTGTAGCGATATTTTGTGCTTGAGTTTTCGTTGGCGTTGCCTGTTGGCTGGCTTTAGACAACAGACATCGTTGCGGAAGGGGTAGAATTATTGTTTTAGTGGTGGTTAAAGTTGGTTTTTTATGTTCAAACTTTTTGTTTCTATTGTTGTTGTCGTTGTTGTTGCTGGTTAAGCCAGTAAGTTTTGTTTTTAAGCACCATAGCAATTTGGCTCAATTCCAAGAGTTTATTACAATGAAAAAGTTGCAAATTTATTGGGTCATTATTGTTGTTGGTGTTGGTGTTGGTGATGGTGTTGGTGATGGTAATGGTGTAGGTGATATTGCTGTTGTTGTTGTTAGTATTGTATACTAGCAGACTATGAAGGATAACAATTTAAACTTTCTCAAAGGATGTCTGAGATAACATTAAGCCGAAGCTTTCCGAAAAAGAAAAAGTGAACCCTTTTGTTTGCCGAAATTAATGCTCTTAAAAAGCAGATAACATCATCTTTTAATGTTTATATATTCTTAGTATTTAAAGCTATTTGAAAATATTTCTGATATTAAGTACTTGTAAATTTTAACAAATGCAAAAAGTAATTCAACAAGCTATTTCTGTTTTATAATAAGAAAATAATTTTTAAATAATTTCTTTTCATCATCAATTTTGCTTTACAAGCGAACAATCTCTATGGTCTCATCAATGCAGAATTATTTGCAATAATTTTTATATTCACCTTCTACTGACGGGGAAAAAAATATCCTTAGTACATTTAATGTACTAGTCATCAAAGCCACCCAATGAACACTCTATTGAACAATTTCAATTTCTACCCTGTTACAATTTACCATCCCTCCTCCGCAAGTACCGCCAATAAATGTTATAACCTAACATTTTATATTTTTTTTTATCATCTTCCTTTTTGTATCGATACTTCACGTTGCCCAGGTAGCGGCAATATTTGTCGGTTTGGGTCATAAAATTTTTTATCTGCCTTTATGGTTATTCATATCCTTATATAATCCTAATTTTGTGTTATTATTATGACCCACCACCCTATGATATTGGTGCGGTGTGCGGTTAGCATCGGTCTGATAAACAGCGATTTCTCTTCATCCAATTTTGTAGTTGTGAATGTAGTCGCTGTGTTGTTGAAGTAACTTTAAAGTTACTATTTGATTTTGCTTTCGACCGAAGCATTGGCCTTCACAATTCTTTGAGCGAATTTTGGTGTTTGTGGATGAGGTGAGATGTTGGATATGTCAGCTGTAAGGCATGGTTAAGTGTTGTTGCTCGATTTTAAATTCGACCGTTTTAAATATTTA
Organism: Tetanocera ferruginea; assembly: GCA_958299015.1. NCBI lineage: Eukaryota > Metazoa > Arthropoda > Insecta > Diptera > Sciomyzidae > Tetanocera > Tetanocera ferruginea. The sequence goes on along the minus strand of OY282642.1, from coordinate 87,038,376 downwards.
GTTTATAATATAAGATTTAAGCCCGAAAAATGAATGAGCCATTTATATGTTTATCTATTCATCTTAAGGTATATTCGGGAAAGTTTTGTAAAGAGAGCACAACCAGTATGTCTACTAAAATTTGATTGATGTATACACAGGGGCGTATGCATGGCGGGCGGGGTGATTCTCCAGAAAACTTAAAAGTAGGTCTAGCCCGACTATGGAATACCCAAAATCTCCAATAACATTTAAATATATATTGATTTTCTTAAATAAATATAAATAACATCTTATTTTCAAAATTCATGTATTTTTTTACAGCTTTTAACAGGTTTCACTAATGTGGGTTGTATGAAAGTAAGGTGCATTCATGGGCGGGTGATAATAATTTTTTGTGCACACCTTAGTTTGATAAAAAATCCTTCAATACCAAGTCTTATCCCTAAATATAGTGACTTTAATGACAGGAGGAAGTGTTTGTGTTCGGGTGACGCCCATTTTGTGTGCTCACCTTAGTTTTCATATGAAATCCTCCCATACCATATCATAAGTATAATTCCTGTAGGTCATATATGAACCTTTTTATTGTTTTTCCAATATTGTGAGTTGTATGGGAGATTTGCGTTTTCGTGAGTAGGTGACGCCCATTATGTGTGCGCACCTTAGTTTTTATATAAAATCCTCCTATACCGAGTTTAATCCCAGTGGGTCATTTATAAACCTTGTTATGGTATTTTCAATATTGTGGGTTGTATGGGAGTTCGACGTGTTAGTAAGCGGATCACGCCCATTTTTTGTAAGTTTCTTAGATTTTGTAGACTTTGTAAGTTTCTAAGATTTGTTATGGGAGGTAGGCGTGTCCGTGGGTGGATTCCAAAAATATTCAACAGTGCAGATCCTTGGGTTCATGTGCACATTACCAAGTTATATGCAATATCTCAACTCCTTCTTCTTATCCTGTGTTTACGGACTACACACAGACGGACAAACGGACAGGGCTATTCGAATCGCGAATTCTCTGATCTGATTCTTGACTCTGATCAAGAATTTATATACTTTTCTGTACCGAACTCGCTAATTTCTATGCGGTACAAACGTTTGCACAAAGTTAATATACCCTGGCCTTTCAGGTTTAGGGTATAATAATATTATTGTTTCTTGAAAAAGTAGTTTTAGAGTATTTCATAGTCGGGTTGTTCATATTTATATATAATACTAGTTCTTTCCCGTCAAAAATGATGGGCCCAGTTTTTATAAAGGAGAAACATGAAATATGAATGTTCTTAATGTTGAATTATAAATCAGCGATGGTCACATATTCGATTTTAAATGGTTCAAATAACAATTTTTAGTTCTAACTATTTATTAAATACCTTAAAGTTAAAACGGAAATCATAGTAGGTACAACAAAATAGAATTGTGGCATTTTAAGTTGTAAATTATAGTTTAAAATTCTTAAAAAACATATTCTTTAAGAATTATATTTTGAGACTTATGCCAAATAATTCATGAAGTAACAGGCTTGCTACAACAACAAAATTCTTTACAGAACAACAGAGCAGACTAGACCATGGTTTCGTGAGACGCTACTCCGACTCATCAGTAGTCTCTGGTGGATTAACTTTGAGAAGCTAATAAGTTCAACTGCACTCAAAAATGGTCAAAAATGGTATAGACTTTGCTCCAGAGAATGCTATTCTCTAATTTCGATACTAAAAATTCTCTAAAAATGATAAAAAGATTCCATGAAAAAGAAAAATATATCGTTTTTTGAGAAAAAACTTTTTATTTTTGAGGAAAGATTTGTTTTTATTGAAGAAAATAGTTCTCTTAGTGAATTTTTTATCAAAATATAAGAAAAGTTTATCATTTTTAATAAATTTTTCTCTATAAATGAGAAATTTTTGTGCGAGAAAAATACTTATCATTATTAGAGACATTGAAATATTTCCATTTCCTAGAAGTAAAGAAATATTTCTTCGAAAATGTGAAAATTTATTCTAATTTAAGAAAATTTTATTTGAGAAAGAGAAAATTTCTATATCGAAAATAGAGAAATTTTTTACCGGAGCAAGGTATGTGTTTTTTTCTCAGTGTGCCGGAAAAAAATCAAAGCAGTGTTTTTCTAATCTTTTGCTAGTCGCAATATTTCAAAAAGTTGACTGCATTGACTCTGCAAAGATTTTGTTGTTGCGCTTTTTGAAACAAGTTTGAGAATATTTTATAAAACTGAAAACTTCAATATAAAAAAAAAGATAAAAAGCTTTTGAATTTTCAATAAATTAGTAAACAAAAAACTGCCTACAAATATGCTATGAAATTTTTCAAGCAAGTCAAGCGTTCTGCACTCACATTTAACGGAATTATGGTATAGTATAATATAATATAATATAATATAATATAATATAATATAATATAATATAATATAATATAATATAATATAATATAATATAATATAATAAAATATAATATTATATAATATAATATAATATAATATAATATAATATAATATAATATAATATAATATAATATAATATAATATAATATAATATAATATAATATAATATAATATAATATAATATAATATAATATAATATAATATAATATAATATAATATAATATAATATAATATAATATAATATAATATAATATAATATAATATAATATAATATAATATAATATAATATAATATAATATAATATAATATAATATACACGGTTAAAAATCTTGGACTAAATTTTAAACTTTTTGGATTACATATTGGACACGACCAAAAAAAGATTATTTTTTAATTCATTGCAAAGTTTTAAATTTTTCAATCCAAAAAGGATTTATTTTTAATCCGCAAAAAGTTTAAAATTTCTTAATCCAAAAAGGAATAATTGTTAATCTACAGAAAGTTTAAAATATTATAATCCAAAAAGGATTAGATTTTAGTCCAAAAAAGTTTAAAATATCGTAATCCGAAAAGTATTACTATTTAATCCACAAAGGCTTAAACACTGTTTACTGTTACAGTGTATTTAATAATATTTTGTTTCAGATTTTAATAAACAATTTGTTTCATTTAATTAAAAATAAATTTCGGAAGCTTTAACAACATTTAGAATTATATTTGTCTTAAATTTCGTAGTAGTAGTAGTTTTCAATCTTATACCTGAATTACAGTGCGGCAGTGGAAGCGTCAGTGGCAGTGGCATTGATCAGCTGTTATTTTAGGAATACTGTTGTTCAATGGTGAAACTAACATGGCAGCAGTGGTAGTAAGCAGTACTGCCGAGGTTAGCCCTATTTCTAAATTCACTGCCAACATGCAAATAATTAAACTACCAAGAAAAATTCCACATTCACTACTTTTGATGCTGAAGCTGAAACTGCTAAATTGTTATTTGCAGGCAGTAAAATACGAAACAGCTGATCACTGCCGCTGCCACTGATACAGATGCTGCCACTGCAACTGCTGCATTGTAATTCAGCTATTGTAATTCAAAAATAGTCTTAAACTTAAAATTTTTCGGATTAAAAAAAATTAAACTAAAATATGGAATAAAAAATAGTACTTTTAGGATTAAAAATTCCTTGAAACCAAAGTTTGGTTTAAAAACTAGTCCAAAATTTTTAACCGTGTAATATAATATACGTACATACAGCGATTTTTATTTTCTGGTTGTATGGGAGGTAGTCTGGTCCATGTTTGGATTCCAAAAATATTCAAAAGTGCAGATGCTTGGGTCATGCAATTATATGAACTTTTTTTCTAATTATATGTTTATGGACAACACACAGACGGACAGGGCTAAATCGACTAAAGAGATGACTCTGATCAATAATATATATACTTTTCTCTTCCGGACTTACAACGTTCTAGGAGATAGTCTTAATAGTCTCAATGATCTAGCTGTGTTAAATGTTCGCTGGGGTATGAAAAAAACTGTTGAGGACATAGCCCAAATCAAATGCAATGGCCTTAAAGTAGACATTATTCTGTTAAGCTTATTAAATGAATAAAACATTTTAATAAGTCTGAAAATGAAAACGTAAAAAACCCAATTTTTCCTTGGTGCTCGCCTGATCATACTACTTACTTACTTAGATGGCGCTTGCAACCGTTGGTCGGTTATGGCCTGGTCTAAGAATTTGCGCCAGCCTCTTTTGTCGTGCGCTTGCTGACGCCAATGGGAAACTCCAAGCGTTGTCAGGTTATCCAATACCTAGTCTTTCCAACGGAGATGCGGTCTTCCTCGACTGCGTTGGCCGCCGCTATGTACCGAATCGAATAATGTTTTCGCTGGAGCTTCGTCGTTCATTGTCTCGACATGACCTAGCGAGCGAAGCTGCTCTATTTGAATACGCTTGACTATATCGATGTCGGCATAAAACCCATGCAGGTCGTGGTTCCATCGTTTTCGGTACTTGCCAATGACGCAGATTGGACCTTCTTGTGAAGGATTTTTTCTCTCGAACGCTCCGAAAGTCCTTTCATCAAAGCTGCTCAACGTCCAGGTTTGTGATGCGTTTAGTTGGACGGCCATGATTATTAACTTATAGAGCGTCAGTTTTGTTCATCGAGAGAGAGCTCTGCTTCTCAATTGCCTACTGAGCTCAAAGTAACACCTGTTGGCAAGAGTTATACTTCGTTTAATCTCAATACTGATATCGTTGGAGGAGTTAATGCTGGATCCCAGGTAAACAAAGTTCTTCACTACCTCAAAGGAGGTGTTGTCAACTGAGACGTTGTTTCCAAGACGCTGGGACTGTTTGTTTGTTGACACAAGATACTTCGTTTTATCTGCGTTCACTGCAAGACTCATTCGACTCGACTCTTTTTCTAGCCTGGAGAATGGTACACTGAAAAGTTTCGAGTTTCATTCCTGTCTGCCCGCTTGATCATACCTAAAGCTAATCAAGTATCCAAGTAACCAAGCCCTTATAATTTATCCTCCTCAGTTTCAACTCGTTTGATCTAAGCGATTTTATTTCTTGCTACAGGTCCAATTATCATGCCATAACACTTGATATATCCAGATATATCCAGATTTAAATCAGCCTAGAATATTGGGATAACCGTACATTTGAAATTGTTTTTTTTTTTAAGCAAAGAGGGAGCTTAAGCAAGCAATTGTAAATTTTCGCTTATCTGCTCCAAGAACGCCATAACTGAGAAAAAGTAATTTTGAAAAAAAAAAACGCTTTTTAAGTTTTTAATTTACTCACGCCTTGCAAAGAAAAGCGAAGAAATATTCTCTTCCCATGCGGAGACTATCCAAGATAAAAACTTGAAATTTTTACACAATATGAAGCATGATGTTCTTATATAATAAAAATAAAATATCACATTTTGCACAAAGGTCATTCAGGAGGTCCAATTTTCGACCAACTTTTCAAGCACTTGAGGGCGTATTTCAGCAATGACACGTTGAATATTGGTTTCCAAAGCGTCAATCATTGCTTGTTTATCCAGCATAAGCCAATGACTTCACGTATCCCCACAAAAAATAATCAAGTGGCGTCAAATCACACTAACGCGGAGGCCAATTCACCTGTCCATTTCTCGAAATAATGTTGTCGTTGAAATGTTCTTTCAATAAGTCGATTGTTTCGCCCGCAGTATGACAAGTGGCACCATCCTGTTGAAACCACATTTCGTCCACATCCATATCTTGAAGATTTGGCAACAAAAATTCATTGATCATGGTTCTGTATTGATTTCCATTCACGGTAACGTGTCGTCCTTCCTCATTTTGAAAGAAATAAGGACCGATGATTCCACCAGCCCATAGACCGCACCAAACAGTACATTTATAGGGATACATTGGTAATTCTTGAACGGCGTATGGATTATCTTTGCTCCAAATACGGCAATTTTGCTTGTTGACATATTAATTCAACCAAAACTACGGATGATTATGTACACCATAAAACTCACGTAGTGCTCTATAAACATTTTTAATTGAACACTGTTTTTGAAAATAAATTTCCACGATTTGGAAGCATTGTTCTGGAGTAACCTATTCATGATGATTTGCCAAACAGTACTAAGTAGAGAAGTCACTTTAAACTGTCAAAACAACTGTCAGACAACAGAGCAATCCATATTGAAAAAAAACCTCATAAAAAACACCCTTTACTATGTTTTCTCGTAAAATCTGATAACATTTCATAATAAAAGTACATTGGAATTTTTCTTTTTTATATTTTTGGGTTGTTTTGTTGAAATACCAGCCCATAGTTTTTAATAATATCACAAAAAAATTACTGTCGACTTCAATTATGAAACAACTAATAAGAAAACTTTTATTTCTTATCATCAGCATAAACAATGCTCTACACAATCATTTCATTAGAGCCAAGTTGAAGTCAACCACAAAGTTTAATCATGACTGCAACACTCCGTTCTGAAAATTAAATCTGCTGCATCATCTTCTTGAAATATGCAAGAAAGGCACTCAATTAAAATTTTGCCATGTCGTTGTAGAATGCATGGTTTTCAATATCAGTTATCAGTTAATTGCACTCTTGGACACGCTCGTGGTCTGCGGCGTTTTGCCCAAAAGATTTGTTGTTGGCCAATTAAAAGTTTTGCTCACCTAATTGCAATTACTTTGTTCGCAACTGCATGCAGCACAAACACGAATTCAAGTGATATCGTGCGTTGTGTTTCTTTTTTTTTTTGCTTTTGTTAAAATTTTCTTGGGAACTGCCAAAAGTGTGGCAATATGATTTCAACTTTGGACACAAGTATTTGCCCAACCGCAGCATTGGTCTAACGAGTTGGCTTAACTAGTTAGCTTCACGTTGTTTTTTTTTTTTTTTGTCGTTTGAGTTAAATTCGTTTTTATGTGAACTAGAAAGAAAACTGTAGGAAATCTGGGCAAAACTAGCTAGAGAACTTCATATGTGACCAAAATTATAAAACCTAAGAATTGCAGGCTTAAGACGTGCGTGTTTCTGAGCAGAATGCAGTTGATGATAAATGAATGCTTGTTAAGATTAGTACTATGTTTTTACACTTAACATTTATTAAGTTGAATTGGAATATAATAATTGGAATATATTAATTTATTTTAACAATTTTTTCATGCAATTTTTGCTATCTGTTATTATTAGATTTTTAATCATAGAATATTCAATTTCTTCGACAAAAGAATCGATTTACTTTACTAGAGATAGAGGTAGAGTTTTTGTGTACTGGTACACAGTAAAAACTATGAAGACAAATTTTATACTATTTAGTATAAATATAAACAAAATGTTATATAAATTATACCATAAAATCTTATAATAAAAATTTATATAAAGTTAGTACGTGCCCTCCTAATGTAAATGTTTTGTTTTGCAGTAAATTTAAAAAGAAAAGAAGTAAAGAAAGTCTAAAGTCGGTCTAGGCCGACTATGAAATACCCTAAATCTACTTTTTTAAAAAAAATAATATTATTGAAAATAGGCGTCTCCGTGGGCGGATGAAGCCTTTATTTTATATGCATTTAAATGTTGATGAAAAAATTACACATACCAAGTTTTATTCCTGTAGCTCACAGTTAATGCCTTTATTGTGCTTTCGCTATGGGAGGTGTTCGTATTCATAGACGGATTACTCTTAATTTTTGAACACACCTAAGTTTTGGTTTTAAATACATACATACCAAATTTGATCTCTCTATGAGAAACATAATCTTATTAATTGACTTTTAAACTTTTGGGGTAGTGTGGGAGGTAGGCGTGTTTTTTCAAAATCATCATTTGTCATAAAAAACATGCGCGCCAAATTTTATCTCTGTAAGTTAAACAGAGGCTTATTTATTGCATTTTCAATTTTTGGGTTGTAAGTGGGCGTGTCCGTGAGCGGATGAGACCTATTTTTTGACGACACCTTTGTGTTAATATAAAACACATGCGCACCAAATGTTATTGTTGTAGGTTAATTATGAGCTGATTTATCCAGTTTTCAATTTTTGCGTTGTGTGTCAGGTAGGCGTGTCCGTGGGCGGATGGTGTCCATTTTGCAAAATCCTCTTTGTTTTGTTATAAAAAACATACTTGCCAAATTTTATCTCTGTAAGTTAAACAGAGGCTTATTTATTGCATTTTCAATTTTTAGGTTGTATAGGAGGTGGGCGTGTCCGTGAGCGGATGTGACCCATTTTTCGTAGATATCTTTGTGTTGATATAAAACACATATACACCGAATTTTATTTGTGGTGTTTCAGCGAGGTGACGCTGATCAAGAATATATATACTTTTCTATACCGGACTCGCTTCGTTCTATGCGTTACAAACGTTTGCACAAAGTTAACCCATTAAGGACAAGACCCTTAAAATTGTCGCAGAGTGTTGAAATTTGTCACATGCATAAGCTTTGAGTTCTTAAATAGAAATCAGAAAAAAACATTTAAAAAGCTCACAGGGGGTGTGAATTGCGCCTGTAACGTTAACGTCCCGTTGGTCCTAATACCCACTCTATTGGTTTGCATAGTGAAAAGAGCTTATAATGTTTCTGCGCCTTATAAAGGTATTAAGTAATTGAAAAAAGAAACTTCAGGAAATTTTTTAATTCATACTTAAAAATAAATAAATTAAAAATAAATAAATTCGTAATTTGTAATTTATTATTAAATAAAATTAGGAAAAGTTAAAAAAACAAGATAACATTTATAAAATGGTAATGCTTGAAACATTTAACACACAAGCCCACATTATACTTTCTACACATCATTATGCACACTGTTGTGCAATTATGACCTTGACATCGTCGATGTTTATTACCTGGCACTACCTCGACAAAGTGATTCATACCAACGTTTCTTTGGTTACTGCATTCAGTCTCATTTTTCGGTCTTCGATAACCTGCAGGTGGCTTTCAAAATCCAAGGCCACAATAAAAGCTAGCAATAGCTCGACGAAAATCGATTTGGGTCATACCTCAACCGCCTTTCCGATGCAAGATCTATGCATTTTGAATTGAAACGTCAATTAGCCATGTAATTATAGACCACCATTTTTTGCCCCTTGCGCCAATTCTGTAAGCATTAACGTTCTGATCCATGCGATCTGTACCTCCCATTACAGCGTTATACATGGCAACAGCACATGATCGGGGAACGTCGATTCTTTGGCGTTGTTCTCGTGAGTATCGACCAACTTTGGATACTGGGTTTTTTCCAAAAATGGTTGTAGCTACATTAACCACAATATTATCAATCCATTTTGTTAAGTTTATTTCAGCACCTTCCAGTTTAATGCTCTCGAGATGTGTACCCAGTGACAATCATGATACTAATAAATACCTTCATCTCATTTATGGTAATGTTTGGGTTTTGACCTTCTATTTGAACTGAGTAAGCATTAGACTCCTCCTCACATAACATCTGTACGACCTCATCATCTTTAAACTGCTGATGTGGTAATAGCCCGGAGCAATAGGTGTAGTTTGGCTCAGGGAAAAAAAATATCTGACTCGCACGATTTCCACACTTGTGTAGCACAATCACAGCGATATGATATTTTTTTTCACCCCACTCCATATTAATGCGGTAAAATTCTTAACCTAACTTACATAAATTAAACTTGCAATGAAATATTTTAACAATTAAAATTAAGACGGAACTTTCTAATTTGAACTTTCAACTGCATTCAAGGTCTTATAACAGAACTTATGGCCCAACTAGGTAGAAGAAATAACATGTACATAAAACATTGTTTTTTAAAAAAGTTTGAATTGCTTTAATGTTTATAAAAAATTGATATAAAGGGTGTTTTTCATTATGTTTTTTTTTTTCAATATGGATTACTCTATTGTCTGACAGTTGTTTTGACAGTTTAAAGTGACGTCTCTACTCAGTATTGCTTGGCAAATCATCATGAATCACAACAACGCATAACAAATCGTGGAAATTTATTTTCGAAAACAGTGTTCCATTAAAAATGTTTATAGAGCACTTCGTGAATTTTATGGTGCACATAATCGTCCATCTGAGACCACCATAAATAACGTAATTACCAAATTTCGGTCTACCCGATAAATGTACTGTTTGGTATGGTCTATGGCCTGGTGTAATCGTCGGTCCTTATATCTTTAAAAATGAGGAAGGACGACACGTTACAGTGAATGGAAATCGATACAAAACCATGATCAATGAATTTTTGTTGCCAAATTTTCAAAATATGGATGTGGACGAAATGTGATTTCAACAGGATGGTGCCACTTGTCATACTGCGGGCGAAACAATCGAATTATTGAAAGAACATTTGAATGACAACATTATATCGAGAAATGGACCGGTGAATTGGCCTCCGCGTTCGTGTTATTTGACGCCACTTAACTAGTTTTTGTGGGGATACGTGAAGTCATTGGTTTATGTGGATAAATCAGCAACGATTGACGCTTTGGAAACCAATATTCAACGTGTCATTGCTGAAATACGCCCTCAAATGCTTGAAAAGGTGGTCGAAAATTGGACCTCCAGAATGACCTTTGTGCAAAATAGTCGTGGTAGCCATATGCCCGAAACTATATTTAAATGTTAAATGCCAAAAAATTATCTACCAATTAAAAAATTTTTTTTGGCCATTTCATAATTTGGCTTGTGTTCTATTTAAATTATTAAATTTCAAATTAGCAAGCTCTTAAAAAAAACCCTTTATAAAACATTTAAAAACTAGTTCATTAAAATCGAGCTTTATAGCGGCAAACTTCCAGCTTTGTAAAAATGACATATAGGATTCATATTCTGCTCATGCAGAGATGTTCTAAAATATGTACTTTAGTAAGATTAACCCATCCAGTATTTATGCTTAAGCACTGAAAAGATTACAGTGAAAGCGATGGTGGAAGCATTTTGAAAAATCGACAACTCAATATATATTTTGTTACTTCGCTCAACAAAGTTTGACAGTTAAAGCAAAGCGGCTGATTTTCAGAACTGTTGCAAAATAATAAACATGTTTATGTGTACTTTCAGAGCGACTTGAAATTTGAAGAAGCAATTTATAATGAGGTTTTATTGAATTGATTTGAAGTTTTGAAGACGGTTTGAAGTTCAGTTTATGCAATGGTTTGAGGCGAAGAGACTTCAATCATATCGACTTGTAGCGACAGATAAACGACAGATAAGTAAGTAACCTTTTGAAAGAATCAGATTTTCATTGTAAAAATTAAATTCCACGTCCTAATTAAGCTCTAGTTAAGCATAACAAGAATCAATGAAACATGAAGAAATAAAAGAAAATTACTTGCAGATTTTTTACAAGAATTCTATATGTAAGAATTTGTTAGACAATCAATTCCATACTCTGCACAATCTCTATCTCAATCCCCAAGTTTTGACAGTCTATGGTGAAAATATCAAAAGCTTTACTCTTATTACCTCGTTTATCAATTTAATCTAAAGTTGAACAAGTAAAGACAAGCAAATATAAAATATTTAATTTAATTTTTTCCACGAAATTTTCATAGAAAAAGGTCTCTATTTCAATCATTTGATTCAGACTGACTTTTCTTCTAAAGAGCCTTTAACAGATTTATTTATTTTTTTGCTTAGTAAGTAAGTAAGGTTAAGTTACGTCGCAAAACTTTTACTAAGCTAGCCTTTACAATATTTATATATAATGTACATAAAATTGTTGAAAAGTTTTACAAAAGCTACGTTATGCTTCACAACTTTGACCAAAGAATTGACAATTAATAAATACTTTGAAAACTAATGAAATAAATCAAATGCTGAGCAAATTTTATATACGTGGACAATACTCTGTAAAGCAATTGTGATGATGGCAAAGTTTAGGCAAAGTTCAAATAATTTTATTTATGAATACGAGCATTAAGGGATGTTACAAAACTGTCACTAAAAATGTCATTTTAAGTGGTCTGAGTTTAAGACTTATTTTAATATCTGTCTGCAAACAAAGACGCAGAAGATAAAATTCAAATGAATTGGAATATCTCAAGATGTTGACCTTGAGAACAGCTTAAAACTTTGCTACATGCGATTAATATTTTTGACAAATTTTCAACAAACATTTAACATTTGATCTATAGATATGAATAGGCATTTGACATTCTCAAAATGTGCATCTTATCAAACGCAACACATCATCACTGACTTCACACTTTGCATCACTCGCTGATGTTCATTTTGCAACAATATTGCAACCATGACATTAAATGTGAATGCAATTGTTCTCTTCACCCACCATCATCATCATCATAACTCATTTACAAGTACAATAAAACTCCATTTTATTTATTGTTATAAGTTGCGCTATCGTCGCCGCCATGCTACACTTCATCTATCAGCGTTGAACACAGGAACAGAAACACTCAAAAACACGCATATTTGACGGGTTGCTTAACCTTAACGATGCTACACAATATTTCGTTGGGTGTAACAAAAGTTTATCTCCATTCAACACGACGAGTTGAGCACTGAATCTGTATCTATGTAGCAAGCGGCAATTGTTGCACCTACACACACACACACACACACATGCACTTCACTTTTGGGAACTTTGCAAGCGTTGTCTTCCTGCCAGGCAGCCTGAATATATGCTTTTTTGACTCTATGCGCGTCTCTCTGTGCCTGACTGTCTGTCTGTCTGTCTGTCTGTCTACCTGCTGACTGCCTTATTAAACCGCCAAAATGTTGTAGCAACACTTACAACAAGCGGCATTTACATAGCACTTTGAGGTTTTTGTGCCTTGGTCTCTTTGTGGTTTGATGATGCAACTTCTACAAGTTTTAAAATTATGTTGTATGTTGTAAGATCATAAACCCGTAACTCACACCATCTCCGCCCCCTAACCCTTTCCAACGGAAACACGTGTGTTACCAAACCTGTGCAGGTACTCTTCTAACCCGTTTCTACCTTTGGGCGTAGCTACTCCATGCTATCTCATCCATCATCTCGCATTACAGCTGTTAGAAAGTTTTGCGGGGGACTTTTCAAAGTTTCATTTTTCTTTCATCATGGTTTGGTTGAGTTTAGCTGTTTTTTTTTTTTTTTGTTTTTTGAGGTATTCATATGAAGCTGTTGGCGTTTGCATTATAGTTAAAAGCCATTTTTACTTTAGAAAAAGACTGAAGAGGCTTTTAGAAACAACTAGAGTTGATGCTGACAACGCAATGAAGCTCTTCAGCTAAACTTAGCTACTATATTAATGATTGCTTCTAGGTATTTTTTGTCAAATGTACTTTTATCTGCTTGAAATCTATTTCGATGCATGCACAGTAAATTGCTTAAAAAAAAAACAACAAGTTACAAAATTCTGCAACCAGCAACGTTTTAAAATTGATGGCAATCATTTTAAACCTAAATAGTTGAACAAAACTAAAAATAAGTAATTAATAGCCAATTGCAGGTTTTGTAAGTTCTAATACGTAAGTAGTCTTCTGTCAAAATGAAGACAATACCAATGAAATTATATTATATTAAATGTGCTAGTGAAATTTTTGACATACTCCACATTCATCTTATTCAACAAATTTCTTAAATTTAAGCAGTCTGCACTCAGAAAATAACACCTACATATCTTTCTCCGATAAAAATTTCTTTATTTTCGATAATAGCAGTTTTCTCTTTTTTAAATAAAATTTTCTTCAATTAGAATAAATTTTCACATATTCGATGAAATTCGAGCCTCTTCCTGCAAGGATGAGAATGGGAATCTAGTGACAGATATCCAGAGTACACTGATGCTATGGAGGGAACACTTCTCAAGTCTTTTAAATGGCGACGCTGACAACAATCCCGCCAGTGGAGATAATATCCCGCAAAAACCAATTATAGATGACAGCGTTGAAGTCCCGGGTGAGGCTCTGTTTAAATTCATTCACAGACTTCTATGCAGAATATGATCGGAAGAATGCATTCCAGATGTTTGGAACCTCAGACCCTCGAAATGAAATCGGCACGCACCATCTCTTTGTCGATTAAAAAGCCGCCTTCGACAGTCCAATAAGGAGTCACCTATATGCCATCATGTCTGAATTTGGTATTTCTGTGAAGCTAATACGTCTTTGTAGGATGACACTGAAGAACACCAGCAGTGCAGTGAAAATCGGGAAGGACCTCTCCTTCCGTTCAATACCAAGCGAGGTTTCAGAAAAGGTGATTCCTTATCGTGCGACTTCTTTAATATAGTAATGGAGAAGATCATCCAAGCTTCTGACCTGAGACGAAGCTGCACAATTTTCTATAAGAGTGTTATGCTGCTGGCGTATGCAGATGATATTGACATCATTGGCCAAAATACGCGCGAAGTCAGTGCAGCATTCTCTAGGCTAGAAAAAGAGTCGAGTCGAATGGGTCTTGCAGTGAACGCAGATAAAACGAACTATCTTGTGTCAGCAAACAAACAGTCCCAGCGTCTTGGAAACCACGTCACTGTTGACAACACCTCCTTTGAGGTAGTGAAGGACTTTGTTTACCTGGGATCCAGTATTAACTCCTCCAACGATATCAGTATTGAGATTAAACGAAGGATAACTCTTGCCAACAGGTGTTACTTTGGGCTCAGTAGGCAATTGAGAAGCAGAGCTCTCTCTCGACGAGCAAAACTGACGCTCTATAAGTCAATAATCATGCCCGTCCTACTATACGCATCACAAACCTGGACGTTGAGCAGCTCTGATGAAAGGACTTTGGGAGCGTTCGAGAGAAAAATCCTTGCAAGATCTATGGTCCAATCTGCGTCAATGGCGAGTACCGAATACGATGGAACTACGAGCTTTATGCAGATATCGATTTAGTTAAGTGTATTAAAATAGAGCGGCTTCGCTGGCTAGGTCATGTCGAGAGAATGAACGACGAAGCTCCAGCGAAATAATATTGGATTCGGTACCCAGCGGTGGCCAACGCAGACGAGAAAGACCGCATCTCCGTTGGAAAGACCAGGCATTGGATAACCTGACAACGCTTGGAGTTTCCAATTGGCGTCAGCAAGCGCACGACAAAAGAGGCTGACGCAAATTCTTAGACCAGGCCAAAACCGACCAACGGTTGTAAGCGCCATCTAAGTAAGTAAGTAAGTACGACGACGTACTTCTTTATTGTACGATTATATCGGAGAGCAGACTTTATTGGCACAAGGAATCGTAGTTACCAGCAATTGTTACTTGGTTGGTATTGTAACAACGCACGAAGTTGAGTTTAATTCTCTTGTCAAATATGTTATCCTTTTACCCACGTTTTGCTGGGTTTGTCATTTGGTAAGAGGTAAAAAAGTTGTCGAAGAAAACAGTGTTTCTTTCCGAATGCTCAACGTTGTGAAGAAGTCTCAAAACAACATACTCGCCAAGTCCAATGCCCATGTTGTAAGCTTCAACTGTGCCAGTCTACGGTATAAAGATAAACATGTACCCATCGTATAAGCACCAGTATTTGAATCTAAAAAAGATTGATTTTTCTATAACATTTTACATGAATGTTTCCCAAAGTTGGGTACCATTTGTTAGTCAATTAACAATGTGGGGAAAATGTTTAAATAAAGTATACATATTAGGGCAGTGGTCGAAAAATCGACCACCAATATTCCAACAAAAGTAGCACGTACACGCAGAAAAATTACATTTTCGACTTTGATTGTAGCAAACATATTTCCCTTTACTGTAAATATAAATAATAATTCTGACTATACTTTGTTTGTTATTCATGTTGCTATTTTTGTGACAATTATTTCAATATTTGCTTCTTATGCCAGTAAACATATTTTGATAGATGTGATAAAAAAGTAGTTTTGTTAAAAACATAGCCGCAATATGTTTGCAACAAAAATAGTAATTTTTTTGCCATGAGAATATCATATTTGTCTAAGTTAATGGCTTCACAAAATGGTCTTCAATAGTTCATAAAAAAGTTTTGAAAAAACCATCAGGATCACCGAAAGGGGTAAACACGAAAAAAATAGTATGAAAAAATTTACAATATCGGATTTTAAGTAAGTTTGGTGGCACCGGACTAAATTGTTCGGTAATTTCAAGTTCAGAATCAGATTTGTCACTAAATTTAATATCAAAGTAGATGGGTTTTGTTAATTTGGCGCGAATTTCAAATGCATAATTTTTTTTCAAAAATGTCTTATAAAAATTCGCGAAAAAACGGTTTTTTCAAATTCAAATTATTTCATTCGCAACCATATTTTATAATTCCGGGGGCACGCAAAATCCCAAATACTTTAGCATTTGACCCAGTCTAATGTTCATGCAATATTCGTGTTCGTTTTGCTTGTTTTGGTTGAATTTTGTTCGCTCACACGCCATCAGGCGATTGGCATAATGGTTAGTGTGTTGGACTATGATGAGCGACGGTCCGCGTTCACATCTCGGTGATTGAAAATTGATCATTTGTAATGAAATGCAATTTTTCCTGAAATTAAAACTGGTCACCGTAAACATAATATATTTATTGTATCAAAATAGCATAGTTGCTACACTCAGAAAAAAGCTTATCGGAATATGATAAAAAAGGCATCATATTTAGAGAAAAATGGTATAGACTTTGCTCCAGAGAATGCTATTCTCTAATTTCTCTAAAGTTTTTCATTTTCAATAAATTTTTCTCTATAAATGAGAAATTTTTGTGCGAGAAAAATACTTATCACAATTAGTGACATTGAAATATTTCCTTTTCCTAGAAGTAAAGAAATATTTCTTCGAAAATGTGAAAATGTATTCTAATTTAAGAAAATTTTATTTGAAAAAGAGAAAATTTCTATATCGAAAATACAGAAATTTTTTACCGGAGCAAGCTATGTGTTTTTTTTCTCAGTGTAGTGAACATAATATATAAATTGTAACAAAGTAACTTTCTTACGCAAACTAGAAACATGCTTCTGGTAAAAATAAACTTGTTTGCTGTCAATAAATTTTCAAACATAATAGTTTCCTCTCCCATTATGTTTGTGGTAAATATATTTTTTTTCTGCGTGTAGGTAAATTAACCTGAGATGTCCAAAACCGACTGATTCTCATAATTTAGTCTTATCGCTCTCTGCTTACGTAAATAGTTTTATTATTCATTACATTTATTCGATTTTTTTTATTTTTTCAAAAATGGTCCAAAAAAGGTGTTTTTTTTTTAAACCTGAGTAGGTAAAATGAAAAATTTCTAAATTGGTATTTTTTTCTAAATTTACATTTAACCAAATTGTGTAAATTTTAAAGTTAGTGGTCGAAAATCGACCATCAGACTTAAATGGATTAAATTGTCGTGAAAAATGGTTGCGAGTATTTTCCACAGGGGAACAGAGTACTACTTGACGAACATGTTGTGAAAAATTTCACACATATTTCACTGCTATAGTTTTTTGTATGTCGATTCGAGTAAAATTGAGCATGAAATTGAACAGAGTACTACACTGAGGGCAATATGTGTAAAAATTAAATGAAATCGTGTTAATATCAAACGAATTTGTTTTTGAAATAGAGTTTGAAACAATTTCATTTAAGTTTAACATAAATGTTTTTAAAGTTGAATTTAAAAAAAAGCTGTTGTTTTTAAAACATTATTCTTAAACATAACAACAAATTTAAAACAAAAATTTTAATATTTAAAAGAAATGTTTTAAAGCATGATTTTTTCGATGCCATTTTTATACCCCCACGCGAACTGCGTAAGGGGTATATTAATTTTGTCACAACGTGTGTAACACCCAAAAGGAAGCGTGGTAGGTATGGAAAAGTGTATATATTTTTGCTCAGCATCACCACCTGAGTTGATTTAGCCATGTCCGTCTGTCTGTCCGTCTGTCTGTCGACACGATTACAGCCGTAATTTTGAAGCAATCGTATTGAAATTCAACAGTTAAGCTTTTTTTAAAGAAACTAAGGTCAAGTTCGAGAATGAGCTAAATCGGATGAAAACCACGCCTACCTCCGATACAACCCCAAAATTGAAAAATCTATAAAGAGACTAATATTAACGTTACAAGATGGAAACTCGGTATTTGTGTATTTAATGTCAAAACTGAGGTGTGTTATAAAATTGGGCGTCATCCACCCATTAACACGCCCACCTCCCATTCAACCCCAAAATTTAAAAATCTATAAAGAGGCTTATATTAAAGTTACAAGACAGAAACTCGGTATTTGTGTATTCTGTGTCGAAACTGAGGTATGTTAGAAAAATGGGCGTCATGCACAATCTAACACGCCCACCTCCCATACAACCCCAAAATTTAAAACTTTATAAAAAGGCTTATATTTAAGCTGCAGGCAAACAATTTGATATGTATGTATTTTAGACACATAAAAATAATAAAATCTTGCAAAATCTCTTACAAAAAGCTCTCCAATTTAAGATTCTTCTACCCATAAGAATCGGCCGTGGGGGTATTTTAACTTCGGGCAAGTCGAAGATATACCTTACTTGTTTTAGTTTTTTTTAGTTTTCAAAATCAGATTCATAATCAGCTTACCCTGGGACCCTCCGAATACCAAATTTTAACTCCATTCGATGAAGTTTGAATTTTATGGAATATAGAATTATATGGCAATAATCCATTAGATATTAGTTTATCTTGTGGTCGATATTTGTAAAACCATTACAAAAATTGTCATATTTTTCAGGTTGTTATTTTTTTTTCTTTCAATGACATAAGAGAAAATTATGAAAAAAGAAGGAGTTACTAGTTGAAATTTAAACGCGTTTTCTTAAATTTTTTTTTGTAGAAACACAAATGTGTTAAATTTGTATTTTTAAATTTTTTGTTAAATTTTAAATTATTTTTTTTTCCAGTGAGGTCTTTAAAGAGAAAAATTTATTGAAAATTAAAAAATTTTTCCTCTATTTTGATAAAAAAATTCACTATGCGAAGATTTTCTGCAATAAGAACAAATCTTTTTTCAAAAATAAAAAAGTCTTTTTCTCTTAAAATGATATATTTATACCCTAAACCTGAAAGATCAGGGTATATTTACTTTGTGCAAACGTATGTAACGCATAGAACGAAGCGAGTCCGGTATAGAAAAGTAAATATATTCTTGATCAGCGTCGCCACGTGAGTCGAGCTATTTATATCCGTCCGTCCGTCCGTCCATCCGTCCGTCTGTGTGTTGTCCGTAAACACAGGATATGAAGAAGGAGTTGAGATAATTGCGTGAAACTTGGTACACATGATCACATGGACCCAAGAATATGCATTATTAAATATTTTTGGAATCCTCCCACGGACACGCCTACCTCCCATACAACGCAAAAATTTAAAACTGCATAGCTCATCTCATAATAAGCCTACAATACTAAAATTTGGTGTGTATGTCTTTTCTGTCTGTATTTATTCGTAACGAGGGGAGGAATTTAAACTTCAATAAAAACTGTGGAGTCGCAAATAAATAAAAAGTCGAAGGTTTCAAAGTGAACAACTAGTAGTTCGACCGATGTCCCTTTTATTATTAAAACTTAAAAACTAACAAAGTTTTAAAAAGAGCAGCGAGAAGCGCTGCTCAAAAGAAAATAAAGAATAAGAGCCGCAGTTGCTCATTGAACACCGCTGTATCGACAATTTACAGGGTGTTCACCGGTGGACCGAACATGCCGCCCGCCTTGCACGAGTGCAAGACGCTTCCAGGAACCCTGCCCTGATAAGACCCACCCAAAGATGGAGTTTTGGGTCAACGGCATGCTTAACCCAGCCGGGAGACTGCCAGGCTGCATTATTCGCGCGTAGACATCGACACCCAGAATGAGTCGCAGTGGAGCTCGCTTGTAAAAGTGAGGATCAGCCAGATTGATGTTCGGATAGCTCTGGGTGATTCTCTCGTCGATGTATTTCGCCGGCGTGACGACCTCCAACCGGCGCTCAACCAGAGCTGTCGTGTGTACCTGGACGCTCGATCCATAACGACCTCGCAGCGCTAGCGTACATACTTCCCGACCATCTACCATGCTCGTTGGAAGCCTCCATTTTCTTACCAACTCGATGGCGATTTTGGTCTGAGGGAGGCACGCATCGAGGAGAGCACGTTCCTGCACTAGGCCACCATTAGCCCAGGTACTCACGACCGCTGTGGGGAGCAGCGAGACAACGCGTTGAAGGCTCGTCGTTGTTGGTCTTGTAGGGGGAGACCGCTTCGGGAATTGGTCCCTCGACGATGTCGCAATTGGAAGCATCGACTGCGGTCTCTTCTGGGAAGGAGACCGCTTCAGAAAGTGATCCCTCAAAGCCGACGCAGACGGTACAGGCAACTGCGGTCTCTTCCCAGATGAACTCTTCGATTCCACCCCAGACCTCGTTGCTTTTTGAGCAGCTGCGGATGTAGGCTGCAGTTTAGGCTGCTTTGCGCGAGAACGTCTTCCACGCCTTCTTGAATGGGCTCGACCTGTTCGGGCCCGAGTGTGCGAATGCAGCATGCTGTGGTGATCTTCACCGCAGTGACGGCATCTCACATCGCTCCGACAGTCCTTTCGCATATGAACGGCTGAAAGGCAGTTGGAACAGTAATAATGGAGTAATACTGTTCGCAACCGCTCCTCCAGGTTCATAGCTATGAACCGCCGGCACGACATAAGATTATGCTCCATGGAGCACAAGCGACACTTTGGAATCATGTCGCTGCGCGTCACCACGGGGACCACACGGGACAGCACACTTCGCACTGGACTCGATGGCGAAGGAGCACTGGCTGCGGGGACTGGTGCACGCTCTCGCACCGTGTCGGTCTCGCTCAATGCCATCTCGGAGTCCATCTGTAGAAGCATCTCTGCCAGCAGGTCACGCACGATGTTGGTGGTTGACATCCTGAAACGAGACGGAAAAAGAAAAGCAAAAGAAAAGAAAAGAAACATGTAAGAGAATAAAAATGGTGACGGAGCTAGGTCGGCGGTATTGCGACCAGCCTCACTATAGGTCGTGTTATGCAACCTCTCCCGGTGCGGATGTCCGTAACACGGACTCTATTGTCGCTACCGACATAGGTTTTTAAAATTCGACCGATTCGCCATTCATTCGCGGGTAAATTATCATCTTTGACAACAACTAGGTCGTTGACATTGATGTCTAATTGAGGAGTTTTCCATTTCGAACGCCGATGCATCTCTTTCAAGTATTAATTTTTCCATCGGTGGCAAAAGTGCTGATGCATCGCCTTGATTTTTTGCCAACGATTTACAAGAGTCAGAGGCTGATCAGTTATTTCTGGCTCCACTGGAGATAGCAGTGGGCCGCCGAACAAGAAATGACCTGGAGTAAGAGACTAAAAATTAAAGGATTTTCGGACATGGCGGAAAGGGGCCTCGAATTAAGACACACTTCGATTCGATTCAGTAAAGTTGCTTATACTTCATATACTATACTTCATACTTTCATACATATGGGGAGCACCAGCGGGAATGAAGTGCCATGCAATTTCTTGATGCGAATACTGGGATAGTATTGCATCATGTGACGCAGTTAAGAAGGCTTTGAAATCCTTTTTGAACGTGTTTGACGCTCCAACAAAGTTTGTACCGTTGTCGGAGTACACGTTAGCTGGGCAGCCACGTCTCGCAGTAAATCGAGAGAAAGCTGCCAGAAAAGTAGCGGTCGATAGATCGCTGGTGGCTTCAAGATGAATTGCCTTAGTTGAAAAGCACACAAACAAACAAACATTGCCCTTACTTATTCGACAAGATCTACCAATGTAGCTTTTAATGTCGAATGGGCCCGCGAAGTCAATACCAGTTGCAGCAAATGGTCTTGAAATGACAGTTCGCTCAGCTGGCAGCGCAGCCATTATTTGTGTTCGTTGGCGTTTCATGTGGATTACACAAGTTTTGCAATTGTGCAAAGTTGATTTTATAAGGGTTTTAGTACGCGGGATCCAATATTGCATCCGAATAAGTCGAAGCACTAATTGATTCCTTCCATGAAGTGAGATCTCATGGACAAAACGTACTAAAAGGCGTGAAAAGTGACAATTATATGGTAATATAATTGGATGCCTTTCATCATATGATAGGATTGGTGAAGAGGCTAGCCGTCCACCAACACGCATTAACTTGTCGTTGTTCAACAATGGATTTAGATCAAGAATGGGGCTCTTTGCTCCAATTATCTGATTTGTTTTCAAACAGTGATATTCGTTTGGAAAAGCTACTTTTTGACATAAGAGTGCCAATCGTGTTTTCACAAATTTGATTTCTGCCGTTTCTAGGCATGTTGATTTTTTTTTGAAAAGGACACACGATACTTGGGGTGGGAGCTATGCAGAAAGCGAAACACGTACGCTAACACTCTTAATCCACGCGATAGCGAGGAAAACCGCTCTAAAATATCTTCATATTTCGAAAAATATGCAAAGTGTATCTTTACAGCTTTGTGATCAAGCGAAGTTTCTAGAGCAGAAGGTTGCGTCATTCTTGGCCAAGCCGATCGTTCGAGCGGGAGCCAAGAAGGTCCATGCCACCAAAGAGTATTATCGACTAACTCTTGTGGAGTAACTCCACGCGTTGCTAAGTCTGCAGGGTTCTCATGTGTGTCTACATGAAACCAATTGTGAATTCCGACCTTCTCTGCCACCTGCGAAACTCTGTTGGCTACGAAGGTCGTCCAGGAACGGGGGGCTTACAAAGCCACGCAAGCACTATTGTGGAATCAGTCCAGCAATATAAGCTTTGCCTTTCAATTTCAAGGTGCGATAATAAGGTATCTACCATATCCGCGAGAAGTGCTGCACCACATAATTCAAGACGCGGTAGTGAGATCGTCTTGACTGGAGCAACTTTACTTTTCGCATAAAGCAGATGACTGACAACACAATCATTTTGTTTTACTCGAATATAAATCGACGCTGCGTATGCTTTTTCAGAAGCATCGCAAAAGGCATGAAACTCAACGTCGGAATCATGTGAAAACCCAACAAAACGTGGTATGCGAATTTTATTGATGTTTTCATAATCTAGCAAAAAAGATTGCCAAGATTGAAAACTGTGTAATGGGAGATTTTCATCCCAATCAATTTCATCCAACCAGATGCGCTGCATTAGAATTTTTGCTGTCACCACAATGGGTGCCAGCCAACCTGCAGGATCGAATAGCTGGGCTATCATTGATAATACTTCACGTTTTGTATACGATGATTTAATCTCAAGACGCTTAGCGGTAAAGTAGAAAAGATCTGAAGTGGCATTCCAACGAATTCCTAACGCTTTGGCGCAACTTGCATCTTCTAACTTTAAAAAGTCTTCATGAAAAAGATGCTCTGTAGGTAGGTCTACCAAAATGCTTGAAGCATTTGCAGTACATTTTCGCATAGTAAAACCTGCAGAGTCTAAAGCAGCGATAAGCTCATTTCTAGCCTTTATTGCGCTTTCCACATCGTGAGCTCCAGCAAGAGCGTCATCGACATATGTGAAATTTCACAAAATTTGAGCAGCAAGGGGATATTGCTGCTAAACATCATGTGCTAATTGCAGCATGGTTCTAATGGCTAAATATGGAGCACAGTTTAGGCCAAACATAACTGTCTTGAGCTCATAATCCTGAATCATATCATCAGGTGAGCTTCGAAATAGAATTCGTTGAAAAGCAGAATGTTTTGGATCAACAAGAATCTGGCGATACATCTGCTTTTCAAAACGTATTTGAAAAACCGCCATTTCAATACCAGGAGCTTCAAATCAGCTTGAAGAACAGGGCCTGCGTGCAGGACATCGTTCAAGCTGACCCCATTCGAGGTGGGACTTGACGCATTGAATACTACCCGAACTTTTGTTGTAGTGCTCTCTGGCTTCATTACTGCGTGATGCGGCAAATAATAATGAGATTGTGACTTTTCAAATTTTGGAGCTGCAACTTTTTCCATGTGACCCAATTTGAGGTACTCATTCACCACTTCTTTGTATTGCGTTTTTAACTCTGGATTTTTGTTCAATCGAGCTTCACTTCTAGCCCACTGCTTGAAAGCTATACCTCGAGAAAATCCAAGATTAATATCATTAGGGAATTCATTTTTAAATGGTAAGGTAACTATGTATCGACCTTTGTTATCGCGTTTTGTGGTTTTCTTATAGTTTTCCTCACAAAACTTATCAGACTGGGATAAAAATTGTTTTTTAGGTAGTTCCTCCAACTCCCAAAAACGTGCGATCTGTTGATCGATCGCAACTTCACTATAATGGCTCAAACATGTTGTAAAGCTGGATATTTCGTTACAAGGCATAGGGCCTGTAAAAATCCAGCCGAAAACTGTTTCTTGCGCCAAAAGTGATCCAAGAATATTGCGTTGAATGCCATCGAGAATGATGGCAGGGTACAAATCGCCACCGATAAGTACGTCAACTTGATCACTTCTGAAGAAGTGCGGGTCTGCCAGTTGTAAATCCGGCAAACTCTTGCACAAAGAAGGATCAATGGAGCATGACGGCAGATTCCCAGTTAAGCGTGACAGCACAAATGCTGTAGCTTCTATTTGAAATTGCCTATTAATAGGCGAACTGAGAATTATTTCGCAAGCTTTCGTCACTTGCGCTGAAACTGCGTTATTAAGCCCCGAAACTTGAGCGCTTACGGCTCTTGTGGGTAACTTCAATAGCTTCTGCAATCTTTCAGATACGAACGTGATTGAACGTCATTGCTAGTGGACTGTATTTGGGTAGAATGGGATTGTGTGTTAGAACCCGAGGGGTTGGGTCGATAGCTCGAACTACTTGAGTCAACACTCGAAGTAGGGGATTGGAGTGGAGTCGAGTCTCGATGCAAGAGCATCACATATTGCACATCACACACGGATACTGACTCTTGCACTCTTTCACCTCATGAGAATAGGCTAGGCAATTGAGGCAAAACTTATTTTTGCGAATCATTGCTAGCCGATTTTGAGTATCCATTCTCAGAAAACGGGGACAAAAGCGAAGTGCGTGCTGTTTAATTTTTTACCAGATGAATTGCTCTGGTTTGGTTTAGAGTTGGAGGAAGATGTGGTGAAGTTTTGTCTAGGTATTGCGCCGCTAGAGCTGCGAATGTCAGACACGGTTTCAAGAGTTTGAAACCGACTCGTGAGGAAGGAATCGAGATCAGTCCATTTCGGAATTTCGTTTTTATTTGAAAAAGACTGCTCCCATAAGGAGAGCGTGACCTTTGGCAATCTTGTCGAACATTGGTAAACAAAGATTGCATCCCAGATAGTGATATCAATGTTGTGCATTTTTAGACAAAAAATACAACCATTGATATCTCTTTGTAGTCTTTTAAGTTCTGTGCCAGATTCTTTTGGCACATGGGGCAAATTAAATAATATTTTTAATTGGCTGTTGACCATGATACGCTTGTTTTCGTATCGGTCAGATAAATTTTGCCAAGCTTTTGCAAAACCATCATTGGTTTAAGGAGATTTTCGAACAATCTCTTTTGCTTCTCCCCGTGTTTTTTGACTTAAGTGGAATAACTTTTCCACTGACGTTAGCCGCGAGTTCATTATGTAAATGGCCGTAAACATATCTCTGAAGGACGGCCATGAGAGGTAATCACCACTGAAAACCTCAGTATCGCATGGTGGCACAGGCATGCTGTGGCCCATGACTGCCGCCGGCTCTGCATCATATGCGGCTTTAACTTTTCTCCACTGGGCTTTTAGCTCTTCACTTTGAGCCTCCAGGGAGAAAACGTCATGAGTTTCCACGGCATTAAAGTCCGTTTCAAACTCGACCAGCGCATCAGACAGACGAATAAATGCCTTTAAAGCGGGCATTTTATTTTGTCTGGTAATAATTTAATTTTTGTAATAAATGATATACGTAAAAAATAAACAAAAATCTATAAATATATAGACAAATGCGAACAACAACAAGTAAAATATTTTTTTTTTTTTAATAAAATATATAATTATAAATAATATATATATATATATCTATATTTATTGCAGTAAAACCCTTAAAAACAATTAATAAAAGAAAATTAAAATTATTTTATTTAATTTATTTTATTTTATCAATAAACAGTGAAAAAAAAAAATTTTTTTTTATAAATTTCTATTTTATTTTTAATTTATTTAATTAATATATTATTTTTTTTCTTTAATAAATTTGTGCTTGCAAAATATTGTGTCTTGCCCACAGTGCAATTTTCCTATGAAAATAGACTAAGTCAATTTTGATTGCAAATTAATGCCTTAGTCCCACTGTGCAGCTTTTTTACTTTCTCACCCTTTCTCACTACAATTATATGCAGCCGGCTAAAGAGCTGTGTATAAAGCGCAGCAGGCACGAGATGCAGTCTCAGCTTTGAACGCAAACAATTAAATTGAGTGCGTGAGAGAGTAAATTCTTTTTAAACACAACTTGGGGTCAGTGATGCCAACCCGAAGAGAGTAATAATCCGCAAATGCGAAAAAAAAATACGTGTAAATCCGTGTAAGCAAATTTGTATAGTTTTTTCAATTTTAAAACTAAAAGCTAATAAATTTCACAATTAAAGTCGTTTTTAAATGTTGTTTGTATTTGTTTTTAAAAATTTGCATTGAATTTATCAAAAGTAAGAAACAATGTAAAACATAACTAAAAGTAAAAATAGTTAAAAACACAACATAAAACATATTGTCTAAAAACTTAAGAACACATAAAACTTAAAAACTTTTTTCATTTTGAAGGAACATACGTTTAATAATTGTAAAAACATATCATATATTTATAAATATTTTATAATTATTAAAAATAAAATAACGTTAAAATACATTTTAGAGGTACTTTAAGTCGTCTTCAAGACGCCTGAAACGAGGCTCCAACTGACTCACATACGACATTAGGTTCCCATTTTAGTCCGCTGCTTGATTTTCCTACCACTTACATACTTTAAAATTAATTTCTGAAAAAAATGTTACTTGTTTAGGTAGAATTTAAAATTTGTAAATTGTTATTTTTTCTGAATATCTATTGAACCAAACTATGCGGAAATAATTTGTAAACATTTTTAATATTTTTTTTCCAGAAATTAATTTTAAAGTTAATGGTCGAAAAATCGAGTAGGGGACTAAAATGTGTTAACCCTGCGCCGTCTTCGATTTATTTATATTTATAAAATATTTAAACAGAGAAACGCTAGCAATATTAGTACACCGAAAAACGAGGATTTTGGGACTAAAACTTAAAAAATTTATGTCTCGGAACCAAACAGATATGAAGAAAGAAATAATTTAGAAATTAACTTTTCATTTATTTGACTGTCGAAAATATGTGTCTAGATTTGGTTGCGTTCAAAAAAGTGTAATTATTTTGCAAATCTGAAAATTTGGTAAAATTGTAAGCACCAAAAAACAAAATAATGAACAAACAACTTATTTTTTTTTACAAAAACCAAGTTTTTGACAGTGAGCCTAAATCTGTCGATAAAAACAATTGCTTTTTTATCAAAAAATAATGTTTTTACTAACTTTAAAAAGTGAAAAAATTTCTCCGACGTCGTCGTTGGACTATTTCGTCCACGGGCCAATTTTGACAGCACCTTACCTTAAAAGTAGCAATGGTATTTCCTTTACAAGTGAAATAAATTTGGTAGCGATCCTTATTATAGTTTTCGAATAATGCTGTCCACCGGTTTCAAACAGCACTTTTCGAGAAAAACGCGTTTAAAGTTTTAGAAGAATCATTTATTGATTTCTCTTCGGACGTTTGTGCTTATAATTCTAACAATTTTTATTCAATTATACAAAACTTCGAAAAATGTTAAAAAATAAAATTTAAATTAAATCGCTGCCAACTTTACTTACATGTCCAACTTTGAGGACTGCACATTTTTATTTTTTGCAAGTGTTGATAACCGCAACCGTAACAAATTAAGTAAACATATTTTTGAGTGATACGCAAATTTTTTACCGTACAAATTAATGTTGACATTAAATTCACATTAACTTATAAAAATCCTTGAAAATCCTCGGAAATCCGTGCGAAATTCCTAAAAATCCGTAGATTTACCTTATTTTGGCGCTGTTGTCTGTTTATCTGTGCAAGGCTTAAATATCCGTAGAAATCCGTAATTTCCGTGTAGATGGCATCACTGCTTGGGGTTGCTTTAGCAAGCACAAAGCACGGTTCTGGCGTCGATCGCTGCGGACACCGCACAAAGAGGAATGCAAAAATTGTTGAACAAGAGTGCAGAAATGCTGCTGAGACTCTTGCTCCGTACAATTTTTGCCTTTTTTTGGCTCCAAAAATATCAACTCAGCCCAGTGTGCTGATATTTTTGTTTTTGTAAGTTTTACAAAAAGACACAAGTTTGACTTTTTATTTAAAGTCAACCGTGAGCACAAAAACTTTTTTTTTTTTTATATAAAGAAATAGACGATAAATAATTCTTCGCAAGTCTGTCTCAAGTTCAAGGAACCTTGTACATAAAGTTATATTATATGGTTTTCCCGCCAAATTTTTTGGTTAAAACCGATATATATCACTTTATATACAATATAAAACAGTAACTTGCACTTAAGAATTATTAGTTAAAAAATTTTTTTTTTTTTAATCAACGTTACCGAAACGAACGGTAAACATTCGCGCGCGAATGGCGAATTTTTAAAACGAAAAAAAACGTCACTTTTCTCTTTTATTAATAATAATAATCAACTTATGATAAGAAATATAATATATAGACAATTTATTAGAATAAAAAATTTTACCTGATTTTTCTGCTTTTTTTAAAAATTGTTGTTTGTTGTATAGAAGTTGTTGTTGTTGTTGTTGTTGTTGTTGTTGTTGTTGTTGTTGTTGTTGTTGTTGTTGTTGTTGTTGTTGTTGTTGTTGTTGTTGTTGTTGTTGTTGTTGTTGTTGTTGTTGTTGTTGTTGTTGTTGTTGTTGTTGTTGTTGTTGTTGTTGTTGTTGTTGTTGTTGTTGTTGTTGATGCCGCTGGTGGTCAAGTTGCTGGTGTTGATGATGTTTTTGTTGCCGCTGCTGATCAAGCTGCTGGTGCACTCAAGCTCGCTATTTTGTTTTTTTTTTTAATTTTGTTTATAAAGAAGCTTTATAATTTTATAAAGAAGCTTTTTTTTTTTTTAAAAAGAACTTCACTTTAGCGGCACTTTTTGGGTAATTAGTTTTTGTTCTTGTTTTTGTTTTTTTTTTGTTTGTTCAAAAACTCACGGCGGCTCGCGTTAATAGTTTATATTGTTATTTTTTTTTTTGTTAATAAAAACCCGGCTTGCGATGGACCATGTATTTCTTCGTAACGAGGGGAGGAATTTAAACTTCAATAAAAACTGGGGAGTCGCAAATAAATAAAAAGTCGAAGGTTTCAAAGTGAACAACTAGTAGTTCGACCGATGTCCCTTTTATTATTAAAACTTAAAAACTAACAAAGTTTTAAAAAGAGCAGCGAGAAGCGCTGCTCAAAAGAAAATAAAGAATAAGAGCCGCAGTTGCTCATTGAACACCGCTGTATCGACAATTTACAGGGTGTTTACCGGTGGACCGAACAATGATGTCTTTGAAAAATGGGTGTCATCCGCTCACGGACACGCCCACCTCCCATACAACCCAAAAACTAAAAACGCAATAAATAAGCCTCTGTTTAACCTACAGAGCTAAAATTTGAAACGTATGTTTTTTATGACAAGACAAATATGGGTTTGAAAAATGGACGTCATCCGCCAACGAACACGCCTACCTCCCATACAAACCAAAAATTTTAAAACTCAATAAATAAGGTTGTGTTTGTCAAAAAGAAATTAAATTTGGTATATATGTTTTTTATACCAAAACTAAGGTGTGTTCATCCGCCCACGGAGACGCCCATTTACAATATGAATTTTTTTGTTTTTGAAAAGTAGGTTTAGGGTATTTCATAGTCGGCGTAGACCGACTTTAGACTTTCTTTACTTGTTTTTATATATTTCTCTTTTTCATGGAAGCTTTTAGTCATTTTTAGAGAAAAGCATTCTATGGAGTAAAGTCTATACCATTTTTCTCTATATATGATGAATGTGTTTCTTATTCCGAGAGACTTTTTTCTGAGTTTGGTGAGAAACTCACTGGAAACATCAAGCTAGTTCAATTAGTTAATTTTTCTGAATAGATCGGTAGTAAATTTTCGATAATTTAAAAAGTTAGATAATTTGACTGGCTTTCAGAATCATTGTGTAGCTGATGTAAAGTTTTTATCCAGTAGCTTAAAATATCATATTTGCAACGTCTGCAAACAATGGGTTAAAATTGAAAACTTTTCTTCAAAAAATAATTAAAGAACTCGTTTATGATAAAGGCACAAGCCATTTCCAATGATGTCGAAACTATTAATAATGTTTCTACTCTCAGTTTTGCCACGCAATTAAAAGCTTTCAATTTTATTTAAACTCTTTATGCAATTAAGACCTAAACCAATCTACTGCACAGAATTCCCAAAACTTATGCTGTATGTGCACTTCATCTTTACTAGTCTTAACAGTACCGCTATTTCAGCCATCAAACCTCTAGTATCCACCAGTATATCGGGAAAAAAAAAAACCGCAGCCGAAAACAGTTCAAAAGAATGCACTTTCAAGAGTTTTACTT
Organism: Tetanocera ferruginea; assembly: GCA_958299015.1. NCBI lineage: Eukaryota > Metazoa > Arthropoda > Insecta > Diptera > Sciomyzidae > Tetanocera > Tetanocera ferruginea. The sequence goes on along the minus strand of OY282642.1, from coordinate 87,007,953 downwards.
TGCTGCTATAATTTTACCTCCTGCCTCTTTTACTGCCTCTGTAGTATGAGAAGCTTTTGTTTTCAATATTGAAGTGTGTTTTTGTTGTCTTTATTGTTGTTTTGCTCTACAACGTTTTCATTTTAGAATTTCTACCAACTATTTGTCGAACTTTGTTCATTTTCGGCACAGCTCATATAGACTGTATAGTATGTAAAGACTGTGCCGCTTGAGAGCCACTTTGAGGTCGTTTGCGCAATATTATTTTTATTTTTGCGTTTTGGTTTTTTTTTTTTTTTGCGTTTCTGGAGTTGAAGTTGTTGTTAAACTTGAGGCTTTAGCAAAAAGTGCAACAATTTGCGCTAAGTTAGAACAATTGTTGTTGTTTTTGTTGTATTTTTCTCCACTGTTTTAATTGTGAAATTTTCAATTTTTGTTAGTGCTGCCAAGTTTATTGTTGCTGTTGTTGGCTGCTTCTGTTATTTTCACCTTTAATTAGTTAATGGAAAATTAACTTGGAACCGTCGTTGAAGATGGCGAAAAACAAAACAATTAAGTTCAAATGAAGGCACTTTTTAGTGCCAAACATAAGTACATTTTAAAGTGCACTTTGAGAGTATGTAGCATGAAGGATAGAAGCGTGAACAACTACACAGTTTTATTTGAAGTTGTTTCTAGAACAACACTTGTGCTAAAATTAATCATCTACTGCAAAATTATTGAAGCGTTTTTTGGAGTTCATAATCCGAGGAATTGTTATCAGAGTTAAAATATTCTTAATTTTTACGTGAGATAAATTGGTGTGGAGTACAAATAGTATAAAACACTAGGCATCAATATATCGATGACAAACGAATTCATTCTGTGAGCATTTGTAAAGTCGAATTACTTTTATTTCAATAAACGTTAAATTTTTTCATAAATATCCATGTTTTAATTTTAAGTACGAAAAAGTGCATTGTGAGCCCAAAAAGGATTGTTTGATTGTTGATTGTACTAATCTGACGATTTTAAGTAAATTCCAGTAACGAATTTTTTTATCCGTTGATGAATAAAGAATATTAATAACAATAATTATATTATTATTTTTTTCAGTATTTGATTATTTATATTATTTTGTAATGGATGGACAAAAAAATATGGTTAAGATGTCATATGACATGTATAAATGCACACAAACGGATCGCGCACAAATTTGTTATAAAAAATAAAAAAAAAATTATTTACTTACTTACTAAATTACTTAGGTGGCCATGGCAACCCGTTGTCGGGTTACGGCCAACTTCATCAGCTCTCGCCAGGCGTCTCTGCTACGCGCGCAATTTCTTTCCAATCTCTTTTACCAAGTGCGGTAAGGGCTTCCTCGGCCTGGTCAATCCATCGGAGGCAAAGGCTGCTTCCTCTTCGTCGTCGACCCTCGGCTTTCGTCACAAACACCTTTTTCGCTGGAGCTTCTTAATTCATACGAAAGACATGACCCAGCCAAAGTAATCGCTGAATTGTTATACGCTAGACTAAGTCAATATTGTCGTAGAGCTCGTATAGTTTGTGGTTCACCCGAATGCTATAGTCGTCGCCAACTTGAACAGAACCAACGATTTTGCGAAGAACTTTCCTCTCAAACACCCCAAGAGCGGCTGCATCTGTTTGCGATACCACTCAAGTCTCAGCGCTATATAAAAGCATAGATATGATGAGCGTCTTGTAGAGTGTTAGTTTTGTCGATCGAGAGAGGGCTCTAGAACCTAATTGCTTACTTAGTCCGTATTAGCACCTGTTAGCAATTTTTATTCTTTGCTTTATCTGCAGACTGACATTGTTATTGCTGTTTACGGCGGTGCCAAGATATGTAAACTCCTTCAAAGTTACACTTTGCTGTTGTGACATGGGAGCCTAGACGCCGCGAAAATTTCCACTCCATCATCGTCATTTGGCGCTATCGGATTGCTTTCTACAAGGACGGAATTGTTGGGATCTTCGCCTGCAAGCAGACTGGAAAATTGCTGTCTCCATAATCTCAATGTGCACTTTGATCTGTAACCAGATCATCATTCTCATCTCTACAAGTGTATGTTCCAAGCTTGAAACCTTGGGTTAGACGCTTAACCTGCTGATTGAATTTTCGAGCATCCTTCTTGCCCTGGTATACCTCAATTTGTTCTAGCTCACGCTTTTCTTTCTCTCTTTTTTTACGTCTGAAAAGGCATCTCTCTTCCTTCCTCTTATCGCGATATTTTTCGGGCATGGCTCGCGTTGCAGCTGACTGCAGCGTCTTTTTATATACGGCGTATTTTGCTGCTGTCGCGTCGCGACACTCCTGGTCATACCATTGGTTGCGAGGTTGCTGGCACCGAAAGCCAATGATTTCTTCAGCAGCAGTGAGCATGGAGTTGGATATATGTGCCCAAAGTCCGCCAGCGTCGTCGAGACAAGTGTAAGATTGGTTGATCTTAACCGAGAGTTGAGCGGAGTAGGCCTCAGTGGGCCGTTGTGATAGCAGCTTATCGACATGAAGCTTTCGTTGCACACCTGTGCGTACATTCTTCGTATTGCACAATCTCATGCGGATCTTGGCTGCAACAAGATAATGGTCGGAGTCAATATTGACCCCCCGAAATGTGCGCATATTCAGTACACTTGAAGCGTGCCTTCCGTCGATCACAACATGATCAATTTAGTTTCGCGTTTTTTGATCCGGGGACAGCCAGGTTGCCTTTTGGATATCGAGGTGTTGGAACCTGGTGCTACTAGCTACCTGGTGCTAAAGTCGATTAGTCTTAGACCGCTGTTCGAAGTGGTCTCATGGAGACTAAACTCAACCGGCTAGTTTGCCGTTTCTAGGAGACACCACGCGGAGGTTTGAGTAGATTTGAGACGATTTCGACATGGATAATGCTGGCTTCGTCAAGTTGAGGCAAACAGACGCGTTGCCATGTGGAGATAGCCTCCTTGTCTCCCATATAAGTATATGACTTATAAGTTTTAGCCACTTTTATTTTTCGTAACTTTACAAAATTTTAAATCCAAAGTAACCTAAACAAAAAAGTTACATTTTTCAATCAGCCTTAAAACATAGAATTTACACAATCATGCTTTGTAGACGTGTCCGTGGGCGGAATAAATCATAATTTGTTGAAGATTTTGTATAAATATCTCAAACGGTATTGAAGTTGTGCAGAATATTTTGTTGCTGGAATATTTATATTGTTTTTAAAATTAAAAAAAAAAAAACACTAAAACAAAAATGCACCTTTTGAGACATGAGCCTCTTGAATTTTTTTCAAAAGTTGGCAACTCTAGTATAAAAATTCAAAAAATATTTTTTTTCAAAATCGCCTTTCAATGGCTTTGTAATGATACTTCATTTAAAATGAAGAGAATGACAGATGACAGATGACAAATGATTTGATTTATAAGAAAAGACTGTATTGTCAAGATTTTTGCTTTTATTAAAAATGGTATCTCCACAACTGAAAAAATGGCGATAAAAAACAAAAATTACTTATATTCTTATGTATAAGTGAAAAATGAACCTAAATTATAAAATTTTATTCCATTATTTGTACGTATCGGCAGTGGGAGTATTTAAAATTCGTCTAAGCCGAAAATAAACCTTACTAGTTTTCATTAACAAAAGCATTGAAATTGCATGGTTATGAAACTGCCACATTGAATGTTGATTGCTCCATTTAGTTCAACATGAGTGAACAGTGCTTTTGTGGAATATTAGAAGCTCCTGAAGTGCCCACCTTAAGGTCGTATGAGGCGTTAGAGGGTTAATAAACAATTGAGCAAATGCCGCCACATACACTGTCATTGACTGTTCTGTCATTGAATGTATATTCAATGCTTATGAAAATGTCAATCCCAATGGAGGACCTCAGACAGCTACCGACTACTAAATCCAGCTTCTTGATGCAAATTTCTAACCAGCTAATATCTAACTTGCTTCCTACATGATGGACAGTCTTTTTGTGCGTCTGTCTGTCTTTTTGTCTGTGCATCTGTTTGTTTGGCTAGAAATACATAAATTTACATTTCATTGCAGTTGAACAAGATGAGTGACAATCTTGATTGTGGCTGCTTGAAATTCATTAGATAAGTTAACATGAACACCAACAAATAACCGCAACTATCAAAACCACTCCATCTGCGCCTCCCTCTTCTTGTCTTTGCCCACAAAAAAAACTTTATCGTTGCGCCGAAAACCATGTGGTGAATTTAAATTTCCACCACTTACGACCACTCAATGAAAAACTTCCAACTGCTGAAAGTGTAATAAAAACAGTTATTTGTTGCAGTGGAACGAAAAGGTTTTGGCAAGCAGCCAAATTGGTCAATTAAGCTGGTGTTGGCGAGAATGTATGTATGTGAGTTGCATTGCGTACAAGAAGTAGAACAGTGATAAAACAACAAAAACAAAAACATTTGAATATAAATTTCTTTTTAATTGCAAACATTTCAACAACCATAAATTATACCATTTTAATGACTTTTAATTTATGGCCCATTTCAACCAGAATCCACAAGAATCTGTGGTATTCTTTCGCCACTCCACTACAATCGACTCATCCCTCTACGATTGTCACACAACAGTAGCTGCTGACCTTTGTCGGTTTCCATTTCTTCATGGAAAATATTACTGCAAAAATCATCATCACATCATGGACCAGCATAATCAAAAAAGCATTCGTTTAATTTTATTCCTCAATAGATAATCCGAAAACATTTCTCCTAATCTCATTAATAACAGTTTTTGTTCAAAGTCTGCTAAGCAAACAAATAAAATAGCCTCAATATCGAAAGCTATTAAAATTCGTCCAAAAATTATTTGTTTGTTCTGCCAGCTTGTTTGGTTCTTGGTTTTATTGTGATGCTGGTTCATTTAATGCCAGATAATTAAAAAGTTATTATCTGGTTTTGCCGTTTGTTTTATTATAAATCACAATAAATTATTACTTGGGTTGTCGAGTTGTCGAAGGGAGAGTGTCGAAAATGAATTGTAAAAAAAAAACTCTTTTCGAGCACTTAAAAATTAAAGGGGTTACACCACATAAGAAATCTGTTTACATATTCTTTTTATGGGCTTAAATAATATATAAGCATGCCAAGAACAATAGAAAGGAGTATTATACTATCCGTCTTAACAATAAAAAAATAAATTTAAGTAGTGCCAAAATATTTTGAAATTTCTAAATTTGAAATTAATCATTTAATTTTTAGCTGCTTTTTCATATATATTTTCTCATCGAACATTTCCAAATACAATCATCAAGAGAAATAAATAAGTTAATAATAAGTTTATATAAAACTAGCAGGCCACAATGAAGAGGACATTTCGTCTTTTTCAATAATACCTTTGTTAAAGTCTTAAAAAAAATGCAATAATAAAAAACCGTTCAAATATTTGGATATTATTAATTTATTTCACCATATGAGTCAATTAAGCCATGTCCGTCTGGCTGTCTGTTCATTCATCTGTCCACACGACCACAGTCATCTCTATACTGCAAATCTCTTTAAAGTCCATAATAAAATAATTTTTATGACTTGAGATTTGTCATAATGCTTTAATTTGAAACATATACCCTGAAGTTGAAATTCAACAAAATTTTGTGAATACTTTCCTTAGAAAGTGACTCCACCAAAATATGCAAATCTTCATAATTTACACAACAACTAATGTGTTGAAAATTAAAATTGAAAGTTCATACACTAGTCTTGTTTTCCTGATAAATAAACCGTACTCTGAGTTTGAAATATGAAATATACAAAGTGACGTCATCAAATTAATAAAGGGTGATTTTTTAAGAGCTTAATAACTTTTTTTTTAAAAAAAACGCATAAAATTTGCAAAATCTCATCGGTTCTTTATTTGAAACGTTAGATTGGTCCATGACATTTACTTTTTGAAGATAATTTCATTTAAATGTTGACCGCGGCTGCGTCTTAGGTGGTCCATTCGGAAAGTCCAATTTTGGGCAACTTTTTCGAGCATTTCGGCCGGAATAGCCCGAATTTCTTCGGAAATGTTGTCTTCCAAAGCTGGAATAGTTGCTGGCTTATTTCTGTAGACTTTAGACTTGACGTAGCCCCACAAAAAATAGTCTAAAGGCGTCAAATCGCATGCTCTTGGTGGCCAACTTACCGGTCCATTTCTTGAGATTAATTGTTCTCCGAAGTTTTCCCTCAAAATGGCCATAGAATCGCGAGCTGTGTGGCATGTAGCGCCATATTGTTGAAACCACATGTCAACCAAGTTCAGTTCTTCCATTTTTGGCAACAAAAAGTTTGTTAGCATCGAACGATAGCGATCGCCATTCACCGTAACGTTGCGTCCAACAGCATCTTTGAAAAAATACGGTCCAATGATTCCACCAGCGTACAAACCACACCAAACAGTGCATTTTTCGGGATGCATGGCCAGTTCTTGAACGGCTTCTGGTTGCTCTTCACTCCAAATGCGGCAATTTTGCTTATTTACGGAGCCATTCAACCAGAAATGAGCCTCATCGCTGAACAAAATTTGTCGATAAAAAAGCGGATTTTCTGCCAACTTTTCTAGGGCCCATTCACTGAAAATTCGACGTTGTGGCAGATCGTTCGGCTTCAGTTCTTGCACGAGCTGTATTTTATACGGTTTTACACCAAGATCTTTGCGTAAAACCTTCCATGTGGTCGAATAACACAAACCCAATTGCTGCGAACGGCGACGAATCGACATTTCACGGTCTTCAGCAACACTCTCAGAAACAGACGCAATATTCTCTTCTGTACGCACTGTACGCATTCGTGTGGTTGGTTTAATGTCCAATAAAGTAAACTGAGTGCGAAACTTGGTCACAATCGCATTAATTGTTTGCTCACTTGGTCGATTATGTAGACCATAAATCGGACGTAAAGCGCGAAACACATTTCGAACCGAACACTGATTTTGGTAATAAAATTCAATGATTTGCAAGCGTTGCTCGTTAGTAAGTCTATTCATGATGAAATGTCAAAGCATACTGAGCATCTTTCTCTTTGACACCATGTCTGAAATCCCACTTGATCTGTCAAATACTAATGCATGAAAATCATAACCTCAAAAAAATCACCCTTTATAACCTAAATAAATTCGAATAAACTTCAATCGGAGTATTTTGAATTCGGGCAAGTCTGAGATCATTTTTGAAGTGAAACTTCTTTGGTGGCGAGTGAAATTTCAAGGTCCTTTTTCGTGACGCTAGGCTAACTTTTTCAATTCATATGCAAAATTTAAAAAAAATTATTGCCGCTGCCGAGAATTGAACCCCGAATATCGTTGCTTAAGAGTCGGAATCTATACCATTACGCCATGTAGCCACATGAAAATAATCAAAGAAAATGTAATTAAAACTAAACGCGTAACATACTGAAAATAACATAATTAATATTAACATTGCATTCACATTAACATTACATTTTTAACATAACCGTAACATTAATTTTCATCATACAAGTATGCACAGAAAAAAAAATAGAAAAATATCTAAAACAGGAGCAGAACGCGTTCGTGAATATAGAGAGCGAATTAGAGCTCTTAAGAATACAGCCGCAGCTGGGTCTGCAACTAATGAAGAAGGTTAGGTGATTGCAACAACGGCTGAGTTTCAAAATGCATTTTTACGAAACATTAGTGTATTTTGGTGAATCTACAAAGAACCAATCCCCAAAAAACACACTGATGCATCTCAACAAAATTTTAAAGCCAACCAAGTTGATGCACCCAACAATCAACGTTCGCTGCTTTATGAGGCCCTCTAACAACATAGCAATTATTATGATCAGGAAGCAGGAGGTAATAATGAACAAGATTTGCCTCTGCTTTCGGAGCAGAGCTGCCAGGTGGCGGGATTTTCCCCGTTTTTCGGGATTTTTCGTTCAAATGGGGATGGCGGGGAAAGCATTGATAAAAACGGGGAAAATAAAAACAAAACGTAAAGTACCTTGCTTTATATTTTAGAGCTACCTTGTCGAAGAAAAATATGTAATTTCTTTTGCCATTTTGTAGACAACTCCTTATTGCCACTTGCGAAGAAAATTTTAAAAAGTTTGACTTTACGAATGAAGCTATTTGCTTTTATTTACCCAATCTGTTAAAAAATCATTTTCATCATCGGTCTCATGTCCTCTTATTTTCCACACGTTTCTATCTAAAAAAAAATTAGTTTAGTTTAGTTTTTGCCTTCACCAAAGCGGTATGTGCTGAAAAAGGGTTTTCGCTGTTAATTCCCAGCAATTATTTTGAAGACAGTTAGAAAAACCAACTAGTGTATTTCTAGAGAAATTGGAGTTAGAACTAGTGTAAAAGACGCTCAGCATAGAACAGTTTGAATTTATTTTTATATTCTTAGTTTTTCTTGTCAGCAGGCACTAGCTTAAAAATCAAAAACCAAACACGCTCAAAACGTGTTGTGGCCCGTTTTTTTTTATTTAGATTCCGTACTTCTTTTAACTTTCGCAAACATATTCGATGAAAAAAGTAATGTGGTAAATGGTAAATATACAGTTAAAACTATACAATAATTAAATAAGTTATACTGTACGAACCCGTGTTCCAAATAAGGCTTATAATAGAGCTTACAAATGACCACTTCTGGACTGTTTTAAAACGGACCAGTTTAAAACCATTGACAATGGAACTAGCACAGATATAGGGAAAAAGGAATGTTTATAGGGACAATTATCTTTTCCTATGACATCAACCCGTAAAAATCATCAGTTTGTTCAATGCAAAATGGTATTGCAGTGGGACCAGTACTATCCCTTTTGGAACTTGTTCAGAACTATTCTAAATCTGCTCCATTTTTTGCAGGGTTTAAACAAAACAATAATAAAGGACTCTTGATAATAGCTCTCTACCCGGAACTTTCCACACTAAATCTTTGATAAAATTTAAAAAATGTTTTGAAATTAAAATAAATACTGAACGCTTAAGTCTTCATAATAATAATGTATATATATAAAATAAATTTAAACAATTTTTGCAATGATTGTTAGGTTGATCTCAGACCCTTAAGGTTCTATCCCGAATATCAATAATATATCGCTTATAATTATTGTATGTTTTTATGGATACGTACGTATTTGATCTATGTATTTATTTTTGTTATAATGAAATGAAATGAAATGAAATTTTATTACATTAAAATCATACTTTTTTCTAAATTTAAAAACGGGGAAACTCAAAGTAAAAAACGGGGAAAATTTTTTTGTGTATGCAAAAATGGGGATTTATTTTTGCTGCCACCTGGCAGCACTGTTTCGGAGGCTCCTTCAAAGAGTACTATACAAATGCAATCCAGCATTCAAAAAGTAACAATGTTGAGAAGACATTCGAAAGCAACTAAACCACCAACTGAACTAAAACAAGTACCGAAAATAACTGTTATTTTACAATTTTCAAATAAAAAAAATTGTCGAAAGACTTTTTCATATATACCATTATGTTACAAATGTCCTCAGCCTCACGAATATTAAGTCGCTTTTAAATTTGAAACTGATTCTTTAAAAGTTAATTTCTTGCCTAGTATATTTCGAGGAAAAAATAAAGGTTACTTTTGACTTTAATTTTTTCGGTCAAAAATATCAAGCAATTTGTGTTTTCTTAAAGACCGCTTGACAGATTGAACTGTTGACACCATGTCTAAAATGTCTCACCGATGAGATGAAAATAATAATATCAAAATTTTTTTATCGGTAAAATGACTTGAACAAATATAAATTACCTGATATTTTTGACCGAAAAATAAAAGGCAGAAAATAACTGTTAGTTTTGCCCAAAAAAACTATAAGGCACAAAAAACTGTTATTTTTGTCGGAAAAAATAAAAATTAAGAGATAAAAGTTAATATGTGACACTTTCGACAAAAACCATATTCGGTACGGTCCCTGGATGCAAATATTGAATCAACAAATTATTATTCCATTTCGTATTGATTGAATTTCTTTTCAGATACTTTCTCTCTTTATTTCACACTAAAATCTCTCTTATTTCTTACTGTTAAAGAAGTTGCACTTCTGCCACGTGTACTACACGTTGCTATACGCGAGTTTTTTTTTAATGGTTTTTTTTTTCATTTGTCTTTTATTCATCATTAAAGTGAGTATCTCAGAATGTAATTCAAAATTTGAATAATTAATTCAAACGCTCATTTTGAATAACTGGTAACAAACGAACATTCGTTGTTTTTATTTTTATACTGTGAAAAAATCGAAATAATCCAATTGGATTTTTAATGCCTTTAAGTGTTTTTTAAACATCTTAAGATTTGAGTGTTCACTTAAATAACATATTTCTGAAGCTTTGAGCAGTTCAAAAGTAAAATAAATTAAAGAAATATATTTTTTAGATTTAGTTGAAAAAAAATTATATCAGTGTTAGTCTTTCAACTTGTGAAAACGTGATATTATAAAATTGTTATATGTAAGTGTTTTTTTTTTTAATTATCGTATTCATTGCAGCAAAAAATATGCGGCCATTTCTGATGCAAGTTTTTTTCCAAAAATTTATCACATGCTCTTGACTTATTTACTTGAAATTTTGTCTATAGGTTGCTTTAATACTAATAAGAATATAAATTATTTGTTTTTTATACCAATTTTTTCAAAAATGATGGAGATACCCAAGGCCGGATTCAGGGGGGGGGATGAGGGGGACCAAACCCCCCGAAATGAATGAATTTTTTTATATAAATAAATATATATTTTTAGCAGCATAGAAAAATCTTATCGAAAGATGTTGAAGAAAAGCTGGAGGTTTTATTTTGAAAAACGCTTACCTATAAAACTTGCACAAATCATAGAATATAAATAATAAAGAATTAATTGGTGATAGAGATTGTGATACATCATAAAAAGCATCGTCTTTTGTAAAATCAATATCAAATAGCCAATTCGCTGTGAGCTTGCGTGCTTAAATAGTTTATTTGCTTCTACATTACCACTATGCAAGATGTTACAGTCCACTTCATGCGACTTAGCGGCTGCTGTTGAACATGTTGAACTTATTATTAACCATTTCAAAAATATGCGTGAAAACTCAGAAACAGAATTTGCAGACATATATTTGGATGCTGAGAACCTGCTCGAATTCTTAGGTGAAAAAATTGCAATGCCTCGCATAACTGGACGTCAGCAACACCGCGCGAATGTTAGTGAGCACGATCCGAAAAAATACTTCCGCATTACTATAATAATTCCACTTTTAGAAGATTTCATACATCAGTTAACACTGCGGTTTGAAAAACACAATAAAACACTGACTGATCTTTATAAATTAAGTCCGACAGAATGTGTAAAGCCTGAAACAAAATTTGAAGCAGTTAGCAGATTTTTACAAGAAAATAATAATAAATCTGAATTGTCGCTTTGGCAAACGAAGTGGCGCAAAACCTGCGAAAAGAACTTGCCTTATTCAGCGATGGAAGCACTTGGAGAGTGCAATAAAGAGATATTTCCAAACGTGCATATTCTTTTAAAAATTTTGGTCACTTTGCCAGTTACTACGTGCTCATCCGAACGTTCATTTTCAACAATGAAGAGATTAAAGACGTATCTTAGAAATTCGACTAGCGAGAGTAGACTCAATGGATTGGCATTAATGTCGGTTCATCGCCGAATAAATGTGCCGACTGAAGAAGTCATTGATTTATTTGCTGCCCAAAAAGCCCGTCGGCTCAATTTAATATTATAAAAATATTGTATACGTATGTACCTATACATAAATAAAATTTTCTACACATGAGATTATATGAATATTTATTTTTTAAAGTTGAACCCCCCCCCCCCCCCCCCCCCCGAATTAAAATCCTGGCTACGGCCTTGGAGATACCAATTTTTTATAAAAGAAACAATCTTAAAAATGATTTGAAAATCAGTCATTTCCGATAAATCATATCTCCGTCATCTGTTTCTTTATTTTCGTAAATGAAGTATCGTTAGAAAGCTATAGAAAAGCGATTTAGAAAAAAATAATATTTTTCAAATTTTTATGCTACAGTTGCCAACTTTTTGAAAAAGTTTTTTCAATCTCTTTTTCAGACATACATTTCACTTAATCGGGATATTCACACTGACTTGGGTCGTTGAGTACCGGTAGATTGAGTACTTTTGATTACTGCGAGCACCCTTAACTGCAATTGAGTATGTTCGGTCCACCGGTGAACACCCTGTAAATTGTCGAAACAGCGGTGTTCAATGAGCAACTGCGGCTCTTATTCTTTTGTTTTCTTTTGAGCAGCGCTTCTCGAGCTTCTCGCGCTTCTTTCTAAAACTTTGTCAGTTTTTAAGTTTTCACTAATAAAAGCGACATCGGTCGATTAAGTTCGTTTTACCTTTTTCGTGTTTTTATTTATATTTAAAGCGACTCCCCAGTTTTCTTTAAAGTAGTTAAACTCCCCCTCGATATCCGAAAAAATACATGGTTGATCGCGAGCCAGGTTTTAAATAAAAAACAAAACTAATCACAAACTAATCCGCGAGTTATTTAACAAACAAGAACAAAGACCATTAAGCATACATATATATACATATATATATATATATATATATATATATATATGCAAAAAGTGTTGAAGTGCTGTGCTGAATTTTAAAAAACAAAAATTTAAAAAGAAAAAAACTTCTTACAAAAGAAAAGAATATTAAAAAAAAGAAAGCAGCTTCAACAGCAGCGGCATCAACAACAGCAACAACAACAACTTCACAATAACAACCAACGTTTTGGAAAGAAAAAACAGGTAAACTTTTTTATATCAATAAATTCTATATATATTGTATTTTTCTTATTATAAGTAAATTTGTAATAAAAGAGATAAGTGACGTTTTTTTTTCGTTTTAAAAATTCGCCATTCGCGCGCGGTTTGATTCGGTCAAGTGGAAAACAAAAATAATAATTTTTTTTTAAAGTGCAAGTTATAGTGTGATAATCTATACTATTATATAAAAGGAGACTCACGGATTTGCGGCGACGTGTTCTCAATAACCGCTGAACCGATTTTTATAATTTTTTCACTATTCAATTGCTATGATTAGCGAAATTAAAATAGGGTACTACGTTTTTTACAAAACTTTTTCTTTAATTATTTAAGAATTCATGTGTTTTAATTCATGCTAATGCTGTACAAGCAGCACAACAAGCAGCAGAAAACCAATGCTTAAGCTCCGGCTGTGAGAGTAACTCAGCACACAGCACGGCTGCCATGTTGTGTCGGGAGTTGCTCTCAGTTTGGTCTCTTGAGCAGTGTTGCCAACAATCTGACATCGTATTTGTTATGGTTTTCAGACTTGAATTGGTTATTAATATTTACAGTCAAAAAATCTTTTTCCTCTCATGCCTGATATATAACCAAATTATATTTTGTTATTTATTGCAAATGTTATTCATCGACAATAACGCAATCTCGACGGATTGAAAGCTTTATACAATAGTTCAGATTTAAAATTTGTTTTTATGGCAATACTAGCTACTTTATTTGCAGTCAACTTCTTTCTCAGAGAGAAATATAAATATATTAAAATCTTACCACGAAATGGGGGATGAAATTTTTTATTGTTGTAGTTATTTCAGCATACAAATATTCCATTGCATATGCTCAAATGCTTCTCAGAGGATCTCAGTACGATCTGAAATGTCGCATTGATATGTCATTGTTTGTGTTCATCTGCGCAGAAATTATGTTCATGCATACAACCTTATAAAATAGATTTCCTTTAAACTTTTCAATAGGTTTATATTGGACGCATCAGAAAATAATTTTTGTTTTTATTTTCCAACGTCTTTTTTAAAATCAAATAGGTTGGTACTATGAAATGAAGTTGTAACAAAATGATGACCATAAATGTAGAGGAATACCAATATAACTTCTTTAATTTAGTTGGATTTTCGATTTTGTTCCAAACAGAAGACTAAAATTTTTTTATTTCGCGTGTTAATAAATGTTGCACATTAAAAGAGTTGTTGTGATTGGTGTGCAAAGCATATTTTTTATTTTAACCGATTTCAAAAAGGAGGAGGGTCTCAAGTTGGTTGGTTTCTCTGTTTTTTTATAATAGCATTATAAATAATGCATTTGCATTGGTCTCCGGTAGTTTTAGTTGAACCTTGATATTATAATTCAACTTTTGAATGGTTTTCCATTATATTAGACAGCCTGGCATAAGCTACGCAGCGCATGTAAAACGCATCGAAAACGTATGTTTGACGAAAATTTTAGTGTTTAAAGGATGCGTAAGTTAAGCATATTTTAAACAAGCTGGTAACATCTTCTTTGTATATTAAAATGATTGTTTGTGCAAGTAGACTTCAAAACCGCTAAACCAATTGTTATGAAATTTTCAGGGAAACTCTAGCAAAGTCTGGAGAGCGCTCCTGTGAAGTTTGGCACCGATATCGAATAGCTTTAGAATTATATGTTGCACAGCTCCAAAATTCTGTATTCGACCTCAATTTTTACGTGCTGTTTTACTGGTAAAATTTTAAAGCCGTTGCAGAAGGGGCGTGACACTTTTAAGGCATTCAAACTTTTCAGTATAATTTAAGAAACATAAGTCACAAATTTGTGAAACTCGGAAGGAATATAACATTTAGTCGTGTCCATCCACTGGAAAAATTCTGAAAGCATTGGAAAATGGGGCGTGGCACCATCAACATAGTTTAAATGTTTAATATCGAATAGCTGTGGTACTTAATGTTTCATAATATTTAAACTCAGTATAAATTTAATTTTTGGAAATGTCTTTCGACAAGAAATATAGCGCGGGCATTGGAAAACGGGGTGTGACTCCGCCCATACAAGCCAAATTTTTAATAGCAAATAGCATTGGAAATAAAAATCGCTTATCAGTGAAATTCCGAATGGAGTTGCCATTTGGTAATATCCTTCTAATAGAAAACTGGTCTGAGCTTTGGTCAAGTGGGTGCACCTTCCCCTACAAGCTACATTTTTGATCGAATAGGTTCTGAAGTCACAGATGAAGTACATGTGTTTGTCTAAAGCTGCGTGCATTTTCAACGCCGATTCAGACAGACAGGCAGGCTGAAATCTGTGTGAACAAATGAGATACAAATATCTATCTATCTCGCTTTTTCACACACTCTGCGCACACAGGCAGGCAGTCTGAATCGGCGTTTACTATGCACGTGGCCTAAGGCGAAGCAACGCGCGCCGGGTATTGCTAGTTGTATATAAAGTTGTACATTAGAGCGTATCACCAAAACTAACCTATTTTTGACCCCGCCTCAATCGTTAGATATTTGAAAGACATTTTCGAAAAAAATATTTTTTTTTTTTTTAAAGTGGTCCCTATGGTGCTATTTTGGTTTTTTCGTTATATCTTCGGCGTTTCTTGTTCGATCCGGAAGATTTTATATCTGTGTGTTTGTTGGTGTTATACAAATATTTTCTTATGTTTTTTTTACCTCAAATGTTTTTTTTTCTACTGATTACACAATCGATCTTCGTTCCTACCATATTATCATGCTTCAAAAAGTCCAACAAATTAAAGCTTTGAAAAAATCATTATAACCATGGGAAGAAGTGAAATCGAAAAAATGGATTTTAGAAGCACTTCCGACCTATTTTGCAAAGAATAACACTTTGGATCATAAAACATTTTTTTTGAATTTTCGAAATCTTTTCGGGATTCAAGGTGGCTGTAACGCTCGCAACTGTCAAGTTTTGCGAAAATGTGCCCCAATCGATTTTCGTCAGTGACTGCTGTGGCCGACTTATGTACTTTTTGAACGAAACCGTGTTTTGCGAGTGGCAAAGATAATCTGTCAAAAATAAAACGTGATACAAACGGATTAAATTATGACGTCAACATAACATCATTCAATTATTAAACTAATGTTTTCTGTGGTGCTCACCTGGAATTTTAATGATTTCGTCTGAATACTGTAGATCAGACAGTTGGTCTTGCTTGTAAAACTGGAGACATGGCGGCTCAGTGATCTGAACTCTTGACCAGTCGATCATTTCAGTGTAAGTTGTGCTGCTATAGTTGATGTGGGGTTGGTGGTTGGGACCACGAAATTGCCGAATTTGGCTTCGATTGTGGGTTCTCGCCACTATTGGTATTTTTGCGCCATGCCACAATCTTGAAACTTCGTCGTATATATTTTCTGTGAATGCACTGCGTTTGACTTTTTAATTATGCTGAAGAAACAACACGTATTCCACCACATTTCGTTTTGTTGGTAATTTTGTTCTGTCAAAGTCGCGCTAACGGAAATGTATTTTGTTTAAATTAAGTATTTTTGCACGTTTCATGCGAACTAAAGCTCGATTTTATTGATCACTGAAAAATACCGATTTACTTTTTGATATGAAGTGACTGCTACAGCCACCTTAAATCCGAATTCTTAAATCTTAAACCCAATTTCCGATTTCGAAAATTAAAAAAAATTTATTATGATCCAAAGTGTTATTCTTTGCAAAATAGGTCGGAAGTGCTCCTAAAATCCATTTTTTCGATTTCACTTCTTCCCATGGTTATAATGATTTTTTCAAAGCTTTAATTTGTTGGACTTTTTGGAGCAGGATAAGATGGTAGGAACGAAGATCGATTGTGTAATCAGTAGAAAAAAAACATTTGAGGTAAAAAAAACATAAGAAAATATTTGTATAACACCAACAAACACACAGATATAAAATCTTCCGGATCGAACAAGAAACACCGAAGATATAACGAAAAAACCAAAATAGCACCATAGGGACCACTTTAAAAAAAAAAAAAATATTTTTTTCGAAAATGTCTTTCAAATATCTAACGATTGAGGCGGGGTCAAAATAGGTATATTTTTCTGCCATACAAGGTGATACGGTCTATTGTACATATCGGTTTTAACCAAAAATTTGGCGGGAAAACCATATAAATATATGTATATATCTATAACTTTATGTACAAGGTTCCTTGAACTTGAGACTTGTAAAAAATTATTTTTCGTCTATTTCTTTATATATAAAAAAAAAAAAAAAATTTGTGCTCACGGTTGACTTTTAGTAAGAAGTCAAACTTGTGTCTTTTTGTAAAACTTACAAAGTCAAAAATATCAGCACAGTGGGCTGAGTTAATATTTTTGGAGCCAAAAACAGGCAAAAATTGTACTGAGCAAGAGTCTCAGCAGCATCTCTGCACTCTTGTTCAACAATTTTTGCATACCTCTTTGTGCGGTGTCCGTAGCGATCGACGCCAGAACCGTGCTTTTGCTTGCTAATAGCAACCCCAAGTTGTGTTTAAAAAGAATTTACTCTCTCACGCACTCAATTTAATTGTTTGCGTTCAAAACTGAGACTGCATCTCGTGCCTGCTGCGCTTGATACACAGCTCTTTAGCCGGCTGCATATACTTGTAGTGAGAAAGTAAATAAGCTGCATAGTGGGACTAAGGCATTAATTTGCAATCAAAATTGACTTAGTCTATTTTCATAGGAAAATTGCACTGTGGGCAAGACACAATATTTTGCAAGCACAAATTTATTGAAAAAAAAATTAATAATATATTAATTAAATAAATTTAAAATAAAAATATTTTATATATATAAAAAAAAAAAATTGTTTCTCACTGTATTTATTAATAAAATAAAATAAATTAAACAAAATAATTTTAAATTTCTTTTATTAATTGTTTTTTTGGGTTTTACTGCAATATATATAGTTATATATATATATATATATATATTATTTATAATAATACTAGCAGGCCACAGTCGTACGGGGCTTCGCCACGGACATTTTCTCTTTATCAATAATACCTTTGATTATTTGAAAAATTTCAATAATAAAAAATGTTTAAATATCTGCATATTATTTGTATTTGTAAGCAAATTATATGAAATAGTATAATGATTATAAAGTGAAGATATTTTAATTTTAGTTATTTAATACTTCAGCATTAACAACGTTTTTTGATTCATTGGCATTACCAGGAATAAGAAAAATCTGATTTTCTGCTGTACCGACTCGTTTGCTATAATCTACTTCTACGTTGTTCAAAGATTTTCATTAAATATTTATTATACTCCACCCGCAAAGCGTAGCAGGCACAATAATTTTGTCACAAAATTTTTTTCACCACCATTAGTCGATTAAGCCATGTCCGTTTGTCTATCTGTTCATTCGTTTGTCCACACGATTACAGCCGTCTTTTTATTGCAAATCTCTTTAAAGTTCATAATGAAATAATTTTCATGATTTGAGATTTGTCATACATAATGCTTAAATTTGAAACATGTACCCTGAAGTTGAAATTCAACAAATTTTGTGAATACTTCCATAGAAAGTGACGTCACCAAAATATCAAAATCTTCATAATTTATACAAAAATTAATGTGTTGAGTTGAAAGTTCATACATTAGTCTTATTTTCTTGATAAATAAAACGTAGTCTGAGATTGAAATATGAAAACTTGGAAAAAAATACGCCTATCTCCATAACAAAGTGACGTCATCAAATTAATATAACCTAAATAAATTCGATTAAACTACAACCTGAGTATTTTGACTTCGGGCTCATTTTCATTTGTCTTTTATTCCGCATTAAAGTATATTCCTATGTATATATTCCTCACTTTATATTCCATAAAGTTTTTTAAAAAAGCTTTTGAACATCAAATATTCATCTTAAGAAGTGCTCAAACATATAAGTATAGTAGACTTTTCATCTTATATTCCAGCAAAATTTTTCGTTAGGTCTTGTTTTTTAATCGATTCTAAAATGCATTACATAAATGCTAATGCAAGAACTTAAATTTAATCCGTAATAAATTCACGGCAATGCATTCACATCAACTTGAAAGTTGTTATTCAAGTATTAATTTCGTGAAAGCAGTTATGAACCAACCGTTTTAAGCGCTTAATCTTATCAAGTGACAGCGCTTTCGATTACCTCTAATGACTGGCTATATAAAAATAATAGGTTTAATAAGCGTGAGGGTAAGCGATGAATGAAATTTTCTGGACTACTTTTTCGATTATATGTAAGCGAAGATTTTGCTGAGATGTTCTCCAGCAATACATTTCTCCAGAGCTTTTTTGTAAAACGTGCTCATGTCCATGATAGAATAATAAGGTAGGTTCATATTAATATAGCCGCTCAAATGTCTATTTTTACACAAACAATGCTGTGAGTGCTTTAAACGTCAAACGAAAAGGCAACAACAACAATTAGAACAACTCGAATTCGAACAGCTGATTTTGACATCTAGCTTACTTCCTCTCCAGTATGCGCCTACCTTGTTATTCTAAATGCTCATGTCATAAATGTCAGGAATAGAAATATACTTCATAATTTTGTGATACCTAAGTCTTGAGACAAACAAACCTTATTTGCAGCTCTTAACCTGCTAAAACATAATTTTTAATAGTAATATGTTTTTAGGTATCCTGTTACATAAAACAATTTAAAAGCTCAATTTATTACTTGCTTCAAAATTTAAAAAAAAAAATAAATAGATATAAATTCATTAAACTTTTTATTTAAATTAAATAAATGGCGTTTTATAACAATTTTATAGCATTCTGATGTTTTTTTTATTTTATTTTGAAGATGTCTATTTAAAACTCTAAGATGGTTTCCTAACTCCTTTTCTTTACTAAAATACATAATTATTATTCTGTTCAAATCAACCAACAAAAACTGTCAAAAATACAGTTTTTAAGAAAAAAATATTCTAAAAATTATTCTAATTTTCATGACTCTTGACCTTGTTCTCCCAGGGCAAGTTTGCTTTGGGAATTACGTAGATAATGACTATGAAACAAATTTCCGATATCAATTTGTTATCACTGTGATATTGTGATACTGTGATATTTATGTTCGAGAATAAGGCAGTCAAATGTTACAGACCTCAATTAAAGTCGAATCTGAAATGTATAAAGAGTACTATAAAGAAATTTATAAGAATTCGGAAAAAAGTTTATAAATTAATTTTAATATTTTGTTCTAATTTTCACTTAACTTTTATATAGAAGACGTGGATTGATCTCGAAAAAATATTTAAATTGATAGTTATTCAGCGTCACTGAGGGCAAATTTGTTAACGTTTTACTTCCAGGTCCTATGTTTTCCTCAATTATGCAAAATTATTCAAAATAGATCTTTGGGGATTAACTCACTATTGCAAGTCAAAATTTTGCGTAAAAAAAAACAGTTTTGATCTTTCAAATGATATCAAATATTATTATTATTATTATTATTATTATTATTATTATTATTATTATTATTATTATTATTAAGAACTGAGGTGTACAATAAGACTTAGTCTTTTTTAGTACTACAAGAGACATTATCACTGGTGGATTTGTAAATTACTTAAAATTACTTAAAATTATAAAACTCATGACGTTTTCTCCCTGGAGGCTCAAAGTGAAGAGCTAAAAGCCCAGTGGAGAAAAGTTAAAGCCGCATATGATGCTTGTTTGGACAAAATGTCCAATGACGAGGGTTCAGATCTTGAATCAATTAAAAAAAAGTATCGCGCCTGCTATCAATCTTATATACGGGTAGCAGGAAGAATTTCTGAGTTTTCTCAGAATAAGCCCTCGAAGCAAACAATTGCTTCAGAGCCGGCGGCAGTCATGGGCCACAGCATGCCTGTGCCACCATGCGATACTGAGGTTTTCAGTGGTGATTACCTCTCATGGCCGTCCTTCAGAGACATGTTTACGGCCATTTACATAATGAACTCGCGGCTAACGTCAGTGGAAAAGTTATTCCACTTAAATCAAAAAACACGGGGAGAAGCAAAAGAGATTGTTCGAAAAGCTCCTTTAACCAATGATGGTTTTGCAAAAGCTTGGCAAGATTTATCTGACCGATACGAAAACAAGCGTATCATGGTCAACAGCCAATTAAAAATATTATTTAATTTGCCCCATGTGCCAAAAGAATCTGGCACAGAACTTAAAAGACTACAAAGAGATATCAATGCTTGTATTTTTTGTCTTAAAATGTACAACATTGATATCACTAACTGGGATGCAATCTTTGTTTACCAATGTTCGACAAGATTGCCAGAGGTCACGCTCTCCTTATGGGAGCAGTCTATTTCAAATAAAAACGAAATTCCGAAATGGACTGATCTCGATTCCTTCCTCACGAGTCGGTTTCAAACTCTTGAAACCGTGTCTGATATTCGCAGCACTAGCGGCACAATACCTAGACAAAACTTCACCACATCTTCCTCAAACTCTAAACCAAACCAGAGCAATTCATCTGGTAAAAAATTAAATAACTACCAAGTTAAAATTACTTCAGCGAATTGTAAGCTGTGCTCTAACGAACAGCACGCACTTCGCTTTTGTCCCCGTTTTCTGAGAATGGATACTCAAAATCGGCTAGCAATGATTCGCAAAAATAAGTTTTGCCTCAATTGCCTAGCCTATTCTCATGAGGTGAAAGAGTGCAAGAGTCAGTATTCGTGTGTGATGTGCAAACAACGTCATAATACTCTCTTGCATCGAGACTCGACTCCACTCCAATCCCCTACTTCGAGTGTTGACTCAAGTAGTTCGAGCTATCGACCCAACCCTCCGGGTTCTAACACACAATCCCATTCTACCCAAATACAGTCCACTAGCAATGACGTTCAATCATGTTCGTATCTGAATCAAGTAGTTCGAGCTATCGACCCAACCCCCCGGGTTCTAACACACAATCCCATTCTACCCAAATACAGTCCATTAGCAATGAAGTTCAATCGCGTTCGTATCTGAAAGATTGCAGAAGCTATTGAAGTTACCCACAAGAGCCGTAAGCGCTCAAGTTTCGGGGCTTAATAACGCAGTTTCAGCGCAAGTGACGAAAGCTTGCGAAATAGTTCTCAGTTCGCCTTTTAACAGGCAATTTCAAATAGAAGCTACAGCATTTGTACTGTCACGCTTAACTGGGAATCTGCCGTCATGCTCTATTGATCCTTCTTTGTGCAAGAGTGTGCCGGACTTACAACTGGCAGACCCGCACTTCCTCAGAAGTAATCAAGTTGACGTACTTATCGGTGGCTATTTGTACCCTGCCATCATTCTCGATGGCATTCAACGCAATATTCTTGGATCACTTTTGGCGCAAGAAACAGTTTTCGGATGGATTTTCACAGGCCCTATGCCTTGTAACGAAATATCCAGCTTTACAACATGTTTGAGTCATTATTGTGAAGTTGCGGTCGATCAACAGATCGCACGTTTTTGGGAGTTGGAGGAACTGCCTAAAAAAACAATTTTTATCCCAGTCTGATAAGTTTTGTGAAAAACTATCAGAAAACCACAAAACGCGATAACAAAGGTCGATACCTTACCATATAAAAATGAATTCCCTAATGATATTAATCTTGGATTTTCTCGAGGTATAGCTTTCAAGCAGTGGGCTAGAAGTGAAGCTCGATTGAACAAAAATCCAGAGTTAAAAACGCAATACAAAGAAGTAGTGAATGAGTACCTCAAATTGGGTCACATGGAAGAAGTTGCAGCTCCAAAATTTGAAAAGTCACCATCTCATTATTATTTGCTGCATCACGCAGTAATGAAGCCAGAGAGCACTACAACAAATGTTCGGGTAGTATTCAATGCGTCAAGTCCCACCTCGAATGGGGTCAGCTTGAACGATGTCCTGCACGCAGGCCCTGTTCTTCAAGCTGATTTGACGCTCCTGGTATTGAAATGGCGGTTTTTCAAATACGTTTTTAATGGTGACATCCAGCAGATGTACCGCCAGATTCTTGTTGATCCAAAACATTCTGCTTTCCAACAAATTCTTTTTCGAAGCTCCCTGATGATATTCAATTCAGGATTATGAGCTCAAGACAGTTACGTTTGGCCTAAACTGTGCTCCATATTTAGCCATTAGAACCATGCTGCAATTAGCACCTGATGTTCAGCAGCAATATCCCCTTGCTGCTCAAATTTTGCGAAATTTCACATATGTCGATGACGCTCTTGCTGGAGCTCACGATGTGGAAAGCGCAATAAAGGCTAGAAATGAGCTTATCGCTGCTTTAGACTCTGCAGGTTTTACTATGCGAAAATGGACTGCAAATGCTTTAAGCATTTTGGTAGACCTACCTACAGAGCATCTTTTTCATGAAGACTTTTTAAAGTTAGAAGATGCAAGTTGCGCCAAAGCGTTAGGAATTCGTTGGAATGCCACTTCAGATCTTTTCTTCTTTACCGCTAAGCGTCTTGAGATTAAATCATCGTATACAAAACGTGAAGTATTATCAATGATAGCCCAGCTATTCGATCCTGCAGGTTGGCTGGCACCCATTGTGGTGACAGCAAAAATTCTAATGCAGCGCATCTGGTTGGATGAAATTGATTGGGATGAAAATCTCCCATTACACAGTTTTCAATCTTGGCAATCTTTTTTGCTAGATTATGAAAACATCAATAAAATTCGCATACCACGTTTTGTTGGGTTTTCACCTGATTCCGAAGCATACGCAGCGTCGATTTATATTCGAGTAAAACAAAATGATTGTGTTGTCAGTCATCTGCTTTATGCGAAAAGTAAAGTTGCTCCAGTCAAGACGATCTCACTACCGCGTCTTGAATTATGTGGTGCAACACTTCTCGCGGATATGGTAGACACCTTATTATCGCACCTTGAAAGGCAAAGCTTATATTGCTGGACTGATTCCACAATAGTGCTTGCGTGGCTTTGTAAGCCCCCCTGTTCCTGGACGACCTTAGTAGCCAACAGAGTTTCGAAGGTGGCAGAGAAGGTCGGAATTCACAATTGGTTTCATGTAGACACACATGAGAACCCTGCAGACTTAGCAACGCGTGGAGTTACGCCACAAGAGTTAGTCGATAATACTCTTTGGTGGCATGGACCTTCTTGGCTCCCGCTCGAACGATCGGCTTGGTCAAGAATGACGCAACCTCCTGCTCTAGAAACTTCGCTTGAGCGCAAAGCTGTAAGGATACACTTTGCATATTTTTCGAAATATGAAGATATTTTATAGCGGTTTTCCTCGCTATCGCGTGGATTAAGAGTGTTAGCGTACGTGTTTCGCTTTCTGCATCGCTCCCACCCCAAGTATCGTGTGTCCTTTTCAAAAAAATCAACATGCCTAGAAACGGCAGAAATCAAATTTGTGAAAACACGATTGGCACTCTTATGTCAAAAAGTAGCTTTTCCAAACGAATATCACTGTTTGGAAACAAATCAGATAATTGGAGCAAAGAGCCCCATTCTTGCTCTAAATCCATTGTTGAACAACGACAAGTTAATGGGTGATGGTGGACGGCTAGCCTCTTCACCAATCCTATCATATGATGAAAGGCATCCAATTATATTACCATATAATTGTCACTTTTCACGCCTTTTAGTACGTTTTGTCCATGAGATCTCACTTCATGGAGGGAATCAATTAGTGCTTCGACTTATTCGGATGCAATATTTGATCCCGCGTGCTAAAACCCTTATAAAATCAACTTTGCACAATTGCAAAACTTGTGTAATCCACATGAAACGCCAACGAACACAAATAATGGCTGCGCTGCCAGCTGAGCGAACTGTCATTTCAAGGCCATTTGCTGCGACTAGTATTGACTTCGCGGGCCCATTCGACATTAAAAGCTACATTGGTAGATCTTGTCGAATAAGTAAGGGCTATGTTTGTTTGTTTGTTTGCTTTTCAACTAAGGCAATTCATCTTGAAGCCACTAGTGATCTATCAACCGCTACTTTTATGGCAGCTTTCTCTCGATTCACTGCGAGACGTGGTTGCCCAGCTAACGTGTACTCCGACAACGGTACAAACTTTGTTGGAGCGTCAAACACGTTCAAAATGGATTTCAAAGCCTTTTTAACTGCATAGTATGATGCAATATTATCCCAGTATTCGCATCAAGAAATTGCATGGCACTTCATTTCCGCTGGTGCTTCCCATATGGAAGGCTTATGGGAAGCTGGAGTAAAAAGCTTTAAGACGCATTTCAAAAAGATGGCCGGAAGTATGAAGTATACTCTAAAGTGTCGCTTGTGCTCCATGGAGCATAATCTTATGTCGTGCCGGCGGTTCATAGCTATGAACCTGGAGGAGCGGTTGAGAACAGTATTACTCTATTATTACTGTTTCAACTGCCTTTCAGCCGTTCATATGCGAAAGGACAATCGGAGCGATGAGATGCCGTTACTGCGGTGAAGATCACCACAGCATGCTGCATTCGCACACTCGGGCCCGAACAGGTCGAGCCCATTCAAGATGGCGTGGAAGAGGTTCTCGAGTAAAGCAGCCTAAACTGCAGCCTACATCCGCAGCAGCTCGCGAAGCAACGAGGTCTGGGGTGGAATCGAAGAGTTTATCTGGGGAGAGACCGCAGTTGCCTGTACCGTCTGCGTCGGCTTCGAGGGATCACTTTGCGAAGCGGTCCCCTTCCCAGAAGAGACCGCAGTCGATGCTTCCAGTTGCAACATCGTCGAGGGACCAATTCCCGAAGCGGTCTCCCCCCACAAGACCAACAACGACGAGCCTTCAACGCGTTTTCTCGCTGCTCCCCACAGCGGTCGTGAGTACCTGGGCTAATGGTGGCCTAGTGCAGGAACGTGCTCTCCTCGATGCGTGCCTCCCTCAGACCAAAATCGCCATCGAGTTGGTAAGAAAATGGAGGCTTCCAACGAGCATGGTAGATGGTTGGGAGGTATGTACGCTAGCGCTGCGAGGTCGTTATGGATCGAGCGTCCAGGTACACACGACAGCTCTGGTTGAGCGCCGGTTGGAGGTCGTCACGCCGGCGAAAGACATCGACGAGAGAATCACCCAGAGCTATCCGAACATCAATATGGCTGATCCTCACTTTTTTATGCGTTACCAACGTTTGCACAAAGTAAATATACCCTGACTTTCAGGTTTAGGTTATAGTTAAGAATAAGAATTTATGTAGTTAATCTGTTTCATCCAAAGTTTACTTAAAGCAAAATCTTCAAAATTTATATCAGAAATGAAGCTATTACGAACATTTCTTCTTTAATGTATAACAATAAATATTTATAATCATTTCCTTTTGTTTTGGCAATATGTCTGTTCGAAGAAATGAGAGGATCCGAATTTTTCCTAGAATTTTTCCTAGTTTGATCTCATCGATATTTTCAAGATTCCTTATGACTAGATTCTAATACGTCTTCAGATAAAAATTAAATTGGTACACTGAGAAAAAAACACATACCTTGCTCCGGTAAAAAATTTCTCTACTTTTGATAATAGCAATTTTCTCTTTTTCAAATAAAATTTTCTTCAATTAGAATACATTTTCACATTTTCGTAGAAATATTTCTTTAGTTCTAGGAAATGGAAACATTTCAATGTCTCTAATAATGATAAGTATTTTTCTCGCACTAAAAATTTCTCATTTATAGAGAAATTTTATTGAAAATTAAAAACTTTTCTTATATTTTGATAAAAAATTCACTATGAGAAGTATTTTCTTCAATAAAAACAAATATTTTCTCAAAAAAAAAGTATTTTTCTCTAAAAATGATATATTTTTCTATTTTATGGTAGCTTTTTATCATTTTTAGAGAATTTTTAGTATCGCAATTAGAGAATAGTATTCTCTGGAGCAAAGTCTATACCATTTTTTTCTTAATATGATGCCTTTTTATCATATTCCGAGACACTTTTTTCTGAGTGTAAATTAAAGGTTGTAATTATTTTCAATTATTATCCATGAATCAATATTTTGTGGACAGTTATTGGCATATTATACCAGGGATAATTATCCATATATTAATATTAAATGGGGCTCTATTTTGGATGATTTTTAAATTATAGAAAATTCATTAAGTATGTATACCTAAGTTTGTTTATACAATTGACTGATCCAAAAAAAAAATGTACATATAAAATTTGTAAAAATGGCTGTACAATTTAAGTTCATGAAATCACAGAGCGAACTGTGAATACAACTTTATTTCTTGTAAGGATATTGGTTTTTTTCTAAATAAAAATTATTATATTGATTAGAATTGAAATACTTTGCAGTATTATAACTACACTGAGAAAAAAACACATACCTTGCTCCGGTAAAAAATTTCTCTATTTTTGATAATAGCAATTTTCTCTTTTTCAAATAAAATTTTCTTCAATTAGAATAAATTTTCACATTTTCGTAGAAATATTTCTTTACTTTTAGGAAATGGAAACATTTCAATGTCTCTAATAATGATAAGTATTTTTCTCGCACAAAAAATTTCTCATTTATAGAAAAATTTTATTGAAAATGAAAAACTTTTCTTATATTTTGATAAAAAATTCACTATGAGAAGTCTTTTCTTCAATAAAAACAAATATTTTCTCAAAAAAAAAAGTATTTTTCTCTAAAAATGATATATTTTTCTATTTCATGGTAGCTTTTTATCATTTTTAGAGAATTTTTAGTATCGCAATTAGAGAATAGTATTCTCTGGAGCAAAGTCTATACCATTTTTCTCTAAATATGATGCCTTTTTTATCATATTCCGAGACACTTTTTTCTGAGTGTATGGCATAGAGACATTTTAGTGAATAGCCACAAGCAAAGAAGAATTTAGTAAAAGAAATTTTATACTTTTGTTCGCATGCCATGCAAGTTGTGAAAATAAATAGAAAACCTGCCAAAATCTTGCTTGTGTAATCATTTAAACTATCTGATAGTGAAAAATCTAATGACATTAGTACCTGCTAATGAAATTCCATGAGTAGATAAGATACATACACGCAGCAGCAGCAGCACGTTGTAGCTGATGACCTTTAGATGAAAGTAAGTACCCAAAGTGAAGTACTCGTTGGACAGCATGTTTGCTTATTCACTAATTAGAGAATATCGTCTGCGTTAAACTAATTCAAATGACGGAATTTTAACTCTCATAGTAGATAGTATAATGCAAAGCATTGAAGTGCTCTTACGCGAAAATTCAATTACCTAACGACACATTAACGAAACATCAAAGAACACCAGAACATCCCAGTAAAAACATTACTCAATATTAGTTACTTTTTAAGCAGCTGCTGCTTGTATATTACTTGTGAAAGGGATTTGATTTAATCATTGACATGACATTCATGTGAAAGATTATATTGTTAAAATGCTTGTACGTGCATTTAAATGCATTTTACAGTAATTAAGTCGTTACGCTAAGTAAGTAGTTCTTTAGCTTGAAAACATATCTTTTCTGTTCTATAGTATAATAACGCAAGCGTGTTTTTTGTGATAACTATAAACTCTATACCGTAAATGCGACTTTCATAAAGAGCGTATCAAACGAAAGATCTTGCTCTGCAGATATTCTTTATGTGCTCTGTTTTTCTTTAAAAGCTGATTAGTTAAAAAAAAAAGTATCTAAAAAATTGTTCTTTCTTCCAGCATATAATTCAAAGCAATGTCACATTTGATAAAGCGAGTACATAAGGCTTCGATAGTAACTTTGACTGGGTGTAGCAACTTCTTTAATGAAACTCATGATCAACCAGATTTCATTTAACATTTGTATACTGTCTCCAAGCAAAATAAATATCTCTTACTTGTCTCGCATACTATTCCATCTTTTCATACAATCTTATATAAGGTTCTACTCTTTCAGTGCTAAAATTTAACATGATGTAAAATTTCAATTTAAGCAGATGATTTTACACTGAACATTGCCAGCTGCTTAACCCTCGAACTGGCACATGGTTCTGGCCAGACATATTTCATTTTCAATTTAGCATATTTCTATTTCAGATACATGGCTGTAATTTCAGGTAATCTCCCAAAATATTGTTGGCTTTCGATGTATAAATTAATAATTGAAAAAAAAGTCCTTGGAACAGGACGAAAAATAATAATTAAGATAATAATAATTAAGATGGAATATTTTTATAAGGAAAATGTTTATTGAATGATTTCAATTTCAATATTTTTGATCGTATATAAAAATGTAAATTTTCACAGAAACACAAAAATAAATTCAAAGCCAACTAAAGTTTATTATTTAACACAAGTTGATTCTGTGCCCGAACACTCTCCGGCCTTGAGACTCGATGGCTCTCGAGGGTCAATAGGTTCAATAGGTAGGACACAGAGTTTCTGGATTGGCCGAGATATAAAATTGATTCCCGTCCAAAGCGTGACATTGCGAACTAAGCCATCAGCTCCTGGATGTAATTGAGTTATTCGAGCCATTTTCCAAAGACTGGGTGGAGTTATTTCATTTTTGATGACAACTAGATCCCCAACTGTTAAATTCTTCCGGGCCTCTCTCCATTTGGGTCGTTGCTGAAGCTCGTGAAGGTAACTTTCGCTCCAAAGATTCCAAAATCGTTGAGTAATTTGCTGACGTGCCTGCCAATAACTGAGTCGATTTTCTGGTCGTTCCATAGGTACTTGTTCACCTAGAGTGGGTATCAATGCTTCACCAATTAGAAGATGCCCGGGAGTTAGAGGGTTAAGATCTTCAGGATCGGCACTCTGTGCACATAGTGGGCGTGAATTAAGAATGGCACCGATTTCTGCAAGCAGTGTTTGAATTGCTTCGATGGTCAACAAACGTGTTCCCATAACACGTCGCAGATGATGTTTAACAGCCTTGACTGCAGCTTCCCAAAGGCCTCCCTGATGAGGTGCTGATGGCGTTATAAAATGCCACTGAGTCTGCCTCATTGATAGTTGGTCGAAGAGATCTGATGTCAGCCAGGTCTGAAGCATCCGTTTTAGTTCTCGTTCTGCCCCAACAAAGTTCGTGCCATTATCACTCCAAATATTCAGACAATGTCCATAGCGCGAAGTAAAACGAATAAATGCCATTAGAAACGCATTAGTTGTCAAGTCTGAAACGAATTCTAAATGAACCGCCTTGGATACCATGCATACAAAGACAGCTATGTATCCTTTTATGACGGCATTTCCTCTGTGTCGATCGCTCATCTTCATCTTGAGTTTTTCACATGTAATGCAATCTTTGATCAACGTTCTTTTTTTTCAAATTGCCTTAAATTGCTCAAAATTGCAGTTTTTTATTTTTTCAAATCGCTCTGATTTTCAATATTCATATCGCTCATTCTTTATTAAATTGCATTATTTTATTTTTTCAAATCGCTCTGATTTTCAATATTCATATCGCTCATTCTTTATTAAATCGCTCTTTTTTTTTATTTTTCGCTTATTTTTCGAGTATTTAGCTTCATATATTCGCTCATATCGACTCATGCATAAACATTAAAACTAATTTCCATTCGGTATTTTAAGCAACTACTTGCCGTTCGTCTGCATATAAAATACCGGTTATAAAAATTCTGATTCTCAAGATCTTCTTAATTCTATGCATAAGTTCGTCTGACCATGTTAATGATCCAAATTGCTCATTTTGCTCTTTCTGGTCTCAAACAACAAAATGAAAATACATTTTCACTCGACACTTTAAACAACTACTTGCCGTTCGTATGCATTAAAGTATCGATAGTAAAATACTGATTCTGTTTCTTAAAAACCATCTCAAATTTGTGAATGAGACCCATTGATCATATTAATGATCCAATATTCTATATGGCACTCAATTTTAGACCTCTCGACTGTGAAAAGGAACAATTTTTATAACATATGCACAACTGAATTATGTAAACATATATATGTATATAAGATTTATAAACCAATGACACAATCGAGAAACTCTAAAACTGAAGTTTAGACACTGGCTAACCTCGACGTTGAGTAACTCAAGTATATTGGCGATGCCACTTTTATGCTTTGCCCATTATTCAGGAAGTAAGCAGTTACAAACATGCCACTTATTTCACTTTTATTATTTGGTGACAACACAAAAACACTAGAATGTATTTAAAACATTCGAATAAGTGTCACAAAATCGAGGCTGCACAGCATTATCCGCTCAAACTCAATACAAATTAATATTTACCGCACGGAGTTACAGATTTCAGGTTATGACTTCGTTTCGCTCTTATCGTTTTTTTTGCAATAGCTTTTGCTGCATTAACACATGCGGGTTTTGCCTTTGGCATTTTGTTGTTGTTGAACACGCTGAAATAGAAACATAACACTTATTAGAAAAAAAATTAATATCTTATCCATAAGCAATCAAGTTAAATCTGCTTTGCACTCCAGGCTCCGACATGTCTCGAAGGAATGTGATGCTTTAAGTTTGCAGTGTTCAGTTTGATAGCATTCATAACGCGTTCTGATTATCCGACCCAGGAGATTTCATTCGGAATTTTAGATGTTATAACTCGTGCCCTTTTGCATTTTGGAGCATTTTCAAATGCCATTAAATGCACTTCGGATGATCACACATGCACCGCAAATGTTTCAAAAAGTAAGAATAATTTCAGCTCCAAACCGCACACAAACGAACTTTGATAAAAGTAGGTATAAACTCGCGACAGATTCTATGTACCCGGCTCGAATGGACCAATGTTTTGCCAATAATAATTAAGATGCAATATTTTTATAAGGAAAATGTTTATTGAATGATTTCAATTTCAATATTTTTGATCGTATATAAAAATGTAAATTTTCACAGAAACACAAAAATAAATTCAAAGCCAACTAAAGTTTATTATTTAACACAAGTTGATTCTGTGCCCGAACACCTTACTTTTGGTACATGGTGCCTGGCCAGGCCCCTATGCATTTTGTATGAACGCATAGGCAAAGCGCATGGCACGAGTTGGAAATTTGTATTTTCTTAATTCTTTTATGCTTCTTTCTTTCTTCTGCTTTTGTTTGTGAGTTAGTTATTCATTGAACGTTGAACAGTGAAGAAGTAATCTATTTTTTGTGCGGTAATTTTGAGCTTGTGAATAATTTTACGCATGTAGATTTGTTGCGTTTTTAGTATATTATGGCTGATGAACTGGAATTTATTTAGAATACATGCTTGCGTAGCGCGAATTTGCCACCCCCAATTGTCAGAGGCATTAGTGCGTGATTTTCAAAGTCAGGTAGAAGCTGACGAAAATTATGATTTTTAACCGACTTCAAAAAGGAGGAGGTTCTCAAGTTGGTTGGTTTCTCTGTTTTTTTTTTTTTTTTTTTTTTTTTTTGTGAATGTATGTACATCGATTACTCCTAAAGTACTTGCCCGATCGCCGTAATTTTTTGTCAACATATAGAGATTATCAACGCGGAGGTGCCCGTTTATGAAAGGGGGCGGTATTCGGAAAAGGGGCGTGTCTCTATAAGAAAAACACTGTATCTCAGTAAATATTGACACTACGGTAATAAAATTCACAGTAAAATTACAAGGGCAAGCACAAGTATTAAAAATGACGATCACTTAAGTGGGCGGAATTCTAAAAAAGGGTGTGGCAATATTGTAAAAACTCTGTATCTCGAAGAAAATTGACACTAGAGTACTGAAATTAAGTACAGAGGTAGGTACAATTGTTGGAAATTACTATAACAAAAGTGGGCGTAATTCGACAAAGGGGTGTGGCAATATAAGAGAATTACTGTGTCTCGAATAATATTGATACTAGGGTACAGAAATTTATTACAAAGGTAGGAAAAATTACTACAAATTTTTGTAAAAAAAAAAATGGGCGTTAATCGAGAAGGGGAGTGGCAATATTAAAAAAAACACTGTATCTCGATTACTATTGACACTACGATACTAAAATTTAGTACGAAGGTAGGTACAAATATAACAAATTACTGTCAGTAATGTGGGCGGTATTCGATAAAGGGGCGTGTCACTGTAAGAAAAACACTTTATTTCAGTAAATATTGACACTAGAGTACTAGAGTTAATAAAATTCACAGAAAAAACGCAAGGGTAGGTAAAAAATAACAGTCAATTAAGAGGGCGTTAGTCGACAAAGAGGTGTGGCAATATTATAAAAACTCTGTATCTCGAATAATATTGACACTAGAGTACTAAAGTTAACTACAGGGGTAGGCACAGTTATAAAACAATTAATTTCAATACAGTGGACCTTGTTTGATAAAGGGGTGGCAATATATAAAATACACTGTATCGCGAATAATATTGACACTAGAGTACTGATATTTAGTATAGAGGTAGGCACACTTATAACAAGTTATTGTGAATAAAGTGGGCGTCATTCGACAAAGGGGTGTGGTAATATTAGAAAACACTAAATCGACTACTGACACTACTAACTGAAAAAGTACAGACGTAGGCACAATTATTACAAATTTCTACCGAAGAATTGGGCGTTATTCGACTAAGGAGTAAGGCAGTGTGTAAAATACTGTATCATATTGACTTAAGGGTGGTAAAATTCATTGTTAGAATGGGTAGAACTATTGAAAACACTATGACAAAGAGTGTGATATTCTGGACAAAGAGGCGTGTCAATATTATAAACACACTATATTTCAGTCAATATTGACATTGGGGTAGTGATAAAAATACTAGAGTAGGTACTGATAAACATACTGACAAAGACCAGAATAAGAAACGACAGAAAAGCATTTTCCATATTATGAGCATAAATAATTGGTGTTTAATTAATTTATCCACTTTTTTAATATATATCATTTTCTCTAAAAAGAAAGAAATAAAAACTTTTTAACAAAAAAAAAACCTACTTCAAAATCACAAGAAAGTAAAAAATAATTTTAAATTACTTTTACTATTTATTTCTTGGTCAAATTTGTATTTTTATAATAAATATATTTATTTTTTTTATGATAATAAGAGCTTCGAAGTCGGCGCTAATATAATCAGATTTTTTGTGCAGCTGCAACACACATATAGCATTTTAATTAAGATTTAAGAAAAATTAAGATTACAAATTAATACAGCGTCACCCAAGCAGGATATTTACAAATAAAAAAGTCTTAAATAGAGTAGGGATGGCGAAAAAATCATGATTTTACGTCAATGATTAGCGCTGACTAGAAGCTTTTATTATCATAAAAAAATAAATATATTTATTATAAAAATACAAATTTGACCAAGAAATAAATAGTAAAAGTAATTTAAAATTATTTTTTACTTTCTAGTGATTTTGAAGTAGGTTTTTTTTTTTTGTTAAAAAGTTTTTATTTTGAAAACGATGGTGACGACACTGCTGATTATGTACTAGAAGATGATGCATCAGACATAGAAAGTGATTTGGCAGTTGAAGCTAACGAACTTTATGATAGTGATGAAGAAGAAGAAAGTGGAAATGATGCTGAAGCAGCAAATGAACTCAACTCAGGCTGTTTTTATGGCAAAGACGGTACTAAATGGAACAAAACTGAACCCCCTGCATCTCGTTTGAGCCAGCATAATATCATGCATTTTCAATCTGGAACAAAAACAAGGCTCACCAATCCAGTTGAGGTATTCAAGCTATTTTTCTCAACCAATATTACGTTCGTCATCATTAGTGAAACAAATCGGCATGGGCGAGAATCAATTAGAAAATGGAATGAAGTACATCCAGAGTCTACCCAAAGAAAATGGATTGATTTGACAAGCTCTGAGCTAGATGCATTTATTGGGATTTTGTTGGCTTCTGGTCTCAGCCATAATAATATGCAAGACTCCAGTACATTGTGGCGTTCTGATTCGCTGCCCATATTTCGTGCGGCTATGTCGCACAAACGATTCATCACTCTGTCCAAATATATTCGTTTAAATAATAGTCGTACGCGGGCATTTCGACAGCAAACAGATAAAGCAGCTCCTATTCGGGACCTTTGGAATTTTCTCAATGAAAATCTGCAAAATTATTATGATCCTTATGAAAATATCAGTGGTCCAGACGCATTAGCTGCCAAAAAAGATTGCAGAATTTGCCTGCAGCAAGGTGACAAAATACGCCGTAAGACACGCTTTTTTTGCTGCAAATGCAACAATCCAATTTGTCAGCAACATTCAAAAGAAGATTATTTATGTTTTTATTGCCTTCCGCAAAATTCTGAATAAAATATTTCAATGTATTCTTCATAATAATTTTCTATTTTGTCATAAACATTTATTACTTTACCCATAATAAAGAGAAATATATATATAGAAAAAAAATTGTTGCCTTTTTCATTCCAAAGATTTTTTTAGGTATATTTTTTCTTCTTCAGGTAGCTAATAACATAGTAAAAAGAAATAGAAACACAAAATATAGCAAATATTCACCTATCTTAGTAAAAAATTTAACGGCAAAAAACTCTTATTTCCATAGAAATGCATGTAAATGTATAGGGGTCTGGCTAGACACCATGTGCCAGAACTAAGGGCTCAAAATATGTGCCTGACGAAGGGTTAATCAAAAAAGTTTTGCAAATGCATAAAGCGCAACATGTAACAAATAATGATGTTTTTACCCTCAAAAGTGAAATATTTACGATAAAAGTTTGCAAAATTTGATTGGCTATTAAAAAAATTATTTTTGGCAGTCCCGGGATTTAAATTAACTAATCCCGAGATATTCGGGATTAAAAAACGATCGGGATCCCGGGACGTCGGGCATCTCTAATTACGATAGTCAGTAATCAAAAAGTGAGCTGTTATCAGAAAGCTATATAAAAACTTACAAAACGACATTAACAGTCGATATCGATTTACGAACCGTGAATGAATATCTTTACTCAACGTTTAGAGAAGCTGATAAGCATAAGGCTATGCAGCAAGCTCAAAGCATTCTTGTGAAACTTGCATTTTATGAAGAAGCAACTGCTTAAAACAATCCACATGAGAACGTTTTACGTTACACTTGGGCGTTAACAGATAAAAAATTTTAAGCACCACAGAAATCAATAAGACACCATGTTTGAATAGCCACCCATAAGTAAAAATTTGCAATCGATGCCATAACTTAAACATTTAACCAACACGTTCAAATATATTGTATCTGGATGCACTAGCAGGTTTTGGAACAATATTTCTTCAAAACAAGCAAAGAAAGTCTAAAGTCGGTCTAGCCGGTCTAGCTTTAAATACTAACACAAAAAGACATAACTACCTATCTAAATTGATGTATTCTTTATACCAATAGAATTAAATTATATCTGTTTTTTATGGTGGGTGCGCGTGTTCACAAACATATTACGCCCATTTGAACACTCCTCAGTCTTGATATGGTATAATGGAATGTGGGCCCGTTGATGGGAAGATGGCGCCCCTTTCTTCTTCACACCTCAGTTTTGATATGAAATGCACCAAAACCAAGTTTTATCTGTCTAGGTCACATATGAACTTTTTAATTTTGTTTTAAATATTGTGGGTTACATGGGAGGTGGGCGTGTTAATGGACCGATTACGCTTTTTTTTTGTGTTCATCTGCGTTTTGATAGATAATATAAACGTGTCAAATTTTATTGTGTAGCTGACATACAACCCTCTATGCAGCGATTTTTATTTTATGGTTGAATGGGAGGTAGGCGTGCCCGTGAGCGGATTCCAAAAATATTCAATTAGTGCAGATTCTTGGGTCCATGTGAACATATGCACAAAGTTTCATGCAATTATCTCAACACCTTCTTATCCTGTTTACGAACAACACACAGAGAGACATGGATAGCTCGACTCACAAGGAGACTCTGGTAGGTAGGTAGGCGTGTCCGCGAGCGAAAGACGTCCATTTTTAAAAGAAATATTAAGATTATTATAGAAAATAACGTACTTAATTTAATCTCCGTAGGTTTAACAGAAGCTTATTTATAAAGTCTTCAATTTAAGGTTTATGTTGGAGGTGGGCGAACCTGAAAAACAAACCTGTTTTTGTACGGTAGATTGGCACCGCAGAAAAGAAAACGAACTAACAAATTTTTTCTGAAACTTCACAAATAGCTATAATATTGAACTTTGACCAATCCATTACGAAAAAAATTTTTTTATGTGGTAGGTAGGGACCGTATGAAAAAAGCTTACCCAAGGAAATATGTCCAAATTCCATGAAAAAGTGAAAAATTTATCTCCAATCAAAATAAATAAATAAATAACACATGGAAACGTTTCACAAATTGTATTTCTGTATTCAAAGTAAAGAAAAATTCACAAAATATATATTCAAACGTACTTCAATACTCGTCGTAGTCCAAAACGCGAATTTTCTTATGTTGATCTGGTTCGTAATCGTTTTCATCACTAAAAAGATATTGAGAGGGAATTATTTTCTGTTACCACCATTGTAGTGGAATTTTAATCTGCTACCATATAGTCGGTGATAAGTCTTTGTGACAACGGTCGTTTGGTTAGCTTATTATAAATATCGCGATAGCCAGATAAACATGACCGAAGCTCTTTTTGAAATTTTAAGCTTCTTTTGGAGTTGTTATCAATTCTAAGAAAATGTATTTCTAATTTGATGCTTAGTTGGATTCCTGCATAAATGTTGTCTGCTTTCATAGAAGTCGATTCTCCTTGTTCATCTTCATGATCAATTAAGATATCGATAACGTTTTTATCATTAAAGGAATAGTCCTCAATCATTTCGATAAGATCATTTTCGTCGAAAATATCAAATCCTTCTCCAGGTTAAGAATATGGCGCAATATGCAATTGATCTAATTTCGCCGCGTAAAAAAATATCGCACACAAAAAGGTCGCATAAAAATAAAACTCGCATAAAACAGATCGCACAAAAATATAATCGCACAAAAAAGGACCGCACAAAAACAGGTTTGACTGTATGAGCTTATTTATGTAGTTTTCAAGTTTTGCGTTGTGTGGGAGGTAGGCGTGTCCGTGGGCAGATGACGTCCACTTTTAAAGAGACATCCTTGTTTTGTTATTAAAAACAAAAGTACCAAATTTCATCTCTGTAGGAGATGTCTGTACAGGAGCTTATTTATTAAATTTTAAATTTTTGGTTGTATGCGAGATGGGCGTGTCCTTGACCGGATGACATCAATATTTCGAAGACATCTTTGTGTTGATAAAAAACACAAGCGATCCATTTGTTGTATTGTAGGCTAATGATGAGCTTATTTATGCAGTTTTAAATTTTTGAGTTGTATGGGAGATAGGCGTGTCTGTGGGCGGATTCGAAAAATATTGAATAGCGAAAACCTGAACAAGTCAGGTTATAATAACTTTGTGCAAACGTTTGTAACGTATTGAAATAAGCGAGTCCGGCATAGAAAAGTATATATATTCTTGATCAGCGTCACCTCGTGAGTCGAG
This sequence comes from Tetanocera ferruginea, assembly GCA_958299015.1. NCBI lineage: Eukaryota > Metazoa > Arthropoda > Insecta > Diptera > Sciomyzidae > Tetanocera > Tetanocera ferruginea. The sequence continues at coordinate 86,969,908 of OY282642.1, read as the reverse complement.
CTATTCATGCCCGTCCGTCCGTCAAAATATTCTTTTGGAAACAATTTAATTTTGTTAAGCTGATAGCTAATAGTTTAGACTTAAGCCTTAACAGGCAGTGTTGAAGACCAGCCGTGGGCACAATGTTTGATTAATATTGTTTTTACAAATTTTAAGCATGGATTGAAGCAGTTAACCAGTTCATATCGTATATATTAATTATTTTAGAAATTATTGTATCGACTTGTAACTTTATAATTCATGATAATTCATGACTACGAAATTACAAATAAAAATCAGAATTATTTATGATACTGAAAGAATGTGTTATAAATAACTTGACTAGAAGCAGCACCAAAACTCTATAAGAGTTCGTGACATATTAATAAAGCTTCAAAAACATAAGCGCAGAATAGAGTTAATGCTATTTAATGAAAGCAATTTACTATCATCTATTTAAGCTATACAGCACCGGTTAAAATATATGTTAAAGTTGTTTGCTATAATTAATTTTTCTTGCATTAAAGAGCTTTTGAAAAATATATCTAAACATAACAAAATCTCTATTTCTACAACACATTCGTTAAAATAACTTAACACCTGAACACTATGACAAATAATACCCCTACAGCTACAAATCAACGCACACACACACACACATGCCTGCACTCATTGACACAAATCTATACGCACCTTTCCAAACACATACACACGTAACTTGACTATACAAATAATTATAAATACAATAAATGCAAATAAACGTGAAACTCACTCTTGATATATTTTAACACTCTGTTTAACCCTTTAGGCAAATTTAAAAAAAATAGCACACAGTCACATAAAACACACACAACTTGTAGTGGGTGCTGCGTTTAAAGCAACAATAATGAAAAATTTACAAAATCAACAACAACAGAGTAACAACAAAAGCAAAAACAATATGAATGCCAAAGCCGAACAAATACATGTGTGACAAATCAGTGACATTTTGTGTTAAGGCCTGAATTTAAAGGCTGAACACGCTGCTGTATTATTAACCGCACTGTGGATAAAAATTACAAAATATAAAAATTCGGTCTAGCTCGACTATGGAATACCCTTGACCTGCTATAATATTTAAATACTGAAACAAATAGAAATCACTTCTTATATTTTTTTAAAAAAGCATGCATTTCTTTAAAGTTTAATACGGGTTTAATTGCTAGGGGTTTAATTACTTACTATATATCAACTACTTTATAGATTTTCACTATTGTTGGCTGTATTGGAGGTGGGTATGTTCCAAGGCGGAGGACGTCTATTTGCTGTTCACATCTTAGTACCAAAGTTTATCTCTGTAGCTCAATCAGAAACCTCTTTGCTGAGTTTTTACTGTAGTGGGTGGTATGGAAGGTGAACGTATTCGTGGCTTGATGATTTTCATTCTTTGTAAACATCATAGTTTTGGTATAACATATTCCAAATCCATATTCCCATACATTTAGTAGTTCACATGTTATACTTGCGTTTTGTTATATAATTGAAGTGAAAAATAATAAAAGTTATGCGTGGAAAACCAACATGTGAAGGCTGTCTGCAGACGCGTTACCTTTTCTTTTAGTATCTTTAGTATCTCACCTATTGTTATTTTGTTTTCTTTTTTATTTGATTTTTATGCGAAAGATGGATCGTACTAATCGGGGTTATACAAAAAAGATCAATTTAGAGGCAATGTCTTATGAGCAATTGCTCGAATTCTTGGATTTTGTGAAGAGCGCAGATGAAAGTTTTGATAGTGATGAAAGTGTCGCTGATCCAGATTTTGTTTTTGATAACATCGCGACCGACACATTGTCAATTGAGGATGATAAACAGGCCATAGTGGAACACATTCACAATATAAATGTGGCTGAAGCCACGGAAGTATTTGTAGAGCTATGCAAGCTTCTTAGAGTTTCGGTCAAAATACTGCAGCGGTCGAATACATGAACCATCAACATCCACTTTACTCACAACAAAAACAACCTTCAGCTACAAAAGACCCCGATCTCCAATGCCAACAGCAAAAACTACTGCACCGTCAGTTCAACCGTATTCCAGAGGCTTTATTGGAAGCATTCATATGTCGGTATTCAACGTTTTGCAATTTGAACAAAAAGCAAAGGCTTTTCGCGGTATAACAGAAAGCAGAAGAAATTCTTTGAAATAAACTGCCCGCAAATAATCCGAGAATAAAATCTGCACATGGGTGGAGTAGACCTAATGGATGGTCTCATGGATAGATACCATATTAAAGCTAAAACTAAAAATATTATGATAAGACATTACCATTTTGTGGATATGGCCTCTAAAAATGCACATACTTTGTACAAACATATGCATGTCGAAAAAGCAAATGCTTCCAGTAATGAATAAGATGCAAAAATGAACCACAGCTATATAAGTACTTATTGGACTTATTTCTGTGAAAGTCAAAAGAGTTGTAGGACGACCATAATCTGATTTTAATCAGATGGGCCAACATCAACCCAGCCTGGCATATCAGGTGTTGGAAAAAGAGCTGTTCATCAAGTTGCAGATATACGGTTTGATGGCGAAAATACGAAGTAAAAACCAATAATTTTATTATTAGTTGAGATTTTATTTATTCAAAAAGCCTTAAGAGGCACAACAAGTGATGATGACGCATCTTAGGCTAAAAAATTGTAATGAATGTATGTGTTCAATCATAGCTTTCTTAATCTTCATCTTCATCCAAATCGGTGTCGCAATGTTTGCATGAGAAATACAAACTCCTTCCCATATTGGCGCATTTCAAGTGAGTAGATCGGTCACATGTGTTGCAGTCGATGGAGTTTTTGGGTATTATTTCAGTTCTGTAGGCAAAAACCTTTAACAAAAGGTGCAAAAATCAATATCCTCATCAGATGGTTTTGATGGTTATTTTGCCTCAGGCCGCTTGTGCTGGTTGTGCCTTCTTCAGTGATGCTTTTAGTGGAGATTTTGGCTTTGCTGCAGTTTTTCCCTATTTCAGATCATATATTTTGGATGGCGTTAGCTCGGAATATCACTTCATGAAACGTCGGTACCACATACGGTCAGCCATCGATCCAAGAGATCGGATAATCCGCTTCGAGTTCGACTGCCAACCAATATGCCAATTCCTTCAATTTATTAATGTTGAGGCCGTAATAATGATTGAAGAACTTCAGTATGTATTTCACGCGGTTATTTTTTTCTGAGACCGTTCAGGTATACCAAACTCAGACATTGTTGTCTACAGGCTATCCCTAATCGGGATATCGAATGCATATTTATAATCGACAATGGCATGGTGAGCGTCGGTCGATTTGATTTTCATGGGATTTTTCCAGGATTTGGCGTAGTGTACAAATCTGGTCTCTGGCGAACTTGCCAGGTCAAAAACCACACTGATAAGGTCCACTCAGTATTTCGGTAATATGCTCGAAATAACCTTGTACGCGATGGAAATAAGACTGATACTTCGGTAGTTGACGCAGACTGTCGGGTCTCCTTTCTTAAGTATAGGACAAATCATACTGAGATTCAAATCGTCTTTCATGCTTTCCGCTAGCCATATTTTGCTGATGAGTTGATGCATGCACCTGCTGCTTTGTTGTTTTTGAGTCGCTTGATAGCAACTCGTCATGGTTAGGTGGTGGAATTTCCACTCCATCATCATCGATTGGAGGTATAAGACTGCATTCTCCAAGGGCGGAATTGTTGGGATCGTCACCTGCAAGCAGATTGCAAAATGCTATCTCTATGCACACTGCGTATCTGTCACCAGATAACCATTTTTATCCCTGCAAGTGGATGCTCCGGGCTTGAAACCTGACTGTACCGTCTTTTTATATACGGCGTATTTTACTGCTGTCACATTGTGACACTCCTGTTGGTCATACCATTGGTTCTGCGCGCCGAAAATCAATGACTTCCTCAGCAGCAGTGCTCATGGAGGGAATATATGCGCCCAAAGTCCATCAGATCGAGGCAAGAGTAAGTTTGGTGCGCAATCCAGTACGCTTGAAGCTTGCCTTCCGTCGATCAAAATCAATGACTTCCTCAGCAGCAGTGCTCATGGAGGGAATATATGCGCCCAAAGTCCATCAAATCGAGGCAAGAGTAAGTTTGGTGGGCAATCCAGTACGCTTAAAGCTTGCCTTCCGTCAGGTGGCCCAGTAGATATCGAAGTGTTGGAATCTGATGCTAATAACTACCATATTTCGCGCCGTGGCGAGGTTGATCAGTCTAAGACCGTTGTACGAAGTTCTCTCGCGGAGACTGAACTCTCACTTTTTTCACATCATGGGCCGGGCAGTGATCATATACATCCACTGGGCCCACGTAGAAGGCAACCTTGACAGCATCGTCCTTTTCCTCCATCGCACACTTGAGCCGCTCCATATAAGTGGATGCTCAAAATTCTGAAATACTTTTCTTTCCATCAATTTCGGTTAATCTATACTTTTACTGCAATTTTTTACAACTTAACCCTTTGAGGACCATGGTTTAACCCATTTGTGACCAAATTTTTTGATATTTTAGCAGTCGCTATTTATCCAAGTATTTTCACGTATATAAAATCTTTCGAATTTTCTTTTACTAGATTCCAAATTGTTGGTGAATTGTGTCTTAAAATTTTTGAAAGCAGAATTTAAATTTTTTTTTTTAACAGATGTTTTTTTGATTTAAAACTAAAGGAAATCTTCAAATTTACCATCAAGTTTTATTTCTTTGCTTTGACATATTATATGGCACATTTCACGTTCTTTGCTGCTATTTTGTTGAAATCTCTTGCAAAAAAGGACATTGAAAATACCCAGAGAGGTTTATCATAATGGTTGGTTTTAATATTCTGCCATGTCTTGATGATTTTTTTGTTCAATAATATGCACTTCAAAGAACTTTTTAATTAAACAAAAAAATGGTTTATACTCAAAAAATTGTTTTAATCAACACATTCGGATTATAATACTTTTTGAACGTTTTTCTACAACGCACAGTTTTTGTATATTTCTTTTTATTATGATACAATACCATATATATCTTACATATCCTACATTTGCACTCCTTTTTCGAATTTAAAAAAAATTTCAAAATCTTTATATTCATAACGCTTGAATGGGTAAGTGCTGAAAACAATGCATTTTTTTCGATTATTTAAAAGAACAACATTCTTTCTTTATTTATTATTCACCATTATAGAATGAAAATTTTCAGTTTGAAATGAAACAGAATCAATTTAACAAGAAAGATAAGTTTTTGTGTGTACTTTAAATCAGGCGCAAGAAAAAAGGCGCAGAGGGATTCTGGTTTTGAACTCGGATTTTCAATAAGGAAGAATCATAATTTATTAAAATGCTGCCAGATTTAAAAGCATTTTGCGCCATTTTAAAAAAAATTACTTCAAAAATTACATTGCAACAAACTAGAGGTTAGATTAATTTTTTGAAAACTGTCAACTTTTAAAAGCACACAAACTAAATACTACGAAAAGATAAAAAACTTCATTTGCACTTAGGCAAAAAACCAAATTAACAAAATCTTGTAACGTTTTCTTCCAGTAAGAGCTTCAATTGCTGATTCGAAATTCACAGTTTTGAAAAATAAAAAAAATATGAAAATGGGTTATATTTGGGTACGCATATCTCCCAGCAGAAAAACGCTACAAAGCTAAACAATTATTTTCAGATGCATAATTTTATGAAGAATATAACTGCATTTTTATTTATTGAAAAAATGCATTATTTCAAAATTTAATTTTGAGCACACTTGGCCCCAGTGTGCATCGGTGCGAGCGCGCAAATTAGACTTATGTGGAAGAATCTCGCCTTCATGCGGATTGTGGCCCGCCTTTCGCTCATAGGTGTAAACTGGGAAACTGGGTGGCGTTGTTTACGACTAACGACGAAACCGCATCGAAATTCACGCTTCCCCGCATGGCCGCTGTAGTAGAAATCGCAGTCTGCTCTCTTAGGGCACCTTGTCTTTTCCATTACATCTCCTGGATGGCGGTGATGTCAGCCTTTATTTTTACGAGATCTTCTGCCAATTGGGCAGAGGCACCTTTGCTATACAGGTCAAGACATTCCCCAGGTGCATATCCGTAAATCAGTGTCCATTTTTTGTTTGCGTCGTCAACGTAGTGGGGGTTCTTATTCGATGCTGGATTGGTTTTCATTGGGAAGTTCTTATGTGGTGGGGCCCTACGCTCATGCCATTTTTAAGGTCTTGTAGAGACACCTCAAGTTTTGAGTCTAGAGGAGACCGGGAGTTTTGGACATGGAGCTTTTGAAGCGGCTCCGACTTGCCTTGACAGTGCCAGTTGCGGACATGTTGTTTTTTCGATCAAGACGCAATGTCTGTCCAACACTATGCCCATCCACAGCTGGTAATCTGCTTGTCCTGAACCGCAAGAAGCGGCTAACCTCTATATCTAGAGACTGTCCACTATCCGCCATCTGTGACCCGTCCAGCAGCTTTTAGCTCGGCCCCCACAGATTTCCCATAGAATCCACGGTACCGGAGAATTAGAATTTTCTTACTTATTTTTTATTGTATTCAAAGTGCGATTGATTGCATTAATTTTTTTTGCAAAATGGTAAGTTGAATATATATTTCTGAAGGATATTAAATATATTTTGTGATTGAATATCAGTTCGATCGAATTGCTCCCTTAGAAAAATTCGTTGGTAGTTTTTCCAAAGCTTTCAATTTACCAGTAGTGGAAGGCACTAATTTTTACCTGTTGTAGGCACTTCATTTTTTCTTGGTAATCGTGTGTTTGAGTCAAAAATTCAATAAAATGCTACAAGTGACACCGGTCGGTGCATTTGACGTGTGCGGACATGCTATTACATCTGAAAACATTGCGATTCTGATGAGGAGGATAAATAATTGAATTTTGATTTTGTTTCATTTCATGCCAGGGTAGTTATTTTGCTCTTAAGCATTTTTGCATCACTTGACGGTCTGGCCGGGTGACGTGTAAAAAAATTCCCCGTTGCATTCCTTTTGTGTTTTGAATCATCATTCTTCATGCATTATTCAAATATTCTACCCCTTTAATTTTTATTTATTTTTTATGTGAAGATGGATCGTACTCAGCGATATTCAAATAGAAAAATAAATTTAAATAAATTATCTGATGAGGATATTCGGGAATTCATAGATTCAGTGGAAAGCGAAGTTGAAGCATATAGTAGTGACGATAGTCTGGTCGACCCAGATTATGTTGTCGATAATATTGAGCCCGATAGTTCAGACGAATTGGCAATTGAACAATGCATCAATGACATGAATCAAGCTGAGAAAACTGATGCATTTATTACAGTGGCAATAAACATATCATTGAATACCAGTTCAATCGATCAGCCATCAGCATCTTCAACATTCGTCAAAATACCAAACGAACAAGCAATCGAAGTGGTGAGTGAAGCAGTCGAAGTCGGTATTGAAGCATTTGACCCACAGGAACCGTCCACATCAACTCCATCATTTGTACCAAGCAAACAATTCAAACCACCCAAAAGACCCCGATCACTGTTTTAAAAATAAATAAACAATTTGCTTTTTGCAGGATATTGCGTGGAATACTTGACCTCAATGTACGGGATTGATGTGAACACCGTTCTGTGAAAGGACAACAAGTGTGTGCGGCTAGCGTCTACATATGTCGGCATTGAACCTTTTTCCAAATCAAATCCCGACAAAAAAGACGCAAAAGCAGCTCGGTACAATAGAAAAGTTAAGAAATACATCGAAATCAGCTGCCCGCAAATCATTCGTGAATATAATGCTCACATGGGTGGGGTTGATCTGATGGATGGCCTCATGGGCCGGTACCATATCCGAGCTAAAAGTCGAAATATTATGATTAGACTTTTCTACCATTTCGTGGATATGGCGGCCACAAATGCATATATCTTATCTAAACGTATTCGTTCAGAGAATCTCACTGATTCCAACAATGTGGACAAAGAAAAAGAGCATTTACAGCTTCCACAATTCCGTGAGGAAATTGCTGCTGGACTCGTTTCCTTCAAAGCAAAAAGGCCTAAAGGTCGACCACTATCATCTATCAAAGATTGCAAAAAATACACAATACCGATACACAAATGTTTTGTATGAAATGCGAATTAAATTTATGTTGCACAGCCGATAAAAATTGTTTTTGGGACTACCATCAACAAAAATAATTATAAATCATATCATTATTATCAAAAATAAAATCTTCTATATCTCTTTTTCTTATTAAAAATTGCTCGATACGAAATTGTCTACCTGTGTCATATTTTAAATAAAAACCGGCAAGACCGTCAGAAGTCGGTCTTCAGTATTTCGCACCTGGCGACCCTCAGAGATAAGATTTTTACCTGCAAATTTGGATTTTAAATTCTTTTGTCATTATAAACTAGTAAAAAAAATATCAGATGAATCCGACAGCTTTTACGATGTTGCCGGTTAGAGGGTTAATTTTTTTTAAACTTCATGGTGTTTTACTTTATATTTTCCCTTTTTATAGGTATTTTCTAGGGGTTCCCACAACCGTTTAGAAATTTTAGCTTTTTGTGAGAATTAACTATAAACCTATAAATTTAAGTGCTCTCATAAAGTATCCTCCTTGGATGTTAAAAGCTGACGTTCGTCATTCAAATAGATGCAAATGAGATTGTCTTGATCTTGTCATTTTTCACTAAAATATTTACCTGTTTTTTTATTTAAATAATTATATCAGTTTTTCATAAAATTTTATTAATTTATATTCTTCATATTTCTTGCATACAGTTTTGCATACAAATTTGCAAATCAAAATTATGCAAATATAGATTAAATTTCTTGCCCATGAAAGCAATCATGTTTCTAAGCGACAACCTCTTCGATGTGCGAACTTTTTCCTAATCTTTGCCTAACTTAGCTTCCAGGAATTCTGTTGGATTTTGCTCCACTGTAGCAAAAATTTAAATTTTCATCATAGAAGTGAAGGACTAGCAAAGAATACAAATAAACAAATAGCTCAAAGGTGTTTCTGGCAAAAAATATCTGCGGGCTTTTAATTTTTTTTTTTTTTATTTTTTTATATTTGTATGTTGTCGGTGTGAGAGTGCGTGTGGTTATTTGTGTGTGCGTTTATATGACTCTTATGTAAATTTAATAAAATCAAAAATTTTACAGACATATAAATCCCGCACAACAACACGCTTTGAGGTTTGCGTTTTGTTTTTTGTTGTATATATTTAAATTTTTTTTTTTGTTATTTTTTTGGTATTTTTTTCATGATGAATATAAAAATCACTAAAGGTGCTGCGTCTATTTTACATACACAATCAACACACTCACACGCATACGCTCATAACGAATTGTAGAAAATATTTACAGTCTTGATTATATTTTCCGGGTTTGTTTTTGTTTCGCACGGCCTACGGCTAAGCCAAGCTTGACAACTGTTTGTGGTATCTTCCTCTTGGCTATGTAAATCATAAAAAACATCGCACGTGCACTTGTATTCCGTGAAAAATAATTTTAAATTTTATTTTTGGTTTAGTTGTTGAGAAAAGTTCCGTAAGACCTTCTAATATTTCATTATTATTAAAATAGGTAATATTATTTCAAGTTGCTAAATTGTACTAAAAAGCTTTTTGAACGTTTTATTAAAAATTTAATCATATGCAAAACAGAGCAATCATTCTTTATAAGCCTTAATTCTATAAACGATTTTATGTTTGTCAGTTAATATTATGATTTAGTACTTGAAAGTTGGTGTCTAAAATTTACCGCTTTATATAAAGAAGTAGAAATGAAAGTGCTTGTTTTGTGACTTTGCGTTTAATAAATCTTTTTGTTTAATTTTAACCGTTTTGTTGAAATAAATTGACCATGTGTGGTTTACAATTTACAAATTAGATTATTGTGTTGTGATTATTTTACAACATTTCTAGTCGTAGTTTGAGTGAAAGTAGTCGAGTGTTTAGCGTGCTTGACTGCCAACCCAGAGGTTCCGGGTTCGAATCCCGGTCTTGCCATAGTCCTTCGCTTTTACCTTTCTTTAATTCTTTCCTTATTTCTAATCAACTGAAATTAATAATTCATCAATATATACGACTTTGGAAGTTGTAGTTGGTGGTAGAGATGTTTGTGGAATGAGATTGCTTAATAACTCGAATTGACTGAGGTAAAGGCATAACACTTGCCTCAGATTCAAATTCGCATTTTGATAAAGCACTCCTCTACACTTGATTCTCTAGATTTCTACATCTATTCCACATTTCCGAACCAAGGCAGACTAAAAAAAAAGCTAAAAAAAATCATGGGTTCAAAACAAATGTCAGAAATTTGGGTATAAACGGTTAAATATAAAGACCGTGGCATGCAGGTTAAGTGTGTGGCTTAGCATGCTAGGAGCCCGGGTTCGATCCCCAGCCGCGGCGAAAAGTTTTTTCAATAAAAAATTTTTTCTGATCGGTCACCACCTCTCTGCAGACAATGGCAAACCTCAGAGAGTAATTAATGCCATGTAAAGCTTCTTGAGAACATGAACTTTAGCCGTTCGGAGTCGGCATAAGACATGTAGGTCCAGTTCTCGATCAATTGTGTGCAAACATTTAATAACACACACAACACAATTGATCATAAGAAGTTCGGTCAAAGTCCTGTCAAGGGCTAAAATGGCCAATTTGTGTGTGTGTGTGGATAAATATAAAAACCCGACCAAAAAGGTATAACTACCAAATTACAATAACATAACTTTGATAATTCTTGCATGGCAAATTATTTGCATGTCATTTACCTTTAATATTTATCATGGCATTTACCTTTAATATGGCCCTTTGGATGAGGACCTTAGTATGTTTGGCGATGACATCAAAAATTTGGGTATAAATGGTTAAATATAAAAATGTGGCTTGTGAGGCACAAACTCTGTGTGGCTTTGGCGTTGAAGTGCTTTGATTCCCCCTCTGCAAATAATGACATACAACAGAGAATTTTAAATTCCATGAAAAGCTTCTTGAAAACATGCTGTTTGGCCGTTCGCAGTCGGTATAAAACATGTAGGTCCAGTTTTTAATCCATTGTGTACAAAATTTAATAAAACGCACAGCAGAATAACTCATAAGAAGCTCTAAAAATGTCCTTTTAAGTGCTGAAATGATCAAAGTGTTTTGAATTTTTTAACATAGAAAAGCACAAAATTTTAGAATAATTGCGTGAAAAATTGGGAGCATTTGTTATGATTCAGAGGGTTTTTTATGCACTAAACCTGTAAGGTCAGGGTATATTCACTTTGTTCAAACGTTTGTTGCACCTAGAACAAAGCGTGTCCGGTATAAAAAAGTATAAAATGTGCGTGATCCGCCCATGAACATCCCACATCCCATACAACCAACAATATTTAAACGTTCATATTTGACTTTGAGAGATGAATCTTCGCATAGAAACATTTTTTATCAAAACTAAGGTGTGCACAAAAATGTGCGTCATTTGCTCACCAACACGCCCACCTTAAGATCAAATTTACTCTAAGAATTTTTTAATCGGTCTTAAAACAAAAAAGGGTTTTGACATTTTTCAATCGGCCGTCTGTGGCGGATGAAGTGACAAATTCTCAACTTGTACATATCTTCGAGTGTGAACTTAGTGTGAACAGACCACAATAGTGTAACCACTACACGCTTAAAAATCTTAGAGTAATTTTTAAACAATACATTGAACTAATACATATTTTAATATTATTAGTTTAAACAAGTAAAGAAAGTCTAAAGTCGGTCCAGGCCGACTATGCAATACCATAAACCTACTTTTCCAAAAAAAAATAATATTATTGAAATTGGGCGTGTCCGTGGGCGGATGAAGCCTATATTATATATGCATTTAAACGTTGATGAAAAATTTACACATACCAAGTTTTATTCCTGTAGCTCACAGTTAATGTCTTTATTGTGCTTTCGCTATGGGAGGTGGGCGTGTTCATAGACGGATTACTCCCAATTTTTGAACAAACCTTAGTTTTGGTATTATATACATACATACCAAATTTAATTTCTCTCTGACAAACATAACCTTATTTATTGAGTTTTAAACTTTTTGGGTTGTATGGGAGGCAAGCCTGTAGGTTAAACAGAGGCTTATTTATTGCGTTTTCAATATTTGGGTTGTATGGGAGGTGGGCGTGTCCGTGAGCGGATGATACCCATTTTTCGAAGACATCTTTTTGTTGATATAAAACACATACAGTAGTGGACTTAAGTGTGGACACTTTTAATAAAATTGCTCGTATGTTATATTCATTAATCAATTTTATAATTATATTAGTCTTTATTGTTATTTTGCTATGTAATGATTTCTGAAGTGTAACAGCTCTAGATCTCTTTCCGGGTGACCAATCGGCACGTTTGGGCCTCGTTGGAGCCATTTTCGTTAAAAAAACACTAATTTTACTTCAAAATTGCTTAAAAACAACCTCAGTTGACAATGAGCAGTGGATGACTAACACAAATTGCCAAACATGTGCCATGTTACATTTTAAAGTAACCTGATTGGATCATGTGATCATCCCACGCTCTCTGTGATTGGTTTAGACTGAACACGTGGTAGTTCAGTGTTGCCACAACTCGAAAGAAAATATTACCGAAATGTCATAGTTCGCAAGGCATTTTTTTTTTATTGATATTGAATGGTATTAAAATTTTTTAATGATATAATGGCAGTTTAATAATAAACCATAGCATAGAGAACAAGAAAAAATTAACTTCGTAAGGTTCTACATTAAAAAAGTACTATTTTTGTCACTTAAACTATGAAATGCAAGAAATTTCAAAAAGTGTCCACACTTAAGTCCACTACTGTACACACCAAATTTTATTGTTGTAGGCTTATTATGAGCTGAGTTATGCAGTTTTCAATTTTCGCGTTGTATGGGAGGTGGGCGTGTCCGTGAGCGGATGATACCCATTTTTCGAAAACATCTTTGTGTTGATATAAAACACATACTTACCATATTTTATTGTTGTAGGCTTATTATGAGCTGAGTTATGCAGTTTTCAATTTTCGCATTGTATGGGAGGTAGGCGTGTCCGTGGGCGGATTCCAAAAATATTCAATAGTGCAGATCCTTGAGTGCATGTGACCATGTGTACTAAGTTTTATCCAATTGTCTCAACTCCTTCTTCTTATCCTGTGTTTACGTGACATGAATAGCTCGACTCACGAGGTGACGCTGATCAAGAATATATATACTTTTCTATACCGGACTCGCTTCGTTTTATGCGTTACAAACGTTTGCACAAAGTTAATATACCCTCACCTTTCAGGTTTAGGGTATAAAAACAGCGTACAAAGAACTAAAAGGGTAATGAAAGCTGTATATTGCTTACATTTTGTTCATGCTTTCGCAAGCAGCAAGATGTGAGACAAAAAATAATATAAATATTTCACTAGCAATTTTGGCATTAAATAATGAATAAAATAAGATTATCTTAATATATAAAACACAAGCGTCCTGCTCCGTGCTCTATATCGTAAAACATGTTCAGACTGGACCAGAACCTGTTCTTAAATTATGTCTTGGAAATCTTTGTACTTGAAGACTATCGTCATTTTCCTCAACTACTATACATCAAACATCATGTCTTGCTATGACAGTGCTTCTTAATTAACAGAACCAGAACCTATTCGGTCGGCATAAACTGAACAGCAATTATTGCATTGAGCGACGTTGGTGTCAATTGGAATTGCTAGAATTAAATTACAATGTTCGGTCTTCTGATCCAAGTTTTAGCGATTGGCTACTCAAGTTAGGAAATGGAGATGAAGATATCATAGAAATTCCCGATCATTTTGTTTGTAAAGGTTTGCTTATAAACCCTTTCAATGGCTTGCCTAGAATAATCGTGGATAGTTTTTTTGAGCTTATATTCCCATCATTTAAGCAATAAAAAGATTAAAAAACATCCCTCTGATTTTTACATGAGCTGCTTTGCTTTTGGCAGGCTGTCTAATATAATGGACAAAACCATGATAACGTTGTATTATAATATTTTAGTTCAACTAAAACAACCGGAGACAAATGCAAATGCATTATTTATGGAAATGTTATTATAAAAAAAAATTATACTTTGCACACCAATCACAATAATCACTTCTTTTTTGCAAAATTTATAAACACGGGATATAAAAAAATTGAAGGCTTCTGTTGGGCATAAAATCGAAAATCTAACTAAGTTAAACGTTATATATCTGCCTAAAATTATTTTTGTCATGTTGGCACAACTTCATTTCATAGTACCAACCTATTTGATTTTAGAAAAGACGTTGGAAAATAAAAAAAATTTTTTCTGAAGTGTCCAATATAATGGACAAATCCATTGAAAGGGTTAAATAGATTTTTGGCGATACTTTGAGTACGAATAACATCAACCGTTATTCCAAAATTCCTATCCTGAGCCCAAAAAAATCCGATGTGAACGAAGTCAACGAGCAAGCTCTAAATATTTTAGTTGGTGACACAGTGAGAGATCTGAGCACGGATTAAATTGTAGACAGTGATGACACCGATAAACAAACCCTGCCGAGTTTTTGAATGAATTTAATAATTCAGGAATGCCACTGCATAAGTTAAACCTCAAAATTGGAAATATTATAATCCTTCTTCGAAATTTCCATACCAAAAGAGATATCTGTAATGGAAGATGGTTAGTTTTGAAAAACCTAAAAACTTAATTAATCATCGCACAGGTATTGACAGGCGCACTGGCGAACATGAAATAGTTTTCATACCTACACTGAGGAAACGAATTGGTTGGGGCAACAAAAAAAATGCCCAACCGCATTTTCGAAGTTGCTGCAACCTGAAATCTGAAGTTATTGCAGCATACATTTTGTCAGCGATGAATGCTTTTGATGTTGTATGAACTAACTATTGAAAATCAGAACCAAATCATGCCCTACTCATAACTTAAAATCGAATCTTACAACTTACCATTCTCTTGATATGATAGATAGTTGATTGGTACAACATAAATCTGAATTTGCCACATACTGAACATAAATTTGAATTCGTCTGTCAAATTGTTCCGTTAGCTTTCCATCCGACTTTGTCGTCCAATATGTTAGACCATGCGAAAGCCCCTATTCAATTCTTCGTTTATATAGCGCAGTTCAATATGATAGAAAAATAAAAGCAAGGTTTGCAGATATTTTGCATTGACATTTAATGAAGTTGAACTTGAATCAAATTTTTAACACTGATGATATTTTTTATTAACAATTAGTTGTGCAAAAAATTATTCGGTTGTTAAATTCAATATTCAATTGAGGGAATCAATTATTTGGTCATTTATTTCCAGTATTTTCAAGGACGACTTGAAAAATGAGTCTATTCTGTTACATCAAACATATTCTTATATGGATGAACGAATATTTCTGGTTTCTACAAAATTTTGATTCTGAATAACGAATTCAGTTTATAACAACCGAAAAATGTTTATAGCAACTATTTTTCGAAACACCCAACCAAAAATTTTGGACCTACAGCTAATCTGTTTTGAGAGTGTACAATTGATTTGGCCCCGACAAACACAGATTTGCCGTTCACTCTCCGGAGGCGAAAATTTCCAGTTAAACTGACCTTTTCGATGTCCATAAATAAATTGCAAGGTTAAATATTGCAAAAAGTAGGAGTTTTTCTAAAAGAACTGGTATTTAGTCATGGGCAGTTTTAGTGGGCTGATGATGAAAAACTTAGCATTATAGATGGCAAGAAACAATGTTAATTGGTTAAAAATTCTAAGAATTTTTTTACTAGAAATGTTGTATATAAAGAAGTTTTATCAAAATAATTTAATAAACATGTTTTCAAATAAAAACCTTTATATATAAATCCAATAAATTTTTTGTTGCATTCTGTACTCTAAATGGTTCCTTCCTGTCGGCTTTTACACTAGTCTATTTATAAAAAGAAAAACAATGTTGTTCTGATGGCTAAATACACCAATAACAATTCGATTTGATTTGATGAATCAAATGAGCCTGGTTCGATCCTCAGCCAAGCCATTTTATATTTTTTTTTAAAATTTATATTATTACTAGTTTCAATATTTTTCTGAGTTTCAATATTTTGTTTCTATATCAAAAATTTGTCTAATATGGACGTCCAAGTTTTTTTTCCATTGTGGGGTTTTGATAAAATAATGGCCACGCCAGATATAGAACTTTCGAAAATGTTTTTTTATAATGCGAATTCCTTTTATATATGATATATGAAGGTAATGATTGATTTTTGCTCCTTTAGAACATTGCTATTCTGGGAAAAACTTCAATGCCTAGTTAGTGATTATTAGCTTTTCAAAGTTAGTTCATTGCACAATCACAGAGACTACAGATGATTCGGAGTAGCGTCCGAGAAAATCAAGCACCCTCTTATATCATGAATTATTTGGCATAAAGCTCATAATATAATTTAAAAAAAAAAATATTTTTTAGAATTTTAAAATAAATAAATGAATAAAATTTATTCAGAATATCTCAATAGAAAATTGTATTAAAAAATATGCACCGTTTTTCCAAAAACTAACTTTATTCAATTCAAAAAAAATTTATAAACTTTAACTTGATCAACTGCCTTTCACCTTTCAACATCTTAAAATTTGTAAGCTTGATATTTGTCTGCTGTTGAAAGATTTTAATTTTTCCCCTATACATCTTCTACTCTTTGGACAGTTACAATTTTTGTCGTTGTTCAATTCGTTGTTTGATGTCTTTTTTTTTTTTGTTTTCTTGAATATTGATGGTTTTCTAACGCATGACAATGCCACCACGTCCTGTCTATTGAGGCAGAGAAAACATTGTTCATCATTGTGACTATTGTGTGCCCTAGACTCTTAATAAAGTACAACGAGGACGAATGTGAACTTATGATATTTGACAAAAGAGTCAGCCAAACGAGCAATTCTAACGACTTGTATGAACTGTTTTTGTCCGTATATGTTGGAGGACTTTTCCCAATAAATGTTTCTGTTTATGGTTATTCAGTCTTTTTGTTAAGGTGATATATTGCTCAAACTTGATGAAAATCTTATAGAAAAATAAAACAGCATCATATAATAAAATGAGTTTTCTATATAAAAAAATATCAAGAGCTTTAGCTTTGGCTGAAGATGAAATCCGCATTGCTATGAGGTTTTAAAGTTAAATACAGACTTAAATTTCACTTAACTCTCAAATAAATAAAAATAAAAATAATACGTAGATAAATATAAAGAAATAAACATTAAAGTAATATTAGAAAATAATGCCCTTATCACCGTTTGCGAGTCGAATGTTGCAGTCGAATCGACATAGCTAGCGAACTATTATTCTTGCGGTATCATCGTTAGCGAATACACTTATTCGCCCTTAATTCAGTGCTGCCAAAACAAAAACTATTAAAATATATAAAGAAACTTTAAAAAAAATGAAGTTCAGTTCAAATTTTGTATTTAATTCTTTAATATAAAAAAAAAAAACAAAATGTTAAGCAGCACAGAGTTTATCTTTAGATAACTTGAGGAAAAACAAACTTTGTTCAGATTACGGCGAAGGTTTTCTCACAGAAAGAGTATATTTTTCAACACCTACCTCATCCTCTTCTGCGTCAGCCGCTTTTTCGTTGGTTTCAAAGGAGTTTTCATCAGTGGAAGCTGGAAATGTAGCGATATGGTTCTTAGTTCTTTGGTTCTCAACTTTAGTAAAGCATCAACAGCCAGTTCCAAGAGTAAAAGGGCCCACCGCCCTTTGCCATTTATTTCCTTCTTTGTGGCTGACTTTTGTTGAACCAAATCTTCTTAGTCCAGACGCAATGATAAAATTTTTGCTACAAAAGCTGCCCAATTTTTTGTTGGTTTTTATACCATAAACCTAAAAGGTCAGGTTATATAAACTTTGTGCAAACGTTTGTAACGCATAGAACGAAGTGAGTCAGATATAGAAAAGTGTATATATTCTTGATCAGCGTCACCTCGTGAGTCGAGCTATTCATGTCCGTCCGTCCGTCCGTCTGTCTGTGTGTTTTCCGTAAACACAGGATAAGAAGAAGGAGTTGAGATAATTGGATGAAACTAAGTACATATGGTCATATGAAACCAAGGATTGGCACTGTTGAATATTTTTGGAAACCGTCGACGGACACGCCCACCTCCCATTCAACCAAAAAATTGAAAATACAATTAATAAGCCTCTAAACTTATAGAGATAAAATTTGGCACGCATGTTTTTTATAACAAAACAAAGTTGGTTCTGAAAATGGACATCAGCCGCTTATGGACATGCCTACCTCCCATACAACGCAAAACTTGAAAACTCGATATATAAGCTAGTAAGTAACCTACAACAATAAAATTTTGTATGTATGTGTTTTATATCAACACAAAGATGTCTTTGAAAAATGGGTGTCATCTACTCACGAACACGCCCACCTCCCATACAACCCAAAACAAAAATTGAAATTCGGCAGGTATGTTTTGTATGATAAAATAAAGATGGTTTTGAAAAATGGACGTTATCCGCCAATGGACACGCCTACGTCCCATACAACCCAAAAAGTTTAAAACTCAATAAATAAGGTTATGCTTGTCATAGAGAGATCAAATTTGGTATGTATGTATTTTATAACAAAACTATGGTGTGTTCGAAAATTGGAAGTTATCCGTCTATGAACACGCCCACCCTCCATAGCGAAAGAACAATAAAAGCATTAACTGTGAGGTACAGGAACAAAACTTGGTATGTGTAAATTTTTCATCAACATTTAAATGTATATCAAATAAAGACTTCATTCGCCCACGGACACTCGCAGTTTCAATAATATAATTTTTTCTTGGAAAGTTTAGTTTAGGGTATTTCATAGTCGGCCTAGACCGACTTTAGACTTTCTTTACTTGTTTTCATGCTAAAATTAAATTAAAATTTGCTAAACACCAGGAAGAAACGGTAAAAATATAAAACAAGTAAAGAAAGTCAAAAGTCGGTCTAGGCCGACTATGAAATACCCTAAACCCACTTTTAAAAAAAAATTTTATTGTAAATGGGCGTGTCCGTGGGCGGATTAAGCCTATATTTTATATGCATTTAAATGTTGAAGAAAAATGTACACATCAAGTTTTATTCCTGTAGCTCACAGTTAATGCCTTTATTATGCTTTCGCTATGGGAGGTGGGCGTGTTCATGGACGGATTACTTCCAATTTTTGAACGCACCTTAGTTTTGGTATAAAATACATGCATACCAAATTTAATTTCTCTATGACAAACATAACCTTATTTATTGAGTTTTAAACTTTTTGGGTTTTATGGGAGGTGGGCGTGTCCGTAGGCGGATGACGTCCATTTTTCAAAACCATCTTTGTCTTGTCATAAAAAACAGACGTGCCAAATTTTAGCTCTGTAGGTTAAACAGAGGCTTATTTATTGCGTTTTCAATTTTTGGGTTGTATGGGAGGTGGGCGTGTCCGTAAGCGGATGACGTCCATTTTTCAGAAACATCTTTATGTTTGCATAAAACACATACATATCAAATTTTATTGTTGTAGGTTAACTATGAGCTGAGTTATGCAGTTTTCAATTTTTCCGTTGTATGGGAGGTAGGCGTGTCCGTAGGCGGATTCCAAAAATATTCAATAGTGCTGATCCTTGGGTGCATGTGACCATGTGTACCAAGTTTCATCCAATTCTCTCAACTCCTTCTTCTTATCCTGTGTATACGGACAACAAACAGACGGACAGACGGACATACGGACGGACGGACGGACGGACGGACGGACGGACGGACGGACGGACGGACGGACGGACGGACGGACGGACGGACGGACATGGATAGCTCGACTCACGTGGTGACGCTGATCAAGAATATATATACTTTTCTATACCGGACTCGCTTCGTTCTATTCGTTACAAACGTTTGCACAAAGTTAATATACCCTGACCTTTCAGGTTTAGGGTATAAATATTGCACGTTATTAACCTCTTTCTCTATTTTGTAATTGTTTTTTAAGCAATAGTCTTATATTCTATTATGATTCGCAAGCTGCTCACCAAGTGTTTTTATTAGTCTGTTTTTGACTTTTAAGTCGAATAAAATTTTTGAAATTCGCGAACAATGATACCAACTTGGCGAATTTTATATGTTTTTTATTCGATTCGCGAATATAAATTCGAGTTCAGTACCGTATACGTGATAAAAGTGGTACTTTTAAAATAATCTTCTAATGTATAAAATCAAATGTTTGTCCCTCTGTCTGTTTGTCTGTCTGTCTGTATAGGCTGTATAGGCTGTCTTTATAGGCTCGCGCACCTTTCATCCAATTGAGCTGAAATTTGTACACGAAGTACGTTTGATAGAGAAAAAGATTATAGGGTGCGTAAAAAAGTGGGCGGAAGTATGTTCTATACTTGTAGTTCGAAACACGTGTTTGAGCTGAAGCTCTAATACGAACCAATCAGTTCGTGCAAAAGAAAAGCAATAAAAACAATCCTAAACAACTAAACAAAAACAAAGAAAGCAGCAGGCACTGTACCTGCATAAGCAGCTGATGATCAACTTTCTCATATAAAAACATGAATTTTTCTTCTTATATTTTACTATTTTCTGACTTTCATATTATAGAGACAAAATCCAAAATTAGATATTCATTCAGCGCAGGATATATCTGATATTTTAGTATATATATTTTCTTTGAACGATAAGTATTAAAGGCTGTAAGTATACCCTAAAGTATTAGCCAAAAACGTTGCATGACCTTCAAAAAATCTGTTAAAACGACCCCATACAAAGCGCGCTGTAAGACGTAATTCTACCTCAAAAACAAAAAAATAAAAATATTGTTGGCGAGAAATTGTCGAATGGAATTTTACTTTATAATTTTTTCTTTGAGGACAACAATTTTTGTTTAACATAATTTGTTCTTGTTTTCTCTCTGAAGCTACAGGTTGCTTCAGATGGTCGATGGAGAGTGCCGGTGAAGCGCCGTTCTGAATTAAAAATGTTCTCTAAGCAATGTATCCTTGAAGTTTGTGTTTAATAAGGTAGTATTTTAAAAATCTAATTTAACTTTTAGGTGATCTTCATTGTAGTGCATTGTAGTTCGAAGTGATATAAACTTTTGTATTTTGAAAAGACAAAAAAAAAAATTTCAAAAACCAGTTCAAAAAGTTCAACAAGAAATTTTGCAGTAAAATATTTTTTAGCTTTAAAAATAATTTCTCATCGCAAATCAAAAATTAAACTTAAAAATGTTCTTCCAAATAAACACGCTATAATAGCCTGTTAAACGATGCTATAAATGATTGAGACATTATACAAGCATATCTTTATGCGATTCAATTTGCAAAACAAAAATTTTTCTAATGAAATCCTTTTCAATCAACTAAATAACCAAACATTTGTTGCACGAACTTTAATCCATTCGAGCTGAGAAAACAACAATTTTTATATAAATGCAACTGCAAAGTTAAGCAATCCATAACTCAAAAAATCTAACTTATACATACATATGCGAATACTTGAACATACGAACATACATACCAAACGATATTTTTTTGTCGGAATAATAGCTGAAACTGGTGGTTAAGCAAAACTTTTTAAGTTCAAAATGAAAAAGTAAACTACTGATATTTGTTGTTGACTTTCGAACTTGATGCAGCTTTTCGTGCAGCTACTTTATCTTCTTCAATTCCAATTCAATTCGTTGCACTTCACAGTTCAACTCTGTCAGGCGGCAACTTGAGACTGAAGTACAAACTTCGTGGAAAAAGAAAAAAAACAAAAAACAAAATAAATAATGAAACAAAAAATTGATGTAGAAAATTGACGAACTTGATTTAGGTGCTTGGGGACATTTGGGGGTTTCTCTTTTTTTAACCTTATATATGCCCAATGCAACAAATATTTGATATTGTAAGTAAAGTTTAAATATTTTTTCATATGCCAAACGAGCGCATATTTGCATGCTTGATAAACTTACATACAATGCACAGTATCTCATGGAAGCACATATAAAACTCTGGTTGGTAGAAACAATTCTTTCTGCAGCTTGTCATAAAAAGGTAAAGCGCTCAACTATTTCAATCTGTGCTTTAGAAAAAAAAACTAAAACTGTCACAAAGACTTCCTGGATTCCCCGCCGGGCTCAGCATCTGTTGACTCTTGCCATCATCATACCTTCAAGCCTGTAACTCGTACCCAATCATGATGTCTTACCAGCATCCAGTTCACTCCGCTCAACTCTCAGCCCTCTTGCAAAACACTAGCGTTCAAAAAGTTTTGCTCTGGGCCTCCATCATATGCTGTTGCCAAGCTGCTGATGCCATCAATGATTTTTGTTGCAATCTGCTTGTACACGCGATGCATGTTCTACGTTTGCATTGCATCGAGAGTAGATCGAGCTGCTTTTAGATAATTTGTCGATGTCAATTTTGTTATTTTAAGCTGTGTGCTTGTCTAACTTGTTGTTATTTTGTAATTTTATTTTTGTTTTATTTTTTTTTTTATTTGTTTGTTTAAAATAAAGTTTAAATTAACTTTACTTTAAGTTGAAAAATATTTTTAAGGTAATATGAGTGTGTGTTATTTAAAAAAACAATGTTCAGAGATTCTGCGAATGTAATTTTACTTAAAATAACAAATAAATAAGCAGTCGGAAATAAGTTCTGTCTTTATATTATTTCGAAAAATTTTATTATCCTCAAAAACTTTGTTCTAATTAATTCAAAAAAACCTTAAATAATAGTAAAATTTAATTGAAATTCAATTCCTTTCCTCGAATAACTATGTCTCATAAAACAGTCAGTTAATTCTGTACAAAAACAACAAAATACATTTCGATTTGTGGGGGAATGTTTGTTTTGGTATTCCTTTTTTTTTTTTGCTTAAACGATATCAATTTACTTGACCTGCTTGACTGATTTTTGCTGTTGCTAATTCAGTTAAGCCAATATAAGAGATTTTTATACATAGCGAAATATAAAAACATTACCGAAAGGAGTTTTATGAAATAATATTAAGCCAAATCAATGATGCATAAAATTGTTATTCTTTTAGGTGTTTGAATTTTTAAATGAAAAATAACATGTTTTGACATAATCGATAATAAAAGAACTGACCAGTTCCAATAATGGATAACACTAACAATTGACTACACTGTGAAATTCGGTGAATTTTTTATGAATTTTCATTTTTTTTTTGGGTATTTTTGGAAAGTGAAATTGTCTTAAAGGCTGCTCATGCATGCCTTGCACAGTGAAGTCATGATTTTGGGGCTCAGAATTGTTAATCTCTCATGAAAGTCCTTTGCCAAAATGCGAAATTTCTACATCATTACTTGCATAAGTAAAAAAATGGCGTATACCTAACAAAAATTCTATAATCAGATTTATAAGATTTTTGTTACGTGTTCGCCATGGCAGCCACTTGCATATTTAACACTGAATAGATGACATAAGTAATGACGCAGAATTTCTTTCAACATTTTTATCAAGTTATTTTACGAGAAACTATAAAGCCTGAGTCCCAAATCGATGACCTCAAAAAATTACAGAAAATAATTTAATGCATACAAAGACGCCGATAACGAGGGTTACTATTTATATTTCAGGAGTAGCAAATAATAAGAAAAATTTTTAAATGAAAATGGCTTTATTATTTTTAAAAATATTTCCTTTGATGATCAATACACCTTTGCATTCGTTCAAACCATTTGTCATAGCTGTTGTTCCATACAGTTTCATAGCATTTGTCAAAGCGATTGATAAGTTTTAGGGTATACAACGAGACCAAATTTTTTTTACAGGTAAGTGTTTATGCAAAATCGAAAGTATTAAAGTGAAACTTATGTGCAAAAATGCCTCTATCTCACAATATGAGATATCAAAACGTTGTGAGAACACATTTATTCTAACAAATGTCACACTTTATTATGGTTATGCCAGATTTTAGCTATTGACATTAGTGTTGTAGTTTCACCATATGGTCCTTAGTTGTACCCGTTGATGAAAGCCTTGAGGGAATCTTTATATAAATAGGTGTAGGCAGGGGCGTACCGAGACCATGTTGGTTGGGGGGGTATTAAGGTATTTTGGCCGACTGAATAGCCTTAAGTTGCGACTTTTTTAATACAACATAGATAAATTAACCAATATTACTCATTCGTTCGATCAATTTTATAAAGAAGAACTAGCTGGTACCCGGCGCGTTGCTGCCGTCCTTGTCCAATGTCTGTTCCAGTTTGCCAATAGTAGGCCATCAACAAAGAGAAACTCCACTTTGAGTTTCTATATTCTGTGGCCATTATTTCCAAAGCTATTAAATATAAACAATTGTCTTATGGGCGGAACCAAGCCCCTTGTCCAATACCCGCTAGAGTTTGCGAGTATTTCGTAGTAGTAGAATATCATTAAATAGTTACTCCAAACCGAGTTTCTTGAGTATTAATAATATGTGACCAAAGTGATTCAATTTTAAAAAAAAATGTGTCTTATATGGGTGGAGCCACACCTATTGCACGATGCTTACTCTAGCGTTCCATTAGCAGGACACCACCAAATAGTAACTCCATTCTGAGTTTTAATGTTCTGCGACTTTTACTTCTATAACTATTCTGTATCGAAAATTTTAATTATATGAGCAGAGCCACGCCCCGATTTTCAATCTCCGTGTCTGTTTTATAACTGAAAGACCTGTCGATCACACTGATTTTCATTGCTTTACGACATTTAGTTCCAAATCTATGCGATATCAAAAAATGTAATTTTATGGGCAGTGCCCTGCCCCCTTTCTAAAGATCGCTAAAATTTTATTGTCTAAGGGCACAACTCAATAGTAAGTTTGTACCGAGTTTCATTGATGTGTGACTTATAGACGAAAGTATAACCGAAAAATTTGTGATCTTGAAAAACTGTCACGCTCCTCGCGGGTAAGAGGATGAAAAATACTTTACGACCTATTCTCATACTTACCAAGTGTACAAAAAAAATTTCATCAAAATCGGTCCAGCCGTTTCGGAGGAGTTTAAGCATAAACACCGTGACACGAGATTTATATACACTAGATATGTGAGCATTGTACTTTGTCGTACGCTTTTTTAGTATATTAATAATACTCAACCTCAGAAATTTACTTTTTAAGAAAAAACTCACTCTTTGATCAAAATGGAATTTGGTTAGAATAGAGCTTTAAAGTTGGTTGAATTTGAGTTTTTTTCAATAGAAAAAATTTTCTTAAAAAAATTCAGTTATATGCAGTGGCATAGCGAGCATAACTGGCGCCCGGGGCAAAACAATTTTTTGGCGCCCCCAATGAAATATAAATAAATATTTTTTTAATATTTCCCAATAAACCAAACGAATTTGCCTCGAATTCGAGGTGAATCCGAGATCTCGGATATTTATTTCGAAAACGAAGTTCGTAAATGTTTTGCTAATGAACCCAATGGCGGGAGAAATGCACATTTCATTCTCGAAACGAGATTTTTTATCATAATCGAATCACTACCGAAGCGAGAATTTCAACATTAGCAAATCGTTTTCGAATAATTTTAGCAATTTTTTTTTTAAATTGAATTTTTTTAATATATTCGTGTCTTTCGTGTGTCTTATAAAGGATTATAAGATTATTATTGTTAAAAAAAAAAATAAATAAATTTACATGTTCAGTATTCGTACCCGCCTCTCCCGGACGCCAGTCTCCTACGTTATCCACTAGCCTATCGCACTTGTTGCTTATAAGCGGCGTAATTTGCTTCATTATGAAAACAAACGTTTGAGGAAGTGGGTTCGACTCCCAGCTCAGGCAAAAAAATGTATCATTATTTTTTTTTTTGCTTTTGGTGTTTTCTCTCTATTTTTTAAAAAATTTAAAAACAAAAAAAACAATGTTGCGATGATTAATTGCAGATATATAAAAATTTATTTATTTTACGAGATTGCGGACTCGTTTCGAACTCGAATCGAATACGAGATATCTAATCCGAGTTCTCGGTTTCATTAGTAATTCGAAACTAAACCGAGTCCGCTATGTGGTTTATTGGGTTTGTACAAATAATTATAATACACTAATTAAATTACATTAATACAAACAACACTATGCGTCAAAATCAGAAAAAGGTTCTGTATACGACAGTTCATTATATTTTGTTATAGATTTAGGGTCTCTTAACACGAAAATTGCAAAAAAAAATTTTAAAGCTAGGCCTCGTAGGGTAAACTGGGGTAGCCTTGACTTTGGGCCACATTTGACTATGACGTTTTCGGTATGAACGAACCGTTATTTTTGAATAATTTGTATTATAAATTTTGTATTTAAGTTATCGTCACGAAGTTTGACGATTCTTGCATTACATGAAGAAAAATAACTGAATAGGTTTTTGTGTTTTTGGGCGGGTAACTGTTATTTTCCGGCACTGATTCCTAAAGACTTCCTGACCGAGTTATAAAAGTTAATCAAAGCACCTTTTACAAAAGGTAAAAACTATTTATGTTTTTAAAAATATAAGTGAATTTCAATAGAACTAAATATAAACTAGAAAAATTTAAAAAACAAGAAGCCGAGATCATTTGGGTACATTTGTAATTTTTGATTGGGGTAATTTTTACAAATGTTAGTTGTACGAGTACAAAGATCGAGTAACATCGAGATGTTACCAATTAATTTTAAAGTTTTTTAATATATTTCTAAATTGGTTTTAATAAAAAAGAAGTGGTTCAAACATCAGAGATAGGACTATCATTAGCCGAAGAAATAAAAGGACATGATGAAAACAGAACGTTGGTTAACGAATGAAGAATGAAAGTCTAAATATAATAGCAATCCTGGTAAAAACTACAGCTTTGATTCTTTTGGATTGTTCAGTGATGCTGGTCTAATTTTTTTCCAAGTTTTCAGTCACTTCACTTTTAAATTATTTTTTTCGTGGAGCATCAACATCAGTAGAATTCCCAAACGCATTTAAGAAACTTGTGGTTATCGTTAACTGGCCCTTAACTACCTAACCTGTTAACTCGTATCCATAACATCTTTGCTAGCAATATTTATTCCTAACTTTGACAGTTCGTTAAAGACAACTGTTGCTTGCTTAACTACTCACTTACTGAAATAATAAAGTTTATATTAGGGGTATTCACGATGTGGTGTATTTGCCCTTGTATTGTGTATTTTTGATAAATTTGATATTTGAAGTAAAATTACAAAAACAAAATGTACAGTAGGCCGGATCATTCTTATATGGATACAAAAAATGTCAACCGGTCAACAATAACAATTCCACGTAAATCTAAGAAAAAATGTGTCTTTTACAGTCGTTTCAAAAAAATGCCTTTTTAAAAATAGCAAAAAATTCAATTTTTGATGGTGAATAAGAGTTATAATGAAACAAAATTTTAACAATTTGTTTATGTCAAAATGTTAGTATGAGTAAGAAATTTAACATTTAAGAAGATTTGGGTATGCGTTCTGTGAAAAATAAAAAGTTACTAGCAAAACACATGTTTTTTGCCAAAAAGGACCTTCAGGAGAATCAAAATTGCTTCGGCGGTTTTTCTCCGATTTGAAAAAAAAAGTATGCAGAAATCATTTTAATGAGTTTCTCTAACTTTTGAGACCCCGACCGGCGGAATCTAAATTTCGATCCGGTCTATCTAATGTACAGTGTTCAAAATACAACCCTGTAGCATAAATAGTAGCATAAATACAAATGCGAAACCCTATTGTATTCTTTGTAAATTACGCTGTATATTTGATCAACTGATCACAAAAGCTTTTTGACTCAGCGTGGATGAAGGTACTGGCTGGGTTGTGTGTTCATTTAATAAAAGTTAATTTAATTCAGTGCTTCAGTTCAATTCTTTTATTTTCTCGTACTGCTAAATGATGAACTTCCCAGACTTAAGTGAAGGTTTGTTCACTATGCGTTGTAAATATTGTAAATTTTGTAAGAATTTATCAAAAATACACCACATCGTGAATACCCCTATTGTTTTATTTCAATTAAGTAAATTTTACTATATGTAATTTTGACATCAATTGTATCGAACTGATCATGTAAAATTCGATATTTTAACTCTATTCTACTCTAACAAACACGAACTAAAGAAATAATGAATTTTTGTATGAATAAGGCTGGTCTATTTTGAGAAGTAAAGCATGACTTTCTCAAATTTTTCAATTTCTTCACAACAAAATATTTGTCAGAATTTTCACGCAAAAAAAAAAAGAATGTTGCTAGTGAAATTCCACGCAAAAGGACAGAGTACTAGGATTAACGTGATTTTTAAAGATTTTATATAATTTTTGTTGAAATATATCTTGTTCAATATTAATAATCACGCTAAGCCGAATAAAATTTCTAATTTTCTTCATGTAAGTTCAACGAATTTTTACATTTGGATGAGTACACTGAGAAAAAAAACATACTTTAAAATCAAACAAAAAATTTTAAAATAGCAATTTAATGCTTTTACGTTTCTACAAAACAAAATTTAAAGCAAGTGTGTTTGATTTTCAACTACCTATAAACTCCTTTCTTTTTTTAATTTTCTCATTATTATTTCTTTGAAAAACCAAACAAAAATCTGAATATAATGACAAATTTTTATTTAAATTGGTTTGACATATATAGACTAAATGATAAAATAAAACTAATTTAATTTATATTAACTAATATTGAAATATTTAAAATGCAAGCTTCATCAAATGGAGTAAACATTTGGTTTTCGGAGGGTCCCGGAGGTAGCTTATAATGAATCTGTTGCCAAAAACTCGGAAAAGCTAAAAAATTGGCATGGAAAAAATTATGCTTTAAAACATTTGTTTTAAATTTTAAAATTTTTATTTTAAATCGTTTTTCATAACAAAAACATTGTTTTAAAAACAAAAACTATTGTTTTGAACTTAACGTTAAAAACAGTTGTGTTTAATTTTAATGAATTTGTTTCAAGCTCTATTTCAAAAACAAATTCGTTAAATATGAACACAATTTCATTTAATTTTAACACATATTTCCCTCAGTGTAGCTTTTGCGCTATGATAATTCATAAAAAATCGAAAACTATTTTCATTTTTAGTGGAGAAAATAAGCTACCGTCGAAAGAATTGCGTGCAAAAATACGGTTAGGAGATGCATTTGAGTGAAGACGCTAAAGTTCGACATTGTACTGTATTTTACATATATTATTCAATTTTACACTGATTGATACATTGATACTGAAATAGTAATAATAATTTGAAGTGCTTCTCTCAGGTTTGGAAAAACATCTTCTTCTTTAAATGGAAGTTCTGTTCCATTTAAATTTGTATTATAAAACTCACCCAAATGTTTACAATTCTTTTCAAGATCGTAGTACGGATGATCATTAATTAATAAATTTTCAACGTCCAGAAAATACCAAAATTTGGAATTAAGATCCCTTAGTCGTGTAAATTGTGAACTTTTTTCCTGATGCAGACGATCAAATTCTCAAGTCAATTCTCCTCGCATTTGTCGGTGATATTTTATACGGATTGTTATATCGATTCCCTATTTTTTACATAGATTTTTAGCCTTTTCGATAACTTTTTCACATATCTCGTTACGAATTTCTGCAAGTTCAGTCGCCAATAATTTGAGATCATGGAACGCTTCTTTAAACTTAATTTTAGGACCTTGTAATCTGAGCTGTATACGGTTAATTCCCTTAGAGTTCATGCCAGAAATGGACTAAAGTTATGATATTTAAATTCGGTTTAAGATAAAGATTGCAGCATTTCTGGTGTACCACTTGTGGCAGTATTTTCTTCTGCTAATTTTTCTTATAGTTCTACGTATTCTTCCAGTCCCTCGACAATAACGCTAACTGCTTGCGCTCTGGCGCTCCATCGTGTTACAGATTCTTTAACAGATTTTTTAAATCATTTTTTAACAATTTCCATCGTAATGTTGAACGTGAGAAAAAGAGACGCATGTTATCAATTCTTCGAAAACATGTTACAAAGATTGAATCTTGGTTAGCTGTCACAAGCTATCACAATGTTGCCTTGATAGCTATCACAATTTACAAATGTTGCCTTATTATTTTTTCTTTTATTCTTTTTTGAACGCCAGATATGTGATTTGACATAAGGGCAGCTTTATCATAGCATTGTACCCTACAGTTGGCTAACTTAATTATTGAATTAATTAATTAAAACAAATTTTTTTGCAAAACTTTGTTTGTCTTGAGAATGATTTGGCGCCCCTCTGCGAGTGGCGCCCGGGGCATGATGACACCCCCTGCCCTCCCCTCGCTACGCCACTGGCTGTACCCGTCAGAGATTCTAAGCCTTCGAATAGATGATAGAATACTTCTTAATCCGCTTTCAATTGAAGTTATTCCACCAAACAATATTTTAGCAATAATCTTATTCATTCTAGAATTCATTTATGGGTCAAGTAAGTTGAAACAAGAATTGAATTAAAGAGTTCATGCAAAGGCTTTATTGCTTCTAAGAAACTGCTTAAATTGTCTGTATTCGTTCACAAATATCCAATGAAGGAATCGTCGTTTTTTATCTTTGCATTCAGAAATTTAATATTAGCCTAATTCTAATACGACGTAAGTCAACATTTTGAAAATAATGGTTATTAGCAATTTGGATAGATTCAACAAAACTACATCTATGCCTTTATTTAGTTTTTAAAGTTTGTATGAAAACAATGGCTATAGAACGTTTAATACGAGTATGAACTTCATACATATCGTCACCTCAGTATTGTTCTGATCTAAATGACAAAAACGCAAGTGGAGAAAACAGCGTTGTAAGTTTCAAATTTGAATAAAACATACATCTTATAAGCTATCCGCTTGAAAACTTCAACATATTAATATTTGAAACATCCTTTTCTGCATGCATAGGGCATATAGGGCACAACCATTTTTCGTTTTGGTCGAAAATGTATTGTATGTATCACTTGTCACATTTGAAATCCTTACTTCACTGATAATTTTTTCAATGTGTTGACAAAAAAAAAAAATGCATATGTACACGGTTAAAAATGTTGGACTAGTTTTTAATCCAAACTTTGGTTTAAAGTCATTTTTAATCCTAAAAGTACTATTTTTTATTCCATATTTTAGTTTAATTTTTTTTAATCCGAAAAAGTTTATATTTAAAACTATTTTTGGACTACAAATTTGCATTAAAGTAGTATTTTCAGGAAAAAATATTTATGCTATTTAATATCAGCATCAGCTGTTTCGTATTTAACTGCCTGCAAATTACAATCTAGCAGTGGCAGCGTCAGCATCACATGTGGAATTTTTCTTAGTAGCTTAATTATTTGCATTTTGGCAGTGAATTTAGAAATAGGGCTAACAACAGTATTCCTCAAATAACAGCAGATCAATGCCACTGCCACTGACGCTGCCACTGCCGCATTGTAATTCAGGTATAAGATCGAAAACTACTGCTACTACGAAATTTAAGCTAAATATAATTCTAAATGTTGTTAAAGCATCCGAAATTTATTTTTAATTAAATGAAACAAATTGTTTATTAAAATCTGAACCAAAATATTATATACATTATTACTGTAAACAGTGTTTAAGCCTATGTGGATTAAATAGTAATCCTTTTCGGATTACAATATTTTAAACTTTTTTGGACTAAAATGTAATCCTTTTTGGATTATAATATTTTAAACTTTCTGTGGATTAACAATTATTCCTTTTTGGATTAAGAAATTTTAAACTTTTTGCGGATTAAAAATAAATCCTTTTTGGATTGAAAAATTTAAAACTTTTGATTGGATTAAAAAATAATCTTTTTTTGGTCGTGTCCTATATGTAATCCAAAAAAGTTTAAAATTTCATTATCACATCTAACACTCATATCTTTTAAACGATTTCAGACACGTTAAATTTGAATTCACCAATCGAAAGAGCGCATTAAGTGAGATAACATTCCTAACTCAAAAACACAAAAAATGATCAGGTGATGAATTAGATCAGGCCAATACTGAGGTGACGATATAATATACAGTTTTTTTCGCCTCCTAAGCATTAAATAATTTTGAGCTACGTCTGATTAGAGTTAGGCCGACGATATGTATTTACGAGCAAAATATTAGAATTAATTGACTGAAGTTGGTTTGAGTCACGACTATATGTTGTAAACAAACCTTCCAAGGAACGACTTAAAGCTGTTAAAAAAAATTTGGCCGACTGAATTGCTCGTAGAGAATCGATCTTAATCCGTTTAATCCGTTTAGGAGAGCCTTAGTTGAAACAGTGTTGAATGCACCAGAGAATGAATGCACTCCTAGTGCAAATTCTTTGTGGTGGAGCACTTTCTTTATATGCATGCTTTCTTTCTTTATATGTTGACTGCAAGCATCGGCCGATTTGTGCCGTTTCTTGCATGCTACACGCAAAGAAATTTTTCGTTTATCGTAACTGAAAAATTCACCAACTATACTTCGTTTGCGAACTGTATTTGCTGCAAACGAGTATTCAGTTGTCATCAACTTAAAAATATTCTTGCTTGAAACGAAAGAACATCGAACTTAATGAAATTTTATCATTGTTTTGGAAGTTTAAGTTTAGCCGAGCGTGCTGACGTTCGAGTCTAGGAACTTGAGTGACCTGGGTTCAATTTCCAACAGGAATACCAAATATTGTTTTTTTTTGTAACTAATGTTTTTTATTATTATTTTTATTATTCTTATTTTGACGGTTCCTTTTGACCAAACAGTTACTGAAACAGAATTACAATTTCAATAATTAAATTAAAATTTTTGATACTTACACAGCCAAGAATCGAACCCACGTCTCCCGCGTGCCAGTCTAGCATGCATCCATTGAGCTATTTTGAGATATTGTCAAGAATGAATTTTTTTAGATTACAAATGTGTATGTCATAAGAAATGGATATTTTTTCTACAAATGAAGTTTTCAGTTGAACAAAACAAATTTGTCGGTCGCCGAAATTGAAAAACAACTTACGTTAATCGAAATTAATTTCTTGCAATTAAATAACGCGTTTCCCGCAACTGACTATTATTATGCCAACTGTTCAAACGTTTACAAACAATGATTTGAAGCATGACAAACGAAGTTCGTTTGCAGCAAACTGGCGATAAACATTTTTTTTCTCTGCGTGTACTAGCTTCTCGAGTGTTTTGAGTAGAAAGGATGTAAGGCTTATTGGTCTGTAGTCTTTTGGACACAGGTGGCTACTACAACCTGATTTTGGTATGAAGACCACCCTAGCTGCCCTCCAGACTACAGGCACGTAGTTCGTTTATATGATCTCAAGCCATGGAACAACTTTCAAAGTGGTCGCTTTAAGCACCCCGTTAGGTCCTGTGGATGTTAATTCTGAGAAAGAATTTATATTTCGCTGGATTTTGTCTGGTGTTATTAGGTTCTACGGAGTTTGTGACGGGATTGTCCAGTTTCTCCCTGCGACGTAAGTGTTTGAGACTTCAGTACAGCCTGGAAAACGTGCTTTTAGAAACTCATCTGGAGATTCCTGACTGCGTTCCATCCATTCGCCATTGTATTTCCGGATGTGACTCTGAATGGAGTTAAGGCTTTTGAAAAATTTGAACCTTCATTTGTATTCCCCCAATATTTCTTCTTGGTCGGCTAATGTAGCCAGTTTGAAGAAATCTTTTAGGTCGTGTCTTTGCTCTGCAAGATCAGGATTCTACCATGGTGGTCTCATTTTCCGCTTCGTTCGCGTGGGTTTACAATAACAGTGATAGGCTTTTATAACTAAGTTTGAGAGAGTCTTTAGGGATCCTTCGATGCCGGATTCTGTGTTTATACGTTTTGGGGAAGGTAATCTGGTCTCAATGATTCTTTTAAACTGATTTTAGTTTGTGTTTCTGGGGTTTCTGAAGATCTTTTGAGCCGGAGTATAGTTACATTTAATATTGAAGCTAATATATTTGTGGTCTGAGAAGGAAGGCTGTTCAAGCACCCTCCAATCTGTTACAAGAGTGTTGGTATTTGAAGTTAACGTAAGGTCTAATACGTTAGAGGAGGTAGGACCCACATATGTGGGTTCCTTACCTGTGTTAAATCCGTTTAGGTTAGTTTCTAGAATAAAGTTTAGCATGGACTCACCTTGCTCGTTAATGACAGGGCTTTCCCACACTGAGTGCTGTGCTTTGGCATCTGTACCGATGACAATCGCATGTTTCTTGCTGCTGTTAATATTAACCAGCCTGCGGAGCTCGTTTGGCGGTGCACTAGTGTCGTGCGCCATGTAGCAGGATGCGACCAGGATCGTCTTATTTGCCTTGCTTTCTAGTGCCATAACTGTGAGATCATCAGTGCTATAATGAGACAGTAGATAAGTATAGATGCCTTTCCTTGTAAGGATGGCTGTTCTTGTGTGTTGACCTCTAAACTTGAAAGGTCAGGGTATATTAACTTTGTGCAAACGTTTGTAACGCATAGAACAAACCGAGTCCGGTATAGAAACGTATATACATTCTTGATCAGGGTCACCTAGTGTGTCGAGCTATTCATGTCCGTCTGTCCGTCCGTCTGTCCGTCCGTCTGTGTGTTGTCCGTAAACACAGGAGAAGAAGAAGGAGTTGAGATAATTGGATGAAACTTGGTACACATAGTCACATGTACCTAAGGATCTGCACTATGGAATATTTTTGGAATCCGCCCACGGACACGCCTACCTCCCATACGACCCAAAAATTGAAAACAGCGTAACTCAGCTCATAATTAGCCTTCACCAATAAAATTTGGTATGTATGTGTTTTGTATCAACACAAAGATTTCTTCGAAAAATGGGCATCATCCGCTAAAGGACACGCCCACCTCCCATGTAACCCAAAAATTTAAAACACAATAAATAAGCCCCTGTTCAACCTTCAAAGAAAAATTAAGTAGGTTTGTTCCTTTAAACAAAACAAAGATTTTTTTTTTAAAAATGAACATCATTCGCCTACGGACACGCCTACCTCCCATACAACGCAAAAATTGAAAACTGCATAACTAAGCTTATAATTAATCTACAACAATAAAATTTGGTGTGTTTGTGTTTTGTATCAACGCAAAGATGTTTTCGAAAAATGGGTGTCATCCGCTCGTGGACACGTCCACCTCCCATACAACCCAAAAATTTAAAACGCAATAAATAAGCCTCTGTTTAACCTACTTACATAAAATTTGGCATGAATGTTTTTTATGAAAAAAAAGATGGTTTTGAAAAATGGACGTCATCCGCTTACGGACACGCCTACCTCCGATACAATCCAAAAAGTTTAAAACTCAATAAATAAGATTATGTTTTTCTTAGAGGGATCAAATTTGGTAGGTATGTATTTTATACCAAACATAAGGTGTGTTCAAAATTTGGGAGTTATCCGTCCATGAACACGCCCACCTACCATAGCGAAAGCACAATTGAGGCATTTACTGTGAGGTACAGGAATAAAACTTGGTGTGAGTAAATTTTTCATCAACATTTAAATGCATATAAAATATAGGCTTCATCCGCCCACGGACACGCCCATTTTCCATAATATTTTTTTTGGAAAACAAGGTTTAGAGTATTTCATAGTTGGCCTAGACCGAATTTAGACTTTCTTTACTTACTGTTGGTGCGTAAAAAGTGATGTGGTTGAGTGCTTTTCAGCCGGAGACCACATTACCCGAGGCTAATCACGGCTCCTGCACTACTTCCACATCGTAACCCTCTCACGAGAAGGAGTTCTGCGCTTGCTAGTTTGCTTTTGTGCTTATAGATCTGAAGGACTTTCAGCTGCATTATGCTGAAGGCTCCTCCACGGGGTCCGTTTGCTTGCTCGGACCACCATCGTCATCTGAATCGTCGAGACTGAGCTCCTGGGTGACATTAGTTACCTCTGCGATGCCGAGGTCTTTTTCATTCTCTCCGGTCTCGAGAGTGTTTTTGTTGCTGTACTTAGGGTGGCGTTTTCTGAGACGCAGGTACACACTTCCTACGCCCCTCGCCATCTTCCCGAAGCGAGGGTACAGAATGTCCTCTGCCTCCTTGTTGATCTCGAAGATGTAGTATTACCCGCATTTACTACCAGGTAGCTGCTCAGCAACTTTCAACACCCTCCAGTCAGCTGTCGGCATGTCAAGATTCTGTTTTTGAAGCAGTTTTAGTGCTGTCTTCTGTAGCACAACTTTGGGGAACAGCAATTTCGCCTTTGGTAGAGACGGGATGTCCATCCTGTCTACCACTTACAGCTGAGAGCCATTCCATAGGCCTTGAAGCGTCGGTGCAACTCCCTTTACCCACTCCAGAGTCGGGTTATAAGGGTATTGAGAATTTTTACCTCGTTAAACCATCCAGCACCATCGAAAGTGGGCATGGCAGCGTCAGGATGAGTGTTCATTCTCGCGAACATCGCCTCGAACATCTTCATCTCTACTGATTTCCACCGCTCGAGAGACATTTTCCCTTGGGGATCGCTACCATCAATGAGAGCCACGATCAGGTGTCGTTTTTGTCAGCTGTGGACTGCGGTTTGTTTGTAGAGACCGGTTTTTGCTTTTGCCGCTTGCTTCCAGGAGCTACGACCTTTCCGTCTTCCAATCTCTAGCACTTTTGAGCTACCTGCTCTTCGATCTTATTCGTGAACTGCGATGTCGTAGGCGCAACGTATGGTAGGCTCGCGAAGAATTTTCTGCCCTCAGATACCTTCTGCTCAGCCCAGGCGAGCCTCTCCTTCTCTTTGGAAGATAGACCGCATTTAGCCGAAAGTCGGCTGCAGATACTAAGGGCAGCTTTGTATTGAGACATGGCTCTCAACCCTTCCTTCGATTTCGTCTTGGGCCCTACCTTACTTCGGGTACTTGGACCCATTGACTTTTCGTGGGAGAGGAGAAGCCCTTATTCGTCAGCCATGCTGACTGAGGTCACTCTTCGTGATCCGAGTCTTCTTGGACAACGACCTCTACGCGTTTGAGAGTGTTTTTGTTGTTGTTGCTGTTGTTGGCAGTAACAATACAACCATTATAGCCTGCTCCAACCATAGAGAAGCTGTGATCATTAGCGACACGGAGTGAAGAATGCTCCTCACTGTGCCCGCCGGTGGTAGCAGTCACACATTCCACCGATGTTTGGGTTGAAATCCCTTCCCGAGTTGCTTCCTTAATCGACTCCATCTTAAATTGAGTTTTTCTGGGTGCTTCGGCTTCAAAGCGTTTTATACCTGCCGACAGGTAGAGATAAGTTTAAGTTCATTGCTTCACAAGGGCCTGTATGACATGGGTGGCCCTACTAGAAACCTTCTTAGACGCAAAGGTGCCTGTCATCATAGCCCGTTGGGTCATTGCAACCTTAGCCTCTACATCTCGGCAAGGTAGCTATCTCAAAGTAGTAGAGTAGTAGAGAAGTATATATTCTTGATCAGCGTCATCTCGTGAGTCGAGCTATTCATGTCCGTCCATCCGTCCGTACGTGTTTATGTTGTCCGTAAACACAGGCTAAGAAGAAGTCGTTGAGATAATTTGATGAAACTTGGTACACATAGTCGCATGGACCCAAGGATCTGCACTATTGAATAATTTATTTTTGGATAGTAGTAGCATTTTTCTCTAGGACTAATTGTGAAAAGAA
Source organism: Tetanocera ferruginea (assembly GCA_958299015.1). Taxonomy (NCBI): domain Eukaryota; kingdom Metazoa; phylum Arthropoda; class Insecta; order Diptera; family Sciomyzidae; genus Tetanocera; species Tetanocera ferruginea. The sequence continues at coordinate 86,932,336 of OY282642.1, read as the reverse complement.
AAAACAATCAACAATCAAATAGTGGATCAATTGAAGAATGAAATCGCAAGCAAGTAGCCCCATTTACTGAATAAAATAATCATATTTTTGCAAGATAATGCTTCTGCTCACAAATCAATCGAAACTATGGCTTCATTCCTTACCTAACCCCTCATTCTCACTTTTTCTCCTCATTTGGCCTGTAGCCACTATTATCTATTTTAAAATTAAAAACGGTGGTTCAGACTTTTTCCGATGCGGATTCAAAAGATTTTATATACTTTTTGTGTACATCAGCCTAAATATATTTATAAGAACAGCATCAATTGAAATAAATTGTTAAAATTAATTTACTATGAATATTGAAGATATTTCAATCAAATCCTCAGTTAAGTGTTTTCAGCTCTTCGATTAAGCTAAAATCAATAATAATATAAATAAATGCGGTTAAAAAATGGCCGCTATGTGCGCAACGGAAGTATAAAATTTAATTTTTCATGAAATATGTACATGTCAATTAAAAGTAAAAGAGGTTTTGTTGTATGGAAATAACTGATGCAGAAGAGCATTGCAGAAGTTCACGAGCCGTACTATAATGTTGAGCTAATTTCAGTTTTAAAAAACACTTATTTTAGAGTTGAACATTTTTTATGACGGCTCAATTTAAAAAAAAAATTATTTTTCAATTAGCTAATAAATAAATTAAAACTCCTCTACCTACTTCGCTTACAGTTGTTTTTTTTTTCCTTTTTCCTTTGATAGGAACAGTCAGCCAACACTGAATATCATGCGCGTCGTTTAAATTGCCAATTCAACTGTATAGCCTGGTAGAGCAATATAAGTAAGAGCCTCTCTATTCACTGCAGCAACTCTCGACTTTTTATGAACGCGGCTAATATGTGGAAGTCAAGTTATGTTGTAGCGCTCATGTTCCGCGTACAATCCTTACCGCCTATTCCGTTCTACATCCCTTTCAAGCACCTTTTGGCGCAACATTTTCATTGAGCGTCGTAGTGGCTGTTCTTGCAGTAAACAGGGCAAAAACTAACTGCAAAAATTTTACAATCCATTAAACGTTGAAATGTTCATTCGAACGTTCATTTTTTCGCGCGCGATTTCAATCGATGTTCTTCGATATTTAAGCAAAATGCATGTTTTTTGTTGTTGCAGTGATTTTATTTTTCCACTTTTGTAAAACACCAACTTCTATTTATTTTTTTGCGTGCAATGCAATGCAGCGATAAGTTCGTAAAAATAATATAAAGAGCATTAAAAACACTCCATTTTGTATTGCATTATAAAGCAGTAGTTGTTGCTAGTGGTGTTGCAGCTGTTGTTGCTGCCATTGTTGTCATTTATGTTGTTGGAAGCGATGGCATTGTTAAAATTGAGCTTGTAAAAAACACTTTTCATCTGATTTTATTATATGTAGTTAAAAATGTTGCTCCATTTAAGGCAATACAAAATTGCAACAACATGGCTTTAATAAATTGCTTACATGGGTAGAATTCTTGACTACATAACCATTGATAATAGTTTTAATCTTCTCATGTAACAGCTTATTTGAAAGTTTTCAGCACTTATGCAATTTTTTATTAAAGTGGTTCCCATGCAATGCAACAACACATATAGAAAAGCTTTTATTTTCATTTTGCATATGTGTGACGAAAATTTAAATAAATCAAAAATTTACTCCAGTAGTTGTTTGTTTCGTTTTGCTATAGTGGTGAAAATTGAGCTCTTTAAGTGATAATACAATTAAAGAACTTTCGAAATGGTTTTTGAAGTGAATAAAAATATCTCTAAAATTTCAATTTGATATTTTCAAATTTTTGAAGTGAAACTTCTTTGGCGGCGAGTGAAATTTCAAGGTCTCTTATTCGTAACGCTAGTCTAACGTTTTCAATTCATATGAAAATTTAAAAAAATTATTGCCGCTGCCGAGAATTGAACTCCGAACATCGTTGCTTATGAGTCAGAATATATTCATTAACGCCACGTAGCCACATGAGCCAAACAAAATGTAATTAAAACTGAACGCGTAACGTACTGAAAACAACATAATTAACATTAACATTACATTAACATTACATTAACATTACATTAACATTACATTAACATTACATTAACATTACATTAACATTACATTAACATTACATTAAAATTACATTAACATTACATTAACATTACATTAACATTACATTAACATTACATTAACATTACATTAACATTACATTAACATTACATTAACATTACATTAACATTACATTAACATTACATTAACATTACATTAACATTACATTAACATTACATTAACATTACATTAACATTACATTAACATTACATTAACATTACATTAACATTACATTAACATTACATTAACATTACATTAACATAACATTAACATTACATTAACATTACATTAACATTACATTAACATTACATTAACATTACATTAACATTACATTAACATTACATTAACATTACATTAACATTACATTAACATAACATTAACATTAACATTAACATTACATTAACATTACACTAACATTACATTAACATTACATTAACATTACATTAACATTACATTAACATTACATTAACATTACACTAACATTACATTAACATTACATTAACATTACATTAACATTAACATTAACATTAACATTAACATTAACATTAACATTAACATTAACATTAACATTAACATTAACATTAACATTAACATTAACATTAACATTAACATTAACATTAACATTAACATTAACATTAACATTAACATTAACATTAACATTAACATTAACATTAACATTAACATTAACATTAACATTAACATTAACATTAACATTAACATTAACATTAACATTAACATTAACATTAACATTAACATTAACATTAACATTAACATTAACATTAACATTAACATTAACATTAACATTAACATTAACATTAACATTAACATTAACATTAACATTAACATTAACATTAACATTAACATTAACATTAACATTAACATTAACATTAACATTAACATTAACATTACCATTTACATTAACATTAACATTAACATTAACATTAACATTAACATTAACATTACCATTAACATTAACATTAACATTAACATTAACATTAACATTAACATTAACATTAACATTAACATTAACATTAACATTAACATTAACATTAACATTAACATTAACATTAACATTAACATTAACATTAACATTAACATTAACATTAACATTAACATTAACATTAACATTAACATTAACATTAACATTAACATTAACATTAACATTAACATTAACATTAACATTAACATTAACATTAACATTAACATTAACATTAACATTAACATTAACATTAACATTAACATTAACATTAACATTAACATTAACATTAACATTAACATTAACATTAACATTAACATTAACATTAACATTAACATTAACATTAACATTAACATTAACATTAACATTAACATTAACATTAACATTAACATTAACATTAACATTAACATTAACATTAACATTAACATTAACATTAACATTAACATTAACATTAACATTAACATTAACATTAACATTAACATTAACATTAACATTAACATTAACATTATATTAACATTACATTAACATTACATTAACATTACATTAACATTACATTAACATTACATTAACATTACATTAACATTACATTAACATAACATTAACATAACATTAACATTACATTAACATTAACATTAACATTACATCATTAATTTTCATCCTACAAGTATGCACGGAAAAAAAAATAGAAAAATAGCTAAAATATGAGCAGAACGCGTTCGTGAATATAGAGAGCGAATTAGAGCTCTTGAGAATGCAGCCGCAGCTGGGTCTGCATCTAATGATGAAGGTAAGGTGATTGCAACAACGGCTGAGTTTCAAAATGCATTTTTACGGAACATCAGTGTATTTTGGTGAATCTACAAAGAACCAATCCCCTCAAAGAACCAATCTCAACAAAGTTTTGAAGCCAACCAAGTTGATGCACTCAACAATCAACATTCGCTGCTTTATGAGGCCCTCACTCAACATAGCAGTTATTGTGATCAGGAGCAGGAGGTAATAATGAACAAGATTTGCCTCTGCTTTCGGAGGCTCCTTCAAAGAGTACTATGCAAATGCAATCCAGCATTCAAAAAGTACCAATGTTGAGAAGACATTCGAAAGCAACTAAAACACCAACTGAACTAAAACAAGTACCGAAAATAACTGTTATTTTACAATTTTCAAATGAAACAAATTGTCGAAAGACTTTTTCATATATACCATTATGTTACAAATGTCCTCAGCCTCACGAATATTAAGTCGCTTTTAAATTTGAAACTGATTCTTTAAAAGTTTATTTCTTGCCTAGTATATTTCGAGGACAAATAAAGGTTACTTTTGACTTTTATTTTATCTGTCAAAAATAGCAGTTATTTTGTGACTTTAATTTTTTCGGTCAAAACTATCAAGCAATTTGTGTTTTCTTAAAGGCCGCTTGACAGATTGAACTGTTGACACCATGTGTAAAATGTCTCACCGATGAGAAAAAAATAAATATATCAAAATATTTTTAGTGGAAAAATGACTTGAACAATTATAAATTACCTGATATTTTTGACCGAAAAAATAAAAGGCAGAAAATAACTGTTATTTTTGCACAAAAAAACTATAAGGCACAAAATACTGTTATTTTTGTCGGAAAAAATAAAAATTAAGAGATAAAAGTTAATAAGAGACACTTTAGTAAAGTAAAGTAAAGTTTTCAAGGTTTTTTTACTGAGAGACCTCTCGTAGTTTTTGACAAATGTTATTAATTTAGTATGATAATCTTTAGAAAAAGTAAAAAATATCGTTGGGAAAAAAGTGCAACAGTAGAAGTGGCAAAATAAATTTGTATATTAGCTGTGTTTTTTACAAAACGAGTTGACGAAAACTACAACTTAGTCGTTTAAGAATGTTTTTTAAAACTTAAAAGCATTTTTTTAAATGTCAAATGAAAAAAAAACCTGCTGATGAGTTAAAATAAAAACAATAATGAATGAAGAATAGGCCAAAAGATTTAATTAAGTTTGTGCTTTTATATTTTATTCCAGACAATTCCATTTAATTAAATCACAACTGTTTTTCAATTAAAATTTAAAGCAAAAGTTTTTATTTTTAAAACACTGCTTTCAACTATAGTTTCAAAGTAATCCTTTTAAGTTTACGAACATTTATTTAAAAACAAGTTTGAGAGATAAAGGACGATCTTCACATGGCAACGAGTCTGATTGTTTCAACTTGACACGACCAGCATTATTCATGTCGAAATCATCTTAAGTCGACTCAAACCTCTGTGTAGTGTCTCCTGGAAACGGCAAACTAACACCCAGTAGTTGACGGCTAATTTGAGTGACGGGCACTTTTGGCCTCAAAGCAAAGGTTTTGTATTGGATTTGAAGCCCCACACACAAAAATACAATTCCAATGAAACGTACAAGAAACATGAGAAAAATTATCCCCAAATCTGATGACGCCTACTGAAAACGAACAAGTAAGGAAACTCTAAAGTCGGTCTAGCCCGACAATGGAATACCTGCATTTTAATCATTTCAATCATATTGAAATATATATTGATATACTTAAACAAATATTAATAACTTCTTATTTTTTTCAAAATCCATGTTTTCTCTTACATTTTTTAACAGGTATCACTTATATTGGTTGTAAGGAAGTTGGGCGTATTCATGGGTGGATGGCTCTTATTGCTTGTGCACACTTTAGGTTTGATATAAAATCCTCCCATACCAAGTTTATTCCCTGTAGGTCATATATAAACCTTTTTAATGTATTTTCAATATTCTGGGTTGTATGGCAGGTGGGCGTGTTTGTATGCGAATCACGCCCATTTTTGGTTTATGGCTTAGTTTTTGTTTAAAATACGTACTTATTAAATTTTATTTCTGTAGCTTCAATAAAACTCTCGATACAAAAAAAAAAAAAAAAAACAAAAAAAAAAAAAAAACAAATTGGCCATTTCAGCCCTTGAAAGGACTTTGACCGAGCTTCTTATGATCAATTGTATTGTGTGTGTTATTAAATGTTTGCACACAATTGACCGAGAACTGGACCTACATGTTTTATGCCGACTCCGAACGGCTAATGTTCTCAAGAAGCTTTACATGGCATTATTTACTCTCTGAGGTTTGCCATTGCCTGCAGAGAGGTGGTGACCGATTTTCGCCGCGACTGGGGATCGAACTCGGGCTCCGAGCGTGCTAAGCCACACACTTAACCTGCACGCCACGGTCACCAACTCTCGATACAGTGATTTCAATTTTTACCTTGTATGGGAGATAGGCGTGAGCGTAAGCGGATTCCAAAAATATTCCATAGTGCAGATTCCTGGGTTCATGCGGCCATGTGTACCGAGCTTCATCCAAAGAAAGTCTTAAGTCGGTCTAGCCCGACTACAAAATACCTTAAACTTACTGTTACAAAATACGATAATAGTATTGAAAATTGAATAGTATTGAAGGATCGACCATCTGAACGGAAAACGTGAAATTTTCTTTCATATAAATACGAATAGGTAAATACGAAACTTTATAAAAACAACCTTCGCCCCATAATTAAGCACGATATGGGTTAAGTGATGCTATCTTGGAAACTCCAACCCGCTTTGCAGACCTCAATCCTATTGAGCACACATGGAGTAACCTGAAGGAAAGTTGAAAAATCACGCAATTTCTACTCGTGATCAGCCAAATACAGCCCTTATTGAGGAGTGAAAGAATATGGAGCCGTCCTACTGCCGAAAAGTGGTGAATCAAAGATCAATCATTTGGAAGCGGTTATTAAACAGAAGGGCTTACCAACTAAATATTTACTCTTCTAAACATTTACTTTTTTAAAACTATTTTGCTTATGATTTTATAAATAAACACCGTGTTCCATTTTTACTTTGATGTTGGTTTTCGTTACTAAGTTTGTTTTGTTTTTTTTTTTAAATCAATGAACAGTTGATTCTTTATTCTCTTAATTATTTTATATTAACCATATCACACTTTTTTAAAAATATACAAAAACTTGCTAGTTGGACCATCAAAATAACTTAAATTTTGATTTCAATGAAATATTTAAGTTTGTTCGATTATTACTTTGAGCCACAGTATGTGGGCAGCGCCGGATTAAAACATAGCGGGGCCTGGGGCTAAAATCGTCACGGGGCCTACTTAAGGACATAGAATTTAGTTCTGATCTTTTAGTAATAAAAATATTAATTTTTACGCAATTTTCATATGTCTTAAAGTGAAAAAATAACTCTTGAATTTTTATTTAAAAACTTTTTTCTCGATTTAACTGTGGCAAGACTTTCTATCAATTCGTCAAAATTAATCGTTTACAACAAATCATTTTCAATACAAAGTTGGCGACAAACGTTCATGTCGATTTGATCGGTGTACATTTTTTATTTTTTTAATACTAAAAATTGCCTTTCAGCTTCAGCTGTTTTTTCTAGGTATTCTTCTCTCATAGTCTTGGCAAACAATTCGACTCAGGTTCTAGCACAATTCTTAAACCCTGAAAATTCACTTCGCAAATATGTTATGAATTCGATAAGAGAAGAAAACATATCGTTAGCAGCTATCAAATCTATATAATTAATAAGCTAAGGTTTTTTTTGTGACTTCAACTCCTCCCAGACCAATGGACCGATTTTATCGATTCAGATGTCATTAAATTTGGTTTAGGTTGTAGATGTGCAAACCACTTTTAAAAATTGTGATTTCGCTTCACGGGGTTCCTTACCTTTTAAAACAGAAATAAAATTTTTATATAAAAAAATCCTTTTTAATCGATTTGAATTTTAGTTTGAGAAGAGCTTATAAATTGATCAAATTTGAATTTTTTCAAAACTAAAAATTATTAACCAAAATGATCTTTTATGCATTCCTCAAATGTCAATTGTCCGAAAAATGTCCGAAATCAAAAATTCCACTTTCCGAGCAAACAACTCAGTCAAATTTTAACGTTTTTTCATCGAAGTGTGTTATAAATCGATGTTGTAGGTGTTCTGTAAGTATTTTTTATTAATTTTTTAATTATATCTTAGTATTATTTTTTGTCTTAAACCTATTTTTTTCTTCGTTTTTATTAAAATTAGTTATGTTTTATAAAAACTTAAAAAAAGGCATAATAAAATTGAAAAAAAGGCATTTATTTTAAAGGATAGTAAAAATTCAATACTTAAAAACTATGTAAAGGAAAGTATATTTACTGGTTAGAAAAACATTGAACCAACATGTACATTTTGAAATTCTCGGACTCATTCTATTATCCCGAAGAAGCGCCTTAAAAGTACTAAAGACTCGTTCGACGTCAGCCGAAACGAGTGGACACCATTTTAAGGCATCAAAATCAGTTCATGGTCCCATTTATTATGCCATAAATTTCTTTTATCGTTGTAAGTCTTTCGTTGCCCGAAATAATTGCATTAAACTTATTCATTGCCTCTTCAGCCACAGAACCTTTAACTTTTTCGAGCTCCTTTCGTACCCCATTCAAAATTTATAATACTACATCAATGGGTTTCCCTTAAATAGAACAAAACAAAACAAAATTGGTTTAGCTTTTAATAAGTATTTTCCCATCGGTTGAAAACACATATTTGCCAAAATGTTGCACAAAATGATATTACTTGCATGTCTGTGAGTTTGCAAACTTGGGCATTTTAAAATTTTAACTCGGCTTAAAACTGAAGACTTAACTATGGAAAATAATTAACAAGTGTCAGCAGTTGACGTCAAGTTACTTGCTGATTGTAATGTTGCCATATTTTTACTTTTGATAACTCACAATCTTATGCCATGTGATGTTAGTTTTTCATGCTTCTTAACACATTGCAATTTTTACTTGTCCCAAATTGTAATTTCTATTGTCTTAACATAACCAAAAAAAAGACAAAATGTGTAAAAAAGGCAGAAAAAGGCAAAAAGTGGCAAAATGACAAAAAAACGGCAAAATAAAAAGCATATATTTGGAATCTAAAGATTATGAAACGCATAATTTTTTATTCAGAAAGAGTGTATAGCAAAGCAAACAAAAAAGGCAAAGTCAACATAATCCGCCCCCTGGTAATAATGTTTGTCTCAGTAGTAATATTAGAGTAAGTCCGTCATGGTATTTTGACAGTTAGATTTAAAAATTTAGTGTCAGATCATACGTTTTAAGTCAAAGCATTCAGATATTGATCTTTTATATCATTATTGAGACTGAATATATCGTTATTGAGGAAAAAAGCTTCTTGAATAGAATATTACTAAAACATAATTCCGTAAAATGTGAGTACGGAACGCTTGATTTTTTTTGAAAAATTTCATAGCATATTTTTAGGCATTTTTGTTTTGTGATTTATTAAAACTTCAAAAACTTTTTATATTTTTCTTTTTGAAATTGTCAGTTTTACAAAAAAATTTTAAACTTATTTCGTCGAACCTACCTACTATAATTTCCGTTTTAACTTCAAGGAATTTTATAAATATTTGGAACTAAAAATTTTATTTGCACAACTTGCAATTGAATGTGACCATCGCTGATTTCTAATTCAGCCTAAAGAAAATCAATATTTCATGTTCTTTTCTGTATTAAAACCGGGTCCGTCATTTTTGACGGGAAAAAACTAGGATATAACATAATTCCGTAAAATGTGAGTGCGGAACGCTTGATTTTTTTGAAAAATTTCAAAGCATATTTTTAGGCATTTTTTTTGTGACATATTGAAACTTCAAAAACTTTTTATATTTTTTCATTTTGAAATTTTCAGTTTTACAAATATTTTTGAACTTATTTCGTCGAACCTACCATAGTTTCCATTTTTACTTTAAGGTATTTAATAAATATTTGGAACGAAAAATTGTTATTTGTACAATTTAAAACCGAATATGTGACCATTGGTGATTTCTAATACAGTATAACGAAACTCAATATTTCATGTTTTTTTTTATTAAAACCGTACACGTCATTTCTGACGGGAAAGAACTAGTCATATATTAAACGTCTATAATATTTCTAGCCTTTAATTTGTATTGAATTGCTCGAATTCGGGCAGCAGGTTTTCTTGTCAATATCTAATTTTTGCAAATATTGGCTAGTTGTATTGAAACAAAACAAAAAAAAAAAAACGAATTGGCCATTTCAGCCCTTGCAATGACTTTGACCGAGCTTCTTATGATCAGTTGTGTTGTGTGTGTTATTAAATGTTTGCACACAATGAACCGAGAACTGGACCTACATGTTTTATGCCGACTCCGAACGCTTAAAGTTCATGTTCTCAAGGAGCTTTACATTGCATTATTTACTCTCTGAGAGAGGTGGTGACCGATCAGAAAAATTTTTTATTGAAAAAAAATTTTCGCCGCGACTGGGGATCGAACTCGGGCTCCGAGCGTGCTAAGCCACACACTTAACCTGCACGCCACGGTCACCACTCAAAAATTCACTTTTTCAAAATTCAATTCCAGAAAACTTTCATGAAAGCGTTTTGAAGTTTTATTAATTTATTCAATAGTGCAGAAGCTTCATGCCGCGTTTCGGATTTTTGGTTTTAATCTTCACATAAGATTTCCTAAGATTTAAGAGATGCATATTGTTAAAACATGATAAGCCACATTGCTTCAAAAATTCATATTTTATGTTCATTACGTCTCTTGATGCATTATCAACATCCACTAAAAATATTGCCACCATAACCAGATCAATTCTGGCCCTATACCTAAAAGAACCTTTAAATTTAAAATTTTTATTGTTTTAAAACTTTAAGGTCGATTACTTCGAAAAATTTTGTATATTGCATGTCATTTTTTTACAATAAGCACTTCATATACAAGCGTCTTGGGGGCCCCAGACTGCTCGGGGCCGGGGGCTGCAGCCCCCCTAAATCCGCGCCTGTATGTGGGTTGTATGGGAGATGGGTTAGCTCGTGGACGGGTGACTCCCATTGTTAGTACACACCTTAGTTTTGATATAAAATCCTCCCATACCACGTCTTTCCCTGTAGGTGAAATACAAACCTATCTATGGTATTTAATATATTGTGTGTTCTATGGGAGGTGAACGTAAGGGCGTATCGAAAAATTTAGATCGTATTCTAAGTGGTCTCAAAAGTTGTATGAGCTTGTCGAGATCACCCAAGAAAAATTTTGTGTAAAATAAAAGACATCGTCCATCTTGGCAATAAGATGAATAAGAATAGGAATTTTAAGAAAAATTACATATGTATATCTAAAAGCAAAAATAAGAATGCAATTTAACTAACCATTGCTTGCCAAATACGGTTCTTATCATGATTTTTACCAACAGAGACCTGTATGAAGGATATTCCAAGCGAAATTTGTACTTGGGATAGGACATAACTTTTGATTGTAACCAATAGTTTTAAATTTTTGTGGTGTTGGTTATACACTCAGGGAAAAAATGCTGTTTTATCAAACAAATAATGGGTTGAAATAACAGATTTCACTGTTAAATACCATCCAACAAATGAAACTTTCAAATCAACAGTTGGTTGACTGTTGGTCTATGGAACACGAAACCCGTATAAAAACTTATTTATTGAAATTTGATCACTGGTTTGAAAGTTCATGTATGTATGTCCGATTGTGCTAACGTGTGCGTCTAGTGCTCAAGTGTCCACGGTTCAAATCCGGCAAGGGCAATAAAAAATTTTTTTTTATTTAAAATATTTGTTCTTAAATAAAAAATGATACTTGGAATTTTTTTTTTTTTTTTGCATTTATTTAAGATTGTAAGCATTTTATTTTTTTGGTCAAAGGTTATTTTTGACCAAACAATTAATGAAACAGAATTATTATTATTTCAATTATTAAATTACAATTTTTGATACTTACACAGCTAGGGTTCGAACCCACGTCTCCCGCATGACAGTCTAGTGTACATCCACTGAGCTACTGGCAACGACAATATAAATATAGCAAAACAAAACACATATAAAAACTATTGCTTAGAAAAAATTGAAAATTCAATATAAGCACAAAAATATTTCAACAGATGATTTTAACAACACAAAAATACTTTGAAACGTTCATTCAACAAAGAAAATTGTTTACTTAAACACAAATCATTCAATCGAACAGTGTTTTGAAATAACAGCAGCCGACTGTTAATATTACAGTTGATATTTTTCTGAGTGTAGGCGTGCCCGTAGGTGGATTCCAAGGATATTCGATAGTGCAGATCCTTGGGCTCATGTGACCATGTGTACCGAGGTTCATCTAATTATCTCAACTCAGATGGACGGAAAGACGGACGGACGTACATGGATAGCTCGACTCACGAGATGACCCTGATCAAGATTATACATATATACTTTTCTATACCGGACTCACTGCTTTCTATGCGTTACAAACGTTTGCAAAAAGTTAATAAAGCCTGACCTTTCAGGTTTAGGGCATTATTTCGCGGGCACACAATTTCTCACGATTTTCTTTTGAAGGGCATTTTCTTTGTTTTTGTTCTCCTTGTTTTGTGATCCGAATTCAACGCGAGTCTGGAGAATGTAATTTGTTCCTCTTGTAGTGATATTTCAAATCTTTAGCTTTGATTTTGTCCACATTGATGTCATAAGCGGTTTAGCGGTTCTAGTTGTATGCTTGCTCACCTGATGTGAGTATCTTACCATGCCAGCGAGCACACTAAGACCGAATGCCTTCTCAGGGTCTTGACGATCGGGTCTCGACTCGTATAAGTCAAACTAGAGGCATGTCGAATTTTTTTATATTATATTTCAGTAAATCGCTAAATTTAGTATGTACCTAAAACCCATGTTAAATATTACTAAGGAGTAAACTTTATTAGGACTAAGCGCCGATAACATGTACACAAGTTTTTGTCACTTCTAGCAAAAGCCTTTCAATGAAGTTTCTAATTTTAGACTGGACAGTTAATAATTGGCGTACAGCGTAATTATCGAGCTGATCATGCAACATTATAATCAATAGTTATGTACCGAAACATAAAAGAAAAGTGTATTTTTTTCTTGGCATTTGCAAATATTTTTTTTTACTTCAGATTTTTCCATACATTTTAAGCTATAGTCGAAAGAAATTCGTGCAAAAATAAAGTCATTGACATTGACATTCGACATTGTACTGTTTAAAGTTAAATCTAAGATTCGACATTGTACTGTTTTTTTGTGTACCAAAAAACATTGCTTGTTTTGCAATAATATGACTAATAAAAGATTTAAAATATTAACCTTAATTTTTTAAAATTTCATTTTTTTTCACAAAACTATACTAAAATGTTTCAATCAGTATCACATTGAATCAGTTTAAGGAGAATAAATAACGCAAAAAATTTAAGAAAATTTGTTCTACCTTTTTTTCTTGACTCGTGATAACATCAATAAAATCTTTCAAAAAATTACACAAAAAAGAAATGAAAACGAAAAAGAAAAAATTATAGCAAACACAATGCCATTAAAAAAGATTGGCGCACATTTTCGCACAGCGACAAAAGAAGTCTTCAAGATCTTTTGAAGAACATAAAATAAAACATAAATCTTGGCAGTCACAAAAGAACTTTTCAAGACTTGATTTAAAAATAGGCACATGCACACACAGACACACAAGCCAGACTAACCCAAACAAGCCCACAAACATTAGCGCATAAATACATGCTCAAAAGAAACGTACACATAAACAAACCTACACATACATATATCAATCTATATATATGTATTAAAATCTAAGGCCAAGCAGATTAAATGTCAAAGCCTGCTCCTAGCAAGGTGTCAGAGCTTAAGGAGCAAAAGTGGGTGACAGACAAGCTAAGATGGCAGGAACAGCAAATGCTAAAGCAATGCTTATATAAGTGCTTATACACACATACAAACACACACACACATACATACTTATTTGTATAATATGTGTGAATGTCAAAAAGATACTGTACAGTGTTGGTTCCTGCTTTGTTTGTGAACTAATATCTGTGGCTTATCAAACCGAATTCCATGAAAGGACATGAATGCGCCAAACTTAAGAAATGTGATTATTTCTTAACATAACAAAGGACTTTGAGTAAAATCTGTGTATCTTAAGATTTAATTTAACCTAAGTATTCGTTTGAAGAGTTTAAAATTATGATAATTTCTTTTTGTTTTCTTATTTTCAATGCAATTCTGTGTTTTTCAAACAAAAGCTTTGCAAAAGTTCACACTTTGAGAAGAGTTCGACTTACTTGATGAGTAGTAGTTCAAAGTTCGAAGTCCTCGTTAGCTGTCAGTGACGTTGACTTCCTTCTTGTTACTCCTTCTTTTATTTTTCTATCATGCAGTTTTTTTTTATGATATTATTTTTCTCTGCAGTTTGCTCTTCAACTTAAGCAGCCCTTTTATTAAAAACTTTTGCTTATCTGGCCTTAATGCTTTTTATGCTTAAAGATTGTTCTCAATATCTAACATTTTTTCTTCACTCGCACATCCTTTGTCTGCATCTCTGAATTTTTCCACATTGGCTTGGCATTAAGTGGTGGCAGCAGCGATAAGTGACGTGCTGAAGTGGAAAAATCTGAAGTAAAAAAAAATATTTGCAAATGCCATGAAAAAAATACAGTTTTCTTTTATGTTTCGGTTCATAACTCTTGATTATAATGTTGCATGATCAGCTCGATAATTACGCTGTACGCCAATTATGAACTGTCCAGTCTAAAGTTAGAGACTTCAATGAAAGGATTTTGCTAGAAGTGACAAAAAGTTGTGTACACGTTATCGGCGCTTAGTCCTTGTAAAGTTTACTCCTTAGTAATATTTGACATGGGTTTTAGGTACATGCTAAATTTAGCAATTTACTGAAATATAAAAAAAATCGACATGCCTCTATGAGTTTGACTTATACGAGTCGAGACCCGATCGTCAAGACCCTGAGAAGGCATTCGGTCTTAGTATGCTCGCTGACATGGTAAGATACCCACTAAAGGTGAGCAAGCAGATGGGCAAAGGCGAATTGAAGAAGAAGCCTAAAATAAATACATTCCTGAAAGCATACAACTAGAACCGCTAAACCGCTTATGACATCAATGTGGACAAAATCTAAGCTAAAGATTTGAAATATCACTCCAAGAGGAAAAAATTACATTCTCCAGACTCGCGTTGAATTCGAATCCAAAAACAAGCAGAACAAAAACAAAGCAAATGCCTTTTAAAGGAAAATCATGACAAAATGTGTGTCGGCGAGTAAAATTATACCCTAAACCTGAAAGGTCAGCCTTTATTTACTTTTTTCCAAACGTTTGTAACGCAAAGAACGCAGTGAGTCCGGTATAGAAAAGTATGTATGTATAATCTTGATCAGGGTCATCTCGTGAGTCGAGCTATCCATATACGTCCGTCCGTCTGTCCGTCCGCCTGAGTTGAGATAATAAGATTAACCTCGGTACACATGGTCACATGAGCCAAAAGATCTGCACTATTAAATATCTTTGGAACCCACCCACGGGCACGCCTACCTCTCATACAACACAAAAATTGAAAACTGCATAAATGAGCTCATAATTAGCCTACAACAATAAAATTTGGTATGAATGTGTTTTGTGTAAGCAAAAATATGTCTTCAAAAAATGCGTGTATCCGAACAAGGACACGCCCACCTCCCATACAACCCAAAAATTCAAAACACAATAAATAAGCTTCTGTTTAACGTACAGAGATAAAATTTGGTACGTATGTTTTTTATAACAAAACAAAGATGGTTTTCAAAAATGGACGTCCTCCGCATACGGACACGCCTACCTCCGATACAACCCAAAAAGTTTAAAACTCAAGAAATAAGATTATGTTCGCCTTAGAGAGATCAAATTTGGTATGTATGTATTTTATACCAAAACTAAGGTGTGTTCAAAAATTGGGTGTAATCCGTCCATGAACAATAACGAAAGCAGAATAAAGGCATTAACTGTGAGCTACTGGAATAAAACTTGGTATGTGTAAATTTATCATCAACATTAAAATGCATATAAAATATAGGCTTCATCCGCCCACAGACACGTCCATTTTCAATAACATTATTGTACTTTGGAAAATAATGATTAGGGTATTTCATAGTCAGGCTAGTCCGACTTTAGACTTTCTTTACGTGATATACCCTAAGCCTGAAAGGTAAGAGTATATTCCTTTGTCTCAAACGTTTGTAACGCCTGAGCATAACTCACTCAGCCTTCGAAACAAAAACACTTGTTACATATGTATTTTCTTATTTTAGAGAAATGTATACTAGAACACAATTTTTGAAAAAAATAATATAAGATTTTATATCACGGTCATCTGAAATGGTGTCGAAGATAATCTTCTCAGTTTGGATTTTTCAAATATTTCTGAACATGACTCTACCTTACATTCATATTTTTGAAAAAGTTTACAAATTGCGTTCAAGTATACATTTCTTAAAACCATGAAATTCAAAAACTATACAAATAATTAATTTAAGATATTTAAAGAATTCGTCAACACTACACTCAGAAAAATATCAACTGTACTTTTAACAGTCGGCCGCTGTTATTTCAAAACACTGTTCGATTGAATGATTTGCGTTTAAGTATACAATTTTCTTTGTTGAATGAACGTTTCAAAGTATTTTTGTGTTGTTAAAATCATCTGTTGAAATATTTTTGTGCTTATATTGAATTTTCAATTTTTTCTAAGCAATAGTTTTTATATGTGTTTTGTTTTGCTATATTTATATTGTCGTTGCCAGTAGCTCAGTGGATGTGCACTAGACTGTCATGCGGGAGACGTGGGTTCGAACCCTAGCTGTGTAAGTATCAAAAATTGTAATTTAATAATTGAAATAATAATAATTCTGTTTCATTAATTGTTTGGTCAAAAATAACCTTTGACCAAAAAAATAAAATGCTTACAATCTTAAATAAATGCAAAAAAAAAAAAAAATTGCAAATATCATTTTTTATTTAAAAACAAATATTTTAAATAAAAAAAAAAAATTGTATTGCCCTTGCCGGATTTCAACCGTGGACACTCGAGCACTAGACGCACACATTAGCACAATCGGACATACATGAACTTTCAAACCAGTGATCAAATTTCAATAAATAAGTTTTTATACGGGTTTCGTGTTCCATAGACCAACAGTCAACCGACTGTTGATTTGAAAGTTTCATTTGTTGGATGGTATTTAACAGTGAAATCTGTTATTTCAACCCATGATTTGTTTGATAAAACAGCATTTTTTCCCTGAGTGTATAACCAACACCACCAAAATTTAAAACTATTGGTTACAATCAAAAGTTATGTGCTATCCCAAGTACAAATTTCGCTTGGAATATCCTTCATACAGGTCACTGTTGGTAAAAATCATGATAAGAACCGTATTTGGCAAGCAATGGTTAGTTAAATTGCATTCTTACTTTTTCTTTTAGATATATGTAATTTTTCTTAAAATAATCGGAGCTTTTTGAGATCGTTATTTTTTTAACTATTATTGCCAAGATGGACGAAAATTTTCACAAATTTTTTCTTGGGTGATCTCGAGAAGCTCATACAACTTTTGAGACCACTTAGAATACGATCTAAATTTTTCGATACGCCTTAACGTCCACCTCCCTTAGGACCTCATACCATATAGAGGTTTGTATTTCACCTACAGGGATAAGACGTGGTGTGGGAGGATTTTATATCAAAACTAGGGTGTGTACTAACAATGGGAGTCACCCGTCCACGAACTAACCCATCTCCCATACAACCCACATACTGTGGCTCAAAGTAATAATCGAACAAACTTAAATATTTCATTGAAATATAGCAAGTTTGAAACTAGCAAGTTTTTGTATATTTTCAAAAAAGTGTGATGTGGTTAATATAAAATAATTAAGAGAATAAAGAATCAACTGTTCATTGATTTAAAAAAAAAAAAAAAAAAAAAAAAATTAGTAACGAAAACCAACATCAAAGTAAAAATGGAACACGGTGTTTATTTATAAATTCATAAGCAAAATAATTTTAAAAAAGTAAATGTTTAGAAGAGTAAATATTAAGTTAATAAGCCCTTCTGTTTAATAACCGCTTCAAAATGATTGGCTTTGATTCCCCACTTTTCGGCAGTAGGACGGCTCCATATTCTTTCACTCCTCAATAAGGGCTGTATTTGGCTGATCACGAGTAGAAATTGCGTGATTTTTCAACTTTCCTTCAGGTTACTCCTTGTGTGCTCAATAGGATTTAGGTCTGCAAAGCGCGTTGGAGTTTCCAAGACATGTGATCAATTATTAAGAAGTCAGCTTCTCACATTGTAGGCCTTTTGTCTCGGATCGCCCTACAAACATTTTATGAGGCTCTCCAAAAAATGACTCTAAAAAGAGTGTTTTTTATGCGTGTTTTATGATGACTCATTAAATAGACTCATGAAAGAGTCTTTAATATGATTGTTAAATGATTGCTCAAAAATAAGGCTCATAAAAGAGTCATTTTGTATCTGATTTATGAGTACTCATAAAAGAGACTCATTAAAGAGTCCTAAATATGATGGTGATATGATTGTTCATAAAAAAGACTCATAAAAGGATCATTTATTGATTGATATATGCGTTATCATAAAGAGAGAATAGAATTGGATTATTGCAAAAGCACCATATCTAATAAATAAATAAGAACTTGATTGAGCATATTTTTATTAATTGTATAAAACTTTGTAACTGTCCGTAATGGACACATGCTATTCTGACTTCGCTTTTCGGAGAATTGTTTGTTTGCCGCGATATAAATGCTTTGAAATTGAACTACAACCAATGTTCGTTGCAAAAAGACAAAAAGAACTTATATGAGTCTTAAAGAGTATTAAATATGAGTATTAAAAGAGTATTAAATATGAGTCCTAAAAGAGTACTAAATATGAGTCTTAAAAGAGTTTTAAATATGAGTCTTAAAACCATCATTACTATGAGTCCAAAAAGACTCATAAAACAGTCATTATTATGAATCATATTTTGGGGCCCACAACATACGAAAATGTACTCATAAAAGACTCTTTTTTGAGCGCATTATGACGATAAAACATCATTTATATGAGTCGTAAAAGACTCTTTTAAGAGTCATAATGTTTGCTGTGCACTTTAAAAATTATATTGATTTTGCTATGAAGTAATTCAACTTCAAAAAGTGTGCTTTTTTAAATTTGTCATTCAAAATAAAATTTAAAATAAAATTTGTGCTTGAAATAATATAAAAAATATTTTCAAAGAAAAAAACGCAACGCGGAATATTTTATAAAAATAAACTAAATTAATAAAAGTGATTCTTAATTGGATAGCAAATAAAAGCAGGTAATCCTTTTATTTTAAATTAAATAGAATAGAAATGTCTAGAAAACAGTGCAGGAAAGAATCCCTTGCAATTATTAATTTTTTAAAAAATAAAAGAATTTGCTTAGTGCAGGAAAGGGATGTTGAAAGGGAAGGGGCTACGAATAGTTATAAGGAGGCATTAAATATAGCCTGTGAGGAAGATAGTTTGAATCCTGATAATTATTTTGCTACGACTTCGTCGAAGGAAAATATAAGTAGCAATAGACAAACTTATATAAGAGATAAATTGGCGGCATGGGCAGTGACGCATAAAATTACTTCCTTAGCATTAAATGATCTTCTCGCTATCTTGCAGCACGAAATAAGAGGTTTACCAAAAGATTCAAGGACTTTAAAAAAAACTCCTAAAGATATTATCACTATTTCCTTAAGCGGGGGTGAATATGCTCACTATGGGGTTTTAGATTGTTTGACTGACTTCTTAGAAAAAAACCTTTTTTTTGAAAGCCATTTAAATATAAATATTAATATTGATGGGTTACCATTAGCAAAAAGTTCCAAACTACAAACATGGCCCATATTAATAAATGTCGATAAAACTTCCCCGGTCTTTGTAGCAGGAATTTTTGCTGGTGAAAGCAAGCCCAATAATGTCAATGAATATCTTAATGAATTTGTTTTTGAATTGTTAAAACTTATTAAAGAAGGGTTTATTTTTAAATCAAACCGCTACACAGTAAGCATAAGGTCTTTTGTATGCGATGCCCCTGCAAGGGCATTTGTTCTTGGAATTAAATATCATACAGGGTATAATAGTTGCACAAAATGCCAACAGCGTGGCGAAAATATTCAAAAAAGAAGAATATATCGCTTAGAAGACAATCCAATTAGAACAGATGAACAGTTTAGATCTCGTTCAGATGTCAATCATCACAATATTTTAACTCCTATGGTTGTTGAACTGTTACCAATCAATGTTGTTAACCACTTCGCATTGGATTATATGCATGTTGTATGTTTGGGTGTAGTTAAAACTATGCTTAGTTCATGGATAAATATCAGAGGGAAGGACTATTCATTGCCAAAGAGTAATATTATTTTGCTTGAAAGAGAACTGCTGTCTTGCAAATCCGGTATTTGCAAAGAGTTTTCTAGAAAACCTAGAAAACTTACAGAATTGGATAGATGGAAGGCTGTAGAACTAAGACAGTTTTTACTTTATACTGGTCCATTCATTTTAAAAAACATTTTGACACAAAGTCGTTACGAGCATTTCATGCAATTAAGCCTTGCTATACGTATTCTATTAGACGAAACCAATTACATAAAAAATAATAATTGTGCAAAAATGCTTTTAAACGACTTTGTTCGCAGTATGCCTATTTTGTATGATGAAACCATGCTTAAATACAATGTTCATTGTTTAACCCATTTAGCTGACGAGACAATAATCTTGCAAGGCAATTTAGAAACTTTTAGTGCTTTTAAATTCGAAAGTCATCTTTACCAAGTAAAACAAATGGTGAGAAAAGGAACAAATGTTGTGACTCAAATATACAATCGCTTAGTTGAGCATAGCCTGCACGATAATCCAAATAATAATTCGGAAGATATTATTTTCAAAAATAATTCGGAAGGAAAAACAATATCAATTAAGGCAAAAAACATGTTTTTATCCATAAATGTTCCTGATAATTACTATGCATGCAATTCGAAATTATATAAAATTGATTCTTTTACACATAGTAACAATATTTTGACTATAAATTCAAATGAAGTTCTGACTTTAAGAGATTATTTTGATACCCCTCTAAAATCAAGTTTATTGGCTATAAAATATACAGACGAACTTTTATATAATCCGGAAACAACAAATCACAATCTTTCACAAGTAACACATAAGTGTTTATTATTTGGAAATTCTACAAATAATTCATTTTTCGCTATACCCCTTATTCACAACATACACTAACAAATATTAATTTGAGGCTTACTCTTACTCTATTAAAAAAAAACTAACCCTACCTAAAAAATTTAACTTCTAAAATCCGTGTTAAGCTTTTTCTTGCCAAAATAAAAAAAAAAATTCACCTTTATTCAACTCCGATCTTTTTAATTAATTTAATTTTTTATTTTACTAATCCACTACTCAAAATGTTAATCAGTATGCAGCAATTTTCACAATTCTATATGGAATCAGAAAATGAAATGACTCAATTTCAAAATTACACTAATTTAACGCAAAGATCAATACCAGAGGCATCTGTTCAAGAAGCGACTAATACAATGGAAAACTTCGACGATGATATAACTAATAATTCCAGTTCTAGAGGTACAAAGGCTCAAATAAAATGCAGATTTTGGATTAATGTTAGTATTATTTTTCAGAATTACTAAAAACACTTCTAAAAACCAATCGAGAAACTAATACGAATGTCAGTAAATTATATAAAGAAAACAAAAGTAAGCTCCAAAATGAATATCCTTATTTGATTATACATGTTCATATATATTCGTTTTTTAATTTATAAGATCTCAAACATGAATTAAAACATGTTAAAGATGAGCTCAAAAACTTTAAGGAAGAACATCAAAAAATGTCAACAAGGATTCTTACAGAAATCACTTCGCTGAGAAAAAACACTCAATCAAGGACAGATAAATATAGTAGTGTGCTTCCAAAATTGCCATTTTCGGAACTGACAGGATTAATATCATATGAACATGAGCTTCAAAAATCCGAAGAATTGATACAAAAATTGGTAAGTAATTAAAAACTGACACGATAAACATATGTGTGGCAACCACGCAGGGTACAAAAATAAGGAAATATTTTATTATTGCTTTTTAATTCATTGATCGTATTCTCTCAAAAAAAAAACCTTTTCGGTTATGTTATTATTTTTATACCTATAAAAAAACTTCTATAGAGGTTGTCACACATAAAAGCACTCCCTGATGAAAAGTTATGAACAATAACGGTATTTTAGGAGGAAGAAATGTTCAATAATACCATTTTGGATCCGGGTAAATTTGTGAGGTCTCTTTTGAAGCGGATAATGACGGATGAACTTGCTAGCAGATGTACATGGAAAGGGACCAATAGCAACAAAACTGTAATAAATGAATTTGCTGTTACATCAGCTATTCGTGGTAAGTGAAAAAATAATTGGTTTGCAAATAAAACAAAAATTCATTCATATTCATATCTGCCTTAACCTCTGGCAGTTGCAATGTTACTACTCATTATTCATTATGATAAATATTCTCTTTTCATTTCTGTTTCTAGGTGCATTCTTCCGAAAATTCAACTTGACCGAAAAAGAGTTTTCATTTACTTGTGCACGGTGGTTGCAAACTGCAAAGGATAGAGTAAACTATAAAAATAAACACTAAAATAGTCATCTTTCGTTCAATAAATTTCTTTAATTCTTTCATAAAATGTTCATATTTGTTAATTAGATTAATTTTTATAAAATTTGTTTTATAAATCAGATTAAAATAAAATAATTAAAATGAATTTAATATATAAAAAACTACCTTTTTTTACTGTGTTTCGGAAATAGGTCTTATGCAAAATGCCATTTTTTTCATAATTTAAAGACTCCTTACATGAACACTTTAAAAAAACATGAGTCTTATCAGGGTTTAAAAAAGAGTAATTTATAGGAATTCATTGCAGAAATCAATACATTAATGTATGAGTCTTAAAAGAGTACTTAATATGAGTCTTAAAAGATTTCTATAAAAGACTCTAAAAAGAGTAAAATACAAGAGTCTTAAAAGAGTCTTAAGTGAGACTCTTAAAAGAATAATATATATGCGTATTAAAAGAGTCCTCATTATGAGTCTTTTAAGAGTCTTTTATAGGAGTCTTTTGAGAGTCTTTTAAAGGAGTCTTTTAAGAGTCTTTTATAGGAGTCTTAAAAGAGTACTTATTATGAGTCTTCAAAGAGTACAATATATGATTTTTAAAAGAGTCTAAAGTATGACACTTAAAAGAGTACTTTATATGAGTTCTAAAAGAGTTTTAACTATGAGTCTTTCAAGAGTCCTTTATAAGAGTCTTAAAAGAGTATAAAATATGAGTCTAAAAAGACTCATAAAACAGTCATTATTATGAATCATATTTTGGGGCCCACAACATACGAAAATGTACTCATAAAAGACTCTTTTTTGAGCGCATTATGATGATAAAACATCATTTATATGAGTCGTAAAAGACTCTTTTAAGAGTCATAATGTTTGCTGGGATATGAAAGAAAATTTAACGTTTTCCGTTCAGATGGTGTATTCTTCAATATTATTAAATTTTCAATACTATTATCGTATTTTGTAACAGTAAGTTTAAGGTATTTTGTAGTCGGGCTAGATCGACTTAAGGCTTTCTTTGGATGAAGCTCGGTACACATGGCCGCATGAACCCAGGAATCTGCACTATGGAATATTTTTGGAATCCGCTTACGGTCACGCCTATCTCCCATACAAACTAAAAATTGAAATCACTGTATTGAGAGTTTTATTGAAGAAATAGAAATAAAATTTAATATGAACGTATTTTAAACAAACACTAAGCCATAAACCAAAAATGGGTGTGATTCGCATACAAACACGCCCACCTGCCATACAACCCAGAATATTGAAAATACATTAAAAAGGTTTATATCAGCGTTTGAATTTGCTGTAAAACTATTGCAGCCGATAGTCAACAATTGCTGTCTGCTGCGTTAAGTTCCGAAGCCACAGCCATAGTTCACGAAGACCTATCACAGTCGATGATCGGCTGCTGCTTCCTGCTGTGTAAAATACGACAGTCAAAGCAGCAGTTCACGACAGGGATGGGAAATGACTTTTCCGAAATTGTACCAAATCGAAATAAAAAATTGTACTTTTTGACATCAAATTGTACTATTTTTTTTTCTCCATGAATAATAAACTTTTTTGATGTATTTAATATTTTATTTAAAGTAAAATAAAGTTTAATAGAAATGAACTAACAGTTCAATATATATACATAGTTAAATAAATAAAATACTCTACATACAGTTTTTAAATTTTTTCTAATCAAGTTGCGGTCACCCGAGCCGGCCCAAAAATTAAGTTTTCAAGCAATTCAATTTATTTGACATTAATGCCTTCGTGCTAGTAACAGACGATCATGTAATAGAAAAATAAAATAGTAGAGCTGATCAGGGTGGCAGTTCGTTTTAATGTGTTGTAAATCAGGGATGATATTTGTAGTGGATATCTATTTTTTTACCTCCTTTCGATTTTCGAAAGTTCCCAACTGCTTTTAACACAAAAAAAGTACTTTTGGATACACTAATCATCAAAAAAAGTAAACGTCACGAATGGTTAAGATTTTGTTCTCAATATTGAAACCGAGAAAAATTGTTCGGTTTAACAGAAAATTAAAGAGAAGTTTAACAGTATTTATGTGGGTTATCCGATCAAAAAATTTTCAGATGGATTTTCAGACGGACGAATCGTCTGACGATGAACAGAACGCGATGATAGAAGTTATAGAGTCAGACATTGTCGTTGATGTCAACGAAGAAGACGAGGAAGATGATAGCTAGGATATAGACAGCAACGGAAATCAAGTACGTGCTCGTCCAGTTAACATTTTTGGCTTAAAAGAGGTGTAAAAAAGATTCAATTGCCATCGGAGAAAGTGAATCAGGAATTACAAAAATATTTGAGCCATTACGTCATTCCTGAGAAAGCAAGTATTTGCTCAGGCTTCCAATTTTCAACTAATTTTATTGCTACCGATCCAGAAACCTGGACTGAGCGTGAAGATAACCAAGAAGCGCAAGAGATATTGCGTAATATACACGTTGTCAACGACGCCACAAAAAGAGGCGTAATATTAGAAAAGAATCCAATTAATTAGGATTAGAATCTAAAGAATTATGGAGCGATGGAACCCAATTTTAGAAAAAAAGTTTTATAAAAAAAATATGTATAGGTGCCCCTTTAAAGGTTGGAAATATAGGGTAGATATGTTGCGATAAAATGTTGGAAAGAAAAAACCAGGAGATTAGAGCAGGTTTGTTCCTGAAAAATTTCTTGGGGTCGGTCGAACATTTTACCCCTCTAGGGATAACACTTGGGTAGTTATGAAGGTTTTCGGTTTATTTTTTCACTTCACACCAACCCTTAACACCACGTACCCCGAATTTGTTTTTTTCAAAACTAATTTTTTGTCGAACCTCACAAAATTTAAGGTTTCTGGGTATCAAAATCCCGTTACTAAAGATCTCCAAGTATTACTGTCCCACCCCTAGTGCCTCAGCAACAAAACAAAAGCATATTTAATAATACTTATATCACCTGGGGTCGAAATTCGACCAATTTTTCGTTTGCCTTTTTATAATTACAGATACAAAATATTTGGTGCACTTCTACTCCGCATTCTGATTCATTTAAAAAACAATTATCAGTTGACAACAATATATCGGTTGAGGAGCACGAGAGAAAATTGTGCTTAACGCTTATTTATAAATAGATTAACAAAAGGTACTCTCACGTCCGAAAAAGTTCTTTTAGAAGAGTAAAAAAAATCCCCTCCAAAATTATCAAATATCATCACTGTTGTAAAAATTCACAAAAAAGGTACTGAAAACTTTAAGAAATACAAAAAAAGCAAAGAAAGTCGATATGACGAAGACCAAGTGTATGAAAATGAACTAAAAATGTCTTCATGGTACTTAGTACTTTTTATTATGAAATTGTACTGAAAAAGTACAATTGTACTGAAAAACCCAACACTGGTTCACGACCAACTGTCGTATTCGAGATTCGGCTGCTGCTGTCTACTGCGCAAAATTTCACAGTCAAGGCAAAGTTCATGAATGAGCTGTGGTAGTCGATAGTCGGCTGCTGCAGTCCTGCTGCGTAAAATCTAGCAGTCGCGCTATGTATCGAAATGGTACGAAAATATTTTTTTTGAAAGAAATCTACTTTTAGGCACATATTATTTTATTTATAATAGAAAAAATAAACTGGTAATTTTTTTTTATTAACAAAATTTGAAATATTAAAGTCCAAAAAATTAATGGTCAAATGTTCATTTACAAAAAATCAACATTGTTTCTGTTTTGCACGAGCTGATTGGTTCGCATTGGTAAGCATTGGTAGCATTGGTTCGCATTGGGTTTATGTATGCACTAATGAAGGGTCAAAGTTAATATTTGAACTTAGTAAACATTAATAAAAATCAAAGTTTTCAAATTATTAACAAAAAAAGGAAATTCTACCAGAAATGTTTAAGGAAAATCATATCTCATAACCAACACATAAAAAGTAGCACAAGATTCGAGCTGCGCCGGGTATTATAAGCTAGTACATATATACTTTTCTATACCGGACAGGTTTAGTGTATAATAAAGAGGGATGTCGTATACAATAACAGTGTCGCATAGTTTTATCAACGAAAAACAAAATTCACCGTAATCGATAACTTGCAATAAATATGAAATTGCAACTTATATTTCACTTTAATAGCATTTGTCTCAGGGCTAAATTTGCATTTGTTTCTTTTTATTGGTATGAAATACTTGCAGGCACAGAAGATGAAAACACATACCCTCATGCTTAAAAAAATTAAAAAAAAACAAATATTCTGTTAAATTGCTAAAAACTAGCATTCATTGTTATCCCCTACGTTGGATATGAGCACAAATACACTCACAAAATTAACTTTAAGCTCACATATCTATATATATACATATAAACAAATATTAATTACATCAGCATAATTAGTGCTGATGTGGTTTATACTAAAACACAAACATACATACAGAAGCCCACAGAAGTAAAGAATATATAACACAAACACAATTTGTGGCAATTAGAATAACTCAATAACGGTGCATGCAACATAATACAATTTGGCCGAAATAAATGCGGTTAACACGTTCGATTGATGGTTAATAACAATCTCAGCGAATTGACTGATGGTGTGCGTGTTTGTGTATGTGTGAATTTAGTTAGAAATTGAATGCATGATTGACACATGCTTCACTAAAATACATTTAATTTGCAAACAAGCAGATTGACATGCATAGAGGTAATTAGTTGCATGCAGGTTAAAATGGCTTAAAGGATAATAACTGCTTTTGCCTGAGTAGAGTCAAGTCATTCAAATACTTCAAAGTAAAAAAAAAAGCACAGCTTAGTTAAAATAATTTTTTTTTTTTTGCATATCAATGAAATGAAATAAAAACGCTTCAAATAGATGGAAATTCCATTACATTCATTTAATGTCCCTAATGATTTCCAGCAAGTTAACAAAATGAAGAACAACGTCAAGGCAAAAATAAAAACAAAAAAAAAAAACAAATACGCAAATGAAAAAAAAAGGATTGAAATGCAGTGAATTCTAGTTGCAAAGGCGGCTGAGTGAAATAATAAAATTGTAAGGAAGCTGCGAAGAAAATCCTGAGGCAACAATGGATTGAAAAAATAAAAGCGTGAAAATCCAATCGCTGCTCTTTCATTGGAATTGATCTGCAATAAAAAGTACAAAAATAAAAAACAACAACACAAAAATACAAACCATTTCAAAAATTCTATTGAAAAGGAATAAACGATATAAATTCTGCATTTAATGTTTTACTGCTTTTCTTCCATATAAAAATATAAAGAAAATAAATTTTTAAGCAGCTTTGAAGGTATAAAGAAACAGAAAACGCTTCGAAGATGCTTGAAACAGACACAAAAAAAAAAAAAATTGAAACCTTACTTATTTTGCGTTACCTGATTGCGAACTGAGCACTTAAGGCGCTGAACATTCAATATATACAAATATATTTTTATACCATCTTATGTCGATGAAGCTGCATTGTTTGAGAGAAAGGTAGAGTAAGTAATAAGAGAGAGAGAGATATAGAACAGAACATTATTATTACCAGAAGCTACAACAGGAAGTGACATCAATACAAAGACAGCAACCACAGAACTTTCAATTCGCAGACCACCAACAAATACAGACATACACTCAAAGAAACTATCAACCACACACACACACACACACAGAGCTTTAAGCATAACAATTACCAATGCAATCATAGCAGACGTTCAACTAACAAAAGCTTTAATTTAGCTTAACATGTTTTCACCAGTCAAGTTAAGACAAACCTAATGAATCAGAGAACTCCCGAACAGGGCTGCCACTCTCAAACATTTTCTCCTACCCAATTTCATACAAAAATTTACCAAAATGAACAAGAATGTTCACACACACAAAAAAATATTATTTTTGAATTAAAGAAACAATACATTTATACAAATTTTTTAATTAAATTAACTTTTATTATACGCTTGAAGATGTTTTATCGCTTTCCGCATTGGTCGCCTTCTTT
The DNA here is from genome assembly GCA_958299015.1 of Tetanocera ferruginea. Lineage (NCBI taxonomy): Eukaryota > Metazoa > Arthropoda > Insecta > Diptera > Sciomyzidae > Tetanocera > Tetanocera ferruginea. The sequence goes on along the minus strand of OY282642.1, from coordinate 86,903,646 downwards.
CTAATAACAAATCTAAACAGAAATAATATAATTGCTTAGAATATAAGAATATATCCATCTTATACTATGTTCACACTGAGATCAAAAAAGGTAATTTCGAAATGTATTTCGACTGAAATGATATAAGAACTGTGGTAATTTCCCATACAATTTGTTGATTTGGAAATTACCTCAAGGTAATAACAAGGTAATTTCGTTTAAATAACTCACGAAATTAGGCAAAAATGCACTGCAACCCTGAAATCTGAATATAGTGTGAATTAAACACACCCCTTTTTTTGACGTATTAACAATCTTGTTATCCATCCAGCTGAGCGGTCAAAATTATACTTACTTACTACTTAGATGGCGCTTACAACCGTTCAGTGGCGTATCGAGCATAACTGGCGCCCGGGGCAAAACAATTTTTTGGCGCCCCCAATGAAATATAAATAAATATTTTTTAATATTTTGTACAAATAATTATAATACACATGTTAAATAACATTAATACAAATAACACTATGCGTCAAAATCAGAAAAAGGTTCTGTACACAACAGTTCATTATATTTTGTTATAGATTTAGGGTCTCTTAACACGAAAATCGAAAAAAAAATTTTAAAGTTAAGCCTCGTAGGGTAAACTGGGGTAGCCTTGACTTTGGGCCACATTCGACTGTGACGTTTTCGGTATGAACGAACCGTTATTTTTCAATAGTTTGTATTATAAATTTTGTATATAAGTTATCGTCACGAAGTTTGACGATTCTTGCATTACATGAAGAAAAGTAACTGAATAGGTTTTGTGTTTTTGGGCGGGTAACTGTTATTTTCCGGCACTGATTCGTAAGGACGTCCTGACCGAGTTATAAAAGTTAATCAAAGTACCTTTTACAAAAGGTAAAAACTATTTATGTTTTTAAAATATAAGTGAATTTTAATAAAACTAAATATAAACTTAAAAAAATTTTAAAAAAAGAAGCCGAGAGCATTTGGGTACATTTGACATTTTTGATTGGGGTAATTTTGACAAATGTAAGTTGTACGAGTACAAAGATCGAGTAACATCGAGATGTTACCAATTAATTTTAAAGTTTTTTAATATATTTCTAAATTGGTTTTAATAAAAAAGAAGTGGTTCAAACATCAGAAATAGGACTATCATTAGCCGAAGAAATAAAAGGACATGAAGAAAACAGAACGTTGGTTAACGAATGAAGAATGAAAGGCTAAAGATAATAGCAATTCTGGTAACAACTACAGCTTTGATTCTTTTGGATTGTTCAGAGATGCTGGTCTAATTTTTTTCCAAATATTCAGCCACTTCAATTTTAAATAATTTTTTGAGGAGCATCAACATCAGTAGAATTCAAAAACGCATTAAAGAAACTTGTGGTTATCGTTAACTGGCCCTTAACTACCTGATCCTGTTAACTCGTAGCCATAACATCTTTGCTAGCAATATTTATTCCTAAAATTGACAGTTCGTTAAAGATAACTGTTGCTTGCTTAACTACTCACTAACTGAAATAATAAAGTTTATATTGTTTTATTTCAATTAAGTAAATTTTCCTATATGTAATTTTGACATCAATTGTATCGAACTGATCATGTAAAATTCGTTATTTTAACTCTATTCTACTCTGACAAACACGAACTAAAGAAATATTGAATTTTTGTATAATAAGGCTGGTCTATTTTGAGAAGTAAAGCATGACTTTCTCAAATTTTTCAATTTCTTCACAACAAAATATTTGTCAGAATTTTCACGCAACAAAAAAATGAATGTTGCGATTGAAATTCCACGCAAAAGGACAGAGTAGTAGGATTAACGTGATTTTTAAAGATTTTATATAATTTTTGTTGAAATATATCTTGTTCAATATTAATAATCACGCTAAGCCGAATAAAATTTTTAATTTTCTTCATGTTTGTTCAACGAATTTTAACATTTGGACGAGTAGTTTTTGCGCTATGATAATTCATAAAAAATCGAAAACTATTTTAATTTTTAGTGGAGAATATAAGCTACCGCCGAAAGAAATGCGTGGAAAAATACGGTCAGGAGATGCATTTGAGTGAAGACGCTAAAATTCGACATTGTACTGTATTTTACATATTTTATTCAATTTTACACTGTTTGATTGATACTGAAATAGTAATAAGTATTTGAAGTGCTACTCTCAGGTTTTGGAAAAACATCTTGTTCTTTAAATGGAAGTTCTGTTCCATTAAAATCTGTATTATAAAACTCACCCAAATTTTTACAATTATTTTCAAGATCGTTGTACGGATTATCCATACTTAATAAATTTTCAGCGTCCAGTAAATACCAAAATTTGGAATTAAGGTCCCTAAGTCGTGTAAATTGTGAACTTATTTCCTGATGCAGACGATCACGAACGCTTTTCATAACGCCAGATTTTTCGCTTTCTGCGGAAAGGTCATATCTCCAGTCAATTCTCCTTGCATTTGTCGGCGACATTTTATACGGATTGTTGTATCGATTCCCTATTTTTTACAAAGATTTTTAACTTTTTCACATATCTCGTTACGAATTTCTGCAAGTTCAGTCGCCAATAATTTGAAATCATGGAACGCTTCTTTAAACTTAATTTTAGGACCTTGTAATCTGAGCTGCACACGATCAATTCTCTTAGAGTTCATGCCAGAAATGGACTAAAGTTATGATATTTAAATTCGGTTCAAGATAAAGATTGCAGCATTTCTGGTGTACCACTTGTGGCAGTATTTTCTTCTGCTAATTTTTCTTATAGTTCTACGTATTCTTCCAGTCCCTCGACAATAACGCTAACTGCTTGCGCTCTGGCGCTCCATCGTGTTACAGATTCTTTAACAGATTTTTTAAAGCATTTTTTAACAATTTCATCGTAATGTTGAACGTGAGAAAAAGAGACGTATGTTATCAATTATTCCAAAACATGTTACAAAGATTGAATCTTGGTAAGCTGTAGTAACTCCTACTAAATTTAATGTGTGGTTATCACAATTTACAAATGTTGCCTTATTATTTTTTCTATTATTCTTTGTTGAACGCCAGATATGTGATTTGACATAAGGGCAGCATTATCATAGCATTGTACCTTACAGTTGGCTAACTTAATTATTGAATTAATTAATTAAAAAAATTTTATGCAAAATTTTGTTTGTCTTGAGAATGATTTGGCGCCCCTCTGCGAGTGGCGCCCGGGGCATGATGACACCCCCTGCCCCCCCTTCGCTACGCCACTGCAACCGTTGGTCGGTTTTGGCCTGGTCTAAGAATTTGCGCCAGCCTCTTTTGTCGTGCGCCAGTTGGAAACTCCAAGGGTTGTCAGGTTATCCAATGCCTGGTCTTTCCAACGGAGATGCGGTCTTTCTCGTCTGCGTTGGCCATCGCTGGGTACCGAATTCAATATCTTTTTCGCTGGAGCTTCGTCGTTCATTCCCTAGACATGACCTAGCCAGCGAAGCCGCTCTATTTTAATACGCTTCACTATATCAATGACGGCATATAGCTCATACAACTCGTGGTTCCATCGTATTCGGTACTCGCCATTGACGCAGATTGGACCATAGATCTTGCAAGGATTTTTCTCTCGAACGCTCCCAAAGTCCTCTCATCAGAGCTGCTCAACGTCCAGGTTTGTGATGCGTTTAGTAGGATGGGCATGATTATTGACTTATGGAGCCTCAGTTTTGTTCGTCGAGAGAGAGCTCTGCTTTTCAATTGCCTACTGAGCTCAAAGTAACAGCTGCTGCCAAGAGTAATTCTTTGCTTAATCTAAATACTGATATGGTTGGAGGAGTAAATGCTGTATCCCAGGCAAACAAAGTCGTTCAAAACCTACCTCAAAGGAGGTGCTGTCAACAGTGACGTGGTTTCCAAGACGCTGTGACTGTTTGTTTGTTGACACAAGATACTTCGTTTTATCTGCGTTCACTGCAAGACCCATTCGACTCGACTCTTTTTCTAGCCTAGAGAATGCTGCACTGACTTCGCACGTATTTTGCCCAATGATGTCAATATCATCAGCATACGTCAGCAGCATAACACTCTTATAGAAAATTGTGCCGCTGCGTCTCAGGTCAGCAGCTCGCATGATCTTCTCCATGACTATATTAAAGAAGTCGCACTTTAATGAATCTTCTTGTCTGAAACCTCGCTTGGTATTAAACGGAAGGGAGAGGTCCTCCCCGATTTTCATTGCGCTGCTGGTGTTGTTCATTGTCATCCTGCAAAGACGTATTAGCTTCGCAGGAATACCAAATTCAGACATAATGGAGTATAAGTGACTCCTTATTGCACTGTCGAAGGCGGCTTTGAAATCGACAAAAAGATGGTGTGTCTCGATTTGTTTGGCGAGGTCTTTTCCAAGATTTGTCGGAGCGTGAAGATATGGTCAATGGTGGAATTTTCAGGTCTGAAGCCACACTGATAAGGTCCTATCAGTTGATTGACGATGGGCTTCAGTCTTTCACACAATACGCTCGACAGGATCTTATATGCGATATTAAGAAGGCTAATCCCACGGTAGTTGACGCAAATGGTGGGATCGCCTGTCTTGTGGATTGGGCAGAGCACACTAAGGTTCGAATCATCTGAAATGCATTCTTCCGCCATATTCTGCATAGAAGTCTGTGAATGCATTTAAACAAAGCTTTGCCACCGGTCTTAAACAGCTGAGCCGGTAGGCCATCGGCTCCTGCGGCTTTGTTGTTTCTAAGCCGAGTTAAAGCTGTTAAGACCTCGTTATAGTCGGGCAGCGGAACTTCAAATCTGTCATTCATAATTGGGGTTTTCGGAATTTCATCTCCACTGGCGAGATTGTTGTCAGCGTCGCCATTTAAAAGACTAGAGAAGTGTTCCGTCCATAGCATCAGTGTACTCTGGATATCTGTCGCTAGATTCCAATTTGTATTATTACCTCTCATTAATATGGTAAAAATGTATGAAGAATTATGCAAAATATTTTTTGTTTTTAAATTTGAAAAATTTACAAGGGGGTGTAAAGTGAATATGAAAGTAATTTTTCCTTTTGGTGTTAATATTTGGTATCTAACACAATATTTATTAAAGCATATTAATGCAGGGTGAAATTTAAAATTTTGAATTAAAAAATAATTAATAAAAAATTGCATTGGAAAGCTCTTTGAAGGACGTGGACTTATTTTAAAATTAATGTTTTTTATTATAAAATTTAAATAAAAAAGGAACAGTTTCGATAGTATCGTAAGTGTACACGTAGAATTCTGTTTAAGTTGTAACCTCTTATACTTTGTCTCTTTAGTCCGATTGTTTTGTTCATTTTACACGTATTTTATTGATCTTCCGAAATTAACAAATAAATGAATAACACTCAATTATGGACTACTTATCGAGGCGAAAACAAAAAAAAAGTTAAGAAGTAAATATGATTAAATGAGCAAGCAAAAAGAAACAAGCAAATTTCAAATTTTTTCGATCATTTGTTAAGTTTGACAGGTTGAGTTCATTGAATTAGTTGAAAAGAAGGAGAAGCAAATGCACTTTCCATTGGTGCCATTTTCGTCTCTGGCCGATATATAGTTTGCGAGCTACAGTAAGTTTAACTACTAATTTCAAATTAAAATTAAGACCCCGATTTTAAAAAAAAATCGTATGGTTAATATATTTCACGCTAAGCACATGTCCTTTCCTCTCGTCTCTGTCTGATATTCAGTTTGCGAGCTACACTTTCGTCTCTGTTCGATGTATAGTTTGCAAACTACACTCGCTATTGCTAGTGGGATGTGGAATCCAAATTAATTTACATTAAAAACAAAAATTAAAATTTTACGCTATCTATTGGGTGAAAGCATAAAAATAAATATGATCCAACTCGTTTTGTTTCATAAGAGTTAGATCTAACCGGATCACAAAACCCATTTCGTTAAATTTGACAGTTGAGTTCATTGACTGAGTTGAAAAGAGGTTCACGACCTCTGGTTTCAAAATAGTGTACTAGAACAATATTAAAAAAAAAATAAGTCAAAAAAAAACATTTTTCCAAAACTTTTATTTATTGTTATTGTAGAGAATTGAACAACATACAAGAAAAAAAATTAAAAAAAAATTTATTTTTCACTCCAACATGGTTTTATAGAGCTCCAAACTGGCGGCAGAGGAAAAAACGGGGCCTTGTGGTTGCAAAGCTGGGAGTCGCAAAAATTGTCCGATCTGGAAAAAAAAATGCATTTTTTAAATCTGTCTAAAAGACAGGAGCTTCTTTTGAAATTTTCTTTCCATTTTTGGTGATGTTCCAAAATTGAAAGTGTGTTTTTCCGGAAAAAATAATTGATTTTAAAAATTTATAAAAAATCGAAAAAAATTAAAAAAAGCTCGTGCCATACGATAGCGAATCAAGCTTAAAATAATACAAAAAAAAATTTTCATCAAAAAATTAACCCGCTAGTGCCGCAACCAGTACGAAAAATATGGTTTCGAGATAAACGCGTTTAAAGTTTGTGAACAAAAAAAAAAAAAAAAAGCGCGAAAATTAAAAATGCGCTCTCACTAATCCGGCTGTAACTTTTGAACCCGTAGGAATTGTTTAGAATCTTCAGAATATTTACTAAAATACAAAATTATAAAAAAAGTCGATTTCGAAAAAAACAGCCAATGTCATGTCCCCCCTAAAGCTAAAGAATTGAAATTCAACATGTATGTATTTTGAACCAAACTTTGTCATCTGCAAATAATGGGCGTATCCGCCCACAAACACGCCTACCTGACATATAACCCCAAAATTTTAAAACTCTGTGAAAAGGCTTAAATTAAAACAACAGGAATAAATTATAACAGATATGCACTTAATATTGACGCTAAGATGTAATAAGAAAATAGGCGTCGTACGCCCACAAACACGCCTACCTCCCATACAACCCACAAAAGGCAAAATTCTATAAAGAGATTCAAATATTAGATACGACGATAAAAGTTGGTATGCGAGTATTTTATATCAGAATTAAGATGTTTGCACAAAATGGTCGTCATTCGCTTATGAACACGCCCACTTCCCATTCAACCCATAATATTGAAAAAACCATAAAAAGTTAATGTTAATATGACATACAGTTATTAAACTTGGTATGGGAGAATTTTATTTCAAAACTAAGGTACACTCAGAAAAAAGTTTCTCGGAATATGATAAAAAAGGCATCATGGTATAGACTTTGCTCCAGAGAATGCTATTCTCTAATTGCGATACTTAAAATTCTTTAAAAATGATAAAAAGGTTCCATGAAATAGAAAAATATATCGTTTTTAGAGAAAAATACTTTTTTTTTTGAGAAAATATTTGTTTTTATTGAAGAAAATACTTCTCATAGTGAATTTTTTATCAAAATATAAGAAAAGTTTTTCATTTTCAATAAAATTTCTCTATAAATGAGAAATTTTTTGTGCGAGAAAAATACTTATCATTATTAGAGACATTGAAATATTTCCATTTCCTAGAAGTAAAGAAATATTTCTTCGAAAATGTGAAAATTTATTCTAATTGAAGAAAATTTTATTTGAAAAAGAGAAATTGCTATTATCAAAAATAGAGAAATTTTTTACCCGAGCAAGGTATGCGTTTTTTTCTCAGTGTATGCATACAAAACCAAAAATATTGAATCTTCTTGAAACTAGATCATTAATTTTAAAATTTCCTTCATTTATTTGCAGGGTTTTGAAAGACTATGTCTTACCACTGCTTGATACAATTGAAAGCTCAGTAACAACCTGTTTTGTTACTAGGTAAAGTCATCTATAATTCATAAATTGAATTGTATATCCCCTTTTGTTTCAAATAAGCACATTTAGCGTAAAGTTTTATTTTAATTAATATTTCCACCGATAAAGTTCAACTATTGACTTAAATTTAGTTCAAACTTTGAAGTACTCTCAGAAATTCATAATTTCCAAGAACGTCTTACCAAAAACTAAAACTTAATTTCTTGCTATTTCAGACATTTTTGAATACAACATTTAAAATAGCAACAGATAAATTACTGCAAGTTATTGTTGTACTTCACACTTGGAAAAAACTTCTTTCAGCCACAAACCAACCCACCCAACATCTTATGGCGAAAAGCAAAGGTGAGAAACTTTCAAAATGGAAATCGAAACTCTGCAAATACATAATTCATATTTTCATAATATTTCACTGTCATCTAGCCGACACTCAATGCTATACAGGACCCCATACAGTCCACCTACTGCTGACTGCTACTCAGCAACTCTAACAAAGGAGCAACATAATTATTGCAATAATCGTAAATAATAGTCGGGTAAAATATATCGCAGCTAGCACCGTTGGAATTGGAAATGGAGCGTATAGCATACTCTAAGGACTTGAGTCATCCAAGCATTTAAGCTCTCACAACTTAAGTACGAATGTGTAAAGAGTAGGTAGGTATGTGTTAATATGTGTATCGAAGTATGTATGAGTGAGTGTGTGTGTGTGTGTGTGTGTATATATGTGTGTTGTGTGAAACATTTGTTAAATAATAAACGAAGCTAGGGAAAAGTGAAGCACAAAAACTCTGCGGTAGGTGTTCTAAACAGGCCAACCCAACCATCGATGCGCATAAAAGGCAAGTTTCACAAGTTCCAAAATATTACAAATGTGCGACATAAGCTGCTGCATTAAAAGGGTTCAAGAGGCGTAAATGTATTTGCAAAAACATGCTAACTACTAGCTGTGCGAGCTGGGTGGACAATAAGGCCGTTAGAGCTCCCACTCTATGATCTGTCTATAAGTTGGTTGGTACGTTGGTCTTCTGTTGGGTTGGCTGGTAGTTTTGTTGGTTAGAAAGCACAACTGCTTATTAATGTAGAAATTTATGTAAGCGCACCAGCTGGCCCAAGCTTTAGGAGAAACTGTCGCCCAACTGCTTTTGGGGTGAAAAAGTAGAAAAGTATCAAACAAAAAAAAACAACAAAAAAGAACAGCCGTTTGTGGTCAATGTTCAACATTTGGCGCATAGTTTTGACAGCACTAAAACACTAGCCAACGTACGTTAAACATACTTACCAAAAAAAAAAGTAAAAACTTTTAGCTTTATACTTTATATGAAGTAAACGCGTTTTCTAAATCTTACAAACTGTGTTTGACAACAGTTTTTTCTGTTTCGCACACAAATTGATGATCAGATTGATTGATTACATACATACGAGTGAATATAATGAATATGATAAGAGTTCCCAAACTATAAACTGCTATTTTGAACTAACATTCCAACGTTTTTAGCCTTCAAGTTATCACTATTTGTAAAATTAAATCCTAATATCTGTTTTTATTGAAGCTCAAATCCACTTTAGAAAAATTATGTTATAATTTTTTACTTACAAAAATAAAAAAAAACAAGCAAAGAAAGTCTAAAGTCGGTCTACGCCGACTATGAAATACTCTAAGCCCACTTTTCAAAAAAAAAAAATTTTATTGTAAATGGGCGTGTCCGTGGGCGGATGAAGCCTATATTTTATATGCATTTAAATGTTGATGAAAAATTTACACATACCAAGTTGTATTCCTGTAGTTCACAGTTAATGCCTTTATTGTGCTTTCGCTATGGGAGGTGGGGGAGTTCATGGACGGATTACTCCCAATTTTTGAAAACACCTTAGTTTTGGTATAAAATACATACATACCAAGTTTAATTTCTCAATGACAAACATAACCTTATTTATTGCGTTTTAAATTTTTGGGTTGTATGGGAGGTGTGCGTGTCCGTAAGCGGATGACGTCCATTTTTCGAAGACATCTTTGTGTTGATATAAAACACATTTATATCAAATAATATTGTTGTAGATTAACTATGAGCTGAGTTGTGCAGTTTTCAATTTTCGCGTTGTATGGGAGGTAGGCGTGTCCGTCGACGGATGATGTCCATTTTTCAAAACCATCTTTTGTTTGTTATAAAAAACATATTTGCCAAATTTAAGCTCTTTAGGTTAAACACAGGCTTATTTATTGCGTTTTCAATATATGGGTTGTATGGGAGGTGGGCGTGTCTATAAGCGGATGACGTCCATTTTTCGAAGACATCTTTGTGTTGATATAAAACACATACATATCAAATAATATTGTTGTAGGTTAACTATGAGCTGAGTTATGCAGTTTTAAATTTTTGAGTTGTATGGAGGGTAGGCGTGTCCGTGAGCGGATTCCAAAAATATTCAATAGTGCAGATCGTTGGGTGCATGTGACCATGTGTATTAAGTTTCATCCAACTATCTCTACTCCTTCTTCTTATCCTGTGTATACGGACAACACACAGACGGACAGACGGACGTACGGACGGAAGGACATGAATAGCTCGACTCACGAGGTGACGCTGATCAAGAATATATATACTTTTCTATACCGGACTCGCTTGGTTCTATGCATTACAAATGTTGCACAAAGTTAATATACCCTGACCTTTCAGGTTTAGGGTATAATTATTTATATTATGTTTCATTGTAACTTTTATTGAACAACTAACAATAAATTTTTTGCTTTTTAAAAAAACATAGTTTTTTAAAAACGCTGTAAAAGACACATTTTTCATTACGTGGAATTATAACGTGAAGTTATTGTTGAATAGTTATTTAGTTCTTCTTTCTTTCTGTACACCGCTTAAATCAGTGCAAACTAATTTTTTGCAAACATTTGTAATGCATAGAAATAAACTTAAAGTAATGCTGCAGACACTCCTTGAGAAACACATTTGTTGTTTTGCTGAATTTTTCAATATTTTCTTTAGTTGTTTATAAATTCACACAAATATATAAAAATTTATTTATTTTTCGATAAATGTCATTAAATATTATTGCCAACAACCTGGATTACCGACATATGTTAGAAAGTGAACGATCTTATATCGGTGATTCCATGTCAAAAGGCACACTTTTCTGACATCACTATTTTTAAAACTTTTGAAACTTTTTTGGTGGATAGTTTCTCTGAAAAAATATAATAACTGCGTACTTTGTTTTGCGAGTAAATTTTTTTTGCAAAGTCTCAAACACTCTCAAAAACTTCCAATCCGCTAACGAATACGCCCACCTCCCATACAACCAAAAAATTGAAAACAGAATAAATAAGCCTCTTTTTAACATATAGAGATTCAATTTGGAAAATATGTTTTTATAGCCAAGAAAAGATTGTATTAAAAATTGGACGTCATCCGCCCACGGCCGAGCCCACCTCCCATACAACCCAAAAATTTAAAATTAACTAAATAAGCTTATGTTCAAACTGAAGCGATAAAATTTGGTAGGCATGTTTTTTATAATAAACCGAAGATGATTTTGAAAAATGGACATCATTTGCCCACGTACACGCCCACTTCCCATACAACCCAAAAATTAATAATGCAATTAATAAGATTATGTTTAACTTACAAAGATAAAATTTGGTACGTTTGCATTTTATAACAAAACAAAGATGGTTTTGAAAAATGATTATCATCAAAAAACGGACACAACCACCTCCCATAGCACCCAATAATTGAAAACTCAATAAATAAGCTTATGTTTAACCTACAGAGATAAAATTTGGTTTGTATGTATTTTATACAAAAACTAAGAGTCATTAAAAAAATCGGGCGCCTTCCGCCCACAAACACGCCCACCTCACATACAACCCACTATAGCGAAAATATTATAAAGGCATTGACATGTGAGCTACAGGAAAAAATTTAAAATTTTAATAAATTTTTGTTAATTTTTCATCAAAATTGAAATGCATATTAGAATGGGTCGGACTACATACAAAAAAAAAAAATTTTAAAAAAACCACCCCCTTTTTTTAAAGTTGACCTCAATAGTAATCCGAAAACAAAAAAAAAAATGTTCTTTGAACCACCGGAAAAACAGCCATAATGATATTTTTTTGCATAACTTAAGCATTACATGTCAGACCTTTAAAAATTATGTGTCGTTGAAAAGGCCTCAATGGGCACTACATTGTTTTTTTAGAACATTTTGACTTTTGACGTCATATTCAACTAGTAAGCCCCGTTAGCCCAATAAACCCCCCCCACCGTAAATTGATTTATTTTTTCTATAAGATTAAACTCCATCAAATTCGTTTAATTTGTGTAAAAAAAATTATTTATTAAGTTTTAAAACAAAGAAGTTCTTAAATGGAAGAAGATCTTCCATTTAAGATTATTGGAAAAGTACTGAGCTCTTCTTCTTTTGGTGTATCGTATAGTATTGTTTAATTAAAGCTGAGTACTATGAAAAAACGTTTTTTATAAGTGTTTAAAAAAAAATAAATATTCGAAAATCATGAATTTTGTACTGGAGCGCTATCTGGTGCACATTTCACTAAAAACTGGTTAAAAGAAATCGATTTAGCATACCTAAAAACCCATATGTACCCACTAATATATACGTACCCACCAAGATTCGCCAAAATAAAACAGTAATTATTGCAAATAAATAATAATTGAGCTGAAAGAAGCTTTTGAATATCGATTTCTCACATTTTATATAATTGTGGCACTTAGTTTTGGTTAAACCACACCATACGACATATCAATGGAAAGAAGAGCTCAATAATTTTTCAATAAATTTAAATTCATGTGAATATCATGAGAAATACATATTGTACACGTATTTAAAACAACCTCTTTTCGAAAATGACAAAATATGGATTTTTTTGGGGTCTCAATAGAGTTTGTAAACACAAAAAATTTCCAAAATTTTTTTAGTGTACCATGAAAATGTTTAGTTTTTTGCTTATCTTGGGAATGTATTCTATATAAAAAAGTTTATGCAAAAAAATTCGTTTTCTGCAATAAATATGTTCAGAAAAACCAAAACCGCTCTATGGGGATTTCTCCGATCCAAACAAAATTAGAACAGAAATTGTTTTCAAGTGTCCTTCTAACTTTAAAGTCAGTGTCTAGTCAAATTTCAATTTCGATTCGGGTTACTACACATGTTTAATTTTTGTTATATTCTGTTACTGACCACTTGAAGGGTTGTTGGCAATACTTCGATTTGAGTTATCTTTTCAACTTCTAGCATGGAGGAAATTTGAAATATTTGGAAAAAAAATTAATTCAAAAGTAAGACAATAAAAAAGCCAAAATTTGAGGAAAATCGGTTGAGTCACTCGCCAATGAAAAAATCAAAGAACTTTACGGTTAAATTGTTATTTTCCGTCCTTTTTTAAAGTAATTTTTATAAACATCGATAACACAAACTCCACAGAATTAAGTTTATAGTAAAGTCATGTGATGTATTATAAAAATAATTCCGATTGACTTCCGAAACTGGAGAAAAAAATTCACAATTTCTAATTTTCCATTGTTGTTTCCAAAATCCGTTTCATAAAAAGTCTTTAAATTGTTAAATATTATCCGATATTAAGGAATTATGGCTTATTAGGTAGAAATATGTTGGTTTGATTTTTTTTCTGTTCGCCCATACAGTGACATAATATATAATATACGGTATTGCTAATTCAATGCTAATTACTAATTCAATTCGAACTAATTCAATAGGTCGTTCCTACACTTTTCCAAAATCGAATAATATTTGCGCAATTTTGAGGGATTTTCATGAAACTGATTTTGAAAATCCAATGGAAGATTATGAATAAGACTATATAAGCCGATATTAGAGGTAGTTTCATCGGCTATTTTGGTGACGAGGGACTCAAACAATTTTTTCAAATACAGACTTCTTGTTTTTCATCCCAAAGTGTCAGAAATTTTGCGGTTTTTACTTTCGGAATTGAGCATAATTAATACTCACTAAAGGGCGAATTTTAAAGTTAGTGCCAGCCAATTGGGTATTTTTACAACGAAGTGATGTATGGATGAAAAATTTTTACTGCACTCAGTAAAAAGTTTCTCGAAATAAGATGAAAAAGACATAATATTTAATGAAAAATGTTATAGAGTTTGCTCCAGAGAATGCTTTTCTCTAAATGTGATACTAAAAATTCCCTAAAAATGATAAAAAGCTTCCATGAAAAAGGGAAATATATAAAAATATATCGTTTTTAGAGAATATGACTTGTTCAATTTTGAGAAAAGATTTCATTTTATTGAAGAAATATACTTCTCATAGTGAATTTTTTATCAAAATATAGTAAAAATTTTTAATTTTTCATAAATGTTTTCTCTATAAATGAGAATTATTTGTGCGAGAAAAATACTTATCATTATTAGGGACATTGAAATATTTCCCACAAGTGAAGAAATTTTTCTTTGAAAATGTGAAAATTTGTTCGGATTGAATAGGATTTTATTTGAAAAAGATAAAATTGCTATTATTGAAAATAGAGAAATTTTATATCGAAGAAAGGTAGGTATTTCTTTCTGAATGTGTGGGGAGAAATTTAATTTTTGCTGACCTTATTGGGACCCGAGTAAAAATGAAAATATTTTAGCTCAAGCCTTATAAACTTCGTACAACTGTCGAACAAGAAAAAAATCCATTAAACGGCCTACAACTGGTGCTTGCAAAATATTTTGGCCGAACAGATCCTAAACAACGTTGAAGCAAGTTTATTTTAAAACGACCTTTACCACTGCTGTTCACCTTCTGTACGGACAGAATGTCCTGACAGTGACCGTTTTAATTTTTTTTTTGAAAAAAAAATATGGTGCTGGCGGCCATGCTTGAAGTTTGAACAAGGAGACAATAGTGCAAAAATTGAATGCACTAACCGCTAAACACAGCCGCTGTAATTACGTAAAATTGTTTTTATATATAAGTTCTACATTAAATAAAACACCCCCCAAAAAAAAAATTCTGGTTGCGCCCCTGATAAGGTTCGTTGCAAAACAAAAAATATATTAGCAATGAATTAAATTTACAATGAAATTTAAACCTTAAAATCACTCATGGGCTACTTTTTCCAGAATATATGAACAAAATATCGACCTTCTTATTATTTTTATAACATGAACTTCTACTGAAACGTTAATGCCAAGATGAATGCCTAAGCTTACTTGATGGCCTTTTCCACAAAAAAAAAAAAAGCAAAAAATATATATTAAACACACAACTCTGCATGTCTAGAAAATTCTGAAGATACAACTTACTTGTTAGTTCTTTTTTCTATACCTAATCCTACCCTACTCTTTGCTCTTCATATTTCTTTTGTAAATGTTGTTTTTCTGTAACCAAGTAAAAAATTAAATTTACACGCGAAATTTATTTTAAAAAGATGAAAAATAAAAGTTAATAAAATCAACAAAATAAGCAAAAAGTTACGTGAAAAAAAGAAGACATCATTTTATTGGCAAAAACCACAAGCAGCGAAATCTTTTGAGGATTACGAGCATGAACTCGAACACTTAAAGGTGTGCCTCAATGTCTGTAATTGTCTGTGTGTGCGTGTAGGAGTACTGTGAGAGTACAAGTGTAACTGTTTGTGTAGCTATGTTAGCTGGTCTCTATGTTAGATTGTGCTGCAATGGCAACAACAACTTGCTACAAACACAAAATGGACCAAGTTTTGCAACGCGGTTAGTCAAGCTCCTACAACAATCCAGGCACTGTTGGGACGCCGGATTTACAGCGTTTTTTTTTTCTCCATTGCTTCGTTTTGCGCCTTTTATCTTCCACTTATAACTCAAAATAGCATTACGTTGGTTGTAGGATTTTCTTCTTGTTTTTTTTTTTATATTTTTTGATTTCTTCTATTTTTTACACCGCCAACTAGACCAGCTACGCGTTATATCATAGTCCATAGTAAGTCCATGGCGTGCTTCAATTGAAGTATTAAATGTCCTTTTGCGCATTTTGATGCTGTGCTTTGTGGTTCTTCTGACTGCCTGACTGCAAGTGAAAAATAATATAATCTAATGTTGTTACCTTATTTTATATTTCACACAAAATTAAATATAAGAAAAATATATATACGAATGAGCCTGAATAAAGTGAGTTAATGAAGTCCGGAAATGAGAGGCAGCCGCATCGAGCATGAACGACGTCTATTAAATATAACTGTGATAAGTGGGTGATGCGGCGGCAGGTTGGCACTAGAAGTTGATTTAATAAGCGCTTTAAGTTATTTTATGCGCGCGCTGTCTTTAAGATTTTTTTATTTTAAGGCGGTCATCTCATTCAAAACCTGTTTTTTGGACCCTTTTTAAAAAAATTCTTATTTGAAAACGCAAAAAATAATTGAAAACTTTTTTTATTTATTGTATTACAAAAGTTTCAAATTAATAAAAAAATTTTTTTTGCCTCGATACGTGGGCTGTTCAAAAAGTAATGAGACTTCAAAGTTTGTGGTGAAAAAAAAGTTGTCGTCACGGCGGCCACGATTCCGGGTCTCCGGAGCGTCTGAAATGAAAAAAAAAAACAAACAGTATAGATGTAATTCTCGGGTGAACCTCTTTAATTTAATTTTGTGATTTTTTTTGACAAAATAGCGGCCA
The DNA here is from genome assembly GCA_958299015.1 of Tetanocera ferruginea. NCBI lineage: Eukaryota > Metazoa > Arthropoda > Insecta > Diptera > Sciomyzidae > Tetanocera > Tetanocera ferruginea. The sequence continues at coordinate 86,887,263 of OY282642.1, read as the reverse complement.
TTCAAAAAAAAATTCAATTTCAGGCTTTTTTTTTTGTAGTTTAGTGTAAAAAAAAATAGTAAAAAATTTTTTAAAATTATGGTCGAAGTTCACCCGAGAATGGTGACAATTCTGCGTCGATTCCACTTTGTTTCATGAAAATCGGTTCAGTTGAACTGGAGATATCATGGCCGCCAGTTCGAAAAACGTGGTTTCGAGATAAACGCGAAAACGAAAAAAATAGCTCATTTTGACGAAGACCTTGCTTCACAAAAAAGGCTGTATCTTCTAAAGTATTTCGAATTTCTAAAAATACTTTTAGGGGCATATTCACAACTACCCAAGCTATAAATAAATGCAAAAAGTCGAAAAAAAAAGTTGCTCAATGAGAAGACCCCCTTAAGACATCTGCCATATATTTATATCAATAACAAGGGACTTTTTAAATATATAACCCTGATCTATTTTTTTTTTTTAAATAAGACTAGCGGATGTAACCCGGTATTACTCGGAGTTGTGCCTCGAGCACAGAAAAAGGTCGATTTTCAAAACTGTTCTCATTTTAACATTTTTAAATTAAATTTTAACATTTTTTTATATATCGTTTTTTGGGGTTTTGCCCCCTCCTTCCGACGAAAGTGTTTAGTCAAATTTCCATAAAACTGTACCTGCCAGATATGATAAAAAAAAAATGACATCTTCAACGTCTCGATCTGAAGTCTGGTTTCTGAGGAAAATGGTCACCCACACTCAAAAAGAAACACATATCTTTCTTCGGTGAAAAATTTCTCTATTTTCGATATAAGCAATTTTCTCTTTTTCAAATATAATTTGCTTCAATTAAAATAAATTTTCACATTTTCGAAGAAATATTTCTTCACTTCTAGGTAATGGAAATATTTCAATGTCTCTTGTAATGATAAATATTTTTTTCGCACAAAAAATTCTCATTTATAGAGAAAAATTTATTGACAATGAAAAATTTTTCCTATATTTTGATAAAAAATTTATTATAAGAAGTATTTTCTTAAAAAAAAATACATGTTTTCCCAAAAATAAATAGTCTTTTTCTCTAAAACGATATATTTTTATATATATTTCTCTTTTTTATAGAAGCTTTTTATCATTTTTAGAAAACTTTTAGGATCGCATTTAGAGAAAGACATTCCCTGGAGCAAAGTTTATAGACTATAAATCATTTTTCTCTAAATATGATGTATTTTTTATCATATTCCGAGAAACTTTTTTCTGAGTGCAGTTTGAAAACTCATTTCGAGAAAAATGCGTTTAGAGTTTTTCTTAGCAATTTTATCTCAAACAAGTAAAGAAATTCTAACGTCGATCTAGGCCGACTATGAAATATCCTCAACCTACTTTTCCAAAAATAAAAAATAATATTATTGAAAATTGGCGTGTCCGTGGGCCGATGAAGCCTATATTTTAAATGCATTTAAATGTTGAAGAAAAATTTACACATACCAAGCTTTATTCCTGTAGTTGACAGTAAATGCCTTTATTATGCTTTCGCTATGGTAGGTGGGCGTGTTCATGAAAGGATTACTCACAATATTCGAACACACCTTAGTTTCGATATAAAATACATACATACCAATTTTGATATATCTATGACAAACATAATCTTATTTATTTAGTTTTAAACTTTTTGGGTTGTGTGGGAGGTAGGCATGTCCTTGAGCGGATGAAGTCCATTTTTCAACACCATCTTTATTATGTCATAAAAAACATACGTGCCGAATTTTATCTTCGTTGGTTAAACATAGGCTTATTTATTGCTTTTGAAATTTTGGGATGTATGGGAGATGGACGTGTCCGTGAGCAGAAGATACCCATTTTTCGACGACATCTTTGTGTTGATACAAAACACATCAGACCAAATTTTATTGTTGTAGGTAAATTATAAGCTTATTTATGCAGTTTTCAATTTTTGCGTTGTATGGTTGGTAGGCGTGTCCGTGGGCTGATGATGTCCATTTTTAAAAACCATCTAAGTTTTGTCAAAAAAACATATATCCCAAAAATTTTATCTCTGTAGGTTAAACAGAAGCTTATTTATTCCGTTTTCAATTTTAAGGTTGCATGGGAGGTAGGCATGTCCGTGGGCGGATGACGTCCATTTTTCAAAGACATCTTTGTGTTGATATAAAACACATACATATCAAATTTTATTGTTGTAGGCTGATTATGAGCTGAGTTATGCAGTTTGCAATTTTCGCGTTGTATGGGAGGTAGGCGTGGCCGTAGGCGGCTGATGTCCATTTTTCAAAACCGTCTTTGTTTTGTCATAACAAACACATGTGCCAAATTTTAGCTTTGTAGGTTAAACAGAGGCTTATTTAATGCGTTTTCAATTTTTGGGTTGTATGGGAGGTGGGCGTGTCCGTAAGCGGATGACGTCCATTTTTCAAAGACATCTTTGTGTTAATACAAAACACATACACACTAAATTTTATTGTTGTAGGTTAATTACGAGCTTATTAAAGCAGTTTTAAATTTTTGCGTTGTATGGGAGGTTGGCGTGTCTGTTGGCGGATGATGTCCATTTTTAAAACCCTCTTTTTTTTTGTTATAAAAAAAAATATGTGTCAAATTTTATCTCTGTAAGTTAAACAGAGGGTTATGTATTGTGTTTTCAATTTTTGTGTTGTATGGGAGGTGGGCGTGTCCGTCAGTGGATGACGTCCATTTTTCAAAAACACCTTTGTGTTGATACAAAATACATACGTACCATATTTTATAGGTGTAGGTTAAATATGAGCTGAGTTATGCAGTTTTAAATTTTTGCGTTGTATGGGAGGTAGGCGTGTCCGTAGGGGGATTCCAAAAATATGCAATAGTGCAGATCCTTGGGTCCATGTGATTATTTGTACCCAGTTTCATCCAAATATCTCAACTCTTTCTTCTTATCCTGTGTATACGGACAACATACAGACGGACAGACGGACGAACGGACGGATATATGTAGCTCAACTCACGTGGTGCCGCTGATCAAGAATACATATACTTTTCTATACCGGACTCGCTTCGTTCTATGCGTTACAAACGTTTGCACAAAGTTAATATACCCTGACCTTTCAGGTTTAAGGTATAAAAATTCCAATTTTAAAAAATCCTGTAAGCATCGATTCGATTTTTGAATTGTCTTCGTTCAACTTCGGTTTTGGTCGATACTGTTAGGTTAAGTTTTTTTTCATCTTTATACAGATTCTGTTCGTATTCGTTAAACTTCTGTTTTTCGTTGGTTCCTTTGGTTCTTGACTTCGTTTGCCTTCGGCTCATGCCTTGATTTTTGTCAAAAGATTTTTTTAAAAGCATAGCATCTATTTCAGTAACAGATACAAGTGCTTACCAAGTTTCATCAAATCGGTTCATCCGTTTTGAGAGCCCTATCACGGAAGTTTTCTGAAATTTAAATAGGGTGAATTCTGTTGCAGGGTCAGATTATTTTATGTACCACATTTTAGTAAAATCGATCAGGTCATTTGAGAGTTATTTAGTCTTAACAATGCACTACTTAAAGCGGCCTCTTACGGAAGTCTTTGGAATTTTTTATATTTTATGTTTTATCTTGGGTATAGTTAGACGTTCATACTAAATTTCATTGAAACCGGTTCAGGCGTTTAGAAGTTATTGAGTCTTTAAAACGCACTACTTAAAGCGCCCTCTTATGGAAGTTTTTGGAATTTTTTATGGCCTATGTTATCTTGGGCGCAGTCGAACTTTAATTCCAAATTTAATTGAAATCGTTCCAGGTGTTTAGGAGTTATTATAGAGTGACACGCCCACATATTTTACACCCCCTATGTTTTTTCTCTCTATGAAAGGTACTCGGTGTCCAAATTTCACCTCAATTGGATAAACGGTGCGCGAGCCTATGCGGAACAGACAGACAGACAGACAGATAGAGGGACAAACAGACAGACAGACAGACAGAGGTACAAACATTTGATTTTATATATTAGATTTTAAAGATCTGGCTTCAATTTGCAAGATTTTTCTCTGTCTCTATCTCTATTTTGTACAACCCAAACTTTGGAGGATCAATTTTTCCAATAATAACCTGTTTTGAGGCACTTGTATTAATATCATGCTATTTTTTGAGCTGCAAAAAAAAAGTATTATAAAAGCTATATAAAAGTATTACCTGAACTCCATTGTTATTGCATATTAAGTTTTGGCTTTGATCTGTATTGCCGTTATACCCAAAAGTATGCAACAACTTGGCGCTTATCACAAACTCACATACTCACTGATACTCACTCACTCATACTCATACTCACACACAGACTGCCATATATAGCACACAAAATCAATTCACTTCCACTTCCGGTCAAGCCAACAACTTGTTGTGTTTCCGTCTTCATTTAATTCACTCAACAGCAGAACAGCAGCGTAGCGGGACAATCTTGCAACGTTCTGTCTGCTTTTTGTTTTCTATCGCAAATCAATAGCAAAGACATCCTTACATATCATCACATAAAACTATTTCCTTACAAATAGTTGCTGATGTCCTTTAGATGCTGTTCATCGCTTTTGTGCCTGGCAGCCTTGGATGACACTTCATCTCTATGCTTGCACGTCTGCAGCATTTACAATACATACGCAAATCGTATCATCATCATCATCATCATCATCATCATCGATTTCAATTGTGTGAATGCTTGAATTGCTGATACGCAGGACATCAATGTGTGAATCCTTAGATATTCTATGTGTGCGACTAAAGACTTGAATTTATTATCGCTGTTCTTGTTGCTGTTGTTGTATTGTAGTTATTGTTGTTGTTGTTGTTATTGTTTGTTGTTAATGTTGATGTGCTTGTGTCAGCATCAATTATGCTGATGAGATGTTGAGATTATGTTAATGATTCTATTTAATCACTCACAGCTTGTTGCTGTTGTGATGATAATTGTTGTTGTTGTTGTTGTTGTTGTTGTTACTATCCTTACTGTCATAATGATGAAGAAGTTGTTGCTGATGATGTCACCACATAACTTGTTTCGTTGCTGTTTTGGATTTTACCGCGTAACAAAGCATCAATAATTATTTTGATGACCAAACTTTAATTGAATAAATGACAAGCACTTGATGGAATGTTCTTAAAGGATCATCAAATTGTTCAGATTATCTTGAAGTCTTCAAATTTGATGCTCATAAGTGCACTAACAAGAAACTATTTAATTGATTTAATCCTCTAACCAGTAAGGCTGGCAACAACTAATAATACATACATATATACAGATACAAAAACATTTGTGTGTTGCTCACTCACATTTCACTTATATGTATGTCAGCAACAACGAACGTTCGTTTGTAATCATTTATTCAAAATGAGCGTTTAAAAATAAAATTCAGGAACTTAACTTTGTTCACTACCGGCACTTAATTATTTTCATGTTTCTTCCAGGCTGATTTCCTTACTTTTCTTTCTTATTGTTTTCAATTCAACACGATAACGCAAAAACGAAAACAAGTAAAAAAAGTGTAAAGTCGGTCTAGCACTACTATGACATACCCTAAACACACTTATCCAAAATACAATAAAAGTATTGAAAATGGGCGTGTCTGTGGGCGGATATAGCCCATATTTTTTATGCATTTAAATTATGATGAAAAATTTACACATATCAAGCCTTATTCTTGTAGCTCACATGTTTATGCCTTTATTGTGTTTTCGCTATGGGAGATGGGCGTGTTCATGGACGGATTACTCCCAACTTTTGAACACACCTTAGTTTTGGTATAAAATACATACATACCAAATTTAATCTCTCTATGACAAACATAATCTTATTTATTGAGTTTTAAACTTTTTGGGTTGTATGGGATGTAGGCGTGTACGTGGGCGGATGACGTTAATCTTTTATTACCTTCTTTGTTTTTTTAAAAAACATCTTTGTTTTGTTATAAAAACAATTAAAGAAAGTTTAAAGTCGGTCTAGTCCGACTATGAAATATCCTAAACCTTCTTTTTAAAATACAATAATATTATTGAAAATGGGCGTGTCGGTGAGCGGTTGAAGCCCATATTTTATTTGCATTTAAATTTTGATGACAAATTTATGTATACCAAGTTATATTCTTGTAGCTCACATGTATTTATAGTATAGTACTTTATAGTATTTTTGCTATCGTGGGTTGTATAGGAGGTGGGCGTGTTCGTGGATGGATTACGCTAAATCTTAGAATGCATCTTAATTTTTATATAAAATGCATATATAATTTTATATCTGTACGTTAAATATAATCTTAATAATTGCGTTTTCAATTTTTGGGTTGTATGGGAAGTGGGCGAGTCCTTGGGCAAATGACGTTCATTTTTCAAGATCATCTTTTTTTTGTTATAAAATACATACTTTTCAAATTTTATCTCTCTATGTTAAACGTAGGTTTATTTATTCAGTTTTCAACTTTTGGTTTGTATGGGAGGTGGGCGTGTCCATGGGAGGATGACACTCATTTTTCAAAGACGTTCTCTTTAAACCTTAATTTTTAATGAACGGTTAAAACGAACGTTCGTTGTTTTTTGTAGTTGTGTGCATAGTATAACTAACGAAGTAATAGCAGGATTGAACGTACTCTCTCTGTCAGTACCCTAAATGTCAAAATCGGCCATCTTGGCGAATGCAGACAAAGCAAACAAGCCAAAGCAAGCAAAGAAATCTAAATTCAATGGAACATCGTGTTGTGTTAAGTGCAAATAACATTTAATATTTTCGTTGTGATATTGTTTTATTATAACAATAAACTAGATAAAATAAATATAATACAATAACTGAGGAATAACAGTGACTTCAAGATGTTTGCAGCGAATTGTTCTAAGAGGTCCGAGTTTAAGCAGCAGCAACAGTGACTGCAAACAGCATCCAATGAATTGCAGTTTATTCAATTTGCACTTTTAATTTTATTCATTATTACTTTAACAATAACAATAAAAATAATATACAAAGCGACAAATCACAATTTTCTACAATTATTTATCATAAACACGCGAGAGTTGGTAGCGGATCATTGTTTACATTTTGCCTATTCTTAGCGTTCTACTCGTTCGTAGATTTTGTATGAGCTCTCAACTTCGTTTTGACAATCACGGTAAGCTGCTCTCCTCCCTGCTATTACTTCGTTAGTTATACTATGGTTGTGTGTAAAATTTCTTGAGAAAATACAATAAAATAAAATAACACTCTGTTTCTCTTAAATTACTCTGCGACAATTACGCTCTTACTGTTCCTTGCCCACTTAAAATAGTTTAATGTTTTGTAGTTGTAACAGTAGAGAACAAAACTTATAAGGAAGAGATTTTAATTTTAAAAATGCTCTCCTGAAATTTTGAAAATGAGTTTAGCTGTTATTCCGTTTCAACACAGTGGGTTATGAAAGAAAATAAACCTTAAATCAGAATAAAAAATTTTATTTAACAGGGTTCACCTACATATGCAATTTTAAACAGTTAGCAGATTTCATATATTTTTGTTTTTTTTGAAACTTGTTGCTGAGGACTGACCTAAGTAAGGAAGCGTAGAACAGTTCAGAAAAATAAATTTTAAGATCGATAAATCCATTCGAGAGTTAAGGTCTCTAAACGTCTTCAAACAACTTGTTCGATGGGAGCTTGGCTCGCTCGCTCCATTAATCTTGGTTGCTCTCATTAAGTTTTCAAACATAATAGTTTCCTCTCCCATTATGTTTGTGGTGAATATATTTTTTTTTCTTCTGCCAATAAGGTGTGCGTTTTAGTACGTAGGAGTGTTCTGTTTGTTTCGGTTTAACTGGGCAGGTTCTAGAATGATAATTGTGCATTAGAGTGGGTCAAAAAAAAAAGTTTGAAAAAACCACCCCCTATTTTAAAGTTGACCTTGAGAGGATTCCGAAAACAAAAAAATTTTTTTTTTGGACCACCGGAAAAACAGCCAAAATGGTCTTTTTTGCATAACTTAAGCATTACATGTCAGATTATATGTCATTGAAAAGGGCTTTACGAGCACTACTATGTCTTCTTAGAACATTTTACTTCTGCGGTCATATTCAACTAGTAAGCCCCATTAGCCCGATTTATCCCCCTTAATTTTTTTTTTCTCATAAGATTAAATTCCTTCAAATTTGTTTAATTTGTGTTCAAAAAATTATTTATTAAGTTTCTTTTACAATGTTGTTTATGTTATGTAATTGTTCGTTGACTAAACTTAAAGTAAATTTTTTATAAAAAAAAAGGATTATATCAAATATTTGAACTATTATAACTTCTTTGTTTTGAAACTGATTAAATAATTTTTTGAACACAAATTAAACAAATTTGACGGAGTTTAATTATATGGGAAAAAAAAATAAATTTAAGGGGGATAAATCGGGCTAATGGCGCTTACTAATTGAATATGACCTCAAAAGTAAAAATGTTTTAAGAATTTATTGTAGTGCTCGTAAAGCCCTTTTCAACGACATATAATTTCTTAAGATCTGACATGTAATGCTTAAGTTATGCAAAAAAGACCATTTTGGCTGTTTTTCCGGTGGTCCAAAAAAAAAAATTTTTTTGTTTTCTGAATCCTCTCGAGGTCAACTTTAAAATAGGGGGTGGTTTTTTCAAACATTTTTTTTTTGTATGGAGGCCGACCCACTCTATTGTGCATGCATAAACAAAGGCATGTTTATACGTATCTCTACACTCAGAAAAAAGCTGCCATGTAAAATTAACGTTTTTTAATGTTATTTCCAATGTAAATCAGAAAATGTGGATTTTACGTTAGAAAATGTTAAGTTAACATGTATTGTGTTGAATTGATAAGAAAAATATCAAATTGATAATGTAATGTTTTACGTTGCAATATCAATTCTTAATGTTAAAATAACATTTAAAATGTTTTTGCTTCATCATTTTTTACTGTAAAATTGATAGTATTTCATATCCATTTAACATTATAAATGTAGATGTCAACAACAAGCAGATGTAATGTTTATTTAAGAGCTGAGCCGTTAAGACATACAGGTGACCGTGGCACACAGGTTAAGAGTGTGGCTTTGGATGCCCGGAGCCCTGGTTCGAATCCCACTCGTGGCAAATTATTTTTCAATACATTTTTTTTTATCTGCATTAATTTACTGATACTTTTTGATATTTTAAGTGTTAAAATAACATTATTATGTGACAGTTATACATTTTTAAATGTAGGTTTCGTAATGTAAAAAGTACATTAGGATAATATCAATTTTAACATTTTTTAATGTCGGACGACTTTTGTCAACTAAAAATGTTAATTTTACGGTTGTTTAATGTACTTTTTTTTCTGAGTGTAGAAGATTTCCTCCAACAAATTCCAAAATATAAAAAAAGAAATAAAACAATTTTTATAAAGTATATTTTTTTTTTCAAATTTATATATTTTATTATAAAATTTTTATATTATGCATAAAAAACCCACTTGGTATTTCATTTGTTGCAATGCTGTTCATGTTAATGCCTTTTCAGTAGCAACTCCCTCAAATATATTTTTTTTCTGCGTAACCTTTTGATAATATTAACCCGTTTTCTACATTTTAACATTACAAATCGAAAAAATAAGTAGCAAAATCTTTGAACAACTTAACATGGTTAGGCATAAAACTTCAAACAACCTACATTTTTGAGCGGCACTTGTGCGGTATTACCTACGCTAAGAGTCAAAGTAGCTAACCAACACAGGTGAAAATAAGCTGCCACCAATACAACATCACAAACAAATATAGCACTTGAACTACCGTAACCGACTTGAACTCAATTTTGAAGATGATAATTTGCTAGCAGATAAATAATGTGCGCTTTGTGTTAGGCTTAACACTTTAGCAACCCAAAGTGAAAATAGACCTATTTTGAAAAAAAAAAAAAAAATACAAAATTTTATTTGAAGATAGAAAAAAGTAACGGAATGTTTTTCCTGCACTAACCGTACAAGTGTTATTCTTAGTGTGTTCTTTTGGCTTGTTAAAGCAATGGAGCTTGTGTGTGTATGTGTGTGTGTGTGTCTATGTGAAAATACTGTAGATGAACGCGAAATATATGTTAATTTCCTACATTGAAGTTCTTTCATGGATTGCTGATGGCAGAAGCAGTTCATGTGGCAATTTATAGGGGCTTGTTTTCATGTAGTTGAAAGCATTAGAAAAACATTAAGAAACAGAATTTGAAGAGGACTCAGTTTAACTAGATGAGAACCTTTGATGTGTTGAGGAAGGTTTAAAATAATAATAGAACTGATGTCATAACAGGTGCTGTGAGCAACATGGTGAAAGAAAAGAAAAAAGTGGTAAACATTTTAAATACGAAAATTTTCTTAAATAATTTGCTGGTTTATTTTATGCAGAGGTTCATCTCAAAAAATGCTGTTTTAAGCATAATACGTGCTCCAAACGGCTTGGTTCATCACTGAAAAATAAAACATGCCCAACAATTAATATAAACTTCAATAACAATACATCGTAGATATAATGAGAAAATTGAACGCCCTACAATCAGAGAAATGGTGTTACAAATGTCGAAAAAATGGTGTTACCAAAATATATTTTTAAAAAAGAAAAAAAATCTTTGCAAGAAAGAATTTAACTTAAGAAAAACAACTGTTATGTCTTTTATGCATAAATTTGTATTTTGATTTAAAAAAATTTCAATGCTACCATATGACATACTCTGTCATAAACAACATTTTTTGTTAATTTAGCATTCCTCATGACTTTGTTAGAAAGAAGTTTTGACTTCGGGCACAAATAAACCAACAAAAGTCTTTGCGATGAAGTGAGCTTTCTTTGGTTTTACTTGATTGTTTTTTCTCTGTGATGTATACGAAGTGTGTTCATAGTTCAAATATTGAATATTTCAAGTAAATTTAAAAATAAATTTGTTCATGTATTGGAAATGTTGTAACTCAGTGAATTAGATTGTCTTAATCAAGTGTAATAATTTTTTTTTTGATGATACATAAATAACAAACAATTCATGTTTTTTAAATAAACCAAAACAAATTTATCATTTATAAGCAATTAAAAACTACAATTTCAAAAATTATTTAAGTGGAAAAACTTGAAATGAAAAAGAGTGAAATTCTTTCAAAATTTGCACATAGAATGAAATTCTTAAAATGGTGAAAAACTAAACAAAACACTCAAACCGTTTTTGTCATACTGCGCACACACTCACGCGAAATTTCACACAAACACTGCACGAACACAAGCATATGCAATGAAAAGCAAGCCAACCAGGACATCAGCCAAAACAAAGCCAAAAAGCTTTTATATCGCTCGGTTTGAATGTGCAGTCAAAAATTTGATACTATTTGGCTAGAGTCGCTCTTGTCACGGATCACATAACGGCAAAAGAAGTACCGAGCGCCAGCCGCTTGTTTGCAAGATTTTCATGAATGGGTGTGTGTGTGTGTGAGGGAGGGAGTGTTTGAATGTGCTTAAGCGCTGCTGTTGTTGTTAACATACGACATACAGAAATGTTGTTGCACAGTGGTCAACATGACCACCTACAAATAACAAAACCAACAGCAACATCAGCAACAACAACAACAATAAAATTATTGCAAAATTGAAAAACGCTGCCCTCATAAGCAGGGAGAACTCCAAAATAAAAACAAGTCAAAAAATTGAAATGCAAACAATGAATACAATATTTTGCGCGCAAAACCAGCAACAACAAAAGCTAACTACAACAATATTTTAGTGGATAGCTGAAGCCAGTGTTGGAAGATGTGCAGCTAAAGGTTGTTTCTAGGTCCAGATGTTTTGTGTCGGTCGGACGGTTGGCAGAAAGCTCGACAAGGATTTATTTATATTGAAATAAAGCAGCATCGCTCGTTCTGTGAGCGTTAGCATGAGTCCTGTGAATCCTTGCGCTATACGTTCAGTGGTTGCTCCAAGCTACGTTTTGTGTTTAGAATAAATGAATTCTAACTAGTGCTGCGGAAGCATAAGTAAATGGAAGGAATGGTTTTCATCGTCGTCGTCGTCGTCGTTGTTGTGATTATTGTTGCCGTGCTTGTTACTTTGATGGAATAGCAACCGCAAAAAACAAAACACATAAAAAAAATAAAAATAAATAAAGTATCCCAAGAACTCAAAAGTGGTTTCTGCTAAGCGTTGCAACAACAGCCAGTTGTGTCCTGCATTACATGTTTATGGGTTGCCAATGTTTTTTTCATATTTTGAATTTTTGTGCGGAAAGGAGGAATACTTGTCTGACCTTTAAGGTTTTGCTTAGATCTGGTTATGCAGATTTAGTGGTGAGCAAAAATATTTTGTTGTTTAGTCGTTGTGTGTGTTTTTGTTGTCTTTTAGTGTTTTGTGTTCTTTGATATTTAATTGCGCTAGCTTAGTTAAAATTCAAATGAAGTTTCAATAAGACCCAAATAAATTCAACAAGGTCTTTGATATTGCTCTGCAATAAAAACTAAAAGCAAATCAAATTGTAAGATAATAAAAACCATGGATATAGTTTGTCTAATTTGATCATAGAGTTTGAAGAACCCATATTTTTGTCACTATTACCATATTTTATGACTTCCACAAATAGGTTTGAAAAAAACAAAACATTTTATAAAAATGTACATGTTATTTATTTATAACTTTATGTCAATTCAATTTTTAGCAGCTAATGAAATTAAATTCGGAATTCAACTTTAATCCTGACATTTGTTTTTGTTTGAATTGAAAAATAAACTAAATTCTTTAAACTGATTTCAATAAATTTGATATCATAAAAATGTGCTATACACAAAGAGAAAACCTTAAGACTCACTACATATATTTATGTAATCATGACATAGTTTTCTACACAAACGAGTTTTGCGATTATCTTGTATTGACTTGAAATCAATGTTGACTCCATAAAGCTTTTAAGCTGTGCTAAAATTTTGATATTTGATATATATTTCAAATTAATTAGTATAATAAGATACAGGGATCTTTTAGCAATACAACAGAGTAAAAGTTAATAATCAATACACTTTTGCATTCATTCAAACCAGTTTTCCATGCAGTTTTCATTTTATGGGGAAAAATTTTTTTATAGATAAGTGTTAATGCCAAATCAAGTGCATTGAAATGAAACTAATGTGCAAGGATGCCTCTATATCAAGATATGTCATATGAATATCTTACATTATTAATTCAAGTACTGCATGGATCTTTTGTGGCACAACAACCGATTTTGGACGACCTTCACGGAATTCGTCGGTGACCGAACTATGAACAGTATTGAATTCACTCTATCAGCGATATACTGCTGTTTTTGATGGTGCTTTACAGTGTTGCCGTTCGAGAATTTTAAAACGAAGTAAAATAGGCTACAAGTTGGAAGTATTTTCAGAGATTTCGAAGTGTTAACATAAATTAATTTTGTTTTAACATGAATGTTTATAAAGCATATTTAGGTACATTTCAAAATTAATAACAAAAAAATCAATAAAAATATTTTCATAAAAATCAATCAATAAAGTTTCATAAGAAAATATGCGTTCAATAAGAAAATACTGAAATACATTTCAATCACTTATATGTATAAATTAACAATGTAAAAAAAATTATCTATTTCTAATTTCTATTTCTATTTTCTATGCAGCTTTTCTTCGGTTCTGAAGAAAATATTACTGTTATAACAAACATTCGATAAAGTATTCGTTTAGGGATTCCAATTTAAAAAATTATCATTTAGAAAGTGGTACTTTATTAGCATTATCGAATTTACGGTGCTAAATTTTAACTTATTTGTAGTTGTATTTTTAATTATTTTTAATTGTGAAAATAATCTTTCTGTTGTTGCACCACCGAGCGGTAAGCTTAGCAACGCTCTTACGAAAGTTTTTATTTTTTGGTACATCAGGTCTTCTAAGGCACTTTTTAATTTAAAAACGTAGAACCAAAGCTCTTCAAATCCTTTTTCAGCTAAAAAATCATTTAATATTAAAAGACGCCATTCCTTTTCTAGACAGTCGATATCTTTTTCTTCCATGAGATTAGGAAAAAGTTTTATGAGGGGAACCAAAGTATTAGCTAAAGATCTTGTATCCAAAATTTGTAATGTTCTCAAAACTGGATATTTGAAATTGACTCTTCATAATAAGTGTACGTATGTAATAGAACTGTACACAACGTTTTTTAAATTTCCTTCTTATCTGTTACAGATATATCATAGGAATAAAATTTTATCTGGGCTCTAGGCACTATATATATATCAGACAAAGGCTTAATTCTAAAAGTATTGAGATCATTTTCAAAAATTATATCAAATTCTACGGCAGAGATGTCAATAAAATTAATTACAATACTTCTGAAATAAAATTTTAATGATTTTAACAACTCATGAAAACTATGCGATTCTGTTTGAAATTCTAAATTAAGTGAATTAACAGCACTCAGTGCATAAGACAAGAATTGTAAATAAATCACATTTGAATCAGTCATTCGTGCTGCAATACAACTTGCAATATCAGAGTCTTCCTCGAAGTAATTAATTCTTACAAACTTTTGCAAGAAGTATTTAATCGAACAGAGTGTTGCCACTATCATTAAAATTCTCTCATCCAATACAAAACTCTGTGAGAGAAGGTACAAGTTATAAATTCATTTACACCAACAGTTATGCCATGTTATGGATTTTTTGATGTGAAACGAAGTTAAATCAAATATACTTACTTACTAAAAAAAGTTTTAATCACTCAAAATCGAAGTGTTTTCACAAAAGAGGAAGTGTAGAATTGTTTGACATAAAAGTGAAGTAAAAAACTTCGATCGAAGTGAAAACGGCAATGCTGGTGCTTTATCATCATACAAAGAACTGAGTTCATCGACACATTCATGATGATATAATCGACGTCGTAAGTTGTTAAAAATAATCCATCGAAAACCTTTTCTTGGAATTTCTATTTTTTTAACAAATTGATTTTCTCAAATCACTGTAAACAAAACAAATAATAGCACTTGTACATCAAAACGTTGTGAGTACATTTATCCTAACAAATGTCAAACTTTCAGATGTCAAACGTCAGATGTTAGCTATTGACATTAGTGTTTGCAGTTCCCGAAATATAAATAGAATCCCTCGCATGTGTCTTGAATACCTGCGTTGGGTAACTTCACGCTGTACAGTCATGCTGTACACAATTTAGTGTAATGAAAACAGTGCGGATGTACTAAGTACAAAAACTGTTGACCCAATACACGGATAAAAATATATACTAATATTCAGTGGAGACTAAGAAAATGAAGGCCACATATAGCACACAGCTAATACAGGGTTTTCAATTTTGAGTGATATGATTTCTAAGTATTGTTTCGGCCATTTGTAGTATGTATGTCATGATCTGTTATTTTTTTTCTCATTGTATTCATTTACGTTTACAATTTCATCATGTAGAGATAGACGCAAGAACAAAGTTTACAAATTATAAAATTTTTATGAAAATAATCGTTCTCCAATTGCAACTTTATGTGCCCTTTTGCTAATTTATGGTCGTAATAATCGTTTACCTGTGCTCGCTATTCTTCGAATTATTGTAAATTACAAGCATATATTTTCTGCTGTTGAGGTAAATGTTGCTGAAGACCTCAATTTATCGATTCCAAGACAACTATTGGGATTGTCAACTACTGGGACTGTCTCAAACCGAAACCTGTCAGATTTTGAGAAAGGATTTGGAATTATATCCGTAAAAAATTGTTATCACTCAAAAACTGAAGCCATTGGTCTACTGTAGATGTCATGAATTTGCTGATTTTTTCTTGGAACAACTTGAAAACGATAACGATTTTTTTTAAGAACATCATCTTCTTCGATGAGGCTCACTTTCATTTGAGTAGAACGGTAAATATATAAAACCCTCGGCTCGGCATTTACCTCAATAGACTGTGTGGTGTGGTTTTTGGTCTAGTGGAATTATCGATCCGCACTACTTTCAAAATTACGAAGCTGGTAACACTGTTACTATCAATTAAGAGCGGTATAGATCGCAGATAAAAACTTGCTATGTCCGAAATTGGAAGAAGTTCATCTCGACATAATTTTTTTCCAACAAGACGCGGCTGCGTGACACACAGCTCGTGCAACAAGCAAGTTATTGCGAGAAAAGTTTGGAGATTCGATTATTTTAAGAAATTGTTGTGAAGAAAAAGTTGTGATTTAAGGGGGGACGTTTTTTAAATCGACTTTTTTTATAATTTTGTATTTAAGTAAATATTTTTCAGATTCTTAGAAAAATTTCATGGAAAAATTCCTACGGGTTCAAAAGTTACAGCCGGATTAGTGAGAGCGCATTTTTATTTTTCCTTGCTTTTTTATTTGTTCACTAACTTTGAACGATTTTATCTCGAAACCATGTTTTTCGTACTGGTTGCGGCACTAGCAGGCTCATTTGTTGATGAAATTTTTTTTTTTATTTTTTAAATTTGATTCGCTATCGTATGACACAAGCTTTTCTTTAAATTTTTTTTCGATTTTTTATGAATTTTTAAAGTCAATATTTCTTTCGAAAAAACACACTTTCAAATTTGGAACATCACCAAAAATTGAATAAAATTTGAAAAAGCTCCTGTCATACGATAACCAATTTTGTTAAGATGTAAAAAAAGTCATTTTTTTCCAGATCGGAGAATTTTTGCGACTCCCAGCGCCCGTTTTTTTCTCTGCCGCCAGTTTGGAGCTCTATAAAACCATGGTGGAGTGAAAATTTTTTTTGAATTTTTTTCTTGTAAGCTGTTCAATTCTCTACAATAATACAATACAATTTTTGGAAAAAGGTCTGTTTTCTCTGCCGCGAATGTTATGTCCCACCTTAACACCATTAGACTATTTCTTGTGGATTATTTGAAATTATTGGTATTTAGCAATAAACCAGACTCGCTTCAAACTTTAGAAGTCAATATTGAGCGTGCTTCTCATGACAAACAACTTGATGTAGTGGAAAAAGTGCTCGAAAATTGAGTTCATCGGATTTGTTCCTGCAAAGGAAGACGTGGATGACATTTGAAAGTATAGTTTTATTATTTAGAACTTAATTGTATCGATTGTACTTTACATTAAATAAAAAAAATTTCAATTTCCTTATAAATAAGTGTGTTTTTTTTATACATTAAATCATATCAACCAAATTGGGAAAACCCTGTATAAGCTTTAATCAAGTAAATTATTTTTTAACCTATAAAAATTAATATAACATTCAAAATCTACTTAAGTCAAGCAGGCATTTTCTGAGCTATTAAAACTGTAACTCCATATTATATCGCTTCAAATCGAGCCAATATTTTCAAGGATATCAAAATTAACATTCCAGCCAAAGTTTTCTAAAATCCAGCACAAATTTTCTGCGATATCAAAATTAATATTCCAGTCAAAATCATCTAAAATCCATTCGATATTTTCTGCAATATTGAAATTCCCACTCCATATAAAATTGCATCAAATCTAGCAAGTATGTTGTGCAATTTCAACATTTTAATTTGAAATCGCAATTTAAAAAGTAGTAAAGAAAGTCTAAAAACGGTTAAGTCCGAGTATGGCATACCCTAAACCTCTAATAATATATTTACAAATAAAATATATATCCTTTTTTTGTTCAAAATCCTTGTTTATCTTTGTATGGTAGGTGAGTGTGTTCGTGGGTGGATGACGATCTTGTTTTTTGCCCACACCTTTGATTATTTTGATATAGAATGTCCCCATACGAAGTTTTATCTCTCCTGTTTAAATATAAAACTTTTTATAGTGTTTTTAATATTGTGGATTGTATGGGAGGTTAGGCGTGTTCATAGGCGGATGACGCCCTTTTTGCGAACATATCTTAGTTTTGATACAATTATCTTACATACCAAATTTTACCTTTGTATCTCGTATGAAAACCTTTTTATAGATTTTTTTATAATAGTGGGTTGTATAGGATGTGACTGTGTTGATGACGCTCTTTTTTTGTTCACAACTTATTTTGATTTAAAACGCTCCCTTACCAAGTTTCATTTCTATAGGTCAAATGGGACTTTTTATTAGTGTTTTTAATGTTGTTATTTGTATTGGCGGTGGGCGTGTTTATAGGCGGATGATGCCCATTTCGCCTACACATCTTAGTTCTAAAATAAAATACATAGTTGCTTAATTTAATTCCTATAGTCTCTTTATAGAGTTTCATATTTTAGAGTTGTACGAGGAGATGGGCGTATTCATAGGCGGATCACGCCTTTGTGTACGTCTGCGCCTTAATATATGATTTATACGTAACAAATTTTAGTTTTGTAGCTTAAATACCAACCACAACACAGATATTTTTATTTTATGGTTTTCAAAAATATTCAATTGTGAAGATCCTTGGATTCATATGATACTAAGTTTCATGCAATTAAACCAACTCCTTCCGACTCACAAGGTGACTCTGATCAGGAATATACATACTTTTCTATACCGGACTCGCTTCGTTCTATGCGTTACAAACGTTTGCACTAAGTTAATATACCCTGACCTTTCAAGTTATAACAAGTAGACAAAAGGAGGATCAACAAAAGACTTATTAACCTACCTAAGACCACACAAAATTTCCTTAAAACGCCAAACCGAGAATTTCCATGAAGACCAACCAATCAGCAACAGTCTGTTGTGTTTTTCAAATCCCCGGAATAGTCCCGTGATCCCGGGACTCTTAATTATACCCTAAAATTGAAAGGTCAGGGTATATTAACTTTGTGCTAACGTTTGTAACGCATAGAATGAAGCGAGTCCGGTATAGAAAAGTATATATATTCTTAATTGGGGTCACCTGGTGGGTCAAGATATCCATGTCCGTTCGTCCGTCCGTCCGTCCGTCCGTCCGTCTTTGTGTTGTCCGTAAACACAGGATAAGAAGAAGGAGGTGAGGTTATTGGATGAAACTTAGTACACACTGTCACATGAACCCAAGGATCTGCACTATTGAAAATTTTTGGAATCCGCCCACTGACACGCCTACCTCACATACAACACAAAAATTTAAAACTGCATTACTCAGCTCATAACTGACCTACAGTAATAAAATTTGATGTGTATGTGTTTTGTATGAACATAAAGATGTTTTTGAAAAATGGGTGTCATCCGCTCACGGACACGCCCACCTTCGATACAAACAAAAAATTGAAAACGGAATAAATAAACCTCTGTTCAACCTTCAGATATAAAATTCGGCACGTGTGTTTTTTATGAAAAAACAAAGACGTTTTGGAAAAATGGACATCATCTGCTTACTGACACGCCTGCCTCCCATACAACCCAAAATTTGAAAACTGCATAACTCAGCTCATAACTAACCTAATAACATCATAACATAACAGCTCATATCATAACAACAATAAAATTTGGTGTGTATGACTTTTGCATCAACACAAAAATTTTTGCGAAAAATGGGTGTCATCCGCCCACTAACACGCCCACCTCCCAAAAAACCAAAACATTGAAAACGCAATAAATAAGCCTCTGTTTAACTTTCAGAGATAAAATTTGGCGGGTATGTTTTTTTTTACAAACCAAATATGTCTTCGAAAAATGGACGCCATCCGCTCACGGACACGCCTACCTCCCATACAACCCAAAAAGTTTAAAACTCAATAATTAAGGTAATGTTTGTCATAGAGAGATGAAATTTGGTATGTATGTATTTTATACCAAAAGTAAGGTGTGTTAAGCAAAAGGGAGTAATCCGTCCATTAACACGCCCACCTCCCATAGCGAAATCATAATAAAGGCATTAACTGAGTACAGGTATAAAACTTGGTATGTGTAAATTTTTCTTCAAAATTTAAATGCATATAAAATATTGGCTTCATCCACCCACGGACACGCCTATTTTGAATACTATTATTGTATTTTGGAGAAGTAGGTTTAGGGTATTTTATAGTCGTGAGCTACGTCACTGAAAAAAATGAGCTACGTCACTGAAGAACATTTATTTTTTATAAATAACATGCAATGATTCGCGAGCGCCGTTCATTTGTTAGTCAATTTATAGTGAAATTGAAGCCCTTACTGTACATTTTTGGCTTTTCCACATGTTACGAATCACGCTTGAGGTGTCAAAAAATGTACTCTAAATATTCAGCAAACCTTCTTGCAAGAATTAACTCATTAACAATAACAATGCCAGCACCATGAATGATTAAGACAATTATTTCCTTAAACTTTTTACAGAAATGTTGTGACTTAACAATTTTTGAAATTTTCTGTTCTTATGTTTTTGTTGTTGTTGCTGCTGCCGCATTTTACATTTGTTGCCTTCTAATTACGCTGGTTTAAGTGAAGCAATTCTTCGTTTGATGCTAGAATTTTAAGTGCATGTTTTTTCTTTTTTTCTTTTGCTCACATCCTTGCAGCCACAATTGAAACCTTGCAACATTTCCGTGAATTTATTGCCTGCGTGTCCTGCGATCATTACCACTAACAACGCAGCATATTTGGCGTTGGGTATGTTTTTGTGTTTGACTTAGTTTCTGTTGACATTTCTTCAGTTTACGTGGCTTTTCTTCTTGTTGGTGTTTTTGTTGATGTTGATGTTGATGTTGATGTTGATGTTCTTGTTGTTGTTGTTCTTGTTGTGGTTGTGCAGTCAAGGTAATGATTGCTCATAATTATACCAACTACAATGAGCAAACGAACGACATACAAAGTAAATGAAATTAAAAACGGAAATGAAGAGGAAACGAAAAAATAGTGCAGCTTCTTGAGCTATGAAAGTTACTCATTCATTGCAAGGTGAACAACATGGTGCAGTACAGTGCAAAGTTTCTTAAGGTGGAAAATTAACAAATTATATTAAATTGGCAATTAAAAGACGTTCGTTCGTTTGCAGAAGGAAACTTTTTTAATTGAGAAAAAAAAAAAAAAATAATATTGAGTTGTCAAAGAAACAAAGCAGCAAAAATGCTTGAAAAATAACTTAAGAAATTCGCAGCAATTGAAAGCAAATTAACAGGGAATTATAAAAAAGCGAATTTTTAGAAACATAAGAAACATATTCTAGTATTTTGAAAAAAAAATGTTAATACTTATTTACAGCTATGGAATAAGGTCCTTTGTTTTGTTATAGAAACACAAAAGTTTTGAGCATTTATCTTTATAATTGGTCAGTGTAATAAACTTTCAATGAGTTAAAATTTGAAAACCAATTCGCTAAAACTTCTTGAAGTTTCACCACATAATTTGCAATTTCTTTTAAACTTTTACTTTACAGTGTCCACATGAATTTCTAAGCGTTTCCTAGATGACTTACCGCTTACTCGCAATAAAGCCAGATATCACAAAAACGTAATTCTTGGCTATTTAGTTTTAGCTAGCATACCCGGTCCCGTCGTTGAAGTAGACAATCTTGTATATTTAAATAAGAGCTCTCAATTTTCGAGTACCTGGGCTACTTTGGTAGTTGAAATTACCCGGGCCATATCCGGGGGTACCCGGGTAGTTTCGGGTATTAAAGACTATCCGAGCTACACGGATATTTCGAGCATGTCTGATTTCGGTAATGTCCGATGACGTGGACTTTTTTTTGAGTATCAAGTGCCCTAGTAATCGGAAGCCCCACAAAATCGAGACCAATTGTGTAAATGTTTTGTGGAAATTTTCAAAGATTATTTTTAATACTACACTCAGATTTTCATATCAAATTTATTAAACTAGAGCTTTGGCCGTATACTTACACAAAACGAAATAAAAAAGGTATGATTTGTTATTTTAAGAAAATTTTTTTGAAGTGAAACTTCTTTGGCTGCGAGTGAAATTTCAAGGTCTCTTCAAAAAAAGTTTGTTTTGTTATTTTAAGAAAATTTTTTTGAAGTGAAACTTCTTTGGCGGCGAGTGAAATTTCAATTCGTCTCTTATTCGTGACGCTAGGCTTACACTTTCAATTCATATGAAAATTTTCAAAAAATGATAGCCGCTAGCGAGAATTGAACCCTGACCATCGTTGCTCAAGAGTCGGAATCTATACCTTTACGCCACGTAGGCTCATAAGGAACATGCAAACAAAATGTAATTAAAACTGAACGCGTAACATTCTGTCCGTAACATAAATTTTCATCCGAAAAGTATGCACGGAAAATTTATTTCTTTAAGCTTCAAACGAAAATATTTAGGCATAGAGAAAAATTCAGCGGGAAAAAATTCTACTGCCTGTTCACCGCATAATGAGCTTAAAGCTTAATTTGGTTCGTTGGTTGTGATCAAAAACTTGACAGATGATTGGCAAAAAACAGTTAATTCATTAAAATAATAAAAGCAAAAAGTGTTAAAAGTGCAATATTTAAGTGAAAAATAGCTAAATTTTTAATTAATTTAAGTGAAAAATAGCTAAAACAGGAGCTGAACGCCTTCGTGAATATAAATAGCGAATTATAGCTCTTAAGAATGCAGCCGCAGGTGGGTCTGCAACTAATGATGAAAGTAAGGTGATTGCAATATCGGCTGAGTTCCAAAATTCATTTTTACGAAGCCAGAAAAAACACACTGATGCTTTGTAAAAATGTATTTTGGAACTCAGCCATCATCTCAACAAAATTGTATAGCCAACCAAGTTAATACACTCAACAATCAACGACCCTATTAAAGGACCGAAAAAACAACATATATTATTCCATTATTCATTCCATCTTTGCGGTTACATGAATACACAATAAAATTATTTCTGGGACACCAAAAACCCTTGTATCGCCCACAAAGAACCATTACACCCGCTCAAAGTAACTGCTGTTTTCACTGGAGGAGTAATGGACGGCCAGATCCCATGATTTAACCGTTACAGAATTCTTTTTATTGTGTTTTTGAAGTCACGGGTGTATGTCAACAAGTCTCAGTCTTTCAAGCTCTTACGGTGAATATTCGCGAAGAATTTTAGAACTTGTTGCAAGAATGTTGGAAAATGCCATAAAACGAGCCCTTATGGTCATCAACTTTGGTGACGATAGGCATGTCAGTGGGCCTATGAAGGTTCAACTGAGTTCAAGATAAAATAGGCTATACTAAATACCAAAGACTTCCGTAAGAGGGCGCTTTGCTTTAGTTAGTGCGTTTTAAAGACTCGATAACACCTAAACGCCTATTTAAATTTCAGTAAACATCTGTTAGAGGGCGCGTTATTCAATCAACTATGTCTGGCTCATTCACGTCAAAACGGATGAAGCGATGTTGATTTTGATATTTGGTAAGCATTCGTTTCTGTTACAGAAATAGATCCTATGTTTTTAAAAGTTATTTAGACAAAAATCAAGGAATAAACCGAAGGCAAACAAAGTCAAGAAACAAAGACTAAAGGAAAAAAATCAAGTTAAACGACTTCGAACGGAAGCTATAAAAATATGAACAAAAATCAACCAAACAGTATCGACCAAAACACATCTAACAGAGACAATTAAAAAATCGAATTAATCCCAAAAGGAATTTTTAAATTCGGATGTTTTTAAAATAAAAATGCATATAAAATGAATGCTAAGAAAAACTTTAAGCAAAGTTTTCTCGAAATTGACTTTTTCAAACTGGATGAACATTGTTTTCAGAAACCAAACGTCAGATCTAGACGTTGAAGATGTAATTTTTTTTGTAATCATGTCAGCAGGTACTGTTTTACGGAAATTAGACTTAACACTTTTGACAGAGGGAGAGGGCAAAACTTTTTTCAATAGAAATAGATTTTTCTGTTCGGCCGACACCTATCTGCAGATAATGGCAAACCTCTAAGAGTAAATAATGCCATGTAAAGCTTTTTGAGAACATGAACTTAAGCCGTTCATTATTTGAAAACTGTCAAATTTTTGAATGCACACAAACAGCTTAAGTTTAAGGCTGTAGATTTGCACTTTTGTAACGTATGTGTATTTGTTTAAGTGCACAAGTCCTCAACTGTACTTGGAAGGGAACTGAATTGTGAATATCCATATTTTTAAATACAATACCAAAGCAATACCAAATTTGAGCTTGGATGAGGATTTGTAGTTGGCAAGAGAATACGGCATCATGTACTGCGATTTACTCATGTGAACGAACGACATCCCATAATCCGCTTCAAGGCTTAATTTTTTAACATTAACCTAATAGTGCGCACGCTACGATAGAAAAAAAGATGACTAGAAAAACATGACGTGCTTGGTGACTTCAACGCTAGGAAAGGAAAACATATTTTGTCCAACATTCGCAAAGTTCACCTTCGAATGAGGTTAATTGATTTCGCCGCAACACGAAACATGGTCGTTAGTAACACTAAATTGTAGCACTATTAATAAGGCCACTTGGCTTTACCTGATGAAAAAGCACGCAACCAAATCGAGCACGTTTTGACAGACGGAAGGCACTCTTCCAGTGTATAAGACGTACGAACGGTCCTTGGTGCTAACAAAGACTCCGATCGTTATCTTGTCGCAGCCAAGATCCATACATATCTGTGCGCAGCTAAGAATGCTACACAAAGAAAGCTAGACGTCGACAAGCTGCAGTCAAATTAGATGGCCGAAGCCTTCAAGAAAGCACATCTCCGATCGACGATATATGCGCACAGTGGACGCACATATTCCACTTTATGCTTACGGCTGCCGAAGAGGTGATAAGCTACCACCGCTCTCGCCGAAACCAGTGGCACGGCCAGGAGTGTCGCGACGCCACTGCAGAGAAGGACACCGCCTACAAAGCCACTCTGCAGTCGTTTGTAACGCATGCTGTAATGGAGCGTTATCAAGAGAAGAGGAGGGAAGAAAGACTAATTTTCAGGCGAAGAAAACGAGAGGCGGAAATGCGTGAGTGCGAGAAAATGTAGATGCATGGCGACAGAAATGAGACTCGAAAACTTTTCGAAAAAATAAGACGCCTGGCCGATGGTTTTAAGACCGGAGCCTCTTCCTGCAAGGATGAGAATGGGAATCTAGCGACAGATATGCAGAGTACACTGATGCTATGGATGGATCACATCTCTAGTCTTTTAAATGGCGACGCGAACAACAATCCCGCCAGTGGAGATGATATTCCGAAAACCTCAATTATGGATGATAACGTTGAAGTTTCGCTGCCCGACCATAGCAAAGTCTTAACAGTTATAACTCAGCTTAGAAACAACAAAGCCGCAGGAGCCGATAGCCTACCGGCTGAGCTATTTAAGACCGGTTGCGAAGCTTTGTTTAAATGCATTCACAGGCTTCTCTTTTAAATGGCGACGCGGACAACAATCCCGCGAGTGGAGATGATATCCCGAAAACCCCAATTATGGATGATAACGTTGAAGTTTCGCTGCCCGACCAAAGCAAAGTCTTAACAGTTATAACTCAGCTTAGAAACAACAAAGCCGCAGGAGCCGATAGCCTACCGGCTGAGCTATTTAAGACCGGTTGCGAAGCTTTGTTTAAATGCATTCGCAGGCTTCTATGCAGAATATGGTCGGAAGAATGCATTCCAGATGATTGGAACCTCAGTGTGCTCTGCCCAATCCACAAGAAAGGCTGTGGGATTAGCCTTCTTAATATCGCATATAAGGTTCTGTCGAGCGTATTGTGTGAAAGACTGAAGCCCATCGTTAACCAACTGATCGGGCCTTATCAGAGTAGCTTTGGACCTGGAAAGTTCACCATCGCACTATGGGAAATTTTACCCTATTTTGTGTCCAAAATTCGAAAAGTTTAAGTATCAGCTTAAAACTTGATCCATTACTTAAGTTAGAAGTATTAAGCTTGCCTAATAAAAATATACTTGCCACGCCCACTTTTTTATAGTGGGAGGTATAGAGTTGAATTATCAGCTTTCATTTTGATCCAGCACTTGGGCTTGAATTAGTAAGTTTCCAATACAAAAATTGACTTGCCACGCCCACTATTTCTACAGATAGGCGGTAAAAAGTTCAATAAATGTTGTAATTTTTAGGTTAGAAAAATTATTTTTTTTTTTAAATCGCACAAAATCGCAATATGAGATGTTGTGGCAATAACACATAAATGATTGCTCTATCGATGTATGATGAGGCTTTCTTGAACTCTCTTGAACTTTTTTTTAAACTCTAACTAAAGTTTTCTTTTAAAATTACACAATTTCTCGTAAAGGTCACTTATAATAAATTCGCTTTCTATCAGAATTCAATAGAAATTATTAATTGATATATTATTTAACAAACCATCACTAGTTTTTTTCCTTTTTTTAACTATCTTAAGTTGCTGTTAGATTTTGAGGTGCATCCATTGGAACACGATATAAAAAACTATATAAAAAAAAAAAAATTTTTAACTCATTTCGAAACAACATGTTTGGGATGTTCCTTAGCAGAGGTAAAACACGTTAGCTAAAAACAGAGCTTACATTTGTATGCTTTGGAGTTCTCCCTGCTAGATAAAACCAAAAATAGAAAGATTCAAACAAGTTGAAAAATTGACTTTTGGCCTCAAAATGGGGTCAAATTTCCCAATGTGCATCGACCACATCTTCACGCTGCTACAAATCTTGGAAAAGACACTCGAAAAACAAAACGACACACACCATTTTTTCGTCGATTTCAAAGCCGCCTTCAACAGTCAAATAAGGCGTCACCTATACTCCATCATGTCTGAATTTGGTATTCCTGCGAAGCTACTACGTCTTTGCAGAATGGCACTGAACAACACCAGCAGAGCAGTGAAAATCGGGAAGGACCTCTCCCATCCGTTCGATACCAAGCGAGGTTTCAGACAAAGTGATTCCTTACCGTGCGACTTCTTCAATATAGTCATGGAGAAGATCATCCGAGCTGCTGACCTTAGATGCAGCGGCACAATTTTGTATAAGAGTATTATGCTGCTGGCGTAGGCTGATGATATTGATATCATTGGCCATAATACGCGCGATGTCAGTGCAGCATTCCCCAGGCTAGAAAAAGAGTCGACTCGAATGGGTCTTGC
Organism: Tetanocera ferruginea; assembly: GCA_958299015.1. Taxonomy (NCBI): domain Eukaryota; kingdom Metazoa; phylum Arthropoda; class Insecta; order Diptera; family Sciomyzidae; genus Tetanocera; species Tetanocera ferruginea. Next base: position 86,860,401 of record OY282642.1, on the reverse strand, counting down.
AGTGAACGCAGATAAAACGAAGTATCTTGTGTCAACAAACAAACAGTCCCAGCGTCTTGGAAACAACGTCTCAGTTGACAACACCTCCTTTGAGGTAGTGAAGGACTTTGTTTACCTGGGATCCAGTATTAACTCCTCCAACGATATCAGTATTGAGATTAAACGAAGGATAACAATTGGCAACAGCTGTTACTTTGAGCTCAGTAGGCAATTGAAAAGCAGAGCTCTCTCTTGACGAACAAAACTGACGCTCCATAAGTCAATAATCATGCCCGTCCTACTAAACGCATCACAAACCTGGACGTTGAGCAGCTCTGATGAAAGGACTTTGGGAGCATTCGAGAAAAAAATCCTTCGCAAGATCTATGGTCCAATCTGCGTCAATGGCGTGTACCGAAAACGATGGAACCACTAGCTGTATGAGATATATGCCGATATCGACATATAGTCAAGTGTATTAAAATAGAGTGGTTTCGCTCGCTAGGTCATGTCGAGGGAATGAACGACGAAGTTTCAGCGAAAAAATTATTGAATTCGGTACCAAGCGGTGGCCAACGCAGACGAGAAAGATCGCATTTCCGTTGGAAAGACGAGTCATTGGATCACCTGACAACGCTTGGAGCTCCAACTGGCGCCAGCAAGAGCATGACAAAAGAGGCTGGCTCAACTCCTAGACGAGGCCAAAACCAACCAACGGTTGTAAGCGCCATCTAAGTATGTAAGTAATTAAAGAGAAAAGTAGAAAACTCTTTGACATTTCAGAAAAAGACTTGACCTTAGTCTTAAAATTTCTTGTATGAAGCTAATGTTAACTTTTTGAATAAAAACTTTTTACTTTTTTAAGAAAACTTTAATACAATGAATGAACGCACTACTGTTAACACATATAACGTATGTGTGTGTATATGTTGAACATAGAAAATCGAACATGAACATAGAAATAACCTTCACAATTTGAAAGTATGTTTTGAAGTATTATTTTTTTGAAATTTGCCCTTAACACACACACACAACGCTGCCCATTTTTGCTCTGACCAACATTAAGCACTTTTCCACCGCAATCCGGATCTCTTGATTTGTAAGATGATTGTATTTAATTGGATATTTTTTTATATGTTTGTTCTCGATTTGTATGCAACTGTACAAAAACTAATTTCAATGCTTCAATAAACTGCAAGCGCTTTAAGCAAAAGTATTTTCTTCTAGTACTGCTACTACTACTACTACTACTACACATACACATATAAAGGTTTTGCAACTGACACACACATGCAGATGCTGTCTTAAAGTTACATAAAATGAATAAAGGAAAAAAAGAAAGAAAGAAGGAAAAGCCAAAGGCAATCCAATTGAACAAATTAGTACGAAAAGGTAGTAAAAACTTGAGGCAGCTGTTGGCAGTCACAGGTAATAAGCATAGCCATACACAACTATTTATATGTATGTACGTATGTGTATGCATATGTCGAGATATGTATGTGCATTTATTCCACCCATAAGTGTTCTACGTGTACGAGAGTTTTTCAATCAAAGCAAATTAATTTTTGATCACTTCTTGATGCAGATGCTCCAAAATTTGTTGAAAATCTAATTAAATCCATTGAAGTAGAAGAGTTTGGATAAATAATTTCTTTCAAACATGTTCAGTTAAATTTATTTGCTTACACTCAAAATCAAGTGACTACATTCATAAAACAATATTTAAAATAAAATTTACATATAAAGTTACATCACAAAATAGTTGCCTGTGTTTAAAGCAACAAAAATTTAGTCTCAACAACGTGTGATTAATTTTAATAATTGAATACAGTAAGAAACGATAAAAGCAGTATTTAAATGTTGTACATGTAAGCGTTGAAACGTAGGTATATTTTGTATATTATCGTAAATTGTCAACAAGAAAAACAAAAATGTAATAAAATAATCACTGAGGAATAAAATGCAACAATATTACAATTATTTGATTGAATATAAGTAGGGGAGATAGTCTTTCAACTAATCTCCGGAAACCAATACTATTCCCAAACGTAAAAGAAACGGTTGAAATTTTAACTTCTCCCGATAAAGGTTATCCAAAATTTTGCCATCCGGTATAATAGTATATTTTTAATTAAGTATATTTTTAATTAAAAATTGAAACTTTGTACTTAATTCTCACTTAACTACATTTCTACGACATATCACCTTCATTCACTCATGTTTTCAATTATAGTTATTGTTGCACTAGGCTACGATAAGTTTAAACCTACAATTTCACATATATATCAGACACTCACAAACATACCCAATTGAACCAACATAATAATTATATAGTTGTTACCGCAGCATCACTTAGTTGAATGTTTCTGACCACACGCCCAATAACAAGATTGAAATCAATTTAAACAGGCGATTGATGTGGTTTCTGTTGACCGTATTTATCATTCATATACAGGTACAAATGTGGTTTACAACCAAAAACACACACACTCACATATATACGGTCAAACTCAATTATATATTTAAAGTCAGAAATAATGTTTGTAAATAATTAATTTATTCAATTATTTATTTTGCTGTAAAAGACTTTCTGATCTCAATTTTAATATTTTAATTGAAGGGCTTATTGCAAGAAGATTGTGTGCTATATGGTAAAAAATTCTATAGAGCTAATTGGCTTCAATAAAGTTTTGTAAAAATTAATTTCTGTATAAAGAAATTACAAATCGACTTTTTAGATCATGTAAATAGCTTGCCAGCAAAAAAAGTGCTTGCAAATGAAGGTTAAGTGGAAGGGGAAGTCTTGGGATCCAAGTCTTGAGATAAAAGATGTTTTTTAGGGGTATATAACTTTAAGTTAGCAACACTGTTTTAGCTGGCGGCCATTTTGTCAGCTGTCAAATGATTTGTGTTTACTGTGATTTGACATTTCAACTCGAATAGACTGACGCCTGAACAACGCTTCCAAATTGTGCAAATTTATTTTGAAAACAATGGTTTTGTTCGAAATTTTCATAAAAAAATTTTGTTTAGCGATGATGCTCACTTTTAGTTGAATGGCTACGTCAATAAACTACCTGCCGTATTTGGACTGACGATAATCCGCAAGTGTATGTTGAGACTTCGTTACATCCAGAAAAACTGACTGTTTGTAGTGCTTTATGGTTTGGTGGAATCATTGATCCGTACTTCTTTAAAAACGATGCTGGCCAGAACGTTACAGTCAATGGTGACCGCAATAGAGCCATGGTTACTGAATTTTTCGTTCCTCAATTGAACAACCATGATGTACAAGAACTGTGGTTTCAACAAGATGGCGCAACATGTCACACAGCTCGTGCCACAAGTGATTTACTGAAGGAAAGTTTGATAACCGCATAATTTCACGTTCCGGACCCGTGAATTGGCCTCCAATATTGAGCGATTTAACTCCACTAGACTATTTTCCTTGAGGATATGTGAAGTCGCTAGTCTACGCCAATAAGCCCAAAACGATCGACCACTTGGAGGACAATATTCGCCATGTTATTGCCAATAAATGGCCACAAATGTTGAAAAAATCATGTTTAAATTATAATGCCAAAAGATAATCTTTTGAAGAAAGTGAATTTAAAGTCAGTTTTTAAAAGTTCATCTTTGTTTTATTCCATTTCAAAGTTCTCTACCTCTTAATAAAACACTTTTTTATACCCTAAACCTGAAAGGTCAGGGTATATTAACTTTGTGCAAACGTTTGTAACGCATAGGACGAAGCGAGTCCGGTATAGAAAAGTATATATATTCTTGATCAGCGTCACCTCGTGAGTCGAGCTATTCATGTCCGTCCGTCCGTCCGTCCGTCCGTCCGTCCGTCTGTCCGTCCGTCCGTCCGTACGTCCGTCTCTCCGTCTGTGTGTTGTCCGTATACACAGGATAAGAAGAAGGAGTTGAGATAATTGGATAAAACTTGGTACACATGGTCACATGCAACCAAGGTTCTGCTCTATTGAATATTTTTGGAATCCGCACACGGACACGCCTACCTCCCATACAACGCAAAAATTTAATAAGCTTACAACAATAAAAATTGGTGTGTATGTGTTTTATACAAACACAAAGATGTCTTCAAAAAATTGACGTCATCCGCTCACGGACACGCCCACCTCCGATACAATCCAAAAATTGAAAACGCAATTAATAAGCCTGTGTTTAACCTAAAGAGCTTAAATTTGTCACAAATGTTTTTTATAACAAAAAAAAGATGGTTTTGAAAAATGGACATCATCCGCCCACGGACACGCCTACCTCCCATACAACGCGAAAATTGAAAACTGCATAAATAAGCTCATAGTTAGCATACAACAATAAAATTTGATATGTATGTGTTTTATACAAACTCAAAGATGTCTGCGCAAAATGGGTTACATCCGCTCACGGACACGCCTACCTCCCATACAACCCAAAATTTGAAAACGCAATAAATAAGCCTGTGTTTAACCTAAAGACTCTGTGTTTTTAGGACAAGACAAAGATGGTTTTGAAAAATGGACATCATCCAGCCACAGTCACGCCTACCTCCCATACAACGCGAAAATTCAAAACGCAATAAATAAGCCTGTGTTTAACCTAAAGAGCTAAAATTTGGCGCATATGTTTTTTAGGACAAGACAAAGATGGTTTTGAAAAAATGACATCATCCAGCCACAGTCACGCCTACCTCCCATACAACGCGAAAATTGAAAACTGCATAACTCAGCTCATAGTTAGCCTACAACAATGAAATTTGATACGTATGTGTTTTATGCAAACATAAAGATGTCTTAGAAAAATGGACGTCATCCGCTCACGGACACGCCTACCTCCTATACAACCCAAAAATTGAAAACGCAATAAATAAGCCTGTGTTTAACCTAAAGAGCTTAAAATTGACACAAATATTTTTTATAACAAAAAAAAAGATGGTTTTGAAAAATGGACGTCATCCGCTCATGGACACGCCCACCTCCCATACAACGCGAAAATTGAAAACGCAATAAATAAGCCTGTGTTTAACCTAAAGAGCTAAAATTTGGCGCATATGTTTTTTATGACAAGACAAAGATGGTTTTGAAAAATGGACGTCATCCGCCTACGGACACGCCTACCTCCCATACAACCCAAAAATTTAAAACGCAATAAATAAGGTTATGTTTGTCATAGAGAAATTAAACTTGGTATTTATGTATTTTATACCAAAACTAAGGTGTGTTCAAAAATTGGGATTAATCCGTCCATGAACACGCCCACCTCCCATAGCTAAAGCACAATAAAGGCATTAACTGTGAGCTACGGGAATAAAACTTGGTATGTGTAAATTTTTCATCAACATTTAAATGCATATAAAATATAGGCTTCATCCGCCCACGGACACGCCCATTTGCAATAAAATTTTTTTGATTTTGAAAAGTGGGCTTAGGGTATTTCATTGTCAGCCTAGACCGACTTTAGACTTTCTTTACTTGTTGTCACTGAGAATGCTTTTCTTAAAAAAGTCTTCACACTCAGAAAAAGTGTCTCGGAATATGATAAAAAAGGCATCATATTTAGAGAAAAATGGTATAGACTTTGTTCCAGAGAATGCTATTCTCTAATTGCGATACTAAAAATTCTCTAAAAATGATAAAAAGCTTCCATAAAATAGAAAAATATATCGTTTTTAGAGAAAAATACTTTTTTTTTTTGAGAAAATATTTGTTGTTATTGAAGAAAATACTTCTCATAGAGAATTTTTTATCAAAATAGAAGAAAAGTTTTTCATTTTCAATAAAATTTCTCTATAAATGAGAAATATTTTGTGCGCGAAAAATACTTATCATTATTAGAGACATTGAAATATTTTCATTTCCTAGAAGTAAAGAAATATTTCTACGAAAATGTGAAAATATATTCTTATTGAAGAAAATTTTATTTGAAAAAGAGAAAATTTCTTTTATCAAAAATAGAGAAATTTTTTATCGGAGCAAGGTATGTGTTTTTTTCTCAGTGCAGGTAACAGTCTCCGATTTGAATGATTTTCGGAGATGTGATAGAAGACCAAAATCTAAGGTCGACGTATTTTTTTATACGTGCTCAATCGATGATTTAGTGTTTCAAAGTCGCGTTCTAAAATCAGCGAAAATTTCGTTTTTCTGCATCATTTTCCATGGAACCATTTACAAATTTGATACCAAACGAAAACTCTTACAAAACCACACACGATGGCATTTTTATAAGAATATTTTGATATAATTTTGTTGTTGTAGTTTTTAGTAATGTTTAGTCCATATAAAAGAAATATGTTGACACAATTATTTCATATTAATTTGTGTTGGATTTAAGACAACTTTTAATTTAACCTATTTTTGTTTTTTTAAATTGTTTTTTCTGTTTATAATAAAATTTTTGTTTTATTGAAATGCATTTATTTTCCTTAAAGAAAAAAATTTTATAACCTGGGAACCTTTTCTTGTTAGTCTCCTCTAGAAGTGTTCTAGAATTTTTCAATGGAAGATTTTTTTAAGGCCTTCAATGAAAGGATTCTAGTAGGTTTTTTTCCAGGAAAACTTTAAGAAGGCATTCTATGATTCAGAAGAAATAAGACAAAATGATACTAAGAATATATATAATCATTGCCTTGCAGAAGCCACTCCATGGAAGCATTCTTGGAAGCATTCTTGGAAGCTTGGAATTCCTTTTGAAAGCACTTTTCAGGAGCCTGAGGAGAATGCACCGTGTTGTATGTGTTTATATCCTTAATATAATAATATATTATATATATATTCTTATAATAATACCCTTATTTTCCAGAGTTAATTAAAGCTTTCTATTGTCCATTTTAGCTAGGATTTTGTAAAAATATCTTAGGAGTTTTCAACAGCGGGTAGATGCTCTTTTTGAGTTGAAAAATTCCCTTTCTTTGAACAACGTTTAATCATTTTTATACCCCCACGCGTACTGCGTAAGGGATATATTAATTTTGACACGAAGTGTGTACCGCCAATAAAAAGGCGTGATATGTACAGAAAAGTATATATATTCATGATCAGCATCACCACCTGAGTTGATTTAGCAATGTCCCGCAGTGTGTCCGTCTGTATATCTGTTTATACAGACGATAACACCCGTAAATTTCAAGCAATCGTAATGAAATTCGATATTTGGGCTTCTTTCTAAAATGCGATGATCAAGTTGAAAAATGGGCAAAACCGGATGAAAACCACGCATACCTCCCATACACGATTTGTAGAGGATTTGTAGATTTAAGATACATAGCAGAAATTCGGTATTTGTTAATTCTATATCAGAACTGAGGTGTGTTAGAAAAATGGGCGTCATCCACACCGTAACACGCCCACCTCTCATACAACCTTAAAATTGAAAATAATATAAAGAGGCTTCTGTCGAAGTTACCAGAATAAAATTAGTATAGTTAGTTATTTTATATCAAAACAAAGTCATGTTAGAAATACAGGGGTCGTCCACTCACATACAACCCATACAACCCGAAAATTTAAAACTCTTTAAACAGGCTTTAAGCCACAGGAAAGTAGTTTGATACACTTCTATTCTATATAAAAACTAAATTGTGGAAGAATAGTGTGCGTCATCCGTCTACGAATACACCCACATCCCACACAGTCCATAACAGTGAGAACTCTATAAATAGGCTGATATATAAGCTACAGAACTGAAATTGGGAGCCTTGGAAAAATTGGAAAAATGATACCTTACTAGTTTTTTTTTTTTTTTGTTTCCACTGAATTTACTTTTATTATACAGGAACTTTTGTTGTGAGCAGAGTTAGGTCATCCCTGTACTTACAATATTTAAAAAACAAGTAAAGAAAGTGTAACAACGGTCAAACCCGACTATGAAATATCCTTAAACTACTTTTTCAAAATACAATTATAGTACTTAAAATGGACTTGGTCCGTGGGCTAATGAAGCCCATATTTTATATGCACTTTATTACGCATTTGAATGAAAAATTTTACACATACCAATTTTTAATCCTGTAGCTCACATTTTAATGCCTTTGTAGTGTTTTCGCATTGTGGGTTGTATGGAAGGTGGACATGTACTTGGGCGAATAACGCTCATATATTGTACACTAGGCCGTATCGAAAATTTTAGATCGTATTTTTATAGGTCTCAAAAGTTGCATAGGCTTGTCAAGATCACCCAAAAAAAATTTTATAAAAAGTAAAGGACATCTTCCTGCCCCGCAAGGACTAAGTTGTTTTTTGGGAAAAACAATAAAAAATAACGATCTTAAAATGCTTTGATTTTTTTAAGAAAATCCACACATGTCTTAAAGCAAAAGTAATAATGCAGTTTAACTAACAATTTCTTGCCACACACGGTGCTACTCATGATTTTTACCAACAGTATCCTGTATGAAGGATATTTGAAGCGAAAGTTGTACTTCGGATAGCAGAAGACGTTTGATTGTAAGCATTGGTTATAAATTTTGGTGGTACTGTTTATAGTGTTGATGTATTCCATAAATAACATGAATTAATAATTTGCATAGTTTTTGCATTTGTATTCTCTTGTTTTAGAGAAATGTATACTATAGCGCAATTTTTTCACTTTTTCAAAAAAATGAATATAAGATTTTATGTCAAGTGATTCAGAAGTGGTGTCGAAGATAATCTTCTCAATTTGAGTTTTTTGAAAATTTCTGAAAATGATACTGCCTTAAAATATTTATTTAATATATCAGCTTAAGACCACGATTTTATTTTCTATTTCGATATTTTAAAAAAAGTTATTTCCTAGCATCAAATTTCTCAATTTGAGTTATGTCCCCTTTATGGTTATAATTTCATAATCCCAAGTACCGGGATTTAACGAAATGTTTTCTGGTAAGCTTTAATTGATGATCTCATGCTTAAACTTTTAAGCACACGTTTCAATTTCTGCTCTTAGTGTGGTAGTTACTTGATTTCCTTTTCTAAATTATTGCTGTTTAAGCAAAGTAACTCCGAACATTTTTCGTCTAATCTATCAACACTGCATGAAAATCAATTTTAAATATATAGCTAGGTATTTTTGTTCTCATATGAGACTAAATATATTTTCACTTGAAACTTAAAGCATTTAATAGACGAACGTTGATTGTTCATTTTTTTTATGCTTCAAATGTCAGCGTGCGCACGTTTTCTAATAATTTTCATGAAACTTTTTCAATTTAGCTCATACGAAATACTTTGAGTCGGAAAATTGCCGGAAAATTTATTGTTTGCGTATGTGAAAAATTTTCATTTGAAGCAAAATTATTACGAGAACGAAATGCAATCGTTTAGTTTTCCAAACCATTTGCAAAACGTACTTAAAGCATGGCTCGTCCAAACACTGTAGTATACTATAGGTGGGAGTTGGTACGATTGCGTTAGGTTGAGTGAGTGTGTGTGTGTGTGCTTGCGCGCATAAGTGTGTGCTTGACTTGTGTTCACCAAAATATTTGCAGTTGTTGTGCAGCGCTCTCATGCAATATTTCGAGCATTGGTCAGCTTTGGCCAGAGTTTGTAGTAAATAATTGAAGTTTATTTAACAACTAATCAACTGGGCTCTCCAGCTTGTTTTTGCAGGGCCGTTAATTAAAAAATAAAAAGGCTTCTATAAAAATACAAAGCAGAAGTCAAACATGTTAAATTTATATATAAAACAAGTAAAGAAAGTCTAAAGTCGGTCTAGGCCGACTATGAAATACCCTAAACCCACTTTTCAAAAATAAAAAAATTTTTACTGCAAATGGGCGTCTCCGTGGGCGGATGAAGCCTATATTTTAATTGCATTTAAATGGTGATGAAAAATTTACACATACCAAGTTTTATTCCTGTAGCTCACAGTTAATGCCTTTATTGTGCTTTCGCTATGGGAGGTGGGCGTGTTCATGGACGGATTACTCCCAATTTTTGAACACACATCAGTTTTGGTATAAAATACATACATACCAAATTTAATCTCTCTATGACAAACATAACCTTATTTATTGAGTTTTAAACTTTTTGGGTTGTATGGGAGGTAGGCGTGTCCGTATGCGGATGACGACCATTTTTCAAAAATATCTTTGTCTTGTCATAAAAAACATATGTGCAAAATTTTAGCTCTATAGGTTAAACAGAGGCTTATTTATTGCGTTTTCAATTTTTGGGTTGTATGGGAGGTGGGCGTGTCCGTAAACAGATGACGTCCATTTTTCGAAAACATCTTTGTGTTCGTATAAAACACATACATATCAAATTTTATTGTTGTAGACTAAATATGAGCTGAGTTATGCAGTTTTCAATTTTCGCTTCGTATGGGAGGTAGGCGTGTCCGTGGGCGGATGATGTCCATTTTTCAAAAACATCTTTTTTTTGTTATAAAAAACGTATGTGCCAAATTTTAGCTCTATAGGTTAAACAGAGGCTTATTTATTGCGTTTTCAATTTTTGGGTTGTATGGGAGGTGGGCGTGTCCGTGAGTGGATGACACCCATTTTTCAAAAACATCTTTGTGTTGATACAAAACACATACATACCAAATTTTATTGTTGTAGATTAATTATGAGCTGAGTTATGTACGTTACGTTTGTAACGTTACAAACGTTTGCACAAAGTTAATATACCCTGACCTTTCAGGTTTAGGGTATAAAAAAAATCGCGTGTAGCAACGTACACGTGGCAGAAGTGAAACTTCTTAAAAAGTAAAGAATAAGAGATATTTTTGTATTAAATAGAGAGAGAAAGTATCTGAAAAGAAATGCAATTCAAAATGGAATAATATTCTGTTTATTCAAAATTTAAATCGTTACTAGTTGGTGCTTTAATTTTTAATACTAATATTAAAGGTTTGTGATAACTAAAATATGAAATATATAGACTGTCTCAGAAATAACTGTCCTTTTGTTTTTGTTTTTATTATAAAAAAACCAGTTTATTATTAAGTGAACATTACAAATAAAATGAAAAATTTATTTACACTGAAAAAAATACACTTAAAAAAATTATGCACTTGTTGATTAAGGTCCTCCATTAGGTTTTTTACCGAACTTTCGTTACCCTTAGTGTATGCACGAAGCCATTTACTTCAAAATATTTCGATGTTTTTTGCAGTTTGTTAGATCTTCTTAAGATTTATTTTCATTACAGCCCAATATCTTTGGATTGGACGAAGTTCGGGGCAATTAGGAGGATTGGCTTCTCTTGGTACCACAGTGACTTTATTGGCTTGGCACCAATCCATCGTTCTCTGGGTGTAGTGACATGTTGCTAGGTCAGGCGAAAATAGTACTGAACCTTGGTGCTGACATATAAAAGGCAGCAAATGCCGCTTTAGACACTTTCAGGTGTAAATTTCGGTGTTGATTGTGCAATCTTTCACAAATTCCTTACTTCGAATGCCACATTTGCAAATGGCCTGCCACACCATGTATTTCTTTGGAATTTGGTATGTTTTTCGGTAGTAAATTTAGAGGGTGCTCCACCTCTTCTAACCGCAGCATAATATCCGTGTCCAGGTAACTGCTTGAAATCCGCTTTGCAGTACATTTCATGAACCATGATCACGCATTCAAATTTGGGCAGGTAAGTTTTCGAGCCATCCTCTTAGCTTCGGCTACCTTTTCTTTCGACCTATCAGGTACTTTTTGTACTTTATAGCTCCTTAGGTTGTAAAATTTTTTAATCCGTCGAACACTTAACTTCAATGTTCCCGCTTTTACTGCCATATCACGAACCGAAGTGCCTGGATTCTGAGTGAATAGCCGCTTAACGTTCTGGGCCACCGCTTGGTTCGCTGGACCACTTTTTTTCCCTGAGCCTGGCGTTTTTGATAAAAGGGTTAGCTGTGTGTATCTTTTTATGGTCCATCCGACAGTTTTTATGCACACGCCAACTTCCTTAGCATTCGTTGTTCGTGGTGTTTGGATTTTCCAGGTATTTGCAAATAATTGCTTTCCATTTATCTTCTTGTTGAGACGACATCTTTTCAGTACCTCTTTTATTTTACTAATGAGTATTTATTTTTTTTTTAATTTGCAGTATTTAAACTTTATTTACGTACCAAATATGAGGCTGTAGAGGCAACCGTTTTTTTATAAATAACCTTAAAACAAGAGGATAGTTATTTCTGAGACAGTTTTCATGTCCGTCATTCAATATTTCCGAGATATCGAGAAAAAATGCATTTATTGTAGTTCCGGATTTTGTAATTGGTAGTAACATACACATGTTGGTAGTATTATTTATGTTCATACCAAATTTTTCGCGAAGATATATAGTAAGCTGTAGCGAATCATTAGATGCAAAATTAACGTAAAAATTTCCACCCAAAAATTTGCATATTATCTTCGGTTCTACCGAGAGCACGAGTTTCTATATGACTGTACATCAGTAAAGAACGATGAATTGTAACAAACCTCTGGACGCTACTGTTATTTTTATTTCCAGCCGAGGCATGCTCAGCGGATGTTATACAAGAATTTATTTTCAGAGGTTGAAAAATACGGAGTCCTTTCCCTGCAAACATTTTTAATCGCCTGAGAATCTCCAGCGAATCGCTTGGAAGATGAAACGATCGTCGGCGAGCTCTTCTGAGAGTCTTACGGGAATCGCCGAATGTAAGCAGCTGAGGTCATAAAAGAGATTCGCGAACGATTCGCCGAGAAGAGTCTTAGGCGATTCGCCAGGAAGAGTCGCGAACAATTCGCTGAGAGGAGTCTTAAGTGATTCGCCGGGAAGATTTGCCTACGAATAGGCAGAATGGGTTTTTGTTTGTTGCAAAGCATTGTTGTTGAATGTTACAAGTTAAAGCAAGCTTGAACTAGCGGGCTCTTCAGACGTTGTTTTATCCCAGTTTCATGAATTTTTTTAAAAATTATATTTTTTGATCAATTTAATCGATTTTTCAGAGCCTGCTTCATATTACAATGATAGATTTTTAAAGCTTTTTAAAAAGCAATCTTCCAACGATCGCCGGAATGAGCGAAGGAAGATTTTTAAATTTTTTGAGAATCGCGCTTTCTTCGCTTCGGCGATCGAAAAGCGATCAACCTTCTAAAGAGCCCTTAGACGAATCGCTAGCGCGTCGCCAAATGATCTAATCTTCCAATCGTCTTCCAAATGTTTGCAGGGTTTATATGGATGTCCGTTAGAATGGGTGTCTCTTTAGTTATAGTGTCCCTTGACGCGGATGTCTCGTTAGCTGGAGTGTCCCTTGACGTGGGTGTCTCGTTAGCGTGTCCCTCAAGTGTGGATGTCCATGATGTGGGTGTTTCTTGGTAGACGTAGGTTGGTGTCAGGTCGTCTCTTTGATGTGAGTGTCCCTCTAGAATATGGATGTCCCTGAAGAGGGTGTTGCTTGGTAGACAAAGGCTGTTGTGAGGGTGTCTCTTTGACGTGAGTGTCCCTCTAGAATATGGATGCCCCTGAAGAGGGTGTTCCTTCTCGTTGATGTTGCCGTGTCTTTTTGCAGCTGCTAGTAACCCTTTGACGTGGGTATACTTTTCGTCTTCACCCGCCTTCTTCAAAGCGCACGACTTTGCCATTGATTGCACTGTATATTTTAAAAATAATCGCGTGACTTTTTACTGGTCGTGCCGATAAGTTCGTCGCGAGTCTTTCTTGCCAGTGGGGCCTCGTAGACAGCGAGAGTGAGTGTAACACAGAGCAGAAGTAATACTAGCAGCGCCTCTGTGTTGACTCAAAGGAGAAGAGGGGATTGGAGTAGAGAACTGTCTTGTAAGTGCTTTTCACTCAAGTCGTGGTAGGACTGATTGGAAGTGAGTATCACTTTATGAGAGTGGAAAAGAGTACAAACACCAATCAGAAGTAAAACTCGCTGCCGCTCAATGTTATCTTCAAATCAACAGGGTTGTAGAGGAATAAGGATTCCGCCAGCAAACGAATAAAGAATGTCGAGGTGATGTTCGTTCTGTCTGATGTTCACGGTATGACTTACCTTATATTTCGATGTGATGATCGCACTGCCCGGTATAAAAAAGACATGTCTGCTTGCTTCCGTGGTCTCTACTCGACTCATTTATTTTCTCATATTCAACTTCTTTGTCTTAGCGAACGTTGTTGTACAGAGTTGCTTTAACGGTACTTGACTACTTCGTTTTAGTACTAATGCATACTACTTAATAGAATGCATGTTATGATGTTATTGCTTAATTCAATGCATATTCAATATGTCGTTATGATGTGCCATGAAGATGATGATACCAGTGATGCGTATGAGAAGAGTGGCTTATAGTCTGGTCATATTTTCTGGCCCAAAATATGTTCCTAACAGAATGAAAGTTATTATATCGTCGATTTTTTGATTAGGCGTTATATAGATGACCGTAATTACGATATTTTTCTCATTTCAAGTTTGACACTTCGCAAAGCAAATGTCGCCAAAAGGTGCCACTGTAAATGGAGCTGATCAAGATATTTACAAAATCATATTAATTATGATATATGGCCACTCCGGCTGCTCGAACATTCGTTCGCTTATATTTAATGACACAATTAAAGCTTTGTATACTGACAAAGCCGTTCGGAGTCGGCATAAGACATCTAGGTCCAGTTCTCGGTCAATTGTGTGCAAACATTTTAAAACACACACAACACAATTGATCATAAGAAGCTCGGTCAAAGTTCTTTCAAGGGCTGAAATGGCCCTGGATTATTTGATATGTATGTGTTTTATATCAACACAAAGATCTTTTTGAAAAATGGACATCATCCGCTCACGGACACGCCTACCTCCCATACAACGCGATAATTGAAAACTGCATAACTCAGCTCATAGTTAACATACAACAACAAAATTTGATATGTATGTGTTTTATACCAACACAAAGATGTCTTCGAAAAATGGGTGTCGTTCGCTCAAGGACACGCCCACCTCCCATACAACCCAAAAATTGAAAATGCAATAAATAAGCCTGTGTTTAACCTAAAGAGCTAAAATTTGGCACATATGTTTTTTACGACAAGACAAAGATGGTTTTGGAAAACGGACGTCAGCCGCCTATGGACACGCCTACCTCCCATACAACCCAAAAATTGAAAACGCAATAAATAAGCCTGTGTTTAACCTACAGAGCTAAAATTTGGCACATATATTTATTATGACAAGACAAAGACGTTTTTGAAAAATGGACGTCATCCGCCTACGGACACGCCTACCTCCCATACAACCCAAAAAGTTTAAAACTCAATAAATAAGGTTTTGTTTGTCATAGAGAAATTAAATTTGGTATGTATGTATTTTATACCAAAACTAAGGTGTGTTCAAAAATTGGGAGTAGTCCGCCATGAACACGCCCACCTCCCATAGTGAAAGCATAATAAAGGCATTAACTGTGAGCTACAGGAATAAAACTTGGTATGTGTACATTTTTCTTCAACATTTAAATGCATATAAAATATAGGCTTCATGCGCCCACGGACACGCCCATTTACAATAAAAATTTTTTTGTTTTTGAAAAGTGGGTTTAGGGTATTTCATAGTCGGCCTAGACCGACTTTAGACTTTCTTTACTTGTTTTATACTGACATCGTCATCATTGTTTAATCACGTTTCTGACAAAAGTACAATTTTTGATTTGCGTATGACTGTTTTATTTTTGAAGTTGCAGCTTAACCGAGTTACAGGCGTTCGCATTAAACTTATTAACTACTTAGTTCTATCCTCGATAGAACCACCATTTTTTTTTTTTAATTGAAAGAAAAATATGTTATGTAAGACAACAATTCTTTATTGAGATGTAAGCCAACACTAATTTTGGATGTTGTTTCTCTTCAAGCCTTCAAGCATAGGAACCGGAATGCCAATAATAATAATTTCATTAAAATTTGCATACTCACACAGTCGGGATACGAACCTGCAACCGCCGCTTGGCAGACATACACACTTCCAAAAGCAAAAGATATTTAAGTACTGCTCATCACAAAAACTGTCAAAAAATTTAAACAAAAACATAAAGATTTGTGTATTTGTTATTTAATTTAATTTTAGCCCAGCTATGAATCAAGAAATTGTTTTGTTATTACTGTTAACATTCACATTTACATTTGTTTAAAACAAATATTCCAAAAAAATTTTGGTTTTATCCGTGCTCTAACCCGCGTTCAATGTTTGAAAAACTCAACACACTCGACTAACAAGGCAATGAATATCTCAATATAAAATCATAACAAAATATTTCAAAAACAATATTTCAAACAAATACAAATAACATACAAATCAACAACTTGCATTGAATAAAATGAATATAAAAATTAGGTGAATTTTATAAACAAAATTTGATTAGAATTTACAATTTAAAATTAAGTGAATAACCTAAAGAATGATTGTCTTATTAGCTGTGTAAGCAGCAAAGTTGACCCGAGAAAAATAGGTCAAGTAGCAAATTTCACATGATAATAAATCATTTTTTTTTCTGTGTAGCTCTAATTGATGTTAAAACTTTTAATTTTTTGAATCTAAACAAATTCCAACTTTAAAAATTAAAAATGTGAACATCAATTTTTTAACCCTATAACTTACATAACTTTTTAGTATATTCTTAAACTACCTCAATAATATTTGTGTCGAAAATCAATCAATGTGTCTAACAGACGCAGTATATGCGCCAAGGGTTAAAAAACTTTATTTTTTCCATCATTTTTTCTTTAATACCTTTCAATTACCTTAATTGCTATGGGAATTAAAATGATGCGCTTCAGCCAAACAACAACAATATCAAAAACAAAAACTGAAATCAATGCTGATATATGATGCCGCCGGCAGCTTGAGTCCCAATAGAAAATGGTTATTTTTTTTATAGTCTTTTGTACACGAAGCGTATTTTAAACAAACATTTTACAATCAGTGGATATTCTTCCCTTTTTTGTTTTTGTTGGCCTAAAACTTTTGGCTTGCAATCGATCAATCAATTTGAAAACATTTTTGTAAAAAAAAAAGAGACACAAAACAATGAAATCAAAAAAAGCATGCCAAAAATTGTAATAGCAAGTTTTTATTATTTAGATGAGGTTTGTTTGCTTGGAGCAATTTTTTGGTTTTAAAAAATTTACAAGTTGAAAAATGGATTAGCATTTTTTGGGCTAATTGAAGGTGTAATCTTTTTAACGACGTAATCAAATTGATGGCTAATAATATTGTTTTTTGAATCAACGTTTAGATTTATTAACAAAACAGGTAAATAATTGGATCGTCTTTGTCTATTTTTATTCCTATTCTATTGGTACGATTTTTACCAAATTGCTACTTTATAATAATTTATGTCAAATTTATTTTGTTAATTTCAGCTTCCTTTTATTCTTGTAGAGTTGACTGTTTTCACGTTCTGTATTGTTGTTCTTCATGCAGCGTGCAGTTAGCTCCTTGCGATGAACTGATCCCACTATATTTATCTCAATGCGATGCTGCTGCTTTATTTGCGAATTATGTGTTCTATTCAAGCGGCTCTAAATAAGTTCGACGAAGAAAATCTTCATTTCTTTTCGCGTTAGACCATAAGCTTCAAAGAAAAATACAAAGAGAGCGATGAAGAAAGACATGGCAGATTCTCGATAGTATAACTTGCATTATCTACCACGTACAACGTAATTTAAACAATCGGCTGTTAAAGTTTATGCTCAAAAGTTGTTTCACCAAATATTTTTAAGCAAACTGTCGATCTGACGTCAACACTTACAATTATAGATCGACTAAATAGAATGGCCCGATACTTCAACTATGCCATCGATATATTTAATTATTAAAGGAAGTATCGAGTGTTCCACAGTCGGTCTAGACCGACTTTAGAGTTTGCTTACTTGTTCTTGATCTAACTTGATCTAATGTAGTTTTGTTCATTGACGAAGCCATTCAACCAAAAGTGAGCTTCATCGCTAAACAAAATTCTCTTATGAAAATTTCGAACAGAACCATAATTTAAAAAAAAAATTTGAAAAATTTGGATGCGTTCTTCACGTATTCGTCTATTCATGTTAAAATGCCAAATCTTATATATCAATATATATATTAATATAAGCTTTTTTGGTATTAATTAAAACTCAAAATAATTGAAACTTATATCATTCGAAAGGTTATGTTGCCCAGATGTGCAGAATGTATATATAAATGATATATCCGATAGAGGGGGTTCCCAACCTTCTCAGAGAGAAATTAAATTTTTGAGAAAAAACCCGCTATTTGCTTAATATGAAATTTGTTTGAGGGAGAGTTTTTGAGTTGGTCGAATTTGAATTTTTTTTAAAAGTAACAATTTCTTAAAAAAATGTACTTTTATGCATTCGTCAATTGTAAAATTAATGAAAAAATGTGTTTTGAATTAAAAAATTTGATTTTCCATGTGAATATCTTAGTCGGATTTTAACGGTTTTTAAATTTTTTTCATTTTTTCTAAAAGTTTGATAAATTTTCTTTTAAATGTGTTAAAAATTAAAGCAAAATTCTAACCAGAAGTATTTTTAATGAATTTTCTTAATATTGTCGTTAGTTATTTAGCGTGTGTTTCAACCAAATGCCAAGAGAGAGAAAACAACTGTCTCAAATTGAATCTTCTAAATTGGGAAGCCAATATCTCCGCCATCTGTGAATAGATTTTATTTATTTCTTTTTTGTATTTAAGTCTTATCACTTAACTTAAAAAAACTTTTAAAAATAATACCGTTTTTTGTTTGTTTATATTTAAATTATTCCTTTTAAAAAAAGACCATAAAATTTGATTTATTCTTAAAATATGGGGTAAAAATGATTTTTGTTGTAAAAAAACAAAAACTCAAAATTGCATTTTTGATTTTCTTTCAAAGTTTATACCAAATTTACGGTGAATTTATTTTGTCTTGACAATAAATTAATAAACTGTCCGTGCCATAAAAAAATCAAGGCTACCCCCTACGATTTTTTTGACAAAATTAAATTTTTTTAAAATGTTGTTTTTCTGTTTTTGAAAGAAATAATTAAATAAATAAATAATTTTTCTGAAGAAAATAGCTTAATATCGCCAATCAATGAAAAGTTATATTCTCGAACTTATTTTGATCATCTCGCATATATTTATAAAAAGGCAATCAATAAATTGGTCGAATTTCGACCCCAGGCGATACTAGTATTTATAAATAGGCAATCAATAAATTGGTCGAATTTCGACCCCAGGCGATACTAGTAATTATAAAAAGGCAATCAATAAATTGGTCGAATTTCGACCCCAGGCGATACTAGTTAAAGTAAACACAACAACAAGCTGACAACAGTCTCACCAATAGAGATGATATCCCAGAAACCCCAATTATGGAGTTTCTGTTGAAGTTCCGCTGCCTGACTATAACGAGGTCTTAACAGCTATAGCTCGGCTTAAAAACAACAAAGCCGCAGGAGACGATGACAGACCGGCTGAGCTGTTTAAGACCGGTGGCGAAGCTCTATTTAAATACATTCACAGGCTTCTATGCATTGTCGGAAGAATGCATACCAGATGATTGGAACCTCAGTGTACTCCGCCCAATCCACAAGAAAGGCGATCCCACCATTTGCGCCAACTAACGTGGTTTAGCCCTCTTAATATCGGATATAAGGTTCTGTCGAGTGTATTGCGTGAAAGACTGAAGCCCATCGTTAACCAATTGATTGGACCTTATCAGTGTGGTTTCAGACCTGGAAAGTCCACCATCTAGCAAATCTTTACGCTTCGACAAATCGAAACACACCATCTTTTTGTCGATTTCAAAGCCACCTTCGATAGTCCAATAAGGAGTCACCTATACTCCACCATGCTTGAATTTAGTATTCCCGCGAAGTTAATACGTCTCAGCAAGATGATATTATCGGCCATAATACACGTGAAGTCAGTGCAGCAGTCTCCAGGCTAGAAAAAGAGTCGAGTCGAATGGGTTTTGCAGTGCACGCAGATATAACGAAGTATCTTGTGTCAACAAACAAACAGTCCCAGCGTCTTGGAAACCACGTCATTGTTGACAATACCTCCTTTGAGGTAGTGAAGGACTTTGTTTACCTGTTATCCAACATTAACTCCTCCAACGCTATCAGTATTGAGATTAAACGAAGGATAACTCTTGCGAACATGTGTTGTTTTGGGCTCTGTAGGCAATTGAGAAGCAGAGCTCTCTCTCTCGACGAACAAAACTGACGCTCTATAAGTCAATAATCATGCCCGTCCTACTATACGCATCACAAACCTGGACGTAGAGCAGGTCTAATGAAAGGACTTTGGAAGCGTTCGAGAGAAAAATCCTTCGCAAGATTTATTCGATTCTGTACACGATTCGAAAAACTATTCGATTCAGCACACGATTGGACCTTATCAGTGTGGGTTTCGTCGTAGCAAGTCCACCATAGACCAGATTTTTACACTACTCCAAATCCTGGAGAAAACCTACGAAAATCAAATTGACACCCATCATCTCTCTGTTGATTAAAAAGCTGCGTTCGATAGCCCGATTCGGGATTGCCTTTAATGTCTGAGTTCGGCATACCTGCAAAGTTGATAAGGCTCTGTAAGATGATGTTGAGCAATACATGCAGCTCCGTCAAGTTAGGAAATGACCTTTCCGAAACCTTTAATACCAAACGAGGTTTCAGACACAGCAACCCGCTATCATGCGATCTCTTCAATTTCATTATAGATCCTACAAAAGGCAGGTGTGCATCGAAATGCTATAATTTTCTACAAAGGTATCCAGCTCCTGGCGTTTGCTGATGATATCGATTTTTGGGAAAAACCAAGAAAGATGTAACTGCTCCTTTCGCAGCTTTTGAAAAGGAATCAGTCAAAGTGGGTTTGACGGCAAACGAGGACAAAACAAAGTATATGCTGTCTGCAAATAGGGAAGCGCGGCGTCTAGGCTCCCATGTCACAACAGCAAAGTGTAACTTTGAAGTTGCCAAGGACATTTACATACCTTGGCACCGCCGTAAACAGCAATAACAATGTCAGCCTGGAGATAAAGCGAAGAATAACAATTGCTAATAGGTGCTACTACGGGCTAAGTAAGCACTTAGGTTCCAGAACCCTCTTTTGATCGACAAAACGAACAATCTACAAGACGCTCATCATACCTGTGCTTCTCTATGACGCTGAGGCATGGGTGATATCTCAAACAGATGCAGCCGCTCTTGGAGTGTTCGAGAGGAAAGTTATTCTCAAAATTTTTGGTTCTGTGCGAGTTGGTGACGATTATTGTATTCAAATGAACCACAAACTGTACGCGCTCTACGACGATATTGACTTAGTTCAGCGTATAACAATTCAGCGACTACGTTGGCTGAAGAAGCTCCAGCGAAAAAGGTGTTTGAGGCGATAGCAAAGGGTCAACGACGAAAAGCAAGCCTTTGCCTCCGATGGATTGACCAGGCCAAGGAAGCCCTTACCACGCTTGTTGAAAGAGATTGGAGACGGCACGCGCGAAGCAGAGACGTCAGTCGTAACCCGACCAAGGGTTGTCATGGCCACCTAAGTAAGTAAGTAAGTAAGTGAGACAAACATACGCTTATTTATTAAGTTTTCAATTTTTGCATTGTATGGAAGGTGGGCGTATCTGTGAGCGGATGACACCCATTCCTCAAAAACATTTTCGTTTTTTTATAAAAAACATACGTACCAAATTTTATCTATCTAGGTTAAACATAAACGTATTTATGCAGTTCTCAATTTTTGCGTTGTATAGGAGGTAAGCGTGCCTGTGGGCGGTTCCCAAAAATATTCAATTGTGCAGATACTTGGACCCATATGACCATGTGTCTAATTATCTCAACTCCTTAATTTTATCCAGTGTTTATGGACAACACACAGAAGGACTGGCGGACGGACAGGCAGACGGACGGATAGACAGACATGGTTAGCTCAACTACTTTTCTATACCAGACTCGATTCGTTCTTTGCGTTACATACATTTGCACAAAGTTAATTTACACTGACCTTTCAGGTGTAGGTTATAATAACGAATAGCACATTGATGTTGCACCGAATGTAAACGAGCTTTAGCAAACATGACCTGAGAAGAAATCTATATATTTTACAGAAAATAATATCGTAACTGGGCTGAGTTTAACTAAAATACACCCAAAACATTAGAGTGTTCCAGAACTAGCACTTCTTTCGGCGCAGAGGTCGTACATTCAACGACATGGACCCAGTTACATATTTTGTATACTTTATTGACACAAAATATTAAATTGTTTTTCGGGAGAGTCGTTCCACCAATATACTCTTATAGCACTCATGCGTTCGCCAGTCATTTCCGAAACAGACCCATTAAGTTCGGTATCTTTCATCATGTTTGAAGATAGCTATGCATTTTGCTGTTTCTAGGTCACAGACAATGGCCGAATGATCGTTATTTGTGTTGCACTCACTTTCTCTCCAGGATGTGTTCAGAGACATCTTACTACTAACGTTAGTAAGGTCTGTTAATGAACTATACTCAGCTGTGCAGAAGGTGTTGTTCATTAGAACTACTTTCAACTCAGCAAAGGCATTAAGAACTGCCAACTATTTTGTATTTGCTTTGGAACAAGCACATTCTATGGCACATGCATTGAAGTCTCCATTGAGCTTACACTATATGAAAGCTCTAAAGCTTGCTTCTTTTGAGATTTTGGTGAGCTTTTTGAAGTTTGCTTTTTAAAATGTACATTAGCAGTCTCTTTTTCTCTGATCACTTTTTGCGAGTGAGAACATCGAGGATGAAGAAGACGATCTGCTCAGAGGTTATGATGATGCTGATGAGGATTTTATCTCAACTGATGAGATGGCATCCGATACCTTACATTATTTATATTATTAGCTACACCATCGCATTGCTCTGAACTAGATGTAGCACCAGGAACATCTGCACTATCGGTAAAAGAAAAACTGTGCGTGGTGTTCTACTCCGGACGTCAAAAACATTCTTGTCGTGAGAAATATGTACAAAACTAGTTTGCCTGAAATACGGCTCTTTAATGAAAACTTATCTGTAGCATGTCTGTGCTTGGGAAGAATTATAAATTCAGCACAAAACCATTCACAATCCTTACCGCAATATTAATTACTGTTAAATGATATTTAAAAATTAAAATTAATTAGCTAAAAATTAACTTTTGCCAAACAAAATCATTGCATGACATCCCAACCTGACCCCACTTATACACTTAGGCAGCGCCGCACTAAAACATGGCTGGGCCTGGGGCTTAAATTGACTCGGGGCCTACTCAAGGTCAGATTATTTAACTCGGATCTTTTAAAAATCAAGATATTAATTTTGTTCAATTTTTATTTAAATTTTTTTTTTATTTTACTGTGGCAAAACGTTCTATCAACTCGTCAAAGTTAATCGTTTGCAACAAATCACTTTCTATACACAGTTGCGTTATTGACGACAAACTTCATGTAACATAGAAGGTTGATGAACATTTTTTATTCTTTTAAATACTAAAAATAACCTTTCAGCTTCACAATTTGCTATAGTTACCAGAGTTCGGACTTCAAAATTCGTAAATCACAGTAAATTTAATTGAAAAATGGCAGTAAAACAAACTTTTTCGCAGTAGTTATATTAATTTTTTTCATTTATTCACAAGCGCGTTCGTATATTTTATACTATTGACAGAATAAACATACACACAGTAAATTACTGTTCTAGCGCGTTCAAGATGCTGCCGTTTTAACAAAGAAAACACACGTTTTTTCTTATCCCAACGATTTTTAATTTTGCGATGCCCTTTGAATGGTAAAATTTCTGAAGATCTCTAAAATAAACTTCAGTTTCCAATTCAACATGTTCATAAGAGTGTGTCGAAAAAAAAAGTTTGAAAAAACCATTGTTAATTCGTAACAAAACTCCTCTCCTGGAGTCACCTTTTTAAGTTTGACAACAGATAAAAGTCGCTGGGGGCTTAAGCTGGGGAATATGAGGAATGAAGAAACAGTGCAAAGCGTAAGCGTGCAATTAGGAATGAATTAGATCGATTTGTGAGCTGTATTGATTTGTCTTGCAAAAAGATGATTCGATGATTCGATAATTGGAGCCCACTTATTGACGATTTCGTTTTTCAATCGTAGAAAAGTTGACTGCTTTTCCTGTTCTCAAATAGCCGAATAAAATGCCACTAAATCCCAAAAAAAACAGACGCCAATATCTTTCCGGACGTTTGTTGAGTCTTCGTTCACTTTGATGCACCGCTATTGGAACCTATCCACTCTTTTGCTGATTCCTACTATTCAGGTGTATAGCGGTGGATCCGTGTTTCATCCATGAACACTATTTTTACAAAAAATCAGTTAAATTTTGTTTAAACATGTCCAAACATTGTTGGGAAGTGCGAACACTTTCATGTATTTTGTTGATTGTTAACGTATGTGGCACCGATCTTACAGTCAGCTTTCTCATACCCAAATTTTCATGTATAATCTAAACCACCGACGCACTTGATATAATTGTCTAATACGTAATCGTGGATTTTCCAAAACATTTTGCAGTGGTCACTGTGTTTGATGCTCACCCGGCGTGTTCATCTCTTGTTCTGGTTCAACCTCTTTTGAAATCTGCAATCCAATATTTTACAGTTGAATACGACGAAGCAGATTCATCATAATATTTATTGAGCTTTTTTTTTTGTTTCTTTCTTACTTTTGTTACGCAAAAATTAACGCTTAATCCAGCCATGGAATTCTTTTTTCTTTTTTTTAATAATAACACCAAAAGTAATTTAATTTAGACTGTAACGTCATTATTAATTGTCAGATCGATCTGACATATATGGTATGTTCATGTTAAGATTTCCATCCGTCAAAAATGTCATGCATTTGAAGAGTGTGGTGCCGTCACTTGGAGGCTGGTAGCATCTTTAACGCCCTAGTATACTATATTTTTGCATGTTGCAGAAACATATTTTTTTACTGATACAAAATATATTTGAAGTCGACAAATTTTCAGAAAGTGATTGTGTTTTCTGTTGGTTTTTAAGAAAAATAACAAAGTCACCAATTCTAATATTTGTCGCGAATACTTCGCAGAAGAATTA
The DNA here is from genome assembly GCA_958299015.1 of Tetanocera ferruginea. Lineage (NCBI taxonomy): Eukaryota > Metazoa > Arthropoda > Insecta > Diptera > Sciomyzidae > Tetanocera > Tetanocera ferruginea. The sequence continues at coordinate 86,835,411 of OY282642.1, read as the reverse complement.
AAAAAAAACCGCAGTGACGCAGTAAAACATTCAATTTTGATAAAAAGCACAGTAAAGTCCGAACACTCATCGGTTCTGTTACAAGCAATTCTGGCCCTATACTTAAAAGAAATATTTAGAATAAACATGATTTCTTACAAATATTAATTTTTTTTAAAACTTTAAGGTCGATTACTTCGAAATATTTTTTATATAGCATGTCATGTTTTTACATATATAAGCGCCTTCATATATAAGCGCCTGCAGGGCCCCTACCTGCTCGGAGCCGGGGGCTGCAGCCCCCTATCCCCCACCTAAATTCGCGCTTGCACTTAGGTATTGCTTTCTGTAATACTTCTACTTCAAGCTGGACGAAAATCGTAAGGATAGCTGACTTTGGCTTTAGCGCGTCGCGAGGCTCAGCAGAATAACTTATTGCCTCGCAGGTAGCCGCACATACTACTGTTAAAAAGTTTTTTTATATCTGTAACCTCGAGCACAGTGTCTGAACGTCTCAAATCCACATACTCACAAACACTCAGCATTTGAAAACCGATTTCCTGTTTTTCCTGACATCCGCTCGCACACTTTAAGAGTTGCTGAAAAGCAAGCAAAAACAAACAATAATTATATCCTTAAAACTAAGAAATTTTCTGATACTTTACTAGAGTTTGCACGCACACTCTAAATATCGCTTCATCCACATGCTTACATGCACATCGCATCGTTCCTCTCATTGATATTTGCGTTCGAGTGTTGTTAAAGTTAGTTTGTTCCGGTTGCCTGCTGATATAAAATACCAATTTTATAACTCAAGCATGGATACAAATATACCCACGCATGCTTTCATATATATTGCAACAAATATTTAGAAAAAAAAAAAAGAAGGAAAACACATTTCCTTTCTTACTAAACTCTCGATAAGTTCGAGCAAAGAAAGAAACATAAATAAAATAAAATACAATTTAAAATTAGAACAAAGACAACGTAAATGAAAATATTTACGTTGGTGTCTGTTCAAGCAGCTTAAGATGCTCAACAGCAAACAACCAACTATAACAAAATACAACACGATTGTTGAGAAACCATGCAATCGGTATGTATTGGCCAGAACAAGGGTACAGCAACAAAAACTTGCACTACCAGATACTTATTATCAATAATGCTTGCTCCTTGCTCTATAGAAGTTACTTACACAAAACAAAAAATCATATCCTGCCAACAAACAGCAACAGCATCATCAGCAGCAACAACAATTAACCACTTTAGTGCTAGATGTTGCAACACTGCATAATCTGTACTCAGTTATAGTTAGTAAAACGGACAACGAAGTGGAAGAGAAAACATTGCTGGTTGCTCGTTTTGCTTGTTTTGACCAAGTTATGTTGCTCATTTTTGAATGTTGTAAGCCAGTTGTAAGCGCATTTTGAAGATTTTAAACACAAAAGTTTTACTGATTATAAAACAATTATTACTGTGCAAATTTGTTGAATGGCACTATTTTGCTAAAATGATGTAGTTCTAAGAAACTATTATGAAAAAGATTCTAAATTTTAGAAGAATTTTAAATCATAAAGTAACGTAAGCTATTACAGCTCTTAAAATTAAAAAAAAAACATGTTGCCACTAGAAAGCGTTATGCTGACATTGCTATCGGCTTCATCGCATCCAATTAAATAGGCACACTTAACTCGTCCTATTGTTGAACTGAACTTCTAATGAATGCAACTTCCTCCACTAGCGTCAACATGTGACATTATAAAAACAACTACATAAAATTACAACAACGCAAAAAACAGCATTTCTTCGGACATACTAAGGCAGCAACTGTTGCCATTTACAAACACGTTGACAGCAAAAACAATGATAGCAGCAACTTGGCAAACATATACATAAATGCAGTGATAAACAGATGAAACGCAAGATAGCTAGACAGTAAAGAGACGCAGACAAACAGACATAACGATAGACAGCAGTTTCAGTTTTGTACAAACTCCAAGGCATGACAAACATGCAACAGAAAGTTTGCACAACTAGCTATACTGAACAGGACACTCGGCAGCAGCGATGCCAGCTGATTATTCGATATATAGACAGAAGACAGAATATTTCAGACAGATAATGAAAGACAAATGCGCAGACAGACAGTCAGTGCAATAGAATCAATGTTGTTGAACAATCGTTTTTGTTGTTGTTGTTGTTGTTTTTGGTGTTTCTGTTGTTTTTTGCTGATGTTGCTCTCCGATTCATTGAATAAAGTGAAAAATGCTACTCGAAGCAAATGCCATGGAAGACTTTAAAAGTATGCGTTATGTTGTTGGTGCTGTGAATGCAAATTTAGTTCAAGTGTTGTAGCATAGCTATATTGTACGCACATATTCACATATTCTGTACTTAAATTTTAAGCAATGTTTAAAGCAACATTTTTGGGTGTTTAAGCCTGAAGAGATCTGTGATGTGGCAAGTTTTAAAAAATGTACTACGTTTGGAATTAAAAAAATTTAAATGATCTAAAAATATTCCTTGGCTTAATGTAAAATAATACAAGAAAATATTTCGCGATTGGTCAAATTCAGGCTTACCAGTGAAGCCACTAAACTTCGGACGACACTATCCAAGGATACTTCTGCATCACAATGAAATTTGATGAAAAAATTTTATATATAGGTAAAAGATGAGAAAACAACAACTGTGTATCAGATTTTCCAAATTTTATTTTATTTTAAAGTTATTTAGAAAATATTGGTTGTATCTTACAGGATACACTGAACACTCACCCTCAGCCTTCTTTCATCACAGAAAGAAATCATTCACAGAAGAAGTACAAAATATAACTCAATTTTAGTTTTAAAATGTTTTTTATCTGTTGAAAATTATTCAAATCAATGTAAATAAATTCAAAAACATAAAAATAAGTGCATAGAAAAGTCAATTCAGTAGGTATTATAATGAAATATAAAAAAAGAACACAATACAAACTTATGTGTGATGATATTCATAAAAACAATTTTTTTCCGAAGTTAAACACAAATTTATCTTACACTTTGTCCAAAACATCCTTGTTTGTCCAGAGCATTTTGGCAGCTTGCACCTTCCTTTTTTGTCCATGGTAGTCCAATGATCGATCATATCTAGTCTGGTGTCCTTGGGTGGCGCTATTTGTGTATTAGGTTTCCGAAGTTTTTCTTCGATTACTTTTTCTAGACTTGGACGACCACGTCCAGGAGCATTTTCTGTATTGCATGAAAACAATGCTCCTTTGGAGTAGCCAAGCATTTACACAAGTTATATCAAGAAGATGATAAAATATTCGGTTTTTCCACTTCCGGCTTTTTATTAAAATTTTGTGGCGGCCCATTGAGCTGTCCATTAAATCAATTCCACCCATATGACAGTTATAATCTTTACGGATTTGTGGACAAGGAATATTTTTAACACATTTTTCCTTTTTGTCAAATCGCTTCACAGTTAAATTTTGCGTCTGTGCATTATTGGTGTTCAATGTCGGTTTAGTCCCAACGTAAGTGAAAATCAGATTGACAATTCGGTTGTCTTTCCATGAAATTGATATCACATCGACACCACATATATTGGAAATAAACTCCTAACTCGATCCACGTTCATGTTTCATCATTACTTTCTCATCAGGGAGCTTGCAATTTTTGATACTATTGCGCCTGATTGTTCCAACAGCTAGTATACCCTGTGTTCGCAAATACACTTATAATGGTACTGTTGTATAAAAATTCGTCAAAGTAGACTATGTGGTTTAGGAAGCGAGGTACATCGCGAAGCAGCCTGACAACTATATTCGCAGAGGATTGCAGATCGGGTTCTCCTTCAGCAGGCATCTTAATAGATCCAATATATTTTTTAAATTTGTAAGCGTATCCTAAAGTATCACACATAACATACACTTTTAAGCTCCATTTTTTAGGTTAATTTGGCAAATATTGTTTCATGTAGCTTCCAATTTTCGTGGAGCACATTTGCTCATCCACACATAATCTATCTAACTTTGGAACACTGGCAAAAGTTTTATTTAGGGCATCGATAACAGGTCGTATAAGATAAAGCCTGTCGCGAGTAGGATCATTTTGAGTAGGTTGTTTAGTTTTATTGTTAAAATGAAGTACCTCCCGAATTTTTTCGAATTGTCTCCTGATTCCTCCTCCTCAACATGATTATTTTCAGACCAATCGTCTCTCGAATTTGGAAGCTTCTGATATGTCATATAGAATAGAATTCCAATAAATTTACGTAGGTTGAATACATTGAAGCTGAATCCTTTTCTATTCCGGCAAATTTTAGAGTCACGTTAACAATATCTTCCTCCAAAGACCGTGGAAACAAATAGCACCAAACTTGGTATGGAGTTTCCAAATTATGTATGTTATCAGGAAGACTGGAATTATGTATGTTATGTGTGGTGACCGTGAATTGCAGGTTAAGTTAGTGGCTTAGCATGCTCGGAGCCCGGGTTCGATCCCCAGCCGCGGCGAAAAGTTTTTTTCAATAAAAAATTTTTCTGATCGGTCACCACCTACCTCTCCGCAGACAATGGCAAACCTTAGAGAGTAAATAATGCCATATAATGCTTCTTGAGAACATGAACTTTAGCCGTTCGGAGTCGGCATAAAACATGTAGGTCCAGTTCTCGGCCAATTGTGTGCAAATATTTAATAACACACACAACACAATTGATCATTAGAAGCTCGATCAAAGTCCTTTCAAGGGCTGAAATGGCCAATTTTTTTTTTTTTTGTTTTGTTTTTTATCTGGAAGACTACAATCACCTACAAATCGAACTTGTTTGTCACTTAATTGCAGATTACCTTTTTTCCATATAAGTCTTTCGAATTCATAAGATTTAGGATTTATATTTAGCCCTTGCAGCTCGGAAGCAAATGAGTTGGAAATCATTGTAAGACAGACCACGTTACAGGTTTGTGAAACAGAAGTTGATGGCGTAAAATCAAGCGAATCCAACTGACCACCATCAAACTCCATCGAAAACACCTGATCATTATCATCATTCATCATTTGGAGAAAAGATTTCTGTGTGGGTGAATTTATACCAAAGTCGTCCTCGGTTTCTTCGTCAGTATCGTTTACGTTGATAAACAAGGGCATGCTACCTCCTTGAAAATTATCTTTCCTTTTATATTTTTTTTCTAATCGATTATCTACCTCAAACTCATCAATATCAGAATCGCTATCATCGGTGCTATTCTAAGTAATATCTTCACTATTGCATAATAGCTCGCACACTTCTTCATCAGTCATTTTGACTCTACCAACACTAGTAAGTCCTGACATGACAGTTTTAAAAAATAAGTTTTTAAAAATTTGTTAAAATATAACAGAGGAATAATTATAATTAATGCTCAGTATTTTCTTAAGCGCAATGAACCTGTTCCGTCAAAGCATAAAACATAAATGATGTTGAGAACAAGTAAAGTACCAAATTCAATTCAAATGCTCCTTGTATCTTTAAAGATACAACCATTAAATGCTGCGTTTTGACCGGAATACGGAAGAAAATTTTGTAAAACTATTTTTAATCACTACAATATATATTTCTACACTCCAATAATATTTTTTACCTCGATGATTACTCCGTTCTGAGATTTTTTTCATTGTTAAAAATGCATTTTATTTAATTTAGCTTGATTTATATTTTTCAACTTTCATCGTCAATTAAAGAAACAGTTTGACAAATTTTAGCAAAAACTTTTTTTTGTAATAAAGAGGTTGGTTGTTCTGAACAGGTTTGTGCATCTTGGATTATATTTTTACTCAAAACAAAGCCGTAAGAACTTTTTAAATGGTTGTATCTTTAAAGATACCATGAGCATTTATGGGTTAAGAGGCTTGACGGATCTTGAACAAAACCCAGTCAAGAAACGCTATCGCTTTGGAAATGCAATGATATTGATAGAGTGGTCAACAGGATACTTCAAACCCTACAAATCGGAGGAACTGGATGGAATCTTGAAGCCCATAATACAATATGCCCTTCCTAGCATCATGCCCATCATCACTTATAGGAATCTTTATCGGTTGCATTAGAAAATATCATATACTGGTAACCTAGAGAGAAGTGTTTTATTACTTATCCCCAAAGCGGAGAAACCGATACAATCTGCACCAAACTATTGCTGATCTATTAGAATCTCATCATTTCAGATAAAAACGACGGAATGATTAATAGATATTCCATGTTTTTTGCTGTAACCTCTGAACTCTTTAAAGGCACACCTTCATTTTATATCGTTGAAAAGATAATGAAACGTTGAAGTACTTAAAGCGGCTATTGCTGGCATGGAATGAGAAAAATGGGTTGAGTTACTGCAAATTTCTTTTTCAAGTTTTATATTTTTCCCATTAAAAAGAGGAAAAGCCTTTCCATATCTTATTACTAAAATCGGATTTAAAACAAGTAAAGAAAGTCTAAAATCGGTCTGGCCCGACTATGGAATATCCTAAACCTACTTTCTCAAAAAAACATTAATAGAATTGAAAATGTTCGTGTCCGTGAGTGAATGAAGCCCATATTTTAAATGCATTTCAATTTTGATGAAAAATTTACAAAAATTTATGAACGTGTTCGTAGACGGGTAAAGCCCAATTTTTTAATACATCTTTGTTTTGATATAAAATACACACCTACCAACTTTCAGCTCTGTAGCTTAAACATGAGCCTATTAATTGAATTTTGAAATGGTTTGATGTATGGAAGGTGGGCGTTGCCGTGGGTGGTAACATCCATTTTTCAAAACCATATTTTTATTGATATCAAATATCTACGTTCCAAATTTTATTTTTGGAGGTTAAACATGAGCTTATTTATTGAGTTTTTAATTAAAGGTGGTATGGGAGGTTGGCGTGTCCGTGGGTGGATTCAAAAAATATTCAATAGTGCAGATCCTTGGATACATGTGACCATGTGGACTGAGTTTCATTTAATAATTTATCTCAACTCCTTCTTATCCTGTGCATACGGAAAACACACATACGGACGGAAACACACGAGGTGACCCTGATCAATAATTAATATACTTTTCTATACCGGACTCGCTTCGTTCTATGCGTTACAAATGTTTGCACAAAGTTAATATAATCTGACCTTTCAGGTTTAGGTTATAAACAAATTTTAGCCAAATCGGCGTTGGTCAGTGCAACTTTTAATACACTTTAATATAAAATGGGCGATATATTATAATATCATTAAAATTTTGAATGTGTATCAATTATTTGTAGAGATTACCTTGTTAAAGTGCTTCGAGAGCACCTCTCGTTTACAAAAATTTTGAATCTGCCTTCACAAGTACAGTCGAACCATCACAATTTTATAGTGGGTTCTGGTCTTAGTTTCGTCCCAGACGTATTTGCGATGTTCTTACAAGATTCTACAAGAACTCGATAAATTACTTTGAAAAATCTTATATTGAAGTCATTGTTGCCGAAGGAAAGATTTTTCCCGGTTTTATGGGCATTTCCGACCTAAAAGAGAAAACGGGAAACATAAGCTTAAAAACGCGGAAAATGAGAATTGACCCATTTTTATGCGAAAAATGTTATGTTAGTATATATGATGTTATCAGTTACTTACGAGGCTTTTCTGCCGTCATAAGGAAGAATGCCGTATCTAAATTTTTTAAAATTCTGAGATACACGACTTATATTATTTACACGCCTTCCTTATATTATAATAGAGTTATTATATATTTTTGATAAGTCGGAATAGTTTGTCATTCTTATAAAAAATGCAGAAATTGCTGAGGAAAAATGTTAGCTCACGCTCTTATGCTTTGTTTAATTAGAACAAAGCAGTTTTAGTAGAACAATTTTTTGTTTTAAAAATTTTTTATACACAGTGAAAAATATAAGCTGCATTTTCTTTTAAATTTAATATTATTTACTTATCAAAGCTATTTGAAAGGAATCTGCTTTACTTTAAAAGAAAACTTAAAGTAATGTTCTTTTAATTTTCTTTTTGATACAACAAAACGCAATCGTTGCTTGCCGATGATATACGAATGAGCAATTACACATGATGCTCTCGGTTGTGAGCATGATTCAATAAAACTTATATTTTATAAGATGCTTATATATAATATCTCACAATAGCTCAATGGAAGCGTGCTAGACTGTCAAGCGAAAGACGTGGGTTCGAATCCTGGCTGTTTAAGTATCAAAAATTTTAATTTAATTATTGAAATGCTAATTCTGTTTCATTAACTGCTTCGTCAAAAATAACCGTCAAAATAAGTTTTACTTAAAAAACATTAATTAGAAAAACAAATTTTTGGTCTTCTTTTTGGGGATTGAACCCAGGTCAATCGAGTTCCTAGATTCAAACGCCAGCACACTCGGCTAAACTTGAACTTAAAAAACAATGATAACATTTCATTAACTTCGATGTTTTTTCGTTTCAAGCAAGAATATTTTTTTTTTGATGACAACTGAATATGCAAAGAATTAATTTTCATTTAAAAAAAAAGACAAGTCATTAGAATCAATGCAGCTTTCTTTATTAATAAGACTCAACACATTTTCTTTTAATTAAAAAGAAATTTTTGCCGGCTGGAAATGGTGCACATTTACTTTAAGTTTGAAAGTTTCTTCTTTTAATTTTAATGTTATTTTGTCTCAGTGTATGAATAAAAAACTATTCAATATATTAAAAAACGATAATTTCATGACAAGCAAAATACAGATAAAAAGCAGTATCTAAAAAATAAAAAGGACAAAAGCCGTATCAGCATGTCGATACCGCTTTTTATACCCTAAACCTGAAAGGTCAGGGTATATAAACTTTGTGCAAACGTTTGTAACGCATAGAACGAAGCGAGTCCGGTATAGAAAAATATATATATTCTTGATCAGCGTCACCACGTGAGTCGAGCTATCTATGTCCGTCCGCCTGTGTGTTGTCCGTATACACAGGATAAGAAGAAGGAGTTGAGATAATTGGATGAAAATTTGTACACATGATCCAAGGATCTGCACTATTGAATATTTTTGGAATCTGCCAACGGACACGCCTACCTTCCATACAACGCAAAAATTTGAAACTGCATAAATAAGTTCATAATTAACCTACAGCAATAAAATTTGGTGCATATGTGTTTTGTATCTACACAAAGATGTCTGCTAAAAATGGGTTACATCCGCTCATGGACACGCCTACCTTCCATACAACGCAAAAATTTAAAACTGCATAAATAAGTTCATAATTAAACTACAGAGCTAAAATTTGGCACGTATGTTTTTTATGGCAAAACAAAGATGGTTTTGGAAAATGGACGTCATCCGCCCACGGACACGCCTACCTCCCATAGAACCCAAAAAGTTTAAAACTGAATATATAAGATTATGTTTGTCATAGATATATCAAAATTTTGTATGTATGTATATTATACCAAAACTAAGGTGTATTCCAAATTTGGGAGTAATCCTTTCATGAACACGCCCACCTCCCATAGTGAAATTACAATAAAGGCATTAACTGTGAGCTACAGGAATGAGACTTAGTATGTGTAAATTTTTCTTCAAATGCATATAAAATATAGGCTTCATCCGCCTACGGAAAGGCCCATTTTCAATTTTTTTTTTTTTTTTTTTTTGGAAAAGTAGGTTTAGGGCATTTCATAGTCGGCCTAGACCGACTTTAGACTTTCTTTACTTGTTTTAAGCTCGGTATAATAGCTACGTTTCGTGTAGATATGACAATTTTTCTGTAGATACGTCAGTTTGATACCAAATTATTGGAAATTAAGCAAAAAATTCGCAGTTTTTATTTTTCTATCTTAAAGACGAGGGCTGACTGACACACTGAGGGATGAAAATCAATTTTAATTAACATGTTCGATACGGCCATTTTCCTTATGAGGACAGTAAACGATACTCACTACACTTTCAACACTTGATATAACACCGTGCACGAGTTTAACTCGCAATAATCTTGCTCACAAAGATGTGCAACTTGACTATCCTGGTGCGTTCGATGTTTAATCTAGGAAAAAAATATTGAAATCATAATATTAAAATTTTGCACCTATTGTCCAGAACTGAAATCCCAATTTTATAAGATGTTTTCTTATAGGTGAACATGTGTTTATTATTTAAATCTATCTTTTGCTTAACTTCCATTAGCTTCACTCTTGAACAATCTCTTTAGGTACATCTCTTAAAATTAAAATAAAATGCTTAAAAAAAAAAACTTAAAGCTGTAGTTATAATGAATGAAGGCCAACGATAAAGGCGGCATCACATATCACTCAATACAACCCCGACAAATTATGCAGTACATGCGGCTTGCTATGCGATTGAAAATGCAGCTGTTGATGATGCTGATGTGGATGTGAATGAAGGCTAGTTGATGTTGTAGGTGCTCGATGAACAATGGTCTTTACGATGGGCACCTTAATCGGGTATGGAAAATAATATGGTTTTGCCACTTGCTTCTCAACTCGATACGGCACACGACGTTCGACAATGTATGGAACATTGCGTTCAACTGGAAATGGCTTGATTTTCTCAATAGGAATTTTTATCTCCTTCATTTGTGGCACGGCAACTGTTTTCGGCATGGGTATGTGTATGGGATAGGGGCGTGGCACAGTTGTGATGACTGGGCGAGGAATTTCGATGGATACCTTCTGTTTAAATGGCACAAGTTGTTGCTGATAGTGTGAGAGCGTCGGAACTTGTTTGGTGACATGGACATGTTTGGCCAACGGAATGCCAGCAACAGCTGCTGCACTGGCCGCAGTATGGTGTATGGTATTGGTAGGAGCAGGCAGTGCTGGGCGTTGGTGCTGATAATGTTGGTGCAGTTGAATATCATGTTGCTGCAATTGCAGTTGAAGTTGGTCAAAACGCTGTTGCTGTTGCTGCAGCTGATGCTGCATGTGTTGCATATCGCTGTCTAGTTGATGATTGGAGGTTAGTTCAAGGTCAGTGCTGAGTGGCTTAGACAATTCATGGTCTTGATAATAGTAGAGCGATGAACGCCTTTCGCTGTCATTTTCGATGTCATCGGCCACTGTTGCACTGTTGATGCTGGACGGTAGCAATGAGCGTCCGTTGCTGTTGGCGATTTGAACTTGCAGTTGGGAGGGTGCGGTTGCTTGATGTTGTTGTTGATGGTGTTGTTGTTGTTGAATTGGTACATGGACGTGTTGTTGGTTTGCAAAGTTTAGAGCTCTGTGTGTGGTTGTGGGTGCGCTCAATTGTTGTTGTTGCTTGCTATTTGCATTTAGTGCATAATTAGCGCCATCATGTTGCTGATAATTGGAAAATTGTTCTCGATGATAATCGTGCAAATAATGCTGCTGTGGCCCATCGTGCTCTGTCTGATATGCAAAATAATCACGGAGCTCATCATCGATGCGCCCGTAATGTTGTGGCTGCTGTTGTTGTTGGTTTTGTTGGTGTTCTGCGAGTGCTGCATAAGGCTCGTCGTCGCTAACGCTGCTGCTGCTGCTGCCGCTGTTGCGCGCCCTTTCATAGCTATCCGAATTGATTTCATCATAATCGATTTTGTCGCCTGTGGGTAGCTTAAAAGATTCCTCACCCAACAACAACGCATAGTCGTTGTTTGCGTTTGTTGTTGCTGCTGCCGTTAGCGTTGTCGGCATAAATTCTGCATTTGTCCTTGCGGCGGCATGCAATGCTGCCAGATTATCGCTTGTAATCAGTGCTGCTGACACTTCCTCTTCTGCTTCTGGCCTATTGTAGTTGGCTGTACCAGCTAAATAATTTGCATATGTTGCTGCTGCAGCTGCTGTTGTTGCCATTTGTTCATTGCTATCACCGGCTCGTATGCGATAATAATTTTGTGTAGCTACATCATCATATTTAGCAGAATTTGTAAATCCTGTTGTTTGTCTAGTTGTTGCTGCCGCAGATGTTGTTGCTATTGCTGCCACCGCTGCATGTTGCCACTGTAGCAACGTTGCTATCAATATTAATGTGTAGCTTATTAATGAAGTTGCAGTGCTTCGTCTATTGAGCCCGCGATATTGACAACGATATCCTCGCAACATAATTCGATGTGGTTGTGTGTTTGTGTGCTTATTGCTTTTAATCTGTTTATCCTTTATGCCTTGTTATGAGGCAACAACAGCGTGAACAGCTTGTTTATGTTGCTGCTGTTCTATTTTTTGCCACAACCTTTGCGTTCGTTGTAAAATTTTTATTTAAATGCAAATTTATTGCGTTACAAGGTTTTTATATCATGTTGCTGTTGCAATTGATGCACTAAAGAAGTTGCTGGTATGCTTCTTGTGGCTGTTAGCGGCAAAGAAAGCTTTCGGCTTGCTTTTAACTTTACTGTTATTCGATATGACATTGACAATTGTTTTTGTGGTAATAGTTATTGTTGTTGTGCCTGTTGTTAGATGGCTTATATTACATACATGCTGAAGCTAGCAATGTTGAAGATAGCAGCATAGTTTTATTTTTCAATGGCGAAAGTTAATGAATATTTTATTCAGTTTGTTGCATAATTTGCTAGAGCTGGTGTTGTGCACAATTGCTTCCCTCACTTACCTTCGGTAATCTTGGGTTTGATGACCAACAAATGAGCATGTTCATATATAACTTGAGTAAAAAATTTTCCTCAGCAACTTCGTTTAATGTTATTTAAGTGCTTTTCTTAATTGTGAGGACCACGTAAATAAATTATGAAACCGAATTTTGTTTTGATTAAAAATAAAGATTTAGAAGTCAAACCGATGAGGGTAAGTAAAATTTTTTTATACAATTTAAACTCCGCGTCTACTCAACTGTCAATTTTTAAATAAACTGGATATATTCATCGTTTACTTATATTTAATTTTTTTTTAAATAGAATTTAGAGTTTATTGTTTGTCAAATTCATGAAACTAGCTATGTCTTAAAAATATTCCCAAAAAACTTTCGTAATTTTCAAAAAAAAGACTGAAATCTCCAGTTATAAAGATATTTAAGATACAATGAGAAAACTTATCATATATATTTTTATACCCTAAACCTGAAAGGTCAGGGTATATTTAACTTTAAAGATCAGGGTATATTAAGTTTTTGCAAACGTTTGTAACGCATAGAAACAAACAATTTTTTGAACACAAATTAAACAAATTTGAAGGAGTTTAATTATATGGGGGAAAAAAAGAAATTTAATTGGGATAAATCGGGCTAATGGGGCTTACTAGTTGAATATGACCTCAAAAATAAAAATTTTCTAAGAACACATTGTAGTGCTCGTAAAGCCCTTTTCAACGACATATAATTTTTTAAGATATGACATGTAATGCTTAAGTTATGCAAAAAAGACCATTTTGGCTGTTTTTCTGGTGGTACAAAAAAAAAATTTTTTGTTTTCGGAATACTCTCGAGGTCAACTTTAAAATAGGGGGTGGTTTTTTCAAACTTTTTTTTTTTGTATGGAGGCCGACCCACTCTAGTGCGTACCAAATTTGATCTCTGTCCGTTAAACACGAGCTTATATATTGAGTATTTAATTTTTTGTTGTGTGGGAGGTAGGCCTTTCCGTGGGCGACTGACACACATTTTTCGAAGACATTGTTTTTTTGATATAAAATACATTCGTTCCAAATTTTATCTCTGTAGATTAAACATGAGCTTATTTATTGAGTTTTTAATGTTTGGTAGTTTGGGAGGTGGGCGTGTCTGTGGGCGGATGACACTTATTATACGAAAAATTTTTGTTTTGATATAAAATGCTTACATAATGCCTGCTAATTTTATTGTTGTAGGCTAATCATGAGCTCATTTAAGCAGTTTTCAATTTTTTCGTTGTATGAGATGTAGGCGTGCTCTTGGGCGGATTCCAAAATATTCAATAGTGCAGATCCTTAGCTCCATTTGAACTGAGTTTCATTCAATTATCTCAACTCCTTCTTCTTATCCTGTGTATACGGACAACACTCAGACGTACAGACGCACGGACTGACATGGATAGCTCGAATCTCGAGGTGACCCTGATCAAGAATATATATAATTTTCTATACCAAACTCGCTTCGTTCTATGCATTACAAACGTTTGCACAAAATTAATATACCCTGACCTTTCAGGTTAAGGGTATAATTAAGACGTGTTAGGGAAATGGGCGTCATCCAAACACGAACAAAACTTTGGTTTTTTACCGATTTGAACACAAAAAAAAATTTACCCTTTATAGACAAAACAATTAATTGCAAACTGTATTTTTTTCAATTTTCAGGAATAATTAAATCATTAAGATTGCTTAAAGGGCCTCAAGGTTACATATCGAAAAGCGATAGCAGAATTACTTTTACCCATTAGCGCCTATAGAAGATAATATAGAAGCCCGTTTATATTACCTCCTATAGCAGGGAAAGTAGAACTACTTCCCGTCTTACTTCTTGGAATCCACGCTTCATACTAAATTACCATCTCTATCGTCGTATAGAAAAGTAAGAATACTTTTGCCTAGACAAAAGTCAAGATTTAAAGTGGCACGCCCAAAGCTTAGTGGAGGTTATTTTAATAACTTTTGGCAACATTTTATAAAGATTATAATTGAAGCTAAATTTGAAAAAGTTTTATTAAAATGTTATTAAAGCTAACCAGTACGTAATAATTATTCACTTTAATTGCAACTCAACAAAATAAAGAAGACTTTACTAAAAATAATTTAAAAATTTAAATTTTTTCTTTAAATTTTAGTCAAATTTTATATTTAAAAACAAAACAAACAAATTGGCCATTTCAGCCCTTGAAAGGACTTTGACCGAGCTTCTTATGATCAATTGTGTTGTGTGTGTTATTAAATGTTTGCACAGAATTGACCGGGAACTGGACATACATGTCTTATGCCGACTCCGAACCTCTAAAGTTCATGTTCTCAAGAAGCTTTACATGGCATTATTACTCTCTGAGGTTTGCCATTGTCTGCAGAGAGTTGGTGACCGATCAGAAAAATTTTTTATTGAAAAAACTTTTCGCCGCGGCTGGGGATCGAACCCGGGCTCCGAGCATGCTAAGCCACACACTTAACCTGCATGCCACGGTCACCTACAAATAAAATTTTATATTTACAATAAAAAATAAAATGCTTAAGACATTAATCAGCACTTGCATATATTTAGAATTCCGTTTATCAATTGTGTAAATTGCGTAAATTTTCTAAAGCTTTTTCATGACAATTTAACATTTTTATGATGACAAGCATTTTAACTGTTAAGATGTTAACAGTAGCGTACATACATACATATGTACATATTCTTATTGCCAGTTATAAAATATTTGCAAATTTACCCTCAGACGACAGCAAAGAGATAAATATAGAATTTAATGAACATACTTGTATGTAGCATCAACCAGACATTGTAACGATTATGTTGATGTTGTTGATTTTGAATGCAGTACATATTTTAATAAAATATTTTATGTAAATATCGTTTATAACATCATAAAATTAGATTGCATCAAATAGTCCATAAACTTACTTAAATTCCTGCTACACACACACACACTCTTCTCAATAGATGCATTTATTTAAGACATATTTTGAATTTTTTGCATAGAAAATCGTAATAATTTATTAAATCATATTTTTTGTTCATGACTTTGATTGATTTTGAATTTGTTTTTAAGTACCTACATATGTTTATGGTTTGAGGAGCTTTAAACCTGACTGTCAATGTATTGTAAGCCGTAAAAATGTCAATAACCGTAGCAGCCAGCCATGACATAATCTTCCGCTTTATTTACAAAAATACTCGTTTATTGAAATAAATTGCAACACTTTCATTTTGTCATATAATATCTTAACCATGACATTCATTCGTAATAAGTACATATGTATGTACATATCTCATAACATAAAACATACTCATGCTCAACTGCGGTAGCTGTCTCAAAAATTTTGTTGGCTGGATGGTGTTTTATAACCATTTTTTTCAACCTTTTCATTGTTTTTGTTTTGGTCATGTGAAGGATTGGATTTCAAAAATATTAGCAGTAAGATTGTCTGTTGTGGTTGTGTTTGGTTTTACCAACAAATTTATTTTTTTTGTATCTTGGTGTTGGCCTTTATGACGGGTTGAGTGCACGTGATTTTTTTTCCTAATATAACACATGCTGTATCAACTTAAATGCCCCTACATATTTTATAATAAAAAGTGTCGAAAAGTTTCTTTCCCGCTCATCGCTTAAAAGTACCTAAATCGATATAAGTTCGACAAGATGAACAGGTTATCAATTTTTGTAGCTTGAGGGAACAAGATAGAACATTTATTAATTTAGTTTTTCGTAGATTATAATATTGAGAAAATGAGCACTAATTTTATCAGGAATTGAAGTTATCATTAATGATGATTGTATTTTAAATATTGTGTTTAAAAATTTGTGGCGAAATATTTCAGTGTTGTTCAAGCTATACCTCCATTTCTCTACAAATTGCATGCAAAAATCGCTTAAAGACGCACAAATATATTGTCCCCTATCCGCTCACTTATTGCAGACGCTAATTTTTCTAAACACGTTTTTTGTTTCATTTATTAATTTAGCATCAAATACGATATTCCACATGCCGATACTATTGAAATAGTGAATAAAAACAAAAAAAAAAAAAAAAACAAGTAAATAAAGCCCAAGTCGGTCTAGCCCGACTATGAAATACCCAAAACCTACTTTTTTCAAATTCAATAATAGTATTGAAAATGGGCGTATCCGTGAGCGGATGAAGCCCAAATTTTATATGCATTTCAGTTTTAATGAAAAATTTACAAAAATTTTGAAAATATTACAAGTTTTAGTCCTGTAGCTCACATGTTAATGCCTATATAGTATTTTTGCTATTGAGTTTTGTATGGAAGGTGTGCGTGTTCGTGAAAGAATTACGCCCAATTTTTTAATGCATCTTAGTTTTGGCATAAAATTCAAACATACCAAATTTTATATCTGCACGTAAAACAAAATCTTATTAATTACTTGTTCAGTTTTTGGGTTGTATGGGAAGTGGGCGTGTCCGTTGGCAAATGACATTCATTTTTCAAAATCATCTTCGGTTTGTTATAAAAAACATGCGCACACAATGTGTTCTCTGTAGATTACACATTAGAGTGTATTGAAAATCTGACCCCCAATTCCGGTCAGAAAATTTAAAAATACTTTCATACAAAATATAACAACATATCATATAAGTAGAAATTGACTTAGAAAAAAAAGTATTTTATCTCATCAGAGTATTTGTCAACATGGATGAAAATTTGTAGTTTTGTGTTTTTATATGAAAGGAATTGATTGATAAGCTTGACTTTATTTTTAAATCAACCATTAGTGAGTCTCCAGTACAAAAGTTGGTACAAAGTGCACAAAAATGCAATTCGGGGGACGCCAAAATTAGTTCAAATGAAAACAAGTAAAGAAAGTCTAAAATCGGTCTTGCCCGACCTTAAAATACCCTAAACCTAGTTTTTGCAAATACAATGGGCCGTGGGTCCGTGGGTTCGTGTGCGGACGAAGCCCATATATTATGTGCATTTTAATTTCGATAAAAAATGTATAAAAATTTGAAGTTTTATTCCTGTACCTCACATGTATGCCTTTATGGTGGGCGTGTTCGTGGACAGATTACGCGCAATTTCTGAATGCATCTTAGTTTTGGTATAAAATACATACATACCAAATTTTATCTCTGTAGGTTAAAAATAAGCTTACTTATTGAGTTTTTATTTTTTGGGTTATATGGGCGGTGGGCGTGTCCGTGTGCGGATGACATTCATTTTTCGACGACATTTTGGCTTTGATATAAAATCTATACGTTCCAAATTTTATCTCTGTAGGTTAAACATGAGCTTATTGTGGGCCGTGGGCAGATGACGACAATTTTTCGAAGCATCTTTGTTTTGATATAAAGTACATACGTTCCAAATTTTATCTTTGTAGGTGAAACATGAGCTTATTTATTGAGTTTTATATTTTTGGGTTATATGGGAGGTGGGCATAGCCATGCAGTGATGCTACAAGCGGTACAATTGTACCTTTTGGGGTACACTTTCAGTAATGTCAGTACGAAAGTACGCCTTTTTTTCAAAAGGTACATTTTTGAATTTTGTAATTTTCCATTTCATATTTCCAAAAGTCCATTATTTTCTTAAAGCAACGGCATGCCTTCCACATGAAAGTGCAGCAGAAGGGCGTTGGCTCTAAATTTTGGTTATTTTTTAAACTTTAAGCTGATATGGCGTTTCTTTAGAGCTTTTGGTAATAATTTTCAAAAAAGTACTGTTTTGGCTAAAAAAGTACGTTTTTCTCATTCAAAAAGGTGCACTTTAAAAATCTCTTATAGCATCACTGTGGCCATGGGCAGATGAAAACAATTTTTTGAAAAAATTTTTGTATTTATATAAAATACTTACATACCTAATTTTATTGTTGTAGGCGTATTATGAGCAAATTTATGCAGTTTTAATTTTAGCGTTGTATGAGAGGTAGGCTTGTCCGTGGCCGGATTCCAAAAAATTCGATAGTGCAGATCTTTGGGTCCATGTGACCATGTTATCGACATGGATAGCTCAACTCACGAGGTGACCCCGATCAATAATATATATACTTTTCTATACCGGACTCGCTTCGTTCTATGCATTACAAACGTTTGCACTAAGTAAATATACCCTGACCTTTCAGGTTTAGGGTATAATGACGTCTACAAGGAAGCTCACCAAACAAATCAGGTTCTTCTATACAAAATCGACTTAACTAATTTGATATGTGTAGAACAAGTTGAAGAGTGGAATAATGATGTTATCCAAGACGGATATGAGTATGAGCACAGTAGCAATGACGTCATTATTGACGCCACTCCAAACATTTCTTATAAATTGGTGCAAAAAATTTGACTCCTTTTCTACAGAGAAGAAGTGTCGTGCACCTATGATGTGGTTCCGTGGGGGCTTATTGGTCTATTACGAATCCCTTATTTGTTATATTTAACCCATTTAAGTTGTGGTACACAATAAACCAAGTTCCTTTTTATTCCTATTTACCTAAACCATCCTGTGCTTTTTGTGAACCTCGATGTGTCTAGCAGTGGTGCGTTCATGAGCTGCTCCAAATCTTTGAAAAATCTTCTTCTTTAAATCGGATTCAACGATTCTGTAGATTTGGTCATTCAGTTTGTACTAAGATCTGTTTATGTTTGGTTACAAGCTACGTCCTGTGTTTTTCTCTAAGCCCCAGCCAAATTTGGTGGGCACATTTCACCAAATTTTTGCAAATGGTAAATATGCAGATAAAACTATATAATTACTATACAATAATTTTATTAGATATATTCTACGAACCCATGTTTCAAATAAGGCTGATAACAGGGCTTAAAAATTACCACTTCTGGACTGTATTAAGACGGACCAGTTTAAAACCATTCATAATGGATCTAGTTTATAGGACCAATTGTCTTTTTTTATGACATCAATCCGTAAAAAGCGTCAGTTTGTTCAATGCAAAACGGTTTTGCAGTAGGACCAGTACTAGCCCTTTTTGAAACTAGTTCAAAACTATTCTAAATCTGGTCCATTTTTCTGCAGCGTTTAAGCGAAACAAAAATAAACAACTCTCTTGAACAAAGCGCTCTATCCGGAACTCTCCACAATAAATTTTTGATGAAATTTCAAAAGTGTTTTGAACTTAAAATAAATATTTCATATTTCATATTTATTTAAAAAAAAAAAAAATAATTAACATAAGTACATTAAGATTCTAGATCTTTTATAGTACAATAGTTTAACATATATGAACAACAAATGACAATTTCAAACTTAAATACTAATATTAAGATAAGAAACTGTAATAATAAGACAACAATTTGACAATTTATAACCTACTATAGGGACATATAAGACAGAACATTATAATAATGATCAACGCTTAATTATTAAAAGGCTTAATTATAATTAAAACCTAGTAAAAAGAGTAACAGAAAGAGAAAAAACAAAAAAAAAAAAAAAGTGAGACAATTAGTAGTTAGAGAAATATGACATAACAGAAAGCTTAAAGTTATTCGTGCTGACAATAGATTTTATGGAATAAGGTAAAGAATTCCAGAGTTTTATAGCGTTGATGAAGAATAATCGTTTAGAGTTCAAGCAAGTAAATTTGGGAATAATTAACTTGCATGTCCTAGTAGAAGTACTGAAATGGAGTTTCTGATATAGATAACTTGGTGTCTTAGAATTAATCAACTTATGCAGAAACATGCAATTTCTAGCCTTCAAGTAATCAATTATGTTACACCCTAAGATTGCTTTACTTAAGGGCGAGACATGGTCAAAGCGCCTCATGTCAAAAACATATCTTGTAATGTCATTGAAAGCAACCTGTATCTTATGGGCAGAATGGGAATCAAGATCACTGTAAACAAGCTCTGAATAAGTAATAAGTGGAATTATTAGCTGAAGAACAAGCTTACTAATATGATCAGAACATGAAAGTTTGGAATTAACATAAAAACCTAAACTTTTAACTTTATCAACTAGCTGGAGTTGATTACCATTTAAGTATATAGGTGGAATATCAACTAGTTCCAGTTTGTCCTTAAAAATAGGCAATATAAAGGATTTTTTTGCATTAAGGCAAAGGTCATTGTCTAAGGCCCACTTAGAAACAGAATCTAAATCTTCATTTAATCTACAACCTAAATCTTCAACAAGCCCAACACGATTAGAAAAATAAAGCTGAATATCATCAGCATAGGCATGTGTTTTCACATCTTTGCAAACGGTAAAAATGTCGTTTATAAATATGCTAAAGAGCAGAGGTCCAAGAATCGATCCCTGAGGAACACCAGATGAAATGATCTTATAGTCAGAGAATGTATTGCAATCTTAACTCTTTGCATTCTCCCTCCGAGGTAGTTTGTTATAAGACTGAGAGCACTGTTCTTGAAACCAAAAAGAAGCTTTAATTTTCGAACAAGTAATGAGTGATTGACACAGTCAAACGCTTTTGAAAAGTCTAGAAGGCAAAGAAGAGTGACATATCCTTCATCATAGGACATGCGGATATCATCAATAACTTTGAGCATTGCAGTTGAGCAACTGTGTTTGGATCTAAAACCAGATTGATTCGGTGATAAAAGATTGTGCTTATCAATGTGTTCACTAATTTGCTTAGCCATAAGAGACTCACAAATTTTTGAGAACGTAGACAAAATACTTATGGGCCTATAATCCTTCGTGGTCGATGCATTTCTAATTTTAGCAACTGGAATAACAGACGCAAGTTTCCACGCAAAAGGAAAGCATGATGTTGTAAAACAATGGTTTACTATGTGTGAAAGAGGGCGTATAATGTAAGGTAAAATAATTTTAATAAAACGCAATGAAATGCCATCGTCATCAATGGCATATGATTTGATTTTCATAATTGTCATTATAATATCATTCTCATTAACACTAGAAAATGAAAATTTGTCAACACTAGCAAACTGACGAGCATTAATTGAACAGTTACTACCGTTACTACAGTTACCAGTTGTAGAGTTAGATAGAAAAAAGTTGTTAAGACTATTAGGATCGATTGCACACATCTGATCTTCTTTACCGAAAACATTAAGACCACGAATATTTTTCCAGAGTACTTTTGTTGGGAGTGAACAGTTTAGCTTACGAAAAAAGTATTGTTTCTTTGCACACCTGATCTTAGAAACTGTTTCATTACGAGCATGCTTGTATTGCTCCCAGTTAAAATTAGTACGGTTTCTTTTCCATTTACCATAAAGTTTATTTTTTTTTTTTATTGCTTGCTTTATGAGGGAGGTATACCATGGACACGACTTATTGGTAGCAATAACTGTTCGCAAAGGAACGAAGTTATGAAAAGCATTGGAGATGTTAGAGACGAGAACATTTAATTTATCATCAACAGACGGACATAACCAACAATCATTCCAAGACATTTGAGACAAAAATGCATTTAACGAGAAATAGTCAATGGACTTGTAATCACGATACGATATAGACATTGGCACAGAAGTGTTAAAGGTATTCAAATTTAGAGTACAAAAAAGAAGATCATGATCAGAAATGAAAGATATTTGGTCAAAAAGTAGTAGTAACGATAAGTCAGATAAAATAAATACATCAAGTAAACTAGGACGAACATCTTGGGCAAAGCGAGTTGGCATTGTGGAATTTATAATTGTCATACCAGCTGAATCAACTTTATCCTTGAAGCTATCCGAAATAACATCCTTTAACAGTAAGTTTATATTAAAATCACCACATACAGTAAAGAAGTCAAAATCAGTTATTAGTTTATGTAGGTCACAGAAAAAGGATTCCAGACTGTGACACCGGTTAGGGTTGTACACACAAGAAATAAGAAGTTTAACACCATCAATAGAGATTTCAACATTCAAAAATTCAACGTCAAGACCAACGGACATATTAACCAACTTAGATTTAAGACAAGATTTGCAGTAAATAGCAACACCCCCTCCTCTCTTATTAACTCTGTCATTTCTATATAATTTATAATTGCTTAATTTTAGATAACTGTCGGGAGTGTCAGCATTGAACCACGTTTCTGATATGCAAATAATATCAACATTAGAGTTTTCAAATACGTGTTTAACATAGTCAAGTTTGGATGAGTTAAGGCTTCTCGCATTAAAATGTACAACAGAGAGACCATTTCTAATCATAATAATAATGACTACTTATTATGCTCAATTCCGATAGTAAAAAACGCTGAATTTCTGATAGCTTGGGATAAAAACCAAAGAGTATGAATTTGAAAAAAATCGTTTCAGTCCCTCGCCACCAAAATAGCCGATGAAATTTCGTCAAAAATCGACTTTTATATTCTCATTCATAATCTTACATTGGATTTTCAAAATTAGTTTCATGAAAATCCCTAAAAATTGCGCAAATATTATCCGATTTTAATGAGTAAGGCCTCTTTGGAAAAGTGTGGTAAAGACCTTTCATTAAAACAGATATTATATATATCGATTTAAGTCAGCATTTGCTTATTGGCATAAGTTATACCGTATAACTTTAATATGTCACTGACATAACCGGGTAAACAGAAACTTAAGCCAACAACTTTTTACCTAATAGGCCCTTTACTCCTCAAAATAGTATAATATTTAACAATCTAGAGAAATTTTTATGAAACAGATTCGAGAAAATACGATGAAAAATTAGGAATTGTGAATTTTTTCTCTGTGGCATGCAGGTTAAGTGTGTGGCTTAGCATGCTCGGAGCCCGGGTTCGATCCCCAGCCGCGGCGAAAAGTTTTTTCAATAAAAAATTTTTCTGATCGGTCACCACCTCTCTGCAGACAATATCAAACCTCAGAGAGTAAATAATGCCATGTAAAGCTTCTTGAGAATATGAACTTTAGCCGTTCGGAGTCGGCATAAAACATGTAGGTCCAGTTCTCGGTCAATTGTGTGCAAACATTTAATAACACACACAACACAATTGATCATAAGAAGCTCGGTCAAAGTCCTTTCAAGGGCTGAAATGGCCAATTTGTTTTTGTTTTGTTTTTTTTTTTTTGTTTAGTTTTTTTTTTTTTTAATTTTTTCTCCAGTTTCGGAAGTCAGCAGGAATTATTTTTTTTACTGAATCACATGACTTCACTATAAACTTAATTCTGCAAGTTTGGGTTATATATATATATTTGTAAACATCAAAAATAACTATAAAAAATGGAAGAAAAATAACAATTTAAGAGGAAATTTATTTGATTATCTCCATGGCGAGGGAATAAACCGATGTTCCTCAAATTCAGGCTTTCTTATTTTGTCTTAATTTTAAATTCATTTTTTTCCAAATATTTCAAGTCGCCTTAGTGGGTTCCATGCTAGAATTTGAAAAGATAACTCAAATCGAAGTATTGCCAACAGAATCAGAACATAACTAGAGCTAAATTTCACCGGACACCGACTTAAAAGTTAGAGGGATCCTAAAAAGATTCTCAAAAAATGTTTATTTATAAAATTTGTTTTTATCAGAGAAATTCGCATGGAGCGGTTTTGGTTCTTCTGAACCCTTTTTCTGTAGAAAACAAATTTAACTTATAACTAAACTTTTTCTTCAGAATGCATAACCAAGATAAGCAAAATATTAAAGATTTTCATGGCACACATATTTTAACTAAAATAATTTTTTAAATGTTTTGTCTTTAAAGACTCGTATGGAGTCTGAATATCTGAATATCGAAAAAAGAAATAAGAGCTGAATACTTTTCCACTAAGCTTAAATGCATGGAAATACCATGAAAAATACATATTTTATAGGTGTTTAAAAAACATTAAATAGTTTTTAAGAGTACCTCTTACTTTTGAGTCGGTGTCCGGCACACTTTTTTTTCTCAATACAAAATCGATTCGGCTTAACCCATTTTGAACCGGTACCCGATTCCATGGACCAAATTTGATGAAATTTAAAACGATTGCCATTGAGCATCTACTGATCACGATTGTGGTGTTAAAAAAATTCTAGATGTCTTGGGCTGCCTGTAATGGACTGTGTCGAAAACGACACGTTGGCCAGTTAGGTGTATATCAGAGTGTTTAAGAAAATTAATAGAACTATGGTGTTTTTTTTAAAGAATGCATAGAAAAAATTCATTTATTGAATACATTATGATTGTACAAAGAGCAGTTACACAAAAAGCAGTTAATTAAATTGTAATTAAATTAATTATAATAATTTATGATGATATTCATCGAAACATTTTGGATAAAGTGCAATATTGCACTTTTTGCACTGATATACTGTTGCCAAATGGCATTTACCACATCTTCTCCGATGGTTTGGTGGTCTCCAAATCACATGTTCCCGAACAGCTAGACGTGGCAATGTTTTGGGTCTTTCTGCTTCTTCAATATGCTCCAATAACTCCGATTCCATTTCTTCAATTGGTCGATCTTCATATAATAACAAACCACGGGCAATTTCACTTTTAAATTCAATTTGAGACAAAACGCAATTTCATTCAGCTTTTGAAACCATACAATGAATCTTCTAGGCGTTTACAATAGTAGAATTGATGCAATTAGTCAACAGCGGCCACCACCACTTTTTTCCACGAAAAGCAATACGAAAGTTGGCAACACCATTGTAAGTCAACGCCTCCCATGTGTTTGTTGTATCCACTTACAATGCTTGGCTGTCGAACTGAAACCTTCTTCTTCTCTTCTTTTGAATACCGTGATGTTAGAACCTCCGGTTCAGCAGCGACAAAGTTTGAAATTAGTGCGACTTCATTATTGTCATGTCAACGACTCAAAAACTGTTTGTTGTATCAAAAAAGGAATCGAATTCATGTTTTTTCAGTAGCTTCGGCTTAGGCTGTTGTTGTTTATTCTTCTTAGCCGAAGAAGATTGTTGTGATTTAGCACAAGCCAAGTGCAAACTAGCTCCTCTCAATCGATTAGATCTTACAGTACCGACTGCTCGAAACTTTTTTTCATTCAACAAACAAAATAGGTAATAAGAGGAGAAAAAATTGTCAAAGTAGACCGCGTGGTGTTCTGGATTTAAAACGGATTCAAGTAACTTTGAGAAATGAAAAGTGAGAAATGATCCAAAACACAAATAAACGATTATTCAACCACTCGCTTGCTTTATTTCAAAGAACTCGACTGTAGTGACTAATAGCCGAAAGCTCTATCAAAAACAAAGAAGTATATGGAAAATGGGATGTGTTCAGAATGTTTGGAATTTCAACTAAGTGGTTGTAACGTCTAAAACATTTCTAGCAGGTAAATTTCGACGGCTAATGTCAATGAATACTGAATACTGATACTTAAAATTTATTTATTTCGCTTGCTATGCCTAGGATACAAATCTAAATACAAATAATACTGGTAAGCTCATAATGAATTTATAATGATATGAAATCGCGTTACAACAAATAATTTGTTTACAAAAAATAGTATTTGTTCTGAGAACCGTGTAATTTGAAAATCATGTAGAAGAAGACTCTGTAAAAGAATAGAGTTGTATGTACCTAACTGACCAGCGTGTCGTTTTCGACACAGCAGTTTTTAGAAGTACAATTGGAGGGGATGAAATCGTTTTTTCGGAATAAAGGAAATTTATTTTTTTTATTTCATTTTTGGACACTACGATCCAATAAATATGAAAAAAAAAATGTTATTTTAATAATGAAATCGGCCATTTTAAAAAAAGCTCTGTAATTAAGACTTTTTCTTTTCAAAATTTTTATATAGATTAAAATGTAAAAAAATATCGCAATTGACAGAACCGTAAAGCCAAAAGTCCCAACTATCATTTAAAATAAAAAGCAAGCATATACCTGTTGTTTTACCTGAGTAACAAAGGCTCAAAATAGATGTGTCGAAAACGACACAGTGGTCCAAAATGGGTTAATTGATTATGATAAACCAGAATCCATTTGAAATATACATTTGGGGTTTCCTCTCATTTCATAAGTGTGATTGCTTTTCATGAGACTCACTTTGATTGAATGCTATTTTGCTTGGTACTATAATAATTTTGGGGGGGGGGGGTTTAAACCACGAAACCCCTTTTGGTTGCGCTAATGCTTCTTTATAAATTTAAAAACGGGAAACTTAAAGTAAAAAACGGTGAAATTTTTTTTGTGTATGTAAAAATGTGGATTTATTTTTGCTGATACCTGGCAACACTGGTCCCCGTACACAGAATGTAAAAAGGTAATGACAAAGAAGAAGAACTGCCAAGAAGTGGAATAATAGCATTCTGACGGGGAATAACGCAATAACGGCATTCAATTCTACACAGCCATGATATATAAAAGCAAAATTAATATTTTACAATAATATATATTTTGCACTTATGTCATATTAGTATAATAAGGATAAAGCTTGTGATCAACATGCTGACAAAAAACAACCCACAGAGAGAAGACTAAAGAGTATATTACAGTCTTAAGACCTCCATCAAACACAAAAGAAAAATCTACGAACAATGATGAAAAAGCTATAAAATAAGAAACTGACTCTGACGTGAACGAATATCACAGAGTAATAATGGCTGTTTCTGAGTAATATCAAATATATTTGGCACCCATAAAAATAAAAAAAAATTACGAATATACTCGGGAATATTAAACCAATGTTGATAAAGAAGACGCCACTTATCAAAGCCACTTAATACGGTAACGTGCTAGAGCAAAGCTACGAAGTATTAGTTTTTTTAATATTATTAAAAAAGCCGCAACACTTTATACAGCTTTGTATAGCCAAGAATAGTCAGAGCACAACACCAACAACAACAACAACAACTACTCACAAACTGCATGTGTAGAATGCAATAAAAAATGGTTTAATGCACTAAATAAATTTGTATGCCGCTTTTGCTAGGATCTTATGACAAGGAAGTGTTTGCATTTTTTTTTTTAATTTTTTTTCCTTTTTATGATGGAAAATTACAGTTTGCTGCTGACAGTGCTTTTATGAAAATATTTCAAAACGTACGCGTTTAAAAGAAATAATTTATTCACACATGTGCAAACACACGCACTCACACACACACATTGTTGATAACAAATGCGTTGCGCCCAACAGTGTTTCACCTGCAGCATGGCAAATCAAGGCAGCAACGTGCTGCAATTGTCATTATCCTGTTGCATAGCACTGAGTCCTTGCTGCCTATCTGTCTGTCGCTGTTGTCTCTTCTAGCTCTGTATGGCTGTGTGTGAGTTGGATTTTTTTTTACTCTCTTTTATATTATGATGATTATAAAATTTTAATGTCCTGGCTGCAGTCTCGGCCGACTTGCTGCTCGGTTTGCAATTTGTGCTTGTATCCTGCGGTTTACCGAAGTGCTGCTGTTGTTGAAGAATTGTATTAAAACTCGATTTCAGAGATTTTGTAATTATGAACAGAAACAGCCTTTATGCCGGCTATACATTCAAGTACACCGACCTGAAAGCTCCCTGTGGCTATGCCGTTTATAACGTACACAAACAAACCCTTGTATGGGTGTGTGTGTGTGTGTTAGTTTTGTGAGCGTAATAAATGTTTTCGTGCGCCTGGTTGTATTATTAAACATACTCATACTTATTTGATTTTGTTCTGGTTTAACTGATCCTTTGCACTTCTGCTATATAGTATGTATGTATGCAGTTCCATGTATGCTGCCTGTATGGCTGCCTGCCTTACTGGCTGATTCAGTGTCTCTGTGGGTCTTAATTTTGTTTGGTTTCTGGGTTAATGTCTTTGTTGCAGAGACTTTGTTGTTCTGCCGTTGAGTTTTAAATAAAGTTTTTGTTAGTTGTAAGTGGAACGTTAATATTTTATTGAAGATATTTGGGTCGGTTGTGTTTTTCTGCTTTAATATAAATTGAGAAGATAAACAATTTACATATAAGTAAAAACAAAATTAAATAGCATTTAAAACAGATGTATGCATTTCAGTTGGATTTTTTATACTGGATTTAATTTTTAGTTTTAATTTTCAATACTGTTCGTTAGATCGGATCGCAATTAAGATTCCGCTGGTTGGGGTCAAAAAAGTTAGAGGAGCTCATAAAAAGGATTTCTGCATACTTTTTTTTTAAATCGAATGTTAGTATGAGTAAGAAATTTAATATATCAGCAGTTGTGGGTATGCATGCGTTCTGTGAAAAATAAAATGTTGTTTTTTTTAACAAAAAGCACCTTCAGGATAATCAAAATTGCTTTGGCGGATTTTCCCCGATTTGAAAAAAAAAAATATGCAGAAATCATTTTTATGATTTTCTCAAACTTTTGAGGCCCCGACCGGTTGACATTTTTTTTATCCATACAAGAATGATCCGGCCTACTGTTCGTAGTTGAGACAAATTGTAGGAATAACAGTGAATACAGAAATGCTGTCAATAGTACATTAGTTTGACCACCACCAAACAGCTGACACAATTATCGAGCTTAGTCTAAAAGAAATCTATTGATGGCTACATTCGGCGTCCACAACAGTCGAGAAGGGGATATCTAAAAACAAACAAAAAAATAAATTGGCCATTTCAGCCCTTGAAAGGACTTTGACCGAGCTTCTTATGATCAATTGTGTTGTGTGTGTTATTAAATGTTTGCACACAATTGACCGAGAACTGGACCTACATGTTTTATGCCGACTCCGAACGGCTAAAGTTTATGTTCTCAAGAAGCTTTACCTGGCATTGTTTACTCTCTGAGGTTTGCCATTGTCTGCAGAGAGGTGGTGACCGATCAGAAAAATTTTTTATTGAAAAAAACTTTTCGCCGCGGCTGGGGATCGAACCCGGGCTCCGAGCATGCCAGGCCACACACTTAACCTGCATGCCACGGTCACCACAAGTGGGAAAGGGATATCTAGTTAGCGATATTTTCTGCTGAGAGGGTCGTTACATTAAGTGTTAGAATAGTTCTAGAGTTGATTAAATGTATGATGTGTAAATGTTGTGTGGCCTCGGTAGTCGAGTGGTAAGCGTGATTGACCGCCAATCCAAAGGTTCCGGGTTCTTTACCCGAGCAGGCCTTAGCTTTTACTTTTCTTTAATTGCTTACTCATTTCTAAGCAACTAAAATTAAAAATGGATCAATGTATTCCTACTTTCGAAGTTGTATTTGATGACAGTTTGAACAGTTTGTCGATATCGTTTTTGATATCTTAAAATGACTGAGGTAAAGATCAGATTCAAGTTCGGATGTTAATTTATCCTGCTTTCACACAAAGAAGATTTTATACTTTTACTTGTATAATTTCACTTGTTTTCTCTTTCTTTCTTTCTTATAAGATGAAAGATGAAAAATAAAAGATACGTATACATATCCCTCAGTTCATTTTAGAACCAAGTCAGACTTTACTAAACAGATTTGACATCCGAAATTCTTGGATTAAATGTACACCGTTTATATTGAAGAATTTTTAATGTCATTTGATTTAAAATAAGACAATAATTGAAAACAATTTAAAAGCGTTGCACCATGGCTGGCCGCAATTCGAACTCAGGACCTCCGAGTTGGCAATCAAGCACGCTTACTACTCTTCTACCGAGGTCGGCAATTTTATTATTATAAGACTTAAAGAAAATTCAAAGAATGTTCCAGAAAACATGTTTATTAAATTCCAACTAAAAGAAGAATGACAGCATTTTAGTAAAAGTGCTCCCACAATGAACTTCATCACCCCTCGCCTTTTTAACTGATGTTGTCTAATGAATCCATGCTGTTTTTTTTTTCTTTTTTTTTTTTTGTGTGCTATATTCATTATTAATTAATGCCAGCCTATAACATTACTTTATGAACCAACACACCTGCAGCATATTTTAATGCATTCCAACATTTCCACATTTCAACAAATCCTGCAATAAATTTGACAAACTGCCAGGCATGCTTGCCGCATTATCACTCATAGCTAAATTGACGCTAATGCTGTCATCATCATACCGTAGCTATACCGCAGAGTAATACCAGCTAGCTAGCTAGCTGGTTCTGCTTTGTCAGGCACATATACACACACACACACACATACAGTGTGTCACCACCAAGGTGAATGGAGCAAATCCACAACAGACGTCATTGCGATATGTGTGAACATAAGTCTTACTTACTTACGTTGATTTTATTTTATTGTGTTCCACGTGACAAAAATTCGGTACAAAAATCATTTAAATCCTCCCCGCTTCAATCCAGACTGCCTTCCTGTAGGCAAGTGTGATAGAGAGTACGAAAATAACAAAGAATGTGAGCATTCTACACTTGCTTTTGTCAAGGCCATTTGGTGCCAAATTGTGGCTAAGCACTCAGTCGCTAGTACTGCGCTCTGAATGATGCTCTAGCTGGCTGATGTTTGAAAGGATGTCTTTGAATTTTGGTCACGCAATCAACATCAAGGAACCTAATGTTGGTCTTAAAGCTGCAATGTATGTTTGTGTGTGTGTGTGTGTGGCTGCATGTGTGTGTGTGTGTGTGTATAGCTTAGAACAGGCATTCCGACGAGCAATTCCTTTACTTTTATTCCTCTGGATTTGTGCTGCTTTTATCATAGCATCATTTCAAAAGCAGTAGCAGATTTTGTGTGTTTCCTTGAGTTGTAGTTGTTGTTGTTGTTGTGGTGTTATGGTTTTGATTCGATTTTTCTTTGGGGCTTGCCTTTTAAAGTCAATAATATTGTGTGTTTGCTGCTTTATTTATCGAAAGAAATAAATCAATTTGTTATAAATGGCATGGAGCGTGTTTTGGGGTGCATGGATTCGAATGTGGTGCAAGGTGGATGATGTTGTTATGGATGAAGCTTAGAGTGCCGCAGCAGTTAAGCTCAATATTGCTTTTATTATCTGCACATTTCCCCCTCACTGTACTCTGACCGGAAGTTAACAATTCGATATCATTGTACGTGTTTCCTTGCACTTCCGTATCGAATTAGGCTGTGTGATGTGCGTTTGGGTTTGGCATTTATTTAAAGTATAGCATCATGAAATCATGAAGCACATTTTATTTTAAAGAACACGTATAATACATCTAATTAAATTTTTTAATTTGCTCTTGCTTTAATGCAAATCAAAGAAATCTTGACAAAAATATGGTTTATTCTTGAAATTAATTTTTGAAACAATTTCATACACAAATTGTTTTCTTTAAAAAAAAAAAAAAAAAAAAAACTATACAACAACTTCCTGTTTGTGTTGTTTTAAATTTTCAAATAAAAATTATTTTATTGATTTTCTTTAATTTGTTATGTAGGATAAAATATTGCAAGACATCGGAAAAATATATAAAATACAATTTTTTAAAACTATTGGTTTCACATAAAATTCTTTTATGTATTTCTGCCGACGTTTCGGAGTTCTTTTGATACATGATTTGTTTTTCTTAAATAAAAGAAGTAAGGTATATCTTCGACTTGACTGAAATTAAAATACCCCCACGGGCGTATTTTAAAAAAATATTTTAAAAAAAATAATTTTAAAAAAAAAAATTTTTTTTTTTTTAAGTCACTCCATAAGTTTTCAATCGGATTTAGATCCGGGGACTGACTTGGCCAGGTGAGCACATTTATTTTACTATCGACAATTAACTTTTTTACCAGCTTTGAGGTGTGCTTTGGGTCATTATCATCCTGGAAGACCCAACAAAGAGGCATGTTCCCCTCGGCATATGTAAGCATAACGTCTTCCAAGATGCTCTTATATTCTGCTGCTGTCATTTTATGCGACGTTTGGTAAATCGGACCTACACCATGCCAGGAAAAGCATCCCCACACCATAATATTTCCGCCACCATGTTTAACAGTTTTCTTAGTAAAACGGACGTGAAATTCCTTGCCTTTAGGTCGTCTTACATTCCTTTGTGCATCATATTCAAACAAATTAATTTTGGTTTCATCACTCCATAGTATATTTTGCCACTTCTTCTTACCCTCGGGTCCTACCCAGCTGGCGTGATCTTTTGCAAAATTTAACCTCATGCCCATATTTTTTTTCGCAGCAAAGGTACCTTTCTAGCAATTCGTCCTGGCAGTTTTGCTTGTTGTAGTCGACGTCTAACCGTTGGAGCGCTTATTATGTTGCCCATTTCGGCTGCAATATTTTTTGAAGACTTGAATGGGTCCTTTTTTGAGAGCATTACTATCTAGCGATCATCTGCTAGGCTTGTTTTTAACGGTCTACCACGCGTTTCTTTGGATAGCTTGTTTTTAAAAATGTTTTGTACGAAATGCAATGATCGATTTAATAATCTGCCAATGTCTCGCAGAGATTTTCCATCTTTTCTTAGATTCAATGCCAAGATCTTCTCTTCAGCGGTGCAATGCTTATTTCGACCCATCTACATTAAATGTTTTTCGATATTTTATAAAATTTAAATTCTTTATTGATAACACTTACCGTTTCCTTAAAAAAGGTTAACAAAATTTGTAATAACAGCTCAAAATACCAATTTAACTTTTGTTGTATCTATTATTTTGATCAAGCAAATTTTTGCACTTTACACAAAAGCTTAGGAAGATAAAAAAAACACAGGGATGCACACTCTAAATTCTTCGATCAAAGGCGTTACCAGTTTGCCATTTTTAAATTAAAATAACCGCTGTATACAAAAACTTACTTAAATGTGAATTTATGGTGAATAAACGTGAAATCTTCAAGGTGTATCTCTTAATTTGATCAGTTGGTATATTAGCCTATTTATAGAGTTTTCAATATTATGCGTATTCGTCGGTGGATGACGCTCATTTTTCTAACACGTCTTAATTTTATAAACAACAATAAATATCTAATTTTATTTTTGTAGCTTCGACAGAAGCCTATTTATAAAGTTTTCAATTTTGAGGTTGTATGGGAGGTGAGCGTGTAAGTGGGTGGATTACGCCCATTTTTCTCTCACGTCTTAATTTTTATAGCAAAAATAATAAATATCAAATTTTAGTATTGTAGCTTTGACAGAAGCTTATTTATAAAGTTTTCAATTTTGAGGTTGTATGGGAGGTGAGCGTGTTAGTGGGTGGATTACGCCCATTTTTCTCTCACGTCTTTACATTTATATAAAAATAGTAAATATCTTATCTTACTTTTGTAGTTTTGACAGAAGCCTATTTATAAAATTTTCAATTTTGAGGTTGTTTGGGAGGTGAGCGTGTTAGTGGGTGGATTACGCCCATTTTTCTTTGATGTCTTAATTTTTATATAGAAATAATAAAAATCTAATTTTACTTTTGTAGCTTCGACACAAGCTTCTATATATGGGTTTCAATATAAGGTTTGTATGGGAGCTGGGCGTGTTAAGAAGCTTTTTTCATAAGCTACACAAATATCGAATTTAACATTTGTAGCTTAAATATTTGGTTCTTTATGAAGTTTTCATTATTTGGGTTGTATGGGAGGTAGGCGTGGATTTCTTTCGATTTAGCCCATTCTCGAACTTGACCTTAGTTCTATAGAAAAAAGCTTAATTATCGAATTCCAGCACAATACTTCACAATTACGGCTGTAATCGTGTCCACAGACGGAGAGACAGACGGACATGGCTAAATCAACTCAGTTGGTGATACTGTTTTATACCTACCACGCCTCCTTATTGGCGTTATACACGTCGTGACAAAATTAATATACCCCTTACGCAGTACGCGTGGGGGTATAAATATGTGCAAAATAGACAAAACCACTGCAAACATGTTTAATCGCCTGAGAATCTCCAGCGAATCGCTTGGAAGATGAAACGATCGCCGGCGAGCTCTTCTAAGAGTCTTCCGGGAATCGCCGAATGTAAGCAGCTGAGGCCATATAAGCGATTCGCCGGGAAGATTCGCCTGCGAATCGGCAAAAGGAGTCTTAAGCGATTCGCCTGGAAGATTCGCGAACGATTCGCCGAGAGGAGTGTTAAGAGATTCGCCGGGAAGATTCACCAACGAATCGCCGAGAAGAGTCGCGAACGATTCGCTGAGAGGAGACTTAAGCGATTCGCCGGGAAGATTCGCCAACGAATCGGCAGAAGGGTTTTTTTTTTTGTTGCAGAGCATCGTTGTTTAATGTAACAAGTTGTTGCAAGTTTGAACTAGCAGGCTCTTCAGACGTTGTTTTATCCCAGTTTCATGAAGTTTTTTAAAAGTTAAATTTTTTGATTAATTTAAACTCTTTTTCAGACCTGCTTCATATAACAATAATAGATTTTGAAAACTTTTTAAAAAGCAATCCTCCAATGATCGCCGGAATGAGCGAAGGAAGATTTTTAAATTCTTTTTAATCGCGCATTCATCCAACGATCGCCGGAATGAGCGAAGGAAGATTTTGAACATTTTTTGTCAATCGCGCATTCGATCGCTTGGGCGATCGAAAAGCGATCAATCTTCCAAAGAACCCTCAAGCGAATCGCTAGCGCATCGCCAAATGATCTAATCTTCCAATCGTCTTCCTAATGTTTGCAGGGACCTTGAAATAAAGAGACAAAGCAGAAAATTTTATGCCTACACTTACGATACTGTCGAAACTGTATCTTTTTTTTATGGATTGTTTTATGACGCACAAATAAATATTTGCATGCTCTATTCTCAATTTATTTTGTTAAATAAGAAGGTACTTCAGCATAAAAATAGCTGAATATTTCTTAAAACATATATCACACCAAGTCCTTTCAAAACCATGTTTGAAAAATGTTTGATTCCTTAGAAAGATTTATATCAAATTTCAATTTGCTTCGAAACAAATAATAAATCTTCATTTACACTTTAACTCACTCCCGTACAATTTTGTACATGGTTGATAATGCAGGGAGGGACAGCCCTTAAAATGCCACCTTCAAGAAACACCCTCAATATAGCCTTATGCTTTTCACTGTATCCTCAAAAACAAATCAACACTAGTAAAGCGAAGTTGGTGTTTGTTAAATGGAGCAGCAGCATGAATATTGTAAGTTATTTTTTTGTTCCTTCTTATTTTTATCGCTTTTACGTTTACAACATTTCAATTAGATATTGACAAACAACAACAACAGTTTCAACGACAAGAAAACGAACAGCAAATAAGAGCAATTGAGCGCATTCAGCAGATTCAACTGTGTTTTAATGTTATAGTAGCAATACCTAAGTGAGCGTTGTTATTCTTTGAATGATTTGTTAGATGAAAATTCAGAAAAGTTTTCTCTATGTTTAAGTTTGGATTTCTCAGCAGCTGTATTTAAGCAAAGTCAACTTTTTTTCACACCATTAAATAGTGACCGCTACCTGTACAGTTGCTCACCTGAGCACTAGCAAAATTGTACCCTTCAGCTAATTTTTGCTTATCGCTGCGACTACTGTTGAGTGTGCTGAATGCACTCATTGTCAGCAGCAGCAGTAAGTGCAATATTATCGCACCAATAACACCAACTTTGCGAGAATGCGTTGTTCAATGGTTATTTGAGGGTTGGTTGGTAGCGTGTTGCGGATGTTGATTACGGTCGCCCCATTTCTTGTGCTCCACACAAACCTAGAGAAATTCTTCTTCACAGCAAAGAAGCGTGATGAAGCGTAAATCGAAGGTAAATATTGAAAGAAGTAGTCGAATAAAAAGAGAAACTAATTTATTATTTTTTTTTTTTTTATATTAAAATGCTCGAATTGCTTGTAGTACCTAGTTGAAATAATTTCACGACAAATTTAGAAGTGAGCGCAATGTAGAACGAAGCCATAGAGATATTTTAAAATGTACCTCCGTGCGGCCATTGTAGATATTTATTATAAAATTTACTTTGATTCTTTGACACATTGGAACGCTTCGCTTCGCTGCGAAGTCCTTCTGCTTATTGCTTACAATTCCTCTAGAAATACTTTAAGAATAACTCTAATACTAAAATACATTTTCGGCATAATTCAGAATCTTAATTTACTGAATGATTTTATTTTTTATCGTATTTAAAATGTATTATCTTAACCCATTAATGCATGATTTATAAACAGAATTTATCTAAATAAAGTATAAAGTTAAATTTCGAACAGTTTCCCATGGAATATATATATAGCTAATTATGACTGATATTCATTCTTCATAGCAATTCGGTTTGTCTTTGAGTTTAATATAAGAGTGAGATCAAATTGTATGTCCAACATTTCAACTTTTACCATTTTGAATGTACTGTGTACGCACCAAACCAAAAAAGTAATCAATAATTATGAATTCTTAAATGATCTCCATGAATCGTATTCATGAATTTTGGTCAAGTTACCAATTACTTGAGCCACATAACCTATTTATGATATCAGTTTTAAAAATTAACAAAAGAAACAAATACGAGAACATAAATAATTCATAAGCATAGTGTTTAAAGTTCATAAAGTGTGTGTACAAGATACATGAAACAATAAAAATAAAAGTAAAAATCATGGAGGAATACAAGGAGAACATAAATCACTCGTAGTTTTTATGAATAAAATGCTGATACAAATAAGAGAACTACTAGAACAGTTCAGATAAATTTGATACGCTTGACATACATACATACATAGTTCAATATCTAAACAAATCATTCTTCACTTTTGACGGATGTAATCAATTTTCTTTAATCACTCTAAATTAATTAAAAATTAAATTTAGTTCTTAGGTTTGAGTAGCAATCTTAGGATATAAAACAAATTCGATTCAGTTCTGTTTTATTTTCTGTAAAAAAACACCAAAACCAAAATGTACTCCAGATGCTGTGTTAACTATGTTGGTTTCATATCATTTGTTCAAAAATGAAACCAATATTAAAACAAAACAAGCAAAGAAAGTCTTAAAACGGTCTAGCCCGACTATGAAATACCCTAAACCTATTTTTTCAAAATTCAATAATTTTATTTTAAATGGGCGTGTTTTTGAGCGGATGAAGTCCATATTTTATTTGCATTTCAATTTTAGTTATACAATTTTTATATACCAAGTTTAATTCCTGTAGCTCACATGTAGCTCACCTGTAGCTCCTGTAGCTCACCTTTAAAGTGTTTTCGCTATTGTGGGTTTTATGGGAATTTTGAATACATCGTAGTTTAGGCATAAAATACATGACTACCAAATTGTATCTATGTAGGTAAACATAACCTTATTAATGACGTTTTAAATTGGTTGAGTTATACCGTAGGTAGACTTGTCCGTGGGTGGATGACGCCCATTTTTCAAAAACTCTCCGTTTTTTTATTCAGTACAAACGTATCAAAATTGAGCTCTGTAAGACAAAAAACATCAAAACAAATTGGCAATTTCAGCCCTTGAAAGGACTTTGACCGAGCTTCTTATGATCAATTGTGTTGTGTGTGTTATTAAATGTTTGCACACAATTGATCGAGAACTGGACCTACATGTTTTATGCCGACTCCGAACGGCTAAAGTTCATGTTCTCAAGAAGCTTTACATGGCATTATTTACTCTCTGAGGTTTGCCATTGTCTGCAGAGAGGTGGTGACCGATCAGAAAAATTTTTTTGTTGAAAAAAACTTTTCGCCGCGGCTGGGGATCGAACCCGGGCTCCGAGCATGCTGAGCCACACACTTAACCTGCATGCCACGGTCTCCACACACAAACATGAGTTTGTAAGACAAACATGAGCTAATTTATTGAGTTTTCAATTTTTGCATTCTATGGGAGGTGGGTGTGTTCGTGGGCGGGTGACATCCATTTTTCGAAAAAATCTTTGCTTTGATATGAAATACATACAAACCAAATTTTGTCCCTCTTCGTTAAAAATAAGCTTGTTTATTGAGTTTTCAATTTTTGGGTTATATAGGAAGTGGGCGTGGCTGTGGGCGGATGACACTCATTTCTGGAAGAAATTTTAGTTTTGATATAAAATACATGCATACTAAAATTTATTTCTATACGTTAAATACAAGCTTATTTATTGAGTTTTCAAGTTTTACATTGTATGAGTTTTGTATTGTATGTGCATTGTATGTGGGCGGATGACACACATTTCTCAAAAACATCTTTGTTTGTTATGAATAACATACATACCAAATAAGGTTTTCAATTTTTGAGTTATATGGGACGGACGGACATGGAAAACTCGACTCACGGGGTAACGCTGTTCAAAAATATATATTGTTTTCTATACCGGACTCACATCGTTCTATGCGTTACAAACGTTTGCACAAAGATAATATATCCTGACCTTTCAGGTTTAGGGTATAAAAGTTGTACATTAAAATTAAAATTTATAAAAGACTAGCATTAATACCCGACGCAGCTCGATTCTGGTGGTGCTGTTTATGAGATATAATACGTTAAAATAGTTGACATTTAAACGTAAAATTTACTTTTTTGGTTAATAATTTTAAAACTTTGATTTTCATTAATGTTTATTCTGTTCAAATATTAACTTTTACCCTATTTTCCTTTAGAAATATTTGAAATCGAATTAAAAAACATTGAAGCGTGAGATGAAAATTCATATTTGTGGTGAAGTCAGATTAAAATTAAAAAAAAAAAATCGTTGACATAATTAAAACTTTTTGTAAAAATCGACAACTGCGCCACCTATCGGTTCGAAAACTATCGTTCAAGCTCAAACCATCCTCATACATTCACAAAGTTTCTTTTAAATCGGATGTGTGGTTTCAGATATTAGCGAAAACCAACATAGTGACGTGATTTTTATATATAATCATAAAATATGCAAAGAAAGTCTAAAGTCGGTCTAGCCCGACTTTGAAATACCCACATTTAAATATATATCAAAATACTAAAACCAATAGACGTAACTTCCAATAAAAATCCATGCATTATTTGTAACTATAGAAGTAATACAGGTTTAACTAAAGTGGTTTGTGTGGTAGGTGGGCGTGTTGGTGAGCAGATGACGTCCATTTTTTGTGCACAGCACTTTTGATATTAAATGTTCCCACACGAAGTTTTATCTCTCAAATATGAACATTTAATAGTGTTTTTAATATTGTGTGTTGTATGGGAGGTGGACCTGTTCATGAGCGGATGACGCTCATTTTGTGAACACATCTTACTTTTAATACAATAATCTCACATACCTCGTTTTATCTTTGTAGCTCATATATACACCTCTTTAGAGAGTTTTAACCATAGCAGGTTGTATGGGAGGTGGGCGTGTTGGTGGACAAATGACGCCCATTTTTGGTGCACACCTTAGTTTTGATATAAAACGTTTCTATGCGAAGATTCATCTTTCAAAGTCAAATATGAACCTTTTAATATTGTGGGTTGTATGGGATGTGGGCATGATCATGAGCGGATGACACCCATTTTATACTTTTTGTAACCAACGTCTGTACAAAGATAATATACCTTTGACCGTAAAGGTTTAGTGTATAAAAAACCCTCTGAATCATAACAAAGTTTTTCCCAATTTTTCACGCAATTATTTAAAATTTTGTGCTTTACTAAGGTTTTCATCCAATTCAGATTCGTTCCAACACCTTAAATATTAAAAGTAAATGCCATGCAAATAATTTGCGATGCAAGAATAATCAAAGTTATGTTATTGCAATTTGGTAGTTATACCTTTGTGGTCACGTTTTTATATTTAACCGTTTATACCCAAATATTTGAAATTTTTTCGCATCGCCAAACATACTAAGGTCCTCATCCAATTCAGATTCATCCAACACCTTAAATATGTAAAGTAAATAATTTGCTTGCAAGAATTTTCAAAGATATGTTAGTGCAATTTGGTAGTTGCATACCTGTGTGGTAAGTAACATTCTTGGCTTGGAAGTATTTTATTAGACAATTTTCGTTTTCTATAAGAACGTGCAAGTTTCTTAAATTTCAAAAAAACTGACTTGAAATTTTTTAGTACTGATTTTATTTTCTGTTGAAATAGAAAAAAAAAATCAATCAAAAATGAAAGTGTTGACTTTGAAAGTGAATAACTCAGTCATTTTACAAAGGATTCCATTAATTTCTGTTTTGTTTGAAATTTTGACTAATTGTCCGTTCAATTATTTTTGCATTTTTTTCATTTTCGTTTTCCTTCTAATTTTTATAATTTTTCAAAAAACACCGTAACGAATTTCTTTATTTCGCAAAAAGCTTTGATAAAAATTATTGCTGATCAAAAAATATTTAAAACCAAAAATGGCTTTTTTAATGCTCTTTTATGCATAATTATAGGGTTTCTTTAAAGTTTCTCTCATAAAAATTTAATAACGGTTTATACGATCGAAATTTCAATCAAAATAAAAATTCAAAGTTTTTTTGTTTGTAATTTTGTATGCACACAAAGTAATGGTGTAGTGAAAAAATCATTACAACTTCTTAATTCGTTTCTGAGTTATAATCCCAAATACTCTTTTAAACACTCCAGCACAGCAATAACAGCGCCACCTATCGGCTCAAACTTTAGATACAAACCATCCACAGACCCAGCAGCATGTACTCACCAAATTTTATTCAAATCGGTTCAATGACAAAGCCATGTACAGAAGAATTTTATATAAAAAGAAGATATAAATCCAGATTTTTTTCGTTAATAATTCAATGGAAAACAAGAAATGCCAATTATGAAGGACGATATCGGAAAACTTCATGTGGAAAATGTTCCTCTCATAATGCGAGTCATAGAGATCATGTAAAAATACATAATTATTGTGAACTTCTTTAGTTCAGAACCGGTTAGCTTTGTTATTCGTATAATATGTTCCTCTTCGGTCGTATTTAAAATTTCTTTTAGAGCTTCTTTGTCGTTATTGTGTAGAGTCACTGAAATTCAACAATTCAGATATTTTTCACTGTGAGAGTCCGTTTTTAAAAGTTCGTAATTAAAAACGGTAAGATATTTTAGAATTCCAGATTGAGCATGTTTTCTTAGTCAATATCACTTAGATGCTCTTTTCATCGCGACAATTTATAGTCATCTTTGAATATCTTTTATTTTATTTGCAATTCAATACCTCAGTTCGAAGGTCGATTAAAAAAAAATTCGAACTAACATTAACAAGCGCCGCGATACGGGTCCTCTAATTAAGACTCTATTTTTACCCGTCACTCTCAGAATCGACCTAACTTTTGCTAACCAGAATTTGTAAGGTTTGTTTTACTAACCAGATAGTGAAATTGGACATTTTAACAAATTATTTATGAACTATTTATGTGGTGACCGTGGCAGGCAGGTTAAGTGTGTGGCTTAGCATGCTCGGAGCCCGAGTTCGATACCCAGTCGCGGACAAAGTTTTTAAAAAAAAAAAACTCGCGTGTAGCAACGTACACGTGGCAGAAGTGAAACTTCTTTAACAGTAAGAAATAAGAGAGATTTTAGTGTGAAATAGAGAGAGAAAGTATCTGAAAAGAAATTCAATCAATACGAAATGGAATAATAATTTGTTGATTCAATATTTGCATCCAGGGACCGTACCGGCTTTGGTGTTTGTCGAAAGTGTCACATATTAACTTGTATCTCTTAATTTTTATTTTTTCCGACAAAAATAACAGTTTTTTGTACCTTATAGTTTTTTTGGGCAAAAATAACAGTTATTTTCTGCCGTTTATTTTTCGGACAAAAATATCAGGTAATTTATATTTGTTCAAGTCATTTTACCGATAAAAAAATTTTGATATTATTATTTTCATCTCATCGGTGAGACATTTTACACATGGTGTCAACAGTTCAATCTATCAAGCGGCCTTTAAGCAAATACAAATTGCTTGATATTTTTGACCGAAAAAATTAAAGTCAAAAGTAACCTTTATTTTTCCTTGAAATAAACTAGACAAGAAATTAACTTTTAAAGAATCAGTTTCAAATTTAAAAGCAACTCAATATACGTAAGGCTGAGGACGTTTGTAACATAATGGTATATTTGAAAAAGTCTTTCGACAATTTTTTTCATTTGAAAATTGTAAAATAACAGTTATTTTCGGTACTTGTTTTAGTTCATTTGGTGTTTTAGTTGCTTTCGAATGTCTTCTCAACATTGTTACTTATTGAATGCTGGATTGCATTTGCATAGTACTCTTTGAAGGAGCCTCCGAAAGCAGAGGCAAATCTTGTTCATTATTACCTCCTGCTTCCTGATCATAATAATTGCTATGTTAATAGAGGGACTCATAAAGCAGTGAACGTTGATTGTTGAGTGTATCAACTTGGTTGGCTTTAAAATTTTGTTGAGATGATGGCTGAGTTCCAAAATACATTTTTACAAAGGTTTTTAGATTCACCAAAATACACTGATGTTTCGTAAAAATGCATTTTGGAACTTAGCCGTTGTTGCAATCACCTTACCTTCATCATTAGTTGCAGACCCAGCTGCGGCTGCATTCTTAATAATTTCTCTAGAAGAGCTCTAATTCGCTCTCTATAT
Source organism: Tetanocera ferruginea (assembly GCA_958299015.1). NCBI lineage: Eukaryota > Metazoa > Arthropoda > Insecta > Diptera > Sciomyzidae > Tetanocera > Tetanocera ferruginea. The sequence continues at coordinate 86,792,693 of OY282642.1, read as the reverse complement.
TCACGAACGCGTTCTGCTCCTCTTTTAGCTATTTTTCTATTTTTTTTTCCGTGCATAATTGTAGGATGAAAATTAATGTTACGGTTATGTTAATAATGTAATGTTAATGTTAATGCAAAGTTAATGTTAATTATGTTATTTTCAGTATGTTACGCGTTTACTTTTAATTACATTTTCTTCAATAATTTTCATGTGCCTACATGGCATAATGGTATAGATTCCGAATCTTATGCAACGATGTTAGGGGTTCAATTCTCGGCAGCGGCAATAATTTTTTTAAATTTTCATATGAATTGAAAACGTTAGCCTAGCGTCACGAATAATAGACCTTGAAATTTCACTCGCCGCCAAAGAAGTTTCACTTCAAAAATTTTTTCTGATCGGTCACCACCTCTCTGCAGACAATATCAAACCTCAGAGAGTAAATATTGCCATGTAAAGCTTCTTGAGAACATGAACTTTAGCCGTTTGAAGTCGGCATAAAACATGTAGGTCCAGTTCTCGGTCAATTGTGTGCAAACATTAAATAACACACACAACACAATTGATCATTAGAAGCTCGGTCAAAGTCCTTTCAAGGGCTGAAATGGCCAATTTTTTTATTTTTTTTATTTATGAACTATGAACGACGTATTTTATGAGCAGTTCTCATAATTTTCTATTCTTTAATTTTTTTTTTCTAGAATTCAACTAGCATATTTTCATCCTCGAGCCATCGCGTCCATGAATAATGTATGCTATTTTGAAAAAGCTAACCTTAATTTGATGTGTGGATATTAATAAGTTGATTTTTAATTTTAAATCTTTTAATCTAAAAAATAAATATATATTTTATTGTTATAAAATTTTACTTGGGCCAGGTTTTGGAAGCTTAACAAGTTTATTCATTCAGTTACAAGAAGTTTATTTTCTTACTCAAGCATTAACGGGTTAAATAGTTCCAACATATCTCGAGGAGACCGAGACCTAATTTGAACAGCACTGGTTGATTGATTTACTACACGGTTAAAAATCTTGGGCTAAATTTTAATCTTTTTTGGATTACATATAGGACACGACCAAAAAAAGATTACTTTTTAATCCAATGAAAAGTTTTAAATTTTCCAATCCAAAAAGGACTTATTTTTAATCCGCAAAAAGTTTAAAATTTTTTAATCCAAAAAGGAATAATTTTTAATCCGCAGAAAGTATAAAATATTATAATCCAAAAAGGATTTGATTTAAGTCCAAAAAAGTTAAAAATATAAAAGGATTACTTTTTAATCCACAAAGGTGAGAACTCGTGAGAAAAAAAGGTAAGAGATAATTCTCATATTTCATAAGTCTACGAAGAAAAGTTATCCTTTGACCTCCATAAGCATGTATATATATATATTAAAAAAAGTTCTTACACTTAATTTATGCTAAATTTTGCATATTTCTATACGAGCTAAAAAAAACTCATTTTTTGTTTGTCGCGTACTTTGAACTAATTTGTACTAAATCTTGCCAATATTTTTATAAAATGTAGCACTCTTTCATCGCGTTAGAACACTTAAAATACATATCGGTTCTTTTTGTTTCTTTCTTGTTTTTCGAGTGATTAAAACCGTGCCAATGGCTTTTCAGCTGGAAAGCTACATAATATTCAGCTTTTCGCCATAGAAGAACTGTCAAATAAAGAGCTGCTTTTCGTTGGCTTTTCAGCCAAAACGCCTTCGTGTGAACATATTATTATATTGCCATAAACTTCACTATATATACATTAAGGGTATTCATGCAAATGGGCAATGCCCTTATAAATGATATAAACCGTATAAGTTTATCAGCCTTATAAATGAAATGTATGGAGAACCGTTTACACAAACCAGATATATCACAAACCAGCAATCAGCTGTTTATATGTATGCTGAAAGTTGACTGTTAACAAGTAAACAGCTGACATATCTCTCCAAATGCACAATCGACTGATGAAAATAACTAATTGCCCAAAATACAAGCTTGCCGCTTTGCATGAATACCCTTATTATGTATTATGAAACACTGCTCAATGTAATAATGAATATAATAATATTTTGGTTCAGATTTTAAGAAACAATTTGTTTCATTTAATTAAAAAATAAACTTCGGATGCTTTAACAACATTAACTATTATATTGAGCGTAAATTTCGTAGCAGTAATAGTTTTCAATCTTAGGTAACATAAATAATTTTTCCTGAAAATACTACCTTAATGTAAATTTGTAGTCCAAAAATAGTCTTAAACTTAAACTTTTTTGGATTAAAAACAAATTAAACTAAAGTATGGAATAAAAAATAGTACTTTTTGGATTAAAAATTCCTTTAAACCAAAGCTTGGATTAAAAACTAGTCCAAAATTTTTAACCGTGTACAGCACACTTAAATTAATTTTATTCATTCTTCTTATTCAAGGACATTCTTTTGCATTTTTGCATGTTCCACACTGCATTCCGTTAGAAAAAATGCAAAACAAGTAAGAAAAAGAGGAAAATGCATAACCTCTTAGGCCGGCGGGCATGAATAGCGCAACATAAGCAAAAACAACAACAACAAACTGAACTCATAGCGGTTGGAACACCTATTTCTTAAATTGATTACGTGCTGAGTGATCTCAAAGGATTTATTTTCAGCGCTTGGCATTGAAATATAAAAGTGGGTAAACCCCCAAATCCTCACCCACTTGGGCAAGCCAGAGAAGTATACAACTTGAGCTTAATGCAATAGCAGAAGCATACTTGTAAGGATTCGAAGCGGTTGAAATTAATGGCTTTTGTGTATCGACCTTAGCAACAAAAACAGAACTAAAACCAACAACTACAACAATACCTTGAAGAAACAAGCTGCGTTCATGTTGCTGATGGCGAGGGTGGTCACAGAAATTGAAAGCGTGGACGAGGCGTTACTGCCCTACAATTGTAAGCATTATTTGTATGTCAAAGCTCCACAAGAACAGTTATGTCTGCTGTTGTTGATGTTTGTTGTTGTTCTTCATCTTCTGCTGCCTCTTAGACGCGGAATGTAAAATTGAAAAATTGCATTTGAAATCCTTACGCACTGCAAGTGAAGCGCAAGAAATATCAAAATGCTCTGCTACTCAGCGCTGTCAAACGAGTTAAGTAAAAAGAAAGTACAGGAAATGCTTGTCAGGATGTTGCCGCGTCGAACAAGACGAAATGTGACGAGGGTGTGGGTTGATGGAGATGTATTGGCTATAAAGCGTTTGATTTGGCCAAAAGCATTTTACAGTAGATTGAACGTCATTGCAAAATTACATTAACTATTGCAAAAGAACTCCGAGTCCTGGAGAGCAGCAGAAACTGCAGTAGCACAATTCCATTTATTGTTGTTGTTGGTGTTTGTGTTTACTTATGCTGCCACTCTTAATGTGGTTATGCTAAATTAAACGAGGGCATTCAGTTTAATTGCACCTACAGCTGAGATCAAAATAATAGTAGTGCCCACAACGTTTCTACAAAAATTTTAAATAAGACTCGCACGTTATTAGATTTTATATTTTTTGTTAAGAAATAATATTCTCCACATCTTATCTTTTATTTAACAAAAACTCTGAACAAAAACAAGCTATTAACAAGCTCAAAACAACTTAAAATATTTATCACTTGCGTCATATTACAGCGGTCAAAAAACTAGTTGTGATTATAAAAAGTTACAAAAATGGAAAAAAAAACAAAAACTTTGGTAATTAACTTCATAGTTCTGATAAATTGTTATTCTTTCTTGTAATTAATACTTTGTTGTATGACCTTTCTTAGTAAATACTGCTTTACAAAAACGAAGCATCGAGCTCACAAGATCCTGACATGTCTTGATATGTATGGAGTACAAATTGGCTCAACCTCTTCCCAAAGCTGATGGTTGTCTGAAAGTTTAGAGTCAGCAATACCCTTTTTAACATGACACTGAGCGGTCCACTACTTCTTTGCATGTTTGCTCGTATGTTTCGTTTCGTTATTTTATTGATAAACCCATATTAGTGGCAACTCTTTTTGAGCGGAAGCATAGTTTCCTGTAACATTATGACGTAAAAATGTTAATCTATTAATGCTTCTATACAATAAATTAGACCAACACCAAAGAAAGAAAAGCTTGTCCAAGCCTTGATTTTGTAACCACAGTGCTTAATGGTTTTTGTGGTATACTTCGGCTTGAATTGACTATTTTTTGGGACGTCGAACATATTGACGAGACCCTTTACCACCGTACATTACAATTTTGGACTTGTCCAACCATCAAATGTTCCTTAATTTTTCATTTGGCTACAAAGAATGATCTCTTGTGAACTGAATCCTTCTTCGAACATGCTTCTTGGTTAAAAGTGGGACTTAAGAAGTACTATTCGCACTCAAATCTTGTTCCTTAAAAAGTCAACGTAAACTACGAATACTTAAGTAACATTAAGATCTTTTTATATTTGTAATGCAGATGCAAATTAATTGGTTTTATAGTACCGTACCACTCGTTTAATGAATTTCGCCGTGATAACTGTCGTGCGTCTACGTGTCTCTGGATTTTTAATAGGAGTATTCTCGCAGTATAGCAAAGATGCAAAATTTGTGAAAATGCAACCTTGCAATACTGAAATATGCAACACTGCGGGAGCGCACAAAATCACAAATATTGTGAATATTAGAATAAATGCCGCGAACAGGCGAAAACAAAAAATTTAAATACTTACTCTGACGCACACGAACTATAATTAACAAATTTCTCTCAATCAGAGTGCAAGGTTGCACGTCCACTCAAAACATGGGTATCACTGTTGCACAGATTGCACGAATTGCAAAACTTTTATCGCTTGTATTTTGTTGTTGTGTCGTTGCACGGGTTGCAAGATTCAGCAACTTTTGCAATTCTTACACCTTGCAAGGGTTTTGCAAGACAGCGAGAATACCCCTAAAGTATTTTAAGGCATTGCAAATCGTGGTTGATGAGCATTTGAGCAGATTTTTAACCTCTTTGTATGTTTTGCTCTCAGAAAACAATTTTTTTATCACTTCCCACTTTTCAACAGAGCAATGTTTTCATTGTCCCATTTCTGGAAAAATACGGCACAACTAAATTTTATTTTTATATAAACTGATGGAAAATAGCTCAAAACTTATTTTTTTTGTGCATTTATAATATAATTTAGCAAAATTTTTCAATGCTTTGTATGTATTAATAAAACGCTACTATTTTTTCGACCGCACGAATTTGCATTAATTCTCATTAAAAGTGAATTGACATAAACAACAAAGAGTTGTTTACAAGATAAGGTCACCAGATTGTATACTCACTAGTGTCCGACCGATTATTCGGCTTCGGCTTCGGTAATCGGCATAGTCGGCCGATATTTTGATCTTCGGCTTCGGCTTCTGCTTCGGCCGAAATAGCCGATTATTTTTGCCGAATATTTTTGCTTTGCTAAACAATTTTTGTTATAAGTTTTTTGAATTTTTTTGAATTATTCAGTAAACATTTGAAACATTTTCATTGTTCGTTGTGGGTTTCTCTTCTTTTCTGTTCTTTCATGAGTTGGTGCTTGTTCTTTGAAAATTTTATTCAAATGATAAATGCAGCGAGTCCGACTTTTATGTTTTTGCTTTTGTTATGGACTATAAAAGCCGAGTTAACGCTAGAAATTTTCTGCCAGATTTCAGTTAGTATAACATTTCTGTAGCTTTTCTCGACGTGATCGAAAATATATTCAATTTTTTTCTACTTTATCCTGACGTCCATAATACGATTACAGAAAAATCCGAATTTTGCAGAAAAACTTTTGCGTTTAACTCGAATTTAATGATTTCAGTTAGTTTTTGGTATTGAAATGAATATAAAGTGTGGTTAAATTTTAAGGGCCGATGTCGATTTTGAATAAAACACAAATTATTCAGAAAATTACTGTCATTTCTTTTTATTATGATAATATTGGTATGGTTCAATTATGTATGAAACAAAACATCGGCCAAATGGCTGCTGCGACATCGGCGGCACACCTCCATCCGATGGTCCAAATTTTCGATAAAGCTGAGGCATAATTGAGGTTGTATGCCGTTAATGTGCCGAATTATCTCATCCCTTAGCTCTTGAATTGTTGCTGGCTTATTGATTTAAAATAACCCCAAAGAAAGACATCCAAAGGTGTCAAATCACATGATCTTGGCGGCCAATTGACATCGCCACCACGTGAGATAACACGGCCATTGCATTTGTTGCGCAAAAGAGTCATTGTTTCGTTAGCTGTGTCAAGTGGTACCGTCCTGTTGAAACCACATATTGTCCACATTTATATCTACTAATTCGGGCCTTAAAAAATTCGTTATCATCTCACCATAGCGAACAACATTCACAGTAACTGCCTGACCGGCCTCATTTTGGAATAAATACGGCCGGATGATGCCGCCAACACATAAACCGCACCAAAAAGTCGTTCTTTGTAGGTGCATTGATTTTTCGACAATCACTCTTGGATTATCATTCGCCCAAATGCGGCAATTCTGCTTATTGACGAATCCAAACAAACAAAACAAAACAAAACAAATTGGCCATTTCAGCCCTTGAAAGGACTTTGACCGAGCTTCTTATGATCAATTGTGTTGTGTGTGTTATTAAATGTTTGCACACAATTGACCGAGAACTGGACCTACATGTTTTATGCCGACTCCGAACGGCTCATGTTCTCAAGAAGCTTTACATGGCATTATTTACTCTCTGCGGTTTGCCATTGTCTGCAGAGAGGTGGTGACCGATCAGAAAAATTTTTTATTGAAAAATACTTTTCGCCGCGGCTGGGGATCGAACCCGGGCTCCAAGCATGCTAAGCCACACACTTAACCTGCATGCCACGGCCACCACATTGACGAATCCACTGAGGTGAAAATATGCCTTATCACTGAAGATGATTTTCTTCGTAAATTGATCATCCACTGTTGCCATTTCTTGAACAACTTTAACGCGTGGCTCGATTGTGTATCTTTCCATGGTTCAAATTGAGTTGATCTGAAATTGAGAAATGCCAAATTAAATGCAGAAAAAACTTGACGTTTGGGTGTGGTTCACATTCAACATCGGCCCTTAACAAAAGCAAAGAATAAATTTTCTAATTTTTTTTACTTGAAAACATTTGTTTCTTATTCGGCTTCGGCTTCGGCCTTCGGCCGATTATTTCCAATTTGCCGAAGAATCGGCTTCGGCTTCGGCTTCGGCAAAAATTCACGTTCGGTCGGACACTAATACTCACCATATAACGGTATTAAACAGCCGAGGTGAGTAAAAGAGACTTCTTTACAAAATAATGTGCTTTATCACTTTTCATGTTAGACACTACTATTATTTTGACCGCAACTGTATGTAGTAAAAGCTACTTGAGAAACGGAATACTAAATAATAATTAAATGCAATTGAAGAGTAAAATTTGTTTAAGCTTCTGTGTGAAAATGAAAACTTGAAGTTGCTCTTAGAGCCTTTGTAACATTCAAATTTGAATCCAGTAATAAAATGCACAAACTTTTAAAGTATTCACAAAGAAACAAAGTTACTTCATTACTTACTTAGGTGGCCATGACAACCCGTGGTCAGGTAACGGGCGACTTTATCAGAGACGGAGGCATGGTCTTCCTCTTCGTCATTAACCCTTGGCTTTCTAACACCTTTTTTGCTGGAGCTTCTTCATTCATACGAAAGACATGACCAGCGTAGTCGCTAAATTCTTATACGCTGAATTAAGTCGTAGAGCTCATAAATTTCGTGGTTACTTCGAATGCGAAAGTCGTCGTCAACTCGAACAGGAGCAAATATTTTGTGAAGAACTTTCCTTCAAGAAAGAACACCCCAAGAGTGGCTACATCTGTTTGCAATACCACCCATACCTCAGCGTCATAAATAAGTACAGGTATGATGAGCGTCTTGAAGAGTGTTAGTTTAGTCGATCGAAAGAAGGCTCTAGAACCTAGTTGCTTAGTTAGACCGTAGTAACACCTATAAGCAATTGTTGTTCTTCGCTTTATCTCCAGGCTGACATTGTTGTTGCTGTTTACAGCAGTGCCAAGGTATCTAAACTTCTTGACAACTTCAAAACTATATTAGCAGGTTAACAGGTTTTAATAAGAGCAAGTGCTAGTGCTTCATGCAGCTATGTGATGAGGCAGAAATTAGGCCACCGGGAATCGCCTACATGCCAGTAACGAAAAAGCTGAAGCTCGTTACCTGTTGAACGAACGTTGTACAACTTTGGCTAAAAAATTTTCATTTTTACTCGGGGGCACCTATTAAATGTAACCGCCTTGACAACTTCAAATTAATATTAGCCTGCTGTATCATGGAAGCCTAGACGCCGCGCTTCCCTGTTTGCAGACAGCATATAATTTGTTTTGCCCTCGTTCGCCGTCAAAACCACTTTGGCTGATTCCTTTTCGATAGCGGCGAAAGCAGCAGTTACATCTCTATTGGTTCTGCCAATACTATCGATATCATCAACATACGCAAGGAGCTCGACACCTTTGTAGAAAATGGTGCCATTTCGATATACACCTGCCTTTCGTAGAATCCCCTCCATGATGTAATTGAAGAGATCGCATGATAGCGGGTCGCTTTGTCTGAAACCTCAATCGGTATTAAAGGTTTCGCAGAGGTCATTTCCAACATTGACGGAGCTGCATGTATTGCTCAACGTCATTCTGCTGAGCCTTATCAACTTTTCAGGTATACCGAACTCAGACATTGTTGCTTTTTAATCAAAAAAGGTATGATGGATGTCGATTTGATTTTGTGGGTTTTCTACAGGATTTGGCGTTGTATAAAAATCTGGTATATGATGGACTTGCCACGACGAAACCCACACTGATAAAGTCCAATCAGCACATTGGTATGCAGCTTCAATCTTTCAAACAATACGCTCGAAAGAACCTTGTATGCGATGGAAATAAGACTGATACTTCGGAAGTTGGCGTAGAATGTCTGGTCTCCTTTCTTAGGTATAGGACGGATCTCCTTTCTTAAGTATAGGACAAGATTCCAATCGTCGGGCATGCTTTCCGCTAGCTATATTTTGTTGATGAGTTAATGCATGCACCTTATCAATTCACCGCTGCAGGTTTTAAACAATTCAGTAGACCGTCAGACTGCTTTCTACGTGGCAAAGTCCGCCAGTGCCCAAAATATAAGATTTTGAAATTCATAAAGCAAAACTTTGTTAAAGTAACTAAACTCATGTATAAAGTACTCAGAGTATGGCTGGAAGCTAAAACAGAAAATTACACAAACACTGCGAACAAGGAAGATGCAAATAGTTATCAATCAATGTTTACAATGTTAACCATCGGAATGTATAGATAATACTTCCCAATCAATTGTATTACTTCCCAACAGTGCAATTCTACTAAAATACTTGTGAAAATGTGCCTACAACTAATGGTTTTCAAAATTAATTCACCATAAATATAAAATTCGATAAATTAGCAGATTCATTTTTGTTGTCTTATCCAAGAACTTTATAGGCTTAAAACGGACCAAGCCCTTAGGTAAACTACACCGTTAAAAATTTTGGACTAGTTTTTAATCCAAACTTTGGTTTAAAAAAATTTGTAATCCAAAAAGTACTATTTTCTATTCCATACATTAGTTTTTTTTTTAATCCGAAAAAGTTTAAGCTTAAGACTATTTTTGGACTCAAATTTAGATTAAGGTAATATTTTCAGGAAATATTGTTTATGTTTCATAAGATTGAAAACTACTTCTACTCGAAATTTACGCTTAATATAATTGTTACAGCATCGGAAGTTTATTAAATTAATTTTATTAAAATTTATAAAATAAATGAAACAAAATTTTTAATAAAATCTGAACCAAATAACATTAACATTATAACATTAAACAGTGTTTTATAAGACATAATAAGGGTAATCATGAAAAGCAGCAATCTAATATCTTGGGTAATTAGTTATTTTTATCAGGCATATTGTGTGAACGTCCCCTAAAATCGAATGCGCATTTGCAGAGATATGTCAGCTGTTAACTTTTTAACAGTCAACTTTTAGCATGCCTATAAACAGCTGATTGCTGATATAAGTTTGCCAGATCCATTGCTCACCTAAAGGCTGATGCTCATTTACGACACGAAATGAAAAGGAACGAAACGGAAAAATGTTACGTCAATGAGCATGTTTATATGAAAACCAGTGTTGTAATACTTTTTCCAACCTTAAATTGTAGACCAAATATGTCTCGTTTGTGTAAACGGTTCTCCATGCAGTTCATTTATAAGGCTGATAAACTTATACGGCTTATACCATTTATAAGTCATTGCCTATTTGCATGAATACCCTTAATGTATAAATAGTGAAGTTCATGGCAATATAAGAACTTTATTATATACGTCTATAAGGTTTTGTATAACATACTCGTTCTTTAAGAGTTGCATTATTGCTCATATCACATACCGCCTACTACAGCTTAGAAAATGTTAAACCTTTGTGGATTAAAAAATAATCCTTTTCGGATCACAATATTTTAAAGTTTTTTTTGTGTTAAAATCGAATCCTTTTTGGATTATAATATTTTAAACTTTCTGTGGATTCAAAATTATTCCTTTTTGGATTAAAAAATTTTAAACTTTTTGCGGATTAAAAATAAATCCTTTTTGGATTGGAAAATTTAAAACTTTTCATTGGATTAAAAAGTAATTTTTTTTTTGGTCGTGTCTTATATGTATATTTATTGTAATCCAAAAAGTTTAAAATTTACTCCAAGATTTTTAACCGTGTAACATAGATTTTTTTGTTAATTTTTCTTAAGTTTTTTTCTAGGTGTATCCGAATCATTCTGCAATTGTTGCCGTTATTTTAAACTTCGACAACCCTTGGACATTAACAGCACGATCTTAAAGAACAGTCCAGAAAGTTTAATACGAAGTAAGTTTTTTGCAGGCTTTAATTGCATTACTTTAGAATTGTACATTAAGATGCTTTTTTCGGATGTGAACATTTTCTGTGGATATTTTATAAAAATAATACAATATGACAAAAAATTCACAAATTTGCAAAAAAATTACAATAAAAATTTTTCATATTTCTAGCGGAAATAGCGAAAAAATTCTGTTTTAAAAGTTTAATGATTTTTTAAGGGCTCTCTAATTCTGATATCAAAATGGTACGTTAAGATGGTAGAAACTGGGGTTCAGTGGGTCAGTGCTATAAGGGGTCAACTGAGGTCAATGACATTCAGAAACCAAAAATAGGTCTTCCTAAGACATAAACAAAAACATATCATTCCTAAAGATCGAGCGGTAAATAACGAAGTTATAAAGAAATATGTCGACGTTCGGTCAAAAAAAAAAAAAATTTTCGAAACATTCTTTCAATAACGCTTTAGATTAGCTGGTGTGCGGCGAAATTTATTTTTTCGATACGGTCTAGTGTCATATGTGCCCGAAGAAATTCTTACAATGAAATGAAAAATACGAATATCTATGGAACAACGGCTCAACATGGTATATCGAACAAATAAATTGACTCCATCATAAAAAAAATTATAAATATATTAACTCATCAATATAAATGTACAAAGTAATCTGGGTACTTAAGGTCACCAAATCATGAAAATAAGTTGAAAACATAAGCGCCAAAAGAGAATCGCTCTAAAGATTAATATTGCTTTAATAAATAAGTAAAAAAGGTTTTACTTGCTATTTAAAACATGTTATGAAATGCTTAAAAACATAATTATTTAAAAACGGCGAATTTTATGTGTTTCCACAAATACCGCCAACCCCCACTATTCCCCCCCGCCACTCTCTTCATTACACCAATTTGTAAACGCCTTTTAGTTTCAGGCAATCAATACTTAGGAAAACTACCTTCATTAGTTAACCAAATGTTGCAATTTTTCTTCTCTTCTATTGTCACTGCCTGAAGGTAAACAATAACGTCTGTATGAAAAAAATGTAAAACATAAAACCAAAAAATGCCAACGAAAGAGTTTCCTGCTTAATCCCCGCCAGCTATTCATAAAAAATAACAATTTTAAAATCAGAGCATCGATGACAAAAACTCCCTTACCGTCAACTATTTTCAGTGCCAATCGTAACAGAAGGAGTAACAATCAACAGAAACTCAGATTTCTACACAACAAATTCCATTCTAAATGAAACGCGAATGGGGTGAATTATTGAGTTGCACTCATTAGGAACACCTTCCAAAGACCCTCAATTTGCACGTAATCTATTAACACTTAATACACTCGTTAAGCACGCAAAAGTTGAAATTGCTTTAGAGGAGTGAAAAACGTAGTTATACGATACAAAATGATATAACAGCGTGCGCACTGATACGGATGGCAACAATTCAATGAGAGGGTGGTGATAAGGTAAGGTTGCTGACAAGCATGCTTTAAAGCAGTGATGCCCAGAAAAATTATTTGAAGAGTGCTACAACAATTACAGCAAAAAGACAACAACAACAACAAATCTTTGGATTCGTGGCACAATAATTTTTCTAACTACAAAAACACATAAAAACAACAACACGCATAAAACCTACATCTGCGCCAGCGCAAAAGTTCATATATATTAAACACACAAAACAACAACACGAATCCTTCAATGTGCGCAAATACAACAATAAAGTAATAAGAAGCTGAAAACTTAATTCGGCGAATTACAACAATCATTGCAATATTGAAGTTGTTGTAAAGAGTGGAGCATGTTAAAAACAACAACACGAATGCTGGCAGCGCCCAAGCAAAATAACAAAAGGACATACAAACAACAACACGAATGGTGACCGAGCCCAAGCGCACAAGTTAAATTGTTGAACACACAAATACAACAACATGGAAATGCAAGATACCGTCATTTGATGGCTCTTAAAAAAACAATAAAGCAATAAGAAGCAATGATTTTACTTCAAACTGAATTCGTCGAATTACAACAATCATGAAAACATCGAAGTTGTTGTAAAAGAGTGCAAAGAGTGGAAAGAGTTAGGCGCTGGGCATCCCTGCTTTAAAGTATGTGTGAGTTTTATAAAAACTCCATTTTAAAATTTCAAAAATCACTGTTAAGTCGAAGATATTTTCATAGCTTTCAGCACAATGTTTACAAATACGTCATGAGTTAACTGACAGCTGTAATAATGCTGTCAAAACGGTATAGTTAGACGAAGACGTTTTTGTATGATTTTTTCAAAGTGCAGGTTGTTGCACTGCCATTAAGTCGGGTGTTCTTTCTCAAAGAAACATAATAATATTCACGATGAGACGACACGTAATCAATAATATTTTATTGCTTGTGAGAGCGTTTTTTTTTTTTTTTTTTTTTTTTGACATGAGTTGAGCTTTGCTTTTGGGTTGCTAGTGGTAGTCAGTCCCTTGCTAAGCTGGTAATAAATTAAGAAATTTACCATTTACTATCCTTTCATTTACATATTATCTGCACCGAGATGTTGCGCAGACGTTATATCAAGTCTCTACAAATTTTTTTTTTTTTATATTCAGTATTTAGTGCTTGGCTGAACCCTAAATATGTACAGCAACATGCATGTCAATATCAATCAGTGTCATTTTGCGGAAATTTATTTTTATTGCATAGCATTTAACTTAAAAAAGTAAGGCGAAAAATTATTGGCTGTCATTCTTAATTTGTTCACTGATGAAAAAAATATCCCTGCTTACAGTTTGGATTTTAGAATGTATTTTCTTTTAATTTTGATGTTATTTTCTGCCTCAGAAATATTAGCACTTACTTTACTTTAACGTTACTTTTAAAATTAAGTTTGAAAAAATCTTGTTTCATTTCATTAGCTTACAATTGTTGAACACCTACGGTTAGAGCTTCTACGGTTAGAGTTAAAATTTATGAGATAAATATACGTTGTAAATAACGATATCTGCAGACTTCCATTTTTGCATTCCATATCTATTAAAAAACCCATATCGTTTACAACTAATATTATAATATTACAACAAGTCATCAGCACAACCAAACGGGGGTTTTGGGGTAAACCCCTCCAAAAAATGATTGCAGTATCAATAAAAAAAAGGATTCAATCAAAGGAAGTCACATGTAAAATAATCATAAAATGGGTTGTTTTGAATCATGAGGACTTGTGAATCACTCAAATATCCGCCATGTCGAATTTGCTTGACATCAGGAAACTAGTGCCAAAATTGTTTACTAGTCTGGGCTTTCACTTTTTATAAGCATTTGTGCCATCCAGGGGCGCAACCAGAAATTTTTTTTGGGGGGATTTTGTCAAATGTCGAGCTCATATATGCAAACAATTTTACGTTATTATAGCGGATGTTATGTAGCGGTTAATGCGTTCTATATTTGCACTAATGTTTCCTTGTTCAATCCTCTGGCAGGGCAAGCCACATATTTATTTTTTTCAAAAGCTTCATATCACAGCAATTCAATGGTCATTGTTGACAAAGCCAAAAATGCTCAATAACGTTTGCCATTTCACTATGAATAGACTAACATCGCCTGCAAATCATTAATTTTATTATTAAGTCGTTCTCTGAGAGAGAACTTCAATCATTACGGCAATTTAATGGTTGTTATAATCGACCCACCGAACAGGTCATTCAAGGTATCGTGACCAAATTTCACACCAGCTTCACTTTATTAGACGTAAGTCCACCAACCCATAGGCAGAGACTCTTGGGTACCCAGGAGAATATTGCTGCTGAATCGGTCAGTGTCAATGAAGATTACGATTTGCAATTCGCCGCCGTTCTCAACAATTGGGCTTGTGTTATTCGATTACATGGAACATTTTACGGAAGGATCTCGGTGTGAAACCATAAAAAAGTGCGTACAGCTGGTGCAAGAACTTAAACCGGGTGACTTACCAACACGTCGTTTGTTTGGTGAATGGGCTCTCAGAAAAATTGGATGAAAATTAAGTTTATTATTCAAAAATTGTCTTCCTTGACGAAGCTTATTTTTGGATAAATTTTGGTGAATACGTCAACAAACTGAATTGCCAAATTTGGTCTGAAGGGCAGCCAGAGGCAGATTAAGATCTGTTAATGCACCGAGAAGTATGCACTGTTTTGTGCGGTTTGTGGGTCGGCGACATCATTGAATCGTTCTTTTTCAAAAATAATGAAAATCGTACTGTTTCAAAAAGCAAGGAACTGTACGATGATAACCGACTTTTTTTTGCCCCCAAATTGAAAAAGTTGGATTAATTTGATATGTTAATATTTCAATAAGAATATTTTCAAATAAATATTTTACTAACTATTTCAAATATTCCTTTATTTTGAAAAATTTAACGCTTCAAAAATCGCCCTTTATATCGATTGAAATATTTTAGTCAATATGGAATAATGCAATCTTGTCCGTTGTCAAAATTTGATCTCTAACCGAAAAAAAATAAATTTTTTAACTCATGCCATCACATTCGTGCAACGGCCAAACTAGAAAAAAAATTATCATTTTTATGCTGTTCAGCTTCTGTGTTGCAAGCTTCCGTTGTACTGCCGTTTTACGACTTAGTTTTTACATTTTGAGTTGAGTTGAGTCCCTCACCACCTACGTAACCGAAGAAATTTCCTTCAAACTCGTTATTTTATGTCGTCATTTTTTGAACGCTTACTACTTACCCAAATGCTTTGAGGGAATCAAGTATCGAGTGAAGCCACATGATACAGGTCAAAAATAATTCCTATTGCCTTCCGTAGCTGGTGAAAAATATTCAATAATTCATAATTTTCCATTTTCAAAACCTGTTTCAATAAAATCCCTCTTTGGAAAAGTGTCGTGAAAACATATCCTTAAAAAGATGTTATTTCGATAGAATTCTGCATTTCAGCGGTCAGTATTCCTGCTTATTGGTATAACTTAATCAAGAAGAAAAATCAAACCAACACATTTTTTTCTCTTAAGCCTTTATATCACAAAATCAGATAATATTTGGAAATTTAGAGAAATTTTTAATGAACCAGATTCGGGAAAGTATGTTTCAAAATTATGAATTGTGAATTTTTTTCTTTAGTTTCGGAAGTCAATCGGAATAATTTTTTTACTGAATCATAGGACTTCACTGTTAACTTAATTCCTGCCGAGTTTGGGTTTGCGTTTAAAAAAATTAAGACAGAAACAGGACGAAAAATGACAATTATAGAGGGGATTTCTTTAATTATATTGGTGGCTAGTGACTCAACCGATTGTCCTCAAATTCAGGCTTTCTTATTTTGTATTACAAAACTAAAGCTTTTACCAAATATTTCAGCCGCTTTAGTGGGTTCTATGCTAAAAGATAAAAAGACAACTCAAATCGAAGTATTGTCAATAACCCCTAAGTGGGCAGAATCAGTACTTAACAAAAATTTAACCAAACCCAGAAATTATAAATCAGCGAGAATTGAATTGAAATATACATTTGGGGTGTTTACTCATTTGATAAGACGTGTGATTACTTTTTTTGGTAAATCACTTTGATAAAATCCTATTTTGCTTGGTACTACAATAATTTTTGGGAGGGTTTAAACCCCGAAACCCCCCTTTGGTTGCGCTTATGGTGCCATCAAAACGTATTCAGAGTGTGTCTACCAAAAATAATTTTTTTGCGTGCTGAAATATGTTTTTCGAGGATCAACGCGGATAAAATTTTTAAAAATTATTTCGGAACTAGGGTTAAAAGTGATTTTGTAGAAATAACATTGTGTGCTGATGACTCGTCGCCTATGTTCAAACATTTAAAATGGGGGAGTTGTGAATCACCTTGTTTTCGAACTTTGACAACTGGCTCGCACATTTGTCATGCGTATTACGTATTATTAATGAATTTTATGAAGGTTTTATTTGAAATCAAAGTAAATTGAAATTTTTTTTTTGTTGTTTTTCAAGATTTAGTCAGACATAATGCCGCGACATAAATACAAATTTTCATCAAAAAACATAAAATTGGCCATTATTTTTTTCATTTTTGTCATGCGAACTATTTGCTCTTTCATATTTTTCAAGTTTAATAAAAGTTAGTTAATCGAAAATTTTATTGTTCACCATTTATAGTAGTGTTTCACAACTCCCCACTTTTTTGAAAATCGAAAAATCTCATTTTTTTTCAAGCTTCGAATTTTTTTTAAAAAATTAAAAATTTTGACTAAATGCATCTGCAGGTAGTTAGGTATTACCATTACCTACAAAAAGATGGTTTCACATCAAAAAAAATATTGATTTTTTGTAAAGTAATGGCACAAGAAGATGGTTTCAGATCAAAAAAATATTGATTTTTTGTAAAGTTATGGCACAAAATCAAAATGTGATTCAAAACTCTCCATTTTACCTAATAATTTTCTTATAAAATTAATGAAAATCCGTAAATGTATACTTCAAATCAAGGAGTCGATCCTAGTTGATGCACGATTTCTGGATGATGTTTAATAAGTGTTAAGTTCTGATTCTAACCAATTGACGAGTTGTTGACAATACTTCCATTTGAGTTGACTTTTCAACTTCTAGCATGGAACCCACTAAGGCAGCTTGAAATATTTGGGAAAAAGTTAAATCAGCAGTCAGACAAAATAATAAAGCCTGAATTTGAGGAAATTTGGTTGATCCCCTGCTACCGAAATAATCATAGTTATTTCATGTAAAGTTGTTATTAATTTTTTTATCGTATTTATACACTAAACCTGAAAGGTCAGGGTATATTAACTTTGTGCAAACGTTTGTAACGCATAGACCAAAGTTATTACGGTGTAGAAAAGTATATATATTCTTGATCAGCGTCACCACGTGAGTCGAGCTATCCATGTCCGTCTGTCCGTCTGTCCGTCTGTGTGTTGTCCGTATACACAGGATAAGATGAAGGAGTTGAGCATGGTCGCATGAACCCAAGGATCTGCATTAATATTTTTGGAATCCGCCCACGGAGACGCCTACCTCCCATACAACGCAAAATTTGAAAACTGCATAACTCAGCTCATAGTTAACCTACATACCTATAAAATTTGGTACGTGTGTGTTTTGTATCAACACAGAGATGTTTTTGAAAAATGTGTGTCATCCGCTCATGAACACGCCCACCTCCCATACAACCCAAATATTGAAAACGCAATAAATAAGCCTCTGTTTAACTAACAGAGATAAAGTTTGGCACATATGTTTTTTATGACAAAACAAATATGATTTGGAAAAAAAGACATCATCTGCCCACGGACACGCCCACCTACCATACAATGCAAAAATTGAAAACTGCATAAATAAGTTCATAATTAACCTACAGCAATAAAATTTGGTGCATATGTGTTTTGTATCGACACAAAGATGTCTTCGAAAAATGGACGTCATCCGCTCACGGACACGCCCACCTCCCATACAACGCAAATATTGAAAATTGCATAACTCAGCTTATAATAAGCCTACAACAATAAAATTTGATACGTATGTGTTTTATACAAACACAAAGATGTCTTCGAAAAATGGACGTCATCCGCTCATGGACACGACCACCTCCTATACAACCCAAAAATTGAAAACGCAATAAATAAGCCTCTGTTTCACCTACAGAGGTAAAATTTGGGACGTATGTTTTTTATAACAAAACAAAGATGGTTTTGAAAAATTCTCGTCATCCGGCCACGGACACGCCTACCTCCAACACAACCCAAATAGTTAAAAACTGAATAAATAAGATTATGTTTTTCATAGAGAGATCAAATTTGGTATGTATGTATTTTATACCAAAACTAAGGTGTGTTCAAAAATTGGGAGTAATCCGCCCATGAACACGCCCACCTCCCATAGCGAAGGCATAATAAAGGCATTTACTGGGAGCTACAGGAAAAAAACTTGGTATGTGTAAATTGTTCTTCAACATTTTAATGCATATAAAATATAGGCTTCATCCACCCACGGACATGGCCAATTTCAATAACATTATTTATTTTTTTGGAAAAGTAAGTTTAGGGTATTTTATAGTTGGCCTAGACCGACTTTAGACTTTGTTTACTTATTGGTTTTAAACACAAGCTCTCAGGAGTTAACTTTATATTGAAGTCATGTGATTCAGTAAAATGAGGATTGACTTCCGAAACTGGAGAAAAAATTCACTCTTCATAATTATCTATCGTATTTTCCCGAATCTGTCACATACAAATTTCTCTAATTTGCCAAATATTATGTGATTTTATGAAATAAGAGCTTGTTAGAAAAAATATGTTGGTTTGATTTTTCACCAGTTTTGGTCTGTTTTGTCCGTTCATTTAATGGGATATATTAAAGTTATACCAACGAACATAAATTGGGAAATGCTGACATAAGACAAAATAAAATCTTTTTTAACGATAGGTCTTTACAACTCTTTTCCAAAGAGGCCTCATTCATTGAAATTGTTTAAAATTTTAGCAATTTTGTTGGATTTCCAAGAAACAGATATTGAAAATCTAATGTAAGATTATTAATTATAAAAAATTTTTCACTAGTTTCGGAGGCTAATCGGAATTTTTTTGTACTGAATCATATTTCTTCACTAAATACTTGATTCCCGCAAAGAATTTGAGCAAGAAGCGTTTGGTTTTTAAAAATCTTTTCATGTAAATGTTGCCGTCGGCAACGCCTGAGGTTTCCATCCGTAAGCTACAATTTTAGCTTCCTTTTGCAGCAACTCGGTCAGTATCTCACAAATGGCAGCTATAGTTTTGTCCTCCAGAGCTGCAATTGTGGCTGGCTTGTCTTTGTACACGAGAGAACACGAGAGAATTCACATAGCCCTACCAAAGTGGGGTCTAGTGGGGTAAAATCGCATGATCCTAAGATATTAAGATTAATTGCAAAACATAAGACTAACTACTCATGTGGCATGTGGCACCGTCTTGTTGAAATCACAATTTCTGACAGAGAACTGAATTTTGATAATAAAATTCAATGTCTTTCAAGCGTTATTTGTTTGCTCATGTTGAAATGACAAAAATTTATGAGTATTTTTGGCTTTGTCACATGTTACAAATCACATGTGAGGTGTCAAGTAATGTAAAAAATTCCTGGTTGCACCGCTGCAACATATAGAAATAACTTTTAAGTTTTGTTCAGAACGATGTAGCTATTTCTTAAA
This sequence comes from Tetanocera ferruginea, assembly GCA_958299015.1. NCBI lineage: Eukaryota > Metazoa > Arthropoda > Insecta > Diptera > Sciomyzidae > Tetanocera > Tetanocera ferruginea. The sequence goes on along the minus strand of OY282642.1, from coordinate 86,772,633 downwards.
AGGTTTATAAAAAAGTTTCACTACTGTGTGTTTTACGGGAGGTAATCATTTAAATGGGTTTTTATGGATGACGCCCATTTTCCTAAGACCTCTTAGTTTTCATATAAACTACACACATACCGTTTATTATTTGTATAGCTTAAGTATTAGCCTTTTTGTAGAGTTTTCAATTTTGAGGTTGTATGGGAGGTAGGCGTGGTTTTCATCTGATTTAGCCCATTTTCGAATTTAATCTTTGTTTTTTAAATAGAAGCTGAAATATCGAATTTCATTACGATAGCTTGAAAATTTCAGTTGTAATCGTGTACACAGAAAGACGGACATGGCTAAATCAACTCAGGTGGTTATACTGATCAAGAATATATTTACTATTCTATACCTACCACGCCTCCTTAAGAATTTTGTTGTCATCAGCTTTTAACAAATTCGATTCAGTCTGTGTTATGTTAATCTAAGTATATTCACACCACTGAAAGTGCGTCCTCATAAGAGAATTGAGTATCATTCGTATTATCAGAGGAACTCCGTCAGGTTTTTAGAAACTACAGATACCATTTGTCAAACTTTCAAGTAGAGTATTTTGTAAACCGGTCACTTAAGAGAGTCTTTCACATCTCTAGTAGTAATTTCACCATTTGACTCTATGAGATCTCTTGATAGAGTCTTATATTAAATTGAGACCCCTTTTTTTTGATCTTTTTTTAGCCTTTTAAAATTTTCTTAATTTGTCTACATTCTTTATCCAGCTCGCCGTTTATTTCCGATATTTTAAAACCTTTATTTTTTAGCAGCTGTTGTGGTATTACAGCGCTAGAGCTGTTTGAATTTCTTGAAATATTTATTGAAACTCTATCTTTGTGAAAGTGGCTGGAGTTAAGAGGGACATCATTGATGCCCCATATAAAAGTTAATGAGTCTATGATTAAACATAAAGACCTTGCGGAGCATATTAAGCTCTTTATAGAGTTTTTCATATTCGAGTCTTTTAATGTGCCTTAATATAAAATTCACAATTATTAATCTTTCTTCTTTAAATTTATACGTCTGCAAATAATGAATCTCCATTCTAATAGTATATTCTTTGGACTTTGCTCTCCAATGGAATTAATTTAAATAAACATACAAAGTGCTAAATTAAAAACTTTTTAAATCATAATCCATTTAAAAATCCATCAAAAACAGCAACACATCTTGCGGAGAACGTTGAAAATACAGACATTGGCAACAACTTCTGCTGCAACGCAAAGGATCACATGAGTAGACCGGCACCCTGACATCTCACACATTCACATTAAAATCAGACTGAACAGTACCCAAACTCGTCAGACAACAGCCGGCAACGCGGACACCCTTCGTCAATGAATGCTATAATAAACCAGATTGGCAATTAAATTGTTTGTTTGTCTGTCTGTTTGCTTGAAATTTGCATATAAATCTGACATATGTCACGTGAATTATTATGATGTTCTCCGCCCCCATCTAAACATCACATCTATGTCTTTGTTCCGCCCACATACATAACGCCTGGGGTGTTTTGATTTATGCGCTCGCCGGCGATGGCTATGAGGATGATGATGATGATTCTACGCATTTGAAAATAATTTGAAATTGTTGCCACAACCGCTCGTAAATGCCACAAAGTTGGTTTAAGTCGCTGGCGGCACAGTGCACACTAACCTCATCCAAACATCAGCGGCAGACAAGCCATGAAGAGAAAGTCTGACTGATGCCCAAGTTTCGATAATTTTGACATTGCTTCCACGACCACTTTAAGTATGAAATTTTTTGATGATTCATTTTTGCAGCTGGTCAACAAAGTGGAAGATTCAAACATAATACTGAGCATAAATATGGTAATGATTTATTTATCTTCAAACTGCAGAAAGACTCAAGCATCCACAACAATAGCAAAAAATTATAAAAAAGAAAAACATTAAAAAAAATTAAGCCGGGTACGCCGTTACACTTCAGACATACACGCCGATATTTTGACTAGAGCTACATTTGAAAATTGGCTTATATGAAGTTCATTATAATGTCTCTACTGCTGCTAGTCTTTCTTCAATTTGGCTACCATTCAGCCAACCAACCAAGCATATTCATCCAACCAGACCAGCTAACCGTCATCATCATCTCCATCATTATCATCAACATCACCATCGAAAAGCCATTGAAGTGTTTTTCCAGTGAACACATCCGGCAATAGATTTCCGCAGGGAACAAGCGAAAAGTGCCGCTGAACTGTGTTTATTTTTTATTTTATTTTTTTTTACTTTTTTTTGCTGGTTTTCTAAGAGTCCTTTAGTATTTGGTCACGTTTTTTTTTTCTTTTCTTTTAGTTGTTAGGTTGCATGGGTTCATTCAGTAAGAAATATCTGGATGGCTGCCATCAGGATTGACGTTTTAATTTGTCCTATGAAAATATTTGCTCATCACTGTGTATGAAAATGTAATTGAATTAAAGATGCGACCCAAATAGTGAGTGGTTCGAGATTTATCGAATATAATGTTGAAGTATATGATGTAGAGTTTTGGGGGCAAATAGGTTTTTTCATTCATTGCTTTGTGTGTGACAATAAATTTTGCCAGCACTGAGTGGGTAGTTTTTTTTTAATTAACACACACTTAGCATTTTGAACTCCAAACGGTATTTCATGAAGTCCAACACCTTAACGTGCGAATTTAATTCCATTAAGCTGAGTTACCAGTTGTACCAGTTGTTAGTGAGTGTTTGACGAAACTTCATAATTTAAGCGATGATGTATTTCTTTACGATATTAATAAATTCTTATAAATATTCATGCAAATTTTTAATAAAGTGGGGAAATACGTGAAACATCCGTGCTTATCTGTGACTTTAATAATATAATTTTTAAGATATTTTTTGAAATTTCTTAAAACTTATTTTTTTTGTTATTATTTGCTCTTTTACACTTCTATTTCTCTTATACACTTTTATCTTATCTTTGACAAGATAAGATTTGAAATTGGTTTGGTGTTTAAGAGTTTAACTTCTTTTCCACGTAGGTTCTTTGGTTGGATAGTGGCCGCAATTCATATTATTCATATTACTTATAGCAACTTTGGTCTCTTTGTTTTGGAGTTTTATGTTAAGTTTACTACTTATTTGATGTTGTTTAATTTTTTAAATTCAAAAATACTCAATAAATTCGTGTTTTTGTTATAAAATTTTTAAGTTCCGCTGAAAAGCCAATTAATGTGCTTAGTAAAAATTCATACTTCGCCAACTGGGAGTGTGTTTTAGTACGTAAGTGCATTCTGTCTGAAAGATTTTAGAATGTGAGTCCTTCATGCATATAGTAAGGGCTATACGTATCCATGCGAGTCAACACTTCCTTGGCGAATCAAAAAAAAAAAAAAAATAAGATAAGATAAGATAAGATAAGATAAGATAAGATAAGATAAGATAAGATAAGATAAGATAAGATAAGATAAGATAAGATAAGATAAGATAAGATAAGATAAGATAAGATAAGATAAGATAAGATAAGATAAGATAAGATAAGATAAGATAAGATAAGATAAGATAAGATAAGATAAGATAAGATAAGATAAGATAAGATAAGATAAGATAAGATAAGATAAGATAAGATAAGATAAGATAAGATAAGATAAGATAAGATAAGATAAGATAAGATAAGATAAGATAAGATAAGATAAGATAAGATAAGATAAGATAAGATAAGATAAGATAAGATAAGATAAGATAAGATAAGATAAGATAAGATAAGATAAGATAAGATAAGATAAGATAAGATAAGATAAGATAAGATAAGATAAGATAAGATAAGATAAGATAAGATAAGATAAGATAAGATAAGATAAGATAAGATAAGATAAGATAAGATAAGATAAGATAAGATAAGATAAGATAAGATAAGATAAGATAAGATAAGATAAGATAAGATAAGATATGATAAGATAAGATAAGATAAGATAAGATAAGATAAGATAAGATAAGATAAGATAAGATAAGATAAGATAAGATAAGATAAGATAAGATAAGATAAGATAAGATAAGATAAGATAAGATAAGATAAGATAAGATAAGATAAGATAAGATAAGATAAGATAAGATAAGATAAGATAAGATACGATAAGATAAGATAAGATAAGATAAGATAAGATAAGATAAGAGAAGATAAGATAAGATAAGATAAGATAAGATAAGATAAGATAAGATAAGATAAGATAAGATAAGATAAGATAAGATAGGATAAGATAAGATAAGATAAGATAGGATAAGATAAGATACGATAAGATAAGATAAGATAAGATAAGAGAAGATAAGATAAGATAAGATAAGATAAGATAAGATAAGATAAGATAAGATAAGATAAGATAAGATAAGATAGGATAAGATAAGATACGATAAGATAAGATAAGATAAGATAAGATAAGATAAGATAAGATAAGATAAGATAAGATAAGATATGATAAGATAAGATAAGATAAGATAAGATAAGATAAGATAAGATAAGATATGATAAGATAAGATAAGATAAGATAAGATAAGATAAGATAAGATAAGATAAGATAAGATAAGATAAGATAAGATAAGATAAGAGAAGATAAGATAAGATAAGATAAGATAAGATAAGATAAGATAAGATAAGATAAGATAAGATAGGATAAGATAAGATACGATAAGATAAGATAAGATAAGATAAGACAAGACAAGACAAGACAAGACAAGACAAGACAAGACAAGACAAGACAAGACAAGACAAGACAAGACAAGACAAGACAAGACAAGACAAGACAAGACAAGACAAGACAAGACAAGACAAGACAAGACAAGACAAGACAAGACAAGACAAGACAAGACAAGACAAGACAAGACAAGACAAGACAAGACAAGACAAGACAAGACAAGACAAGACAAGACAAGACAAGACAAGACAAGACAAGACAAGACAAGACAAGACAAGACAAGACAAGACAAGACAAGACAAGACAAGACAAGACAAGACAAGACAAGACAAGACAAGACAAGACAAGACAAGACAAGACAAGACAAGACAAGACAAGACAAGACAAGACAAGACAAGACAAGACAAGACAAGACAAGACAAGACAAGACAAGATAAGATAAGACAAGGTAAGTCACTCTAAATATCTCCCAATTGCACGGATGGATCTTCCAGGAATCAACGATATGTTTTTTATCACGATGCCGTTCATTCGGAACCAGTTCTGGTTCATTTGGAACCAGATTATTTTGAAAATGCTCAGATTATTCATTCGGAACAATCTCTGGTTCATTTGGAACCAGATTATTCTGAAAACGCTCAGATTATTCATTCGGAGCCAGATCTGGTTCATTTGAAACCAGATTATTCTGAAAAAACAATGCACTGTGGAACCGAGGGTGTCTACAATTCTACACCGACGAGTCAAAACTAAATGGCAAGGTAGGCTACGGGGCCTACTGAAAGAAGCAAAAGGTTTGCCTGTAGGTTTCCGAGAGCCAGGCTGCGATGAAATCATTGGAACAAGTTACAAATAACAAATCACTCAAAATCAGTCAAGAAATGCCGTCCTTCTTGGGGAAAATGTATAACTTTTTTAGAATCAACCTCATCACGATGGGCTGAGCTCTCTTCTTGTAAGACTTCTTGGCTTATCTGGCCGTCTTTTAATCTCAGGCGCTCTTGGCCGCTGCTCTCGTTGAATTTGTTAGACCAATACATTATGGTGATAGTCATAACAGAGCACTGCATGATGTGCAGTGTTTCTTTTTGGGAACGACTTCTGTAGAAACTGCTGATATGAAGAAGAGGAAAAAAATCACACCTTTTCTTCTATGTTTCTGCCTCAAGCTCGCCAAAAGCCGTCATAGCAATCTGAGGTTCTACTTCTGCAATGATCTTGATGACTTTTCAACGGCAAGTTTTAAGCGCGTTACTAGCTTTGAAGAAAGTACAAGTGGTTCCATAGGGATTGAAGGTCAAGTTTACTGCGGTATGTACCAAACTGGTCTAAGTGAGCTGGTGTACTTAGTACATACCTTGCCGCCCCTACCTAACCTAACCTAAGCTAACCCACTGGTCAATCGGTTATTCGTCATGAGTAAAGAGGGACTGTCGTTGATTGCACCCATATTGAGTAGGTTCCTGCACTCGGTATTTTGTGACCATGTCATTTATTCACTAGTGCTATTTTCTCCCTGATTTCAAACTTATCCTCTCATTGGTGATTCCAATTTGATGGATGTCCTTACGATGTTATTACCGGTGCCAGGACGTGATATAGAAAGATTTAATTTTAAACTTGCATTTTAATGATTTGTTATTAATTGAAATATATTAAATATATTAATTTTGAACGTCCGTTTTATTCGGTGATTCAATTCGATGTAAAAATAAAAATGCTCACAAAGCTTTTTCAAATTTACTGAAAACTAAAACGAAACTTTATTTACATTTAAACATGTATGAACAGTATTTTATAAATAAGGTAGATCTTCAACACAATTTTAATAATATTTATATTATATCATATATGCTGCAGTTTAGCAAATAAAGGCAGGCACTAAAGAAACAAAAATCAATGCTTTAAAAGGCTCATAATTCATTACAAATAAATACCACATAAATTCAATAGTTTTGTCTTAAGAACCAGCAAGCATGAATTGTCTTCTAATATCTATCTTTGTCTGGACTTATTTTCACCCTCTTACTGCTGCTAACCACACACACACGGTCACAAATTTTATCACATCACAGACAGACTGACTGACTGTTTGATAGCCTGAAGGATTGACAGATGAATGCTGCCTGCTTGATTTTCAATGGACTTTGTCATGCTGTGATGTGTAAAAATATATCCTTATTAGTCCTTTGCACACTTTTACTTATGAGTTACTTTTAAATGTAAACTTTTTGATTTGATTTCCCGCACTCCACAGCAAAACATTGAAAAATTGTTTGTTCATGCAGTTGTTTTTGTTGTTGTTGTTGTAAATATTATGGCATGAAATTTTACTGAATGCGTTTCAAGCTGCTCTCAGATTGAGCACTCAAACACACTCCCACACTCACACTCACCCACACATATCAAGTTTGGGGACTCGATTGCAGCGAATTTTCTTTTATTATTCTTGTTCCTTGTATTCTGGTCTGCTTCAAGCGAAGTTTCTTAATTTTTTTTAATATTTTCTGATTGTTTGCGAATTTCCCAAGAGGAACAAGAGTCTCAAACATTTACTGATTACACTTAAGTCCATAATCGAATGTTCACAGTGTTTGTGTGTAAATATTTATATACAGCTTCATTGAGTCACTGCCTACGTTCGTTTCTTGCTTCATCTGGGGAATTATTTTATACCAATGGACTTAAAATTTGTTTTATTTCATTGTTGTTTTTGCCAACTTCATCGCTGATAACGAGCAAAATTATAAGGCTTAAGGTTTTCCAAAATATATGACAATGTCAGTACTTGATATTTTTTTTATTCAGTATCGCTGTCAATGTTTAGCTTATTTTCTCAGATACTATTCAATATTTTTTCAGTACTGACATCCTGGTATTAAATTTGCATAGCTTGATAAAATATACAAACATATATTTATACACTACACAGAATCAAATAAAGTGGTATAATGGGAAACGCTGCCAGAAAATGTTCGCTTTGTCACTGTGACAAGTTTTAGTGAGATCTTAATGCATCAACCCAAGCATTTGAGCTGTCAATTTCTACAAGCCTAGCAAGAAAAACCGATGGATTAGTTGAAAAATTGACACTCTTGTGAAAGTTGACATAAGGATTAAAAAAATTCTTCTAAAAAGCCTGCCAATAAGTAATGGCTGGCTTAATCTGTTCTTATTAATTATATTGTACAATAATGTCCTGGTTTTTAACATAACAAACTTTTATCAATGAACTCTGGCACAAAATAACTATACATGTATTGGCTGTATTAAATTTCCGTGGAGTGCTCCTATGATAATGAAATATCGTATGCTTGGTTAGTTAAAGCTTATTAAAAAAAAATTCCAGAACTGTTTGAAATCGGTTAATTCCTAGGGGTACTTCCATGGGCCTAAATTAATTTTTTAAATTAAATAAAAAAAGAAAATTAAAAAATTAAAAAAATTAATTTATAAATTAATTTTTTATATTATTTTATATGGGAGGTGCGTACAAAAGTTGGCCGATCTTAATAATATTTAGTCAGAAGGCAAGACAATTAGAGAAATAGATAGATATACACTGAAAATGATAGAAATTGATAAAACAGGGGTACCGCCCTTGGACCTATATTAAATTTTTGCATAACTTTGTATGGGTGGCATAAGCGCAACCAAAGTGGGGTTTCGGGGCTTAAACCCCCCCAAAAATTATTGTAGTATCAAGCAAAATAGTATTCAATCAAAGTGAGTCACATGAAAAGCAATCACACGTTTTATTAAATGAGTGAAAACCCCAAATGAATATTTCAAATCAATTCTGGTTGATGCATAATCTGCTAAATTAGTCATATTTTATTCTTTCAGACTGCAAATTAAGCCGGATCGATTTTGTATGGAGAAAAAAAAGTGAGCTGGACACCGACTGAAAAGTAAGAAGTACTATAAAATAATTTTTTAAACACCTATAAAAAATTTATTTTTCTTGATATTCAAATGCATTTAAGATTATTGGAAAAGTACTGAGTTCTTCTTTCTTTTGATGTATCGTATGGTGTTGTTTAATCAAAACTGCGTACTATGAAAAATGCGTTTTTTATAAGTGTTACAAAATATAAATATTCGAAAATCATGAATTTTGTACTGGAGCGCTATCTGGCGCACATTTAACTAAAAACTGGTTAAAAGAAATCGATTTGCGTACCTAAAACCTCATACATATGTACCCACAAATATATATATACCCACCAAAATTTGCCAAAATCAAACAGTAATTATGGCAATTAAATAATAATTGAGCTGAAGGAAGATTTTGAATATCGATTTCTCAAATTTCATATAATTGTGGCACTTAGTTTTGGTTAAACCGCACCATACGATATATCAATGGAAAGAAGAGCTCAATAATTTTCCAATAAATTTAAATTCATGTGAATATCATGAAAAACACATATTGTACACATATTTAAAATTACCTCTTTTCGAAAATGACAAAATATGGATTTTTGGGGTCTCAATGGAATTTGTAAACACAAAAAAATTTCCAAAATTTTTTTAGTGCACCATGAAAATCTTTGATTTTTTGCTTATCTTGGCTATGCATTCTGAAGAAACAAATTTAAAAAGTTCAGAAGAACCAAAACCGCTCCATGGGGGTTTCTCCGATCCAAGCAAGATTATACAGAAATTCTTTTTAAGAGTCCTTCTAACTTTTAAGTCAGTGTCTAGTCAAATTTCAATTTCGATCTGGCTTACTACACATGTTTAATTATACCCTAAACCTGAAAGGTCAGGGTATATTAACTTTGTGCAAACGTTTGTAACGCAGAGAACGAAGCGAGTCCGGTATAGAAAAGTATATATATTCTTGATCAGCGTCACCACGTGAGTTGAGCTATCCATGTCCGTCCGTCCGTCCGTCTGTCCATCTGTGTGTTGTCCGTATACACAGGATAAGAAGAAGGAGTCGAGATAATTGGATGAAACTTGGTACACGTGGTCACATGAACCCAAGGATCTGCACTATTGAATATTTTTTAAATCTGCCCACGGACACGCCTACCTCCCGTACAACGCGAAAATTGAAAACTGCACAACTCAGCTCATAATTAGCCTACAACAATAAAATTTGGTTTGTATGTGTTTTATATTAACACAAAGATGTCTTCGAAAAATGGACGTCATCCGCTTACGGATACGCCCACCTCTCATACAACCCAAAAATTTAAAACGCAATAAATAAGCCTCTGTTTAACCTACAGAAATAAAACTTTGCACATATGTTTTTTGTGACAAAAAACAGATGGTTTTGAAAATTGGACATCATCCGCCCACGGACACGCCTACCTCCCATACAACTCGAAAATTGAAAACTGCATAACCCAGCTCGTAATAAGCCTACAACAATAAAATTTGATATGTATGTGTTTTGTACAAACACAAAGATGTCTTCGAAAAATGGACGTCATCCGCTCACGGACACGCCCACCTCCCATACAACCCAAAAAGTTTTAAACTCAATTAATAAGGTTATGTTTGTCTTAGAGAAATTATATTTGGTACACGCAAAGAAATTTTTCGTTTATCGTAACTGAAAAATTCACCAACTATACTTCGTTTGCGAACTGTATTTGCTGCAAACGAGTATTCAGTTGTTATCAACTTAAAAATATTCTTGCTTGAAACGAAAAAACATCGAACTTAATGAAATTTTATCATTGTTTTGGAAGTTCAAGTTTAGCCGAGCGTGCTGGCGTTCGAGTCTAGAAACTTGAATGACCTGGGTTCAATTCCCAACAGCAACACCAAATTTTTTTTTTTTTAATTAATGTTTTTTATTATTATTTTTATTATTCTTATTTTGACGGTTCCTTTTGACCAAGCAGTTAATGAAACAGAATTAGAATTTCAATAATTAAATTAAAATTTTTGATACTTACACAGCCAAGAATCGAACCCACGTCTCCCGCGTTCCAGTCTAGCACGCTTCCATTGAGCTATTGTGAGATATTATCTAGAATGAATTTTTTATTTACTTAAGCTGTAACACATTCTTGTTTCTTCGTTTATGGCAAATATTTTACATTTGTCATCAACGAAAGCAAGCTGTGTAGCAGTTGTGTGACTGCGCTTGTGATTCACAGTTGTGTGTCTGTTTCTTCACACTCTTAAAATACTTCCTTTTCGTTGATGGCAAATATTAAACGCTTTTCATCACCGAAATCAAGCAACTGTTTTTGTCAGTTGAGAACTACTCGCTTATAAGAAATGAATTTATTTTCCTGCAAACGAAGTTTTCAGTTGGAAAAAATACATTTTTCGGTTGCTGCAATTTAAAAATCACTGCCGTTTATGACAAACAAAATTAATTTCGTGCAACTAAATAACGTGTTTCCCGCAACTAACCATTATTATGCCAACTGTTCAAACGTTTACAAACAATGATTTGAAGCATGACAAACGAAGTTCGTTTGCAGCAAACTGGCGATAAACGTTTTTTTTCTCTGCGTGCACCTACCATATAAACCAGATTAGTTAATCCTGTATTAATTCAATAAGTAGATAGAATGTGTGGATTTTGTTAGGAAGTTATGTCTATTTGTTTTAGTATTTTAATATATATTTAAATATTATGGGAGATTTAGGGTGTTCCATAGTCGGGCTAAATCGACTTCAGACTTTCTTTACTTGTTTTTCAGTTTTGTTTTTATACTTACTTCTTGTATGTAGTTTATTTAGTATTTAGAACGTAATTTTACTCTAAAAATAATATATTTAAAATTTTGATACTACATAGTTTTCATAGTTCAAAATCAAAAAATTTAGTTGCTATTCAATGAGAGTTATTGGCGACAGTAGAGAGTGGAATGGTGATACAAATATTTTGACACGGCAACAAAAGCCGAAAAGCTTTAAATTTGGCACGTAGAGGTCTTCATATAAGAGGTTTGCTCATGACGCTGCTATTGTTAAACTTGATATAACATAATTTATTATGCCTTTGTTTGTGTGTCATTGTGTTTGAAATTTTGCACATTGGGCAAAAAAAAAAAAACACAACCGAAGAAATTGAGTAAATTATAAAGCGGCGAACAAATAAAAATAAACTTCATGAATGGATTCTTTATTTACAATTGTGTATGTGTATGTGTTTGTGTGATCGAGTTAGTATATTTGATGCGTAATAAAAGCTTATGGAAGCACCACAAATGCAATTGTCACCAATTTGTGGCTGAGTGGCAAAATTGATGACACGTGCAAAACTTTATTTAGCAACAAAGAAAGGCCAATAACACAAGCCAACAACAACAACAACAACAACTGCCAGAACTCTGTCAAGCATCTTTTATTTGAGATTCTACTAATTTTTTATTCCAGGCACAACAATATATAACAGGACAAAAAAAAAACATAACCAAAAACCGCGTTAATACGCTGCATTTGCGGGGTGACATGGACGTTATTTGTTAACGATTATCATGTGGCTGTGTGTTGTTGGTGAATCGATTTCACGTTATACGCACGGCTGCTTTGGCAAACAACATATCCAAACAAATATGCTACAAACACACACACACACACAAAAATGTATAGAAAACAGCGCAAACTGTCAAAAGCACGCACTACTGATTAAGTGGACATTTTTTGCAAAATTAATTAAATGTGTTTTTCCTTTTTAAATATTTGTGCCAGATATTTTTGTTGTTTTTTTTTTCTCTTTAACAATAAACAAATCTGCATATTTTAACATATAATGCTAAAGCAAGCAGCTCGTACCCACGTGACAAATTAATTATGCAGCTTGTGGAAATTTTTGTTTTGTTTAAACATATATTGGAAGTATGTCATGATAATATTCAAAAATTTTTAAAATGGCAGCGTTTAATTTAATAATAACAATAAACCAAGCATTACTCTTAATGTGTGGCTAAATTTTGGGCTTGAGAGAACATAAATTAATATGGAAATTTAAAAAAAAATAAATTGCACAAAATAAATTTAAATCTAAGAGATCCTGAATGAATGTTTAATTAAAGTTCCGAATAATGAGAAGTTTTTTTTATAACAAAATCATCACTTACCGCAACTGCATCTAACCTTAAGATTTGAAACGTTAAAAAACCCATTTTTGTGATATTTATCATGTTTTATATCATATTTCTAATATCTTTAGCTTTATCTACAAAGATGCTTGCCAACCAGCTAAATGATTCTAGAATATAAGATATAAAATTTACTTAACGAGTTCCCTTTAAAGCTGTTAACAGAGGCAAAATAAGTTCCATGGTACTTCAAAGCAACCTCGCAAGCAATGGTATGACCAGGAGTGTCACGACACGACAGAAGCAAAATACAAAAAACAAAAACAAAACAAATTGGCTATTTCAGCCCTTGAAAGGACTTTGACCGAGCTTCTTATGATCAATTGTGTTGTGTGTGTTATTAAATGTTTGCACACAATTGACCGAGAACTGGACCTACATGTTTTATGCCGACTCCGAACGGCTCATGTTCTCAAGAAGCTTTACATGGCATTATTTACTCTCTGAGGTTTGCCATTGTCTGCAGAGAGGTGGTGACCGATCAGAAAAATTTTTATTGAAAAAACTTTTCGCCGCGGCTGGGGATCGTACCCGGGCTCCGAGCATGCTAAGCCACACACTTAACCTGCATGCCACGGTCACCACCAGCAAAATACGCCGCATATAAAAAGACGCTGCAGTCAGCTGCAACGCGAGCCATGCACGAAAACTATTGTGATAAGAGGAAGGAAGAGCAATGCCTTTTCAGACGTAAAAAAAGAGAACAGAAAAAGCGTGAACGTGTAAGAATTCAGGTGCACCAGGGCAAGAAGGATGCTCGAAAAATCTACCAGCAGCATCTACCAAGCGTCTAACCCAAGGTTTCAAGCCCGGAGCATTCACTTGTAGAGATGAGAATGGTGATCTGGTTACAGATACGCATTTTTCGAATCTACTGGCGGGCGACGATCCCAACGTTGCTTTTGGCGAATGTTGCGAATGTCTGGCTTCGTCGGATATTCATGTTTCGCAGGCATTCTTCATCGCTCGTACTCGGCATCCGGCGGCGGTGAATTGATAAGGTGCATGCATCAACTCATCAGCAAAATATGGCTAGCGGTCACTATACAGTGACTTAAATTCTTTGGTTGTTTGGGAGGTAAGTGTGTCTGTGTGCGGATTCCAAAAATATTCAATAGTGCATTCAATTAATGTTCTTGGGTCCATGTGATCATCTGTAAAAAGTTTCATTAAATTGTCTTAACTCCTTCTGCCTATTCTATGTTAACGGACAACACACAGGCTGACGGACGGACGGATGGACAAGGGTAAATTTATAACATATTTGAGTGCAGTGAAAATTTTTCATCCATACAAGTTAACACACGTATCCGCTCCAGTTGTAATATGAAGATAGTACGTGACAATTTGTCAATTTTGTCGCACACTCCATTCCCACATTAGCCAAACGCTGAGCCAGCAAAATAGAACAGCAGCAAGCCAAAATAACGACAGCGCTGCAACGGCAGATTCAACCAGTACAACAACAACAACAAAGTCAATATCAACAGCAGTGCGGTCACTGTTAGAGCAATAGCAGCAGTCACTATAGTGCAGCTAAAAGTACAACAACAACAACAACAGCCTGCAGCCAATACAATAGCAACAACTACTAAAGGAACAACAACAAGATCACAACAATATCAGCAACAGTAGCGCAGCTGAAGCAAAAGTATAATAAGATATTATAAGTTTATTTTGGGTTGTTTAAGTTAGTCTTAAGAGAGCATTTAATAAAGTAATAACACTGGCACATAGTGCCAATCAAACTCTTTGATTTAATTTACAGTGGCACATAGTGCCAATTGAACTCCTTTGGATTAACTAACACTGGCACATAGTGCCAATTGAACTCCTCTGGATTAACTGGCGCCCAACGTGGGGCCACAAAAATTCTTTATATTAAGATTAATGTGGCCGTGAGCTCGGACTCACCAACAAGAAAAAAATAGTGACATTTCTGAAAACATTTAAATAAATTTCACATAGTGAAAAAAAAGTAAGGAAAAACGGTGAAAGATTGAAAAAATTAAAACTTTTGAAAACATTTAAATAAATTTCACATAGTGAAAAAAAGTAAGAAAAAACGGTGAAAGATTGAAAAAATGAAAACTTTTGAAAACATTTAAATAAATTTCACATAGTGGAAAAAAGTAAAAAAACTGCCAAATAAAAAAAAATTTAAGCTTTTGAAAAAAAAATTTTAAAAAAATTTTCGCATAGCGAAAAAATTTTACTAAAAATATAAAAACCTTCAAATTGTAAAAAAACAGATAGCCTGTGTCAAGTGACTATAAAAATTGGAATATTTTTAAAATGTGGAAAATTTAAAAAAAAACTCAACGAATTTTTTTTTGTGTGGAAAAAAAACCAAAAAAGGTGAAAAAAAACTGCAAAGATTCTTTATAGAAGAGACATTGAAGAGAAGACATAGAAGAGAAAAAATTGTTCGAGAAAAACGGAACTTAAAGTGAACTTACCAACATACAGATTGAAACAAAAGATACGTACCTGGAAAAAAAAGAAAATGATGATTAGAGTATTTTATATGTAAGTGTAATTTTAATATAATAATTTAATTCTTCCAAATGTTTTGAATTTATTAGAAAAATTTTAAAATTGATTAAAAAGTTTTTTTTTAAAAAAACATTGTACTTTTACTAAATCTCAGTCAATTAATTGTTGGAGGAAGAAAGAATAACTGAAAAATAAGATAATAAATAATTGTTAATAAAAAATTGTAACGATCGAAATGGATCCTCAAGCTCTTCAAGCCATTGTAAATGCCGCAATAAGGGCAGCAACGGAACAAACAAGACGAGAATTTCAGAGTTCTGTCGACGAGTTGACCGCTAGATTAAAAACCCTAGAGACACCGACGACCGTTATTCAATACGAACCAGTAACGATTAACCCGACCATCAAATGTGAGGAATCACTCGATTTAATAAAATCACTACCAGAGTTTAGTGGCGATAGAGCCACCTACGTATCATGGAGGCAGGCTGCCCATGCTGCGTATAAACTTTTTGAGGACTTTGACGGTAGTTCCAAGCACTACCAGGCAGTTGCCATTCTGAGGAATAAGGTGGTGGGCTCGGCAAACATGGTTTTGTCATCCTTTAATACCATTTTAAATTTTCACGCCATAATCGCTCGTCTAGACTTCACCTACGCCGACAAGAGACCCATATACCTGGTAGAGCAGGAGATGTCCACCTTAAGGCAAGGGCAACGCACAATCTCCCAGTTCTACGACGACGTGGAACGAAAACTATCATTAATAGTAAACAAAAACATTATGACAAATTACGGTAATATGGAACTGATAAACTCCCTTAATAATAAGTACCGACAAGACGCCCTTCGAGTGTTCATCTCGGGACTTAACAAACCTCTCTGTGACATTCTTTTCTCCTCCAGACCAACAGACATGCCAACAGCTCTGGCTCTTGCCCAAGAGCTTGAATCAAACCATGCACGATCCCTTTTTGCACAGTCATTTATAAACCAAAATCGAAACCAAACTGGCACTTTCCCAAAACCTAATAATCATGGCTTTAATAATTCACCCCATTACCGAAGAGTAACGAACGCATATCCTCGACCAGTGCCTATGGATGTAGACCCAACGTCATCCCGTTTTAGGCATAATAAGCCAGACGGACTTTTCCGCAACTCTGCACCAAACCTTAATATCAATAGAAATCCTTTCCTTAGCCCTAATCCTCAAACTATCCGACCAACAAAAAGACCTAATGAGAGTGATAGATTGCCAGCCAATAAGCTTCAACGTGTAAACCATTTGAGGCAGCGCGAACGTGATGACAAGGACATACCTGGGTTTTATGTTGCCAAAAACCTCTACTTCCCTGAAGATTACGAAGACGAAGACGCTGACGAAAACGGCGATATGCCAGAGGACGAGGAGATTGAGGCAACGGACGAAATTAATTTTTTAGAACAAGATCCCTCCTGCCCTACGTCACCAGAACATTGGCAGGGAGGAAATTAAAATTCTTAATAGATACAGGTGCCGCAAAGAACTATATTACAAATTTAGAAACCCTCAAAGGTGTCAAACATATTGATAATCCATTTCTAGTTAAATCAATTCACGGAAACGAGAAAATCCATAGTAAATGCACAATAAATATTTTCGACACAAACGCTCAGTTTTTTATTCTTCCGTCACTCCAAACATTCGATGGCATTATCGGTTTCGATTTCCTCAAGGAAATTGGTGCGACTCTCGATATAAAAAAAGGAATGATTTGCTATAATAATAAGCAGGAAGAGCTTTTGTACTATTTTTGCCGCGAAGTGAACAATATTTTACCAGACCCAAATCACAACAAACAAATCTCTGTCATTATTAAAGAACAGGCAGGAGTTTTTGCAGATCCAAATGAAGCCTTGCCCTATAATACCAATATCGTAGCAACAATCCGAACAAACGATGACCAACCAGTTTACTCCAAGTCCTATCCTTATCCAATAGCCGCATCCGAGTTTGTGAATAAAGAAATTTCCGAACTATTACGAGACGGTATCATTAGGCCTTCTCGCTCCCCGTATAACAATCCAATATGGGTCGTAGGCAAGAAAGGAACCACTGAAACAGGAGAACGTAAAATGCGTTTGGTCATTGACTTTAGGAAGCTCAATGAAAAAACAACAAGCGATAGGTACCCGATTCCGGATACTTCGGTTATCCTCTCAAATTTAGGGAAATCTTCCTACTTTACTACCCTAGATCTTAAATCTGGCTTCCACCAGATAAATCTTGCTGAGTGTGACAGAGAAAAGACAGCTTTTTCTGTTAATAACGGCAAGTACGAGTTCTGTAGACTCCCATTTGGACTGAAAAATGCGCCCAGCATTTTTCAGCGAGCAATTGACGACATTCTTAGGGACGAGATAGGCAAAGCTTGTCACGTTTACATAGATGATGTAATTATATTCTCCTCTAGCTATGAACAACATAAGAATGATATAAGGCGTATCTTAAAGAAACTTTTTGAAGCTAATATGAGGGTTTCACTGGAAAAAACAAAATTTTTCAAAGAAGAGGTGGAATTTCTTGGCTTCATTGTTTCCAAGAACGGGCTGAAAACCTGCCCGGACAAAGTAAAAGATATCATTAATTACGAGGTTCCCAAAACACTCCGAGGTTTAAGATCATTTCTTGGATTGTCCGGTTACTACAGACGATTCATCAGGGACTATGCGTTGATTGCTAAACCGCTTACAAGATACTTGCGGGGCGAAAATGGAAACATTAGTGCTAATCAATCAAAAAACGTTCGAATAGAGTTCGACGAAGAGGCACAGAGAGCCTTTAGCAAGATAAAGGAAATTCTGGCGTCAGAAGACGTACTTTTACTTTATCCTGATTACGAAAAACCATTCGAACTAACCACCGATGCATCGTCATATGCGTTAGGTGCAGTTCTCTCTCAAGAGGGACGGCCTATAACTATGATTTCCAGGACTCTCTCTTCGACTGAAGAGAATTACGCAACCAATGAACGTGAACTGCTCGCAATAGTTTGGGCTTTGCAGAAGCTCAGAAATTATCTTTATGGTGTTAAACAGTTGAGTATTTTTACTGACCATCAGCCCCTCACGTTCGCTATATCAGACAAAAATCCTAACTCAAAATTGAAAAGGTGGAGAGCGTTTGTAGAGGAATTTGCACCCAAATTCTTTTATAAACCTGGCAGGGCGAACATTGTAGCCGACGCCTTGTCCAGACAACATATCAATGCTTTAGAAAACTCTAGTAGTTCATCAAAAACAGTCCACAGTGAAGAATCACTGACAAAAACAATTCCCACGGTTGAGAATCCCATAAACTGTTTCAGAAATCAGCTTATCCTGGAAGAAGGAAATACAGAAACAAATACCTCAAAAATACTTTTCAAATCCCAAGTTAGACATCGTATTGTTTTTTCCAGTATAGATAATCTTTTGAAGACTATCAGATTATGCGTCAATCCCAACGTAGTCAACGGAGTATTGTGTGACCTACCTACCTTGGCCAAGATTCAGGATAAAATTATTTCAATGTTCCCTGCTGTTAAATTCCTACATGCAGCAAAGCAGGTGACAGATATCTTTAATAAAAATTACCAAAAGGAAATCTTGCAAACGGAGCACAATAGAGCCCATCGTTCGGTGCAAGAAAACCTTAAACAAGTTCTAGACGACTATTATTTCCCTGACATGCGTAAGAGCCTGAAAGAGATAACTTCAAATTGTAGAATCTGTAGAGAAGCCAAGTATCAGCGCCACCCTCCGAACCCAGAGATTGGCAAAACACCCTTACCCCAAAATCCTGGTGAAATTTTGCACATCGACATCTACTCTACTGACAATCAACACTTTCTAACTTGTGTTGACAAATTCTCAAAATTTGCCATAGTTTCAGCAATAAATTCCAGATCAATAGTAGATATTAAAGAACCCATACTACAAATTTTAAATTTTTTCAAAAACACCAAAACAATTGTCTGTGACAATGAAAAATCTTTTAATTCACATACAATTAGTTCGCTAGTAAGGGACCATTTTGGTATAAACATATTTACAACACCTCCACATCATAGCACTACAAACGGACAGGTTGAGCGATTCCATAGTACGCTTTCAGAAATAGCCAGATGTACAAAATTAACACAAGGTATCAATGACACGATTGACTTAATTTTACTTGCTACGGCGAAGTACAATAGAACAATTCATTCTACCACAAAAAAACGACCGATAGATATTATCCATTCTATGCCTGAAGCTCTGCGAAAAGAAATCGAATCAAGAATAGCTATAGCACAACACGTAGAGTTGCAACGACTAAATTCTAGGAAAAAAACTAGACAGTACGAACCA
Source organism: Tetanocera ferruginea (assembly GCA_958299015.1). Lineage (NCBI taxonomy): Eukaryota > Metazoa > Arthropoda > Insecta > Diptera > Sciomyzidae > Tetanocera > Tetanocera ferruginea. The sequence goes on along the minus strand of OY282642.1, from coordinate 86,753,008 downwards.
GGTGACAAGGTTTATGTTAAAACGTTTATGTTAAAGGTAATGTTAAAACGAATAGAAGAATAGGGAATAAATTCACAAAACTCTATATTGAAAAAGTAGTCGAAAAAGACTTAGGAACTACTTTATTGATTGAGGGTAAAAAGGTCCATAAAAGTAATATAAGATAATATTCTTGTATTTTCAGGATTTTAATAATAACAATAGTTCAGGCGAAACGAGCCAAATTTTTAAATTACACCAATTCACACTACATTCCGATAACCGATGGAGCAGTGGCTGTTTACAATAGCTACGGGTTCCTACTGCATAGAACAAACCTGACTGATTATGAAACCATAGCCCATGATACCGAAAACTTACTCGACCACTTTCCACAGTCGCACATGAGGAAATTACTTAAAGCAGATGTGGACCAGATCTTTAACTTACTTAGCGCGCTCAGAATTCATCATCGACAGTCGCGAAGTATCAATTTTTTGGGAACGGCACTGAAATACATTGCTGGCACTCCAGATTTCGATGACTTTAATCAGGTGGCCACTAAGGAAGAAGCTTTAATAGAGGCTAATGAAAAACAGATACTTATAAACACTGAAATGCAGATTAGAATTAACCAATTAACAGAGACAGTAAACAAGCTTCTTAATGTTACAATGAAAAAAGAAATAGACACCGGACACCTATTTGAACTAGCTACTGCCAGAAACAAGGCCATAATAACGAGTATTGAGGATACCATCTATTCGGTCATTCTTGGGAAAGTAAATGTAATTAATCCTATTATACTAGATAGTACCGAAATACAAAATTTGTTAGTCGCGGAACACTTTGCAAATATTAGCATAAGTGATATTTTAAGTATATCAAAACAGAAAATATTTCAAGACAGTAATAGTATCCATTTTGTAATTAAGTATCCAAAAATTGAAGAAATATGTAGTAGAATTAAGATATTGCCCGTAGTACGTAACAATAAAATCTTGCTGTTAGAAACCAATACCGTTGCCAACTGCAAAATAGTACATGAACCGCTCGAAAATTGCAGAGATGCAGCCACAATGACATTCTGTCAACCTCTAAAAGGAAACTCCTGCGTGCAGCAATTACTGAACAATAATTTTGCAACATGCAAGACCACTTCGGCATACCATATTACACCAGTCGAAGAAATCGATGATGGACTAGTAATTGTGAATGATCAGACAGCAGAGATACAGGAAGGAAATAATCCAGCAATTTTGATGCATGGAACCCTTCTTGTTACCTTCGAAAGCGAAATAACCATAAACGGAACAACCTTTACGAATTGGAAGAAAATCAGTCATTCACACCCTCAACCCGCATCAGTTAAATTTGTCAATATCACGGACCACGTTACGCTGTTATCACTTCCGTACTTACATGAGGTTAATATAAAAAACATTGGTCATATTGCCAGCCTGAAAGAACTAATCCATCAACAATCTACGCAATGGCTAGCAATTTTCATTTCCTCGATAGTAACAGTCGCAATCATTGTTATTGTTTTGTTAATCACAAGACGTCGCAATAAGATTAACAACGTCATAGCCCTAGAAAGAGTTTTAAAGGAAACCGGGGACGGCTCCTCTTAACAGGGGGAGAAGTTAACACACGTATCCGCTCCAGTTGTAATATGAAGATAGTACGTGACAATTTGTCAATTTTGTCGCACACTCCATTCCCACATTAGCCAAACGCTGAGCCAGCAAAATAGAACAGCAGCAAGCCAAAATAACGACAGCGCTGCAACGGCAGATTCAACCAGTACAACAACAACAACAAAGTCAATATCAACAGCAGTGCGGTCACTGTTAGAGCAATAGCAGCAGTCACTATAGTGCAGCTAAAAGTACAACAACAACAACAACAGCCTGCAGCCAATACAATAGCAACAACTACTAAAGGAACAACAACAAGATCACAACAATATCAGCAACAGTAGCGCAGCTGAAGCAAAAGTATAATAAGATATTATAAGTTTATTTTGGGTTGTTTAAGTTAGTCTTAAGAGAGCATTTAATAAAGTAATAACACTGGCACATAGTGCCAATCAAACTCTTTGATTTAATTTACAGTGGCACATAGTGCCAATTGAACTCCTTTGGATTAACTAACACTGGCACATAGTGCCAATTGAACTCCTCTGGATTAACTTACATCACTTCGTTGTAAAAAAACCCTATTGGATGGCACTAGCTTTAAAATTCGTCCTTTAGTGAGCACTAGTGTCCGACCGAATGTGAATTTTTGCCGAAGCCGAAGCCGATTCTTCGGCAAAATGGAAATAATCGGCCGAAGGCCGAAGCCGATGCCGAATAAGAAATGAGAAATGTTTTCAAGTAAAAAAAATTATAAAATTTATTCTTTGCTTTTGTTATAAGGGTATTTCCACGAAAATGTCAACCACAGCTGAAAAATTTAATGTATTTCTAAGTCCAATTTTTTAATCTAGTAAAATACTATTGTATAATGATCGAATACTCGCAATATTGTGGGTATAAAAAGTTATCAATTCTTTTCATTTGTCGATAAACTTGTATTAAAGACGTTAAAACGTATTCATCGAAGATGTATACAATTAAAGTTTAGACGTTTCAACTTTAATTTTACGTTTTTTTTTTTTCATTTCTTTTTAACTCTTTGAAATCAGAATTTATTTGTTGTAATCGAATTCATATTTTTTTATATCTTCTAATAAATAAAAATCTCGTGTCACGATGTTAGTGTTTGAACTCCTCCAAAACCGCTAGATCGATTTGAACGAAATTTTGTTTGTGGATTTGGTAGGTATAAGAATAGGTCGTAAAGTATTTTTCACTCTCCTATCCCCGAGGGGCGTGGTACTTTTTCAAAAACACAAAAATTAATTTAACTTTTGACCCATGTGTCCCACATCAATGAAACAAAGTAGTGCCCTTCGACTAGCAAAATTGAGCGATCTATAAAAAGGGAGGCATGGCACCGCCCATACAATTAAATTTTTTGATTTTTTGAATAGATTTGAAACTACATTTATAACAATGAAAGTCGATATGAAGTAACTTATTGGCCAGGTTTTTTATTTATAAAACTGACACGGGTATTGGAAAACGGTGCAAGGATCCGCCCATACAATTCAAATTTTCAATGCAGAATAGCTATGGAAGTAAAGGAACAGAACATTTTTCTCAGAATGAAGTTACTATCTGATGGTGGCCTGCTACTGAAAAGCTATAACGGGTATTGTACAAGGTATCACAAATAAAAGAAACTCGATTTGGAGTTACTATTTGGTGATATCCTACTCCTGGGAAATATTCAAAAACGAGAACGGGTATAAGACAAGGAGTGTGGCTCCACCCATAAAAGATAATTTTTTATATTGGAGTGGAGTTTTTATTTGTTGATGGCCTTATATTGGCAAATTGGAACAGGCATTGGACTAGGACGGCAGCAACGCGCCGGGTACCAGCTGGTTTAATAATAAAACTATTTTTAAAAGCCTTAGTTGGTCTTCTTAATTACACATTTTCTTAACGGATATTTTGTCGCGTGAGTTACGGCAAAGATTTTTTGGAAACTCTACATATTTTTAAATTGGCAAACTTCACTGTTTTTCCGTTGAGAAAATTCGCTGAATTTTACAATCTAAACTTGCTTGTAAAACACACTTCTGTTTTTGTCCCATATTTACCACTGTTTTTTTTAGTTAGTTACAGGAACGACAATTTTGGTAAATCATACCATTACTATTTTTTCTAATGTACTACGATACATGTACATTAGAATTTTTTTCATTGATAACATAAACTTCTGAGAAAACGAAGCTTAATGACGAACGCATGTCGCGTGAGTTACCATGGAAATGATATTCATTTCAGTACAAAAAAAATTACTGAAATCATTAAATTCGAGTAAAACGCAAGAGTCTTTTTGCAAAATTCGGATTATTCTGTTATTGATATACAGACGTCAGGATAAAGTTGAAAAAAATTTAATATATTTTCGATCCAGTGGAGAAAAGCTTCAGAAATGTAATACTAACTGAAATCTGTCAGAAAATTTCTAGGGTTAACTCGGCTTTTATATTTCAGTCCATAACAAAATCAAAAACTTTACAGTCGGACTCGCTGCATTTACCATTTGAATAAGACTTTCAAAGAGTGAACACCAACTCATGAAAGAACAGAAAAGGAGAGAAACACAAAACAACCAATGGAAATGTTTCAAATGTGGAATATTTAATGGAGTTCCTGAATAATTAAAAAAAATTCTAAAAACTTACAAAAAAAAATTGTTTAGCAAAGCAAAACCATTCGGCAAAAATAATCGGCTATTTCGGCCGAAGCAGAAGCCGAAGCCGAAGGTCAAAATATTGGCCGATTATGCCGATTACCGAAGCCGAAGCCGAATAATCGGTCGGACACTAGTGAGCACTAATTATGCTCAATTCCAAAAGTAAAAACCGCTAAATTTCTGACACCTTGGGTTGAAAAACAAAGAGTCTGAATTTGAAAAAATCGTTTGGTATTACTTGTCCAATGCGCAAATGCTGACGAAATCGAAATAATATATTTTTAACGATAGGTCTTTCCTACACTTTTCCAAAATCGGTTAATATTTGCGCAATTTTAAGGGATTTTCATGAAACTGATTTTGAAAATCCAATGGAAGATTATGAATTAGGCGAACTATATTATGTCACTGGATAGGCGAACAAAAGAAAAATTAAACCAACATATTTTTACCTAAGAAGCCATAATTCCTTAATATCGGATAATATTTAAAAATTACGAGAAATTTTATGAAACGGATTTTGGAAAAAACGATGTAAAATTAGAAATTGTAAATTTTTTTCTCCACTTTCGGAAGTCAATCGGAATTATTTTTAATTCTGTAGAGTTTGTGTTATCGATGTTTAAAAAATGACTTAAAAAATGACTTTTTATTTTTTCAGTGGCGAGTGACTCAACCGATTTTCCTCAAATTTAGGCTTTTTTACTATGTCTTACTTTTGAATTAATTTGTTTCCAAATATTTCAAGTTTCCTCCATGCTAGAAGTTGAAAACATAATTCAAATCGAAGTATTGCCATCAACCCTTCAAGTGGTCAGAATCAGAATATAACAAACACAAGTAAAGAAAGTCTAAAGTCGGTCTAGGCCGACTATGAAATACCCTAAACCCACTTTTCAAAAAAAAAAATTTTTATTGTAAATGGGCATCTCCAAGGGCGGATGAAGCCTATATTTTATATGCATTTAAATGTTGATGAAAAATTTACACATACCAAGTTTTATTCCTGTAGCTCACAGTTAATGCCTTTATTGTGCTTTCGCTATGGGAGGTGAACGTGTTCATGGACGGATTACTCCCAATTTTTGAACACACCTTAGTTTTGGTATAAAATACAAACATACACGCAGAGAAAAAAAACGTTTATCGCCAGTTTGCTGCAAACGAACTTCGTTTGTCATGCTTCAAATCATTGTTTGTAAACGTTTGAACAGTTGGCATAATAATGGTTAGTTGCGGGAAACACGTTATTTAGTTGCACGAAATTAATTTTGTTTGTCATAAACGGCAGTGATTTTTAAATTGCAGCAACCGAAAAATGTATTTTTTCCAACTGAAAACTTCGTTTGCAGGAAAATAAATTCATTTGTTATAAGCGAGTAGTTCTCAACTGACAAAAACAGTTGCTTGATTTCGGTGATGAAAAGCGTTTAATATTTGCCATCAACGAAAAGGAAGTATTTTAAGAGTGTGAAGAAACAGACACACAACTGTGAATCACAAGCGCAGTCACACAACTGCTACACAGCTTGCTTTCGTTGATGACAAATGTAAAATATTTGCCATAAACGAAGAAACAAGAATGTGTTACAGCTTAAGTAAATAAAAAATTCATTCTAGATAATATCTCACAATAGCTCAATGGAAGCATGCTAGACTGTCACGCGGAAGACGTGGGTTCGATTCTTGGCTGGGGTTCGAATATCAAAAATTTTAATTTAATTATTGAAATTCTAATTCTGTTTCATTAACTGCTTCGTCAAAAATAACCGTCAAAATAAGAATAATAAAAATAATAATAAAAAACATAAATTAAAAAATAAAAATATTTTGTATTTCTGTTGGGAATTGAACTCAGGTCACTCAAGTTCCTAGACTCGAACGCCAGCACGCTCGGCTAAACTTAAAATTCCAAAACAATGATAAAATTTCATTAAGTTCGATTTTTTTTTCGTTTCAAGCAAGAATATTTTTAAGTTGATGACAACTGAATACTCGCTTGCAGCAAATACAGTTCGGAAACGAAGTATAGTTGGTGAATTTTTCAGTAACGATAAACGAAAAATTTCTTTGCGTGTATGAATTATTGAATTATTGTATTTTGAAAAAGTAGGTTTAGGGTATTTCATAGTCGGCCTAGACCGACTTTAGACTTTCTTTACTTGTTTTTTTATATTGTTATTTTAATTACTGTGCTACGTTTAATGAATTCGACTATTCTGAGTCGTGTGCTTTAGATAATTTAGAAGATGAACTCTTATTTTCAAGTACTTTCCTGCTGTAAAAAAATTTTGTTTTCAGCCATCTGTTCACTATAGATTTCACTTAAATTTCATAAAAAAACACTTTACATTTTTATTTTAACTCCAAAATTAAAATTAACTCTTTTACCTCAACAGAAGAAATAATTATAGAATGAACTAGTCAATAAGAGAAACCATTTGTTTATCAAAAAATTAACAACAATTCAGTGAACAGTTAATTTAAAAAATTTATTTAAAAATATATGACCACCAATGTTGACAGAGTGGGAAGGGAGAAGTCCCCGCTTCTACATTAGAAACATTTATATTTGCTTCAAATTTTTTTATATAACATTTAAATACAGAACAATATCGTAGTAGCTATATTAATGCATAACAAATTACATAAAACCTTCGCAGAATATAAGGAATTAGGAACAAAAATTCCCTTGAAATATAAGAAGAAAAATTTTGTTTAAATTCTAGCAATTTTGAATACATTTATTAAATATAATAAGCTTCAAGAAAATTTTAAAATTTAATGTTGGCAAAGCCTGGCAAATTTTACCTGGAATGTGGCAAAATTACCGTTTTTGACATATTGTGTATCTCCGCAGAGAAATATATATAAATAATGAATAAACTCTCTTGTGTTGCACTAACTTATTAATAAACATATTACAATGCACGGTTAAAAATTTTGGACTAGTTTTTAATCCAAACTTTGGGTTAAAGCAATTTTTAATCCTAAAAGTACTAATTTTTATTCCATATTTGAGTTTAATTTTTTTTAATCCGAAAAAGTTTAAGTTTAAGACTATTTTTGGACTACAAATTTGTATTAAGGTATTAATTTCAGGAAAAAGTATTTATGTTATATAATAGCTGAATTACAATGTAGCAGTGGCAGAGACAGCAGCGGCAGTGATCAGCTGTTTCGTATTTTACTGCCTGCCAATTACAATCTAGCAGTGGCAGCGTCAGCATCAAAATCAGTGAATGTTGAATTTTTCTAAGTAGTTTAATTATTTGCATGTTGGCAGTGAATTTAGAAATAGGGCTGACCTCGGCAGTACTGCTTACTGCCACTGCTGCTATGTAAATTTTACCATTGAACAACAGTATTCCTAAAATAACAGCTGATCAATGCCACTGCCACTGACGCTGCCACTGCCGCATTGTAATTCAGGTATAAGATTGAAAACTACTACTACTACGAAATTTAAGCTAAATATAATTGTAAATGTTGTTAAAGCATCCGAAAGTTATTTTTAATAAAATGAAACAAATTGTTTATTAAAATCTGAACCAAAATATTATTTTATACATTATTACAGTAAACAGTGTTTAAACCTTTGTGGATGAAATAGTAATCCCTTTTCGGATTACAATGTTTTATACTTTTTTGGACTAAAATCTTATCTTTTTTGTATTATAATATTTTAAACTTTCTGTGGATTAACAATTATTCCTTTTTGGATTAAGAAATTTTAAACTTTTTGCGGATTAAAAATAAATCCTTTTTGGATTGAAAAATTTAAAACTTTTCATTGGATTAAAAAATAATCTTTTTTTGGTCGTGTCCTATATGTAATCCGAAAAAGTTTAAAATTTAGTCCAAGATTTTTAACCGTGTGTTTACAACGAGTGGTTCACGAAATCGTGATGTAGAAAAGCGAAACGACAAATTTTTTCATACAACTTTTTTTTACTTTGGATATTTGTTGCTTAACATATTTATAATTTATACATTGGCCGGTGCCCTTCATAACTGGTTGGTTGGTTGGTCCATGCATGCATATATATACAGGCATACATTCAAGGTGAACTTCAATAGGCTTTTTAAGATGAGCAGATATCGCTTAATGTTGGTATGTATTCAGGTTAAAACGAGGAGTTGTGGCAGCTTCTGAAAATTCGATTTGGTAGTCACCCGATTTATGCAGTTAACCTGGGGACGCCTGGGACGCTATATCGGTGTCCATTCTTGTTTCAAAGTTATCAAACACAGCACAACAGGTTTGAATAATGAGCTACAATAAATTTCGTGACAAAGTTGAGGATTTTTTCTGTTGTTATCGGAGAACAAGGACAACTTTGGACATAAAACTGAATTTTTTGAGATCTCAACAAAGGAAAAAGGATGTATTTGACGATCTTTTACTTTCTATTAAAATTATAACAAAAAAAATGTTTACTTTTTTTTTGAGACCAGTTAGAAAAAAAACTGTAAGCTTGATTAAAACCAAAACACTCTCGAGGAATACAGTATATTATATAAACTTGATTCTATATATTACACAGTGACTTGGCTAAATGCACATGCATTAACAAAAATTTACTTTATCTGCTGAATCTGCTCAAAGTTTCTTGTTTTAAAATGTTGAAAACATTTTAGTGCACAAAAAATGCATTAAATTAATGCGATTGCGTGCAAATGCAATTAGTTAATATGTTGAGTTAACAACAACAAAACACAACACAACAAACACAACAAACACAACAAACAACAGCAGCAACATCAGCACTGAAAGACCAAACGGGCAAGGGTGAATTTTAAATGCCCATGACAGACCCCACCTACACCAAATGCCAACCCTGTAAAAATGCAACTATCAAAGTAATTTGTAACGTTATGTCATTCGACATTACAATGGGTTTATGTGTGTGTGTCCGTTATCTTTTCATAGCCAAAATAGAGGAGAGCATAAATTGTCGATTTTAAATGCTGAAATTTAAGGACTGTCAAGTCTTCAAATCCGTCAATTCATGCAAGCACGAGGAAGGGACAGCAATCCCACTGTTTTATGTGAACATTGAGGGGCGCTGAACGCAGGAGCGATAATGTTGGTGATAGTGGTAATAGTCTGCATTCTTCACATAAATGCTACACACTTTGTAGTTATAACAGCACAATTACAGCGCATATTAACAGCCTGTATTGCATACTTTTAGGGGCACAAACATACTGTCGTCATCGCATATGTTTTGACGTTAAAAGTGCTGTTGCTTATTTTATTATCTTATTATTTATTCATTAGAGCGTAAATAATCGCAAGAAAAAAAACAACAATAACATAAATACCAACAAAGCACTTTAAAACTAGTAAAAACTTAAGATGAATGCAGGGCCGGTGCAGCGGTAACGTAGTAAGTGGGGTCAGTTGAACTCTTTATGCAAGTTTATTAACGTTTGAGATAAATTGATATTCTAAATAAAACATTTTGTATTATGAAAAAAACGCATAAGTAAATTTAAAAGTAAAAGCAAAAGTCAAAATAAAGGAAAAGTAAAAGTAAATGCAAATGCAAATCAAAATACAAATGCAAATTAACATTGAAATTGAAATTAAAATAAAAATTCAAATGCAAATGCAAATGCAAAAGCAAATGCATATGCAAATTCAAATTCAAATGCGAATGAAAATGCAAACTCAAATTCAAATGCAAATGCAAATTCAAAAGCATATCAAAATACAGATTCAAATTCAAATTCAAATTCAAATTCAAATTCAAATTCAAATTCAAATTCAAATTCAAATTCAAATTCAAATTCAAATTCAAATTCAAATTCAAATTCAAATTCAAATTCAAATTAAAATTCAAATTCAAATTCAAATGCAAATGCAAATCAAAATACAAATGCAAATTCAAATTCAAATTCAAATTCAAATTAAAATTCAAATTCAAATTCAAATTCAAATTCAAATTCAAATTCAAATTCAAATTCAAATTCAAATTCAAATTCAAATTCAAATTCAAATTCAAATTCAAATTCAAATTCAAATTCAAATTCAAATTCAAATTCAAATTCAAATAAAAATTCTAATGTAAATGCAAATGCAAATTCAAATGCAAATCAAAATACAAATACAAATCAAAATATAAATGCAAATTCTAATTCAAATTCAAATGTAAATGCAAACTCAAATTCGAATGCAAATGCATATTCAAATACATAAATCAAAATACAAATGCAACTTCAAATTCAAATTCAAATTCAAATTCAAATTCAAATTCAAATTCAAATTCAAATTCAAATTCAAATTCAAATTCAAATTCAAATTCAAATTCAAATTCAAATTCAAATTCAAATTCAAATTCAAATTCAAATTCAAATTCAAATTCAAATTCAAATTCAAAATCAAATTCAAATTCAAATTCAAATTCAAATTCAAATTCAAATTCAAATTCAAATTCAAATTCAAATTCAAATTCAAATTCAAATTCAAATTCAAATTCAAATTCAAATTCAAATTCAAATTCAAATTCAAATTCAAATTCAAATTCAAATTCAAATTCAAATTCAAATTCAAATTCAAATTCAAATTAAAATTCAAATTCAAATTCAAATTCAAATTCAAATTCAAATTCAAATTCAAATTCAAATTCAAATTCAAATTCAAATTCAAATTCAAATTCAAATTCAAATTCAAATTCAAATTCAAATTCAAATTCAAATTCAAATTCAAATTCAAATTCAAATTCAAATTCAAATTCAAATTTAAATTCAAATTCAAATTCAAATTCAAATTCAAATTCAAATTCAAATTCCAATGCAAATGCAAACATTAATGCAAATCCAAGTGGAAATGCAAATGAAAATCTAAGTTCACATGAAAATACAAGTGCATATGCAAATGCAAAAAAGGTCAAGTTTATATCAAGTTTGTGGCGGTTGGCGATTGGGACAAAAGAACTGTTCTTAGGAAAAGAATTAAAACAAGTATTTGGATAGGGTTAAAGGCTAAGATTGGGACACACATTTGGACATGTGTGTGGACAAGGATTTAAAAACAAATATCTGAGGATTGGGATAAGAATGAGATCAAGGATTGTGACATAGATTATTGCAAGGGCATATTAAGGATTAAGACAACTTGAACAAGCATTAGTGCAAGAGATAGGAAAAATATAAGAAACATGAATATGACAAAAATTCGAAAAAGTATTAAGAAAACAATTTAGACAAGCATAAGAAATAAAATGTAAGCAATGCTTAAGATAAATAAAAGGAATAAGTACAAGAAAAAGTATCGTGGTAAGAATTAGGACAAGAGTTTATACAAGAATTAGCATGAAGATTTGTTTGAAATTGGAAAAAATATTTGAACAAGCATTGTCACAAAAAATAATACAATATGATAAAGACAAGGAACAGAACAGAGAACTTCAGTACAGATTGTGGCAAGGATTTGATCAAAGAGGCGAAAAAGATACGGATCAAAGTTTTGGACAAGGTTTAGGCAGGAATTGGTATAAGGATAAGGACAAAAAAGAGTAAAAAAAAAGTGAAAAACAATGACAAGGACACGTAGTAACGCTCAAATACGTATGGGCGTGCTGAAAGCGCAATTAACAGCTTTCTTCTTTAGAGGATTTTTGATATACATAAGAAGATAATATGGCTGATTATTTGTATTTGCGTGGTTAGCCGAACCGAAATTTAGATTTCACCGGTTACTCAAAAGTTAGAGGGAGTCTTTAAAACTATTTCTGCATAATTTTTTTGGATCGAAGAAATCTCCATGGAGCGGTTTTGGTTTTCCTGCACCCCTTTCTTGACCAAAAAAATCAAGTTTTTTGTATACATCTTTTTTTTTCTTCAGAATGCATGTACACAAAAGTGAAGATTTTGATAGTATACAAATATTGGCTAAGAAAAATTTTGTTAATTTCTGTCTTGACAAACTCTTTTGAGATCACAAAAAATTGATATTTCGTCATTTTAGAGAAGATTTTTTTTTAAAAAAAACACCTATAAAAAACGTATTTTTCATAGTATTCAGTTTTGATTAAATCACGCCATACCGTTGGAAAAAAGAGATCAAAACAATTTCAATAATTTATTACCAAAGAATGGTAATGCATGTGAATACCAAAGAAGAAAGGTTTAAACGTGGAAACAAAGCCGGGCCAGGACTTAAACCCTGGATCTCAGGGTTGGCAGTGAATCATGCGCACCACTCGACTTTTTGTCGGCATATGTTTTCTTGATACCAGAAAGAGGTCCATCTTTTCATTCGAAAATTGATATTTCCTGAGATAGTTCAAATCTTAGAACCCCCTGGAATGGTCTCTTATGGCACAGCTTTGTGTTTCTTATATTTTGAAATACAAGATTACAATGATTTTGAAGTTCTTTGATGAGGTGGGCTCTTCATGATCGGTTAATCGAGTTTTTGGGTAAATGGCAATTGGCAATTGGAACAAAATAATTATCAAATGATTTTCTTTTAAGTTTTTGGTACACTCCACAGTTTTGACGTTTGAATTTTCATTTATTTTCATTTTTTTATAATATCCTCAGTAGTTCTTACAGATTCTTATGCTCAAAAATAAAATTTACAACTCCAAACACTGCCTGCAACTGCTGCTTGTATCCACTTTATGTGTGCAGTTGCGCCCTTAAGAGTCACCCTACTGCACACCCGGCACTGGCCAAATGCATTGTGATGGCTAAAGTTGGTTTATGCCCTTCTTATTTGCTATCCATTTTCTCCTGGCATGCAAGCAACCCACAGTATTTTCCATTTCAATGCATTTCGAAAGAAGTTATCGTAAGAACGAAACACTTCGATTTGCAGAGAAATTGCATGGTTCAGTAGATAAAAAGATTTCACAGCTTTGCCAAATGCACAATTGTAGACACGCTGGTGTTGCTGTTGCTATTGTTGTTGTTGTTACTGCTGTTATTGTAAGTTTAATCTGCAAATTGTTTAAAATCCCCCTCGAAGTAAATGCTAGCGATAGCTGTAACAGATAAGCGGATAGAAGTATGTGTTACGCAACGACATCGATGAATTGCAAAATTATTTTATATCTGACCAATTATGAAAGTACATATGTAAGAATGTGTATGGATGGACGATTGTGGTCTTGGCTAAAGCCTGATATAAGTTGACAGCACTTAAGTGATGTCTACACCGGCAATTTCTAAGTACTGCAGTTACTTAAAGCCAATGAATTCAAGTTGCATTCAGTTGATGCTTCAACAATTATTCCCGATAAAAGTCTGTCTCAATTTCTGCTGACATTCATCCTTTGATTTTGCTTTAAGTGTTACTCTCCCTCTTTGATGCTCTGTTTCACTGTCATTTTTATCGAGTTGTCTATCAAAGCTGCAGCATCTTTACTTTAAGCACTTAAAACATCGGCTTGTGTTAAATTTTTTAAGATCAATCTTTGGCGATAATTGTTTGGAATACGTACGTTCTTCTTTTTTGTCACTTTTATACTTTGTACTTTATACTCTTTTTACTTTTTCATCCACATAATTTCAGTTTCTCTGAAGTTTAATGTTGAGGATTAACTGTAGGAACACTTGAAAATATTGATAGAATAATATCTGCTGATAAGCCTTGCTAACCTTTTATCGCCAAGTATTGAAACGTGTTCGGATTTGATGTTCAATCGAGATACTGTTTGTTTGGTATTTAAAGGATTTTCTTCACCCTTTGCAGGACTAAAACTGAATTAATGTACACACAGCCAATAATACACAATCACACTTGCACAAGCTTATAATTTTGATGTGAAAGTTTTTCAATAAAATGTTAAAAGATTATGGAAGAATCTTTACGAGACGTTACAATAACGTATAAAAATTACTAACATGTAAATTTGTTCAATATTTTTGTTTGGTTTTAAAGATTGCGTACTTTATATAATACTAGCTGATACCCGCAGCGTTGCTGGCACGGTAGTAATAATATCATTTAGAATTTAATAGAGTTATAATTTTTAACCCGTTTCGGTACAAAATATTGTAAGATTTTTAAATTTTTCAACCACTTTGATTTTAGGAGAGACTTATTCAAATATCAAAAATGTATACCTTTGACTGGTGTGAACTGGTACCTTTTTGGTGTGAACGAAGAGTTCTTTTTTAACATTTTATTTAATGAATTTGAAATTATTTAATTTCAGTAATCGTCACGAGGTTTGACACTTTTTGCTACATGTATACACTCAAAATATAGAACTGACACAAAAGCCGAAAAACTCTTCATAGATTTCTTTTCAAGTCACGATTTCTCGAAATCGGATTTAGGCGATTATTACTTATCACCACAGATATATATAAAGGAGAAGTATGATTGATTTGCATATCGTCATCCTTGTTCTAATAGGGTGTAAATGAATATGATCTATTGTTCTCAGGAAGCGAAGAAAATTTTTTGTTATATGTGTAATAAGGTTATTCATATCATTTCGTAAGGTTTCGTATTACTAACAAACTGAACTAACTTTTAGAAAATTTCGTACTTTTTTCGAAAACTTAAATTGGTTACTTACTTACTTGACCATACCCATGACAACCCGTGGTCGGGTTACGGCCGACTTCAGCTCTCGCTTGTAGTTTCTGCTCACCAAGTGCGGTTAAAGCTTCCTGGGCGTGGTTAATCCATCGTAGACATGGTCTTCCACTTCGTCGTTGACCATCGGCTTTTGCCTCAAACACATTTTTCGCTGCAGTTTCTTCATCCATACGAAAGAAATGACATTTTCGATAGCGGCGAAAGCAGCAGTTACATCTGCCTTGGTTCAACCGATAATATCGATATCATCAGCATACGCAAGGAGCTGGACACCTTTGTAGAAAATGGTACCATTTCGATGTACCTGCCTTTCGTAGGATCCCCTCCATGATGAAATTGAAGAGATCGCATGATAGCGGGTCGTCTTGTCTGAAACCTCGTTCGGTATTAAAGGTTTCGGAGAGGTCATTTCTTACCTTGACGGAGCTGCATGTATTGCTCAACGTTATCCTGCAGAGTCTTACAAACTTTACAGGTATAACGAACTCAGATATTGTTTCATACAGGCAATCCCAAATCGGGCTATCGTACGCAGCTTTGTAATCAACAAAGAAATGATGGGTGTCGATTTGGGTGCCAGGACGACAGTCACACTTATTAGGTCCAATCAGTGTTTTGTCATGCAGCTTCACATAATCTTTCACACAATACGCTCGAAAGAACCTTGTATGCGATGGAAATAAGACTGATACTTCGGATGTTGGTGAAGATTGTCGGGTCTCCTTTGACTGTTCACCCTTTTACGAAATAACAATTAAAATAACTATAAATATTATCCACTGTTTCTTAATCAAAACAATATTTGCACGACTTTTATGAAAACATTTATTAATCTAGTTTCAAAGGCAAACACTGTAAAAAAACAATTATATCTTCCGAATTAATGCATGGATTTTTAGGATTAATAGCTCTTTGAAAAAGTATTAGCATTCGAAAACAACAAAAAAAAATCACAAGTTTTTAAGCCCATTTTCACAAATGTTGACCCCTTAAACTTCTAAACTACTAGCGAGCGGCCTGCAATTTTTCACCATTAGCTTTTTTTGCTCCAAGTACATGTTTAAAATCTTGTTCAATGCCGATTTTAGTCTGCTCGAAACAGGATATCACCAAAAAGAACACTTATCTGAGTTTGAATGTTCTAAGACTGCTATTTACAAAAGAAAAAATTGTCTGTATGGGCGAAATCACATTCTTAGTTCAGTACCCGTTCTTGTTTCCCACCAGCAGGACATCAAATAATTGTTCCTCCACTTTAAGTTAAAATTTTCAAGACTTTTACTTCTTTAGCTATAATATATCGAACATTTTACTTATTTTAGCTGAGCCACGTCCCGTTTACCAATGGCCGTGTCAGTTTTCCATTAGAAGGACTTGGTCAGTTAGTTACTACATAATGCATTTTGACGTAGAATTACGTCTTACAGCGCGGTTTGTATGGGGTCGTTTTAACAGATTTTTTCAAGTTCATAAGGCAACGTTTTTGGCGAATACTTTAGGGTATACCTACAGTCCTTAACACTCATTGTTCAAAGATAATATATATATTAAAATATCAGATATATCCTGCGCTGAATGAATATCTAATTTGGGATTTTGTCACTATTATATTAAAGTCACAAAATAGTAAAATATAAGAATAAAAATGCATGTTTTTATATAAGAAAATCAATCATCAGCTGCTTATGTGTCTGCTGCTTTCTTTGTTTTTCTTTCGTTGTTTATGCTTGTATGGCTTTTGTTTAGCACGAAGTGATTGGTTCGCTTTGGCAGCATTGTAAGCATTGGGTTATGTATGCACTACTGTTCTAGTATACTATTTTGAAACCAGAGTTCATGAACCTCTTTTCAACTCAGTCAATGAACTCAAACTGTCAAATTTAACGAAATGGGTCTGGGATCCGGTTAGATTTAATTCTTATGAAAAAAACGAGTTGGATCATATTTCGTTTAATGCTTTTTCCCAATAGATGGCGTACATCCCACATCCCACTTGCACTAGCGTGTGTAGTTCGCAAACTTTACATCGCATAGAGACGAAAGTGTAGCTCGCAAACTAAATATCAGACAGAGACGAGAGGAAAGGACATGTGCTCAGCGTGAAATATAGTAACCATACGATTTTTTAAAAATCGGGGTCTTAATTTTAATTTGAAATAAGTAGTTAAACTGACTATAGCTCGCAAACTATATATCGGGCAGAGACGAAAGTGGCACCAATGGAAAGTGCATTTGCTTCGCCTTCTTTTCAACTAAGTCAATGAACTCAACCTATCAAGCTTAAAGATATGATCGAAAAAATTTGAAATTTTGCTTGTTTCTTTTTGCTTGCTTATTTAATCATACTTACATTTTTACTTTTTCTTTGTTTTGGCCTCGATAAGTAGTCCATAATTGAGTGTTATTAATTTATTTGTTAATTTTCGGAAGATCAATAAAAATACGTGCAAAATGGACAAAACAATCGGACCAAAGAGACAAAGTAGAAGAGGTTACAACTTCAACGGAATTCTACGTCTACACTTACGATACTATCGAAACTGTTTCTTTTATTGTTACACGACATTTGGTTCCAAAGCTATTCGATGTCAAAAATATTAATTTAGGGGCTGTGCCGCGCGCCCTTTTTTATAACTTCTCAATTTTCCCAGTCAGAGAACTCAACTAAGTAAGCTCGTACCGAGTTTCATATTAATGTGACTTATAGTACGAAAATTATGCTGAAAATTTGGATTCGTTAAAAATTACCGCGCCCCTTGCCCATAGAATGTTTACCATAGAATGTTGTCGACATTAAAAAAAAAAAAAATGGAATTTTCTCTGAGCAGAAAAATAAATCAAAAAAAATTAATGTATATTCCTGAATTTTGTTGTTCATCGCAACTGCGCTGCGAAAGTACTGAATTTTATTTTTCAAAATAAACCAATCAAAATCATGATAGAATAAATTTACCAGGTAGTGTTAACAAATGTTGATTCTCTCAGCTACAAGTAAACGAACGCTTGTCAAAAACAGTTGTTCGTTGTTATATTCGTTGGCCATATTCAGCTGTGTCAACTGTTGTTACAGCAACATATCGGTGAGCGCTTTTATCGGTATTGAAGTTTCAGAAAAATTGTCAAGTTTATGAAATATCAAGCTTTGTATCAAATACGAATGGAAATTTTACCGACAAATTAAAAATTTTCAATTTTTAAATGCATTTTAATGCGCAACTTCATATTTATGTGCATCCACTTTGACTTAGCAGTTGGCAACTGTTGGGTACGCTGAATGTGACCAGTGAAAATTAATTGTATGCTATGACGGATTGTGAGCGCTCTCTTTCTTGTTATATTTTTTGACAAAAGTCCGTTTCCAACAGAAACGTCAATACTACCCTGGTGTAATTATATCATGTATCAAAATTGAAAAAAAAGGGGGCGTCAAAAAATAATTTGTTAGCCAAAATTTCACTTCACAATTTTTTCTTGAGAAAATAATTTATTTTTTATGTAATTTGTATTTGATTTCTCTCTCAAGATGCAGGTTGATGCTGGCCGTCGGTGCAACACCGTACTTGTGCGATCATTTGTTCTGAATGTTTGCGCATTTAAGCATAGTACAATAAACAAGGTAGCTGCAGGGTTATCAATCCTCTCTCTCTCAGAGTCAGAATTGTCAAATTCAATACAAATTATTTGATGTCTTGTTTTGTAGCTCTATTTCGTTCAGTATTTTTTGACAGTTCTGACTTTCGGCTCTCAGCCTTGCAGCTACCTTATTTGTTGTACTAGGCATTTGAGTATATAGAAAAATAGTAAAAAGCACTCAAAAAAAGCATAAAGTTCAGCGAACAGTACAAAAAGAGCAAGAAATTACGCTCTAAAAACTTTTCTAGCTCTAAAAATAATTTCTCACTGCGCATCGAAAAATGAAACTAAAAAATGTTCTTCTCTTTTGAAACGGGCTATACCAAGATTCAATGAAAAAAAAGTTATTCGTATTTTTGACGTCTTCTCTATTTGGTATGCTTATTTTAAAATGAGAGCAGAATGAGAACAATGTCATTGCGTCGAAAATGCATACGGTTGCCTAAATATCATACTATTTGATACTAAATTGACTATAATTAATTTGTATCGCTACTTTTAATTTTTTAAGCATTAATATATTAGAGGGAACTGAAATTAATTGCAATTGTTTAAAAAGTGTTAAAAAAACTTAACTTATGCATAATATTAATCATAAAAACTATATAAATAAGTTAAACCAGCGAATTCTCTAAATATAATTTTTATAAAGGGTGATTTTTTAAGAGCCTTCGGATTTGATTAAAAAAAAAACACATCAAATCTAGAGAAATGTATGTAATCTTTATTTGAGTCACTATAACGATCTATATAATTCAATGTTTAAAGATTATTTCATGTAAATGTTGACGCCGCCTACGCCTTAAATGGTTCATACGCTAGTTCCAATTTTGGCATACTCTCTCCAACATATCGGCCGGTATCTCTCGAATAAATTCTTCATACTTATTTGAATTCGAATTTCATAAATTCACTGAAAAAGGAAAAAAACGAACGAGAATATCGCATTTCAATATATTCTGAATGAATTTATTGGCACCTTGTTTAAAACAGCAACACACAAAATTAGTGTTTATTGTTTATAATTAATGTTTATAATTTGCACACGAACTTTTAAATTTAGATGAAGCATACACTTGATACAACACCAACATAGATTTTTTTTCCTGGTTAACTTGAGAAGAAATCATTGAACTATTATTACACACGAAAACTACACAATGAAACACTGAAAAGTACGTTTTTTTTCCCAGCATCACAAAACACTGTTGGCAGATTGTCAAAATTTCTTTGTTTACAAAAAATAAGCATACATCAAACAAACAAACAAAAAAATTATGCATTGTGCGGCTGTGTATGAAATATTTCTGTATTCCTGAAATTTCTATGTCGACAAGGAATAACAACTTAACTGATTTTGAATATTTCAGAAGAGCATTTTTCAGATGAAAATTGCTACTTAATATCAGGATACCTTTGCTTTTGTTGTTTAGATTTGATGACCTCAAACATTTAATTTTCAAGGTACCTACATACAACCATACAAATTTGAGTACTAGTGTTTTTCGTTGCGAAAAAAAGCAAAAAAATTAGTAACCTCATTTTGACCTAACTCGACTTTAGCGGTTATTCCTTGTCGACACAGATTTGAGTTATCTTACTAAATTACCTTCATTAAATATTTATAAGATTTAATTGCTTGAAACTAGCTGCAATTGAAATAATTTGATTAATTAACAACTATGCGGTTTTTCCACTTTATTTATTCATTAATTTAATTGATGAATTTTTTTGTGTTTTTCGATTTAAATCAAATAACTTAATTGATAACATGTTATTTTTTTTTGTTTTTCGGCGCACATAATCATGGATCATTAAACCAATTATTTAGGTATTAAAATTAATTTTAACGCATTTGGAAATTATATATTTTGCCAACAATCGTGTTTACTGCCAATGACAACAATTGATTCGCACACAAAAACACAACGACACACACATACCAACCCAGACACATAAGCATTGTATTGCATACAGTAGTAAATCTTTTTCTTAAAAGCATCATCTCATCGACTTCAACATGAACCCTGAACCGACCGACCAAGGATTTCAAATGAAAATTCATTACCAAAATGCAATAAATTGTGACTTTTGTGCTTCTCTCTGAAATTATTGCGTCGAATACTGTCCACCTACTTGGGAAATTAATTTTCCAAAAAAGGATCACAGACAACATAATGCTTTGCTGTGTTGTGTGCGCCAACAGTGCATAAGAGTCATAGAACATTGCAGGAGGGTGGAGAGACGTTGCAGGGAATGAGATACAACAGTCAACTGTCAAAATATTGAAATATAAGCAGCGGAAATGGACGCGGACGAGAATGTCGGATATGTGTGTGGAGAAGCATATTGCAGGCAATGGTTTTGTTCAACAAACGGACGGACGCATGGTTGGCCGCCGTCGCTGTTTGCTGACCCATGTTGTATGGATCATGAATGCGTAGAGAAGTGCGTTAGTTTTAATTTTAATGGATGTCCTTAGAGCATGACACTAACTACCAAAATTAGTGAAAAGAATTTGGATAACAGCAGCAACAGCAGAGCGAAAAAACAATAAAAACAACAACAAGACAAAATAAAACAAAAACACAAACAGATTGTTGGCCAGTGATAAATGCGCTAGTGCGAGAACGCATGAACTGATGATGCTTATCGCGCAGTAGGGGGTAACGGTTGTTTAAGGATATTAATACCTAAAATGTGATTGCAAGGAGCGTAGCTGATACTCGTGCGATTAAGTATGTGTATATGTATGTGTGTGTTCGAGGTAGTTTAGCTAGTTTCAATTATGGCTTGAATATCCTGCTGTTGCATTGCGTTGCTTTGTGTTTTGTTTTGTAAAAGTAGAAGTTGTTTATAGAAAAAGGATCAAAAAGGATATGCTAGCTGATATTGCTACACCCTCTAGAGTATATAACGTTAGTCAAGTATTAGCAATGTTATAAAACGCAAAAGATCATCATCATTCAAGCTGGTTTAGGGTGACTTTAACCACCAACTTGTAATCGTTTAAATTGAAAAAAAAAAAACAGAAGGGTGAGTTGCATGTAAAGCTGACTTGAAAGAAATAATACAGAAAAGTACCTATGACTATCAATGTTAAAGAAGCATAAAACTCAAAGGCTGAGTTACAGTATATTTTTCGTTTTGTTCAACATTGTTTTTTAGTTTATTAAACTCTTTATATGAGTCATTAATATTATATTTCCGCTAGTTTGTTACATTAAAATAGCTATTAAGTATTTGTTTTCTTTTCAAATTTTCTCATCCTGACCCATGCTACTCTTTTTTACTTTATTTTATTTTTCTACTGTAGCGCATCAGATCATAATTTATTTCAAATATGATTCTGCTGTGTTTAACATTATTTTGTTTGTGCTTTTATTCTGCTATCTGTCAATGTTTATGTCTCTGCTGTCTGCCATAAACTACGTCTGGCCTTTGTATGACCCTTATGTGTCGGCTTAAAAACTGTCTTTGATATTGTTTGAAACAATATTCCATAACTTAGAGCATGAAAAAACATAAAGAAATTGAAAGCGACAATATCACTAAATTGAGAAAAAAAAAAATAAAAGATTTATGCGAAATCTTGAAAATATGTTTTTTTAAAATAAAGGGATAAATATGAATCATGCATGAAATGGTGACGATAAAACATTTTAAATGGTTTTATAATACTTTATTTTTTAATATAATGTGATTTCACATACTTGAAAATATTCTTTGTTGACAATGAAAAATTAATTCTGACCAATTTTTATCCGTTTAGATAAATAGCTAGATAAATAACTGCGTTGCAAACAGCCGCAACGAAAAACTTGGGATCGAACTCCTAAAAGCCAGCTTCAGCAAACTCAAACGAGAGTTGAAAGACACATCGTCGTGGAAAGTAACAATGAGGCGGAGAAGAAAATCAAATGGATAACACGTGCTTACAAATATACTTCTTTGAGGAAACAGCCTGTGAGACAGGTCATTGGTATGACGACTACTTTGCACTTAAATAAACAAGACTGGAATCATGCTTTTCATAGTTCACAACCATTTGGTCTTAGGAAGTGCTCTAACTAGTGGAGATAAACTAAAATCAGTATAAATTAAATTAAGGACATTTCAAGCACACTTCAAACCATGTTTACAACTAAATCTGAGTATCAAAGCTCAAGCTCAAACTAGTAGTCTCAAAAGCCAGGCAAAAAAGCCTGGCTTTCTTGCTAATTCTAAGCAAAAATGCCTCTAACAACACCACACGGTTAAAAATCTTGGAGTAATTTTTAAACCAATTGTTGGACTAATACAGTTTTTAATCTTTTTGATTAGAATTGATACTTCTCAAAACACTAGAAATTTTTTTAGTCAGAGATGAACTTGAATTTAATAAATTTGGAACACAATTTGAATTTTAATACCTAAGGTTTAAAATTGTATATAAAACAACTAAAACGTAATAATAATATTTTCAATATTGTGGGTTGAATGAGAAATGGGCGTGTTTGTGGGTGGAAGACGCCCATTGTTTTAACACATCTTATTTTTAATATTAAATACATATCTGTACCTTAAATATAAGCCTATTTATAGAGTTTTTTATTTTGGGCTTATATAAGAGGTAGGCGTGTTTGTGAGTGGATTATGCCAGGTTTTGGTATATGTGTTGGTTTTGGTACAAAATACACACATTTTAAGTTTATGTAGCTTTAATAAAACCACGTTTACAGTAAATTAAATTTTTATAAATGTGAGGTCGGCGTGTGCCATAGTGCAGAAACTTGAGTCCATGTGAACATGTGTACCAAGTTTCATGCAATTATGTATTTCTGCACCTTCTTCTTATCCTTTGTTTAAGGAAAACATACAAACGGACGGATAAATGGACGGACAGGGCTAAATCGGCTCACAAAATTGGTGCGTATGTAGTTTGTAACAAAACTAAGATGTTTTTGAAAAATGAGCGTCATCAACACATGGACACGCCTACCACCGATACTACCCAAAAACTTGAAAACTCCATTAATAAGCCTTTGTTTATGTGCTAACCTAGAGAGATAAAATTTTGTATGTATGCATTTTATACCAAAACTGAGATATGTTCAAAAATGTGGCGTAATCCATCCACGAACACACCCACCTTCCGGTCAATACAATACAATCTAAAATAGCGAAAACACTATAACAGCATTAACATGTGATCTACAGGAATAAAACTTAGTATGTGTTAATTGTTCACAAAAATTTAAATGTATATAAAACAAGCGGATGTAACCTGGTGTTACTCTGGGTTGTACCTCGAGCACAGAAATAGGACGATTTTAAAAACTGCTTTCATTTTAACGTTTTTTAAATTATCAATTCAATTTTAAAGTTTTTTAAATCATCGTTTTTTGGGGTTTTGCTCCCTCCTTCCGTCGAAAGTGTGTGGTCAAATTTCCGTAAGACTGTACCTGCCAGACAAGATTAAAAAAAAATGACATCTTCAACGTCTCGATCTGACGTCTGGTTTTAGAGGAAAATGGTCACCCACAGAAAAAAAACAAATATCTTTCTCCGGTGAAAAATTTCTCTTTTTTCGAAAATAGCAATTTCAAATAAAACTCTTTTTCAAATAAAATTTTCTTCAATTAGAATTAATTTTCACTTTTTCGAAGAAGTATTTCTTCACTTCTAGGAAATGGAAATATTTCAATGTCTCTTATAATGATAAATGTTTTTCGCGCACAAAAAATTCTCATTTATAGAGAAAAATTTATTGAACATGAAAAATTTTTCCTATATTTTGATAACAAATTCACTATGAGAAGTATGTTCTTCAATACAAACAAATGTTTTCTCAAAAATAAAAAGTCTTTATCTCTAAAATCGATATATGTGTATATATTTCTCTTTTTCATAGATGCTTTTTATCATTTTTATAGAATTTTAAAAATCGCATTTAGAGATAGGCATTCTCTGGATCAAAATCAATACCATTTTTCTCTAAATATGATGCCTTTTTATCATATTCCCAGGAACTTTTTTCTAAGTACAGTTTGAAAAGTCATTTTGAGAAAAATGCGTTTAAAGTTTTTCTAAGGATGCATTTAATATGCAATTTTATCTCAAAAAAAAAATCAAATTTTAAACAAGTAAAGAAAGTCTAAAGTCGGTTTAGACCGACTTTGAAATACCCTAAACCTACTTTTAAAAAAAAAAAATATTATTGAAAATGGACGTGCCCGTGGGCGGATGAAGCCTATATTTTATATGCATTTAAATGTTGATGAAAAATGTACACATACCAAGTGTTATTCCTGTAGCTCATAGTTAATGCCTTTATTGTGCTTTCGCTATGAGAGGTGGGCGTGTTCATGGACGGATTACTCCCAATTTTTGAACACACCTTAGTTTTGGTATAAAATACATACATACCAAATTTAATTTCTCTATGACAAACATAACCTTATTTATTGAGTTTTAAACTTTTTGGGTTGTATTGCAGGTAGGCGTGTCCATAGGCGGATGACGTCCATTTTTCAAAACCGTCTTTGTTTTGTTATAAAAAACATATTTGCAAATTTTTGCTCTGTAGGTTAAACAGACGCTTATTTATTGCGTTTTCAATTTTTGGGTTGTATGGGAGGTGGGCGTGTCCGTAATCGGATGACGTCCATTTTGCGAAGATATCTTTGTGCTAGTATAAAACATATACATATCAAATTTTATTGTTGTAGGCTAATTATGAGCTGAGTTATGCAGTTTTCATTTTCGCGTTGTATGGGAGGTAGGCGTGTCCGTGGACGGATGATTTTTTTTTTTGTTAAACCATCTTTGTTTTGTTATAAAAACAGATTTGCCAAATTTAAGCTCTGTAGGTTAAACAGAGTGTTATTTTTTGTGTTTTAAATTTTTGGGTTGTATGGGAGGTGGGCGGGTCCGTGAGCAGATGATCTCCATTTTTCGCAGACATCTTTGTGTTGATATAAAACACAAACATTCAGTAGTGCAGTTCCTGTGGTGCATGTGACCATGTGTACCAAGTTTCATCCAATTATCTCGACTCATTCTTCTTATCATGTGTTTACGGACAACACACATACGGACGGACGGACGGACGGACGGACATAGATAGCTCGACTTACGTGGTGACGGTGATCGAGATAATATGTAGTTTTCTATACCGGACTCGCTTATTTCTATGCGTTACAAACGTTTGCACAAAGTTAATATACCCTCACCTTTCAGGTTTAGGGTATAAAAAAATGTTTGTTGGCCTTGCCGGTATTAGAACCTAGTACAGTCGAGTACTAGACGCACACTTCAGATGAAATTTCAATAAGTACGTTTTTCAATGGGTTTCGTTTTATATAGACCAACAGTCAACTGACTGTTGATTTGAAAGTTTTATTTTTTGGATGGTAAACAGCATTTTTTCCCTGAGTCTAGTTATTTCTTTGAAATTAAATGTTAAACTTAATTTTAAAAAGCTTTTCTTTTGAATGAAATTGTATGTGCTTTAAGTTTTTTGTTTTAAATGCGTAGTTTTATTTTATCGGTCTTATTCATAAAAATATCTTAAAATAGCTTTAAAATGCTCAATAGTTAAAAAGCTTTTTAGAGATAAAATACTTTTTAAAATTTTGTTATTCATAAAAATGTTGTCTCAGCTTTTTTTGTTAAAATAGGAACACTTTCAATTTGAAGTGGGAACAGTGTCAGAAATGGTTTGTGAATTTGATAAACTCAATAATTTTTTGTTTATTTGTCACAATTTTATTAATATTTTGACATTCAAGCAGTCACAAAATGTTGTTATTTATGTTTTGCTCTGAAAAAACTGTCAATTAATATTTTTATTTTCAATATTTTGAAATGTAATGCAATGCTTTCATATTTTTTGAATTGGTTTGAAGCATTTTGACAATATTTGTGCTCAGATGAGAGTAAAAATTTTAAAAATGCTTTATCAAGGGTTTATTGAAGGTTTCTCATTTATGAAGCCTTTATAAGAGGTTTTTCTCATTATTGAACGTTTATGAATAATGTTTTCGATATTTTTCTTATAAAGGCTTTATAAGAGGCTCATAAATTTTTATGAATACAGCCGTATATCTCAAACGGATATTTCATTAAAAAATAAATATGCCCAATGCTAAAAATTATATTCTTCATGTACTGAAAACATCCGCATCCGCTGATCTGAATTTCAATTAACCTCAATGGAAGCATTTTACTGTTTCGCTTCCGCATCTGAAAACTGACATCCGTCACATACCAAATATATACAATACAGGATTGACTTAAATTTGGTGCAATATTTTTAACCGTGCAATCCCATATGATTTTCTCAAAGAAAACTTCGCATATCCAATTTTGGTAGATGTGGTCGTGCGTGCTAAGTGCGTGGCGTGGAAGCCAACGAATTCCAGGTTCGATCCTCATCTCGGGAAAAAGTTTTTTCAATAAAACTACATTTTTCTGTTCCATCACCTCTCTGCAAACATTGGCAAACTTCAGAGAGTAAATAATATCATGCTAAGCTTCTTGCGAACACGACCTTTAGCCGTTCGGAGTCGGCATTAAACAAGTTGGTCCAGTTATTGGTCAATTACGTGCAAAAATTTAATAACACACACAACACAATTTATTATAAGAAGCTTGGCCAAAGTGCTTTCAATGGCTGAAATGAGCAATTTGTTTAGTTTTTTTTTTTCTTTGTTTTATATATGAAGTCTTGAGTGCGAAAAACCATACCCAATGTGATTAAAGTAACAAATCGTTTCAAGCCATTAAGTGAATCTCACGTGTGAAAGATACATAGTCAGACCCTTTTTACTAATTGTAAGCTCGGAGTTCAGACAAGAAATTCTTATATAATCAGGCCTCCGTTTTTCAGTTATTCTCACTTTATTCAGTCCTCAACTATACAGTCTTGAATTATAACATAAAATTAAACAAAACATCAATTTATTCAGGCAAACGCAACTCATGGTTCAAAGTTAAAACATTATATTTGGACCAGAAATCATATGTAAACATTTTAAAAAGTAACAGAAAATTTCAAGACTGAAGAGGCGTCCAAAAACAGTCAGATCCTGGGCAATTCGGTCAGTCCCAAATTCCACCCTGAATAATCATGATATATCATCATCACTTTTTTCACTTAATAACATTTCTACTTCAACAGTATGACTTTAAGTTTTAATTTAGTTTGTATAAAAATTACAATGTTTGTATATCTTCCATTTGAAATGCCTTTTTTAATGAATTTAGAATTGTAACAAAACTTGCTCCGAAAAAGTCATATAAAATAATAAGTTACATTACACATAAATGATAAATAATTTATTCAAGAAAAAAAAAAACACAAATTCTTGACGGCGGCAACACATTAAGTTGCATCTTAAGGTATGGCCATGGATGGCATGTTACAGTTTTTAGTCATGATTCCGCCCACCAAAAGTTGGTCCCTTTTTGAGCATATGTGAAAATTTGAACTTTATGGAAAATTGTTTTTCTCGTTATGCTGAAAATGCTGCTTGGTTGATTTTGTTGCTATTGCTTCAACGTTCTTTTTGTTTTGTCGGGCATGTTGTTTGTTGTGTGTTTGTCTGAATATATGTGCTTATGTGTGTGTGTGTGTGTGTGTGTAAATTTGCTTACAAGATGGCGCTGTGCACTTGAGTGTGTAAAATTATTGCCAAAAATTACGTATAGACGATGGCGCGGACTCTGATTTATTTTATGCGAAAAGCATGCGAAGTGAATGCGATTGAATTTCAAAGAAGCAACAAACTGTAGGGCTACGCTGGCATAGTATAACTGACTGGGCTAACGGGCTGGCTGACTGTTTGGCTGTTGAATTCAATTAATGTGATGGAACTTTTGCAAAGTCAGGCAAAAATCTACAGCATGAGTTTATATTCCGATTTCCCCTTGTAAAGAATATAAAACCCAAAAAACAAAAACACAAAAATTGTATTGCTGCAATTTAAATGCATATTTTTGCTTTTTATATTATTTGTTTTTACTACATTCGCTAGAACTGCTCGTTAAAGGGGTGGCAACGCTGGCTGTTAACTGTTGCAATTTATTGATACGAGTGTGAATTTTATGTGAGTGTGCGTGTAGATGTTTTTGAATTTTCAGATAAAATTATTTGAATTGTTTCTCAAGTGTTTACCATATAAAGCGGAAAACGTAGGCTCGGATCGATAAGTAGTAGAGTTATATATTTTATTTTAAATGGGTTTTAAAATTATTAATTTTATTTGTTATCGTCTTCATTCTACACAGATAAAGGAGTGTTAAAAAAATTTTGAAAATTAAGTAATGGTTTGATATGCATACAATAACACGAAAAGTATGAGTTATGATCATGCTTAAAACATATTTTAATTCCAAACTTTGAGATGCAATACCTCGATTATTGGTGGTTTGTCAGCTTTCACTAGCAATATTTTGTATTTCCGAAGAAAATATCTAGAGGCGTCAAACAACAAGGGCTTGGAGGTCAAACGAAATGTCACCTTAGTTCAATAAGTTAACTGTCTCTTTTGCGGTATGATACGTAGCTCCATTCTACTAGAATCACATCTCTTCCACACACATCTCTATCACAAATATTAAACCTGTCTATATAGCGAATGCTATTTACCATGGATGAAAGAATTCAAGGTTACGACATGGAGCGAATTGAATGTTGCCATCTCTATGTAGCTATCCTATTGCCATCCTTTTTTAGCTAATAGGAAAATTTAACTCCAATTACGTCATCTAACGGTAAAACTTCAGGACGGCGTTATCTTGTATTCTTTCATTCATGCTGTTAACCACAACACTCTCATTAGCCTCATAGCACTCATTTACTAACAGCTCACAGAACGAACCAAACTGTTATATTTCCAGGATGAAACGGCGGGCAATGCGAATGTGTACAAAAATTAGTAATATACTTTATTTTATATATGCAAACTTTACTTAAAAAACTGAATTTAACTTCGTTTTTAAATAAATAAAAATGATGATTTTATACTTCATCTTCTTATTTGAAGAAAGTGAAAATAAAGTTATTGTTTTAAAAAGTTTTGAATGTTCTTTTAAAAAAACAAGTAAAGAAAGTCTAAAGTCGGTCTAGGCCGACTATGAAATACCCTAAACCCACTTTTCAAAAACAAAAAATTTTTATTGTAAATGGGCGTCCAAGGGCGGATGAAGCCTATATTTTATATGCATTTAAATATTGATGAAAAATTTACACATACCAAGTTTTATTCCTGTAGCTCACAGTTAATGCCTTTATTGTGCTTTCGCTATGGGAAGTGGGGGTGTTCATGGACGGATTACTTCCAATTTTTGAACACAACTTAGTTTTGGTATAAGATACATACATACCAAATTTAATTTCTCTATGACAAACATAACCTGATTTATTGAGTTTTAAACTTTTTGGGTTGTATGGGAGGTAGGCGTGTTCGTCGGCGGATGACGCCCATTTTTCAATATCATCTTTGTCTTGTTATAAAAAACATATGTGCCAAATTTTAGCTCTGTAGGTTAAACAGAGGCTTATTTATTGCGTTTTCAATTTTTGGGTTGTATGGGAGGTGGGCGTGTCCGTAAGCGGATGACGTCCATTTTTCGAAGACATCTTTGTGTTGATATAAAACACTTACATACCAAATTTTATTGTGGTAGGCGAATTATGAGCTGAGTTATGCAGTTTTCAATTTTCGCGTTGTAAGGGAGGTAAGCGTGTTCGTAGGCGGATTACGTCTATTTTTCAAAAACATCTTTGTCTTGTCATAAAAAACATACGTGGTAAATTTTAGCTCTGTAGGTTAAACAGAGGCTTATTTATTGCGTTTTCAATTTTTGGGTTGTATGGGAGGTGGGCGTGTCCGTAAGCGGATGACGTTCATTTTTCAAAGACATCTTTGTGTTAATATAAAACACATACATACCAAATTTTATTGTGGTAGGCGAATTATGAGCTGAGTTATGCAGTTTTCAATTTTCGCGTTGTATGGGAGGTAAGCGTGTCCGTAGGCGGATTACGTCCATTTTTCAAAAACATCTTTGTCTTGTCATAAAAAACATACGTGGTAAATTTTAGCTCTGTAGGTTAAACAGAGGCTTATTTATTGCGTTTCCAATTTTTGGGTTGTAGGGGAGGTGGGCGTGTCCGTTAGCGGATGACATCCATTTTTGCTCTGACATAAAATAAATACGTACTTAATCATATCTCTATAGGTGAAACATGAGCTTATTTCATGTGTTCTCAATTTTTATGTGTATAGGATGTGATCGTGTTCGTGGGCAAATGATACCAATTTTTCGCTGATATCTTTGTGTGGATATAAAATACTTTTTTAAAAATTCGGATAAAATATCGTAAAGAATCGGAGTAGATTTTTCATTTGGCTTATTATGAAATAAAATAATCAACATTTTTAATTTCAGTTGACTAGAAATGAGGAAAGAATTTAAGAAAGGTAAAATCGTAGTATGATTTGAATATGATGAAATCAAAAGACATAATCGATCAATCAATTTGTTGAGACTATCCTAATATACATAGGTATTCTCTTCTGTATTCAAATTCATTACACCTTTTGCTCTTTAAAATTTGTCTTGCAATAATTTTTCAATAATCGTTTTATATTTTGTTGAATGATATCCTTGTATTTCATCATTGATGCTGTAATTTCGTCTTTAGGCATTAGCTATCTTCAATATTGTTTGTAAGTATTCAACTCTGATTTATCAAAATCTATTGGTTCCGTATAAAGTAAGAGTTCATATAAACCTGATGTGAAAGGTCATTTTGAATTACCAATAGTAATATTGGTTGATTCAATAGTGATAGGTTCACTACCTAGTTCATTACTAAGTCTCCATATTATATTTTTATCCTTATGAGGACCGTAGGTTTTATCAAATTCATTTAAATTCACTTTCGATAAATTATATTGAATAGCCGTCTTAGAATAAATTGCAATGGTGTTATCATCGACATAGTTTTCCACGTCATCATCATTATTGTCATCATCAGTATCAGCATCATAATCATAATTTTCTTTATCAAATGATTTTAATGCAGGTGAACTTTTACGATTCCTATGTTACCAAAGCTTAAAGGAAACCTTATATAATCATACTTGTTTTTTTTTTTCAATGGAGTTCTGGTAGCAACATTTTTGTTTTAAACAATATCTTTAAAAGAGTGATTTGAATATTTTTCACGGTCGAATATTTTTGTGCTATTATTAATTGATCGAAAAGTTTTTCGAGTTGTTTTCGTTGGAATCCGCATTATTCGATTACGGCCATATTTCAGGAATTTATTTTAAACACTGAATAGTGTTAACTTTTCGATATAATAATGCTACACTCAGAAAGAAGTGTCTCGGAATATGATAAAAAAGGCATCATATTTAGAGAAAAATGGTATAGACTTTGCTCCAGAGAATGCTATTCTCTAATTGCGATACTAAAAATTCTCTAAAAATGATAAAAAGCTTCCATGAAATAGAAAAATATATCGTTTTTAGAAAACATACTTTTAATTTTTGAGAAAATATTTGTTTTTATTGAAGAAAATACTTCTCATAGTGAATTTTCTATCAAAATATAAGAAAAGTTTTTCATTTTCAATAAAATTTCTCTATAAATGAGAAATTCTTTGTGCGAGAAAAATACTTATCATTATTAGAGACATTGAAATATTTCCATTTCCTAGAAGTAAAGAAATATTTCTTCGAAAATGTGAAAATTTATTCTAATTGAAGAAAATTTTATTTGAAAAAGAGAAAATTGCTATTATCAAAAATAGAGAAATTTTTTATCGGAGCAAGGTATGTGTTTTTTCTCAGTGTATGTTTAGTTTCTTAAAAAGCTCTATGCCTCTGAAATAAACACTCTGTATAAAGAAGAACCGTACAAAATTGTGTTCTCCAAAAATTAAAATGTATCCTTCTTGCATTTTTCCACGAAATGAGGGACTTTTCATCTTAACCAATTTGATGAACAAGACCCACGCGTTATTTTTTTTCTTTTATACAATTTTGGGTTTCATTAATGAATTGCCCCCATTTATTCCCATCAAAACGAACTAAATCAACAGCAATTTTTAACATTTTTTAAGCATTCAGGAATCCGCCGTTGAACATTTTCTTTTACATCCTAAAATACTTCAATTTTCAACACTTCTTTTTTGGAATATTTTGCATTTTTCGGCTACCAAATAAATTAATTTAATTAAGAGAGAAAATAAAACAAATCGTTCAACAGATTAAATGCAGAATAACTCCATCGAGTAAATGAATTAAAATTTTAGGGAAAATCAAAACAGCACCAAAAGCTCAAGCAGATAAGGATGCAAGATGAAGAAAGACTTAATAAAGGAACAGTAACAACAACAACAACAACAACATAACAACAATAAAAACGGCACCAACGAAAACTGCCAAACAAAGCAAGCCGAACAAATTCGCAGCAATTAGCTAAAGACGAGAATGACGAGAATCAGTCAACGGTAAAGTCAAGCGACAAAGTCAGTATGCAAGGATACGCAAAGTGGCTACGGCGGCGGGGGGGCTGGAATAGAACATCTTCTTCACTGATTACACGAAAAACACAGCAACTTACAAATTGCTAAAATTATGCGAAACAAAACAAAGTGATGAGTACGGGTTGGAATAAGACGAAAGAAGATGGGTACAAGAACAGCAGAAAAACTGATGAAATTAATTGGGAAATGGCTTAGAAGAAGATGGAGCAGACAATGAAATCAACAACAACAATAACAATGCTACAACAAAAATTTAAGCGATGCCAAAGGATTTTAGTCAAAAAGTGAAAATCTTTTAATCGGTCACAACAAGCACTCAATGCAAATCGTCGTCTATCTGCAGCAAAAAGAGCCACCAAACGACCCTAGTCAAATGTGTGTGTTTGTGTGTGTGTGTGTGTGTGTGTGTATAAGTTAACTCATCTGTATGTTTGATTGTGTCAAGAAGTTTTGCCGACTGATGCAAGACCTAAAGGGATCGAGATAAAAATGGTAGAATGGTGAATGGCAGCAGCTAGGCACGCAACAACTTAATTACGCCTTTTTAATTGGACTAATTAATTTATGCTCAACGCTCTTGAGTACTCAAGACTTCAGTACTCATTTCGCCTAAGTAAAGGATGAAAATTACGAAGACGACACAGAAAAAGAAAAATATCAGAAAAAAAACAAAACGTCGCAGGAAAAAAAAAAGTGCCAGCAAAAAAAAAAACAAAAAGCTTCTCAGCATTGAGCGATGTTATGCTGCTTCGCACCCAGCACTAGGGTGCAGCTGCTGGAAACGGAAACGAATACTTAAGTGTGTGCCAAAATTCAAAATCTAGTACTTACGAACGCGTACAGCCGCTCGTTAAGGACACGCAGTCCTCGCACATTGATAACTCGAGATTTACAAATTCAAGTGATGCAGATAATGAGTGACGCGTGGCGACGGTGATGAGCACCGCTCAATGAATGGATGTTGCATGGCTGGTTGGATAATTAAGAGGTGAAACATTCAAGTTGTAAGGACAGTTTAAATGAGTTTAACATTAAAAAAAAAATATATATATATTTACAGAGCGCCATGACGTTTTATAATGAATTCAAAATTTATCTATGCTTAAATAAATAATAATTAAAAGTAAGAATATGCTTTAGCAATAGACATTAATTCCACGAAAACCTTGATTTAATGCTTTATCATAAATTTATATGAACAAACCTTCTTTTGATTGCTTTAACCCATTAACTACGGATGGGTATTTTTTTACCCATGAAACTGCTTCCACAGAGACGATCATATCTCGGGATTGGTAAAAGCTAAAAGCTTAATTTTTTTTTTGTTGGTTTAAGAAAACAGGTAGCTATAAATTGTTTTTGATGTGTGCCCAGAAATTTTGACGTTCAAAATTACATTTTCATGGTCAAATGTGATGAAATTTGAAAATCATAATATTTGCTCTATTATCATTTGTAAAAAATTTATTATATAAAAACAATGAAAAAGCTCTGGTGGTCAATTAACTAAAGATAGCAGCTGTTGATAGAAAATTTCTAATTGAAGATTGCATCACTC
This sequence comes from Tetanocera ferruginea, assembly GCA_958299015.1. Classification (NCBI taxonomy): domain Eukaryota; kingdom Metazoa; phylum Arthropoda; class Insecta; order Diptera; family Sciomyzidae; genus Tetanocera; species Tetanocera ferruginea. The sequence goes on along the minus strand of OY282642.1, from coordinate 86,718,409 downwards.
TGACAGATTCTAAAAAGAATCTGCTACCTTGGGTATAAAAATACCCAACCGTCGATAGTGAGTTCTAAATTTTCAAAAATTAAAAAAAGAGAATATGTAAACGATATTTTGCAAAAAATATTTAACTGTTTCATGTCATTTTATTTGTTAATATTGTAGGTATCTGCATAGATTAATAATATTTGAACGTTTTTTTTATGTATTAATGTACTCGTATATAGTATTACTGGGCATTTTTGACTTTCTTTTCATCTTGCGGAACGCTGTAAAAAAGTTGTCGAATTTGACATTATGATTTCGTGAAATCTCGAGATGGGACAGCAGCTGTAAAACCACATCCTTAACAGTATCCCCAGAGGATGTCATGCACCAGTATTTATAACCAAATCTGATTGGCTTGTTTTTTATAAACATTTTACAACTATGGTGCCCGTAATAGGCTATCATTTGTTCATCAATAGACAGATTATGTGAAAAAACACCAAATTGCATAAATTTTCGATTTAATTTCTCATTGAAAAGTGATACTTTTGAAAACTTATCATTTGAATTCAACTTTTTTGGTGTCGCAAACGTGCAAATATTTTTTGATTACCTGAAATCTGTCTCTAGTTATAGCTTTTTTTATATATGAGCAACCCAAGGACTAACGATTGGACCAGTATGATTCTATGTTAAGAAACATATGGTATCCAGTAATACACAATATGACAATAAAATTTTTCATTTCTTCTATTGTTGTTCTAAACCCAGGAATATTTTGTTGTCCTGCGTACTCGTTTGTAGATTTAACGATAAACTGAAAGACTTCTTGGTCCATAAAACATTCCAAAGTTGTAATAATTCTTTAGAAAAATATCATTTAGAATATATATATGAAAAAAACAAACTTTGAAATGTACGGTCTTTATCTATCTTTTCATACAATACCTTAGGCGTATTACAGGTATCGTCATGGGGTTACTTTTCAAACTTATAGCTAGTTCTTCGACTCCTCTTTGACACTGAATTATTGCACTAGTTTTCTTTGTGCCTTTGGAAGAAGACTCCTGCGGCTTGGTGCTCTCACTGGCAGCAGAAATTCGTCCTAAATTATTATTGTCGTCATTGTAGGTGTACTCCACAACAAAGTTGCCTGGCTCTTCACAAAAAGGCTCATAGTCTTTGACTTCGTTGATAATTTGAACATAGTCGTCCAAATCTTCATTGCTCCATCCGTTCACTTCAGCCTGCAGCTCCAAGGCAGTCAGAAACATTTGTTGTCTAAGCATAACCACAACACCCCTGTATTATTTATTGTTTTAAAACAAAACTACTGCAGTTTTAATTCGTAAACAATGCTAAAACGTTCTATATTTTGAAGGCAAGAAACTTTTAAACAACTTGACACTTCGAATTGCTTGCATTGCAACTTTGACACTTCGAATTGCTTGCATTCTTAAAACATCTGATAAAAACAGTGCTGACATTGATGCAGAATTTGTGCTCTTTTAGAAAACAGTAACGACGGTTGGGTATTTTTCTACCCATTTCATATCTCGACAACGATGAAAGATATAAAGTTGAAATTTTATGAGGTTATTTTTATAACCCTTAGAAGTAAGCACATGAAATTAGAATTAAAAAATCGTACGATTCGTTTAGGAGCCGCAGTTAATGGGTTAATGACAAACAGTTTTATTTTCAGAAAAGTTTGCTGAATCAACGTAATTCATAAAGATTTTGAACTTATAAATAATATAAACAGTAGAGTAAAGATCAATTGATAACATTAATGATTGATTCTTGTAGTTATACTTTTAACACAGCGGTAATCATCGGCGCTATGCAAAATACATATTACTTGATCATGCACGATTACTAAGCAAAAAACAAGTATTTGATCTTTACAAGAATTTGTTGACTTATCTGAAGCTATTGAGCTATTGTCTCATCATTTTCAACTTCCTCTATGCATTGTTCGAATGACAACTCCTAAGAAACTGGATGCAACAGTTAGTTCGAATCTTTTTTGGCATAGCATGAGTACGAATAAGCGAGGAGAATAGTAACTTTGTTAATACTAATATCGGTGGCTCTGTTTTTGGGCTTTGTCGGACTGTTACTTGTTTGGAAAATGAAGTGGGCAGATCATACAGCTGTCTTAAAAAGATTCCTTATGTGGACCACGAGACGTGCTTATCTTCTAAAATCGTTCTAAAATCGTTGCTGCTTTAAATTGCTAATATGTATGTTCCACGGAATTTTTCACTTAAAACTACAATACGGCTTAATTTGCATGTTTATTTCTATTCAATAGTATGATTAATAAATAAATATCTATCTAAGTATCTATCTTTCGAGTAATATGTCCAATCCCTTTATAGGGAAGGTGCATCTGTTCAATTCGTGAAGTCCTTATAAAAATATTGGCTGACATCACCTCCATCCAGGAGATGCAGTGGAAAGGACATGGCTGAAGGCGGACAACGTGATCATAATTCTCGTCGTTTTCAACGCGAAGGTCGGAAGAGAAAGCATCTTTGGCTCAACTGTTAGTCAGTTCAGCCTCCATGAGATGATCAATGGTCTAAGACTGATCTACTTTACCTCAGCACGACACATATCCACCGGCCACCTGGTTGTCTCCGAATCCCCCGAGTCCCCGAATACTACTCGAGGCGTTATCATCACTTAGCGTGGTGCTGCTCAATACCGGATTGCAGCACACATTTAGCAGCGCAGTAGGTAGCTCATTTATTGATCTGACCTTCTCAAGTAGTCAGCTCGGTATTTAGACTGGCTGGATGATACGAGATATCTATACGCACAGTGACCACTACGTCACTACATGCACGCTAGGTAGACAACATCATAGTCGAAGAGAAACCAAAACAGATCTGCTTATAAAACAGATTCGCTAGACGAAGACATCTTCAGAATAATAATGGCCGCCATATACCTCGCCGACTGACCAAGTCAAGTGAGCTTGCGAAGCGTCCATGCTCCTCAAGAGGTACCGACCGCTCAAGAGGTACCGACAGATCTTAATTTCATCGCGAATCCTATCGTGTATCAAAACAGGTTTTAATAAGAGCAAGTGCTAGTGCTTCATGCAGCTATGTGATGAGGCAGAAATTAGGCCACCGGGAATCGCCTACATGCCAGTAACAAAAAAGCTGAAGCTCGTTACCTGTTGAACGAACGTTGTACAACTTTGGCTAAAAAATTTTCATTTTTAGTCGGGGGCACCGCCTTGACAACTTCAAATTGATGTTAGCCTGCTGTTACATGGAAGCCTAGACGCCACGCTTTCCTATCTGCAGACAGCATATACTTTGTTTTGGCCTCGTTCAACTTCAAACCCACTTTGGCTGATTCCTCTTCGATAGCGGCGAAAGCTGCAGTTCTGCCGATAATGTCGATATCATCAGCATAAGCATGGAGCTGGACACCTTTTTAGAAAATGGTGACATTTCGATTTACACCTGCCTTTCGTAGGATCCCTTCCATGATTAAATTGAAGAGATCGCATGATAACGGGTCGCCTTGTCTGAAACCTCGTTCGGTAATAAAGGTTTCGAAGAGGTCATTTCCTACCTTGACGGAAATGTGTTGCTCAACGTCATCCTGCAGACACTTACCAACTTTGCAGGTATACCGAACTCAGACATTGTTGCATACAGGCCTGAATCAGGTTATCGAACGAAGCTTTATAAATTACAAATTGTTGGGGGGATATCATTTTGCCTTTCATGGGTTTTTTAAAGGATTTGGCGTAGTGTAAAATCTGGTCTATGGTAGACTTGCCAGGACGAAAGTCACACTGATAAGGTCCAATCAGTATTTTGGTATGTGGCTACAATCTTTCACACAATACGTTTGAAAGAACTTTGTAAGCGATGGAAATACGACTGATACCTCGGTAGTTAGCGCAGATTGTCTTGTCTCCTTTCTTAAGTATAGGACAAAGCACACTGAGAATCCAATCGTCGGGCATGCTTATCACTACTTATATTTTGCTGATGAGTTGATGCGTGCACCTTGACCGTCAGCACCTGCAGCTTTGTTCTTTTTGAGTCGTTGGATAGCAACTTTAACCTTGTCATCGCTAGATGGTGGAATTTCCACTCCATCATCATCGATTGGTGGTGTCGGTCTGCATTCTCCGAGAGCGGAATTGTTGGTATCGTCGCCTGTAAGCAGATTGGAAAAATGCTGTCTCCATAATCTCAATGCGCTCTGCGTATCTGCAACCAGATCAACATTCCATCTCTGAAAATGGATTTGAAGTGGGCTTGAAACCTTGGATTAGACGCTTACTCTGCTTGTAGAATTTTCGAGCATCCTTCTTGCCCTGGTATACCTCAAGTTTTTCTGGCTCACGTTTTTCTTGCTTTCTTTTTTTACGTCTAAAAAGGCATTTCTCTTCCTTCCTCTTTTCGTGATAGTTTTCGTGCATGGCTCGCGACGCAGCTGACTGCAGCATCTTTTTATATGCCACGTATTTTGCTGATGTCTCGTCGTGACACTCCTCGTAATACCATTGGTTGCGGGCTTCAAAAACCAATGACTTCTTCAGCAGCAGTACGAATGGAGTGGGATATATGCGCCCAAAGTCCGCCAGGGTCGTCGAGGCAAGAGTAAGGTTGGTTGAGCTGTACCGAGAGTTGAGTGGAGTAGTCCTCGGCGGTCCGTTGTGATAGCAGCTTATCGACATCAAGCTTTCGTTGTACTTACTTACTTACTTAGGTGGCCATGACAACCCGTTGACGGGTTACGGCCGACTTCATTAACTCTCGCCAGGCGTCTGTGCTTCGCGCGCGGTCGTTGGTCGAGGTGTTGGAATCTGGTGCTACTAATTACCATTTTTCGTGCCGTGGCGAAGTCGATCAGTCTTAGACCGTTATTCGAAGTGGTCTCGTGGAGACTGAACTGACCGACTGTAGAGCCAAAGATGCCTTCTTTTCCGACCTTCGCGTTAAAATCGCCGAGACGTCCTCTAGGCTCGCGTAGAAGGTGTCCTTGACAGCATCGTCCTTTTCCTCCGTCGGGCCAGGGGCGCAAATTAGGCTTATGTGGAAGAATTTTGCCTTGATGCGGACTGTAGCCAGCCTTTCGTTCACAGGTGTGGACCGGGAAACAAGATGGCGTAGTTTCCGACTAACGACGAATCCGTATCCAAATTCGCGCTTCTCCGCATGGCAACTGTAGTAGATATCGCAGTCTGCTCTCTTAGAGCAGCCTTGTCCTTTCCATTTCATCTCCTGGATAGCGGCGATGTCAGCCTTTATTTTTTGGAGGGCTTCCGCCAGTTTTACAGAGGCATCTTCCCTTTAAAGGTCCGAACATTCCAGGTGCATATTCGTAAATCATTGTTCGCTTTTCGTTTGCGGTGGTCGTCAAAGTAAAAGGGGTTCATATCCAAGGCTGTTTTAGCTTTCATTGGGAAATTAGTTATGAGATTGGGACCCAAACCCTTTGCACATTCCATTTTTAAGGTCTTTTGGAGACCCCTCAAGCTTATATTCTAGAGGAGACATCGCCGACAACTAAAGGGTGCTAGTTTGCAGTTTCCAGGAGACATTGCTTGGAGGTTTTGAGTCGACTTGAGACAATTTCAACATAGATAATGCTGGCATCGCCAAGTTGAAGCAATCAGACACGTTGCTATGTGAAGATCGCCCCCTTGTCTTCCGACAGATTAAATTAGTCCTTCGGTTTTCAGCTTAGTGCTGCTTCTTCTCCCCGCGAAATAATGCCTTACGGCGGTTCCACGAAATTCATACTGTGTCAGTTAAGGTTAAGTGCGTAAAAATCACACACTTTTACCTGCTCGGATGGGGCCTTTTGAAGGTTCCCCCTTTCGCGAAAAAAACAACACCTCAGTAAGAAAATACATACATACAAATTGAAAAAAATTAAACAAAAAAAAAAATTGAATTGGCCATTTCAGCCCTTGAAAGGACTATGACCGAGTTTCTTAGCATCATTTGTGTTTTTTGATCAATTATTATTAAATGTTTGCACACAATTGACCGAGAACTGGACCTACATATTTTATGCCGAGTCCGAAAGGCTAAAGTTCATGTTCTCAAGAAGCTTTACATGACATTATTTACTCTCTGAGGTTTGCCATTGTCTGCAGAGAGGTGGTGACCGATCAGAAAAATTTTTTTATTGAAAAACTTTTCGCCGCGACTGAGGATCGAACTCGGGCCCCGAGCATGCTAAGCCACACAATTAACTTGCATGCCACGGTCACCACATAATTGAAAAAAAATACTACTTCAGATTTTGAATTTATTGCATTATTCTAACCAACCTTCTTGGTTCTCCTTCTAACTAATCTTGGTTTATGAATTTTATAGCAGCACTTCTTTATTTACTTTGGCAACTTAATTCATTTTAAAGATTAAAAAGTTTATCTTCAATGACTTAACAATTGTCTTGAACTGCTTTTTATAGTATATATGTGTAGTCAAACATGTACAGATATCAATTTGTTACTCTCAGTAACAGGGAAAAAAAAAATCAAAAAATAATGTGCCATCTCTCTTGCGACCTCTTAAATTTTATCTGTGGTAGCAGTTATTATTTATTTCCTTCTTTTTCATCGTTATTCTTGGCACTTTCATTAATTTTCATTTCAAAAACGATTTAATTTTTTTGTTTTTATCTTTACCAACATATATTTTCTGTGCTTTTTGTGCTTAAATGCATTCGCCGCCGCCACTCTCATGACCTCGCACATTTCATTCAGACTGTCAGTTAGTGACATATAAAGGTATATAACGTGGCACAACCGCGAGGATATTCAATGTGTTGTTGTCTTTTCCGGTCTATATTGTTCTGAAAATGAAAATCAATGTCATTTAATTGTGAGTGTATGCACGTTTGCGTATGTGGTAGAGTGAGCGTGAGTTTGTGGTGTCATAGCGGAATGTATGATGATGATGTTTTATTTTGTGAAACATACAACATAAATGTTTGCTGTTAAGGGCGTGTTTAAATTTTTAATAACATTTAATGTTTAAAGCTCCATTTTCGATAGGCTGGCAGCTGTACAAACTCACTTATATAGAACAATAATTTGGAATCTTTATATTAAGCCACATAAATCTGGTAATGAGCAATGAGCGTTCATATAATTTTATTAATACATTTGAGTGGTTTTCAGGACACACCTTAATGGTTGGCCATCATCGTGAGGTAGCAATTTTTGGATGATAAACACTTCATTGTTGAAAGTTCAAAACTCAATTCAAGATTTTTCTAAGTTCCTCTTTTCTCGAGAGTACAAAACAACACAATTGTAAGCTAGTGTATCGTTTACTTAAAACATGGTAAAAATAAAAAAAATTAAAAAATTTCATTTAAAGTGGAAGTAGCTATATTGAAAGTAGTTAATACTAAACTATATGTAGTAAGTTATAGTAGTAGAAGCAGTAATAGTAGTAAAAAATAGAATTTGTATTTTTGTAATTACAATTTACAATTTACAATTTACAATTTACAATTTACAATTTACAATTTACAATTTACAATTTACAATTTACAATTTACAATTTACAATTTACAATTTACAATTTACAATTTACAATTTACAATTTACAATTTACAATTTACAATTTACAATTTACAATTTACAATTTACAATTTACAATTTACAATTTACAATTTACAATTTACAATTTACAATTTACAATTTACAATTTACAATTTACAATTTACAATTTACAATTTACAATTTACAATTTACAATTTACAATTTACAATTTACAATTTACAATTTACAATTTACAATTTACAATTTACAATTTACAATTTACAATTTACAATTTACAATTTACAATTTACAATTTACAATTTACAATTTACAATTTACAATTTACAATTTACAATTTACAATTTACAATTTACAATTTACAATTTACAATTTACAATTTACAATTTACAATTTACAATTTTCAATTTACAATTTACAATTTACAATTTACAATTTACAATTTACAATTTACAATTTACAATTTACAATTTACAATTTACAATTTACAATTTACAATTTACAATTTACAATTTACAATTTACAATTTACAATTTACAATTTACAATTTACAATTTACAATTTACAATTTACAATTTACAATTTACAATTTACAATTTACAATTTACAATTTACAATTTACAATTTACAATTTACAATTTACAATTTACAATTTACAATTTACAATTTACAATTTACAATTTACAATTTACAATTTACAATTTACAATTTACAATTTACAATTTACAATTTACAATTTACAATTTACAATTTACAATTTCACAATTTCACAATTTTGTTTTCACTATGAACTGTTAACATTGACTTTTTACTATGATCGAAATTTTTTCCATTTATCTTGGGATTCATTTGAAAAATATTGCATGGTGTTCCTCATAATATTTACAAGCTTAATAATGATAAAGTATTGTTTTTTTGGAATCAAACCTTTGGCCATGAGCAAAAACAAAAAAATTCCAGACATGAAATCCGATATTTTAGACCAGCCATATTCTGTCTGAGTTAAACGCGCGCCAAGTTTTGGTCCTTTGAAATACAGTTGCAAAACTTTGCACCAAGTTTCACTATCAATATCTCAAATAACAACTTGGCAAAGTTGTAAAGTCAAAGGCAAGTTCTAGGAAAATTCCCTAAAGTCACATAAACTGAGGATACTGTAGAAAAAGGCAAGAAAAATTACTTTCGATGCCGCGAATCCTTTTTTATTTTATTTATTTTTTGTTTGTTGGGGTATTTGTTGTTTTTTTTTGTTTGTTGCCCAAGAGCAGAGCCAGTGTTGCCTTGATATACTATAATTTTGCACTTTTAGTGCTTTGTGTTTGCTTTGATGTGCAGAAACTTTGCAAAGCATATTTTTGTGCCATTATTTATACGCTATTGATGCGAATCTCAAGTCACAACAACAACAACTACTACAACAAAAAGGTCACAAGCTTTCTCAGCCATCCTCGTTGTGGGCAGCAAATATTGTTAAAGTGTAATGCCGGAGTTCAGAGAGAGCGACAGAGGCTGATTTTCATGCGGTTTCGGCCGCCTTGAGGGAAGTCTTCATCACCCGGCCTTTGACCCGACCACTATATAGCGGAAGAAGCAAGGCTGATGTTGGCTGATTTATATACACTGTGGGAGTGTAAAACAGCGTAAAGTAATTTTACAGGACATTTTACAGTCACCGAACAACAACAACAACAACAACAATCCATACACAAGAGCGAGCATAACCAAAACCACCGATAGAGCCAACCAACCAAACATGGACCCTGATGATGACGAGCCAACGTCGACGAGCGCCAACCAAACGACTACTGCAGAACTTCACACAACCACAACGACTCTTATCTTCAATTGAGTTGAAAGCAACCCACCCAAAGTGGTTACCACTCGAGTGGTAACTCAATAGAAGGCGCCGAGCGGCATGAAGTGCAGAATCAGAAAGAAAAATAAACTCTTTCGCTTTCTCATGATTGCATTGCCATTTTTGTTTATGCAATTCAATAAATCAGGAGCACCCTAAAGCAGAAAAAAGGACCCTTTTTCAAAGGCAGCAATATTTTCCAAAGAATTTTTGTTTTAGAAAAAAAAAACCGAAAGGAAATGTTAAATAAAAATAAGTTAGATAGAAAATAAAAAAAATTATATAAGTATGCAAAGGAAACAAAGGCGCAAACAACCAGAACTGCCGAATTCGGACTGGCAGCAAAACATATCCGACCGCGCCATATCAATTTCCAATTCGCCCATTTTTAAAAACAGAAGAAATTAAGAAGGGTTGCTCTCACGTCCACAACGTGTCATCGCTGTAGCAAAAGAGTTCCGTTATTCCTGCTGCCATGATGCACACTTCCTCTATGGCGCCATACATGCACGCACCAGTCTGCAGCCAATTCTAATTTTTCACCAAGTGCTTTGAAATAATAAAAATAAACATTAAACAAAACAGAAAATAAAACTGCATGAACCAAACAAAGATCGAAATAATTTGTTTAACCTTTCGATTGAGTGTGGCGGATTTTTGAATTTTTGATGGGCTCACAAATCTCAAGCGTTGCCACGCGACGCACACGTGCCGCATGCGGCAACCCTGCAGAGCAAGGATAAAAATACAATAAACACAAAAATAGAAACGTATGGCAATTCTATAAAGCCTTGATAAGGTTTTTTAACTCGCAAAAACGATGTAAGCGCAATAATCAGTTTCACATAATTTCAAATCTATTTTGAAGGACATACAATTTATGCGTACGCAGTTAGTAGAAGTTGAAGAAGGTGGCACATTTTTAGCATCCAGCTTAATAAGTTCACTGGCGTCCAACTGATACATATTCATTTCAAGTTTTTAAAGTGTATATTTTTATTTATTATTTGCTTAGAAATGATATACGCCGAAAATAGTAAAGCATACCTTAAACTTTTTTAATTGAAAGCTTTAATGTAAAGCTTTTGCTGATGCTAAAAAAAAATTTACATTGAATATTTAAAAAATATAAATTTGCAGAAATAAGTATCAGATACATATGTACTTTATAACTTAAAAAAAAAACACTAATTAAGATAAATGTACGGAATTCCGTAAGTGAACCTTATCCCGTAAATTTTTTATTTATTTTTTAATGCCGGAAAATAAGATGCCATGGTAAAAATCAAACAATTTTTTTAAGCCACTGTCTCGAGAAACGTGTCCTTCCCACATTTGCCTAACACTCATTTACGATATATCGTTAGATCATTCATAGTTTCCGAGTTAGTCGACACACTTCGCCCCATGCGCACTTTGTTCTGTTTCTCTAATCAAAATGGTTAAGCCTTAGAGTATGTTTTCTTAAGATTATAATTTGAAAATTTACAGAAGTTTTATAAAATTTATTTTGAACGAAAATTAAGCAGTGTTTTTAAAGTATTTAAATAGTGTTTGTTGATTTAATAAAGTAGGAATAAAATAATAGGAATTATTTTAGTGATTTACGTAATTGAGGACAAACAACTTTTTGATTGAACCTAATTACGTGATAGTAACGGATTTAACGAAATTTATTGCATTTTAAATTACAAAATTACTTATTCATAACTAATACTTCTTATTGTTATTATGTTTTGTTAACTTTATATATCTTTCAAAAACATTTTGAGCCAATTATTTGATATAAAATTACTTTCCAAATCCTTAATATGTGCATTTGTAATTCATTGATTTCCTTTAAATTTATTAAAAAGAATGTCATAGAAGTATAGATATCTGTTGTCTATTTGAAAGCGTGCAAACAAAATCAAGTCAGTTTGCTAGTTTTTATTGTACAAAAGATTTTATTTCTTATATTAAATTTTAAATTTCTGTTTTAAAACAATAATGAATGCCGAAAAATCGTTTACGGAGTAACGTTCAAAATTTCTTCAACCTTACCTAATTCCGTTATATATCACGGCATTAGAGACATAAGGTTTCTAATTACGTTGCATTTCTTAACGAAGAAGCCTTTTTTGAAAAAGAATTAATAAGGGGAATAAATATGACAATTCAGAAGAAATAAAAATTTATTGCAGACGAATATTGATTGTTGTTTTCGAAAATCATGTCAGTTTTTTAAGATAGCTTGAGTTAAGGCGTCATTGTCAACAATGTTTACATCTTTTATCCGATTATTTAACTAAAACTTTTTACCTCATTGACCATAAGTGATTCTTTTATCACTAAATTAAGTAAAGAATTAGATTTAGCACTTAGTACTGTAAGAATGGTTATTAGGTATCAGAAATATGTCGATAAATTGTGAAATAACTACATCAAAGAAATAAATGTTTATGAACCACCGTACTTTTATAAACCGTGGAAGCATTAATTGTTGAACGGGTCTATAAACTTGATAAAAATAGGGTTTCCTGTCACTAAAAATCAATTAATTTTGAATGTCGCCCTTTTAAAGGGGCATTCTTCTCATCTATCGCTATCTAAGTGAATTCTGAATACGGAATTTTTCATTTTATTCAACCAATAGCTCTTGCCGTCTTTCACTCCCTTATAGTTTCTTAGAAAAAAATCTCTGCAAAATCTGCTTATCAATAATATTGCGGAGCATTTAAAACGAGAAGAAGTTGTGCCTACTGCAATTGCTTGAACACCGACCGCATTCAGTCTAGTTTAAATCCCGATATTATCAAAAACTACACCAAAATAAACAACCACACACACCAAAGAAATAATTTTTAATGGTTTAATCAATGAATTATTTGTTTTGAAAGGAGATTATGTTTTAGTAAATATAAATAAAAAAAGTTTTTAGGAAAAGTCGCTAAAAATTCAGACCTCCAGAACAAATCAAGAATCAAGGTTTTATTTTTATTCTATTAAACATTTTATTCAATCCCATGTAATCCCGTAAACTATATTACCATTCAAACCTTATTTTATGTTTCGTTACTAAAATGAATTTTGAAAAAATTAAAGAATGCATCAAATGTCATCACATTTCTTAAAAAATGAAAATATTAACCCTTGAACTTATGGTTTGGATTTTTAACGGAATTAGAGACTTAAATTTACGATTTACGTTGATTTACGGAATAAAGTTCAATCAACAAATTTTATCACGGAATTAGAGATATTTGGGTTAATTTGAAAATGTATCAAATTTTCACTTAAAAAACAACTTTTCTCCTTACTTACTATTTTGCTTTTAAAAAAAATACATATCCAAATGCTCTTAAAAAGATCTTATGTCAAAATATCTTTTAACCTCACTAAAATAATTCCTTAAGCAAAACGATTCCTTAACCTTACGGAATTCCTTACATTTACCTTAAATAATAGGCTAAGGTTTTTTTTGTGGCTTCAACTCCTCCAAGACCAAGGGACCGATTTTATCGATTCAGATGTCATTTAATCAGGTTTTGGCTAAAATTGAGCAAACCTTTTTAAAAATTGTGATTTCACTTCAGGGGTTTCCAACCTTTTAAAACAGAAATAAAATTTTTGTGCAAAGATCCGCTATTTAATTGATTTGAAATTTAGTTTGAGAAGAGCTTATAAATTGTTCGAATTTTAGTTTTTTTCAAAACTAAAAATTTTTAACCAAAATTATCTTTTATGCATTCCTCAAATGTCAATTGTCCGAAAAATGCAGTTCCAAAATCGAAAATTCCACTTTCCGAGCAAACAACTCAGTCAAATTTCAACGATTTTCAAAAAAATTTTTGTTTTTTGGGACCGAAAATAACTGTTATTTTTCAATTTCTAAATGAAAAAGACACAATGAAAAAATTGTCGCAGGACTTTTTCGAATATACCATTATGTTACAAATGGCCTCAGCTTCATGAATATTAAGTGCCTTTTAAATTTTCGACTGATTCTATAAAAGTTAAAAATTAACTGTTATTTTTTGCCTTTTATTTTTTCGGACAAATATAACCGTTACTTTTGACTTTTATTTTATCGGTCAAAAATAACAGTTATTTTGTGACTTATATTTTTTCGGTCAAAAATATCAAGCACTTTGTATTTTTTGAAAGGCCGCTTGACCAATTAAAAAACTATTGATGCCATATTTAAATCGGCAAAACAGCCTTTGAAAAAACACAAATTGCCTGATATTATTGACCGAAAAAATAAAAGGCAGAAAATAACTGTTATTTCCGACCGATAAAATAAAAGTCAAAAGTAACTGTTATGTTCGCCCGTAAAAATATAAGGCACAAAATAACTTTTATTTTTGTCGGAAAAAATAATAGTTAAAAAATAACAGTTAATATGTGACTTTTTCGATAAAAACCATAACCGGTACGGTCCCTGGTTATAAATCGATGTTGTAAGTGTTCTGTAAGTACCTTTTATTAATTTTTGAAATATCTCTAAGTATTATGTCTTAAATCTATTTTTCACTGCGTTTTTTTTTAAATTAGTTATGTTTTATAGCTGGCGATGTTTTTGAATAATGTTTGTCTCATTAGTAATATTAGTGTTAGTCCGTCTTCGTATTTTGACAGTTATATTAAAATATTAATTGTCAGATCATACGTTTCAAGTCAAACCATTCAGATAATGATCTTTTATATCATTATTGAGACTGAATATATCGTTATTGAGTATAATAGCTTCTTGAATAGAATATCATATATTAAAGGGTCTTTAATGTTTCAAACACTTAATTTTTATTGAATTGCTCGAATTCGGGCAACAGGTTTACTAGTATATATTAAAATACTTAAACAAATAGACGTAACTTCCTATAAAAAAACATGCATTATTTGAAACATGCATTTATAAATGTCGTCCATTTTTTGTACACACCGCAGTTTTGATATTAAATGTTCCCACACGAAGTTTCATCTATCAACTATGAACATTTAATAGTTTTTTTAATATTGTGGGTTATATGGGAGGTGGACCTGTTCATGAGCGGATGACGCTCATTTTGTGAACACATCCTACTTTTGATACCATAATCTCACATACCCAGTTTTATCTTTGTAGCTCATATGTAAACCTCTTTAGAGAGTTTTTACCATAGTAGGTTATATGAGAGGTGGGCGTGTTGGTGGGCAAATGAAGCCAATTTTTTGTGCACACCTTAGTTTTGATATAAAATGTTTCTATGCGAAGATTCATCTCTCAAAGTCAAATATGAACCTCTTAATATTGTGGGTTGTATGGCATGTGACGGATACGCTTCATTCTAGATGTAACCAACGTTTACACAAAGATAATATACCCCTGACCTTACAGGTTTAGTGTATAAAATAACAAAATGCTACCAATTTTTCAGGCAATTATTCTAAAATTTTGTGTTTTTCTATGTTCAAAAATCCAAAACTATTTTGCCATTTCAGCCCTTGAAAGGATATTATAAGAGCTTTTTATGAGCTAATCTGTTGTGAGTTTTATTAAATTTTGTACACAATGGATCAAAAACTGGATCTACTTCTTTTATACCGACTGCGAACGGCTAAACAGCATGGGGAATCGAGGCACTTCGACGCCAAAGCCACACACAGTTTGTGCCTCAACAGCCACGTTTTTATATTTAACCGTTTATAACCAAATTTTTGACATTTTTGCATACTAAGGTCCTCATCCAATTCAGATTCATCCAACATCTTAAATTTGCCTTGCAAGAATTTTCAACGATATGTCATTGCAATTTGGTAGTTGCATACCTTTGTGGTAAGTAAGATTCTTAGCTTAGAAGTATTTTATTAGACAAATTTCGATTTCTATAAGAACGTGCAAATTTCTTAAATTTCCAAAAAATTTACTCCATAAAAACTTGCGTACCTAAAATATACAAAAATGTTTAGTACTTATTTATTTCGGCAAATCCAGTGTCACTCACGTTTCAGTCATAGGACTAAACATTCATTTTTCTCCATTAAACATAATTGCTTTTAACACAAAATTATATGAGTATAATAAGTCATAAGCTTACTATTATAAGTTCATGCAAAAAGTTTTAAATATATGTACACATTTCGAAAAAACTATCATTAAATGGTGTGTCACTCACGTTTTCGGACGATTTGCATTTTTCGACTTCTTCTTACAAATTCCTTTAAATCTGCGAATTGAGTTAATATGAAGAATAAAGTAATTTTCCGAAACGAAATTGAGTAGAAAGTTTTAACAGCAGAAAACATTTTTGATTTTTCTAAGAATTTGAAGATTTTTTCATACACTGATTTTGTCACTCACGTTTCAAAACAATTTTAACTGTCTTTTTTTTGCATCGTGGTTAATGTGGTGAACTTTATTAAGCATATTTTGTAAAAAAAATGTTTTCTTAATATTAAGGAAATTTTTATACAAAAAAGAAAAAAATTTTTATGGAAAGGATTATGTACAGCATAATATAGTTAAACAAATAATTCATAATTTTAAAACAAAACAAAAATTATTTCAGATATATATCATTTTAACAAAATTTATTCCGGTCCTGCATCCGAATCTGTATGTAAACCCTGAACTGTACGAAACCCAAAGTCGTTGATCCTTACGCTCATTAAAAACTATATACCGCGCCAAATTTGACGATATGACTGACCTATTAGCAATTCCGTCGTGCCCAAAGACTTAAATAATGATTAAATAAGAAGTTTCTAATCTTTGCTAAGGATATAACTATAATTTTTCTCTATATTTTTTTCATGCGAACTTTTACTGTCGGCTTTCACTTTTTCTTGATGTTTTCGTCATCTCCTTTCATTTCTAATACAAAAATAAAAAATAAAAAATTAAATGTCACTCACGTTTCACTTCTTCAAATGCTTTTTTTAAGAAAAAATAATTGCGTCTGCTTGATTTAAAAAAATACAAAATTCACTAATCTTATATAAAAATTAAATCCAAGACATAAATTGTGCCAGCCACTTATTTTCCAAGAAAATCCAACTTATCAATAAAAATTGTCACTCACGTTTCACTTTTTCACTTTTTTAAATTATATGTTTCGACAGAAAATGATTTTTTGAAAAAATTTTAATATATACTTTTCAACAGAAAATGTTTCAGTTGTGAATATTATACAACTGTGCTTTGATATTTAAATCGCGAAATACCAAATTATAAAAAATAAAAACTTAAAATTTTTTCAACTTTCTACAGATTAAAAATACATTCAATAAAATTAGTAAAAATTTAAGGATACAATATGTTTTTTGCAAAATGCTTTTACTATAGGAAAACACAAACAATATCCTTAACAATGCATGTGTTTCAATTGAACTTGAAGCATTTTTGTTTTTTAAGGTTTCGGTTTACTTTTTCTGGATTTGTCGATTTTCTGTTGAAGTAGAAAAAAAAATCAATTAAAAATGAAAGTGCTGACTTTGAAAGTGAATAACTCGGTCATTTTACAAAGAAATCCATTCATTTCTTTTTTGTTTGAAATTTTGACTAATTGTCCGTTCAATCATATTTAAATTTTTTTTTCATTTTCGTTTTTGTTCTAATTTTTATAATTTTTCAAAAAAATCCTTAACGAATTTATTTATTTCGCAAAAAACTTTGATAAAAATAATTGCTGTTCAAAAAATATTTAAAACCAAAACTGGCATTTTTAATGTTCTTTTATATGGTATGCATAAATATAGGGTTTCTTTAAATTTTCTATAATAAAAATTTAAAAACGGTTTATACAATCGAAAAATTAAGCTATCATAAAAATTTCAGGTTTTTTTGTTTGTTTATTTTTATTACTTTTGTATTTTTGAAATTTTGTATGCATAAAAATTAATGGTGTAGTGAAAGAATCATGACAATTTTTCAATTCGTTTCTGAGTTATAATCCCAAATACCCCTTTAAACACTCCCACAGCAATAACAGCGCCACCTACCAGGCCAAACTTTAGATACAAACCATCTACAGATTCAGCCGCATGTACTCACCAAATTTCATTAAAATCGGTTTAGCCGTTTATGGAGGATTCAGTATCAAAGAAATGTACAGAAGAATTTTATATAAAAAGGTTTTTAAAATGATATCTTGTTTTTATTCAACTTATACACTGAAAAAAAAACATACTTTAAAATTAAACAAAAATTTTTTAAATATAAATTTAACGCCTTTGTGTTTCTACAAAACAAAATTTAAAACAATTGTGTTTAAATTTCAATTATACACTCCTTTCAATTTTTTTTCATTCATTATTTCTTTGAAACTTTCTTTGACATTTTTTGAATTTTGAATTTTCATTGGTTTGAAAAATATCGAACATAAAATAAAATAAAAACTAATTCAGTTTTTCAATATTGAAATATTTAAAATGCAAACTTCATTGAAAGGAGTTAAGATTTGGTATTCGGAGGGTCCCAAGGGTCGCTGATTACGAATCTGTCATCAAAAACTCGGAAAAAATTAAAAAATGGCATCGAAAAAATTATGCTTTAAAACATTTGTTTTAAATTTAAAAATGTTTGTTTTAAATTTGTTTTTTTATTTAAAAACATTGTCTTAAAAAAAAAACCCTTGTTTTAAATTTAACTTTAAAAACAGTTGTGTTTAATTTAAATGAATTTATTTCAAGCACTATTTCAAAAACAAATTCGTTTAAAATTAACACAATTTCATTTAATTCTAACACATATTTCCCTCAGTGTAGGCATTTTAAAACATTAAAAGAATTTTATTTTTGAAGGTGTCACGTCGCCTTTATTAAAAATGTATTATGATTCATAGTATTTAACATCTTTTAAACGAACAAAACAGGCAAGTTTTGAAAAACAAAGAAACAAATTATAAGTAACTGTTTAAAAATATTCACATATACCATATTATTTTCTCAAGTCATGCTTAACTTACCAACATGAAATTTATATATTATGAATTGTTTTTATCTGCTGTGTCCAATGCTGATTTTTCCCTACAGCTCTTTTCTTCTCCCCGCTTTTAATACACGAAATATAGTGAATAGAATTGTCTGCAAATATAATTCTTGTTGCCCGACAAGAGTTTTCTTATGCATGCTATCGTCACCATCATCATCATCATCATCATCATCATCATCATTCTCATTCCTATAACCAACACAACGCATTTCAATGATACGTCTAGATAAAAGACTTCAGATTATGGAGGATGCATGATTTATAATATTTGGAAGGGTTCCAAATTTAATTACAATAGCTATGAAGAATACTTATGATTGAAAATGAGCATAAAATTGATAAACAATGAAGATTGCATAAAATTGTTGATTCTGTCTGAACGATTGTATGTGTGCGTATAGTATGTGTATTACGGGGTAAGTTGAGTAAGGGCAAAAATCTTGGCATAATAACCACATAGTCAGGATACAAATAAGAGCAAGAGTCCTTTTCAATGTGTCTGCGTCGTCTTAACGAATGTGTTTGTGTTGTAGTGTATGTGTTTGTGTGCTCTTGGCGAAAGTCCATGAAAATTTTGAATTTTAATTAAATCCTCACTCTACGTCCCTTTCAGTTGCTTTAGCTAAACATAGTATTATTATAACATAAATATTTTCCTACGTACGTTTCTATGGCTTCTGCATGCTCTGAGAATTTGGAAATTATTTATTTAAAGCCTTGCGCGAAATGCGTGCTACACGCGTGTGATTATTTTGGTTATTTCTATTGTGAACATTTATTCAACGGTATTTTTAATTTATAGTATTCTTTGAATCCAAGTGAGATATCCAGCTGTTAGTTTTATGGATTTTATTCTTATTGCAAAACACAGCAGGATTTGTACGAATGAAATTCAAACCTACTGTTTTGCTTGAATTAGAATTTTAGCCAAACAAAATGGTGGAAAGTCACGGCAGCTTAAATAAATATCTCTGCCAATATTAAATGGGTATGTTTTTGTTTAGGTTTTGTCAAACGAGTGACTGACATTTTTCAAAACAACTCTTTGATTACAGCTGTGTTCAATGGAAAAGCAATTTTTTTTTTTCATATTCATATGAAACGTTGAGAGAATTTATAAAATTAAATTTGTTTTTAACGAACAAATAAAGTAAGCTTATTATTTCGAGTAAAATCAAAAACAGAAAAACACAAGTTAAGAAAGTCTAAAGTCGGTCTAAAGTCGGCCCGACTATGAAATACCGTAAACCTAGTTTTTCAAAATACAATAACAGTATCGAATATGGGCGTGTCCGTGAGCCGATGAAGCCCCATATTTTATATGCATTTCAATGATGTAAAATTTATAGAAACTTCAAGTTTTATTGCTGTAGCTCACATGTTAATGCCTTTATAGTATTTTCGCTATTGTGGGTTGTATGGGAGGTGGGCGTGTTCGTGACCGGATTACGCCCAATAATTTAATGCATCTTAGTTTTGGTATAAAATACATACATACCAAATTTTATCTCTGTAGGCTTAACACAAGCTTATTTATTGAGTTTTCAATTTTAGGGTTGTATGGGAGGTGGGCTTGTCCGTTGTTGGATGACATCCAAGTTTCAAAACCATCTCCGCTTTGTTATAAAATACAACCGTATCCAATTTTAGCTCTGTCCGTTAAACATAATCTTATTTGGGTTGTATTATTTAATTTACATAACCGCTTGAAAGCATTATGTACACTAAGGGAAAAAGTTATGTAGTCAGTACAGAGACAGCTATGTAAAATCTATGCACTTCAACTTGTATGAGAACGCAACAAGAGCAGTATTTACTGAGTAAAGGGAGCGTGTACTGACTACATATCAATTTATTCACTTTTTAAAATGAATAAAAAATGTATTCAATACATCATGTTATGTGTTGAATACATAGCAGACTTCAATAGATACAAGCAACGTGTACTCAATCAACGTGTTATGTAATTTTTTACAAAAACTTTACTCAATACATAAAATATAGACTCAGTACACGTCCCCCTTATACGATTGAAGTGACACATTTATTCAGTACATAACATATGGACTCAGTACACGTATCTCTTGCACATCGGCACACGATTTTGCTGTTTTATGACATTCGTTTCTTGATTTTCAAATAAGCAACACCTCTAAAGCCTCTAGAAAATCAGAGCGGGAATGAGTTCATCCACTGTACTCTAGAACAAAAGCGATGATTGGATAAGAATTAAATGGCTGGGTTTCTATAAGTAATTGCCAATTATTTTTTGAAATCTAGTCATTTCTTTATAAAATTATTTATTGCATTTGTTGAGAGGGTGCTTTAGGCACAGGCATGAATTGTGTATATATTCAATACATGGAATTATGAACAAAAAATATATAATGACTACATTATGCATGTACTCATTGCATAAAATTATGTTTTTAACATATGTAATGAGTAAATGATGTATGTACTCATTATATAAATGTATGCACTAAAATATGTAATGAGTAAATTATGTATGTACTCATTACATAAAATTATGCATTTAAAATATGTAATGAGTAAATAATGTATGTACTCATTGCATAAAATTATGTACTCCAAATATGTAATGAGTAAATTATGTATGTACTGAGTCAATAATTTATGTAATACGTAAATAAGATCTTTACTCATTACATAAAATTATTTGTAACAGTTTGCGTTGAGTACATAAAATTCTTTATTGACTACATAACCGCTTGAAAGCATTATGTAGTCAATAAAGATTTCAACATGTACTCAATACATGAAAAATGTAAAATTTTTGTGTGCAGAAAACTATGCGATGAGTACATAAATTTATGTATTGAGTCCATAGGTTTTTCCCTCTGTGTAGTCAATAAAGATTTCAACATGTAATCAATACATGAAAAATGTAAAATTTTTGTGTGCAGAAAACTATGCGATGAGTACATAAATTTATGTATTGAGTCCATAGGTTTTTCCCTCTGTGTATGCTTCATACAAAATATTCGATCCTGAGAAAACTTTGACAGTTAAACAACGCTAACGCTCCAATGTTGGTATGACTGTTATAGTGCTCCTGACATTAGGTAACTTATTGTTTGCAGGAATTAAGAGCATATTAGTATGGCAACATCTTCGACATATGCTACCACTTTTGTTCCATCCGTTTTAAATTTGGAAAGGATGTTGTCAACCAGAATTAAGCAAAGAAGGTGCGGTATAAATCCTCCCTGTTGCTCTTGTAGCAACATTCCTTGCTGCACGCAACGATGTTAAAATCGTTATGATAAAAGAAGGTTAAAGAAACGATGTAAGATTGATTTCATTTAGACGATACAATTTTGAGCATTAGCTGCAATAAAGTGCAATAACCATTCTAAAGTTCTTCATACGTGACAATAGAGGCAAAAAATCCTAGGTTTTAAACCTCTTAGATCTGCTTTACTCCCCATTTCAATTCGCCATATTGCTCTAAACGCGGCTAAAGCAGTGCCACAACAAAAATTACGTACTTCAACTTTATTAAATAGTTCCTTAGGTATATTTTTCTTCGTTAGGTCTGTTTGGTAAGTTTCGTTAGTTTGAACTCAAACCATTTCCTATGGCTTATGGTGAGTTATTTTATAACTTATGAACTAGCTTCGTTTCATTTAAGTGTTACATTGGTTTTATCGCACGTTTAGTTCGCCGTATGCTGTATACGCGGCTAAAGAAATTTCATTTCAAAAATATTAGATCGGATTGGAAAACGGAATGTGATGTCTCGCATACAAATTAAACTTATAAAAAGCGGTAATTTGGCGAATTAAAATTTTTTCGTATTTCTAGGTGTTACTATTAATGTTGATATTATGAAACAAAACTGTAAGAAGAATAATGAAAATGAATATTAATATTATAACATATTTTCAAATCTAGTTTACACTGTTATTTATCGAATACAGCTGTATACGTAGCTTTTCAAAATAAATAAATAAGAAGGTTAAGTATATAACAATCGATGAACATTTTTATTTCCAGTACGCCTCAACTTGAACTTGACCTTAAAATATTTGCTGATATTTCAGCCTCTTAGGTCGCTGATTTCGTTAATTATTTGCATCCACGCACAAGCTTTGTGTCCTCTATCTATGCTTTCATTAATAAATTCCGTTGATCCTATGAACTCTTATAACCCACAAGGCATGTATGTGTGTTTGTATATAATTATCTTAGCCATTCGGTTACCGTTACCACAGCTACTCTGGGAATTTGCTGCTCAATACAAATTAACGTGAGATACTCAAGTATCGTATGTTAGGAAAATTTAATTCATTACAAAAACAACTCACGATTTTTGGATTAAAAATATGATTTATAAACACAGCACAGCAAAATACTGGATTAAGGTAATACATAAACACCACTAAATCTGCGGCCCCCAGTCTAACAGTCGAAAGATAAGCAAGGCATAGTTAGCCAGCCTTAAATTCAAAACCCACAAAATGGCAGCAACACAAGAAAGTGGATCAATTTCAATAATGTTTCAAAGCAGCTTCAAAACCAACGATGGCGTTAAAGATGGCGTTGAATACACAAACTAAAAATAATAAAAAAAAAAAAAAAATACAAAATGAAAACAAAAATAAAAAGAATCAAAACTGGTAGAGTCCTGCATAAATTTAACTGAACTCAGCAACTCAGGCACAAGGAGCAGCAGCAGCAGCAGCAGCCAAAACAGGCAGGTAAGAAAGTTCGTGTGGTTACGGAAACAACACAACATGACAGGCAGAAAATTATTGAACATCTTATGGAAAAATAAAAAATAACAGCAAAAAAACAAAAAAAATAACAAACATAAAAGTTGTGCTGGTGCTATCGATGTGGTAGTAAGTAGTAGACGTTAAGGATGAAGCAGCAGCATAGCACAAGCAAAAAGATAACCCAGACGAAGATTGTAGAATATATTGGTGGTATATTGAGATAATAACATGCAAATCGATGCGTTGCGATATCTTAGATTAACAGTCGTAGTTGTGGTTGGTGCCCCAGCAGTAAGTAGGTGAGGGAAGCACAAGGCACTGTCTTATTTTCTGGCTGATGTCAGAGCCAAACAAGTCTGTAGAACGATAACGAAACCAAGGCAACCAAGGTAGAAACGAACAAACGAACGAACGGACGTGGAATAATAAATATTAAACCAAAACCACGCTAAGATTTTATAGCGTTAAATTCAAGCAAGTTAGTTCGGTTCGAAAATGAAGAGGTTTTGCCCTCTTATTTTATTTTTATATATACTTTTTATTTTTTTTTTTTTATTCATCCTTATAGGTATAACCAAAGTGTATCATTTTCTAATCCAATTTGCGCATGTTGTGTGGAGAGGATATTTTCTCAAACTTTTAATTGCTGGTAAAATCTTTAATAAAGATTAAATTTCAAACAATTTCAAATTGATTAAAAGCTGGTAAAAAAAAAAATACTCAAATAGCCACGTTGAGAATATATTCGAAGTTATTTGGATTTAATTATTCTGATGACATCGCATTCAAAATTATTCTAAATTTTTTTGCAGCCAGAATTTTCTTAAACCTTGACAACCCAGAAGTTGATGCTATTCTTCCGCAACACAATTTTGTTCTTTCTTTACTTCTGTTAAAGTCAGTTTTTGTTATATGCAGGCATTGGAGGATCATGTGTTCACCCGTGTGGATCATCCATGGGTTTTACTCCTTCGAAGACATTTTAAGTAAACATGTGGAAATAAGAGCTTTGTTCTTCGGAATCTACTAACTGTGTAATTCGAACAAAAACTCGACTAATAACCAACGCTCTAATAACTAATAACCATTTTTCCAAAGGTTTTGTGAAAGGCCAAGGACACAATTAAAAATACAAACAGAAAATTTAATTCAATTTAATTAAAATCAAGCTGGCTCACATCAATCAATAAAAAAATTATGAAATACTTTAAATGGCCAACTCAACTAAAGAACAAAAGAATAAAGGTCTCTATTTGCAAGGCACTCAATACTGTTGTATGAATTGAAAGCATATTAAAGTGCAACTTGAATTAAAAAAGAAAGAAACTAATCCTGCAACGAAGGAGATTGTCTGACAGACAGATAGATAGACAGGCGGAAGCAAAAGACATTACAAGTTAGTTTTTTTTAGCGATTAATTCTTAAAATACGTACTCATCCATCGAGAGAAAAATGCGAACAACAACTAGAAAAAGAACAAAATATTTAATGCAAATCCTTAATGCGTAAAGCTAAATGTCCTTTTAATGTGTTTTTTTTCTCTTGTTTTGTTTTGTTTTTGTTTTTTAACATTTATGTAAATCCGATGAAAAGCATTTCGACAAGAAAAAAGGAAACTTTAGTCGTTTTCCTGCACTTTGATTTTCTACTCGTAGCGCTCGTAGTATTTATTTGCACATGCAAGCAATTTGAAGTGCAATCAGAGTAAAACGAAGATAGTGAGTGAAAGTGGATAGAGGAATGAGCACAATTTAGATTAGTTCGCCTTTTTATAACGACTATTATTTCACATTGAAATCTAATCGTTGTCTCTGGATTATTTTACGTCTGTGGTGAAAAGTTTACATGTTGTTGCAGTGAAAGGGTTGCCGAAATCCGATTATAAAACCGATGCATTATTTGCAGTCGAATGCAATAGACTGGATGAGTGTTGAGAAAAGCGACGATAGCAAACAGCTTGATACATATATACATACATAGTATAGAAAAAGTATTAAATAAATATTTTGTTTATTTTTGACACGAAAGCGTACGTTAGGCAAAAATCGTCAACAATGTCATACAGTACACAGGCGCGGCCCTGGAGCCGAGCAAGTAAGGCCTTGGCTCGGGGCGCATGCACATAGGGGCGCGATACATATGTAAAAAATATATATGAAGCTATCATAAGTGATAAGGACCTATGAGTCTTACATGTATTGAGAAGCTAATTAAAAGTATGATACGTTATATGATATACGGTTAACAATTCAAGTCTAAATTTTTAACCTCAGTGAAATTTTATTGGTTGAAACAAACATTTTTGCTATATAAAATTGTATTTTCAACTTTAAAGTTCAAACTTTTGACCTTGCAGTGATTGAAATCAATATATATGTATATAAAATTTAAACCTAAAAAACGATTTTTTCAACGTTTGTGTTACATTTTTCATCTATTTGAGTTTAAGTTTAAGTTTTTAAATTTTTTTTTAGTTTTAAAATTATTTAAACTAAAGGGACTAATTTTTCATTCTTAATTTTTCAGTTGTTTATGTAAAATTGTCCACTTAAATAAGTTGAAAACTTATTAGAACTTTATGGGACGAATTTTTCAACTTTTTTAATTAAACTTTTTCAACTATTTTGGTACAGTTTTTCGTCATTGCTCAGTAAATTTTTTCTGTTTATGAAGCCTACTGAATATTTTAGAAATTATCAATTGTTCATATCGTCACCTAAAAAGCCAAAATGGTCTTTTTTGCATAACTTAAGCATTACATGTCATTACAAGTCAACGAACAAGCACATAATATAAATAAAATTGTAAAAGAAACTTAAAAATAATTTTTTGAACACAATTTAAACAAATTTGAAGGAGTTGAATCTTATGAGAAAAAAAACAAAATTAAGGGGGATAAATCGGGCTAATGGGGCTCACTTGTTAAATATGACCTCAGAAGTAAAAATGTTCTAAGAAGGTCTTGTAGTGCTCGTAAAGCCCTTTTCAATGACATATAATTTTTTAAGATCTAACATGTAGTGCTTAAGTTATGCAAAAAAGACCATTTTGACTGTTTTTCCGGTGGTCAAAAAAAAAAAATTTTTTTTTGTTTTCGGAATTCTCTCGAGGTCAACTTTAAAATAGGGGTGGTTTTTTCAAATTTTTTTTTTCGACCCACTCTAGTATACATGGACCCAAGGATCCGTACTATTAAATATTTTTGGTATCCGCCCTCGGACACGCCTACCTCCCATACCACAACAAAATAAAAATTACTACATAGAGAGTTCTATTTAAGTTAGATATGTATAGAAATGAAATTTGATATCTGTATGTATTTCTGTGTGCATTTTATATAAAATTGTAGACTAAAACAAAAATGGGCGTGATCCACCCATGAACTCGCCCATCACCCATGCAACACAAATATTGAAAACTCTATAAAAAGGCTTTCATTTCAGCTACAGGAATAAAACTTGGTATTAGAGCATTCCATATCAAATCTAAGGTGTGCATAAGAAATAAGCATCATCTGCAAACGAACACGCCTACCTTTCATACAACTTGCTATAGTGAAAACTCTATAAAGACTTTTATATATGAGCTACAAAGATCAAACTTGGTATACGATTATGTTATATCAACACTATAATGAGTACAAAAAATGGGCGTTAACCACCCACAAACATTTAAAAAATTAACAAGTAAAGAAAGTCTAAAGTCGGTCTAGGCCGACTATGAAATACCCTAAACCTACTTTTCCAAAAAAAAAAAAAATTTTATTGTAAAGGATCGTCTCCGTGGGCGGATGAAGCCCATACTTTATACGCATTTAAATGTTGATGAAAAATTTACACATACCAAGTTTTATTCCTGTAGCTCACAGTTAATGCCTTTATTGTGCTTTCGCTATGGGAGGTGGGCGTGTTCATGGATGGATTACTCCCAATTTTGGAACTCACCTTAGTTTTGGTAGAAAATACATACATACCCAATTAAATTTCTCTATGACAAACATAACCTTATTTATTAAGTTTTAAACTTTTTGGCTTGTATGGGAGGTAGGCGTGTTCGTTGGCGGATGACGTCCATTTTTCAAAACCATCTTTGTCTTGTCATAAAAAACATACGTGCCAAATTTTAGCTCTGTAGGTTAAACAGAGGCTTATTTATTGCGTTTTCAATTTTTGGGTTGTATGGGAGGTAGGCGTGTACGTGAGTGGATGACGTCCATTTTTCGAAGACATCTTTGTATTTGTATAAAACACACACATATCAAATTTTTTTGTTGTAGGCTTATTATAAGCTGAGTTATGCAGTTTTAAATTTTTGCGTTGTATGGGAGGTAGGCGTGTCCGTGGGCGGATTCCAAAAATATTCAATAGCGCAGATTCTTGGGTGCATGTGACCATGTGTACCAAGTTTCATCCAATTATCTCGACTCCTTCTTTTTATCCTGTGTTTACGGACAACACACAGACGGACGGATGGACGGACGGACGGACGGACATGAATAGCTCGACTCACGTGGTGACGCTGATCAAGAATATATATACTTTTTTATACCGGACTCGCTTAGTTCTATGCGTTTAAACGTTTGCACAAAGTTAATATACCCTGACCTTTCAGGTTTAGGGTATAAAAATCAGATAAAAAATTAAATGGATCTGATGTTATATGTTGGTTATTATAAGGTCGAAAAATGCTTATTTTAATGTCAAATGATATGACTTAGAAGTAAACTAAAACTAATTTATATGCTATTTTTAGTAAAATATGTCTGACTTTCTCTCACACCTGTTTTACAAACAGTTGATACGTCAGCATATTGGATGTGGTTGCGACTTTTAAAATGATGACATTCGATATTTGTTTCACAAAAATAGCAATCTGCTGGCTTAAGAATCACTTGACGATGCCAAGCCTGAGGCTTGAAAAATGCAACGTATGTTTGTTTTCAGATTTCCATTTTTTTTTAAGTTCTAAACAGCAATTCGAACAAGCAAATTTTGGTTCAAACCAACAATTTTTAACAAAAGTGAGGTCAAAAACATTGTTGTTATAGTCTATAGTAGCTTTTCTTTTTTAATTCAAACCGATGTTCCTTGTCGACAAGTAATCCGCACAAGTAACAAAAATAATCGCTTTAATCACACGTTACGTAAAATATAATAAAACAGCCAACTTGAACGCACTCTAAGGCCACGCATTAATATTTTGTATTATGTTTTGATCTTGACAAAAATGCACCGTTAAAAAGATAAAGCCTTTTATACTGTTTCACAAATACGCGCCCAGTAGTTGGAGCACTTACAAAAGCGATTAATACAAAGTACAGTGCCGTGTGCCGTTTTGAAAATAATTTGTTTTTCGAAAACGTTCCATAAATTTGTCAATTATTATTCAGAATATTAATTTAAAAAGGTGGTATTCTGTGGAATAAGTAAAACAAATTTGGTTTCAAAAACTTTTCAATTTTATTTAAAAAAATTTTTTAAGTAAAACAAATCTGGTTTCAAAAACTTTTGAATTTTTATTAAAAAAATTTTTTTCGATTTAACTATGGTAAACTATGGTTCTATCAATTCGTTAAAATTAATCGTTTACAACAAATTATTTTCAATACATAGTTGCCTTATCGGCGACAAACGTTCATCTAACATAGCAGATCAGTGAACATTTTTTATAATTTTTAATACTGAAAATGACCTTTCAGATTCACATTTTGCTATCGGTATATTGTAATCAGTAGGTTAGAGAATCATTTGGAAAAATATCGATTATGTCTGAGATCAAAATTCAATTAAATATTTTTAATGGAACTATTGTAATATTTCTGTTTTGATATATTTCACAAGAGATCAAACAAATCCTTCAGGTTGAAGTTTCATTAACGGAATGAATTGATGTAATTCAGAGAGTAATTACATGTGAATATCATTTGAAAATACTTCAACAAGGGATTTTACTCTCGCTTCTTATTCAAAAAATTCAAAAATCAAATTAAAGATTTTGACAGCAGAGCCTGCGGGGACCCTGCCTGAACAGAGCCGGGGATTTCAGCTGCTCCTATCATCCTTCCAAAATCGCGCCCACCTTCCATACAACCCACTATACTGAAAACACTATTAAGAGGTTTATGTTTAATTTACAAACATAACAAACAAACAAACATGGCAAGGGAAGATTTAATATAAAAACTCAAGGTGTGTAAAAAAATACCCACGAACACGCTCACCTCTCATACAGCCGTCATTAGTAAATCTGTTAATCTATAAAGAATACATTGATTTCGATAAAAAATAAGAATGTATTTCTATTTGTTTGAGTATTTAAATATATATTAATTTATTTTAGGAGCATATCGAGCTAGACTGACTTTAGACTTTTTCAACTTGTTTTTTGTTAAAATTAATTGATTTAATTTCTTCTAGCTTAGAAAAAATACTGAAAGTTTGTAGTTTTTAGTTCAGTTTCTGTCCCTTTAAAATTTTAGTCGCTCAAACAGCCTTAAAAAAAAAATACAAATTGGCCGATATTTTTGACCGAAAAAATAAGAGCAAGAAAATATTTGTTAGATTGACCGATAAAGTAAAAGTCAAAAGTAACGGTTAATTTTACCGGAAAAAAATAAAAAACACAAATTGTATTTTCATTTTTGTTAACTGAAATGAAATTGACTGCTTCGAAATTTGTGACTTTTTCGATAAAGACCATAACGGTTTTATAAACCATTTTTGTAAAAATTGAAACCATCATAATTCTTTATGATGACTCATCTACAGTTAAAAAAAATAAAATAAATAAAAATAAAACCAACCAATCTACTCGACATCCTCCTCCGTGTTGAAGTCGGTTAAGAAAAAAGAAAATAATTTTCAAAGTTTAGAATGGAAAAAAAAATTATTTTAACATATATAACCTCTACATTTTTTCGCTTTAGCCCTTCTTTACATCAGGAATGGCCTGGTTAAGAGTTTGTCAGACAAACATTGAAATTAAGTCTCAAGTTAAGTGTTAAAGCAATTCAAAACTAGGTAAGCACACGTTTGGGTCATAAATATTTTCACAAAATCCAAGCCCAAAAAGATTCT
The DNA here is from genome assembly GCA_958299015.1 of Tetanocera ferruginea. Taxonomy (NCBI): domain Eukaryota; kingdom Metazoa; phylum Arthropoda; class Insecta; order Diptera; family Sciomyzidae; genus Tetanocera; species Tetanocera ferruginea. The sequence continues at coordinate 86,688,237 of OY282642.1, read as the reverse complement.
CCCCTTTGATGCTTGGCATGTGGTGCCACGGCAGTCATAAAAACTGAAATCCCACCCTACATATCACACATAATTCAAACTCGCAGTAATATTGCAAAAATAGCTCAGACAAAGTTATTTTTATTATTCAAACCAAATTATGTCACACATACTTGTTTAAGAAATACATATGAAAAACTAAATATAATAATAATAATAATCATAAAGTTAGTACTAGACAGTCAAACAACCACAAAACTAGAGTCAAATGTATAAACGAAAGGGTCACCAGAAATTCAGAAGAATGTCATAAAATATAAGATGTTTTTTTCGGCTTTCAAGATTTTGATAAAAAGAAAAAAAAAAACGAAATTGAATAATGCTATGCCATAATAATGGAAAAAGTATTTCAATCGGCAGTTATGAATTCTTAAGAAATACTTCTGGTATTTCAATCGAAGAAATTTTATTAAGTCTCAATTGCGTGGCTGAGCCAATGAACCGAATTTTATTGAACTTTTTTTTAATAAATATGCATATCATACCACATTAAATTTCATTCCCAATTGAGCTGCATAAAACTCACATCAGCATGAATTGATTTTTAGCTTTACTGGCGTTAAGTTTTTCTTTTCGCTTTTATGTTGTGTCTTTTGTAAATATTCACGACAACACATTTTCTCAATTTGCTTGTGTCCTTTTATTTTTCAGTAGTTGTTATATCTTATTTTAAGTTTCTATTTAAGTTTGCAATTGTTGAAGTTCCTTCGGGTTTAAGGAACTTTTTTGCTGTTTTTGTTTCCTTATATTATTTTGTTTGTTTTTTTTTTTGCATACTTCCGGTTGTCATAATGTTTTTGGCAATTTCTGAATAGTTTTCTCTTCCGTTGTTTTTGCTCTTGTTGTTGGTTTATATAACGATTGGTCTCTACTTACTTTAAACATTCAAATATGTATAAAATAAAAAATTCAACAACAAAATCATCTCTTACTGTGCGACAGTTAGGAGTGTATCTAACTTTTCTATTTGCTATTTGCTAAGTTTGCAAAAAGATTTTTTTAACAACTGTTTTCCAACTGTTTATAAGTTTGCATGGACGGTATGTGTGTAAATATTAAGGTCCTGATGAACATCTGCATTCAGTGCAGTGTGTATATATAAAGGCGTCTACATTTTGCTGCTCATATTGAATTTCAATCTTACGTACTCATCGTTCGAGAAAATTTCTTTAAAATCTATGCAATTTCGAAAGCTGTAATGCGGTTTTGTTGACCATCCAAAGGCCTGAGGCAAAATCTAGCAGCAATATTTAGATGTTCCAGAAAAAGATGTTTTGAGTAAGTTTCAGATATTAAAAAGAAAAGAAAATATTAAGTAAATTTATATGTGATTCGCATTAATTATTATATAAATTTGAACTTTTTAATAATTATAAGTCCTGATTTATGTATTAATTTTAAAATTATTGTAAAATAATATAAAACATGTTTAAAACTATATAACAACCCTACAAACATTTTATGAGGCTATCCAAAATTACTCTAAAAAAAGTGTCTTTTATGCGTGTCTTATGATGACTCATTAAATTGACTCATGAAAGAGTCTGTAATATGATTGTTAAATGATTGTTCAAAAATAAGACTCATACAAGAGTCATTATTGTATCTGATTTATGAGTACTCATAAAAGAGACTCATTAAAGAGTCCTTAATATGACGGTGATATGATTGTTCATAAAAAAGACTCATAAAAGGATCATATATTGATTGATATATGCGTAATCATAAAATAGACTCATAAAAGAGTCTTATATACGAGTGTTTCATGAGTAAATAGAAGCGGATTATTGCAAAAGCACCATATCTTATAATTAAATAAGAACTTAATCGAGCATATTCTTATTTTAATTGTATAAAACTTTGTAACTGTCCGTTATTCGCACATGCTATCCTGGTGTCGCTTTTCGAAGAATTGTTTGTTTGTGGCGATAAACATGAATTCAAATTGAACTACAACAAATGTTCGTTGCAAAAAGACTTCTTAAATGAGTCTTAAAAGAGTATTAAATATGATTATTAAAAGAGTACTAAATAAAAGTCTCAAAAGAGTACGCAATATGAGTCTTAAAAGAGTATCAAATATGAGTCTTAAAACAGTCAGTTGGGTAGAGGCAGTACAATGCATTAGTATTCTATGCAGAATATGGTTGGAAGAATAAATTCCAGATGATTGGAACCTCAGTGTGCTCTGCCCAATCCAAAAGAAAGACGATCTCACCACTTGCGCCATCTTCCATGGGATAAGCCTTCTTAATATCGCATACAAGGTCCTGTCGAGCGTATTATATGAAAGCCTGAACCCCATCATCAACCTACTGATTGGACCTTATGGACCAGATATTTACGCTACGACAAATGTTGGAGAAGTCCTTAGAAAAACAAATCGACACACACCATCTGTTTGCCGATTAAAAAACCGCCTAGAACAATCAAATAAAGAATCACCATACATATGTATTCCACCATATCTGAATTTGATATTCCTGCAAAGTTGATATGTCTATGCAGGATGACACTGAACAACACCAGTAGCGCAGTGAAAATCGGGAAGGATCTTACTTACCCTCCGTTCGATACCAAGCGAGGTTTTAGACAAAGTGATTTCTTATCGTGCGACTTCTTTAATATAGTCATGGAGAAGATCATCCGAGTAGCTGAGCTGAGACGCAGTGGCACAATATTCTATAAGAGTGTTATGTTGCTGGATTTTGCTGATGATATTGACAGCATTGGCCATAATACGTATGAAGTCAGTGCAGTATTCTACAGGCAAGAAAAAGAGTTGAGTTGAATAGATTTTGCAGTGAACGCAGTGAAAACGAAGTATCTTGTGTCAACAAGCAAACAGTCACAGGGTCTTGTAACCACATCACTGCTGACAACACCTTCTTGAGGTGCAGAAGGACTTCGTTAACCTGCACAGTTAAAAATCTTCGACTGAACTTTAGTCAATCATGTACTGTATATATGACGACACCGAAATTGTATTAATATTAATATTAAAACCACGTCAAATAGCTACTAAAACTAAGTTTAAGTTTCGCATGGGTTTAAAATTTAAAAAAACCAAATACAAGAACTATGTTTTAGTCCTGCATGGGCTTAAAATTTAAACCATGTCAAATGCTAATACTAAGTTTTAGTCTGTCAAAAAAAAAAAAAAAAAATGTTGGCCCTTGACCGAGACTTTGACCGAACTTCTTATGATCAATTGTGTTGTGTGTGTTATTAAATGTTTGCACGCAATTGACCGAGAACTGGACCTACATGTTTTATGCCGACTCCGAACGGCTAAAGTTCATGTTCTCAAGAAGCTTTACATGGCATTATTTAATCTCTGAGGTTTGCCATGTAAATGAGTCTGCAGAGAGGTGGTGACCGATCAGAAAAATTATTTATTGAAAAAAACTTTTCGCCGAGGCTGGGGATCGAACCAGGGCTCCGAGTGTGCTAAGCCACACACTTAACCTGCATGCCACGGTCACCACCTTATTAGTCTCTCATTAGTCTCTCATGGGTTTAAAATTTAAACTTTTAGCTCTTTTCAGTTTAGTTTTAAAATTTCGTAAACATTAAATTACACAATTAGCACGTGTAAAAAATTTAATCCATGGCTCAAGCGGTTATCGATTCGATTTGATGACTCGAGTGTCGCTGGTTCGATCCTCAGCCAAATAGTTTTTATTTTTGTATGTCTTTTATATATTATTATAATCGTTTATTTTAATTATTTAATGTAAAAACTGCATTGTGCATTATTTTAATTTTTTGCCACATCCTTGTATCGAACAGCGGACTGCGGCTACCATAGCAATAGAGTCGCGAGTTCTAACCTTAGCCTCAGCTGTTGCCTGCTTGAGCATGAAAAAAAAGTGAACAAAATATAGCTTTTTTTAACCTTTTATTTATTTTGTATTAAATTTTAATCCTTAGGAACTGAACTTAAAGTTTTATTCACATTTTATTAAATTAAAATTTAGCTATTGCTTAAAAAAATTTTTAGTATGTTGAAAAGTACGATTGGTTTGAAAATGATTCCAAGATTTTTTACCGCGCAGTAATGGCTCACATTAAAATCCAAAATATGTTTGATTTATGAGTTTTTAATTCATCATTCTACACATCTTCTTAATATATAAAAGACAAGCGTCCTGCTCCGTGCTCTATATCACTCAAACTGTTATAGTTGTTATTGCTATGTATAGGCTGAACATGAAGGCCTGGTCCAGAGCCTGTTTCACTATTACTTACAGTGCTTTTTATATGAAAAAATTTTTAGCCTTAAAGTATGCACACAAAATTTATTTGATATTTGATGTAAGGACACATTGACGACTACTGGAACAATACAACATTTGAGGTGAATGAAAAATATCATATCGTATGTTACTTAATAATTTTTAATACAACCCGTAACAGTATAAATTCCTATTTAAACTAGGTCGTAGCAATCGCTTAGCAAGTACCTAAGCTGGCCACATAAATAGGTACGTTGAAGAAACAAATTAGTTGGGTCGCTCGCTTTAAAAATTTTTTTCTTAAATCTGTAAAAAAAGAGATATTATCTCTTTCGATTATCTTAAACGAAAAAATTAAAATTTTTTAATTTATTCTAGTTTTCTTCCATTTTTATGTTCCAAAGTCACGTGTGAGGTCATTAATATATATAAAACAAACATTACTATATATAAACCTCTAAAACGGCAAACAGTCTAAAATAACAAAAAAAAAATAAAATTCACTTTTTTAAATAAAACCAAATTAAAGTTTTTCAGAAAGTTGGCAGCTCTAGCATAAAAATTCAAAAAATATTTAATTTTTTGAAATCGCTTTTCTATAGTTTTCTAATGATAGGAATGTTACCATTTACAAAAATAAGGTAACATAAGATGGAGATATGATTTATTAGTAATGACTTAATTTTTAAGATTGTTGCTTTTATAAAAAATTGGTATCTCCATAATATTTTACAAAATTATGGCGATAAAAAAACAAATAACTGATATTCTTTTAAGTAGAAAAGGAACCTACTAAGAGCATGTGATAAATTTTTGGAAAAAATTTGACATATATTTTTTCGGTGCAATGAATATGATAATTCACAACGAAAACAATAATATTTAACAATTTCATAATTTCTAAAAAATAAAAATCCAATTGGATTATTTCGGTTTTTTCACACAATAAAAAAAAACAGCGAACGTTCGTTTTTAATCACTTATTCAAAATGAGCGTTTGAATTAAAAATTCAGGAACTTTGTTCACGACCGGCACTTAATTATCTGAATGTTTCTTGCAGATTGATTTCCTTACTTTTCTTTCTTATTTCTTATTGTTTTCATTTCTCCACGATAACGCAAAAACGAAAACATGTAGAACAGCAACAACGCAAACCGAACCGATGACGCACGGATAACAAAAAAATCACTGACGCTGCTAGTAATTTACTTCTGAACGGACATTCTAATTAAACCTTAATTTTTAATGAACGGTTGAAACGAACGTTCGTTGATTTTTGAAGTTGTGTGTAAAATTTCTTGAGAAAATACGCAACAGACAAATTTTCCGTGATAAAAAAATGCTTTTATCTTTCGATCAGACATGCACAACGAAATCAACAGAATTTTTTCTGTTTCGTTGAGGCAGAAAAATAAATTATCAAAATTATTTCGTTTTTTAAATAACGTTAAAAATTTATCAAATCAAATTTCGTTTCGTTGAAAAAAAAAAAAATTTTCTATTATTTTCTCCTATGCTAAAGCTGGTATGACACTTGCTTTTTTCGCATTTTTAAGATCTTCAAAAATGCAGATCTTCAAAAAAGCAGGGTAAAAGGGAAGAATATACTTTTTAAAAAAGGATAATTAGAGATAATTATAATGGATAATTATACAGTCCGTTGAATTTAGCATTTTAGTGTTATTTTGAATTTTGTCAAAAATTATGAATTCTTTACATAAAAATGGAAAAAATTTGTTAAAATATTAAAAGTCGAACTTTTTTGCAGTTCTTGTGTTTATTTGGTTTTGTATATTCATTATAAATAAACAATAAAAAAAGTATATTGTGAAATGTCAGAATTTAATGTGCCTCTGTCATATTTTAAGCTGCTAGCGGCTGAAAGAGTAAATATTTTTTAACAGTTTTCAGCCATTGAAAATGACTGTTCTGCATTTTTTTGGACTTGCAGCGTACTGCTCACACCAACTAAAAATTATATAGCTTCGTTTGGTGTGTTGCTCTTTTTGTATTTTTAAGATATTAAAAATGCGAAAAAGCAAGTGTCATACCACCTTAAACAAAAATTTCTTCGGATCCAAACAAAACGAAATTTTTTGTTGAAATAAACATTATTTTCAACGGTTGATTGGGACAAAAACGAAAAAATTTTATATCGTTTTCTCCGAAACGAAATAAATATTTTCGTTTTTGGAATTACCGTTTTGTTATTTATTTTGCTTCAACCAAACGAAAAAAATATTTTGGTTATCGTTAAAATTAACGTTAACGTGTATGCCTGCGTTCGATTGCAAACGAAATAAATCTGCTTTTAAATAAGTTTAAGAATCATTTAAGAAATTTATTATTAAATATATTTAATGGATTGCTGATGAAAACAAAATAATAGTCAATTTCTTTTCAAATACTTTGCGACAATTACGCGTTCATTGTCCCTTGCCCACTTAAAATTGTTTAATGTTTTGTAGTTGTAACAGTAAAGAACAAAACTGGATTAACATGTGCAAGATTCCTTAGCAGCAAATTAATAGCAGCGCTGAGCTGCAATTTATGGAATTACAAATGTCTGTCAAACACCAACAAATGTTGTTTATGAAAGAAAATAAGCCTAAAATAAGAATTAAAACTACAAATTTATTTTATTTAACAGGGTTCACCTACATATGCAAATATAAACGGATTTCATGTTTTGTGTTTTATTTTCTAACTATTTTCCTTTATAAATAAAATTCGTACTCTTATTTTTTACTATTTTACTATTTATTGATAAATAGCTGTTGCAGCGAAAAACATTCGCCGCAAAATTTTTGCTGTCGTTTCAAGTCGTTCGGTTTTTTCATTGACTGATACATACATACACAAGCATGTTAGAAGAAAACTATTTCAGCGAATAACAACAACAAAACTCACGGAAATATTATTTTCAATTAACTTTTAAACTAAATGGAATTTGAAAAAACTTCCTAAGAAAACAACTTTCGTTAGGAAGCGTAGAACAGTACAGAAAAAGAAATTTTAAGATCGGTCAATCCGTTCGAGAGTTTAAGGTCTCTAAACAGCTTCAAACAACCTGTTCCATGGGAGCTTCGCTCGCTTCGCTCGCTCGCTCCAAAAAAAAACAAATTGGCCATTTCAGCCCTTGAAAGGACTTTGACCGAGCTTCTTATGATCAATTGTGTTGTGTGTGTTATTAAATGTTTGCACACAATTAACCGAGAACTGGACCTACATGTTTTATGCCGACTCCGAACGGCTAAAGTTCATGTTCTCAAGAAGCTTTACATGGCATTATTTAATCTCTGAGGTTTGCCATTGTCTGCAGAGAGGTGGTGACCGATCAGAAAAATTTTTTATTGCAAAAAACTTTTCGCCGCGGCTGGGGATCGAAACCGGGCTGCGAGCATGGTAAGCCACACACTTAACCTGCATGCCATGGTCACCACTATTATAGCAAGGAAAATATGGCTGATAGTTTTTTTTAAACTGTTCTTAGATAGCAATACATTAAAAAATTAAAATTTTTATTTAAATTTTTTTCAAAATGGTCAAGAAACAAAATTTCAGTTTTTCGGAGCAGTTGATTTGAACTGGTTCTATACATATTACTTTTGAAATTCAGGTCGGTATTTATAAAATAAAAATATTTGGTCTAAAGCTCTTATTCCTAGATACTAGCTACTAGCAACACTGTATTTAACAGATATGAATCCTACTTAGCAACAATAGGAAGCAACAACATTTTTGGTTTGATGAATCAGCATATGTGCATTGATTAATTTTATGACAGCAGTCAGCTGTTTCATAACAGAAGTTAAAAGAACTGTAGTGGATTTTTGTTTTCGAACATTAATAACAGGTTTCCATAAAAGATCGAAGTGCTGAATACCATTCATAACAGATCTTTTATGGACGACATCTTTTATGATTGGTATCAGAATATGCGTAACAGATTGCGCCAACAGAGTTGCCACTCTCCAGCAAATTGTTTTACCCAAATCTTCGGCAAAAATTTACCAAAACAGAAAAGAATTACAGGACCCATGAGGTATGTTTAACATATGTATACCATAACTGTAACTTAAGGTGTTATTGTAAAGCAATACAAAAACGAATTCCGACAGTATGTTTTCGCTAAGTATAGAATGCTAAGCTAAAAAAAATGAACGCACTTAGTCAAAATCAACGCTACATTCATCATCTCTATGTCGTTTACCACAGCGGGTATACATAAAACCGAAGTCGAGTTACACTAATTAATTAAAACATTCTAGCAAACTGACATTTATGAACCCCAAATGGTAATAACAGCCGAAGAACCAAAAAAACAGCACATAAAAAGAAAAGAGTGATTACAGTCACCGAATACAAACGCTGAAATTAATACAAACAAATTACGATTGCATGTTGAACTGCAAACAATGCTGTGTCACCACAACGGCCTACCCTCACTCATCCCGCTCAACATGCTTGTCACGTGACAAGTCATGTCACATTAACTATAAAAGGTAAAGAAAAATAAAGGGAAAAAATGTTGTTAGCTTAAAATAAAAAGGAAATAACAAGCAACTCAGTTGATCCTATTGACAGTTAACGCAAAGTTAAATGAAATCCAGTTGACAAGCATCAAGCATTCAACATTGAAACATTCAGCCGGTGCCGGTGCTTAATCGGTTTACAAATCAACATTTAAACAATTAATGATGAGAGCGCAAAAAAGTCGAAAAGCTACATTAGAAGGATCCTATACAGTAAAAAAGAGAAAGGTGCAATGACACGGCAAAAAACTAAATCACAATGTAAATTTTGGCTATCAGAGAAACATATGGTGAGAGTAAAAAAATAAATGCATAGAATTTGTATAAAACTAATTACTGCTCTTTCGAACAGCATAAAATATAGCAACTACACCCAGGATTATGTGACTAGCTGGTAATTGGAATTGACTAAAAGCATTATTTGTTTTTTTTTTTTTTTTTCAAATTACTGTCGGTCAGTCAATTTTTGGGCATAACCTGGCATGACTAGGCGCAGTTTAAGTCAATAAAATTGACGTCATACTTAGCGCAAGGCTAGCAGTTGTCGTAAAATTGTGACCTTCAATAAAGTTTGACTTGTTTGGATGCGAAATTCTACTTTTTCTATAGCTAAATAAAGACTAGCAAGGCTAGCTTTAAAATCCTTATCAACTAATAAAAGCTTTTTTCTTATTTAAAACTAGCGGATGTTACCCGATGTTACTCGGGGTTGTGACTCGAGCACAGACAAAGGACGATTTTTAAAACTGCTCTCATTTTAACATTTTTTTAAATTATCAATTCAATTTTTGAATTGTTTAAATTATAGTTTTTTTGTGGTTTTGCCCCATCACTCCGTCGAAAGTTTTAAGTCAAATTTCCGAAAAACGGTACCTGCCGGACTTGAATACAAAAAAATTACAGCTTCAACTTCTCCATCTGACATCTAGTTTCTAAGGCAAAGGTCACCAAGTTTGAAAAAAGTCATTTCGAGAAACATGAATTTAAAGTTTTTCTTAGCATGCTTTAATATGCATTTCTATCTCAAAACAAAAATTTGAATTTTAAAAAATCCTCTTGGGATTGATTCGAATTTTGGATTGTCTTCGTTCAACTTCGGTTATGTTCGATACTGTTCGGTTGATTTTTGTTCATATTTATAAAGAATCTGCTCGTATTCGTTAAACTTATTTTTTTTCGTTAGTCTTTGGTTCTTGACTTCGTTTGCCTTCGGCTCATTCCTTGATTTTTGTCGAAAGAACTTTTAAAAGCATAGGATCTATTTCAATAACAGATGAAAATGCCAAACAAGTTTCATCAAAATCGGTTCATCCGTTTTGACGTGAATGTGCCAAACATAATTGATTGAATAAAGCGCCCTCTTACGGAAGTTTTCTAAAATTTAAAGAGCCTTAATTCCGTTGCAGGGTCAAGTTATTTCACCTACCAAATTTTGGTAAAATCGGTCTAGTCATTTAAGAGTTATTGAGTCTTAAAAACGCACTACTTAAAGCACCTTTTTGCGGAAGTCTATTTAGAATTTAGTCAATACTAAAAATATATCGTAGGTATTGCACACACGCAACAACTGGAAAATTTCGAATGTTTTTTTATAAAGTGCTGCTAAAGAATTTACAAAAAAAATTTTTGATTTTTTTATGAAAACTTATAGACCCAAAGTAATTTTAAAGGAGAATCTTGGCCATGTTTGAGTTTATCAAATAGTAAACGCAACTACTTTTCGATCTACGTTACTACTCCAATTCAAAATTGTAGTAGGCGAACTTGTAGTCGGAATAGTAAATAAAATATATCCATAATTTCGGAATCGAGCTCGAAACTGTGTTTTTTGTGTTTAGAATTCCCGTTTATGTACAGTGTTCCTCCTTACAAAAACGCATAAAAATCTATAATAAACCCAAAATCCATTTTTTTGACATTCATTGTTTTCGCATACATGTGACTATATAATGCAATGTACATGTACATAGTTGTAGTTAGAAAAAAAAGGTAAGTTAGAAACTATGCATTCAAAAACGTCAAAACATTTTTTAATTAATAAAATGTAGAGCATCCTCAATGTTCCAAAACTGATAGAAAGTTCAAAAAAGGAGTTAAAAGAAATTCATAAAAAGACGTATCTTCATAACTTTTTTCTAATAATACTTTTTTTCAATAAAACAATGTTAAAGTTCACCTTAAATAAATTTGAAAAAAAAAACAAATTGGCCATTTCAGCCCTTGAAAGGACTTTGACCGAGCTTCTTATGATCAATTGTGTTGTGTGTGTTATTAAATGTTTGCACACAATTGACCGAGAACTGGACCTACATGTTTTATGCCGACTCCGAACGGCTAAAGTTAATGTTCTCAAGAAGCTTTACATGGCATTACTTACTCTCTGAGGTTTGCCATTGTCTGCAGAGAGGTGGTGACCGATTAGAAAAATTTTTTATTGAAAAAAATTTTTCGCCGCGACTGGGGATCGAACCCGGGCTCCGAGCATGCTAAGCCACACACTTAACCTGCATGCCACGGTCATCACTAATTTTGAAATAAATTTGAGGTGGGTCAAATATGACCTAATCATCATTTAGTTAAGATGGTGAAGGATATCATAAATCAAAAAACATCATGATTAGAAATTTTTTACCCATAAAAACATTTTGGCCACTTAAGTCGATAAAATATCTTATTGTCCTGACACGAATACAGCCGTAGTTTTAAAGCTATCGTATTGAAATTCAATAGCTAAAGAAACAAGCATTTGTATTGAAAAAACTTTTGCCCGAGGTGAGGTTTGAACTCTGGCTTCATTGGTACGCACTCCACATATTTAACACGCACGATTACAGCCATCACTTGGAGCTTATTTATTTATCTGCATTAGCTGGCGCTTATAATCGAAGTTAGGTTTTTCAACGGTCGGTTTTTGACCAAGTCGATGTCGGCCTACAGCTCATACAGTGGTTCCAATAAATTCGGTATTCGCCATTGACGCAGATGGGACAAAAAATCAACTACATGCAAAATTATTGGTTTATAGAGAGTACATTTTACTCACCGAGAATGGGCTCTGCATCCTTCTTATCCTTCGTCTGATCACAATGCTGATATCGTTACCGTTAGATCGAGGAGTTACCGTTAGATCGGTAGAATGGGGTATTTAATCGACAAACAGTTGAAATGTGACGATTAATTACTCCAGGGATTTTTTGACGTATAATTACGTCTTACAGCGCGGTATGTATTGGATCGTTTTAACAAATTTTTTCAATTCCATGAAACGTTTTGACTAATACTTAAGGGTATACCTACAGCGTTTAATACTCATCATTCAAAGATAATATATATACTTAAACATCAGATATATCCTGCGCTGAATAAATATCTTATTTTGGATTTTGTCACTATTATATTTAAATCACAAAATAGTAAAATATAAAAAAAAATGCATGTCTTTATATAAGAAAATTAATCACCAGCTGTGTATGCGGTGCCTGCTGCTTTCTTTGCTTTTATTTCGTTGCTTTTGATTGTGTTGTTTTTGTTTTGTACGAACTGATTCGCAGCATTGGTTCTATACTCCCAGTTAAGAGGGTGATCCGATTAGATTTAACTCTTATGAAAAAAAAACGATTTGCATTATATTTCGTTTTATGCTATTACCCAATAGATGGCGCTATATATTCGTCAGACATGATGTATGCATCTTACAGAGAAAGCGTTGCTTATTGCGAGTAGTAGAAAGTAGCAGAAATGAAAATGTGAAATGAACAAACTATTTTTATACCCTAAACCTGAAAGGTCAGGGTAATATTTACTTTGTGCAAACGTTTGTAACGCATAGAACGAAGCGAGTCCGGTATAGAAAAGTATATATATTCTCGATCAGCGTCACCTCGTGAGTTGAGCTATTCATGTCCGTCCATCCGTCCGTCTGTGTGTTGTCCGTAAACACAGGATAAGAAGAAGGAGTTGAGAAAATTAGATGAAACTTGGTACACATGATAATATGATACGCCTACCTCCCATACAACGCAAAAAATTTAAAACTGTGTTTTCTGTATGTGTTTTCTATCAACACAAAGATGTTTTCGAAAAATGGGTATCATTCGCCCACGGACACGCCCACCTCCCATACAACCAAAAAATTGAAAACACAATAAATAAGGCTCTGTTCAACCTATGAAAAAAATTGCACACTTATGTTTTTTATAACAATACTAGCTGATGTAACCCGGTGTTACTCGGGGTTGTGCCTCGAGCACAGAAAGAGGACGATTTTCAAAACTGCTCTCATTTTTACGTTTTTAAAATTATCAATTCAATTTTTAAATTTTTTAAATTATCGTTTTTTGGGGTTTGGCCCCCTCCTTCCGTCGAAAGTGTTTAGCCAAATTTCCGTAAAACTGTACCTGCCAGACATGATTAAAACAAAAAATTACATCTTCAACGTCTCGACGTGACGTCTTGTTTCTGAGGAAAATGGTTACCCACACTCAGAAAAAAACACATATCTTCCTCCGGTGAAAAATTTCTCCAGTTTCGATAATAGCAATTTTCTCTTTTCAAATAAAATTTTCTTCAAGTAGAATAAATTTTCACATTTTCGAAATATTTCTTCACTTCTAGGAAATACAAATATTTCAATGTCTCTGATAAAGACAAATATTTTTCTCGCACAAAAAAATTCTCATTTATATAGAAAAATTTTTTGAAAAGGAATATTTTTTCCTATATTTTGATAGAAAGTTCACTATGAGAAGTATTTTCTTCAATAAAAACATATTTTTTCTCAAAAATAAAGAGTCTTTTTCTCTAAAATCGAACTATTTTTAACCGACTTCAAAAAGGAGGAGGTTCTCAAGTTGGTTGGTTTCTCTGTTTTTTTTTTTTTTTTTTTTTTTTTTTTTTTTGTGAATGTATGTACATCGATTACTCCTAAAGTACTTGCCCGATTGCCGTAATTTTTTGTCAACATATAGAGATTATCAACGCGGAGGTGCCCGTTTATTAAAGGGGGCGGTATTCGGAAAAGGGGCGTGTCTCTATAAGAAAAACACTGTATCTCAGTAAATATTGACACTACGGTAATATAATTCACAGTAAAATTACAAGGGCAAGCACAAGTATTAAAAATGACGATCACTTAAGTGGGCGTAATTCTAAAAAAGGGTGTGGCAATATTGTAAAAACTCTGTATCTCGAAGAAAATTGACACTAGAGTACTGAAATTAAGTACAGAGGTAGGTACAATTATTGGAAATTACTATAACAAAAGTGGGCGTAATTCGACTAAGGGGTGTGGCAATATAAGAGAATTACTGTGTCTTGAATAATATTGATACTAGGGTACAGAAATTTATTACAAAGGTAGGAAAAATTACTACAAATTTTTGTAAAAAAAAAAATGGGCGTTAATCGAGAAGGGGAGTGGCAATATTTAAAAAAACACTGTATCTCGATTACTATTGATACTACGATACTAAAATTTAGTACAAAGGTAGGTACAAATATAACAAATTACTGTCAGTAATGTGGGCGGTATTCGATAAAGGGGCGTGTCACTGTAAGAAAAACACTGTATTTCAGTAAATATTGACACTAGAGTACTAGAGTTAATAAAATTCACAGAAAAAATGCAAGGGTAGGTAAAAAATAGCAGTCAATTAAGTGGGCGTTAGTCAACAAAGAGGTGTGGCAATATTAGAAAAACTCTGTATCTCGAATAATATTGACACTAGAGTACTAAAGTTAACTACAGGGGTAGGCACAGTTATAAAACAATTAATTTCAATACAGTGGACCTTGTTTGATAAAGGGGTGTGGCAATATATAAAATACACTGTATCGCGAATAATATTGACACTAGAGTACTGAAATTTAGTATAGAGGTAGGCACACTTATAACAAGTTATTGTGAATAAAGTGGGCATCATTCGACAAAGGGGTGTGGCAATATTAGAAAACACTAAATCGAATACTGACACTACTAACTGAAGAAGTACAGACGTAGGCACAATTATTACAAATTACTACCGAAGAATTGGGCGTTATTCGACTAAGGGGTGTGGCAGTGTGTAAAAAACTGTATCATATTGACTTAAGGGTGGTAAAATTCATTGTTAGAATGGGTAGAACTATTGAAAACACTATAACAAAGAGTGTGATATTCTCAACAAAGAGGCGTGTCAATATTATAAACACACTATATTTCAGTCAATATTGACATTGGGGTAGTGATAAAAATACAAGAGTAGGTACTGATAAACATACTGACAAAGACCAGAATAAGAAACGACAGAAAAGCATTTTCCATATTATGAGCATAAATAATTGGTGTTTAATTAATTTATACACTTTTTTAATATACATCATTTTCTCTAAAAAGAAAGAAATAAAAACTTTTTAACAAAAAAAAAAACCTACTTCAAAATCACTAGAAAGTAAAAAATAATTTTAAATTACTTTTACTATTTATTTCTTGGTCAAATTTGTATTTTTATAATAAATATATTTATTTTTTTATGGTAATAAGAGCTTCGAAGTCGGCGCTAATATAATCAGATTTTTGTGCAGCTGCAACACACATATAGCATTTTAATTAAGATTTAAGAAAAACTAAGATTACAAATTAATACAGCGTCACCCAAGCAGGATATTTACAAATAAAAAAGTCTTAAATAGAGTAGGGATGGCGAAAAAATCATGATTTTACGTCAATGATTAGCGCTGACTTGAAGCTTTTATTATCATAAAAAAATAAATATATTTATTATAAAAATACAAATTTGACCAAGAAATAAATAGTAAAAGTAATTTAAAATTATTTTTTACTTTCTAGTGATTTTGAAGTAGGTTTTTTTTTTTGTTAAAAAGTTTTTATTTCTTTCTTTTTTATATATTTCTCTTTTTCATAGGTTTTTATCATTTTTAGAGAATTTTTAGGATAGCATTTAGAGAAAAGCCTTCTCTGGAGCAAGGTCAATACCATTTTTCAGTAGATATGATGCCATTTTTATCATATTCCGAGAAACTTTTTTCCGTTTAAAGTGTTTCTGAACATGCATTTAATATGCAATTTTATCTCAAATAAATTCCAATTTTAAAGAATCCTATAAGCATCGATTCGATTTTTGAATTGTCTTCGTTCAACTTCGGTTTTGGTCGATACTGTCCTGTTAATTTTTTTCATCATTATATAGCTTCTGGTGGTATTCGTTAAACTTCTTGTTTTTCGTTCGTCTTTGGTTCTTGACTTCGTTTGTCTTCGGCTCATTCCATGATTTTTGTCGAAAGAAATTTTAAAAGCATAGGATCTATTTCAGCAACAGATACAAATGCTTGCAAAGTTTCATCAAAATCGGTTCATCCGTTTTGACGTGAATGAACCGAACATAGTTGATTGAATAAAGCGCCCTCTCACGGAAGTTTTCTTAAATTTAAATAGCTTCAATGCTGTTGCAGAGTCAAGTTATTTCACGTACCACATTTTAGTAAAATCGATCAATTCATTAGAAGTTATTGAGCCTTTACAATATACTACTTAAAGCGCCCTCTTTCAGAAGTCTTTGGAATTTTTCATATTTTTTGTTTTATCTTGGGTTCGTGCCAAATTTCTTTGAAATCGGTTCAGGCGTTTAGGGGTTATGGAGTCTTTAAAACACACTACTGAAAGTGCCCCCTAACGGAAGTCTTTGGAATTTTTATAGCCTATGTTATCTTGAGCGCAGTCGAACCTTCATTCCAAATTTAATTGAAATCGGTCCAGGTGCTTAGGAGCTATTATATAGTGCCACGCCCACATACTTCCGCCCAATTTTTAACCTATGCTTTATCTTGGGTGCAGTTGAACCTTCATACCAAATTTAATTTAAATCGTTCCAGGAGTTTAGGACTTATTTAGTCTTAAAAACGCACTACTTAAAGCGCCCTCTTGCGGAAGTCTTTAGAATTTTTTATTGCCTATGTTTTATTTTGGGAGCAGTTGAACCTTCATACCAAATTTCATGGAAATTGGCTCAGGCGTTTAGAAGTTATTAAAGAGTGACACGCCCACATACTTCCGCCCACTTTTTTACCTATGCTTTATATTGGTTGCAGTTGAACCTTCATACCTAATTTCATTGAAATCGGTCCAGGAGTTTAAGAGTTATTGAGTCTTAAAAACGCACTAGTTAAAGCGCCCTCTTGCGGAAGTCTTTGGAATTTTTTATAGCCTTTGTTTTATTTTGGGAGCAGTTGAACCTTCATGCCAAATTTCATTGAAATAGGTCCAGGCGTTTAGAAGTTATTATAGAGCGCCACGCCCTCATACTTCCGCCCACTTTTTTACACCCCCTATGTTCTTTCTCACTATGAAAGGTACTCGGTGTCGAAATTTCAGCTCAATCGGAAAAGCAGTGCGCGAGCTTATACGGAACAGACAGACAGACAGACAGACAGACAGACAGACAGACAGATAGACAGGAGGACAAACATTTGATTTTATATATAAGATAAAGGCGGTTTTGCAAAATGAACATCATCCGCCCACGGACACGCCTACCTCCCATACAACGCAAAAATTTAAAACTGTGTTTTCTGTATGTGTTTTGTATCAACACAAAAATGTCTTCGAAAAATGGGTGTCATCCGTTCATGGACACGCCCACCTCCCATACAACCCAAACATTGAAAACGGAATAAATAAGCCTCTGTTTAACCTTCAGAGATAAAATTTGGCAGGTATGTTTTTTATGACAAACCAAATATGGTTTTGTAAAATGGGCATCATCCGCCCACGGACACGCCTACCTCCCACACAACCCCAAAAGTTTAAACGTCAATAATTAAGGTTTTGTTTGTCATAGAGAGATGCAATTTGGTATGTATGTATTTTATTCCAAAACTAAGGTGTGTTAAAAACTTGGGAGTTATCCGTCCATGAACACGCCCACTTCCCATAGCGAAAGCACAATAAAAGCATTAACTGTGAGCTACAGGAATACAATTTGGTATGTGTAAATTTTTCATCAACATTTAAATGTCTATAAAATATAGGCTTCATCCGCCCACGGACACACTCATTTTCAATAATATTATTTTTTTTTTTGGAAAGTAGGTTTAAGGTATTTCATAGACGGCCTAGACCGATATTAGACTTTGTTTACTTTGTTTTTTTTTTATACGAAGTAAAATTGAGTGTAGCTCGCAAACTGTATATCAGGCAGAGACGAAAGTGACACCAATGAAAATGACATTCGCTTGGCCTTTTTTTCAACCAAGTCAATGAACTCAACTTGTCAAAATTAACAAAATTATTGAAAGAATTTGACTTGTTCTATTTATCATGCTTACTTTGAACTTTTTTTGTGTTCTGGTCTCGATAAGAAGTCCATCAGTTGAGTGTTATTAATTTATTTATGAATTGTCGGAAGATAAATAAAAACTATGCGCAAAATAGACAAAACATTCGGACTAAAGAGACAAAGCAGGAAAAGTTACTACTTAAACTACTCAAACTACGTTTAACGAATTCTACGTTTACACTTTCGATACAATCGATATAACCTTTGATACGATACGAGACACCTTGTCTGCAGGCCGAAAGGGCCCTCCGATCAAGTTAGCCATCAAACGAACAGTGCTAGTTTTTCATTTCTAGGTAACACCACGCAGAGGTTTGCGCCGACTTGAGACGATTTCGACATGGATAATGTTGGCCTTGCCAGGTTGAGGCAGTCATACACGTTACTATGTGAAGATTGCCCCATTGATTCTTTTGTGTTATGAGAATCGTACCCCGATATGCCTCCGATGATCGTGTATATTGAAATTTTTATCTAAGCACTAAAAATCAAGTTTGAAAATTGTACCATATCAGATGAGAGCAACGCCTAACAATGCAATGTAGAATGACTTCAAAATAAGTTTTCATTTGTTTTCCGAAAGTAAAAGTAAGAAGTAATCTCTTAGATATATGAATTGTATGGTATGACTGTGGTAATGGCAGTGGCGTAGATAGCTTTTGGTTCTGGGAGGGGTCCGGAGTAAAGTTAAGTAAATACTTACTTGTTTGCGTACCCATTAAGTGTATGGAAATTATCAGTTTTTCGCTCCCCTCGAACTTTCCTAGAGAATGGGTGTTAAATATAAGATCTGCAAAAATAAACTTGATAAATACAGAAAATTCAATCTCAGATAGATTTTTTTTTTCATATATGGCTAATGGCTCTGGGGGAGGGGGATCCGGACCTATGTACCCCCATATCTACGCTAATGGGTTTTGGTATGATTCCATTGCGTAATGATTTTATTATGATGATGGCCTTGGTATAATAATATGGAGTTCACTATTTTTTTGAACTTATAATTAAACAATTCTTCGTAAGTTTTACTTCTACCTTATCTTAAGATAAACACAACCTTATGTTTTGATTTAAACATTTATTGCCCCAGAATAGGTTTCAGGTACAAACTTTAGTTATTTGCACTGAACTACGTTAGCATATTGCATATTATTAAATATTGAATACGAAATTGGAAAAATTAACTAGAATCGAAGATATTTCACTATCGATGTTTCAAATTGTTCGTCGTATCGCAGTCAATTTAGAGACTTAAGTCATTGGAAAATTGATTTCAAGACTTATATAAGATTCTATTTAAAAAATTTGTTTATTTCGAGTGCTCATATTAATGTAAGTTTTCGATGTAAATTCACTGTCATCTTAAATATGAGATATATTTTCTTATATATCGAAGGCAATAAAAAGCAACTTCAATTCTACGAAGCTGTCAACTTTCTAGACATTCCAGCAGCTGTAATCCGTTCCTGCGTAATAAACAATTCATTCATTCATTCATTCATTCATTCATTCAAATTGTTGTGAAACAGTCTAAAGTTAAATTCGCATTCTAAGCTTGGATAATTTTTACAGTTGCTGCACACCAGTGCTTAAGTATAAACACCTATAGTAGAATACAACAAAAATAGACACACATACGTATCTTTCGGAATTTCACATATTTTTCTAGGAAATGTCACCTAGGCAAAAATTTATACTCATTCGCCGAAGTGACTGAGACATTTCTACCTAATACGCCAAGAGTGAGTGTTTTACAGTGTGTGAGTATTAAATACACCATCATGCAAAAATAATCCTTCAGCCTTCATTCAACATATAACTTTCTGAATACATGGAATGGAACTCATTCGCGAAAGCTTTCTACGCTAGGAGTGCTACTAAATGCGCATAGAAACAATTCAAGCTAATACTTACAGCAGGGATAAACCCACATACACCAACACACACAAATATACCCACACATCTTCATATGTAGGTGGAATTAGCTACGTCACAGCTGTCTGTCTTACTGCATGTCCATGTAAGAAATTCAATGTGTGCGCGAATGTGTCCTCAAGCTTACTTAACGCTGAATATGCGAACAATGCACCGAGTTGCTTTACTTCCGTCGCATCTGTTAACTGCTTCTCTGATCATGCTAACTACTAACTGCTGCAAAAGCTTCAACAAAATCCTGTCGCATTTAAAGTGAAAAGCACTCTCAACTCGACGCGTAAAAATTAACATAATGTGAATAAATGGCTGACAGCAGACTTCCGGTTTGCACTTGAAAATAATTTATGTGTTAAGAAATTTAGAATGTAACATTTGTCACTTCAACTATCACGATAACAAAATTCAAAATATATTAGATATATTTTGCCAAGTATGTTTAAACATCTGTTCAAATATCAATGCTCTGTTCTTCAAGAATACTATATTATTAGAAAGTAGTAATGAACTGCAAAAACGGATGTGAAGCACACAATAGAGGACTTCATTTTCTGCGAAAAACACCTTAACCCGTTAGGTCAGCGTATATTAACTTTGTTCAAAGGTTTAGCAAGCAATTTAGAAATAAGCGAGTCCGGTAAAGAATACTAAATACAGTATTGTGCAATACCTGAGCAACTCTGCCTTTACATTTGAAGGATGTTATTAATTTACTTTATTGACCCAAAATTGATGCAGGCATAAGTTTATTTTTAAAGTTTAAGTTGTTATTGTATCAAAGATAAAATAATTGAAACAGTTTTGTTTTATTTTCTGTAACCAATACACCAAAACTAATATAAATTTCAAAAGAGGCTATGCAAAACCTAAGCAACTTAACGTATTGCACGATTGTTTAAAGATTATATGCATTATTTCGGCACTTTTTCAATTAAGTCTTATGATGTGAGGTATATTAATAATAGACTTAATATTTGAGATTTCTTATCATCAGAATTTAATACAAAAAAAAACTCTCTCTTTAAATTAAATTAACACCAGCAAGATATAAAAACAACTAAAGAAAGACTAAAGTCGGTCTAGCCCGACTATGAAATAACCTAAACCTACTTTTTCAAAATAACAGTATTAAAAATTAGCCCACATTTTATATGCATTTCAATTTTGAAGAAAAATTTACACATACCAAGTTATATTCCTTAAGCTCACATGTTAATGCCGTTATTATTATAATAATCATTATAATCATTATTTGCGGCTGGAATTTTTTCTGTACAAATAAAAACTGTAGAATTGTTACTCGCTCTCTACTATGTGCAGAATAAGTAAGGCTACAGAAAAAAGGGAATCGAATTTTGTTATTAAAATTTAAGGCTAAAATAAAAGAGCATGACGTTTTAAAGTTTTTTGGACTTAAAAGGATACAATACAAAGATTCACTTTAGGTTTTTTTTTTATACCATGTATATTAACAAGCATTTCATGGGTTTTTTTATATGTTTATTTTTAAGCATTTTTAAGTGATAAAGAATAATTTTTGTATTAATTTCCCAAAAGTAAAATATTTTTAAATAGTATGAGTTTATTCGTATTACGTACATTTTTTTAACTCATCTTAGTTTTGATACAAAATACAAACCAAACTGTATCTCTTTTGGCCAAACATAAGCTTATGTATGAAGCCTTAAATTTCTGGGTTGTATTGGAGGTGGGCGTGTCCGAACGTTAATTACGAAAATATTCAATAGTGCAGATCTTGGATCCATTTGAATATGTTTGAGTTATCTCAACTCCATCTTATCCTATGCTTATGGACAAAACGTAGACGAACGGATGAACATACATGTAGGTATAAATCGACTCACGAGATGACACCTGATCAAGAATATATACGCTTTTCTATACCAGACCCACTTATTTCTATGCGTTACAAGCGTTTGCATATTTTTATGGTATATAAATGGTTTCAACTTGCAGTATAAAATAGCTTGGATATATATATGGAATATATAAAAATTAATCTTAAAGATTCGTTTTTTTTTTTGAGTTAGTTTAATAACTAATGATTTATATCATTGATGTAATTGAAACTTTTACTTAGAATTTTAAATTATAAAAAAGTGAAAATATCTTATATTGATTTCGAAGCAGTTGTTGAACATTAGCATTATATTTTAGAAGTTGCTTTGTTTTTCTTTGGAATTTTCTTTATTTGAATTAATACATAGATAGTCAGTGCAATATATATTAGACAAACTGAAGATCTTTTCGTTTTATATAAAAAAAAATGTCAGAAGTAAGGTCTTACTTATTAATAAATGCTTCAATAATTATCCCTCCCTTATGGGAGATAAGGGGGCGATCTTCACATGGCAACGTGTCTGACTGCCTCAACTTGGCGAGGCCAGCATTATCCATGTCGAAATCGTCTCAAGTCGACTCAAACCTCCGCGTGGTGTATCCTGGTAACGTCAAAGTACTATCGCCCGATAAACTTTGGCGGCGAATCTGAGCGGCGGGCTTCCTTTGGCCATCAAGCAAAGGTTGTGCGTTGGGTTTGAAGCCCACCATGTAATAAAACCATTTCAATGAAAAGTTTAAGAATAAATAAAAGAATGATCCCCAAATCTGATGACGACTACCGCAAACGAAAAACTGATAATGATTTACGGATATGCACCTGGAATGTCCGAACCCTAAATTGGGATGGTGCCTCTATCCAACTGATTGATATCTTGGAAAGATATAATTCTGATATCACTGCAATCCAAGAAATGCGATGGAAGGGACAGGGTTGCTTACGGCAAGCATCCTGTGATATCTACTACAGCGGCCATGCGGAGAAGCACGAGTTTGGATGCGGATTTGTAGTTGACAAGAGAATACGGCATCAAGTCCTGCGATTCACTCCTGTGAACGAACGACTTGCCATAATTCGCTTCAAGGCAAAATTTTTTAACATAAGCCTAATATGTGCGCACGCTCCGACAGAAGAAAAAGATGACGAGACCAAAGAAAGTTTTTACGAGCGCCTTGAAGACGCATACGAGCGCTGCCCCCGTCATGACATAAAAATCGTGCTTGGTGACTTCAACGCCAAGGTGGTTAAGGAAAACATATTTGGTCCAACAGTCGGAAAGCTCAGCCTCCACGACAACACATCCGATAACGGAATGAGGTTGATTGACTTCGCCGCAGCACGAAACATGGTCGTTAGTAGTACTAGATTCAAGCATCTCAATATTCATAAGGCCACTTGGCTGTCCCCTGATCAAAAAACATGCAACCAAATTGATCACGTTTTGATTGACGAAAGGCACTCTTCCAGTGTACTAGACGTACGCACGATCCGTGGTGCTAACATAGACTCGGATCATTATCTTGTCGCAGCCAAGATCCGCACACGTCTGTGCGCAGCTAAGAATGCTCGCAATCCTACACAAAGAAAGCTAGACGTCGATAAGCTGCAGTCAAAACGGACGGCCGAAGCCTTCGCTACTCGACTCTCACTCCTGCTTCAAGAAAGCACTCCTCCGATCGACAATATATGCGGACAGTGGACGCACATATCCCACTCTATGCGTACGGCTGCCGAAGAGGTGATAGGCTACCACCGCCCTCGCCGAAACCAGTGGCACGACCAGGAGTGTCGCGACGCCACTGCAGAGAAGGACATCGCCTACAAAGCCACCCTGCAGTCGGTTGTAACGCGTGCTGTTATGAAGCGATACCGAGAGAAGAGGAGGGAAGAGAGACGCATTTTCAGGCGAAAAAAACGAGAGGCGGAAATGCGTGAGTGCGAGAAAATTGAGATGCATGGCGACAGGAATGAGACTCGAAAATTTTTCGAAAAAATAAGACGCCTGGCCGATGGTTTTAAGACCGGAGCCTCTTCCTGCAAGGATGAGAATAGGAATCTAGTGACAGATATCCAGAGTACACTGATGCTATGGAGGGAACACTTCTCTAGTCTTTTAAATGGCGACTCTGACAACAATCCCGCCAGTGGAGATGATATCCCGGAAACCCCAATCATGGATGACAGCGTTGAAGTTCCGCTGCCCGACTATAACGAGGTCTTAACAGCTATAGCTCGGCTTAAAAACAACAAAGCCGCAGGAGCCGATGGTCTACCGGCTGAGCTGTTTAAGACCGGTGGCGAAGCTCTGTTTAAATGCATTCACAGACTTCTATGCAGAATATGGTCGGAAGAATGCATTCCAGATGATTGGAACCTCAGTGTGCTCTGCCCAATCCACAAGAAAGGCGATCCCACCATTTGCGCCAACTACCGTGGGATTAGCCTTCTAAATATCGCATATAAGGTCCTGTCGAGCTTATTGTGTGAAAGACTGAAGCCCATCGTCAACCAACTGATTGGACCTTATCAGTGTGGCTTCAGACCTGGAAAGTCCACCATTGACCAGATCTTCACGCTCCGACAAATCTTGGAAAAGACCCTCGAAAAACAAATCGACACGCACCATCTCTTTGTCGATTTCAAAGCCGCCTTCGACAGTCCAATAAGGAGTCACCTATACTCCATCATGTCTAAATTTGGTATTCCTGCCAAGCTAATACGTCTTTGCAGGATGACACTGTACAACACCAGCAGCGCAGTGAAAATCGGGAAGGACCTCTCCCTTCCGTTCGATACCAACCGAGGTTTCAGACACGGTGATTCCTTATCGTGCGACTTCTTTAATATAGTAATGGAGAAGATCATCCGAGCTGCTGACCTGAGACGCAGCGGCACAATTTTCTATAAGAGCGTTATGCTGCTGGCGTATGCTGATGATATTGACATCATTGGCCAAAATACGCGCGAAGTCAGTGCAGCATTCTCCAGGCTAGAAAAAGAGTCGAGTCGAATGGGTCTTGCAGTGAACGCAGATAAAACGAAGTATCTCGTGTCAACAAACAAACAGTCCCAGCGTCTTGGAAACCACGTCATTGTTGATAACACCTCCTTTGAGGTAGTGAAGGACTTTGTTTACCTGGGATCCAGTATTAACTCCTCCAACGATATCAGTATTGAGATTAAACGAAGGATAACAACACTGACGCTCTATAAGTCAATAATCATGCCCGTCCTACTATACGCATCACAAACCTGGACGTTGAGCAGCTCTGATGAAAGGACTTTGGGAGCGTTCGAGAGAAAAATCCTTCGCAAGATCTATGGTCCAATCTGCGTCAATGGCGAGTACCGAATACGATGGAACCACGAGTTGTATGAGCTATATGCCGACATCGATATAGTCAAGCGTATTAAAATAGAGCGGCTTCGCTGGCTAGGTCATGTCGAGAGAATGAACGACGAAGCTCCAGCGAAAAAAATATTGGATTCGGTACCCAGCGGTGGCCAACGCAGACGAGGAAGACCGCATCTCCGTTGGAAAGACCAGGCATTGGATAACCTGACGACGCTTGGAATTTCCAACTGGCGCCAGCAAGCGCACGACAAAAGAGGCTGGCGCAAATTCTTAGACCAGGCCAAAACCGACCAACGGTTGTAAGCGCCATCTAAGTAAGTAAGTAGTTCAATAATTTTCAAAGTCTTCTAAGTCCAACGTTCCAAATTTTCCTGTGTTTTGCTTAACTCACAAGCGTTTAAAAAATAATTACACAGTGCGACACGAAAAAATAACTTCATATATCTCAATGGTTTCTAGTAGTGCATGGTCTATATATTATGCCCTCATACTCAGTTTTATCGGATTAGGTCAAATAAGAGAGAAATTCAAGGTCAAATTTCACCTTCAAGTCACAAATTTTTTCTTATAACTCTTAAACTAAATTCAAATCCTTTGTAGCTGCTGCATCTTAATATTTGCAATAGATGGTTCTTTACATTTTCAGAAAATTTTTTGCTCAAATAGTTACGTAAGGGGGTTAATTATTTTTTCGAAAACAGAGCTTTTTTAATTAAAAACAAAATTTTAATAGTTCAGTTACTTTGTATTTGTCTTAAAAACAATCAGATTTTGCTGAATTTTTGCACACACCTTCAGTAAAATAAAATAACCCACCTCTGAAAAGATCACAACAATTACATGTTACATCCCAAGATATTCGGATGCAAAGATTACCAAAGATGGTAACTGCGTTAATGTAAGCCCTAGCGTAAAATCATTCAGATGAAAATTATTGATCCAACAATTTTTTTCAAAACTGTCCTTAACATTTTTACAAAAAGAGTTACCGTTTTAAAGATATGGGCGTAAATATGTAATTACAACATACATGAAAAATTCGAACTTGAGAAGAAATAGAAATAAAAATAATTTTTATTTTAACCGTTTTAAATTTTCATATATAATTTTCATATAATTGTTATTATATATTTATGCTCATATCTTTAAAACAGTAACTCTTTCAGTAAAGATGTTAAGGACAGTTTTGAAGAAAGTTGTTGTATCTACAATTTTCATCTGAATGATTTTACTCTAGGGCTTGCATTAACGCTGTTTATTCGTAAAAATCTTGCAGCTCGAGATGCGTTGCGGAAAAAATTAATGCAGGAAAGAATTATTAGTTTTCTTAGTTGTCTTTATTTTAAGTTAATTGTCTTACCTTGGTGGTCTTTCACAAAGTGAACGATTAAATCTTAAACACTTGTGCAGGGGCCTAACAAGAAATACATTTAAATTTAAGCTTAAAACTAAAAGAGCGGCAGATAAAAAGTGGATCCTATTCTTAGTGGATCCTAGCTGTTATGGTTGCCATTTCTGCCGGAATCAAGCTGATTTTGTTTTGCCATAAACATCGCCGCCCGCCTTGCAGTATGGCTGCAAAAAAAGTCTTCAGAGGATCAACTTGAAAGGAAACAAAATTTGATTAAAAACAGTTCATACGGATTTTAATTAAAGATTAATAGAAGTTGTGAGTAAATATACAACGAAAAAATTCTTATAGTCTAAGGATAAGGGCATTTGCCTTTTAAATTCATTCATTTAAATTAGTGTTATAAAGATGCATATAAAAAATACGTTAGGATGTGGTTATATAAAACAGATGTGGTGCTTAAACAGCGCAGGATCCGGATAGGATCCATCCGAAAACAGTATTTTGGGCAACTGGAAGGCCGTTAGCGCTGGGCATCATTCCTGGAAGGATAACACGAGGATATAGATCAGCACCTACGATAAAGGACAAAGGTGCTGACTTGTAGAACTTCGGATCAGCAAGAATAACGTTGTGGAACTTTTCTCTGATGGATTCTTTCATGGATTTAGTTGGCGTTCGCATAGTTATCCGGTTATCGACGCGTGCACTTGCTTCAATTTTCAAGTTGTCATCGTATGGAGATCGGATGGTGACACAACAAACCTTTTCTGTGCCGACCATTGTTGTCAATAGCTGCAATTTTTGGACTGTTGCAGTGGCGATGCGACTCATTGGGGTACAAGGATCCAGTAACGCACGGACATAATGGCATTTACCCTTGACTTCAAGCTGTATTACAGCTGATGGAAGCAAAGTTATTACATGCTGCGAAAGGATAGAAGCAACAGATGGTGGCGGCGGAGTTGTTTCAGGGGACACCTCCCGTCGAGGATTGCGTAAACGTTCGTGCATATGGAGCAAGGTATGGTGTTTTCCTCGGCAGTAGTGACATCCTGATTGGCTGCGACAGGATCCACGGGAATGCTTGAGTGCCAAGCAGTTCGAGCAGTATTTGTGGAGAAGTACTTGGCGCATTCGCTTCTCGGTGTTCATGGCAAGAAACACTGTGCAAAACCGTAGCGCATGGTTCTCTTGACAAATGCGGCATGTGTACTGCTTTCTATTTGTATGACGAGTCAAGCTGTGGGTTTTATGACCTTTGGCATCTATCTTCTTGAAGGCTCGTCTGTTGTTGCGCACATTATCGGTTCCGTTTGCCATATCGTCTAAATAAAAAAAAAAATGTAGTGTAAAAAGAGGGTATAAAAGAAATGATGGAAAAATATTTAGTTTGGAATAAATTGAAGTGAAGAAAGCAAGTCAGTTCACTGGAAGAATGACAAGCTTCACGATAGGTCGGGTTATGGTACCGCGTTCAGTTAAGACGTCAGCAACTCGGACTCGTTTGTCATTACCATAATAGACCTTGGTAACACAACCGAGTCGCCATTCGTTCGGAGGGAGGTGGTCATCTTTTATAACAACCATATCATTTTCTTGCAGATTTGGTTCAGGCTTTTTCCATTTATTTCTTTTTTGAAGCTCTTTGAGATATTCATGTTTCCAGCGAGAACATAAATTCTGATGAATAGCTTTAAGTCGTTGCCATCGATTAATGATGGATATGGGTTGTTCCTGAATATTGGGTTCTAGTGGTGCTAGAATTGGAGTACCGATAAGGAAATGACCTGGAGTCAATGAGGAAAGGTCAGTTGGATTTTCTGACATCGGTGATAGAGGTCGAGAGTTTAAACATGCCTCAATTTTGGAAAGAAGTGTGGAGAACTCCTCAAAAGTATATTTAAAGGAACCTGCGATTTTCCGGAAATGCGTTTTGAAACTTTTAACGCCGGCCTCCCACAAGCCACCCATGTGGGGACTTCCAGGAGGAATGAAATGCCAGGACAGATTTTGACTACTATAAGTGGATACCAGCACTTCACGAGAAGCTCGGTTGAAATCTGTCGTTAATGCTTTTGAGGCGCCGACAAAATTTGTTCCATTGTCGGAATACACGTGGAGTGGACAGCCACGTCTGGATACAAATCTTTTAAAGGCAGCTAGGAATGCAGGAGTGGACAAACTTGATGTCGCCTCAAGATGTATTGCTTTGGTAGAAAAGCAAACGAAAACACACACGTACCCTTTTGTTATAAGACATGCCCTGCCGGTGTAATTTTTAATATCAAATGGACCAGCAAAATCCATTCCGGTATGGGCAAACGGACGTGAAAGTACTGTACGTTCTGGAGGCAAGGAGCTCATCAGCTGACCTTGTACCTTTTTCTTGTGGATCACGCATACTTTACATTTGTGGATTATTGTCTTTATAAGATTTTTAACCTTTGGAATCCAATATTGAAGTCGAATAAGACGGAGAACTAGTTGATTACCTCCGTGAAGTGAAATTTGGTGAGTAAATTGGACTATAAGACGTGACAAATTACAATCATATGGAAGTATAATTGCATGTCTTTCATCGTAAGAGAGTACTGGGGAGGAAACAAGTCTTCCACAAACTCTTAATAGACCCAAATCATCGACAAATGGGTTAAGATTTAAAATCTTGCTGGAAACTACGAGTGGCTCTTTTTTAGTAAGGCTTAAATACTCATCAGGGTACGCAACTTTCTGAGCAAGAATCATAAGTCGCGTTTTAACATGGTTTACTTCTCCAGAAGTAATAAGAATAGAATCTTCTTTGAAGTTAGAAGAATGCTTTGGATGCGTACGATAGAAAAATCGGAAAATATATGCAATAATTCTTATCGCTTTTGGAAATGAAGAAAAACGTTCGGTTATGTCTTCAAAGTTCAGAAAATAAGCAAAATTAGATTTGATGGGTTTCTTTTCAAGCTGAGTTTCAGAGGAATCCGTTTGGCTCGTGCTTGGCCAGTTAGAAGGTGCAAGTTGCAGCCAGCTAGGACCGTGCCACCACAGGTCGTTACCAACAAGATCCTGTGGAAGTAGCCCGCGGCTAGCCAAATCGGCTGGGTTTGAAGCGGAATCAACGTGGAACCAATTGCTTGAACCAACGCCTTGGACAATTTTTGACACTCTATTGGCTACGAAAGTTACCCAATGACATGGAGGCTTTCGAAGCCAAGCTAGAACAATAGTGGAATCTGTCCAAAAGAACATATTACACTTTTTAACTTCTAACTTCGGTAAAAGATGATCGACCATGTCAGATAATAGAGTTG
Organism: Tetanocera ferruginea; assembly: GCA_958299015.1. NCBI lineage: Eukaryota > Metazoa > Arthropoda > Insecta > Diptera > Sciomyzidae > Tetanocera > Tetanocera ferruginea. Next base: position 86,658,288 of record OY282642.1, on the reverse strand, counting down.
CACCGCACAATTCGAGTCTGGGCAATGAAATGGTTTTTACGGGCGCTACTTTGGTTTTTGCTGCTAGTAAATGAGTGGAAATTAATGAATTCTGAACTATGCGAACATAAATGGCTGCTGCGTAGGCCTTCTCAGATGCATCGCAAAATGAATGGAGTTGGATATCGCAGTCAGGAGTATAATCAATCCACCTTGGAATTTGGATATTATTTATGAATTTATAGTTAGCTATAAACGAGTGCCATTTCTTAAGGCAATTCTGAGATATAAACTCATCCCAATCAATTTTCTCCAGCCATACCTGCTGCATTAACATTTTAGCATAAACAATGCATGGAGCAAGCCAGCCAGCAGGATCAAATAACTTGGCAATTTCGGATAATACTTCACGTTTGGTGAAGTTATCATTGTAAGGAATGGGTTTAGTAATGAAATAAAAGGAATCTGAATGAGCATTCCAGCGTATTCCTAAAGTTTTAACGTGACTTGTGTCATCGAGTAGGAGAAAGTCTTCTTTGAGGAGGTCATCTCGAGGAAGACCTGTTAAAATATGTTTAGAATTTGATGTCCATTTTTTCAAAGAGAAACCAGCCGATTTCAACGACGCAATGAGCTCATCGCGAGCGTGAACTGCAGTTTTTATATCATGAGCTCCTGCGAGGGTGTCATCGACGTACATATTATGTCTTAGAATGTCACTTGCAAGTGGATATTGCTCTTTAACATCATCTGCCAACTGTAATAGGGTGCGAATAGCAAGGTAAGGAGCGCAATTAACTCCAAAAGTAACAGTTTGTAGCTCAAAATCTTGAATTTCGCTTTTCGGATTATCGCGAAATAAAATACGTTGAAATGACGTTTGACAGGGATCTATCAGGATTTGGCGATACATTTTTTCAATATCAGCATTGAACACAAACTGATAAAACCGCCATTTTAGTATTAGAAGTGTAAGGTCCGTTTGGAGAACTGGACCGGTGTGGAGGATGTCATTAAGACTGTTACCATTTGATGATGGATTGGAAGCATTGAACACAACACGAACCTTGGTTGTTGTGCTATCTAGCTTTATGACAGCGTGGTGTGGAAGGTAATAGTGCTTTGCAATGTATGAATTCTTTGGAGAAGCGACCATTTTCATATGGTCTAACTTTAAATATTCTTGGAGGACCTTATCGTATTCAGATTTCAATTCTAAATTTTTGCAAAGTCGAGCCTCATTCCGAACAAACTGTGAGTTTGCGATGTGTCTGGAAAATCCTAGTTTTGGTAAATTCTGAGGTCCGTTTTTGAACGGTAAGGAAACTACATATCGACCATCCTCTCTTCTTTTCGTAGTTCGAATATAATTTTCTTCGCAAAAACGATCAGATTCGGTCATGTAGGGTTTTTGTGGAAGATCCTCCACCTCCCAAAAACGGGAAATTTGTTTGTCGAGTGCGACTTCGCTATAATACGAAACGACAGTGGATGGAGCTGCAGTCAATTTATCGAATATTGGACCTGACAAAATCCATCCAAAGATGGTTTCTTGCGCTAATAATGATCCCCAAATTCGATTCTTAACGCCGTCAAGAATTATGGATGGGAAGAGATCACAGCCTATTAAAATATCAACTTGAGAACTTTTGAAAAAGTTCACATCAGCTAAACGGATATTTGGAAGTTGTGCTAAAATTGATGAATCTACAGAGCATGTCGGCAGATTCCCTGTGAGCTGCGGAAGAACTAGAGCTGTTGCTTCTATTTTAATTTCAGGCTGAATAGGAGAGCTCAGAATGAAGAAGCATGATTTTTGGACTTTACTGGATATAACTTGGTTAAGGCCAGATACTTGAGCATTGACTGTGGAACATGGCAGTTTTAAAAGTTTGAATAAGCGCTCGGAAATGAATGTTCCTTCTGATCCAGAATCTAAGAGGGCCCTAGCAGTGTAAGTCGTACCTAGATGACAGATATTCACCATAGCGGTACCTAAGAGAATGCCCTTTGAATTGGATGCGAAACATGACTGAATATTGCTTATATGACCTGAATTGTCAGTGGACTGTAATTGTGTTAGATGTGAACGTTGAATTGTGCAATTTTTGCTTGAGCTTGCTTGCACGTATATGGAATGTGGAGTTAAATTGGATTGAATTGGAGTAAAAGAGCTGGAAGTGGTGGAAGATACATCATTATGTAATAATGTATTGTGTCTTTTGTTGCAGGTATAACAATTATGAGTGCTCTTACAGTTTTTTATGGAATGAGCGCGAGCCAAACAATTTATGCAAAGTCCATGTTTCTTGACAATTGCCATTCTTTCGGAAGGATTCATTTCAAGAAAGCGTGGACATTGGCGGATTGTATGATGCTCTTTTACACATATTTTGCACGTAGGAGTTGCTACATTTGTGTGGTATGTATTAACTTTTCTAGCTACAGGACTAGATGGATTCGAAGCAAACTTTCTTGGAACTTGTGCCTTGAAACTCGTAGAGGATCGGATGTCTGCTACTGTTTCAAGTGTCTGATAGCGATTTGTGAGGAACGAATCAAGATTTTTCCAAACAGGAATATCTGTTTTATTTTGGATTGATTGCTCCCACAGAGCCAGTGTGGCATCAGGAAGACGGGAAGAACACAGGAACACGAATATTGCATCCCAATTATCGATAGCAATATCGTATAATTGAAGGGCAGAAATACAACTATTTATGTCCCTTTGCAGTTTTTTTATCGCAGTTCCAGACTCAGAAGATACCACGGGAAGATTAAACAGTATGCGTAATTGACTGTTAACCAGGATCCGCTTGTTTTCAAAGCGATCTTTTAGATTTTTCCAAGCTGTTGAAAAGCCATCGTTTGTGAGTGGAGTCTTCTTTACGATGTCACGGGCTTCACCTCTAGTTTTCTGATTAAGGTGGAACAATTTTTCCACTGGACTTAATCGAGAATTATTGATGTAGATTGCCTGGAACATATCTCGGAATGACGGCCAGGATAAGTAATCGCCGCTGAAAACTTCTGTGTCGCATGGAGGAAGGTGAAAATTGCTGCTTGGAACCAGGTCTACGTTCGTTCTTAGATGGATGGATTGCTCATCTACACGTAATGTTAGTTGTTCATTGTATTCGCCCATCTTGGAAACACAGCGTACATAAGTCTCGTAGGTGTTACGATAACGACCCTTCATCGTTTCAAGGTCCGGACTTTCATCATCGCTATGATCATCTACGACTTCCTTCATACACGCTTCATACGCCAATTTGACTTTGGTCCAAATGGCCTTCATTTCCTCCCGATGCACTTCCAGAGAATGTCGGGAGAAGGCAGCTACTGGAACAGAATTGAAATCGGCTTCAAATTCTACGAGCGCATCGGTTAAGCGAATAAAATATCCAAGAGATGCCATTGTAATAAAAAACTTGCAGTATAATGGTTCTAATAAGAGCAACAAAATCAGGAGTCGACCGAAATCAGAAATGGAACGAGTGGAATCAGAAATGGAACAAATGGAATCAGAAATGAAATTTTTGGAAATAACAATAATTAAAGGATAAATATGTGGAACAATATTTAAATAAATTTAAATGTATCAGAAAAGAAGCAGATTGAAACAGTTCCCAGAAAAATCAAAATAATTTTTAATCAAAAATTATTTAAATAAAAAAACAAATAAGAAAAGCAGTTTATCGATCATCAGAAATGAACCAAGGAAGGATTTATATATTTTTCTTTTTTTTTTTTTTTTTTTTTTGTATCAAAACTTATTTTAAAGATATCGACATGCGACTGTATCGATGAAGAAATGGAACTAATCAGAAATGGATCTTTATTTAAGAAGAATATTTTTTGTTTATTATAAATCTCGAATTGAATAAATTTTTGATGAAGAATCAAAACAGAATTGAAGCTGATTAAAGAAGTGGAACAAGTGGAACATTCAGCTACCCAAATTTTAATCGAAATATTTTTAAAGTGTTAAATTTATCGAAAGTTATTCATTATTTAGTAATTAATCACTAAAATTTCAGGAATAACCGATGCAGGATTTCAATCAATCTTGATTGAACGAAATATAAATTCACCACAAAAAAAAAAAATTTAATTTAAATGTATGTCGTAATTTTGAAATGCTGAAAAATCTTATTTGCTGGAATATTGGAAAGTTAATATGTATATATGTATATATGTAATATATGGAAAATTAAAAATTTATTAATGAGTTAGTTATTAATTAATTAATTATGTTAAATTTATTTAATTAATTAAATAATTAGAAAAACAAAGGAAATTTTATTCTGCTTATGCTGTCCAATTTGTAATATACAATGCTGTTCTTAACTAGTCGCTTATGTTGCTGGAATGCTTGTATATAAATATTAAGCAATGTTGCTGTATTTTAAACTTTGATCAGTTCAAATCACTAACATGGGTTGACAAAATTCAGACACTTGTTGTTCTTCTTCTTTAAAATTGAATGTTGCTAGCATTTGTTGAAAGCGTACAGAAAAAGTTTAAACATTATCTCTTGTTTAACCTTTACATCTATATACATATCTATAAAACATTCAATTATTGTTAACGTTGCAAAAGTGTTACAACAATATTGCTAAACATGTGTGGCGGAAATGTACTTAAAAATTTTCTTTTTAATGTATCTAATACACGTTGCTTAGTTCAAGAACATGGGAGAATTGTTGCTAAAGTTTAAAGAGAGTAACAACAATATTGCTGAACATATGTTTCGGAACAGTAGTAAAAATGTTTATTTTACGTGTATATACATGTTGTTTAGTTTAAACAATATTGGAGAATAGTTGCTGAACCTTAAAGAGTATTGCAACAATATTGCTGGTTGTTCTAATTTTCTCTTATACTGTATATAAACGTTGCCAACATTTGTTGATAAAAAAGCATAAGTTAAAAAATGTTGCGACACTTAAATACTTCACTTATCAGCAATTTTAAACTTTCTTCTCTTTTAACTAACGATTTACTAACTTAGTACGTGTGTTTAAAAGAACAAAAAAATGCTAGTATGCGTGTAGAAATTGAGACAAATTGGTAATTAAAGCGTGAGCGCCACAAGATAAATCTTCAGCAACAGCTTGGAAAGAGATTTTATGTTAGCATCTATGTATGTATGTGTACGTTAGTTCTTGCATTAGCGGCTTCTATTTAGTCGCTCACTAAGCTAGTAGCACATACAGTGGACGAAATTTAAATATTTCTGCATAAAATTTTTAATGCGATGTATGCCGTATACTCTTTTATGTTTAACTTTTAAATTATTTATTTATAGGTGAAAATCAATAAAAATATATGCATTAATATATAAAATGTATATAAGTATATATATTTTATATATATATATATAAGATATATACACAATAACGGCAACGGTTAGCGGAATTCTGTTTTTTTTTTTTTTTTTTTTTTTTTTTTTAACACGCACTTTTCTATTTTACGAAATTTTTAAATTGACGAAATTCTATTTAATGTACTTTATATAATTTTGTATTTTTATGCATTCAAATTTTTTGTTTTTCGGAAAGTGATTTTTTCAAAAACTTTTTCGCGATTCAAACCACTGTGTTTTTTATATTATGCACCGTAGTCTTATAGAAATAAAAAAAAATGAAAAGACAAACGCACCTTTAATGCTGCTCTTTTGCTTGCTGAGTTTTTACTTGATTTTTGATGGAAATGAAGAAATGGATCTTGGAATTTGCGGAATTGTTGCTTGAGTTTTGAAATGATTCTTGCTTGAGTTTTGAAATGTTTCTTGAATCCTTCAGAAATTTGTAGATGTGGAAATCCGGCTCGATTGGACCAAATGTTTATTCGTAAAAATCTTGCAGCTCGAGATGCGTTGCGGAAAAAATTAATGCAGGAAAGAATTATTAGTTTTCTTAGTTGTCTTTATTTTAAGTTAATTGTCTTACCTTGGTGGTCTTTCACAAAGTGAACGATTAAATCTTAAACACTTGTGCAGGGGCCTAACAAGAAATACATTTAAATTTAAGCTTAAAACTAAAAGAGCGGCAGATAAAAAGTGGATCCTATTCTTAGTGGATCCTAGCTGTTATGGTTGCCATTTCTGCCGGAATCAAGCTGATTTTGTTTTGCCATAAACAAACGCAGTTACCATCTTTGGTAATCTTTGAATCCGAATATCTTTGGATGCGCACATGTAATTGTTGTGATCTTTTCAGACGTGGGTTATTTTATTTTACTGAAGGTGTGTGCAAAAATTCAGCAAAATCTGATTGTTTTTGAAGACAAATACAAAGTAACTGAACTATTGAAAATTTTGTTTTTTTTTAAAAAAAGCACTGTTTTCGAAGAAAAATTAACCCCTTTACGTAACTCTTTAAGCAAAAATTGGTCTCAAAATGTAAAGAACCATCCATTGCAAATATTTATATGCAGTTACTACATCGGATTTGAATTTAGTTGAAGAGTTATAAGAACAAATTAGTGACTCAAATGTGAAATTTGACCTTGAATTTCTCTCTTATTTGACCTAATCCAATAAAACTGAGTATGAGGGCATAATATATAGAGCATGCACTACTAGAAACCATTGAGATATTCCAGGTTATTCCAATTTACCCTTAAATTGTCGCACAGTGTTATTATCGAAAGAAGCAAATTATCGATATTGTCCTTCATTTGGTAAAAAACTACTGTAACGAGTTTTATTTGCAAAGGCTGAGGTATGAAATAAAAATTAAAAAAAAAACTCGCGTGTAGCAACGTACACGTGGCAGAAGTGAAATTTCTTTAACAGTAAGAAATAAGAGAGATTTTAGTGTGAAATAGTGAGAGAAAGTATCTGAAAAGAAATTCAATCAATAAGAAATGGAATAATAATTTGTTGATTCAATATTTGCATCCAGGGACCGTACCGGCTATGGTTTTTGTCGAAAGTGTCACATATTAACTTTTATCTCTTAATTTTTATTTTTTTCGACAAAAATAACAGTTTTTTGTGCCTTATAGTTTTTTTGGGCAAAAATAACAGTTATTTTCTGCGGTTTATTTTTCGGTCAAAAATATCAAAGTAATTTATATATGTTCAAGTCATTTTACCGACTAATAAATATTTGATACCATTCTTTTCATCTCATCGGTGAGTCATTTTACACATGGTGCCAATAGTTCAATCTGTCAAGCGGCCTTTAAGAAAACACAAATTGCTTGATATTTTTGACCGAAAAAATTAAAGTCACAAAATAACTGCTATTTTTGACCGATAAAATAAAAGTCAAAAGTAACCTTTATTTTTCCTCGAAATATACTAGGCAAGTAATTAACTTTTAAAGAATTAGTTTCAAATTTAAAAGCGACTTAATATTCCTGAGGCTGAGGACATTTGTTACATAATGGTATATTTGAAAAAGTCTTTCGACAATTTGTTTCATTTGAAAATTGTAAAATAACAGTTATTTTCGGTACTTGTTTTAGTTCAGTTGGTGTTTTAGCTTTTGCTTTCGAATGTCTTCTCAACATTGTAAATTTTTGAATGCTAGATTGCATTTGCATAGTACTCGTTGAAGGAGCCTCCGAAAGCATAGGCAAATCTTGTTGATTATTACCTCCTGCTTCCTGATCATAATAGTTGCTATGTTGATAGAGGGCCTCGTAAAGCAGCGAATGTCGATTGTTGATTGTATCAACTTGGATGACTGCAAAATTTGGTTGAGATGATGGCTAAGTTCCAAAAAACATTTTTACAAGACATCAGTGTGTTTTTCTGGGGATTGGTCCTTTGCAGATTCACTTAAATACACTGATGCTTCGTAAAAATGCATTTTGGAACTAGCCGATGTTGCAATCTGCTAACCTTACCTCCATCATTAGTTGCAGACCCAGCTGCGGCTGCATTCTAAGAGCTCTAATTCGTTGTTTATATTCACGAACGCGTTCTGCTCCTGTTTTAGCTATTTTTCTAAGCTTTGAGACTTTTCTGGCATGACAAAAACTGTTCTCGTCAGTCTTAAATCTTTAACACTTTTAACACTTTTTGCTTTTAATATTATATTGATTAAACTGTTTTGCATGTTGTCAATCATCTTTCAATTTTTTGATAACAACCAACCAACCAAATTAAGCTTTAAGCTCACTATGTAGCGAACAGGCAATACATTTTTTCCTACTAGATGTGCCTAAATATTTTCGTTTGAAGCTTCATACTTTTAGGATGAACATTAATGTTACGGATGGAATGATGCCTGTTTATCATGTGACTATGTGGAGTAATTGCAGAGCTTCCGACTCTTGAGCAATGACCAAAATCCATGGTTCGGGTTCAATTCTAGCTAGCGGCTATAATTTTTTTAAAATTTTTTTATGCATTTAAAAGGTTAGCCTAGCGTCACGAATAAGAGACCTTGAAATTTCACTCTCCGCCATAGAAGTTTCACTTTGGTTAAAACGTTAAAACGCGGTCAACCGCATAATGTTTTAATCATCATTTTTAATACGCATAGATTAGTATTTAAACAGATTTATCTTAATTGAAAAACTGTTTGTGAAATTTGTAAAATATATGAAGAAATGTGTCCGAATGTAACGTCCGATCTCTGGGATTTACGCATATGTCGCATGTTTTTTTCAAAAAATTTTCGAAAACGATTTGCTGTTGTTGATATTTTCGTTGATATTTGGCTTACGTAAGGATATCTAATGTTAAAGATCAGTTTGAAAGCTTAGTAAAAGTTTTATGTACACAAATAATAGTAAATATCGAAGCAAATATATACATTATTTACCATCTGCATATACTTCAAACAAGTTATTGACAATATTGATGAATGAAATTGACCGCATCACGTGTTTGCGCAATTTAAGGACCTGATTCGAATAACAAGGTTTTTGTTGTGTGCACGCATTACAATTTAATTGACTAAACAGGCAAATTGATTATAACGGTTCGGCATTAATTGAAGCACACAAAATTGACAAAATTAACATATATCAAGTAATTAAGTAAAACAATGCTCATTAGTTGTATAGCAGCAACAGCACGAACAGCAGCATGACAAGGACGATAGACAGTTTACTAAGAGTTTGATGAATAGCGGGGTGGTTGCTGGCTGACTTATTGGCGGGACGATGATTTGATGACAATGATTTGGTTTTGAACTAAACTTGCAAAACTAATTAAACACAAATGAGCTGAAATGAGTTGGAATGGAATGCAGCAGCCTCCGACCATAAGCCTTAAAGCGTAACATTATTTTTCAATAAAACCGTAAAATAAGCTTGTTAGGTAGTTGATTAAATTTACATAAGATATGGTTAAGTAAGCACAATACAAACAGACACACACAAACACACAAAAGCCTACTAATACATACATACCAACATACATACACTGCTCTGTTCGTCAAGTCAGTTTTGGACCATATAGTTTGTGCATCTATTTCAAATAGTCGACAGGACTCTGGTTGAAATTGTAGTTATGTGTGTATGTATGTGTGGTAACCTCACCGGTGCGGCCTAATCAGTGATATGGCTTTGTTAGGCAATCCGTTTCTACTCTTCACTGCAACTATCAATCAATCTTGAATTTCTGTGAAAATAACTTGTATACCTTGTTGATGCTGTGTCTATCGGTACTTTACCGCAAATCTAGCAGCATGAGTATTTATCTAAGGACATCATCCTACAATCTCCGCTCTCATCACATTTTGTCATGGCACTGCAGGGTGTGGCGTAGGGGGTGTATGATGTTAAGTGTTTGCAGATAATTTGCTGCAATAATACATCCTACATCCTTGGGCCAAATCCTAAATCTATTTCTGTTAATCCTTTGGAAAATTACGCAGTGATATGCAGATTTGCATTAAGCGCCATTAGAACGATGGTTATATATGTTATATAGTTGAAAATATTTAGGTTTGTATATTTTAAGGACTTGTTGTTGCTAATTATATTAGTTGCTTCCGAGATAATTATCACTGTATGTCTCTCAGTCAGTGTGTGTGAGTAAATGTTTGTTTGTGTTTGTGTGTTTGATGAATTTAATGATTTGTGTTGATATCCGCTAGCCTCGCCTGAAATGTGGCTTTAGTGGAACGAATCTTATATTAATTGATTAATTTAGTTAGTGTTTACATATAAAATTAGGTTGCACATTTGTTTGTACTTGTAATCAAAATAATTTGGACTGTATACATTTTCTTAGACTCGACTACAAGTTGTAATACAAGTTTAAGTTCCTACTTTAAGTCTAAGTTTGAGACACCAAAATGAAGTTGGTAACAATCAGTGCTGTCACTTTACAACACTTGTGGTAGATCTACCTATTTTTTCGACTTTTTTAACTTCTACCACTTTTACCAACCACTATTTACCTTTTCCAAATATCTACCACTATTCTAACTATATCATAAACATGAAAAATTTAGGGTATATAATTTTGTGCAAACGTTTATAACGCATAGAAATCAGCGAGTTCGGTATAGAAGAGTATCTATGGCGCAATTCAAGTCAGATCAGCCAAGATAAAGTATCATGTCTCAGATTTTGACCAAATTTGGAGGGTTTTTAGAGGGAGCCAAGCAACAATAAAAACCAAAATTTCTATTTATTTGTGCATTTTTAGGGATTTTACAGTACAAGCTAATAAAATACTTCCTTTTTTGCTTTTTCAGATAACTCAAAAGAAAATGGAGTAAAAATTCTGAAAACTACATATGTACATCCTTAACGGCAATGTCTTACAGAAACAATTAAAAAATTTTTTTTTCATAAATTTTTGATGAGGACAATTTTCTTTAATATTATTTTTTTAATCCGTCTAGCTTAAAAACCTCAGTCTTCAATTTTATTGAAATTTTATTTAATTTGCATGTTCAGTTTTGGGGAACCCATCAAAATTGTGAAGGTTATGGATATTTTTCTGCAGTAATTCATGATGGCAAGCGAGGAACCACTTTTGCACTCTGAACATTCAATAAAAATTTAATGGATTTAAATAATCGTTCTATAATTGGCTTAAATATAATTTATATGGTATCGATTACCATTTAAGATAGGGGTCTCCACACTTTTAAGCCTAAGGGCCAGCTTGAATACTCTATTAAGCCCCCAAGGGCCAAGATCTAGCTAGGTCATCAGATTAACATACCATTATAATTTTGAAAAATTGATTTTAATACATCGAATTTTGAAAACCACTCATATTTACATTTCGAAAATTAGTCTGTGTGTATTCATGTATATTTGTATGACGTCATATTAATCCGTGCTGCGAGTCCTACTACGTTTTAAATCATTTTGGACATATCATAGCTCAAACACATTGACGACGGCTAACAACATAACGCCATCTGTCAAATTTATACAACAAAAAAACAAATTGGCCATTTCAGCCCTTGAAAGAACTTCGACCGAGCTTCTTATGTTCAATTGTGTTGTGTGTGTTATTAAATATTTGCACACAATTGACCAAGAACTGGACCAACATGCTTTATGCCGACTCCGAATGGCTAAAGTTCATGTTCTCAAAAAGCTTTACATGGCCGTATTAACTCTCTGAGGTTTGCCATTGTCTGCAGAGAGGTGGCGACCGATCCGATAAAATTTTTTTTATTGAAAAACTTTTCGCCACGATTGGGGATCGAACTCGGGCTCCGAGCATCGTTTTTCAGTTGTCTTTAAATTTTTTCAATATTATTTATTGAATTTAGCAGGGCACGAAAACCATTACTAAGTCACAGCTCACGTTCCCGAAGAAATCCAAGACTGTTGGAAGACCTAATGTACACAATTTTTGGTGCTTTATTTATATAAACTTGGCTTAAGAGTACCTACAAATTTATACAAATAAGTTCGAGCTTGCGAGCAAAGCTCTGCATTTGGAGCTTATGATGAGCGAGCATTTAATTTCTCTTGAATTTTCTCATTAAAAATTTTATCTCAATGACCGGGTTTTCACTATTAAAAAATGGATGTATTGCTTTTTTGATAATTATTCGTTTATTTTTTGCAATAAAATTTTATGAAAGTTTTATAAATAAATTTAAAACAAAATTATTAAATTAAAACAAATTAATCAACTTTTTTGTATAGGAAAAATCAACCACTAATTTTCTTCATCTACCACTCACCTTAGACACAATCAACCACTATTTTAAATTTGCATGTGACAGCACTGGTCAACTCACTTCATTAATTAATGTACACGGTCCATGGTAATGTACGGTACATGGTTAATGGTACACGGTACATGGTAAATTTACATAAACATGGTATAGTTTTCTGCATACATAAATTTTACATTTCTCTTGTGTTGAGTAGGGTAAGCTGGGGTAGATTTGACACCTTTTTTTCAAAGTGTTGTTGCTCCAAAAATTGATGACCGATTCTAAAAATTTTGTATTCCCTTTAAGCATTGATTATAATAATTATTTAGCTTTCAAACTTAAATAGGAAATTGTATTATTAACGTCCTAACATATATTTTTTAAATATTTGACATGAATATTTACACTATTTAAGAAATCGAAAAACCAGCCTTATGAATACAAAAATTCAATATCTCTTTAGTTCGTGTTTGTAAGAGTAGAATAGAATTAAAATATCGAATGTAACAAGATCAGTTCGATACAATTTATGTCTTAATTAAATATAATAAAATTCACTCAATTTGAATAAAAACTATAAACTTTATTATTATTTCAGTGAAAGAGTAGTTAAGAGAGTAACAGTTTTCTTTAACGAACTGCCAAAGTTAGGAATAAACATTGCTAGCAAAGATGTTATGGATACGAGTTAACAGGTTGGGTACTAAAGGGCCAGTTAACGATAACCACAAGTGTCTTTAACGCTTTTGGGAATTCCACTGATTAATGTTAATGCTCTACATAAAAAAATAGTTTAACAGTGAAGTGGCTGAATACTTTGAAAAAAATAAGACTAGCATCAAAGAACAACCCAAAAGAATCAAAGCTATAGTTGTTACCAGAACTACTGGTATCAATGGAATGTCATTAATTACTAGACTTTCATTCTTCATTCGTTAACCAACGTTCTGTTATCTTCATGTCCTTTTATTTCTCTTCGGCTAATGATAGTCCTATTCTGATGTTTGAAACCACCTTTTTTATTAAAACCAATCTAGAAATATATTAAAAAATTGTAAAATGATTTTTTTTTTAGCTCTGAACCAAGGATTTCAGGTGTCAAACCTATTCAGTCAAGTCTGCCTTGGTTCGTAAATGGGGAGATAGACAAGAAGGAGGGAAAGTGGAATCAAGACAACAAGTGTAGAATGTTTAATGTGTGGCAGAGCGCTATATCAACATACGAATTTGAATCTGAGGCAAGTGTTATGCTTTACCTCAGTCAATACGAGTTATTAAGCAATGTCATTCCACAAACATCTCTACCACAAACTACAATTTCCAAAGTCGAATATATTGATGAATTTTTAACTTCTGTTGATTAGAAATGAGGAACGAATTAAAGGAAGGTAAAAGTGTAGGACCATGGCTACATCGGGATTCGAACCCGGAACCCCTGGGTTGGCAGTCGAGCACTCTAACCGCTCGACTGCCGAGGTCCCAAAAATTTCGAAAGTGTTGGGGCACTTTTGACAAATGTCAAAAGATCCCCAATCAAAAATGTCAAATGTACCCCAAACTCTCGCGGCTTCTTTTTTTGCAATTTTTTTAGTTTATATTTAGTTTTATTGAAATTCACTTATATTTTCAAAAACATAAATAGTTGTTTTTACCTTTTGCAAAAGATACTTGGATTAACTTTTATAACTTGACCAGGAGGTCCTTACATATCAATGCCGGAAAATAACAGTTACACGACCAAAAACATAAAAACACCTGTTACTTTTTTTCATGTAATGCAAGAATCGTCAAACTTCGTGACGATTACTGAAAAACTATGATGCAAAATTTATAAGACAAATTCTTGAAAAATAAGGGTTCGTTCATACCGAAAACGTCAAAGTCAAATGTGCCCCAAAGTCAAAGGTACCCCAGTTTACCCTTCATGTTGAAATCTGTATTGAGTAAATAATGCAGTAAATAAAGAATTTTATGTACTCAACACATAAATATGTGCCGTGAATTCATAGCTATATTCATCACAACCTGTTGTAGACAATTTTATGTAATGAGTACAGTTCTGATGTAAGTATTATATTGATTCTTGACTTATTACATACAGTCATGTAGAACATTTGTGATGAGTACAGTATGTTAGAACAATTTTCATGTACTCAGTGCATACATAATTTACTCATTACATATCTTTACGTTATGAGTGCAAATATTATTTATTCAGTGTATATTTATAGTAAATAATTTTATGTAATGAGTACATACATATTATATACAGCTCCCGTACAAGTTCCCGTACAAGTTGCAGTACATATATTCTACACAGCTGTTTCTTACTGACAACATTCCTTTTTTCCTTAGTACAACATATAAATTTACGACACTCAATCAATAGAAAGATTTCAGTCAATAAAACAATAGTAGATGAACAACAAATTACTCACCATCCTGAAGTCTTTTCTCTCTTTAACCTCCTACCATTCAGTCACTTGTAAGTAAACATATACCTTTACAACAAATTCATTTTCTGTCTCACAATTTGATCTCAAAAATTTTTAAAATTTATTACAGTTCTCACTGTGTGTTATTTCCGAGTTGAGCTTTTAATTAGAAAAGATCAAAAATGTTAAGTCTTTAAGTAAACTAATTGTTTATGCAGGCAAATCTATAAATCGAACAATTCTAAATCGACAGACACTCCATTTGAATAAAAATATTAAATAATATTCCATCTAAGTCATTTCTATTTTCAACTACATATGCATTATACATGTATATCATAGAACATGCCAATATCAATTATTATGCACACATTTGCATTTTGAAAGCTTACAAGCACACGTACAAAAAGTTAGATTAAACATTGATACAAACAACAATAAGCATAAAATTCATAAATAACAACTGACAACTAAATAGACGTTCATAATTCAGACAAATTTTCAATTAGCTTGCACAAAAATATGAATACACTTATACAAAAAAAAAAATGTTCGTAAAATAACTAAACTTTGATAGATAAATAATTTGTTGCCATTTGTATATACAAAAAAACACTGAAAACCAGGGACTGAAAAGAACTATAGTGTTGTGCAATACCTAAGCAATACTGTCTTCACATTTGAAGGATGTCATTAATTTACTTTAACGACCCAAAATTGATTAAGATATAAGTTTAAATCGTAATTGTATCAAACATAAAAAATTCGACACAGTTTTGTTTTATTTACTGCAAAAAATTCACTTAAACTATAATAAACTCCAAAAGAGGTTGTGCAAAACCTAAGCCACTTTACGTATTTCACGATTGTTTAAGGATTATATGCATTATTTCGTTACTTTTTTTCAATTTAGTCTTATGATTTGAGGCATATTAATAATAGATTTCTTTCATAGCTGGTTACTGGTTATCTTACATTCTTGTGGTTTCTAATCATGAGTATTAAATGTGATAAAAACTTCAAATAAAACTAAAATCATTAAATAGCTATAGTTAACTTATCGTTACCAATATCTCAGTGGAAGTGTACTAGACTGGTATACTGAGGACGTAGATTCGCATCCTGACTGTGCAAATATCAAAAGCATTCATTTAATGATTTAAGTTTTAATTCGAATTGTTTCATTAACTCATTGATCAGAAAAAAACCATAGAAATAAGTAATACGAATTTCTTTTGGCGATATTCTCTATTAAAAGTGAAATTTTAAGATCAAATCGCAAAATGAACCACTTTTTGAAGTTTTCGATCTTGTATGAATTTTTAAATTACGGAAGCGCAAAAACTACTTATCCAAACGTAAAAATTTGTTGAACGTAGAAATAAGTAGTTTGAATGTAGAAAATTAGAAATTTTATTAGGCTTAGTTTGATAGACATGATTATTAATATCGAACAAGTAGTGTATAAGATATATTTAAATATATGCGACTAAATTTTTAAAAAAGCGAGAAAAACTTGCGAGAATGTTGTGGTTGGTATTTAAGCTACAAAACAAAAATTTAGATACGTTTATATAATATATTAAGGCGCAGACGTACACAAAAAATAATCTTAGTTCGCCTATGAATACGCCCACGTCCTCGTACAACTCTAAAGTATGAAACTCTTTAAAGAGACTAAATTAATAAAATTTAGCAACTATGTATTTTATTTTAGAACTAAGATGTGTAGACAAAATGGGCGTCATCCGCCTATAAAAATGCCCACCTCCAATTCACATAACAATATTAAAAACACTAATAAAAAGTCCCATTTGACCTATAGAAATGAAACTTGGTATGGGAGCATTTTAAAGCAAAATAAGTTGTGAACAAAAAAAGAGCGTGATTTGCCTACCAACACGCTCACGTCCTATACAACCCACTTTTATAAAAAAATCTAGAAATATGTTTCCATATGAGATACAAAGGTAAAATATGGTATGTAAGATAATTGTATCAAAACTAAGATATGTTCACAAAAAGGGCGTCATCCGCCTATAAACACGCCTACCTCCCATACAATCCACAATATTAAAAACACTATAAAAAGTTTTATATTTGAACTGCAGAGATAAAACTTCGTATGGGGGCATTCTATACCAAAATAATCAAAGGTGTGGGCAAAAAAAGTGATTGTCATCCAGCCACGAACACACGCACCTACCATACAAAGGTAAACAAAGATTTTGAACAAAAAAAAGTAGATATTTCTATTTGTAAATATTATTGGAGGTTTAAGATATTCCATACTCGGACTAAACCATTTTTAGACTTTCTTTACTAGTTTTTAAATTGCAATTTCAAATTAAAATGTTGAAATTGCAGAACATACTGGCTAGATTTGATACAATTTTATATGGAGTGCAAATTTCATGTTAATGTTAATTTTGATATCCTAGAAAATGCTGGTAGATTTGAGGCGATATAATATAATAACTGTATGAGTAACAGTTTTAATAGCTAAGAAAATGCCTACTTGACTTAAGTAGATTTTGAATGTTATCTATATTAATTTTTATAGGTTAAAAAAATAATTTACTTGATTTAAGCTTATACAGGGTTTTCCAATTTGAGTGATATGATTTAAAAAACAAACAAAAAAAAACAAATTGGCAATTTCAGCCCTTGAAAGGACTTTGACCGAGCTTCTAATGATCAATTTTGTTTGTGTGTGTTATTAAATGTTTGAACACAATTGACCGAGAACTGGACCTACACAGTGGCGTACCGAGAGGCTAAGCCGCCCGGTGCGGATTCCAAATTTGCCGCCCCTCTCATATGTAATACAAAAAAACATCTTTGATATTAATAAAGGGTTTTGTATGCATAGTTTTCACTTTAGAATGTGAACTTTCATTGTTCTCAATTATATAAACAAAAAATTCTAATATACATATCATCGAGCTATTTCTAAGAAGACGCACGTTGGGAAAAAATGGAGCAAAACGCGCGCATGAGCCTATTTTTCCTCTCATTTCTATAAATACTAAAATAAAAAGCTGATATCGCACACTAAATACAAAACAGTGACAACTCAATATTTTTCTTTATGGAAATTCTCAAAACACATATCTTACTATATTTTTCATTATTTTCTTCAGTAACTGGAAGAATAAAGTTTGTGGGCTTAAATAAAAATTGTTTTTCTTCGGCAGTTTCGACCAAAGAGTTTTATTTTTCGCTTCTCCTGAAAACTTATATTTTTTTAGTTGTGACTGTTTTGTATTTAGTGTGCGATATATTGACACCTGAACAAGTATTTTTCAATGAATAACCTGGCATAAAAAAATTTTGTCATTGCATATACTCTACACTTATACTCTACAGTTGAATATAAAATGTATTTATGATATATTAAATGGTGAACAAATAATTTAAAATGCAGTACAATAAAAAAAAAAACATAGAATTACAAAGATATCGTTACACTTAAGAGGCGTGGCACCTCCTATGTAACCCAATTTGCAATACCGCTTGGCTTTGAAATTACAGGTCGTACAATCTCATAACAAGGAATTTAATCTCAACTTACACGTGCCGCTCCATTGATAACATTTTGTAAGCTTTATACAAGAGGCGTGTCACTTTTTGATCAGATGGTAACAAAACTCAGTATGGAGTAAATAATTGATCAAGTTTTAATACTGGAAAACTGGAACGAACATCGGAAGACTGGGCGTGGCTTCGCCCATGTAAGTCAAATTTTTGAAACAGATTATCTATGAAAGTAAAATAAGATCTCTCATATATATTATAATTGCCAAAGATCTCTAAACTGTGTAACAGTTTTTAAACTTTAGTTTAAGAATTCTGTATAGCTTTATTGGTTAAATCTGTAATAAAAATAATAAAAAAGGTGTTGAAACGAGAAGCAAACAGACTTTGTGACATATTTTATAAATCTTTATATTTTCAAGTTGCATTTGAAGTTGCATTTGAAAGAAAATTTATTATTTTTTTATATTTCCTTAAAATTTATGCCATTTCAAGGAAGTACATCTGCTTATTTTGTCACAGGACCAAACTTTTAGGGATACAAATTTAAAGTCTAGTTTTTTGTGATTTATTGTTGAAAATTTAATTTATTTTGACTTTAGTTGGAAGTTTTTATGAGCATTTTTGTAAGGTGATACGTTAAGTGAAATTTTTGATTAAATATTTTTGAAGTTAGGCATGACTTTGGAGGTCATTAAAAAAAAGTGGTAAGGCCTTAAAAAAATGGATTTCATTCAACATATCCAAAATCATTAAATCATTGTAAAAAACCAAGAAAAAAGTCGTGATATCATCGCAATGCGCGCGTTTTGCCTGATTTTCCCCAACGTGCGACGTAAGTCAAAATTATCTAATGTTGATGAGGCAAAGAAAACGAATTTCAAATGTATTTAAATATGTATTCAAGCATTAAAAGCGTTGAAAATTAAAAAAAGACAAAAATGTGGTTTTGATCAATCTATCTTAAACGTTAATAATCGCTATTATGCCAAATGTTGACTTACGTCATATTAGAATTAGGCCAACGATAAAAATAGTTTATTCTGTAGGTTTTTATGAGTTTTAACTTGAGAAGCTCCTCTCACAAGTGGCAACGCCAATAGCAATGGTAAGAAAGATGCGTAAAAGTATAACAATGTTTGGAACTGCGTTTTCTAGACTTAATTTAAAAATAAATTGTGAAAGTTCAAGTGGAGCTTTCATACAAGAATCAGTTTCTTTGTGCGCAATAGAAACAAAATTCTGAAGTATTTTTCTCTCAACGAGAAACTCTTCCTTGTCAATATCTTCGTGACAGAGTTCATTCAGTTTACATTCTAACTTATCATTCAGGAAAATCAAAGGAGTAAGAACTGCGTATTGTTCAGCAAGAGCATCAAGCTGCTGAAACCTTGTCGTCATTTCTCAAAATTATTTCTCCAAAATTAATAATTAAATTATTAAATTTGAAAATGACCCAAATCCGTATAGACCAACCTAACTCCCCTCCAAAGTGATTTTATTAAAACAGTAAAATCCCTTCAAATTCACACAAAATTATAATAGATACGACTTAAAATTGTACGCATAAGTCTTAATTTTTAATATGCACTCTGAACTTACAATTCGCCATAATCAAATGAAAATTCCACTACTGGGTACTTCCACTGATAAGTTAAAGCATTCAAAAACTCGAAAAACTTCGAGTTACTCGAAAAATTTCGAGTTACTCGAAAACACCAGTTATTCAAAACGCTTAATTTAGCTTCAGTGCCGCCCCTAAAATAATGCCGCCCGGGGCGGACCGCCCCCCTCGCCCCCCCCACGGTACGCGGCTGGACCTACATGTTTTATGCCGACTCCGAACGGCTAAAGTTCATGTTCTCAAGAAGCTTTAGATGGCATTATTTACTCTCTGAGGTTTGCCATTGTCTGCAGAGAGGTGGTGACCGATCAGAAAAATTTTTTATTGAAAAAAACTTTTCGCCGCGGCTGGGGATCGAACCCGGGCTCCGAGCATGCTAAGCCACACACTTAACCTGCATGCCACGGTCATATGATTTATTGTATAAAAAATACACACTAATTTTTAAGGAAATTCAAATTTTTTTATTTAATGTAAAGTACAATCGATACAATTAAGTTCTGAATAATAAAACTATACTTTCAAATGTCATCCACGTCTTCTTTTGCAGGAACAAATCCGATGAACTCAATTTTCGAGCACTTTTTCCAATACCAATGATTTCAAATAATCCCATAAGAAATAGTCTAATGGTGTTAAGGAGGCACATAGCATTCGCGACAGAGAAAACATACCTTTTTTTTGAAAATTCATAACTCAGTCAAAAACAAACATTTTTCCAAAAATTTTTTTATTATTGTAGAGAATTGAAAAAAAACTGGCAAATGCAATTGAAAATGTAATGGATGAAGGTATGAATTACTTGTAGGCTGATGGTGAAAACATTGAATCAGAAACTGCGAGCATAGCTGGTGAAGTGATTGACAGGGAACAGTTCGTTCGTGAGCTTAATAAGCTGCTCCCACGAATAGAAGTCCAACAAATTGAATACCGAAAAATAAATTAATCGATGTCGTACTGCCGGAATATCGATTTATGATATAGCGAAAAATATGGCCAGCAAAATTTGTGGCTTGACTCCATCCATTCTTCATGAACCAAATACGGAAAGATCTGACACCGATGAAATAATAGAACAACTAATTGAAAAATTTGCCGAAACTTCTGATAAAGAGGAAAAATGGAAAATTATGTCGGTACACATATTGAAAATTGCACAATTAAGAATCAGCTGTTGTTGGCATTTCTAATTGTTTAATATACTGAACACAGCTAAAATCTAATTGAACGAATGTTTTTATCAAAACACTAGTATGCTTTTAGGCATGTTTAAAATTGAGTTTTGGTAAACGTAGACAGCAAGTTGAGTTTAGTTGCGTTTTCTCCTGCATAATTGTACTGGAAACGCCAGCGTTTATATTGAGTACAAGGGCAATACCCAACTTTGTACTGGAAACGCAAACTAAACTCTCTGTGTAGACATGTCATTAAGTAGACTCGAGGTAGGGCTCATACTTGTCAACCCATACAAATCATTGCAACTTTTTTATTGAAAGTGCGTCAGAGTAACCATCATAACTTTTTTGTTTTAAGTCCGATTTTAAAAATTTTTAAATCAAAACTCAAAACTGAAAATTTGTATAATCTTTTAAAAATAAAAGTTAAAGAAATAGTTAATGTTTTTTTATTTTTTTTCGGTTTTTACCAGTTTTTATAGCAAGGTCAAGTGTAAGGTCATCAAAAATTGTGAATAAAATATTTGTCTTAACAAGGTTAACCATTTTGCAGAACGAATTTTCGAACATATTAGCCGTTATGAAATTTATAGGCGATAAAATGCCTCAAAATGATGACGTATGTGCACAAAAATTGAAATTGGGAAAAACATATAAAATCTCCATCATTAAATTGCTTTTGAATTATAGGCAACATTCTTCTTCAAATTTAAAAAATAAAAAATCAAAAAAAATTATGCTTTTTGAAATATTAGCAAATACATTTTTTTTATTTGTTGGCAACCCTAACATCCAAAATTTTAAAATAATATATTTTTACAGAAAGTTCTTTCTAATACCTTGCCAACGGTGCCTTATTTATAAAAATTGGATAAAAACTGACGTAGCTTCAATTAATTGAAAATTTCACGATTCTGGCGTTTTCGGACGATTTGCAGAATTGAGAGGTTCATAACTTTTCAACGAATGGCAATAAAAAAAAATAAATGAACTTATATATTTAGAATTTTAAAAGGAATCTATAGCCCAAAAATAAAACAAATCAAAAGCCATGAGACGGACCCGTTTTGCGTTATGCTTGGAATGGCGGTTTCTTTTCACACAAGTGCAAATTTTTATTTCATTTCTGTCGGTTGTGACTGGCAAGACTTTTGAATTTACCTTTATATTGGTTCTTAAATTTTTAAATGTGTTTTGCTAAAGAGTTATATTGTTATCGCAACATTAGGTACCTCATTTAACAAAGACAACAAATGTTGTTTTCAGCGATAAAAGCTCTAGCAATAATAATTAATAAAAAACAAGTAAAGAAAGTCTAAAGTCGGTCTAGGCCGACTATGAAATACCCTAAACCCACTTTTCAAACACAAAAAAAATTTTATTGTAAATTCCAAGGGCGGATGAAGCCTATATTTAATATGCATTTAAATGTTGTTGAAAAATTTACACATACCAAGTTTTATTCCTGTAGCTCATAGTTAATGCCTTTATTGTGTTTTCGCTATGGGAGGTGGGCGTGTTCATGGACGGATAACTTCCAATTTTTGAACACACCTAAGTTTTGGTATAAAATACATGCATACCAAATTCAATTTCTCTATGACAAACATAACCTTATTAATTGAGTTTAAAACTTTTTGGGTTGTATGAAAGGTAGGCGTGTCCGTAGGCGGATGACGTCCATTTTTCAAAACCAACTTTGCTTTGTTACAGAAAACATATGTGCCAAATTTTAGCTCTGTAGGTTAATCAAAGGCTTATTTATTGAATTTTCAATTTTTGGGTTGTATCGGAGGTGGGCGTGTCCGTAAGCGGATGACGTTCATTTTTCAAAAACATCTTTGTGTTGATAAAAAACACATACATACAAAATTTTATTGTTGTAGGCTAATTATGAGCTGAGTTATGCAGTTTTCAATTTTCGCATTGTACGGGAGGTAGGCGTGTCCGTGGGCGGATTCCAGAAATATTCATTAGTGCAGATCCTTGGGTACATGTGACTATGTGTACCAAGTTTCATCCAATTATCTCAACTCCTTCTTCTTATCCTGTGTATACGGACAACACACAGACGGACGGACGGACGGACGGACAGACGGACATGGATAGCTCGACTCACGTGGTGACGCTGATCAAGAATATATATACTTTTCTATACCGGACTCGCTTCGTTCTATGCGTTACAAACGTTTGCACAAAGTTAATATACCCTGACCTTTCAGGTTTAGGGTATAAAAACATGGTTTTCCTTCGATTGGGGAAAGGTTTCTCAAAAAATATCCTCAAGTTTTATGAAAATATATCTCGCTACACCTCTCTCTCTCTCTCTCTTTCTGTTTCTAAAACCTCTTGGATATAATTATTCAAGTTTAATCAGAATCGTTGTAGCACAAAACAGGAACAATAATTAGTTAGCACTTCAGAAATAATAAATAAGATATGCAAAACTATAAAAACAATAATAACAACAACAACAACAACACCAACAGTAACAACAACAATCACAACACATTGATATGAAAATCATTGCAACAATGTCACATAAGCAAACAGCAAACAAACATGAAAATTGCATAAAATGTTGACACTTCAGTGCAAACAGTTCCTGGAAATGTAGCGAATCGCTGGCCTTTGCCTTCGATAGAACAGTTAACAAAATTCTCTAAAATACAATCAAATTAGAAAACTTACCCAATAAAATTTGCTCCACATTAAATAAAATGTTAGATGAAAGTATTAATGCATGAAGCTTTCATTCAATTTTAAATTGATTCTAAATGTTTTGAAATATATTATAAAGTAACGAAAATTGTTTGCTTTCAAAATTGTATAAAAATTGAACACGACTTGCTCCACTGTATAGGTTGCATCAGACATTGTCAGACATTTCCTCATGATGTAGTCCACTGTGTAGAATATTGTTTATAGGCTTGCCTGCTCATGGCATATCTTCCTAGACTGACAGAATGTAGACTCCAACTGGATGGAATGGAACTTATGTAAACAACATTTTGTGGTATTATTAGCAGGACTTTGTGGTACTGAACTAATACCTAAGCGAGGAGTCAAAATTGCATTTGCAAGCAAAGAAAATCGTTTTGCATTAGCACCAAAGAACAAAAAAACAAAACTATTCAGATCCTTTTCTATCTGAGTGAGAAGAACAAAAGCAAATAAGAAGATTGCTGTAAATCTGCTAGGCTCTTGCAGTGAGCTTGTTGGGGACTGACCGACCTAGACTTTCATGATGTTGCCCACTGAGGATGTGGAAGAGCAGTTGAAGTATAAAGAATGAGTTGTATGTAGAATCTGTTGGCACATAGGTAGCCCAGGAATTGCTGCTTACACTTATATCACAGGCTCAAATTAGAAGACGAAATGCAAATTCTGTGGTTAGCGGTATGCGTTAGGTTGTGCGAGTTTGTATGAGAGTGAGAAAATCATTGAACTGGGTTGATGGTATCCTTGCATGCTTGCCTATTAGAGTAGATTACGTGTTACGTGTTCGGGCATACCATGCAATACTTTGTATGTTAATACCAATGTGTGTTTTTGCGTGTGTGTGTGTGTGCTACTCAATGGATATGTGTACATATTTATATATGTGGTGCTTAGTAAAAGCCGGAAGTCATCTCTGGATGTGTTGTATAAACGTGCAAGCTTTTGTGTATGTATTTGTGTGCGTGTCTGTGAGCTTGACCAACATGTCAATGTTTGGCATTTTAGCACGTTTCGTTAATGGACCAGAACTTAGCTCGAATAACAAGAGTAAAAACAATGCAGACTAAAGGCTTCGATAATTGAAAAGATGGTATTAATTGGATACCCACAAAAGAGTCGATAAACCAACATTAAATCACGGTAACCATTAAAAAACAACACTTGTGCTATGCCTTAAAATCTACTAACATTTTATTACGCTTTTAATTAAAACTTTCATCTTTTTTTAAGGATTTTGAAAAAATTGACGTATGAATAAAGCAAAGTATAAGATGTCTGCATATGTGGAAGTGTGGCGTCTAGGCTCCCATGTTAAAACATACAAATACAAATTTAAAGAAGTCAAAGTTTTTACATACCTTGGCATCGCCGTAAACAGCAACAACAATGTCAGCCTGGAGGTTTAGCGAAGACTGACAATTGCTTATATGTGGCTACTACGGGCTAAGTATGCAATAAGGTTCCAAGGCCAAAGCACAAATAGATATGGTTCTTTGAAGTAACCATTTTTCCTGAGTAATACTTTGTTTTTTTCAATTTATTGGAAAAATTATTGTTACCTTGAAATTCCAAGAATATGTCAAGAAGTAAAACTTTCAATTTTGATACATTTTTACGACTTAAAAATAAGTTTTTTTTGCAAACAAGCAATATGTCGGAATAATATTAATAACTATCGCGTAAAGGAAGGGGTTTTCCAATAAGAGGTGTTATTTTGATATTCAAAGAAAAATGTAATTTTTTGAGATAAATTATCGAATGTTTATTTCATTATAAAGAGGAAGGTATAACGTTAATAATAGAAAACAGCATCAGCCAAATGGTCACCACGTCCACGCTTTCAGGACCATATCTTTTTCATGGAATTTTTCGTAATAAAATCGCAAAGTGGCGATTTTCATCGATAGACTCACGAGTTCCATCTTTGAGGATGGAGAGGCTTCTCAACAATAACTCTTGGGTTTTCCGAGCCCCAGATGCGATAATTTTGCTTGTTGATATAGCCACCGAGGTGGAAATGGACCTCATCAGTCACGATGATTTTTCGATGAAATACGGAATCATTTTCATGCATTTCAAGGACCCCATCGGCAAAGACACGACGTTGTTGATGATCGACCGGCTTGAGTTTTAATGTTAACTGAACTTTATAAGCCTTAAGACTCAAGTCTTTATGCAAAAAACGGTGTTATGACGTTTGTGAAATGTCCAATTCCAAAAAACGACGAGGAATGGACAAACCTTGGTTTTCTTCAACACTTTGGTTCTTTTGCGGTGAGGCTTGGAAATCATTACTCAAATTTTGCCGATATGTGTTCTGGAACTCCGCAAGGGTCAATTTGCTCAGCAATTTTGTTTAACTTGTATCTTTACGATTTGACCACTGATCACCATGTTGAAACAATGCAGTATGCTGATGACACCTCAATTTTCTTTACTCATAATGACTCTGCAACTGCACAGAATAAAATTAATGTTCATTTAGCGAAATTAGTTCTGTACTTTGAAGAATGGAAACTAATATTAAATGAAATCAAAACTGAAATGATTCATTTCGTTGGTTCAGTAAGAGACACTAGTAGAAGACTAAGAAAAAACTGTAAAGACATGAAATTATCAGTTAACGGCCATCATGTAATACCAAAAATTAATATAAGAGTTCTTGGATTATTTTACACAGAAACAATAAATTTATTCATCACGTAAAAACCATTGTTATTAAAGCGAGAAAATCTAAATTCGCTCTTAATCGGCTGCTACGGTCACAATTTATTGAACCACACATTAAGGTTAATATCTATAAAGCATATATCAGACCTATGCTAACATACGCTTCCAGTATTTGGTGCAAAATTCCAAATTTATCATCTCATCAAATGGAGATTCTTAGACTTTTTGAACGTGGCATTCTCCGTAGCGCTGCAAATTTTTATAGAAAACGCGGTTCATTCAAATATGAAACAAATTGTTTGCTTTATGAAATTGCAAAGTGTCCAAGAATTGATAATTTTGTTGTAAATAATAATATAAAATTCTTTGAGAA
Source organism: Tetanocera ferruginea (assembly GCA_958299015.1). Taxonomy (NCBI): domain Eukaryota; kingdom Metazoa; phylum Arthropoda; class Insecta; order Diptera; family Sciomyzidae; genus Tetanocera; species Tetanocera ferruginea. The sequence goes on along the minus strand of OY282642.1, from coordinate 86,631,667 downwards.
ATGTTCAAATAATATAAATAATGTTAAGTTTAATTCGTTACTTGCTCATGACTATTTTGGTAAATATTCTTGTCTTTCTGAAATATATCGCTCTTTCCGAAATGGTACCCTATTTACGGACCACAAGCTGCTTTTATTTCACAAAGCTTATTCTAATGATAATAATATAGTTTATAATACTAGGCAACATTAAATTATATATATAGTTTGTTATTCTCTTTTTCTTATTCATTAGTTTAATATAACTCATCAGTTTAGGTTTTTGTTATTTTTCCTTTTTATCTCTGCATCTTATATTACCAGTTTGTTTGATATTTTCTTTTAGATTAAGTTTTTTGAAAAAAGCGCCCTCTGTGCTTACAAAACAATATTTAAAACATTGTAACATTTTATCATTTTGTTCAATAAACGATTAAGATTTGAAAAAAAAAAAAAATTGGGCTACAGCAGCAATATTCACAGTTGTTCTTGAGCGACGTGCACGTGTTGTATTCTTCACATCAGTTACTTGTCCCAACAGCTCGAATTTTTTCACCAATTTCTGTATTGCGGTCCGACAAGGTGCTTCACGACGACCAAAAAATGCTTTAGTTTTGCGAACTGTGACTGCAAAATGTTCACCATTTAGTAATTTCTTATAATTTCAACGCGTTGTTGAAGCATGTATCGTTCCATTTTTAGTAATGGCGTAGTTTCTACTTATCAAATGTTTTCAAATAACAGCTTCAAAAGTGACTTCAGGCTCATTCCATACAGACGAGTGTGACGTTTTGACTACTTTATCGTGCTGAAAATGGTATTAACCGGTTAAAATTTTAGCAATTTACTAAAGGGTATTTTAGAAGATGCCCCAAGGTTTAAAAATGCTGAAACATAATGGAATTATTTATACTAGTTTAATAGTTACATTCGCTTAAACACCTGGGACGGGTGTGACGAGCACAAGTTTAAAAATTAAAAATTCTGAGTTTAACATTGAAATTCCGTCCATCTGCTCACAATGAGACCATTTGTGAATTGCATATGTTCAAATTTAATATATTTTCTGTTGAATACCAGTGAAAAATATTTTGAAAAAATGGCGATAACCATTCTTTTTTAAACTTTTAAATGGGACGTGTGTGACATAACATTGTCCCGGGTGTGACGAGTGCGAATGATGTGGGAATTATATATAAGAACTTAATGGGTATAATAACTTTCACATATTTTTGACACTTAAATCAAAAAAATATGTTTAATTATAAAAATATTAATGTATTAATTTAACCCTCATCGGTCCCTCAGACCCATAACCTTAAAAGGTTCTTTATGTATGCGCGCGCATACATACTTAAAACATTAAAAAGAAATAAAAACACCACAAATTTTATGAATAAAATTTAAAGATTATTTATTGCTTTTATGAATAAAGTTATGGAAAAAAGCTATTTGCCAAAAACTCATGTCAATTGGTTAAGGTTTAATATCTCTTTTACTAAATTTAATTTTGAATTTGTATGCGCGCGCATACAAAGGACCGATGAGGGTTAAAAAAAAAAAAATATTTTTTTGCAAAAAAATTTTTTGCATGAAGTTTTTATCAAATTAATACCTGTACAAAAATATCAAGTTAAAAAAAAAAATTTTTTTTGCAAAAAATTTTTCGCATGAATTTTTGATCAAAGTAATACCTATACAATTGATTTCGCTATACATGAATTTACAAAACTTGTTTTAATCAAAGAATTTATTCATATACTTGCAAAAATTTCATTATTAGAAAAAAATTTTGAAAACCGTTCCGGGTGTGACAAACTTCTTGTAACGGAAATGAAAAATAAAAATAATTTATTGAATGAAAAAAGTTAACAAATTTATGTGAAACATCAACATCCTTACTTTAGGAAAGTTTCATTCTTATCATAAGCCCATGTTGCTTGTTAGGAAAACTATAGCCTTTTTTGGGACGGGTGTGACACAGAAAAAACACTCAGTTTAAGTATTTTTTACTTTGAAAACGCAGTAACCAATCATTATTACAAACTATTCTAACACAACATTAATATCTTTTTTAATATTACTGACCTTTTTTTTTAAAGTTGTATCAAAAGATGACTGATTTCAAGGTTTAAATTAAATCAAAATATTTAAACAATTTTTTCAACTCGAAGTTTGTTTAGTTAAATTGTCAAAATAATATAAAAAAGCATTTAATTTAAAAATATTTTTGCAGCAGGACTAACTCAAGATTCTACTTCAATTTGAAAACCAAAAATTACTTCAAATACATGCATTTTAGAATTCATGTTTCCGTTCCTCATTTCTGTGGAATGAGCCTTCAGTGGCTTCAAAAGTTTTTGTATGACATTTAAAAGGATTTTCTGTTATAATGACGTCTCAAATACATACAGTGGTGTCCGATGAAATAGAGCCACGCACTTGCTGATGATATTACTTACTTACTTAGGTGGCCATGACAACCCGTTGTGGGATTACGGCCGACTTCATCAGCTGTCGCCAGGCGTCTCTGCTTCGCGCACGCCGTCTCCAATCTCTTTCACCAAGCGCGGTAAGGGCTTCCTCCAGCCAATGTAGTCGCTGAATTTTTATACGCTGGACTAAGTCAACGTTGTCGTAGAGCTCGTACAGTTCCTGGTTCATTCGAATGCGATAGTCGTCGCTAACTCGAACAGGACCAAAGACTTTGCAAAGAACTTTCCTCTCGAACACCCCAAGAGCGGCTGCATCTGTTTGCGACACCAATGTGTCTTTTAAAGCGGTTTAAAAAAAATGTCTTTTTAAAAATAGCAAAAAGTTCACATTTTGGTGGTTAATAAGAGTTATAATGAAACATAATTTTAACAATTGTTTTGTGTCAAAATGTATGAGTAAGAAATTTAACATTTAAGTAGATGTGGGTATTCGTTCTGTGAAAAATAAAAAGTTACAAGCAAAAAGCATGTTTTTTTTACAAAAAAGGACCTTCAGGAGAATCAAAACTGCTTCGGCGGTTTTTCTGCGATTTGAAAAAACAATTATGCAGTAATCATTTTCATGAGTTTCTTTTACTTTTGACACTCGGACCGGTTGACATTTTTTTTTTTATCCATATAAGAATGATCCGGCCTACTTAACAACCCAAATAATGAAAACTCTATAAAGAGGCTAACATTTAAGCTACATAACTGAAATTCAGTATGTGTGTATTTTATGCCAAAACTGAGGTGAGTTAGCAACATGGGCTTCAAACACGCCCACCTCCCATACAACCCCAAAATTGAAAACTATATAAAGAGGCCAAAGAGATCAAAAGTACAAAAATAATATGAGGTATACATTAATTTTATATCAAAATAAAAATTGTTAGAAAAATGGGCGTCATGCATTCACGAACGCGCCCACCTCTTATACAACCCCAAAATTGAAAACTCGAAAAAAAGGCTTCGCTTTTAACCACAGGCCAAAAATTTGATGCGTTTGTATTTTATATCAAAACTAAATCGTGGCAAAAAGTGGGCGTCACCTGACTACGGACACACCCATTTCTCATAGAACCCATTAAATATAGTGATAGCTCAGAAAAAGGTTAATATGTAAGATATCGTTATGTTTGGGACATTTGTACGATATTTTTATACCCTAAACCTGAAAGATGAGGGTATATTAACTGTGTGCAAACGTTTGTAACGCATAGAACGAAGCGAGTACGGTGTAGAAAAGTATATATATTCTTGATCAGGTTCACCTCGTGAGTCAAGCTTTACTTGTCCGTCCGTCCGTCCGTCTGTGTGTTGTTCGTATACACAGGATAAGAAGAAGGAGTTGAGATAATTGAATGAACCTCGGTACAAAAAGTAACATGGGTCCAAGGATCTGCAATATCAAATATTTTTTAATCTTCCCACGGACACGCATATCTCTCATACAATGAAAATATTGAAAACTGCATAAATGAGCTCATAATTAGCCTACAACAATAAAATTGGGTATATTTAATAGCAAAACAAAGACGTCTTCAAGAAATTGGTGTCATCCGCCCACGGATACGACCACCTGCCATACAACCCGAAAATTTTAAACTCAATAAATAAGCTCATGTTCCAACTACAGAAATAAAATTTTGAAAGCATCTATTTTATATCAAATTACAGATGTTTTAGAAAATGGGTGTCATCCACCCGCGGACACGCCCACCTCCCATACAACCAAAAATTAAAAACTTCAATAAATAAGCTCATTTTTAACGTACAGAGATACAATTTGGTACGTATGTATTTAAAATCAAAATAATGACGTCTTCGAAAAATGGATGTCATCCGCCCACGACCACAAAAACCTCCCATACAACCCAAAAATTTAAAACTCAATAAATAAGCTCGTGTTCAGCCTACAGAGATAAAATTTGGTACGTTTGTATTTTATAACAAAACGAAGATGGTTTTCAAAAATGAATGTCATCCAACCACTGACACGCCCATCTCCCATACAACCCAAAATTTGGAAACAAAATAAATAAGCTTATGTTTTGCCTACTGAGATAAAATTTGGTATGTATTTTTTTTAAACCAAAACATAAACATTTTAAAGATGCATAAAAAAATTTGGCCTTATCCTTCAACGAAAGCGCCCAGGAGCTACAGGAGCTACAGGAGCTACAGAAATAAAACTTGGTATATATAAATTTGTGATCAAAATTTAAATCCAAATGAAATATCATCCACTCACGGTCGCGTACATTTTCAATACTTTTTTTGTATTTTGAAAAAGGAAGTTTAGGGTATTTCAAAGTCGGGCTAGACCGACTTTAGACTTTCTTTACTTGTTTTTTTTTTAATGTTTTGACTACGATTGAGCCAAATTTGTAAAAAAAAAAAAGAATTATTTAACGACAGATTCGACCAATATATTTGCTACACGGTTAAAAATCTTGGACTAAATTTTAAACTTTTTTGGATTACATATAGGACACAACCAAAAAAAGATTACTTTTTAATCCAATGAAAAGTTTAAAATTTTTCAATCCAAAAAGGATTTATTCTTAATCCACAAAAAGTTTAAAATTTTTTAATCCAAAAAGGAATAATTGTTAATCGACAGAAAGTTTAAAATATTATAATCCAAAAAAGATTAGATTTTAGTCCAAAAAAGTTTGAAATATTGTAATCCGAAAAGGATTACTGTTTAATTTAAAATGTTTAAACACGGTTTACTGTTTAATAATGTATATACAAATATTTTGGTCCAGATTTTAATAAACAATTTGTTTCATTTAATTAAAAATAAATTTCGGATGCTTTAACAACATTTAGAATTATATTTAGCTTAAAATTCGTAGTAGAAGTAGTATTCAATCTTACACCTGAATTACAATGCGGCAGTGGCAGTGGCATTGATGAACTGTTATTTTAGGAATACTGTTGTTCAATGGTAAAACTTACATAGCAGCAGTGGTAGTAAGCAGTACTGCCGAGGTAAGCCCTATTTCTAAATTCACTGCCGACATGCAAATAATTAAACTACTAAGAAAAATTCCACATTCACTGCTTTTGATGCTGACGATGCCACAGCTAGATTGTAATTTGCAGGCAGTAAAATATGAAACAGCTGATCACTGCCGCTGCCACTGACACAGCTGCTGCCACTGCCACTGCTGCATTGTAATTCAGCTATTAAATATCATAAATACTTTTCCTGAAATTACTACCTTAATGCAAATTTGTAGTCCAAAAATTGTCTTAAACTTAAACTTTTTTGGATTAAAAAAAATTAAACTAAAATATGGAATAAAAAATAGTACTTTTAGGATTAAAAATTCCTTTAAACCAAGGTTTGGATTAAAACCTAGTCCAAAATTTTTAACCGTGTATTGATAACATTGTCCAAAAAAAAAATCGAGATTTTAACAGTTATTTTGCAATATATAGAAATATCGCTAGTCTAACCACGGTTACGTTCGAATTTGATTTAAAACTATTCATGGCAAATGACACCTTTGCTATATTTTTATATTCACCCGTTTACTCTAGCCGACTTCCACAAGAAAAACCTTATCAAATTAATATATACATAGATAAGAAAAACTACGTAGGCCCGTTAACTGATCTCCGAAGTTTAAATTCCTTAACCTCAGATTTCGAAAACAGAGTTTAAATTTTAACCATAGTTAAAATTATTTTCATAATTTATCTCATTGTTATCGGCAGTTTACTTAAACTCTGTTTAAAAATTTAAACTGAGATTAAAAGACATATTTGAGCGGCACTATAGTAAAAATTCTAAAACTTTGACGTAGAACATGAAAATATTTAAAAAATTTTTAATAAAATAATGCAAATTGTCAGTTTCATTGAAATATTTTTTTTTCAAAACTTAAAATAGGTCTGTTTCCGTACTCACACTGTGTAGCTTGTGTGTTACTATTTTCTATTTCCGTACTTTCTGTGCTTAAAATGTGAGAAGTAGAACAAGCGTAAATCGCTCTCTCGAGCACAGAAGTTTACCAGAGTGTGCTTGAACTCAAGACTACGAGTAAATTAAGAAGAAGCATCAAGAAGAACATGCATATGTCAAATGCACTATAATTTCAATTGGTGCTATTTACGTTTGATACGTCTGCTGTCAGAATCAGCTGTTTTGTGCTCGAAACTTACTAGAATTTGTTTCCGTACTTTTGTCACTATTCTCAAATTTAATTTTACTCTCGCAGATCGAACTTTACACAGAACTTACACTGAGTAGAGTACGGAAACACACCTAATATGTTTGTTTTTTGTTTATTGTTTTGAATTTTTTGAAGTAAGATTTTTTTATAACTTCGTTTTGCCCAAAATAAATTTTTTGTATGTCGAGCATTCAGAACTCCAACCGAAATTTTTTGTGTTGAAAATTAATTATGAAACAGATGACACAATAGTATAATTTCAATTATATCACTTATTCAATACTTTTCGAATTCAATTGAATTCATATTTTATATTTATACGGACGCCTGGCCCAACGGATTTCGCCCCGACAAATATTTGGCGAAAATATAATAAATCAAATAGGTAATATTTCATTGAATTCTATTTGAATTCTATTTCGTTATATTGAATTGTGACAAAAAAGAATGGAAAAATACACAACATTATTTGTTTTCTGCTCCTACTCGGGAACATGCCACATATAGCTGGCCGTGTAAAAAGCATGACATTTCCAGACTTATGCCACACACTTTCAACGACTGCCCTTGTGACTTATTTATGGTCAATGCAAATGCAAGTTTCAGTGGGAACAGAATGCGTTTGAACTGGAACGGCATATCGGTTGCAGTCAAGCGAATTCGCGAAATTTGGCATTCTTCTGCCTTGAACGGCCTTTTCAAAATTCTTGCCTAGATTGTTCATTCGTCAATTGCACAGTTTCGGGACATGCAGATTTTGTATCATAATGATGACAGATCAAACTTTAAGACGCAATTGATTAGGTGCCATGCCAGGCAAATCCAAAGAGCTTCAAAATATATCTGGATAATTGACGACTTCGTCTTCGTTTTCTAAGCGATCGATCGATTTGTATGACCGCAATTTCCCCGGAATTTGATTTTCAATAGTACAATTCAAATCATTGACATCAATATTTTTGCGGCTTAGATTGCACGTGTACTCAACCAATCGTAATTACAATAATTTTGACCAATATTCGAATATACATTATTGATGTGTTAATTTTCGCTGAAGTCAATTGACAAATGGCAGGTGGAATCGAAACTAAACTACTCACAGTATGTAACGAAACTTTTCCATTTCCGATTCTCAGTTGTTCTTTTGAGAAAAGAACGATTCTAGTAGATGCGAGAGGTAACGCAATGCCACTTTGAGCACCTATTGCTGCTAATATAAATGATATCAGGAACTTTTTCCCAGTTCCACCGGCAGCACCAAGGAAAAATAGTGCACCGTTTCCATCATCGATAGCCTTCATCAGTGGATTATACGTTCTCTTTTACTGTTCATTCAACAGTGAAACGTTTCTTGTAATTGCTGTTGCAAAGTTGGCGTGTCATAAGCACGCTGACGTTCCAATTCACGAATTAATACATCTCTTGCCTGACGATTTGATGCTGGCAGATGCGTTCCAATCCATATTTTGCCACTCATAATCAAACACAAATCTTCATTCGGCACTAACGCTTCATTGTACATGTCATCGTTTATTTGCAATTCAAAATTTCCCGTCGCGACTGGAAAGCGATACAAAACGTCTTCAACGATGTCATTCTTCTACGTATCACCCAAAATTGACGTATCCTCCATCATTCTTCTACGTATCCCTCATAATTGACGTAAGTTTGAAGGCTGACATGTTGAAATTATGATTCGAAGCAATTGCACTATCTAGCGTTTGATTCCAGTGATTGTCGTGCTCAAGCAACTGTAACTTTTGACATGCTTCTCAAAAAGTTGCACACACCATATCATCTACAGTCCGCAATCACTTAAATGAATTCGAACCCCTCACATTTTCCAAAAGCAACCGGAGGTAAAAGCAATCGTCGTTCTTTGGATGAATTGTGTAAATTCATCCCAATGCATCAGTTGAAAACACACCAGGATATTCATCTACTGGTTGACCTTGCTTTCTGCCTAACTATTGCTTCGACAATGTATTCCATGTGCAATATCGATGCATCTCCGAGTAAAGCTATGTGCTCGCAAACGAATCAATGGCGCAATTTGAAAAACTCGTTATTGTTGTTGCTGTGGTCTTTCCACTCGCTGTGCTGCGTTCTCTGAGCAGAAATACACCTTTTGAGCATTCGCCAAATGAACTGTCAGATACACAACATTCGGATGACGATCATGTATAGCAAATGAAAATATTCTCAAAGTGCCTCGTTACAGTTCACGTATCGGCCCATTTGAAACATGCTGATTTCATCTTCTTTAACGCCAATAACTGCCATGTCGCTTCCTTTGATAACATATTTGCATACACACTTAATCGATGTGTTTTGAATGTCTAACACAATATTGCCGAATATGGCATTATCCATGTATTTTCAACCACGACATTCACTCCATTCAATTGAGTGATGAATGTTCTGACATCGTTGCCAGTTTGAGTTTCGCAAGTAAAAGCACGTAGATAGCGTTTTGTACACGTATTGTCAAACATACAAACCGAAGTAGAAACATGTTGTCCACATGGTCCGTGGAGCATATTGGTTTTCTCCATTTCATGAAACTCTGGATTAAACTCAGGATCAGGAATTTCGGCGGAAACTATGTCATCAATTTGGTTTGGTGTAATTTTCCAATATCCAAAGAAGAAAGTGTACTACATACATCCAGCATCGAATAGTACCGTATTAAATTAGGAACAAACCTGTTACCAATTTGGTCCATTGGTTTTAAAGTAGTTGTGCGATAAAAGTAACGTCCGAATTGAACAGAAAAATTAAATGTACCTGTTGAGAATTTTTCGAATTTATTTTTTTCTTAACCTTCGCGTGACAATTACCAACAAACTCGTAAAAGAAAGTATTCAATTTGGCCCAGCCGTTTTGAAGTTTTTAGCAGCCGAACAAACCACGATTAATTTTTATATATAAAAAAGATATTTTCAATGTTCTCAGAGAATTTTTGACAAGTTTTTTTTCTGTGTTTAAATTTAAACTTGCCTCACCAAGTTAAACTTTGATTTTTTGAGGCAAGTTATCGGCGCACATAGGGGTATTTGGCTCGAAAAACCGCTCATTAATCAATTTCTCAAAATGTAAAGTTGAGAAGTAAAATTATTTTCTAGCTTTTGGTAATTCTCATTAAATAAGTTACCATTTGTTTTTTTAATTTTAATGCACACACTTCGTCGCAGCATCAGTTGAAAGTCATCGATCGTAAGCTTGCATTGTTATTGAGTTAATTTGAGTGAAAAAGATCACACCTAAACTAATATTTTTTTGTTGTTATTAATAGAATTTTGTTGCTATGGAAGATTTTGCTGCATGTATGTACTTTAAAATACAACTTTTTTTATGGATATTGAAGCTTTATTTATATAGATATATAATTTGTTATGAAGGTATGCAAATGGGAAATTTAAAAAAAATTTTTTTTTTTAGTGTGAACCTTTTGTTATATTATTTGGTGTTATTGGGTAACATTTTTGGTATAGGCTAATGAAGAAAGATGTCAAAAAGCAAAAACCGAAAAAATGCTGCCCGAAACCGCCCCCCTCCCCCAGATTTCATTGTCCCTGATAGGTGTCTAGTTTGATGAAAGAGAAAATTTGAAATGAAAGAGAAAAGGGACCTGACATTGGCCGTTTATTTTTATAATTTTGTATATTAGTAAATATTTTTAAGATTCTAAGAAAAAAATTTCATGGAAAAATTTTTACGAGCTCAAAAGTCACAGCCGGATTAGTGAGAGCGCATTTTTATTTTTCCTTGCATTTTTCTTTGTTCACAAACTTTGAACGCATTTATCTCGAAACCCTGTTTTTCGTACTGGTTGCGGCACTAGCGGGTTCATTTTTTGACGATTTTTTTTTTTTGTATTTTTTTAAACTTGATTCGCTTTCGTATGACACGAGCTTTTTTTAAATTTTTTTTCGATTTTTTATGAATTTTAAAGTCAATATTTTTTTCGAAAAACACACTTTCAAATTTGGAACATCACCAAAAAGTGAAAAAACATGTAAAAAAAGTCGTTTTTTTCCAGATCGGACAATTTTTGCGACTCCCAGCGCTGCAACCGCGAGGCCCCGTTTTTTTCTCTGCCGCCAGTTTGGAGCTTTAAAAAACCATGTTGGAGTGAAAAATATATTTTTTTGAATATTTTTTTTTGTTATTTGTTCAATTCTCTACAATAATAAAAAAAAATTTGGAAAATGTTTGTTTTTGACTGAGTTATGAATTTTTCAAAAAAAGGTCTATTTTCTCTGCCGCGAATGTTATGTCCCTCCTTAAGAAACTTAATTTACACCTTTATTTGGTCGAAACAAGCTTTATAGCCCTTTTCAAGTTATTTAAGACAAATATCATTTACTTAGGACAAACAAATATTTTTGAGCGGTTTTTCGAGCCAAATACCCCTATGTGCGGCGTTAAAATGTAAACTCAGGTTAAGGCATTTTAAACTTTGTTTAAGCTAACCTTTGTTTAAAAATGAGATCAGTTAACGGGCCTTACTGAATTAAGTTCTTCAAAATAAAAAATTAATTTTGGCAAAACAACATAACTCACTAATTTTAAAGTAGCGGCGAACGTACAAGTATATTTGACATATATATTAACCATTTGCACATTGGTTAAGAAAGGTCGTATCTTGCTAGATAACAGTAATTAAGTCAAATGTTTTTTAAACAATATATTTTTTAACAAATCAAATTAAAGCTTATTTTGCGATTTCACTAAATTTATGTTTTTGAGTTAAGCAGTTTTGGGTTATTTCCACTGAATTTTATTGCTTAGCAATTTTTTTTTAATCATTTGCTTCCTTGAAAAATCTCTGCATTCTTAATGTCCATTCTTGCAGTATTTTTCTTAAAGTTTTTTAAAAATCTTTACTTTGGAATTAGCTCGTGTTGGGTATTGAAAATTATTGTTATTTCCTGTAGAGCTTTCTTAGTTTTTGTTTTTGTTTTGCCGACATCATTGCGCTGATGCTTCTTTTTTAATGGCTGTCTGCACGCATTAATTATGCAGAGTATAGCGTGTGAACCATAAAGTGTTCCAGCGTAATGTTCGCGCACTTTGCCGTTGCATTCCTGTTGAAGGCACTTTGCTGTTGTATTAAAACAAACACTAGCATACAGCCAGACATAGAGTATCACATAGACACTCACACTAACCGATAATCATATACATACAATCACACAGACAGCGCTTAAAGACCGAAAATTGTTTTGGCTTACTTTATGTTGTTGTAGTTTTGTTACGCTTCGCATGAGGGCGTTATTCTCACTACAACGCGCGACTGATTCTTCGCCATAGTATGCAGTCCACGTTTAGAACATTTGTAAACTAGTGCCATAAATTAAAAAGAACAGTGAAAATTTAAATAGTATTAAAGAAAAAGTGAACAAAAAATTGAGTTTGGAGTTTATATTTGTATGTATAAAAAGGTATGATTGGAAAATAAAAGCAAAATAATAGAATGTTTTCTTGTGTTTGCAATTTTAAAGAAATAATCTCTGCTTATGTAATCTTCTCTAATAAATGATTTCGCACTTAAGAACTTGAGGCCAATGGCTTTTATTTCAAGTGAACTAATGGTTCCCTAAGATATTTGTGAATGTTTGTAAATACAAAACTTGCAATTTCCTTAGTTAATATTTAAATAAAACATCTCGAGGCTGCAAAAACCTTTCAACTTAATTTTAATTGAACGCACATACATGTTATCTACAAGGATTAGACATATCCTTGGCCTTATTGCTTTATGAACTTAAATTGCCAATTATTTATTTGTACATATTAATTTTTATTACAATTCTTCAATTAATATTATTTATCATTCATACAAAACTCTCTTGATCTGCTTTTGATATCGTTTATCTGCACGATTAATTGCCAAGAATTCTCCAAAGTATCCAACCGATAATTGCAAAACTTAATAAAGCCAATTTGAAATAAGCATAAGTGAACAATTCCCACAACTCAATTTTATTGTAACAAAGCAGAGCAGGCAGCATAACACGCAAATACAATTACACATAGAAGTGAACACACACACACACACACACACACACTCATATACACAATTACTCATACAATAAGAAAACACAGAAGTAGGCAAGAAGTATTTGAAACATATTCTGACAATTTTATGATTGTTCTGTGCCAAATGCAGCAACTACACGGCATCAACAAATAAACAACAAATAAATATGAAGAATACACAAAATGAATAACCAATAAAACCAAACATACCACAAGAAAACAAAAAAATTATCGTTCTGTCATTGAGCAATTATTAAGAAAAGAATTATGTGAGTAGCTGCCACGCATGTTAGGCTTTGAACTTATACGCATAACAATAGAAATTTTGATGTGGTAAAATTATTCACGCTTAGAAAAATAGAGTCTGAAAACATTGCATTTCATATGTAAGTCAAACCTATTTTAAACATAATTTCGCAAAAATAGTAAAGAAAATAGCAAACTAATTAAAGTCTTATCCGATAAATATATCATATCCATTGCATCATATCCATTACACCATACTTGCGGTATCATATCCATCCATATCCATATGCGGTTTTCATGCTATCGTACAGATCCTAACCAGACTTTACACATATCAATCCCATGATACTATATTCATAATTTTATACTTATGATATCATACCCATCAAACCATAGCCTTGCGTTACACACGTCGTGACAAATTTAATATATCGCCTTTTTACTTGCTGGTACCTTTTGGCTTGATATTGTTAGCAATATTGCCAGACGACTTAAAAGTAGGCTGGAGCAGTCATTAAAAAAAATCTGAATCTTATTATTCGTGAAGAGTTCAACAGATGTGGTGCTTTTAAGAACAGGACTCCAGTATGAATTTATCAGAAAAAGTGGAAGTTCCATATTCGAATCTGTACTTCTCCAGAAGCGCGCTATACAGGCAAAAATTGTTGTTTGTCTGATTGGCATCATGCTGTAAATAAAACTAATGAGATCACAATGAAATCAACTCTCAACAGACGCATTCTCAGGACTCACGTCCATCGAACTTGCCGGTGTGCAGGATCATAAGGTCGACATGTCCATTAGGAGTTGCTTTCTCAAGTCCAATTAGCTTAAGACTACAATTAATATTTATCGACCAGTTTCCAGGCACTCAGAACCCAAGATTTCTACTGTGTAACCCTTCTTTTCAATCATATCATGCAGAATTCGATCGGCATTATCGCCATATAAAAATTAATTATTTTCCGGGAGTGACCAGTGCCCTAGGGATTCACGTTTCCAGTTATTAATAGCATACTATGCAAAGGCTCCATTTGCCAGTTCTGCCATAAACACCTTACTTATCTACCGAATCCCCAGTACCAACTTGTGGACATTTAATTTGAGGTTAAATTCAATCCACCCCAATTGGTAAGCAGCGAGACCGACCTAAAATCTCTTGCATGTAGGATATGCCAGCCTGGTTGTACAGAGACGCAACGCCACACCGACTCGTTGTCTAGCTTGTGACATTAAGCGTACCACAGCCAGCACGAAACTCCCCGAAGGGCCAGCCCACGATAGTCCCCCGGCAAAAAGGTGTCCACCTTAAAATGAGCTTCCAACAAAAGCCAGACATGAATTGATAGTTTAAGCACACATGACTTGATAAGCAAGCTTATCTTAGTATCCCGGTATACTATACCGTTAGATACTAGTTTGGGTAATTGCAGTTATGACTTGGAAATGAATAAACAACTCGCAGACATATTTATTGGGTATTCCAAACCTTATCACCTCATATAAATTGAATTATAAAACTTGATCAGCCAGCAAACAACATCACCACAATGAAGCATGCTCGACCACAGGGTCTATTATGCTCCTTGATCATACTCCACGACAATACATCATGATAACCTCCATTATAATACTCCTCAAATACCATTGATCATTCTTTTTAACCACTTTTTCCGGCATTCCTATGGTTGGAAATCTATTTATCATCACTTATTCTCATTAACCCATAGAAAATATCAGATTTTTATTCTTGTCGGTAATTATCAGTTGCTAAACCTGGTTTATTGACTATCCCCGTGCTAACAGCATGTTTTATATCATTTTCTACGGATACGCAGGTACAATAACCAGATTTATGTCCCACTTCCATGATTTTGTAGCTCAAAACAGGGCTCATGGCAACTTATCTTTTTACGTGACATACATAATTGAACCGTAGTCCAAATACGCATGACACAACCCTCCTCCTTTTCACTGTCTTGTTACAGGCTTACCATCATCACCAACAGGCGGAGTTTCAATGGGAGACAAGAAAACATATTTGGTCCAACAGTCAGAAAGTTCAGCCTCCACGACAACACATCCAATATCGGAATGAGGTTGATTGAATTCGCCTCCTCAGCACAAAACATGGTCGTTAGTAGCACTAGATTCAAGCATCTTAATTCATAAGGCCACCTGTCTGTCCCCTACTCAAAACACGCGCAAACAAATTGATCACGTTTCGATTGACGGAAGGCACTCTTCCTGTGTACTAGAAGTATGCATGATCGTTGGTGCAAACATAGACTCGTATCACTATCATGTCGCAGCCAAGATTCGTACACGTCTGTGCGCAGCTATGAATGCTCGCAAACCTACACCGTCAAAATGAACAGCCGAAGCTTTCGCTATGCGACTCTCACTCCTGTTTAAAAAATGTACTCCTCCGATCAACGATAAATGCTCACAGTAGACGCAGTAGATGACACCCATTTTTTGAAGACATCTTTATTTGATATAAAATATATACGTACCAAATTTTATCTCTGTAGGTGAAACATGAGCTTATTTATTGAGTTTGACACCAATTTTTCGAAGACGTCTTTGTTTTGCTATTAAATATATACATAACCAATTTTATTTTAGTAGGCTAATTATGAGCTCATTTAAGCAGTTTTCAATTTTTTCGTTGTATGAGAGGTAGGCGTGTCCGCAGGTGGATTTTAAAAATATTCAATAGTGCAGATCCTTGGACCCATGTTACCATTTGTACCAAGTTTCATTTAATTATCACAACTCCTTCTGCTTATCCTGTGTATACGGATAACACGCAGACGGACAGACGGATGGACGGACGGACGGACGGACGGACGGACATGGATAGCTTGACCCACGAGGTGACTCTGATCAAGAATATTTATATATTCTATACCGGACTCGCTGTGTTCTATGCGTTACAAACGTTTGCACAAAGTTAATATACCCAGACCTTTCAGGTTTAGGGTTTAAAAACAAATGGCAGAAATGCGTGAGTGTGAGAAAATTAAGATGCATGGCAACCGGAATGAGTCTCGAAAATTTTTCGAAAAATAAGGCGCCTGGCCGATGGTTTTAACACCAGTACCTTTTCCTGCAAGTATGAAAATGGGAATCTAGTGCGGATATCCAGAGTACACTGATGTTATGGAGGGAGCACTTCTCTCAACAATCCCGACAGTGGAGATGATATCCTGGAAACCCTAATTTCGGATGACACCGTTGAAGTTCGGCTGTCCGCCTATAACGAGGTCTGCACAGCTATAGCTCGGCTTAAAAACAACAAAGCCGCAGAAGCCGATAGTAAGCATCTATGCATAATATGGTTGGAAGAATGCATTCGAGATGTTTGGAACTTCAGTGTGCTCTGCCTATTCAACAAGTAAGGCGATCCAACCATTTGCGTCAACTACCGTGGAATAAGCCTTCTTAATATTGCATAGAAGGTCCTGGCGAGTGTATTACTTATGTGAAAGGCTGAAGCCCATCGTCTACCAACTGATTGGACCTTATCAGTGTGGCTTCAGACCTGGAAAGTCCAACATCGACCAGATCTTTACGCTATGACAAATCTTGGAGAAGACCCTAGAGAAACAATTCGACACACACCATCTTTTGGTCGTCTGCAAAGCCGCCTTCGACAGTCCGATAAGAAGTCACCTATATTCAACCTTGTGAGAATTTGGTATTCATACAAAGTTAATACATCTTTGCAGAATGACACTGAGCAACACCAGCAGCGCAGTGAAAATCGGGAAGGACCTCTCCACTCCGTTTGATACCAAGCGAGTTTTCAGACATGGTGATTCGTTATCGTGCGACTTTCATTGGGCAAAATACGTGCGAAGTCAGTGAAGCATTCTCCAGACTAGAAAAAGAGTAGAGTCGAATGGGTCTTGCAATGAACACAGTTAAAACGAAGTATCTTGTGTCAACAAACAAACAGTCCCATCGTCTTGGAAATCATGTCACTGTTGACAACATCTCTTTTGAGGTTGTTAAGGACTTCGTCTACCAGGGATCCAGCATAAATTCCTCAAATTATATGATTATCGAGATAAAACGAAGAATAACTCTTGCCAACAGGTGTTACTTTGGGCTCAGTAGGCAATTGAGAAGCAGAGCTCTCTCTCGACGAACAAAACTAACGCTCTATGAGTCAATAATCATGCCCATTCTACTATCCGCATCACAAATTTGGCCGTTGAGCAGCTATGATGAAAGGAGTTTGGGAGCGTTCGAGAAAAAATCCTTCTTAAAATCTATGGTCCAATCTGAGTCAATGGCGAGTACCAAATTCGATGGAACCATGCCGACATCGATATTTTCAAGCGTATTAAAATTGAGCGGCTTGCTAGGTCATGTCGAGGGAATGAACTACGATGCTCCAGCGAAAAATTATTGGATTCGGTACCCAGCGGCGGCCAACGCAGACGAGGAAGACCACATCTCCATTAGAAAGACCAGACATTGGATAACCTGACGACGCTTGGAGTTTCCAACTGGCGCCAGCAAGCGCACGACAAAAGAGGCTGTCGCAAATTCTTAGACCAGGCCAAAACCGACCAACGGTTGTAAGCGCCATCTTAGTAAGTAAGTAATGGCGGTTAGTATGGCTCATTGGTATATATTCCCTTAGATTTGGTATTTCCTTCTTAGAGGCACTTTCAGCCATAAAGTTCAACCATCTACTTATGTTCCTGAGCCGCACTGTATGGATCTGAAGAAGCATATCTTAATCGTTCTGCAATAAAAGCTAGTAAATCGAAATGGCACAATAGAGCCAATTGGTTGCAGCCCGTAGCGGTATCACCACTTTAACCAATCAACGATGACAGCATGTCTTGAATATGTAATCAAATTTTATAGTACAAAATATCTACGAGTACCATTTCGAAATATGATATAACTACCAATCCAATTAATACAGTTACTAAAATTTGAATATAAAAATAAAACAGCACTCAATGTATGGCAAGAATAGACATCACCTAGACTCAAGAGCAAAACAGTACGTTGTTAAGCAACCTTAATTTGTTGTTGCCATAGTTTGGAAAATGCTCAACAATGTTCTAGTGAAAGATATTAATGCTTTCTACTAAGTGTTAATAAGCGAGTAGAGCACCATCAAAGAAAGTGTGCAAAAAGCACAAAAATATTGTCAGCATATTCGTGTGTGTGTGAGCGAGTGTGTGTATTTGTGCTTGTGGGTGCCAAAGGAATGTTTTGCGGTGATACGTAAAAGTATGTGCTGGTTTGCTGATGTCTTCTTTGGTATGGAAAATCCGCCGACTGGTGCGAATGCAAGTCACGCTCGATTCTCACGCTCGATTCTCACGCTCATAAGGCGTATAAACTGAAATTGATTTTAATTGTGCTGTATGTATACAAGGATGTGGCAACATCTATAATGAAATCCTTTTAGGCGTATGCAAATGTATCAATTCTAGCATTAATAATATGCAATTTGTAGGTACTCTCCAAATGGATAATTTTCAATTATATAACTCTTAATGCAGCGGGTTTGAATCATGAGCCAGAATATTTAATATGTATTGGTGATAAAAGCTGTTGAACTGCAAAACTTCTTTAAATTCTTGTTTAAGTTATATCTTAAGATAAATTGAATTTGTATTAATTTTATTTTTATTGAAGTCTTTTAAATGAATAACCGTCGGCTTAACTTTTGAAGCAGTGCCTTTTATTTACTACTGTGACATTCACACTACAACAAGCAAATAAATAAAAATCCTTTTTAACTACTTTTAACTTAATGTCGAACAGACAAACCGTAACAGTTATTTTTCTGCTCATTTAAGTCGATTTCTTATTGCTTTGGCGGGTAGACAGACAAGCCGGATCCGGCCTGACATTACAGAACATGCTACTGTTGGTTGCTTTTGCTGTTGTTGTATTCTTTATAGAGTATAGTTTACTTGCATTCTTAAGCCTTAAACACTCATACAAGCCAGAAATGTAAGCCATTGCAAGGGACTGGCTGGCTGGCAAAGATGAAAACAACTAAAGCAACAACAACTACAAAAACAGCAACAACAAGGTGTTGTTGTCGCCACTCTGGGCTCATATCTCATGAACACGCTGCTATTTGTGCTATGCTGCGAAATGTCAGCAAAGGATATAAAATGAATTTTCGCGGATTTACGGATAATAAAATGAAATTTTCTTCCTGTTTATTTCAGCAATGATGATGATGATGATGATGATGATGATGAGATGATGATGATTATGTTGATGATGATAATATCTGAAAATATGCAACCGTGTGTGCTAGCTGTATATGTGACTGGCATTTTGCCAAAAAAAAAAGAAAAAAAATGGAAAACAACACCCAAAATAATATAAAAAAATTTATTACAAGGACACACTGCGTAAAAATGGCAAAAATATTAAACGGTGCGTAAAAATATTTCACTTCACAATAATTCAATGCAAATCCAGAGATTAAGTCTTCTTTAATATTAAATTAAAAATAAAATTGAGCACACACACTATATAGTATACATTAAGAATCAACAAACTTGACACACAAATTACTGTAGGCATAATGCTTCCCGATGCGAGAAACCTCTTTAAGATAAAATTTATTTTCTTTCTTTTTATACCCCCACGCGTACTGCGAAGGGGTATATTAATTTTTTCACGACGTGTGGAACGCCCATAAGGAGGCGTGGTAGGTATAAAAAAGTATATATATTCTTGATCAGCATCACCACCTGACTTGATTTAGCCATGTCCGTCTATCTGTCCGTCCGTCTGTGGACACGATTACAGCCGTAATTTTGAAGCTATCGTATTGAAATTCGATATTTAAGCTTTTTTCTAAAAAACTAAGACCAAGTTTGGGAATGGGCTAAATCGAATAAAAACCACACCTACCACCCATACAACCCCAATAATGAAAACTCCATAAAGAAGCAAATATTTAAGCTACAAAACTTAAATTCGGTATTTGTGTAATCGATGTCAAAACTAAGGTGTGTTAGAAAAATGGGTGTCATCCACCCATTTACACGCCCACCCAACATTGAATATTTTATAAAAAGGCTTATATTTAAGCTGCAGGAAAACAATTTGATATGTATGTATTTTAGACACATAAAAATAATAAAATCTTGCAAAATCTCTTACAAAAAGCTCTCCAATTTAAGATTCTTCTACCCATAAGAATCGGCCGTGGGGGTGTTTTATCTTCGGCCAAGACGAAGATATACCTTACTAGTTTTTAATCACAGCAAATATGTTAATATTTAAAAATTTCGAAATTAATCACCGAGTTTTGTATCAATATAATGAACAATTCAACTTTCAAACTTTTACCGAAGAAGACGCTGTGAGATCCATCTTGTCAATTAAGTCAAACACGTTTGGAAACGATGAAGTTAATATAAAATTTATTAAACTTATACTTCCTTTCATAGTTCCGATAGTGACACACATATTCAACCATTCTACTACGTCATCATCTTTTCCGGCCGAATGGAAGATAGCAAATGTAATCCCTATTGGTAAAAAGTCCAATCCAAAATTCCCTGAAGATTTCCGGCCGATAAGTATTCTTCCTATTTTATCAAAGCCGTTTGAGAAAATTCTTTCAATGCAAATTGTTGACCACCTAAACACCTATTATGTGCTGTTCGAAAACCAGTCTAGCTATAAAAAGAGGCATAGCTGCACTATCGCTGTTCTAAATATAATGGAAGATTTTCGATCTTCATACGATAACGATGACCTCATTATCCTAGCACTCATTGCTTTTTCTAAGGCTTTTGATACAGTCAACCATGACATTTTTCTTCAAAAACTAGAATATTATTTCGGGTTCAGTAAAAATGCTGTAAAATTAATGAAAACGTATCTATACGATCGATTTCAGAATGTTAAAAATAAAAATAATTCTTCAAAACTAAAAAGAACATTCTCAGGTATACCGCAGGGATCAATTTTGGGGCCAATTCTTTTTAGTATGTTTGTTAATGACATAGTCACCTGTTGTCAGAACAGCTCGATTCACCTGTACGCCGATGATGCGCAGATATATTTTTCCAGACCCATAGGGTTATCGGAAGACTTGATCTATAGAATAAACGAGGATCTGAAATCAATAGAAGAATGGTCAGTCGCGAATTTAGAAGAATTCAGTAAAAATGCTGTAAAATTAATGAAAACGTATCTATACGATCGATTTCAGAATGTTAAAAATAAAAATAATTCTTCCAATTTAAAAAAGAACATTCTCAGGTATACCGCAGGGATCAATTTTGGGGCCAATTCTTTTTAGTATGTTTGTTAATGACATAGTCACCTGTTGTCAGAACAGCTCGATTCACCTGTACGCCGATGATGCGCAAATATATTTTTCCAGACCCATAGGGTTATCGGAAGACTTGATCTATAGAATAAACGAGGATCTGAAATCAATAGAAGAATGGTCAGTCGCGAATTTATTAAACCTGAACGCATCCAAGACTTAGGCCCTCGCAATTTCTCGCCACCGCTACAGTATTAATAGCCTTCCACCCATAGTTATGTCAGTTGTAGATGTCTCCTTTGTCGAATGTGTTAAAAGCCTTGGATATAAAATAAACAATTGCCTCAGTTGTGTTGATCATGTAAACAGTACTGTCTCCAAAATATATTCCGTATTACGAAAACTATGGCATACCAGTAACTTTATACCACAGGAAACGAAATGAAAGCTCATTCACGATCACATAACTCCCTATTAGTTACGTATGGCGAACTTGTGTACGTTTCGTGATACTGTTTCGTAAAGAAAGCTGCAATTAGCAATAAACAACTGTGCAAGATACGTCTTTAATACGAAAAAATTTGATCGAATATCCGAATTTGCTCGGAGAATTCTAGATTGTTATCTCAAAAACAATTTTAATATTCGCAATCTGCTCTTCTTGCACAAACCTTTACACACGCGTTGTCCCAAATACCTGTTTAGAAATCTCCGTTTTGCTCTGTCTAGTCGAACACTCAATCTTATAGTACCCAAATTTTAATCTCTTATAACTTCCAGAATGTTTTTTGTTAACGTTGTGAAATTGTGGAATATGCTACCAGTGTTTTTTAAAGGCCGAAAACATTAGGGTGTATTTCAAAAGGGCAGTATGCAATTTACTTCAATAACTTTATTTTGTTTTCTTTTTTGTAAGTATTTTCATTGTTAGTTTATATCTTAAACGTTTCAATGTTAGTTTATATTTAAAATGTTTAGCTATATATATAATTTAATTTTACCAAAGAAACTTAATTTTTAATTAAGTTTTAATTTGTAATCTAAAAAAACTAAACTATTTAAACTTCTTTTACTGTATACATAATAAATTTTTCATTTGTTTATAATTGCAAAATTGATGTACTAAAAGAGACCTGCAGTCTCAATGCATAATTGCATTAACAAACAAATAAATAATAAATAATGAAAAAAATTTCTTAAATTTTACTATAAAATTGCCATATTTTTGGTGTGCCCAATAAGCCATAAGCCGAACTCTTTTTTGTTTTAAACAAGCAACGAAATCATAACCTCGGATGAAATATCTCGATTCAAATTTGAGAATATTTAAAGAGCGAATAGCTACATTTTAATATAAAGTTTTACATTTATAAGAAAAGATAAGATATAATATTAATCTTATCGAACAATCTAAGGCATTCATGCCATCAGCAAAGGTTTGGCATATAAAGCAAGAAACGGTCTTTACTGCATAAAAAGTATGCATCTGAAAAATTTAAATCTATTTAGGATTGTGGAAAACGTGGAAGAGAAAGTGGATTCGGTTCATGACATGGTATGGCACATAGAGAGATTCGGGGTTTTTACCCCATGACCCCAAAAATGATTGTAGCACAAAGGAAAATAGGATTCAATCAAAGTGAATCACATCAAAAATAATCACACGTCTTATCAAATGAATGAAAACTCCAAATGTATATTTCAAATCGATTCTGGTTGATGTATTATTTCTGGTTGATGTATAATATTTTATGTTCTCATTCTGACCTTTTGAGGTGTTGTTGACAATACTTCGAATTGTATTTTCAACTTCTAGCATGGAACTCACTAAGGCGGCTTGAAATATTGAGGAACAAATTAATTCAAAAGTAAGATAAAACAAGTAAAGAAACTCTTAAGTCGGGCAAGACTGACTCTCAAAGTCGGTCTAGACCGAGCGTTTTCCATGACCTTCAATAAGAGGTTATGGAATACCCTAAACTTCCTAAAAAAATTTAAATATACATGGAAGTCGGTGTGTATGGGAGGTGGGCGTGTTGGTCATCAACTTGAACCCATTTTTTGTGCACACTTCGGCTTTCATATAAAATGCTCCCATACATACCAAGTTTCATCTGACTAGATCAAAATTAACATTTTAATAGTGTTTCTACATTTTGTATTGCGTGTTCATGGACTGATGATGCCCATTTTGTCAACACACCTTAGTTTTGATACTTGTACTTGTTTTATCTTTATAGCTCATATATTAATCTCTTTCTAGAATATCATAGTACCATAGTAGGTTGTATGGGTGGTGGGTGTGTTGGTGAGAGATGAAGCCCATTTTTTGTGCACATCTCAGTTTTTATATAAAATGTTCACATACCAAGTTTCATCTCTGTAGGTCAAATATGATCCTTTTAGTAGTGTTTTTAATATTGTAGATTGTATGGGAGGTGAGCGTTTTAATGAGCGGATGTCATCCTTTTTTTTCTGCACATCTTATTTCTAGTGGTTAAATTTTATTCCTGTGGATCAAAAAAAAAAATTCTCCTTAAAAAATTTTCAATTTTGGGGTTGTTTGGGAGGTGTGTGCATGGACGGATCACGCCCATTTTTTCTACGCTTTGATATATAATACATACGAATCAAATTTAATTTAATTGTATGAGAGGTAACCGTGTCCTTGGGAGCATTCCAAAAATATTCAATAGTGTAGATACTTTCCTAGTAACACAAGGGGAAGTTATAAGTTCAGATTTCAGCTTACAAAACAGCAATGTCTTTTTATGATCTCTGGTAGAATAATTAAAAGGATCTAGACTTTTAAAGCGAAATATTGAACTTATAATGTCTTGGTAGAGCATATACAAAATCATTATAAAGAGAGACGTAAGAAATGTCTTTAATATGCATTTTTAAAGCTCAGATTGTAGTGGTTATAAAGAGATGACGACATGTCCCTTTAGTGTCTTTTTACTATGCATAATAAAATTATTATAAAGATTGCGATTCGGCACATCAACTTAAAAATATTCTTCCTTGAAACGAAAAAAACATCGAACTAAATGAAATTTTATCATTGTTTTGAAAGTTCAAGTTTAGCCGAGTGTGCTGGCGTTCGAGTCTAGGAACTCGATTGACCTGGGTTCAATCCCCAACAAGAACACCAAATATTTTTTTGTAATTAATGTTTTTTAAGTAAAACTTATTTTGACGGTTATTTTTGACTAATCAGTTAATGAAACAGAATTAGAATTTCAATAATGAAATTAAAATATTTGGTATTTACACAGCCAAGATTCGAACCCACGTCTTTCGCGTGACAGTCTAGCACGCTTCCATTGAGCTATTGTGAGATATTGGGTAGAATCATGATATAATTACTCCAAGCTAGTATTTCTGTTGGAAACGGACGTTTGTCAAAAAATATTACAAGAAAGAGAGCGCTCACAATCCGTCATAACATACAATTAATTTTCACTAGTCACATTCAGCGTACCCAACAGTAGCTAAGCCAAAACTTGATGCACATAAATATGAAGTTGCGCATCAAAATGCGTTTAAAAATAGAAAATTTTTAATTTGTCGGTAAAATTTCCATTCGTATTTGATACAAAGCTTGATATTTCATAAATTTGATAATTTTTCTGAAACTACAATACCAATAATAGCGCTTCCCGATGTGTTGCTGTCACAACAGTTGACACAGCCGAATGTGGCCAACGAATATAACAACGAACAGCTGTTTTTGACAAGGGTTCGTTTACTTGTAGCTGAGAGAATCAACATTTGTCAACACTACCTGGTAAAATTATTCTATCATGGGGTAGAATGAATTTTTTTAGATTACAAATGTGTGTGTCATAAAAAATGGATCTTTTTTTCTACAAATGAAGTTTTGAGTTGAACGAAACAAATTGTTCAGTTGTCGCAATTTAAAAACAACTTATGTTAATGGCAAACTTCTCAAGAGTCTTCTCCAAGATTGGTCGCAGCATAAATAACTGGTCGATATTGGACTTTCCTGATCTGAAGCCACATTGATAAGGTCCAATCAGTTGGTTGACGATGGACTTGAGTCTTTCACACAATACGGACCTTATATGCGATATTAAGAAGGCTTATCCCACGGTAGTTGGCGCAAATGATGGGATCTTCTTTTTTGTGGACTTTTCAGAGCACATTGAGGTTTGATGTGTTGCATTTTTACAGAGCTTTGTCACCGGTCTTAAACAGCTCACCCGTTAGACCACACTCAGAAAAATATCAACAGTAGTATTAACAGTCGGCCGCTGTTATTTAAAAACACTGTTAAGTTGAATGAATTGCGTTTAAGTTAACAGTTTTCTGTGTTGAATGAACGTTTCAAATTATTTTTTTGCTGTTAAAATCATCTGTTGAAATATTTTTGTATTTTTTTTTAAATGTCCGTCGTCTCTAAGCAATATTTTTTAAATGTGTTTTGGCATATTTATATTATCGTTGCCAATAGCTCAGTGAAAGTGTGCTAGACTGTCACACGGGGAACGTGGGTTCGAACCCGAACTGTGTAAGTATAAAAAATTATAATTTAATAATTAAAATTCTAATTCTGATGCATTAATTATTTGGCCAAAAATAACCTTCAAAATAGGTTTGCCTTAAAATCTTCAAAAAATTGTACATTTAATAAAAAAAAAAATAAATTAAAAAAAGTTTTTTTTGTTGGTTTGCCGTATTTGAACCAATGACAGTCGAGTACTAGACGCACACTCGGCTAAACATGAACTTTCAAAAAAGTGAAAAAATTTCAATAAGTACGTTTTTACATGGGTTTCGTGTTCTATAGACTAACAGTCAACCGACTCTTGATTTGAAAGTTTTATTTGTTGGATGGTATTTAACCGTGAAATCTGTTATTTTAACCCATAATTTGGTTAATATACCAGCATTTTTTTCCTGAAGGCATCGGCTCCTGCGGCTTTGTTGTTTTTAAGCCGAGCTATAGCTTTTAAGACTTCGTTATAGTCGGGCAGCGGAACTTCAACGCTGTCATCCATAATTGGGATTTCCGGGATATCATCTCCATTGGCGGAAGTGTATTCTGGATATCTGTCACGAGACTCCCATTCTCATCCTTGCAGGAAGTGGCTCCGGTCTTTAAACCATCGGCCAGGCGTCTTATTTTTTCGAAAAATTTCTGATTCCTTCGAGTCTGATTCCTGTAGCCATGCATATTAATGTTCTCGCACTCACGCATTTCCGCCTCCCTTTTTTTTCGCATGAAAATGCGTCTCTCTTCCCTCCTTTTCTCTTGGTATCGCTCCATAACAGGACGCGTTAAAACCGACTGCAGGGTAGCTTTGTAGGCTATGTCCTTCGCTGCAGTGGCGTCACGACACTTTTGGTAGTGCCACTGGTTTCTGCGAGGACGGTGGTAGACTATCACCTTTTCGTCAGCCGTACGCATAGAGTGGGATATGTGCGTCCATTGTGCGCATATATCGTCGATCGAAAGAGTGCTTTCTTGAAGCAGGATTGAGCGTAGAGTAGCGAAAGCTTTGGCTGATCGTTTTGACTGCAGCTTGTCATGTCTAGCTTTCTGTGTGTAGGATTGTGAGCATTCTTAGCTGTGGGCAGACGTGTGCGAATCTTGGCTGCGACAAGATAATGATCCAGTCTATGTTAGCACCACGGATCGTACGTACGTCAAGTAGACTAGAAGAGTGCCTTCTTTAATCAAAACGTGATCAATTTGGTTGCATGCTTTTTGATCAGGGGACAGCCAGGTGGCCTTATGAATATTGAGATGGTTGAATCTAGTGCTACCATGTTTCATGCAGCAGCGAAGTCAATCAACCTCATTCTGTTATCGGATGTGCTGTCGTGGAGGCTTAACTTTCCGACTGTTGGACCAAATATGGTTTTGCTTCCACCTTGGCGTTGAAGTCGCCACGCACGATTTTAATGTCATGACAGGGGCAGTGCTCGTATGCATCTTCAAGGTCTCATAGAAATTTGGTTTCGTCATCTTTTTCTTCTGTCAGAGTGTGCGCACATATAAGGCTGATGTTGAAGTGGATTTTGGAAAGTCGTTTGTTCACAGGAGTGAATCACAGGATGTGATGCCGTATTCTCTTGCCAACTTCAATCCAAACTCGTGCTTCTCCACATGGCGGCTGTAGAGATATCACAAGATGCTTGCCGTAAGCAACCTTGCCCCTTTCTTCCTTTGCATTTCGTGGATTGCAGTGATATCAGCGTTATATAATTTAAAGATATCGATCAGTTGGATAGAGGCACCAACCCAGTTTTGATTGTGGACATTCCATGTGCATATCTGTAAATCATGATCAATTTTTCGTTTGCGGTTGTCGTCATCAGATTTGAGGAACATTCTTTTATTTTTTCTTAAACTTTTCATTGAAATACTCTTATTACGTGGTGGGCTTCAAACCCAACGCACAACCTTTACTTGAAGGCCAAAGGAAGCCACTACGTTGTCATGTGAAGATCTCCCCCTTTGTCTTCCTTTGGCCCTTTACTCAACAACAAAAAAACATTTAGAAGTAGAAGACATACAAAAAACCAATAGCAATTGAAATTTTCTGTTAACTAGGCCGCCGATATTTGTCATTATCTGCAACCAGTAAGATATTTTACTAGTTTACCTTTGGAAGCTTTAGTAAAATCCTGATAAAACCACACTACGACTTCGAAGTTGACGAAGGTGATATATTTTGCATTCCAGAGTAAAAGCTTTTATCCAACAAAAAATAAAATGAAAATTGTTGGTGGCTAATTGAAGTTCCTGGTTTTTTTTTTCATTTATGTGTATCAGCCCGCATCAGTCTATAATTTAATTTTCTTCGAGTTTAATGACGCGTTAAATGATCTGACACAATGCTCGAGAACATTTTGAGTGCAATGGATAATGGCAAAGAAAATGTTCACATAAACCGTGGTTTTATACGAATACGTACTTCAAGGACTGCTCATTAAAAAACAAAAAAAAAAATCAAAGGTGAAGTGAGTGCGTGTTTTTTGTGGTACAATAAATTTAAATTAGAATGCGCCAAATGTACTTTAGCCGCATTTTCAATGTACTATTAACATAGATGACCCATCGTTATATGCCGTTCCATTAAAGTCATTAAGAGTGAAAACAACCAAACATAAAAAAATGAATGTACAGCAGAAATTTTAACATTAAAAATTCCAAAACACGGCAAATGCAAGAGTGTTAAAAATGAAATTCCATGCAAAAAACAAAACAAAAAAACAATGATGATGTCCACCATATAATTTGAGCACACGAGTGACACATTAATATTTAATATCATGCGATCCACACTCGCAACATACAGTTAGATGGATATATGTATGTATGTTAAAAACGAGCAGCTGTTATTAGTTTTGATGTTTGAGGTTGCGCGACTGTTGTTGTTACTGTTGCTTTTGCTGGTGTTTAAGTGTTGTTGTATAGTATACGAGGGGGTGTGTGAGTAAGTGTGATGCATGAGATGTGTTCTAGTGCTCATTTAATAACGGTTATATAACACGTTTGATGCTTCTTCCTGCTATTGTTTGGATGTTGTTGTTATTGTTGCTGTTGTGTTGTTCTTGTCATTTTTATTGATGTTGCTACTTTTTGTTGCTTGTATTGTTGTTGTTGTTGTAGTACTTTATTATTTATGATAATGCTTACTGCCATCCGTTTGGTTTATATTTGTACTAATGTGCAACAATTAAGATTAAGAAGATGATTGTCGGTATTGTAATATAGTAGAACTTGTTGTTGTTGTTGTTATTATTGTAGCTGCTATTTTTGTTGTATGCTTGTTGGCTATAACTGTGACTGTGGGTGTGGCACGCACAACTGTCAGAAATTATTATTTCTGTTCATAGCCTGGCACTTAAGAAAACCAAAATGAAAAAAAAGAAAAACAACAAAATTTGAAGAAGAACATGCTGTGGTTTTTATTTTTATTTTTATTTTTATTTTATTTTTTTTTTTTCTTAATAACCAGTGTAATCATTGCATTTTACACGTGTGTGTGTGTGTGTGTGTGTTTCGACTACGCAATAATATTATGTAAATGGATAAATAAAAGCCACGAATGGACATTCTAAGGATATGTTTACAGGATATAGCAGAAAATAATGTTGATAAATGTTATTAATATGAGTGTGTAAATGAGTCTGGCGTGTGGGTGTCTACATGTACACATTAAGATTACCCAAAACGAGAACAACAAAACAAAAAAAAAAAAAAATACTCATTTGTGTGGCTGTGGACATTATTCGGGTGTGATGGTGAAATAATAATGCTACACCCAGATTTTAACGAAACAGTCCACGTTTACATTTCAAGAAAATCTTGTGCAATTGCTCGAACTAAAAGAGCTTACGTCTTAAGCCAGGAAATCAACCATCTACACACACACACACACTCACACACACACACACATAGCCAACTTTGATTCTTTGCTGTACTTTATAGCTTAAAACGTAAAATTAATTTCCGCTACCTAATATAGAAGGCATACTTTTAGGCCAGCTCTTGTTGCAGATGAAGCATAAAAATTTAATAATTCTCTCAAAGCAGCGCGCCGTACAGTTTAACTATTTTGTAAATAAGATTAATGATACTTTAAAATACCGATAAGGCAGTCAGTAGGACATACAATAACAACACCCAACAACAATACCAGCAACAACAATAACAACAACAACACTAATAGCGACAACATCTTTCATCCGCACGCACAAAGTCTAGATATCGGCTTATTTATGAGCAACCATTAATAACACGTATGAACATGCACAAAAAGGACTCTTGTGCGCATTTAAGCAAATCCATTATCCTTAAATACAAAAACAGAAAAAAAATTCAAGAGTAAAAAATGAAGCAAACACATTCACGCGAATTGCATTGATTTCAATTTTTTTTTTCTTGTTTTTGCTCAACAGTATTTCGACATATCCTTACGGTAGAATATTTCACAATCAACACTGACGCATGTCAATCATGCATACGTCGAGCTAGCCTCTGCCTGCCAGGAAGTCAAAGATATATGATTTACCTATGGCTGTTTTTCGCGTTTTATTTTTTTTTTTTTATTAAACATGTAGCTATAGCATGTTTGATTTTGCTTAAGATACCCTACAGTCAATTTGATAAGTTGATGAGAGGAGTGTCTTAGTTATTTGATAATTTTTAACAATCATTCCCAAAATGTATAACTCGTAGAGCAACTCTTTTATACATTTTATCAATATTTTTTGCCTTGGTTGTTTAATAATTGAAAAGTTAGTCGTTGTCTTTCTGATCGCTTATACTGATCCTACACAATGTACAGATTTTGATATTTTCCAATGAAAGATAATCGTATCGTTAGAAGCCAGCAGTTCTGGGTAGCCCAAGTTTTACCTTTAATCGCGCACTGAATTTAGTATAAACGGTGCTACAAGCAATTCTTTCAACAAACCGAGTCTTAGGATCATTATATTACTTTACTTTGGTGCTGTCAATTCCATATTCTCGATATTCTAATAAAGATATTAAAAAGCTTAAAATGGTAGGTATTTCATGTAATGGGTACGGATATTTGAAACGTTTTTAATTAAGAACAATTCGCACAAATTCGGAACCAACTATGACAAAACAAATGAAATTTAACTTCTTTTTCAAATAAAGAGTGATAAAAACTAATTAAAATTCCTTAAAATAAAAATTATCGATAGCTTGGTGGGTCCAATCTACTTCCTAGTCCAATTATTTCGCATTATATTAAACGTTGATAATATACATTGTTACCAGCACAACATTTCCGTCATCAATGCTGGTTTTGTTTCAAAATATCATGTTAAAGTTATCATATATGAAGTTTTCCAAAGTACATGCATACTTATTAGAAATCATGTTTTTCATTCGTCCAAATGACAAAGACCATTCGTTGATGCCGAAAAGACTCGTTCGACCGACGCAGATGTAAAGGGTAAGCAGTAGATATGTATATTGGTTCCAATATCCAAAAAGTTTGTACTGTACGTTTTTTGTCGTAACTCCGCCTGGTGGTGATGATGGTAAGCCACTAGCCTGTAACAAGACAGTGAAAAGGAGGAGGGTTGTGTCATGCGTATTTGGACTACGGTTCAATTATGTATGTCACGTTAAAATATAGGTTGCCATGAGCCCTGTTTTGATCTACAAAATCATGGAAGTGGGACATAAATCTGGTTATTCTACCTGCGTATCCGTACAAAATGATATAAAACATGCTGTTGGGACGGGGATAGTCAATAAACCAGGTTTAGCAACTGATAATTACCGACAAGAATAAAAATCTTATGTTCTCTATGGGTTTATGAGAATGAGTGATGATAAATAGATTTCCAACGATAGGGATGCCGGAAAAAGTGGTTAAAAAGAATGATCAATGGTGTTTGAGGAGTATTATAATGGAGGTTATCATGATGTATTGTCGTAGAGTATGATCAAGGAGCATAATAGACCCTGTGGTCGAGCATGCTTCATTGTGGTGATGTTGTTTGCTGGCTGATCAAGTTTTCTAATTCAATTTATATAAGGTAATAAGGTTTGGAATACCCAATAAATATGTCTGCGAGTTGTTTATTCATTTCCAAGTCATAGCTGCAATTACCCAAACTAGTATCTAACGGTATAGTATACTGGGATACAAAGATAAGCTTGCTTATCAAGTCATGTGTGCTTAAACTATCAATTCATGTCTGGTTTTTATTGGAAGCTCATTCCAAGGTGGAAACCTTTTTGCCGGGGGACTATCGTGGGCTGGCCCTTCGGGGAGTTTCGTGCTGGCTGTGGTGAGCTTAATGTCGCAAGCTAGACAACGAGTCGGCGTGGCATTGTGTCTCTGTACAACCAGGCTGGCATATCCTACATGCAAGAGATTTTAGGTCGGTCTCGCTTCTTACCAATGGAGGTGGATTGAATTTAACCTCAAATTAAATGTCCACAATTTGGTACTGGGGATTCGGTAGATGAGTAAGGTGCTTATGGCAGAACTATCAAATGGCACCTAGTCATAGTATGCTATTAATAACTGAAAACGTGAATCCCTAGGGCAGCAGTGGTCATGCCCGGAAAATAATTAATTTTTATATGGCGTTAATGGCGATCAAATTCTGCATGAAATGATTGAAAAGAAGGGTTACTCAGTAGGAATCTTGGGTGCTGAGTGCCTGGAAACTGGTCGATAAATTTAATTGTATCTAAATGTCCATTAGGAGAAAATAACTCCTAATGGACATGTCGACCCTATGATACTGCACACCGGCAACTTCAATGGACGTGAGTCCTGAGAACGCGTCTGTTGAGAGTTGATTTCGATAGTCTATGACTCCACGCCATGGGGCAAGTAGAATAAGACCGAAAGTTAGGTGTCTACTATAAACACTCTACTCTGTACGTTTTTTGTCGTGTATATTGAATAATGTTTTTTCTCGTTTCCTAGCTGATCAAGAAGATCAATGGTCGTAATCGCTATTTTTCATGCAAAGTTTTGAATTCAGTTTTTATAATAGACATCTTGAAAAAAAGCCCAGTGAAACGACTTCACCACTTCGAATTATCCACTCCATCTTTTCATATAAGTAAGCGAAGTGAAACAGCTACCGACAATACCCAATTGGTTCTATTACGGCGTTTTAAGGTTACTGCTTCTTATTCCCGTGCGTTCTAGTAAGTGGATACTTTCTCAGAGCCGTCCAAATTAGTTGAGAGACATGAGTTTATCTTGTAGTTGAAAGCTCGTCCAAGTTATCGATTTACCAGGTGAAAAATTTTCCCAGTGTTCTTAGTTTACATATTGTTAGCGCTGAGAAAGCTTATAAAAAATGTTTTCCTTGTGTTCGGCACGTAACAGCCATTATAATGGGAATTAAAGGGAATATCAAGTCTCTCTGCGTGAAAACCAATGAAAAAATGACCCGTTCTGATTGAAGTTACTCTAGCTATATCATACCGTGATCTTGATAACATTTCACGAGTTCTACTTAGGTTGTATGAAGACCACATTTTGCTGGCTGTAGTACAGGTTCTCTTAAAATTCCTCCAACTGCGTTTAGATAAGACAAAGTAGTGCGGGAATACTTATCCCTTAACCGAACTCAGAGAAAACATAACTGGTTCCGCTTTTAACACATCACAAGAAGAGCCTAGACTGAACAAAACTAGAACAAATAGTTATGAATATTAGAATGATCTACATGAATCCTATTCATGAATTTTGATCTAGTAAACAGTATATGAGTCACATGAACTATGAACTATTCATGATATTAAATTATTTCTTTAAAGTTCATTAAGTATGTTTAGATAGAAGATATATGAACCAAAAAAAAAATTTCGTAAATGCCTTTAAAAAATAAAAGAGGAACATGAATCATTCATAATTTTTGTGAATGTAATTCCTAAAAGTCATATAGGGGGAAAACAGTGAAAAAAAATGCATGAATCTCAAGTAAATATACAAGAAAAACGTCAACTATTTTATGAGTAATTTTATGAGTAAAAAAAACAACCATATCAAAACGAATTTAAGCCGACGAGCTCTTTGAAGGACGTGGACTTATTTTAAAATTAATGCTTTTTATTATGAAATCTAAGTAAAAGAAAAAAAAAAATCTGTTGAGTTATTCAATCACAAAGTTGAGGTTTTGAAATTAGAAGAAGATTTTTATGATTTTTCCTGCTGAAAATAAAAAAAAAATTTTTTTAATGAAATATGAGAAAATGCATTCCATTTCTTTTGCATATCGCAAAAATGTGCATATTTGGTACTTTTTATGATTAAAACTATTGTTTACTTGTGCGATGAGACTTACTAGAAAAAAGCACGCATATTGTATGGAAGCCCTATGAAATGTCAACTTTTCCGATAAAATATTTAAACATGAGAATAGGTCATAAAAAAATTAAATTTTGGATACCCATATTGAGTACTTTTAATGTAATGAAATTTTTGCTTTAAGGAAAATAAATGCATTTCAATAAAACAAAAATTTCATTACAAACAGTACCAAATTTAAAAAAACAAAAAAAAAGATTAGTTTACAAATTGCCTTAAGTCCAACATAAATTAATATGAAATAATTGTGTCAACATACTTCTTTGATATCGACTAAACATTACTAAAAATTACAACAACAAAATTACAATAAAATTTTCTTGTGAAAAATTGATGCCATTATGTGTGGTTTTGTAAAAGCTTTCGTTTGGTACAAAAATTTCTAAATGATTTTTCAACGCGAGTTTGAAACCTTCATCCATCGATTGAACATGTATAAAAAAATACGTCGACCTTAGATTTTTGTTGTCTCTCACATATCCAAAAATCATTCAAATCGGAGACTGTCACCTGGGGACCTTTTCTTGTAAGACCTGCCTGCTATGAATATTGTTTTAAAATAAAGTAATGATTTATTTCATTTGAAATATAATTTTGTCTGTAAGGATTTAATAGCAATTTTATATGCAGTGGTGTATTCTCTTAACAAAAGACACTGCATCCAACGGAAAGTTATAAAAAATTAAAATCTTATATATTAATACGTGAACATTAAAGTTTGTCGTACGCTTTTTTGGTATTAATTAAAACTCAAAATAAATGAAACTTATATCATTCGAAAGATTATGTTGCCCAGATGTGCAGAATGTGCATATAAATGATATATCTGATAGAGGGGGTTCCCAACCTTTTTGAGAAAAAACCCGCTCTTTGATTGATATGAAATTTAGTTGGAAGAGAGTTCTTAAGTCGCTCGAATTTGAATTTTTTTTACAAGTAACAATTTCTTAAAAAAATGTGCATTCATCAATTGTTAAATTTGTAAAAAAATGTGTTTTGAACGCAAAAAATTTGACTTTCCATGTTAATATCTTGGTCGGATTTGAACGGTGTTTCAATTTTTTTCATCTTTTCTAAAATTTTGTTAAATTTTCTTTTAAATGTGTTAAAAATTACAGCAAAGTTCTAACCAAAAGTATTTTTAATGAATTTTTTTAATATTGTCGTTAGTTATTTAGCGTGTGTTTCAACCAAATGCCAAGGGCGAGAAAAAAACTCTCTCAAATTGAATGTTCTAAATTGGGAAGCTAATATCTCCGCAAACTGTGAATATATTTTATTTATTTCTTTTTTGTATTTAAGTTTTATCAGTTAACTTAAAAAAACTTTTGAAAATAATACCGTTTTTTGTTTGTTTATATTTAAATTATTCCTTATAAAATAAAGACCATAAAATTTGATTTATTCTTAAAATATGGGGTAAAAATGATTTTTGTTGTATAAAAACAAAAACTCAAAATTGCATTTTCGATTTTCTTTCAAAGTCTGTACCGATTTTTAGGTGAATTAATTTTGTCTTGACACTAAATTAATAAACTGTCCGTGCCATCAAAAAT
Source organism: Tetanocera ferruginea (assembly GCA_958299015.1). Lineage (NCBI taxonomy): Eukaryota > Metazoa > Arthropoda > Insecta > Diptera > Sciomyzidae > Tetanocera > Tetanocera ferruginea. The sequence goes on along the minus strand of OY282642.1, from coordinate 86,596,033 downwards.
CAACCCTATGATTTTTTTGACAAAATTAAATTTTTTTAAAATGTTGTTTTTCTGTTTTTGAAAGAAATAACCAAATAAATAAATAATTTTTCTGTAGAAAATAGCTTAATATCTCCAATCAATTAAAAGTTATAGCCTCGAAATTATTTTGATCATCTCGCATATATTTATAAATAGGCAATCAATAAATTGGTCGAATTTCGACCCCAGGCGATACAAGTTTATATAATTTCTTTACTGCAGGCAAATAAATGAATTCATATTTTTCGGAAATATTCTTTTTTATTCATAAAAGATCACATAAAAAACCAATTACAACAAACAAAAAGAAAAATGAACAAGAACAACAAATTCACTTCCAAAGGAAGAATGAATATCTACACTTACGATACTATCGAAGCTGTGTATTTTTTTTTAGAGGGGTTAAATTAAAAATTCTACAAAATATTCCTCATATATGATATGTAACTATGTAATGTTACTGAACACAACAGCTATTAAATATGCATACTTTTGGTAAATACTTCTGTAGCGCATCTCTTAATCAGAGTATGCCAGTACTTTGCTTTTTTTATTTTCGCTATGATGACCAGTCAATGTTGAGCCATCCTGTAATTTCCTGTTATCCTGTATGTGCACAAATCGTAAAGTGATTGTGTTACTTTATGTCCAAGTGTTGCAATCAATGAAAATAATTTTTGTTATTGTTACTTTTGTGTATATCACATGCTGGATGCTCGTTCCTACGAGTTCACACTGTCACCTATTAAGTCTTTTACTTCTGAGCATTTGTTTTTAAATTTTTATATTTGACTTTTAATTTTCTTTCTTCACATACATAGACTGCAATTTCTTTCTGCTGTTCTCTGCATGTCTGTCCTTAACAAAAGCGGTTGAAATAATTTTTGAAATATCAGTGAATGTGAACAATATAAATACGAGAAGAAGTTGTAAGGAGCAAGCAGATGAGGACTAAAATATGACCTTATGAACTGTATTTTAATTTTGCTGTTATTAATGTTGTGCATCTTTTAAATTGATATTTCTCAACTGAGTTTTATTTTTTTTTGTTTCTTTTTGTTTTTTTTTTTTTGCTTTATGTACATAAATATTAAAAAAATCAGACATAGTTGAGATCACGCATAAAACTCTTGTGGGAACGAAGAAAAGTATTTAAGGAATACATTAATGAATTTTTTAATATGTTAGGTTGTATGTCTAATAAAGGTCAGATTTGATTTGACATTTACAACGAAAAAAATTTTTACATAAATTTAACAACACTTTTATGTTAGTTTTCAAAATGGTTTCAACACTTTTGGTGTCTGTTAAGTTCTTAAGTAACCCAACACAGTTTTATTTGTTGATCTATCACATATCATGTATATGATACATTATCAATATTTTGAAAGATTCATACAAGTAACTTGTATATTTTTTTTGTATGAAATTTTCAAAAATTAATTTAAAATTTTTACAAAATAAATTAAATAATCGCAAATATTCAATTAATCTCCCACAATAACGTTTGAGGTTTTTCCAAAGTTTTTTACCTCAGTTCCTTTTTTAAATATTACTACGAGTTTTTCAGTGTACTTTTATTATTTGGGGAAGCAGCGATATAAACTAAAAAATATTTCATCAATCATCATTCATCATTCATCATTCATCATTCATCATTCATCATTCATCATTCATCATTCATCATTCATCATTCATCATTCATCATTCATCATTCATCAGTCATCATTCATCATTCATCATTCATCATTCATCATTCATCATTCATCATTCATCATTCATCATTCATCATTCATCATTCATCATTCATCATTCATCATTCATCATTCATCATTCATCATTCATCATTCATCATTCATCATTCATCATTCATCATTCATCATTCATCATTCATCATTCATCATTCATCATTCATCATTCATCATTCATCATTCATCATTCATCATTCATCATTCATCATTCATCATTCATCATTCATCATTCATCATTCATCATTCATCATTCATCATTCATCATTCATCATTCATCATTCATCATTCATCATTCATCATTCATCATTCATCATTCATCATTCATCATTCATCATTCATCATTCATCATTCATCATTCATCATTCATCATTCATCATTCATCATTCATCATTCATCATTCATCATTCATCATTCATCATTCATCATTCATCATTCATCATTCATCATTCATCATTCATCATTCATCATTCATCATTCATCATTCATCATTCATCATTCATCATTCATCATTCATCATTCATCATTCATCATTCATCATTCATCATTCATCATTCATCATTCATCATTCATCATTCATCATTCATCATTCATCATTCATCATTCATCATTCATCATTCATCATTCATCATTCATCATTCATCATTCATCATTCATCATTCATCATTCATCATTCATCATTCATCATTCATCATTCATCATTCATCATTCATCATTCATCATTCATCATTCATCATTCATCATTCATCATTCATCATTCATCATTCATCATTCATCATTCATCATTCATCATTCATCATTCATCATTCATCATTCATCATTCATCATTCATCATTCATCATTCATCATTCATCATTCATCATTCATCATTCATCATTCATCATTCATCATTCATCATTCATCATTCATCATTCATCATTCATCATTCATCATTCATCATTCATCATTCATCATTCATCATTCATCATTCATCATTCATCATTCATCATTCATCATTCATCATTCATCATTCATCATTCATCATTCATCATTCATCATTCATCATTCATCATTCATCATTCATCATTCATCATTCATCATTCATTATTCATCATTCATCATTCATCATTCATCATTCATCATTCATCATTCATCATTCATCATTCATCATTCATCATTCATCATTCATCATTCATCATTCATCATTCATCATTCATCATTCATCATTCATCATTCATCATTCATCATTCATCATTCATCATTCATCATTCATCATTCATCATTCATCATTCATCATTCATCATTCATCATTCATCATTCATCATTCATCATTCATCATTCATCATTCATCATTCATCATTCATCATTCATCATTCATCATTCATCATTCATCATTCATCATTCATCATTCATCATTCATCATTCATCATTCATCATTCATCATTCATCATTCATCATTCATCATTCATCATTCATCATTCATCATTCATCATTCATCATTCATCATTCATCATTCATCATTCATCATTCATCATTCATCATTCATCATTCATCATTCATCATTCATCATTCATCATTCATCATTCATCATTCATCATTCATCATTCATCATTCATCATTCATCATTCATCATTCATCATTCATCATTCATCATTCATCATTCATCATTCATCATTCATCATTCATCATTCATCATTCATCATTCATCATTCATCATTCATCATTCATCATTCATCATTCATCATTCATCATTCATCATTCATCATTCATCATTCATCATTCATCATTCATCATTCATCATTCATCATTCATCATTCATCATTCATCATTCATCATTCATCATTCATCATTCATCATTCATCATTCATCATTCATCATTCATCATTCATCATTCATCATTCATCATTCATCATTCATCATTCATCATTCATCATTCATCATTCATCATTCATCATTCATCATTCATCATTCATCATTCATCATTCATCATTCATCATTCATCATTCATCATTCATCATTCATCATTCATCATTCATCATTCATCATTCATCATTCATCATTCATCATTCATCATTCATCATTCATCATTCATCATTCATCATTCATCATTCATCATTCATCATTCATCATTCATCATTCATCATTCATCATTCATCATTCATCATTCATCATTCATCATTCATCATTCATCATTCATCATTCATCATTCATCATTCATCATTCATCATTCATCATTCATCATTCATCATTCATCATTCATCATTCATCATTCATCATTCATCATTCATCATTCATCATTCATCATTCATCATTCATCATTCATCATTCATCATTCATCATTCATCATTCATCATTCATCATTCATCATTCATCATTCATCATTAATCATTCATTATTCATCATCACTTATCGCTTATAAATTTGTCAAAAAGAAATATTTCAAAATTTTTTGCAAGAAGGTCTTAAATTACAATTTAAAAGTTATTTATTTATGTACATTTTTTTTTTGTGTCTGTGGAATTTTATTGAGTTCTGTATATTTTTGTCATGTGAGGAATTTATTAAAATCTCTGCTGAATTTTTACATTGACTCCCGTATGTAATGAGTTTTTTATTTGTATTCTTATATCCTTTAACAGCAAATTCAGTTAATTCCTCAAGTATTTCTTTGCAATTTTTTTCTTCTTTATTTTTTTTCCCAAAAGATGAATGAATTTTTTCCACTTGCCAGAAATGAATTAATTCTGTTCGTTCTTAGAACGCACCATGAACATGACAACGAAAGAGCAACAATTGTGCGGCAAATCGAATTAATTGATTTACGTTTATCCTCGCTTAAATACCTTGACAGCTAGCATTCGTCCTGTAATGCGATTGACTCGACGGCAAGCAGACAAATAGACAGCCACGCACAAGTCAAGGACTCTGCTGCCTGGTGGCTTAAGTGTACAGCGTGTGTGTGTTGTTTTTGTTTGTTGGCGTTTAAAATTGTGCTGTCGTTGATGCTGCCGCTATTGTTGTTGTTTTTGTTTTGTTCAGGCATCAAGATATTCATCCATTGCATTTTTGGTTTTATTTTCCTTTCGTTTTTGCAACTGCAGCGAATTGGTCAAAGTGCATCGCAAACAAACAAACAAATAAACAAAAACGGCAAATAGTGAAGACGGGGTAGCTGCAGGACATTGTAGCAAAAAACAAACAACAACACAAAATGACAGTTGCAACCAAAATAACAGAGGCATTAAATACGCAACACTGCACTTGTGTTAAGTGGCGTGTAGGTTAGGCTAGAGGGAGGTAGGAGTGGCACCGCTGCTGGAGCCTACCAGAGGCGTCAATGTTTGCATATATGTTTGAGTGTGTTTATTTTTCAGATCCTGTGCTACCGTTTCGTCATTTTACCTTTGTTTGTTTTCTCACTTTTTTTTTTGTTTAACCACCTATTTTTATTTCTTTTGTTTATATATAAATTTTTTTTTTAAGCAAACGCATTGGCAAGGCTGCAGATTGTTGTTGGTATTGTTGCTTTAATTGTTTGTTTTGTGTTATTTTTTTTTTATTTTTTTTATTTGTCGTGTTGACAAGCCAAGCCACTATTGCATTTGCACGCAATCAGCAAGCCGCTTAACAAAAACACAGCATTAAAGCGGCCATAAAGTATGCAATAAAAAATGCACATTATTAATGTAGAGTCAGCCATTCTTTGCTGCTGAATTGCTTTTGTGACAAATTTCTAATATGTTTTTATAATCCTCTTATAATCATAAAGAGGAAAACATAAGGGATCAAAGCAGACAAATCCACTAAAAGGAATTGTTGCACTCGCTTTAATTTGCCTGTGTTTGAGGTTGATGCATACTAATAAATTGAGGCTAAACCACCCCGTTTTATCTTTGAATACTGCACAAACAGACATAGATAATGCTTATATAAGTTTTCTCATTGTAATTGAAATCCTTGTGGTTGTTTTGTCTTGCGTTCTGCTGTCGGTTGTAACAATAATTAACCAAGTGATAAAATCATCGAATACATATGAGCAATTTTTCTTTCATTCTGCACCTGAATTCGCCTCATTACCTCTCCTCTCTAGATATATTTTGGTTTTCTATTGTTATTTTTTTAAATATGTTTTGGTATACCATGTCATATACAAACCATATTTTTACTCATTGACAACTCCATAATAATATTGGTATGAGACAACGATGAGGGTTGCTAAATTTTATTTTTTTTTTTTTTGCCCTAAAATAGTTTCCTGGAGTCCATATCTGTTTGCCTGTTTGTGGTGACCGTGGCATGCAAGTTAAGTGTGTAGCTTAGTATGCTCGGAGCCCAGGTTCGACCCCTAGCCGCGGCGAAAAGTTTTTTTCAATACAAAATTTTTCTGATCGGTCACCACCTCTCTGCAGACAATGGCAAACCTCAGAGAGTAAATAATGCCATGTAAAGCTTCTTGAGAACATGAGCCGTTCGGAGTCGGCATAAAACATGTAGGTCCAGTTCTCGGTCAATTGTGTACAAACATTTAATAACACACACAACACAATTGATCATAAGAAGCTCGGTCAAAGTCCTTTCAAGGGCTGAAATGGCCAATTTGTTTTTTTTTTTTTTTTTTTTGAGTGGAAACTGGTATAGGTAGGCATATCGCAACTTTTTCAATGACTGCCTCAGACGCTTACTTTAGTCATGGCAATTGACGAAGAGGCTGGAAATTGAAACAAGTAAGGAAACAAGTAAGGAAACTCTAAAGTCGGTCTAGCCCGAAACCTCTATCATGTTGAAATATATATTGATATACTTAAACAAATATAAATAACTTATTATTTTTTCCAAATTCATGTTTTCCTTTACATTTGTTAGTTGGGCGTTTTCTGATATAAAATCCTTCCATACAAAGTTTAATCTTTATAGTTCATACATAAATCTTTTTATGGTTTTTCCAATATTCTGAGTTGTATGGGAGCTGGGCGTGTCCGTGGGATTACGGATAACATGGATAAAAAAAAACGGATTTTTAATTGAATTCTGAATCCAACAAAATTATATCCAATAGAACTGAAATAGCCACCTACACAATTCTTTTAAGAAATACAGTTGCAAAATATTGGGATATTTTCAGTCGTGCTTTTTGAGATTTTAGCAGAAGAATAGGCAGAAGAATAGAATATTAAAAATTACGTTCCGTGGCTCAATGGATGCAAATACATTATTTTTAAGACAAGTACGGTATATTTTCGACTTGGCCGAAGTTAAAATACCTCCACGGTCGATTCGTAATGGTCTTAAGGTGGGACATAACATTCGCGGCAGACAAAATAGACCTTTTTTTAAATATTCATAACTCAGTGAAAAACAAACATTTTTCCAAATTTTTTTTTATTATTGTAGAGAATTGAACAAATTACAAAAATTAAAATTAAAAATAATATATTTTTCACTCCAACATGGTTTTATAGAGTTCCAAATTGACGGCAGAGACAAAAAACGGGACCTCGTGGTTGCAGCGCTGAGAGTCGCAAAAATTGTCCGATCTAGAAAAAATTACTTTTTTAAATTTCCACAAAGTTGGTTATCGTACGATAGGCGCTTTTTTTAAATTTTTTTCTTCAATTTTTTTTTGAAGAAAAGTGTTTTTTCGAAAAAAATATTGACTTTAAAAATTCATAAAAAATCGAGAAAAATTTAAAAAAAAGCTCGTGTCACATGATAGTGAATCAAGTTTAAAAAAAAAAAAAAATCGTCAAAAAATGAACCCGCTAGTGCCGCAACCAGTACGAAAAACATGGTTTCGAGATAAACGCGTTCAAAGTTTGTGAACAAAAAAAAAAATGCAAGGCAAAATAAAAATGCGCTCTCACTTAACTTTTGAACCCGTAGGAATTTTTCCATGAAGAATAAGAAAATTTACTTAAATACAAAATTATAAAAAAGTAGATTTCAAAAAAACGGCCAATGTCATGTCCCCTCTTATGAGCTACAAAATTTTAAATTGAAACGCGTTTTTTATGAGATTTACAAAAATTGCTATTTTAATGACGTCTAAAATACATTCATATAACATTGTTTTCCTGCAAAGGAAATACAAGCCTTTTTATAAAGTTTTCAATTTGGGGTTGTATGGCTGGTGGGCGTGATTTTGAATGGATGACGCCAATTTTTATTACACGCCTCATTTTTAACCGACTTCAAAAAGGAGGAGGTTCTCAGGTTGGTTGGTTTCTCTGTTTTTTTTTTTGTAAATGTATGTACATCGATTGCTCCTAAAGTACTAGCCCGATTGCCGTAATTTTTTGACAACATATAGAGACTATCAACGTGGAGGTGCCCGTATTCGGCAAAGGGGCGTGTCTCTATAAGAAAAACACTGTATCTCAGTAAATATTAACACTAGGATAATAAAATTCACAGTAAAATTACAAGGGCAAGCACAAATATTAAAAATGGCGATCACTTAAGTAGGCGTAATTCTAAAAAAGGGTGTGGCAAAATTGTAAAAACTCTGTATATCGAAGAAAATTGACACTAGAGTACCGAAAGTAAGTACAAAGGTAGGCAGAATTATTGAAAATTACTATAAAAAAGTGAACGTTATTCGACAAAGGGGTGTGGCAATATAAGAGAATTACTGTGTCTCGAATAATATTGATACTAGGGTACAGAAATTTATTACAACTTTAGGAAAAATTACTATACATTTTTGTACAAAAAAAATGGGCGTTATTCGAGAAGGGGAGTGGCAATATTAAAAAAAACACTGTATCTCGATTAATTTTGACACTACGATACTAAAATTTAGTACAAAGGTAAGTACAAATATAACAAATTACTGCCAGTAATGTGGGCAGTATTCAATAAAGGGGCGTGTTACTATAAGAAAAACACTGTATCTCAGTAAATATTAACACTAGAGTACTAGAGTTAATAAAATTCACAGCAAAAATGCAAGGGCAGGTAAAATTATGAAAAATAACGGTTAATTAAGTGGGCTTTAGTCGACAAAGAGGTGTGGCAATATTAGAAAAACAACTCTATCTCGAATAATATTGACACTAGACTATTAAAGTTAACTACAGAGGTAGGCACAGTTAAAAACAATTAATTTAAATAAAGTGGGCGTTGTTTGATAAAGTGGTGTGGCAATGTATGAAACATACTGTATCTCGAATAATATTGAAACTAGAGTACTGATATTTACTATAGAGGTAGGCACACTTATAACAAGTTATTGTCAATAAAGTGGGCGTCATTCGATTATACTTATGATAAAAATAAAAATTCAGAATAATTGATATCATAAGATTTCCAATATAATAATGAATATAAATAAATTATCAAATTTGACCAAGAAATAAATAATAAATGTAATTAAAAATTATTGTTTACTTTGTAGTGATTTCGAAGTAGGTTTTTTTTTTGGTAAAAAGTTTTTATTGTAAAAAATAAAATTCAAAAACTGGCATCAGATCGATAAAACATTCACAAAGAAATTATATTTTATAAGTAAAAAATTAAAACTTAAGATATAAGTTTTATTTCAGAACAAACAAAAATAGAACTTAATTTATTTTCTGAGTAAAATACACCTTATCAAATAAAAACACTGCTTTGATAAGGTGAAAAGTGCATTGGGTAATTCCATTCTGGTGTTGCGGCAGTTGCACTTAGTAGCTTCTCAAAGTTAGTGGACTGCATGAACCACAGAGACTACTGATGAGTCGGAGTAGCGTCCGACGAAACCATGGTCTAGTCTGCTCGGTTCTTCTGAGAAAGTTTTTGTTGTTATAATATTATTATATAAAATATAAGGCTTCTGAAAAACCTTTTTCCAAAAATGTCAATTCTGTTAAAGCAATCCTCAATTTGACTTACAGGGAGAGTTAAACCTGTGAACTTGTATTCATAAAAAATGTTGGTTTATTCATATCGGCAAAAGTTTTTTCAATAGAAATTAATGTTTTTGTAGGTTATGAGAAGCTTCTTGAGAGGAGTTCAAGAATTTGCTTAAACATAATAATTTTGCTCAATATTAACTTAATTAATATTTTTTATTATTAACTAATTTTCGCACATTCTTTGCACATTTCTTTACGTGGAGCCATTTTTCTAACCATATAACTTTTAGAATGTCAAAATGCAATAAATTCCAAGAATAATACAAAGTATACACATAAAATTAAACAAACGGTAATTTACCCTGATGTTTCAGCAGAGAAAAATAGGGAAGAAGATTGAAACGAATAAAACGTATGTGGACTTATGACGGTGCTTTTTTTAAGTTTTAAGTAAATAACTTCAAGAGGTTATCTGGGAGAACTATACTTTTGTGTTATATGTTATACAATAAAAATATTCAAAACAAACCTGCATCATTACATTTCTTTCTAATCCTACAGAACTTGTTAAATTTGAGAAAGAGGAGTCGTACGTAGAGTTTTGTCGTGTACTGTATAAATTCTCCGTTATGCCAAGCATTAATTTTTTTGTGTTTTGAGCATCTCTACCTGTGCTGCATGGAAAACAGATATCAAATGTTAAAATTATCTACAGTTGTATACAAACACACTTAAAACCTGGATGTGATAAAATAATTGTGTTTTTTTTATAAATAAAACAACGGTAATACATTTTTTAATGTAACTTAATTAAATTTGAGCAAAGATACAAAAAAAAAAAAATAGTTTTGTGAGAAATTTATTCACTACAATTTAGACAATATTTTCCTTGATCCAATCTAAATATTGATCGACACGAGTAAAAACATCGGGAACACTTGGAGAACATACCGAAGAACCAAAAGAGACCAATCCAACTAAATATACTTTATTTGATGATTCCTGATCCTTAACATCCATGAGCGCAGCACCAGACAGAAAGAATTGATCATCATCACAAGTATGTCCACATAAATTTGAGTCAACGATATCTACTCTTGGTATATCTTTATACTTTCTGCGACAATCGTGTTGATTAAAAATAAATACAGACTTTTTCTGTTTGTGTCCTTCATTTCTAGACCAACCGGTTAGTGTTAGTTGTTCCGATCCGTATTCTTTGTTTTTAATATCAATGCCAGGTAAACAAATAGGTCGAATGAAATCCGAAATTACAACTTTTTGTGTGAGACGCAATAAAGCAATGTCGTTCTGTTTTGATCCTTTACTAGCAATTGGATACAAAATAATCTCTTCGATATCAATGAAGACAGGAGTTGAACATTTGCCACTGACACTATCACAATCCTCTTCGGAGTAATTATTTTTAGAATTCCAATCACCCAATAGTACCGCGTATGGTTCTGCATCACGCAAAGTTTTAAAACAGTGAGAAACTGACAGAAGATGTTGTTGGTCGATCAGCACTGCTTGGCAAATAAAACTTGTTTCCTTAGTTCTGTCTAATGAAATAAATTAATTTATAAACTTATTTTAAGAAAGTCAGCCAATATCAAATAACTTGAAACATACTCACCGTTTTGAAAGCCTACTCTTGCCATCCACGGAAATTCATCGATTTGGGCATCTTTTTGCTTATTACGTAATTGATCAGTATTAATAAGACCGCATTCTGCCGTTTCTGCGGACAAAGAAGAAGCTGCATTTGATAGATAAAAAGCATCAAACCAAGTTTAAAATTACGGAATATATGATTTATTTTTTATGACTTACACAAAACTATTGAGAAATAAAATAATGTAAAAAACAAGTTGGTACTCGTGCAACACAGAAGATACATCTCGATAACAGCTGCTATCAACAGCCTGTTGAATACTGAAGAGCATAGCAGCATGATCAAAAATAATTTTTATATCCAAAACTTGTTCTTAGTTCGTTTGTGTGAATTCACAATTCATTAAATCACAAAAACCAAAAAGCAATAACATAAAATAAAACAATAAACACTGGCAATGGAGCTGTCAAAACAAAAAAGTTGTAATTCAACAATATTTTGTTGTTTTGCTTTCCATCGCATATTACAAAAAATAATTTTTTAGAAGCGATATTAAAAGATAGATTTGAATGATTGAAAATCAGCATGAATCTTTGCAAAACAAAGTATGTTTTGTTTTGTTTTGTTTTTTTTTTTTTTTTTTTGATTAATAGTTTTTTATTGTTTTTTTTGTTATCAGTTTAAAACAAGTTGCTTTTAAATTCGAGTTTTTATGCAAGGTTTCGGGTTATTTAAGTAAACGAATTTTTGTTTTTTATCTCTTTTACTTAAAATCAACAATATTGATTTATCCGAAAACCTGAATTTTTTGCACAAAAAACTCTTTTTTTTTTAAATACGATATCATGAGTGTTCAGATAAAACATGGTTTGGCTATAACTGCCAAACCTCAGTTGATGCTAATGAAACTTGAAATAAACTCAACTATGTTTCTACACGGTTTTTTTTTTGCACGATTTTGATATAACACTTTTTAATCAACAATTTGTTGTACACGAATTTTTTTAAGTGAAACTTCTTTGACGGCGAGTGAAATTTCAAAGTCTCCTATTCGTGACGTTAGGCTAACGTTTTCAATTCATATGAAAATTTTCAAAAAATGATAGCCGCAGGCGAGAATTGAACCCTGACCATCGTTGCTTAAGAGTCGGAATCTATACCTTTACCATGATGTGCCACGTAGGCACATGTTAAACAGGCAAACAAAATGTAACTAAAACTGAACGCGTAACATTCTGCCCGTAACATTAATTTTCATCCGAAAAGTATGCACGGAAAATTTATTTCTTTAAGCTTCAAACGAAAATATTTAGGCATAGAGATTAGGCTGGGTCGATTTGTATGGAGGCAAAAAATCTGATGTTGCCTGGGCGATGATTTTCGGTTCGGACATGAAAAGTTATTAATTAAAACACAAAAAAAAGGGGGACTGGGGCACACTTTATCACATCGCATCCTAAATTTTTTGAATTTTTTCTATTGGAATTCTTTTTAAAAAACGTGCACAGCTAACGAAAAACTAACGCCAGATATGAAATCCTCACACCCGATTCAAACAAACAACGGTCTAACATTTATACGTTGTCATACCAAAATTTACCGTAACAAATTCCTAAAGAAAAAATGTCAGTAAATTCAAAGTATATTCTTATCGTTGGTGCGTATGTAATTGTGACCATCACGGCTTAACCACTGCAGCTATCCACCTTATATTCGCATATTCTAATAACTTCTCTTTTATTTTTTAAATGAAAATTAATTCTTTTGAATTAAGAGCAAATACTTCGTTTGCGAACTGTATTTGCAGTAAACGAATCTTCAGTATTCTTGCTTGAAACGAAAAACATCGAACTAAATGAAATTTCATCATTGTTTCGGAAGTTCAAGTTTAGCCGAGTGTGATGGCATTAGAGTTTAGGAACTCGATTGACCTGGGTTCAATCCCCAACAAGAACACCAAATATTTTTTCATTTTAATTAAAGTTTTTTAAGTAAAACTTAAAGCAAAAGTAAATTTGAATAACAATATTGAGGATTTCAGAAGTTTTGCTCAAAAACCGATCCCTAGACTTTCCACAAGTATACCACAATAATATATATGTTTTGAATTTGCTGCCAATTCCATTTTAATTTCTTTTGCAAATTTATCTGAGATATCAGATAGATCTTTTTTTTAAGCAAATTTTAATCAAGAGGAACGTGTACTCTAAAAAAAATAGTTGAACAGTATATATACAGTTCAACTATAAAATATATAGTTGAACAGTACTGAACAACGTAATATTTCTAGGAAACAAAGTAGACAATCACAGATTACACAAAACAAAAATTTAGCCCGGATACAAGAGGTACCTACACGAAAGTTGGCCTCCACCAACTATCAAAAACATAGTTTTTTATCATGTAAAATTTATTCATTTTAAAAACAGCCAAATACTTGCCTTAAATTTTTCTCGGGTCTTTTGATGACAAAATTACCTCTTTTTATTATCAAAGTAAAGCAAAATTATATAACCAAAAGTTGCATTTTTAAGGCAATTTTTAACTTTATTTCTTGATGGCACATTTTTATTTATATCTTTATTGAAAACCTAAATATTGTAAGAGCTAATGAAAAATAAATTTTCATGAAATCGCAAGAAATTTGCTTACGAGAGTTTCTGCTAAAATTTAAATAATTTTAATGAGCAAATATTGTAAAATTTTATAGAATATGAGCATCAGCAACAGATTGTTCTAATATTTAATTTTAATGAATAGATGCTATTCAATTTTAAAACATGAAATCGGGAAAAATCTTAAGCACCATATTCGTTCCATTCTTGCCCAGCTTATAACACTCATCAGCTAAAAGATTCAATAAATTTCCAAACAAAGATTATAAGTAGCTTATTAGCTGTGTTTATATTTTTAAGCACCACCTGGATTTAAAGTTCAACTTAAATTACATAAAAGACTAGAAACTGAAACCAGATGAACTTAAAAACATCTATAGAATTATGGAAAAAGCACACAATTAGACCGCATGAAACAATACTACTCTACTCAGGCCTTAATTTGTGCAAAAGGAAAAATTTTAAATCTACATAAAACAAATAATAAAAAGAAAAAAAATGTAGGTACAGCATATTTAAACATTTTCACCAGGTACAAAATGCCAACAAATCCATCATACAAAATAAAAAAAAAAAAAAAACCAAAAAAATAACTAAGTCAACGTTAATAAAATGTCAAAATATAAAGACATAATCCTGAGGACAGATGCAAGCCGAACAGCAGAGTCCAACACAACAACAACAACAAGAAGCCAGGGACGCTGAATGGACGATTTATTATAATGAAAACGAATAAATAAAAACCGTCCCTCCCCCCCCAAAAAAAAAAAACAACAACACAACAAAAAACTTTATTAAATTGACAAACGGAAAAGCGTAACAAACATGCGAAGGACCTAAGAACCACAAAGAACGACAATAACATAAGGGGAATGCAAAAGCAACAACAATAACAACAACTATAACAGCACCAGGGGAAAAAAAAGTGTAAAAAATATTAAAGGAAATTTGAAAAATGACTGCTTATGCAGAAATATAGAAGGCATAAAATTAAAACTCAAGTCATGGCAAAAAAAAAAAAAAAAAAAAAAAAACAAATAAAAACGGTACAATAAAAAAAAACTAAAGAATTCATAAGCTGCTTGTATCTACGTAGGGCAGTTTTTAGTTAATGAGGAAAAAAGTGCAAAACAGGCTTAACTAAATTAATTTTTCAAAACGAAACATAAGGAAATGGAAGTGATTAATAAAATTAAGCTGCAAAACTATAGATGAGGTAGTTTTTCTGAAACATTTCTGGCAGTCAAGTTAAGAACTTCGAACAACAACGCCATTTTCAATGAGGGAATTGTTTTTTTTTTATTAATTTATAAGCTCTTTAACATTTTTTTTTTTGACATTATTTAAAAGTGCTTTATATGTGGTGGTCATGATCGTGCGTGCTAATTGTGTGGCGTGCCAGCCAACGTATCGAAGTAGATAAAGTTAAATCCTCCGTTTGATAAGAAAATTTTTTCAAAAGAAATACATTTTCCTGATTGGCGGTCATTGACCTCTCTGCAGACAAGGTTTTGAAGAAGTTCAGTTTGCAAGTTTAGAAACGTTTCAAGTTTCGAAACGCAAGTCTCAAACTTGAAAGACGCTTTAAATTCCTATTGTAGAACGCTTACATGATATTGTTAAATAAACGAAACCGTACACTTGGAAAAATGCAACTTGCTTCAAGCTTAACTCAAGTTATTTTGACGTAGAATTATGTCTTACAGCGCGGTTTGTACGGGGTCGTTAAACAATTTTTTTCAAGACCATGAAACGTTTTGACTAATACTTAAGGGTATACCTACAGCCTTTAATACTCATCGTTCAGAAATAATATATATACTAAAATATCAGATATACCATGCGCTGAATGAATATCTTATTTTGGATTTTGTCACTATTTTATTAAAGTAACAAAATAGGAAATAGCAATGTAAGAAGAAAAATGCATGTGTTTTTATAAGAAAATCAATCATCACATTAGCGCAACCAAAGGGAGGTTTCGGGGTTTAAGCCCCCCTCCCCCCAAAATTATTGTAGTTCCAAGCAAAATAGCATTCAATCAAAGTGAGTCACCTGAAAAGCAATCACACAATCACAAGTCTTATGAAGTGAGTGAAAACCCGAAATGTATATTTCAAATCGATTCTGGTTGATGCATAATCTCCTTAATTAATCATATTATATTCCTTCAGACTGCACATTAGGCCAGATCGATTTTGTATAGAAGAAAAGTTAGACGGACTACGACTCATAAGTAAGAGGTACTCTTAAAAACTATAAAATGTTTTTTTTAAATATCTATAAAAAATGTATTTTTCTTGGTATTCATATGTCTTTAAGCTTATTGGAAAAGTATTGAGCCCTTTTTTGTTTTGGTGTATTGTATGGTCTGGTTTACTCAAAACTATGTTTAAAAAAATATATATTCGAAAATCATAAATTTTGTACTGGAGCGCTGTCTGGCGTACATTTTACTAAAAACTGGTTACCAAAAATCAATTTTGCGTACCTAAGAACTCCTATGTACCCACTAATATATATATACCCAACAAGATTTACCAAAATCGAACAGTAATTATGGCAATGCAATAATAATTGAGCTGAAGAAAGCTTTTGAATATCGATTTCTCACATTTTATATAATTGTTGCACTTAGTTTTGGTTAAAACGCACCATACAATGGAAAGAAGAGCTCAATAATTTTCCAATAAATTTAAATCCATGGAAATATCGTGAAAAATACATATTTTACAGGTATTTGAAACAACCTCTTTTTTTTGAAAATGATAAAATATCGATTTTTTGGGGTCTCAGAGTTTGAAAAGACAAAAAAATTCAAACATTTTTTTTGTTAATATATGTGTACCATAAAAATGAAGAAAAAAAAAAAACAGTTTATTAAAAAAAATCGTTTTCTGCAGAAAACACGTTTAGAAAAACCAAAACCGCTTTGTTAAATATAACCCGATATTAAGGAATAATGGCTTATTATGTAATAAGATGTTGGTTTGATTTCTCTTCTGTCAGCCCATCCAGTGACATATTATAGTTATACGGAATTGATTTCTTGTTTTAGACCTCATCGAACAATGGTCTGTTTGACTACGCCGCGGCACTAAACATGGAAGTTTGAGCACCAGATTCCAACACCTCGTTATCCAAAGGCCTACTGTTTGTCCCCGGATTAAAAGACGCTAAATCAAATTGATCATGTTCTGACAAGAAGAATGCAGAAGACAGATACGCAGTGCGCACTGAAATTATGGAGGCATAATTTTTCCGACATAAGAACAACAAAGCAGGAGGTGCTCACGACATGCTGAATTGTTTAAAACTGGCGGCGGTGAATTGATGATTGAATTGATTGATTGAAATGGTAGCGGAAAGCGAGCCCGACGCACAGTGTGTCCGCTATACTGAGAGAGCGATAAAAAGTAAAAAAATGCAAAAACATAATAAATCATTGGTTTGTGGTTTATTCTCAACTACAATAATGAGGCTACAAAGTACCGTTATTATTTTTCTTCTAACTTACTTCATCTCCCTGTACTGAGTTAGATATTAACGCGATCGCGAAGTGTGCGCTCCAAATAGTCTCAATAAGAGCAAACTTGCAGTGTTTTTAAACAGCTTTCAAATAAAAACTACTGTGAATTTTTTAAAAATCTAAAATGCAGGATGAAGCATCAGATATGTACTTAATAAATTCGAAAAGATTGTATTAAAAAAAAATAAGGGACTAATTTTTAAAAGTCGCGTAAATACATGCTTAAAAAACAAAAAACAAAAATTGCATTTCTGAAAAAGTAAGCTTATAGTTTGTATTCAACTGAGATAAAACAAATATTTGTATGAAGTTCCATTCAGCAAACATTCACATTTTATAATTCCGAAAAACTTGTTGCCACATTTTGCCCCTTTTGCATACTTTAAACTTTTAATAAGTTTGTAAAACTCGCCGAAATTTTTTTTTTTTATTTGAAATAACTTTTTTTTGCAGGTTCTTGTTCAAACAATATTTTCTTAACAAGAGTGGCTTTTAAAATATTGAAAGAAAATACTTCTCAAAGCTGCGGAGAAAAATT